>OX336390.1:914013385-916513385 GCA_946902985.2 Meconema thalassinum | reverse complement strand
ACCTCTACTGGGACAGAGGAGTTGTGACAGATGTTGCAGTCAGTAACAACCGGCCAGATATCATTGTCATCAATAAAGTACACAAAGAGGCATTACTGATAGATATCGCATGTCCCAACACTCAAAACATCCAAACAACAGCTGCTACTAAAATATCTACGTACACTGAGCTGGCAATTGAGATAAAGCAGATGTGGAAACTTGAGTCGGTGACTACCATCCCAATAATTGTATCGTGTACTCTTGTTATACCCAACACTCTCCACAGTAGTCTATCAATATTGAATCTACACCCGCAGATATATTTTGAACTACAGAAGGCAGTTCTGTTAAACACCTGCCATATTGTCAGGAAGTTCCTTGGTGACAATACCCTCGCCGAACATTCAGCAAGGCTAGAAGATGATTCAGAAGGAAATTTAGCTCATTCTATAAATGAGGGAGACTCGTGAAGAGTCCGGACACGAAATTAATGTATTGTGAGGTTCCTATAATTTACATACATTGTATTTCAGTACAGATGGTTCCTTGCTAAGGCCGAACCAGGCTGTAATATAAAATGTAACCGGTATCCGCCGTGTTAATGATGCCAAAAAATAAATAATAATAATAATAATAATAATAATAATAATAATAATAATAATAATAATAATAATAATAATAAAAAATGCCTGTCCAAAAATACTAAACTACGTCATTATGAAACTGTTCTGAAGCCAGTAGTTATGTATGCAGCCGAAATCCTATCCCTAAATGCTAATAAAGTACTCCTTGAAGAACTGGAGAAAAAAGAGTGCAAAATCGTCAGAGGTATAATGGGATCAAATTACAAGAGTGGCATCCCCAATTTAAAAAATCCAACAAAGAAGTATACAGTGAATTAGAGAAAATTTCAGAAACGATCCGTAAGAGGCGGGCACGGTATTAGGGTCATCTCAAAGGAATGGACGGAAACAGGCTGACTAAACAGATTTTTCATTTCTTTGACTCCAAACCCAAAACCACAATGCCCTGGTTTATGAATACCAAAGACGACCTCAAAGTGCTGCATCTGAAACCCGACGACGCCTTCAATAGAGATCTCTTCCGCAAAAATATACTGACTAATGGGCTAACCCGAGACGATACACCGAACCCGAAAAGAAGACAAGGTACCACCTGGACATCGGAGCGCAAGATGGCCCACTCACAGAGAATGAGGGAATTCTGGGCTCAGAGGAAAGCGAAACAAATTGCCAAGTGTAGCAAGACTTAACGTGGTCCTAGATGGCCCCATCCAATCTCTTATATAACAAGTAGTTCCGTAAAGAACTATACAGCCTATTTTCATATATCCTGCTCATGTTAATTTCTTCAAACAACATACAAAATTTCAGTTTAATTGCTGTAACAGATTCGTAGATATTGAGAACCGTCTAAATATTTCAGATTGTCGCCAGGTTGGATTTTTATTTTTGTACTATTACATTAAGATTATTGTGTACGTGTGGTATTCAAACTTCAATCGCATGATTAGAACACAAGAAGTAAATAAAATTACGCACAGCAGCCATCTTATGATTATGCAAACAATTGAAATAAATTAGATGCCAGTGGATCAACATTTGTATAAACATTTAACGTGCAACGTTTCACAGCACTCGGATAGTTAATTCACGAGAATCGTCCATTTAAATACCAGTCAAGCTGATGATGAGGATGTTGAAAAGGTCTACGAAGAAATAGACGAAATTCTGAGGTATATCAAGGGTGATGAAAATGTTATAGTAATGGGAGATTGGAATGCTGTGGTAGGAAAAGGGAGAGAAGGGAAGATAGTAGGAGATTTCGGATTAGGTGAAAGGAATGATCGAGGAAGCAGGCTGGTAGAATTCTGCACTGAGCATGAGTTGGTCATAGCTAACACCTTATTCAATAACCACAATAGAAGAATATACACATGGATGAGACCAGGAGATACAGGGCGTTACCAAATCGACTTCATTATGGTCAAGCAGAGGTTTCGAAACCAGATTTTGGATTGTAAAACATATCCTGGTGCTGACATAAACTCTGACCACAATCTGGTTGTAATGAAATGCAGATTAAAGTTGAAGAAACTGAAGAAAAGTCAAAAGCCAAAAAGGTGGGCAATAGACAGACTGAAAGAGAAGGATGTAAACGAAAGATTCAAGAAGAGTATAAAGGAAGGACTAATGAAAAACCCTAAACAAACTTCAATTGCAGACGAATGGGCACTTTTGAGGAATGAAATAACAAAATCCGCAGAAGAAAACATTGGTAGGAAAGAGAGAATAGGTAGAAAACCGTGGATCACTCAGGATATACTCGAATTGATGGATGAAAGGCGGAAGCACAAGAATGTAAGAGATGAAAAGGGGAAAGCAGAATACAGACGTCTGAGAAATGAGGTTAACAAGAAGTGCAAGGAAGCGAAAGAAGAATGGTTGAAAGAGAAATGTGCTGGTATAGAAAATTGTCTGAAATTAGGAAAAGTAGACACAGCTTATCGAAGGATTAAGAATTTTTTTGGGGAAAAGAAGACTATGTGCTGTAATATTAAGGACACAAATGGAAAGCCTCTAACAGATAGGGAAGAAAAGGTTGAGAGATGGAAAGCTTACATAGAGAGTTTGTATAAGGGAAAGGAGATTGGGAATCATGTAATGGAAAGGGAGGAGGAAATTGATGAGGATGCGAAAGGAGATTTAATATTGAGATCAGAATTTGATAGAGCTTTGGAAGACTTAAGCAGGAACAAAGCACCAGGCATAGATGATATACCGATTGAGTTGCTACGCTGCATAGGAGAGGAAGGTCTGATCAGGTTATTTCACTTGGTGTGTAGGATTTATGAGACAGGTGAGGTACCCCCTGATTTCAAGAAGAATGAAATCATCCCTATACCAAAGAAAGTGGGAGCTGACAGATGTGAAGATTATCGTACAATCAGCTTGATTACTCATGCTTCAAAGATCCTGTCTAGAATAATTTACAAGAGGATTGAGAGCCAGATAGAAACGGAGTTGGGTGAAGACCAGTTTGGTTTCAGGAGAAATGTAGGAACAAGGGAAGCTGTACTAAGTCTTAGGCTGATTTTGGAAGGTAGAATAAGGAAAGATAAGAGAACGTTCATAGCTTTTGTAGACTTAGAAAAGGCCTTTGATAACGTTGATTGGACTAAATTGTTTGACATTTTGAAATCGATTGGAATAAAGTACAGGGATAGGAGGGTGATATACAATCTATACAGAAACCAGACAGCAGTCATTCGAGTTGAAGGACATGAGAGAGAAGCTGGTATTCAGAAAGGTGTAAGGCAAGGCTGCAACTTATCACCCATACTTTTCAATCTTTACATTGAACAAGCAATGAAGGAAATTAGAGAAAAATTTAAAGTGGGAGTGAAGATTCAAGGAGAAATAATTTCAACTCTGAGATTTGCTGATGACATCGTCATCTTGGCCAACAAGCCTGAGGATTTGAATGAGTTTTTGAATGGTATGGACTCCGTCTTACGGAAAGAATTCATGATGAAAATTAATAAATGTAAAACAAAAATACTGGAATGCAGCCGAAATAAATCAGAAACCTCTGTGGAGATCAAATTGGCAGGTGAAAAGCTGAAGGAAGTAGGAGATTTCTGTTACTTAGGAAGCAGAATAACCAGTGATGGACGAAGCAAAGAGGATATAAAAAGTAGGTTGGCTCAGGCAAGAAAAGCATTTCTACAAAAAAGGAATCTGCTGACATCGAATATAGATTTAGGTATTAGGAAGCCATTTTTGAAAGCCTTTGTCTGGAGCGTGGCGCTCTATGGAAGTGAAACTTGGACTATTGGTGCAGCAGAAAAGAGGAGAATTGAAGCATTTGAAATGTGGTGCTACAGGAGAATGATGAAGATCAGATGGGTAGATAGGGTTACAAACAAAGAGGTATTAAGACGAGTGGGAGAGGAGAGATGTTTCTGGCGACTGCTAATGAAGAGAAGAGATAGGTTGATAGGACACATACTAAGACACCCAGGAATAGCAAGCTTAGTTATGGAAGGAAGGGTCGAGGACAAGAACTGTAGGGGTAGACCAAGGTTAGAATATGTTAAACAGATTGCCTCGGATGTAGGGTGTGGTAGCTATGTAGAGATGAAACGATTAGCTCAGGACAGGGAGGCATGGAGAGCTGCATCAAACCAGTCAAAAGACTGAAGACTCAAACAACAAACAAATATTTATACTTCGCGTCGCCGCCATGTTGGATTTGTGCTCACCAGGTTAATGAAAGTCCTATAGGTGAACATATGTTCATAGTCTCTATGAACATAAAAAAATCAGTTTGGTTGCTGTAAAAGATTCATAGATATCGAGAACCGTCTAAATATTTCGGTAGCTCGCCATTTAGGATTGTTATATGTATAGGCCATAGAATTATGTACCATTCAAGGGCAATTATTGCCTAGGTTCATTATTCAAACTTTCACTTCGATCGCATGATTACGACACAAGAAATAAAAACTTAATTTAAAAATTTCGCACAGCCGCCATATTGAGGTTATGTAAACAATTGATTTAAATTATATGGCAGTGCATTATAATCTGCAAAATCATTTACTGTACCACATTTCACTGCGCTCAGAGAGTTAAATCACGAGAAAAGTCTATTAAAATATTTCAAATTCGCTTGGTCGCCATGTTCGTTTTTTACTTTACAAGTTTATGAAGTATACATAGATAAACTTGTACCAGTACCCTTTATCACCGTTTAAAATTGCAGGGTAATATCTGTAATAGTTTCGGAGATATAGAATGTCAGTGAAATATTTCGCACAGCCGCCATTTTGAGGTTATGTAAACAATTGAACTAAATTAGACTCCAGTGCATTACTATGTGTATAAACACTTGCTGTACCTAGTTTCATTACGTTTGGATGGTTAAATCATGAGAAAAGTCTATTTAAAAGTCTCAACTTCGCTTGGTCGCCATGTTCGTTTTCTACTTTACAAGTTTATGAAATATACATAGGTTAACTTGTACCAGTACCCTTTATCACCGTACTAAATTGCAGGGTGATATCTGTAATAGTTTCGGAGATATAGAATATCAGTGAAATATTTCGCACAGCCGCCATTTTGAAGTTATGTAAACAATTGAACTAAATTAGACTCCAGTGCATTACAATGTGTATAAACATTTGCTGTACCAAGTTTCATTACGTGTGGATAGTTAAATCGCGAGAAAAGTCTATTTAAAAGTCTCAACTTCGCTTGACCGCCATGTTGGTTTTGTAGTCACCAGGTTTTTGAAAGTCTCATAGGTGAACTTCTAGTAGTACCCTTTATCACCGTACACAATTTCAGGGCGATATCGGTAATAGTTTCGGAGATATTGAATGCTAGTTAAATATTTCGCACAGCCGCCATTTTGCATTGGTGAGACGTAACAAAATTTGAAGGGCACGGTCAAGGTCGCCGGGAATAGTGCTATGAACATACTGAGTTTCATTGAAATCGCTCCAGCCGTTTAGATTTTATTAGGGGGGGACACACACACGAATCACACACACACACACGCACACACACACGGACAAAAGGTGATCTCATAAGCCTATTTTTTCAAAATTGAAAATAGGCTAAAAACAAGTGTCCTGACTGACTGACTGACTGACTGACTGACTGACTCATCATCGCCCAGCCAAAACTATTAAAGTTAGAAACATGAAATTTTGGGGATATGTTCGTTGTAAGTCGGAAACACCCACTAAGGAAGGATTTTTGGATATTCAGGTTCTAAATGCGTGTTAAGGGGGTACACCTGCATTTCATTGAATAACAATATCTCTGGATTGGTTTCTTTGGGGGATGTGATACTCGGCATATAAACTCATCATTAAAAACAAGTTCCGTGAAGAACTATACAGCCTATTTTCATATATCCTGCTCATGTTAATTGCCTCTATCAACAAACAAAATTTCAGTTTAATTGCTATAACAGATTCGTAGATATTGAGAACCGTCTAAATATTTCAGATGGTCGCCAGGTTGGATTTTTATTTTTGTAATATTACATTAAGATTATTGTGTACGTGTGGTATTCAAACTTCAATCGCATGATTAGAACACAAGAAGTAAAAACGAGATTTTAAAATTACGCACAGCTGCCATCTTGTGATTATGCAAACAATTGAAATAAATTAAGATGCCAGTGGATCAACATTTGTAAAAGCATTTAACGTGCAACGTTTCACGGCACTCGGATAGTTAATTCGCGAGAAACGTCCATTTAAATATTTATACTTCGCGTCGCCGCCATGTTGAATTTGTGCTCTCCAGGTTACTGAAAGTCCTATAGGTGAACATATGTTCATAGTCTCTATGAACATAAAAAAAATCAGTTTGGTTGCTGTAAAAGATTCATAGATACTGAGAACCGTCTAAATATTTCGGAAGCTCGCCATTTAGGATTGTTATATGCATAGGCCATAGAGTTATGTACCATTCAAGGACAATTATTGCCTAGCTTCATTATTCAAACTTTCACTTCGATCGCATGATTCGCCACAAGAAATTAAAACTTAATTTTAAAATTTCGCACAGCCGCCATCTTGAGGTTATATAAACAATTGAATTAAATTAGATGGCAGTGCATTGCAATCTGCAAAATCATTTACTGTACCACATTTCACTGGGCTCAGAGAGTTAAATCACGAGAAAAGTCTATTAAAATATTTTAAATTCGCTTGGTCGCCATGTTCGTTTTGTACTTTACATGTTTATGAAATATACATAGGTAGACTTGTATCAGTACCCTTTACCACCGTACAAAATTGCTGGTTGATATCTGTAATAGTTTCGGAGATATGGAATGTCAGTGAAATATTTCGCACAGCCGCCATTTTGAGGTTATGTAAACAATTGAGCTAAATTAGACTCCAGTGCATTACAATGTGTATAAATATTTGCTGTACCAAGTTTCATTACATTTGGATAGTTAAATCGCGAGAAAAGTCTGTTTAAAAGTCTCAATTTCGCTTGGCCGCCATGTTGGTTTTGTAGTCACCAGGTTTTTGAAAGTCTCATAGGTGAACTTCTAGTATGCCCTTTATCACCGTACACAATTTCAGGGCGATATCGGTAATAGTTTCGGAGATATTGAATGCTAGTGAAATATTTCGCACAGCCACCATGTTGGATCGGTGAGACGTAACAAAATTTGAAGGGCACGGTCGAGGTCGCCGGGAATAGTGCTATGAACTTACCAAGTTTCATTGAATTCGCTCCAGCCGTTTAGATTTTATTAGGGGGGGACACACACACCTCACACACACACACACACACACACACACACACGGACAAAAGGTGATCTCATAAGCCTATTTTTTCAAAATTGAAAATAGGCTAATAAGAAGACACGTGTCTGAGGGTTTTTCGATGTGGTGTATATTATGAGGTGAAAGGGGTGAAAAGTGAGGGTTGAAGGATTCCTAACGGAGCGTGTATCTCTTAAACGACATAGGCGAGGTGCTTGAAACTCCTCGGAAAAAAATCACCTTAAAAAAATAAGTAAATAGCTGTTTGACCGTTTTTTCATAAATCCAATTTAAGGGGCCCATGAGGAGGGGTGAAATTCTGGGGGGAAAGAAACAGGAAATGATGTGTCCTAACGATTGATTGACAGACTCACTCATCAAACTCAGAGGAAAAAAAAAACTGCTAAAAATAAGTAAATAGGTGTTTCACAGTTTTTTTCATAAACCCAATTTAAGGGGTTCATGGAGAGGGGTGAAATTCTGAAAAAAGAAAATTGAAAGAAAAAGTCCTGACTCACTCACCATCGCCCAGCCAAAATTATTGAAGTTAGAAACATGACACTTTGGGGATATGATAATTGTATGTCAAAACCGTTCACTAAGGGAGGATTTTCGGATATTCAGGTTCTAAAGGGGTCTTAAGGGGGTTAAACCTGCATTTCATTGAATAACAATAACTCCCGATTGGTTTCATTGGGGGATGTGATACTCGGCATATAAACTCATCATTAAATAATAAGAAGACACGTGTCTGAGGGTTTTTCGATGTGGTGTATATTATTAGGTGAAAGGGGTGATACGTGGGGGTTGATGGATTCCTAACGAAGCGTGTATCTCTTAAACGACGTAGGCAAGGAGTTTGAAACTGAGCGGAAAACAAGTAGTTCCGTGAAGAACTATACAGCCTATTTTCATATATCCTACTTATGTTAATTGCCACTATCAACATACACAATTTCAGTTTGATTGCTGTAATTGATTCGTAGATATTGAGAACCAACTAAATATTTCGGATGGTCGCCATGTTGGATTTTACATATGTAGGTCCTAGAGTTATGTACTGTTACATGCAGATTATTGTGTACGTGTAGTATTCAAACTGCAATCGCATAATTAGGACACACGAAGTAACAAGGAGATATAAAAATTTCGCACAGCTGCCATCTTGAGGTTATGGAAACAATTGAAATAAATTAGATGCCAGTGGATTACCATTCGTATAAGGATTTACTGTACCTAGTTTCACTGCACTCGGATGGTTAAATTGCGAGAAACGTCCATGTGAATATTTATACTTCGCGTCGCCACCATGTTGGATTTGTGATCACCAGGTTATTTAAAGTCTTATAGGTGAACTTAAGTTCATAGCCCCTATGAACATTAAAACATTCAATATGATTGATATAATAGACTCGTAGATATTCTGAGCCGTCTAAATATTTCGGATGGTCGCCATGTTGGATTGTTAAATGTATCGGCCATAGAGTCATGTACTATTAAAGGAAAATTATTGCGTAGGTTCATTATTCAATGTTTCACTTCTATCGCATGACTACATCACAATAAATAAACACTTAATTTTAAAATTCGCACAGCCGCCATCTTGAGGTTATGTAAACAATAGAACTAAATTAGATACCAGTGCATTCCAATGTGTATAAATATTTCCTGTACCAGATTTCATTGCGTTTGGAACATTAAATCGCGAGAAAGGACTATTTAAAATTTTCAAATTCGCTTGGCCGCCATGTTTGTTTTGTAGTTAACCGGTTTTTGAAAGTCTTATAGATGGACTTCCAGTAGTACCCTTTATCTCCGTACAAAATTTCAGGGAGATACCGGTAATAGTTTCAGAGATATAGAATGCCGGTGAAATATTTCGCACATCCGCCATCTTGTGGTTATGTAAACAATTGAACGAAGTTAGATGTCGGTGCATTACAATTTATATAAATATATACTGTACCATGTTTCATTGCGTTTGGTTGGTTAAATCGCGAGAAACGTCTATTTAAAAGTCGCAACTTCGCTTGGCCGCCATGTTGGTTTTGTAGTTACCAGCTTTTCAAGGGTCACATAAGTGAACTTATAGTAGTTCCCTTTATCACCACACAAAATGTCAGGGTAATGTCGCTAATAGTTTCGGAGATATTGAATGCTGGTGAAATATTTCGCACAGCCGCCATGTTGGATTGGTGAGTCGTAACAAAATTTGAAGGGCACGGTCGGGGTCGCCCGGAATAGTGCTATGACCTTACCGAGTTTCATTGAAATCGCTCCAGCTGTTTAGATTTTATTAGGGGGGGACACACACAGGAATCACACACACAAACACGCACACACACACGGACAAAAGGTGATCTCATAAGCCTATTTTTTCAAAATTGAAAATAGGCTAAAAATCAGCTTAAAGGATAAGTAAATAGGTGTTCGACCGTTTTTTGTCATAAATCCAATTTAAGGGGCCCATGGGGAAGGGTGAAATTCTGGGAGGAGGGGGAAACAGGAAAGAAAGTGTCCTAACTGATTGACTGACTCACTCACTCCTCAAACTCAGGGAGAGAAAACTGCTTAAAAGTAAGTAAATAAGTGTTTGACAGTTTTTCATAAATCCAATTTAAGGGGTTCATGGGGAGGGGTGAAATTCTGAAAAAAATGAAAGCAAATATCCTGACTCACTCACTCACTCACTCACTCACTCATCATCGCCCAGACAAAATTATTGAAGTTAGAAACATGACATTTTGGGGATATGTTCGTTGTATGTCAAAACCGTACTCCAAGGGAGGATTTTCTGATATTCAGGTTCTAAAGAGGTCTTAAGGGGGTTAAACCTGCATTTTATTGAATAACAATAACTCACGAGTGGTTTCATTATTTTGTGGATGTGATACTCGGCATATAAACTAATCATTAAAAATAAGCATACGTGTGTCTAAGTGTTTTTCGATGTGATGTATATTATAAGGTGAAAGGGGTGAAAAGTGGGGGTTTAAGGATTCCTAACGGAGCGTGTATCTCTTAAACGACATAGGCGAGAAGTTTGAAATTCAGCTAAAAGAAACAGCTTAAAATATAAGTAAATATTTGTTCGACCGGTTTTTCACAAATCGAATTTAAGGAGCCCTTGGAGAGGGGTGAAATTCTGGGGAAAAACAGGAAAGAAATTGTTCTAACTGATTAACTCACTCACTCATCAAACTCAGGGGGGAAGAACAGCTTAAAATTAAGTAAATAAGTGTTTGACAGTTTTTCATAAATCCAATTTAAGGGGTTCATGGGGAGGGGTGAAATTCTGAAAAAAGAAAATTGAAAGAAATTGTCCTGACTCCCTCACTCATCATCGCCCAGCCAAAATTATTGAAGTTAGAAACATGACATTTCGGGGTTATGTTCGTTGTATGTCGAAAACGTCCACTAAGGAAGGATTTTTGGATATTCAGGTTCTTAAGGGGTATTAAGGGGGTAGACCTGCATTTAATTGAATAACAATATTCCCGATTGGTTTCCTTGGGGGATGCTATACTCGGCAAATAAACTCATCATTAAGAATAAGAAGACACGTGTCTAAGGGTTTTTCGATGTAGTGTATATTATGAGGTGAAAGGGGGTGAAAAGTGGGGGTTGAAGGATTCTTAACGGAGCAAGTATCTCTTAAAAGACAGAGGCATAATGTATGAAACTCAGGGGGAAAAATCAGCTTGAAAAATAAGTAAATAGATGGTCGACCGTTTTTTGATAAATTCTATTTAAGGGGCCCATGGGGAGGGGTGATGTTCTGGGGGAATGAAGTCCAATAAGGAAGGATTTTTGGATATTCACTCATCATCCCCCAGCCAAACCTATTGCAGTTAGAAACTTGCAATTTTGGGGATATGTTCGTTGTATGTCGAAAACGTCCACTAAGGATGCATTTTTGGATATTCATGTTCTGAAAGGGTGTTAAGGGGGTTAAACTTGCATTTCATTGATGAACAATATCTCACGAGTTGTTTCATTTGGGGATGTGATATTCAGCATATAAATGAATCAATAAAAATAAGCAGACTTATGTCTAAGGGTTTATCGATATGGTGTATATTATGAGGTCAAAGGGGTGAAAATTGTGGGTTGAAGGATTCTTAACGGAGCGTGTATCTCTTAAACAACATTAGCGAGAAGTTTGAAATTCAGCGGGAAAAAATCAGCTTAAAAATAAGTAAATATGTGTTCGACCGGTCTTTTTCATAAATCCCATTTAAGTGGTTTATGGGGAGGGGTGAAATTCTCAAAAATAAATGAAAGAAAATGTCCTGACTGACTCACTCACTCATCATCGCCCAGCCAAAATTATTGAAGTTAGAAACATGAATTTTTTGGAATATGTTCGTTGTATGTCGAAAACATCCACTAAGGAAAGATTTTTGGATATTCAGGTTCTATAGGGGTGTTAAGGGGATAAACGTGCATTTCATTGAATAATAATATCTCACGAGTGGTTTCATTTGGGGATGTGATACTTGGCATATAAACTGACCATTAAAAACAAGTAGTTCCGTGAAGAACTATACAGCCTATTTTCATATATCCTTCTTATGTTAACTGCCACAATCAACATACAAAATTTCAGTTTAATTGCTGTAACAGATTCGTAGATATTGAGAACCGTCTAAATATTTCAGATGGTCGCCAGGTTGGAATTTTATTTATGTACTATTACATTAAGATTATTGTGTACGTGTGGTATTCAAACTTCAATCGCATGATTAGACAACAAGAAGTAAAAACGAGATTTTAAAATTATGCACAGCAGCCATCTTGTGATAATGCAAACCATTGAAATAAATTAGATGCCAGTGGATCAACATTTGTATAAGCATTTAACATGCAACGTTTCACGGCACACGGATAGTTAATTCGCGAGAAACGTCCAATTAAATATTTATACTTCGCGTCGCCGCCATGTTGGATTTGTGCTCACCAGGTTCCTAAAAGTCCTATAGGTGAACATATGTTCATAGTCTCTATGAACATTAAAAAATTCAGTTTGGTTGCTGTAAAAGATTCGTAGATATTGAGAACCGTCTAAATATTTCGGGAGCTCACCATTTAGGATTGTTATGTGTATAGGCCATAGAGTTATGTACCATTCAAGGACAATTATTGCCTAGGTTCATTATTCAAACTTTCACTTCGATCGCATGATTACGACACAAGAAATTAAAACTTAATTTTAAAATTTCGCACAGCCGCCATCTTGAGGTTATGTAAGCAATTGAATTAAATTAGATGGCTGTGCATTACAATCTGCAAAATCAATTATTGTACCACATTTCACTGCGCTCAGAGAGTTAAATCACGAGAAAAGTCTATTAAAATATTTCAAATTCGCTTGGTCGCCATGTTCGTTTCGTACTTTACAGGTTTATGAAATATACATAGGTATACCTGTATCAGTACCCTTTATCACCGTACAAAATTGCAGGGTGATATCTGTAATAGTTTCGGAGATATAAAATGTCAGTGAAATATTTCGCACAGCCGCCATTTTGAGGTTATGTGAAATATACATAGGTATACCTGTATCAGTACCCTTTATCACCGTACAAAATTGCAGGGTGATATCTGTAATAGTTTCGGAGATATAAAATGTCAGTGAAATATTTCGCACAGCCGCCATTTTGAGGTTATGTAAACAATTGAACTAAATTAGACTCCAGTGCATTACAATGTATATAAACATTTGCTGTACCAAGTTTCATTAGATTTAGATAGTTAAATCGCGAGAAAAGTCTATTTAAATATCTCAATTTCGCTTGGCCGCCATGTTGGTTTTGTAGTCACCATGTTTTTGAAAGTCTCATAGGTGAACTTCTAGTAGTGCCCTTTATCACCGTACACAATTTCAGGGCGATATCGGTAACAGTTTCGGAGATATTGAATGCTAGTGAAATATTTCGCACAGCCGCCATGTTGGATTGGAGAGACATAACAAAATTTGAAGGGCACGGTCGAGGTCGCCGGGAATAGTGCTATGAACTTCCCGAGTTTCATTGAAATCGCTCCAACCGTTTCGATTTTATTAGGGGGGGACACACACACGAATCACACACACACACACACACACACACACGCACACACACACGGACAAAAGGTGATCTCATAAGCCTATTTTTTCAAAATTGAAAATAGGCTAATAAGCTGACACATGTCTAATGGTTTTTCGATGTGGTGTATATTATGAGTGAACGGGGTGAAAAGTGGGGGTTGAAGGATTCATAACAGTGCGTGCATCTCTTAAACGACATAGGCGAGGAGTTTGAAACTCAGAGGAAAACAATCAGCTTAATAATAAATAAATAAATAATTAAATAAATAGGTATTCGACCGTTTTTTCATCAATCCAATTTAAGGGGCCCATGGGGAGGGGTGAAATTCTGGAAGAAAAACGTCCACTAAGGAAGGATTTTTGGATATTCACTCTCATCGACCAACCAAAACTATTAAAGTTAGAAGAATTATATTTTGGGGGTATGTTTGTTGTGTGTCGAATACGTCTACTAAGGAGGGATTTTTGGATATTCAGGTTCTAAAGGGGTGTTAACGGGGTTACACCTGAATTTCATTGTATAACAATATGGCATAACTATGACGCGAGCGAAGCCGCGGGTACCTGCTAGTTATATATATTTATATATTAAAAATATTTATGAAAACTTCTCCAAGTCCGTTCGGCCATTCAATTCGGTCGATTTTCTTCATTCTTTTTTTAAATGAAAGGTATTCATGCACAGATTTGTTATCAAGTATTACAAATCACTTAACTTCCGCCTTCCTCAAATTATTTGATTTTTTCAACTTTTTCCAACTTTGAAGCAATCAAATCTTTGGTTCTAATTGAGGTACGCAGGTCGTTTTGGTCTAAGAACACTCAGTGAATCAAGGCTTTCATTTGAGCTCTTAACTATTCAAATCGGCTGATTCTGAGGAAAGTTATGAGTGAACATTCGATATTACATCTCTTTTTTTGAAGATTTTTTCTCATTGTAGCAATCATATCTTTGGTTCTAATGACAGAAATTTCCTATTACGCTAGCGATTTGTATTATAATCAACAAAGCGCAGGGTCAAACGCTTCATCGAGTTGGAAACTACTTGCCTGACCCTGTTTTAGGCTATGGAATGTTCTATGTTGCCTTATCCCGAGGAAAATCATTTAAAGATGTAGAAGTAGAAATTAAACCTAAGGGTCGACGCAGAGTGAACATTGTCTGGAAGGAAGTATTGTGAAATAAAGGTTATAAACTATTACATAATGTCATAATTTTTTAATTCCAATACTGAAAAATAATGCTTCGGAGCAGTACGGGTGCCCTAGTAATAATATAAACGATGACGAAGACTAAGACGAAACGATAAGGATGATGACGTGGGACCTTTCCCAGGTATTCCAATTTTACCCCACTAGGTGACCTGCATATCATAATGACGATGAAATGAATGACGAAGGCGACACAAGCACCAAGTGGGCTTCTTGTTTATTTCTTTAAACGCATGTATTCCACACATTGTCGATATTTATTTATGAAATCAGAGTGCAATTCATCACTGCTGCGGGTAATTCTCTTTCTTTTGAATGATCACTAGTTACGATCGGTTACTACCCTACCAGGGAATTTTAAGGTGCGTTCAAAAAGTAACGAGCCGGAGGCATAATTACAGAAACCAGTACCTGTATGTTAGAAGTATTGGCCCTGGCTGTTGAGACACTTGTCCTACTGTGACACGAGGCGGTGAATGGCTGTCTCATAAAATTCCCTGGGCTGAGATGTGAACCAGTTCCGCACGTACAGCTGGACGTCGGCATCCGAGGTGAATCGTTGGCCCCGCAGAGCCCTTTTCAGGGGACCAAACATGGCGTAATCACAGGGAGAGAGATATGGACTGTATGGAAGGTGGCCGAAAACCTCCCATTTGAATTTCTGCAGGAGTGCAGCGACTTTGTTGGCCATTTGAGGTCGTGCATTGTCGTGGAGCGACCACGGAGGCTATGGCGTTCACTGTCACTCGGCGGTCCTGGGTAATGAGTGCATCAACCAGCTGGACGTTGTCATCGGTAATGCAGGGGGGTGCCCCAGACCGGGCATCATCGGCTAACGACACCCGTCCTTCCCTGAAGCTCTTGTGCCACACCTTGACCCTTGCAAGGGACATGCAGTGTTCGCCGTACACTTGTGACATTCGGCGATGAATGTCCGTTCCCCCTACTCCTTCCGATGTCAGAAATCGAACAACACCTATTTATTCTGCGGTTGACGCCTCCATGTCACTGTTTGCAATGCGACTGGCGGCGTTGGACGATTGATGCATGCTGCTGCTCGCTTTGTATCGTCACGTGACGTGCACGCGTGCCCTCTAGCGACGGGCTGTGACCTTCCCTGCTCTGGTCGGAACCACACCTCGTTACACAAGTCACGATTAGCCGATGTAGCCACCGGTTTGCGCATTCCAGCATCCGGCTCGTTACTTTTTGAACGCACCTTATATTACCCCTAGACGTGGAGCGGGGCTGTTTTGTATTTATTACGTCATCTCGCCCCGTTATGGCGGCAGCGAGCGATTGCGGAGCAAGAGGGGGAACGCATGTACAGTCATACAATGAGAACACACCGCACAATGCAAGATCCAGCACGAATCATGCACACAAATGACATGCGTTGAGGTTTCGCTGGCGACAACTGCACGTCTATCGCAGGCGTGTGGCTGGGCGGAGCGCATTATTTCCGATTACCGCCTCCGGTAACAATTCGCTGGTAGGGTAGTACATGTGGCCGCACACAAGTGTATACCACCCACCCGGCTTTACTGTTCTGCGGGCTGGACGTGGCATAGTTTTGGCATGGGCTATCAACTTGTTAATTAATTTAAACATATTTCATAAACAAATAAGTATATTTCCCTTGGGTTTTAAAGTAAATACAATATAGTCCCTGCACTATTAAGACCATTTCGAAGATTTTGACACAAACTGCACCTTCTAATTTCCACTTTGAGTTTTGTGAAACATGCACCTTAGCGTTTTTGTATATGATGATAACAACTAATAGATAAAAAATATAAAATAGAAGACACCTTAATTGTTATAATATTGTTAAGGCCCCAGTGTCCCTACACCCTTAGGACCTTACACCCCGTAAGAGAGATATGGCCACACGCCCCTGAACCTGCAGGCGGCAGCACAACTACGCATCCAACTACAAATCCAACTAACACAACTACGCTTCAATCCCTACATCTCACACCGTCTTCTACCCCAAATCTACCCTCAACCGGAGACAACAACAACAAACGGCTCACACTTCAGTTACACATAGCCCCCTCAGGGGCTCACATCTAGTGGGACGTGAGTTGGCGAACACGGGACCTCAGCTGAGTCCGGCATTGCTTCCACTTACTTGTGCCGGGCTCCTCTCCGTCTTCTTTCCTGTCGACCTCCCTTGGTCAACTCTTGTTCTCTTCCGACCACGACGGTATTAGGTTATCCCAGGCCTAGGGAGTCTTTCACTTTCCTGCCTTAATTGGCCCTTGTCTCATCTTTCCTGATACCCTCCTTCTGTGAGGGGTCAGCCTTCTTTTTCTTTTCCTTTTACATCCTGCCTTGTGCTCAAGGCCCTTAAGGAAGCAGGGTGTATGTAGCCCCACCACTTCTGGTGCACCGTAGATAATGCTACACCCTCAGGGGCTCACTGCTGGTGAGTTCGGGAGTTGGCGACCCCGGGGGGATTCCTGAGCTGGGTCCGTTTTCCACTTTTGTCCCTTACCTTTTGGGTGGACCCTCTCTCCCCTCTCCTCTTTTCCTTATATTTCCTTTTCTCTTTAAGATTCCCGCACTGTTTTTGTTACTTGGTTCACCGTGTATCTACATTCCCTTTTAGCGATTTTTAAGGCATTTTGATCTACGTTGCATTTTGTAAGTTTTTTCGATCTAAATTACATCTCGCGATTGTTTTCAACCTCAATTGCATTTTGTAAAGATTGACAATCTAAATTGCTTTTTAGTAAGTCTTTCAATGCAGGTAGACGGGCCTTTTAGTGTGTATTTTGAATTTCAATTGCATTTTGTAAGTATTTTCAACCAAAACCGCATTTCGCACGAATTTTGAATCTCAATTGCATTTTGTTTGGTGGGCATTTTGCACATATTTTGATTCTCAATTGCATTTTGTGGGTATTTTGAATCTAAAATACATTTTGTCAAGTATTTTAAATCTAAATTGCATTTTGTAAGTATTGTCAATCCACATGAGTCGTTTGAATCTACCGTACATTTTGTAAGCATTTTCAATTTCAATTGCATTTTGTAAGTATTTTGAATTTCAATTGCACTTTGTGAGTATTTTGAATCTGAACCGGCCTTTTTCAATTTAAATTGCATTGTGTATTTTCAATTTCAATTGCATTTTGTAAGTATTTTGAACCTCAATTGCATTTTGTACGTATTTTCGATCTCATTTGCATTTTGTAAGTATTTTGAATTTCAGTTGCATTTTGTAAGTATTTCGGCGCTACATTGCATTTTGTACGTATTTTGAATCTAGCCTACGTTTTGTGGGTCTTTTTCAATCTATTCTTTTTGTGAATCTTTTCGTTCTAAATTCCCTTTTGTAAGACCATATTGTGAGTTGTTTCCATCTGAGTTTCTCTTTGTAAATATTTTCCGTCTCACATAATTTTCGTTCTGGTTTCCATTTCATTCTCATTTTCGCTATCACCCAGATCATTAGGGGCCGATAACCCTCGATGTTAGGCCCCTTAAAACAACAATTATCATCATCATCATCAGTTACACATAGCCGGCAGAGTGGAAACCTCAGCTCTTGCCTAAGCCTTGCATCATTTACATACAGCTACATTGAAACTATCTGGGACATCAACACAAATGAAGAAACACCGACTCAGCACTTCCAAAAGGATAAGAAGGACATCCCCACCGGACCAATGGTCTGTTGTTCGCCGAATCAGTGATTCATTTTCTTGAGGAACATGTCCCAGCCAAAATCTGAAAATGTGCGGTAGTCATCACCAACAATATTACTCACCAAGTTAAACCAAAAGACAGTTAACATACAACAACTCGTGATTTGTTGATCGGCATATTGTGTCGACAGTCTTGAGAGGCATCTGTAATAAAGGTTGGCAGTACAATCGCTACTCAGAGGATGGCATGAAACTGTGCTGGACTCGGAAGACAGGTGTGCTAATACAGTATCTTATCATCAGTCATTCTTGAAATGCTTGTTCATTACTCCTCATAGGCAACGACCGATTTCTAACCAAGATCTTGTCTAAATTACAAATGTCAACACAGATACTAAACCAACATCTTAAATCGCACACCTGGAATTCACAGCCACGATTTCAATTCGAGAATAATAGAAGTGGGATTTTTGAAGTGAAATGTCACGTTCTGCGGTCGGATCACCCGCAAAAAGGAAGTCAAGTGGCTGATAATAGTGAGATTGACGGTCAATTTCGATTACAAGCTTCCGTTCTTTTGGTCTCTAAATGCAAAACTATTAGTTTTATTTTGGGAGTAGGATTTAGGTTACTAGTCTGACTCTCTGTTAGGTAGTCAGCCCAAAGGCTGGTTAGATCCTCAAAATGTACCCCCGTTAGGTTGTGCGGGCATCAATTCCACCCGGGAATTACAGTCAGGTAGCCAGGGTTACCTCAATTCCACCCGGTCCTCCAAGGGACCCAGAAATGAGTTCCTCAACTCCGCCCAGCCTTTTCCCCAATGACGTAAATAAATGTCATAACCCTCCTGCTCGCATACCAAGGGCCGTGTCAAACACCTTATGCAGCGCATGAGTAGAAAAAATAGAAAACTTGGCAGATTTATGTAAAAGAATATTATGATTAATTTTAAATCACCACCACCAAGTCCGCTCAATCGTTAAATCAGGTATAAACATAATACAAAGAGATAGATATTAATCACTGTTGTTAAATAAAAATATGGACAGGAAATGTAATAAAATAAGAAAAATCAGCATCTTAAAATCACATAAATCTTTACTTCATTTCAAACTATACAAAAAACATTAGATGAAACTCTTTTCATTCCCTAACTATTGTGTGAGAAACACACTTCACAAGATCTAATCTACTCATTGTTTGGTTGGCGTACTGCATGAGCTTGTTTTCAATGAATTCTTTTCTCACACGACTATTCTTGTCTTTGCTCGACACCCGCCCGCTACTGTTAAGTAGAATGTACGTGTATGTCTGTATCTGATGTAGGCACTTAAAAAAACAAATATATTTGGATGATGTATTGTACTTTGTGCTTTGAATTTTGAGTGAAAAGCCTCGCAGGCATTAGTTGTTTTTCACAACTCTGCAGACGGGAGGGTTATGACATTTGTTTACGTCATTGGGGATAACCCCTTTGCCGAACCCTTGTCAAACAAAGCCTGAGCGGAGTTGAGGAACTTATTTTTGGGTCCCTTGGAGGACCGGGTGAAATTGGGGAAAATCGGTCGGAATTGATGTTCGACCGTTAGGTTACGTGGCTAAATACCCACAAAAACCCAAGGCAGCGCTGTATTGAGGCGTACTAGGCAAGATGAGGAGTGAGGTAGTATGCCATTGCTTTCCTCACTGAGTCAGAACAGCAGTACTAACATTAATTAATTCGTCATAAATTCAAAATATTTTTTACCACACAGGAAATTATTCTCTGCTCTAGCGGTAAATAATGTATTATAATCAATGCTACATTGGTTGAGATTTATTGGTTTGGAATTAGTTTGCAAGTAGTATCATATATCATTTAAATTACCCATACACGCATTTAAAAAGCAATATTGACGCCATAATATAGTTGTGTATTTATCTTAATAATTAATTACAGTAAAATCACAATATAAGCTGCGAGCGAGTAAATGTTTCACACATGAGAGACTTTTCAAATATCTGTGTGAGTCTAGTTATTTCTGTCGAACTGAGGTGAACTTTGATTTTATCAGTTTTGTTCACTATGCGATAATGTATTGTGATTTATGATATTCTTTAAACATTGTTACGATATTTAGGGTAATAATATGAGCACATAGCTTTTGCTTCGTGTAACAGAACACAAACAGGAGAAAATAACTTGTAACTGTGACGATTCTAAAATCGAACTATAGGTTTTTTAATCCTTTTGATGCTAAGCTGTTATGAGTGGTTATGTTAATAATGCCAAGCCAACTATAATGAAATTGCTTCCTACGTATATTTTTAAAGATAGAATGTTAATATTTTTTCTAGCTTGACACAGGGGGTGAGTGGTAAACGTGTCGGTCTACTAACCCCAAGATTGCAGGTTCACTCCAGGCCGCGGTAAGTGATTTTTGAAAGACGACAAAAATTTACGACACGCATGTCAAAGAACCCATTTGAATTCAGTAGGCCGTGCTCATAATGGTAAAATTAATCTCGGGAGTTTCCGCCAACACAAAGTTCCTCATTTCTCTACTAGAAAGCGCTATAGTGTTCAAGGAGCTTAGATATCTAACCTCCTTGACACTTATAGTGCTTCAAGGAGCAACGAAATTCGACATGCAAGCTACCCTCTGGGTATCAAATAACAAAGCTTGCACCCGGCACCGACGCCATACGATATTCTTCTTCTTCTCTTCGCCAATGGGTCGCTTAGGACCACGCGAAATCAACACTTTCTAGCCTTCCTGTTGGCCCAGTATTCCTTCATTCGCAACGAGTGGGTCTGTTTCCGCTGCTCTGACCATCGATGTTGTGTAGTCTTCTTCTCTTCCTCCTCAAAACCCCGCGTCCGAGTGATTTTTCTGATTTCCTTCCGGTCATGTAAGTTTGGTGATCCTAATTCCTTGAAGTCTCTCTCTCTAAATTTATACCAATTCGGTCTAGTAGCCTTGTTCTTTAAGAAAGTATGTATTTTGTGTGTCAGTCTGTTCGGGTCCATTCTTTCTATGTGTCCCATAAATTGGATTCTTCGCATTCGCATTGTGTCTGTGATTTTGGAAACTTTTTTGTATATTTCTGTATTAAGCTTTGGATAATGTACACCATCCTTTGTTCTCGGTCCAAGTATTTTTCTCATTATTTTACGTTCATACGATATATATATATTTTTTTAAAATCGTTATGCCCAACTATGGAGCGCGCTTGAACTTATTTTGCACAATGTTCTTTCTTTTCTTCCCAATGTCTCTTCTTTCGTTCACTGTGTTCCTTTCTGCGTGCTTCTGTCAAGCCTGTATTTTTCCTTTTAGGTTTCTCTGCAAATTTATGTTTGTTTACTAGGCTTCTAAATTTTGCTCTATCTGGAATGGTTTTCTCAGTAATACCCATTTCTTGTAGATCTTCATGTATTTCTGTTAACCAATTGTTGTGGGTTTTCAGGTTTAGCGCTAGATCTAGAATTCTCTTTGTCAGCCTGTCGTTATCCATTCTGTGAAGGTGTCCGTAAAATTTTAATTGTCGTTTTCTGACAGTATCTGTGATTTTTTTCTGCGGATTGGAAAATTTCATGTGGTTTCTTTTTCATCCCAATTCCATTTTCAAACTTTGGTCCTAGGATTTTTCTGAGAATTTTCCTCTCTTGTTTCTCGATGCTTTTCATTTGTGACCTTCCTCCAATTATCAGTATTTCGGATGCATACAGTGCCTCTGGTTTGATGACTGTGTTGTAGTGTCGTAATGTTGCATTCTTTGAGATACATCTTTTATTGTATATGTTCCATGTGATTTTGTAAGCCCTTTGCAATTTAGCAGTTCTTTCTTTGTTAGCTTCCTGATTTAATATTATTAATTGTTAATATTTTTTCTGTAGTAGGTAAATATGTTCTAAATCATTAAATGCTAAATAATTAATACTTATACTGTTGCGTAAACCTTCTCGACCAATTGCATACGTACAGCTTTGGGGCTATCAGGTCGAGTGACACTTTAAAAACCAACGTTTCGAGACAACTACTTGTCCCTTTATCAAGGCCTGTCAAGAAAGAGAGAGAGAGAAAGAAAGAAAGAAAGAAAGAAAGAAAGAAAGAATGAGTAAACAGTGGCACAGCCTCCATAGATAAATGGTGTAAGATAGGAAGCCATGTAAAGGCAAATAGTTACTCCATGACCTCCTGAGACCAAGAAGAGGTTGGTAATGAAACTATAGAGGGCAGCCTTGATTTACTCATCTCCATCACCTCTATTCAAGTTCTGTGGTTGTTTACGTATTTCAATCGCCTCCCGAATCATACGAGTTATGAAATGTTTCTCCATACAGATGACAGAAGTTTCATCAAAAAGAATTTGATGGTCATTCTGTAGGGCATGTTCAGCAACCGCAGACTTCTCGGATTGGCAAAGACGTAAGTGACTACGAGGTTCATTGGCCCCTGTTAATCATTGTTGACAAATTTGAGGTTATATCTAAATGATGTCCTCCCCATGTTTAGCTTATTTTCGTTTATGACAAAATAGGCTTATGAGATCACCTTTTGTCCGTGTGTCTGTCTGTGTGAGGTGCGTACTGTATGTGTATGATTCGTGTGTGTGTTCCACCGCCCTAATAAAATCTAAACGGCTGGAGCGATTTCAATGAAACTCGGTAAGTTCTTTGCACTATTCTGGACGACTCCGACCGTGCCCTTCAAATTGTGTTACGTCTCACCAATCTAATATGGCGGCTGGGCGAAATACTTCACCAGCATTCAATATCTCCGAAACTATTACTGATATCACACTGGAATATTTTACGGTGATAAAGGGAACTACTAGAAGTTCACCTATGTGACTTTTGAAAACCTGGTAACTACAAAACCAACATGGCGGCCAAGCGAAGTTGCGACATTTAAATAGACGTTTCTCGCGATTTAACCAACCAAACGCAAAAAAAAAAAACTTGGTACAGCATATGTTTATACACATTGTAATTCATCGACATCTAACTTCGTTCAATCGTTTACATAACCTCAAGATGGCGGCTGTGCGAAGTATTTCACCGGCATTCTATATCTCTGAAACTATTAGCGGTATCACCCTGAAATTTTGTATGGAGATAAAGGGCAGTACTGGAAGTTCATCCATAAGACTTACAAAAACCGGTTAACTACAAAACGAATATGGCTGTAACAGTTTCGCTAGCCCACACTGTTGGGAGAAAATGTAATTGTTTACCTTTGCCTAAGCTATGTTGTTTTAATGGGCGCCAAGACTTCAACGCAATGCTGAAATCTAAATTTGTATTTAACAACGTCTAGCTCTGGTAGAACACCGTCAAGAATCTATTCACTCAGATCGTGGTATGATTTGATCATTAACCCAACAAACAATTGTATCAGGAGAAGGAATTGGTCTATATCTAATGCTACCTACTGAAAGCAAAGATTGCATTGTAAAAGAAATGAATTTATTATATAAAACAAGTATAGCAAAATTAATAATAATAATAAGTATAAAATTTAAATTGGAGCGTTGTGATTTGAATATTACCGATAGAAAATTACGTGAAAACGGAGTCTGATAAATTGATTTTACTCTTATTTCCAAGCTATGAAGTTACTGAAATATGAAATATAAAACAAAGAAAAATGAGAGATTGCGTATTTCTGCGTCATTTGCGCTTACCATTGGAAATTGCCAAGGCATTTCCCTCGTTCTTGATGATGTTGTGAGCTTCCCACAGTCTCCTGGACGTCGTCATCTCCGTCGGAATTTGATGATATTCTGGTAGATTAGATAATTCTATGGTCCGTACCTCGGACCCAAACACTCGTACAACCAAGTTTTACAAAAGTTCGTCGCTAACTCCACTGAACATCGGAGCGACACGCACTTGCGACCGTACTCTGCAAGTTCTACACAGATTGTTCGTTCCACGGAACATCGGAGCGTCCCCCGTGTATAACCATACTCCGCAAGTATTTCACAGATAGACCTCGTTTCACGGCGCGTCGAACGATATATGCACACGTTGGCTCCCCCACCATGGTACCGACATCTAGCTTACGTCGTCCACACTGATTGGCTGAGCACGCCGCTAGTTCCCCTCCTCTGCCTCATTACACTCGGCGCGCGAGAGGGAGAAGTCGATTTCCGTCCCAACAATTCGCCTTTTCTAGACCTTGCGACCCAGCCTTGCGTAATACTTCTCGACAGGAATCAGCTTGTACTCGAATTCCCAGTGAGTCATGTCTCTCAAATACCCTAACTGACAAAACTCCGTAAAATTCCGTAATCACATAATTTTCTATAATATTGTCGTTCGTAATAATTTGCTTGATAGCGTTTTCTAAGACATGGAAAACCTATCTGAATGCTAATAATTTTTACAAAATGCTCCGAAAATACCTTAATAATAATTATAATAAATTAATAATAATAATAAATTACCATGAAAAATTCTCTTGGCTGAACAATTTGCCGCGTAAATAAATATAGAATGGCTTCCTACTGACTTATGCCAGTTGCATAAAACCCCTCGAAAAACACGTTACATGGCGGCCAAGCGAAGTAGAAAATTTTAAATAGACCTTTCTCGCGATTTAATGATCCAAACGCAATGAAACTTGATACAAGAAATGTTTATACACATTGTAATGCACTGGTATCTAATTAAGTTCACTTGTTTACATAATCTCAAAATGGCGGCTGTGTGAATTTTAAAATTAAGTTTTTATTTCTTGTGTCGTAATCATGCGATTGAAGTGCAAGTTTGAATAATGAACCTACCCAATAATTTTCCTTTAATGGTACATGACTCTATGGCCTATACATATAACAATCCAACATGGCGACCATCCGAAATATTTAGATGGATCTCAATATCTACGAATCTATTACAGCAATCAAACTGAATTTTTAATGTTCATAGGGGCTATGAACTTAAGTTCACATATTGGACTTTCAATAACCTGGTGATCTCAAATCCAACATGGCGGTGACGCGAAGTATAAATATTCACATGGACGTTTCTCGCAATTTAACCACCCGAGTGGTACAATAAATCCTTATACTGGCATCTAATTTATTTCAATTGTTTCCATAACCACAAGATGGCTGCTGTGCAAAATTTTAAAATCTCGTTTTTACTCCCTGTGTCCTAATCATGCGATTGAACTTTGAATACTACACGTACAGAATAATCTTCATGTAACAGTACATAACTCTAAGACCTACATATATAAAAATCCAACATGGTGACCATCTGAAATATTTAGTCGGTTCTCAATATCTACGAATCTATTACAGCAATCAAACTGAAATGTTGTATGTTGATACTGGCAATTAACATATGCAGGATATATGAAAATAGTCTTTAGTTCTTCACGGAACTACTTGTTGAATTTATAATTAACTGTAATTTCTGCTTAATTCAGTGGTATTTGTCAACCACGTCCCTATGTCCAACTGACAAATAAGTTGGAACATTCTCGAAGCTAAAACGCTTCAAATTTTTTGTCACTTAAGATGCTTGCAAGCTTTTCCCATTTAAAAGGAGTATTTCAATTTTCACGGCGATTGCTGCTGTGTCCAAGTTTTTGGGAGCAACATAAATGTCTCCACATTAGCCTTTATTAATCTTTACTGTGTCAAATGGGGCAGGTTAATTTGTGATATTCTTATTTACTCTAGTATATGCAATCATTGCATTTTTTTCATAATTAGTACCGTATATGAAAGTTTAACTTGGTATGAGGCCAATTATTTACTAGCAACTGCTACAATTTTGTATTGTGACAAAATCATCAATTAAATTGCTCTAAATTTGTATTCGTGGCCTAACTTTAAATTTTTAGCTATGTTCGCCTTTCTTTGTATTTCACATTATTTTTCAATTACTTAATGCTTGAGGTTTTATCCCCTATTGCTGTTGAAGCTGATTTCTATTCTCGCTGTTCTTGCCCTTGATGTTCACTTATGGTAGCAAATTGAGATGCTCCACGTGAACTTTGGCAATTATTTCTCTTGTTTGTTGTGCTCAGATCAAAATTTGCTTAGCTACTATTTCTGTCAAGCTCATGATTTTTCACAGTTCTCCTTTGATTGTTTATTGCTGGTACAGGTCGCTCAGCTAACATTCTACTTAGGGTCATTCTCAATCTATGCATTTTGATTATTTCTCACAATCAAGACTATTTCTAGTCTCGCTAAATCTCTTATTAGTACTTTTCTAGTGGGAGATTTAGTGTATTCCGAGCACAAAAATCATTTTCTTCACAAATGCTTCGAGATTAATTCTATTTATATACTATTTCTAATACTTTTAAATGGCTACGGGGCCTGTCTTCCTTCGAGCGACTCTGCTTTTGAGCAAGTTCAAGGACATTTCCCCCTTAACATTGGTATTACGTTGTTATACTTTTATTAATTACTTATCGTTCTTCACCCTTTTTGTGAATAAAAACTCGTTTTGATTGGGTTCTTCCCTTTGATGTTGATAACCCGTTTCCTCATTCTTACTACATCTTCCCAATGGTGGGGATTGGACTCTTCCAATTGCTCCAGCATGTACTAAAAATAGTCACGGTATGTACAAAAACGGTATATGTAGATATATTTTTTTTAAATATGAGAAATAAAACTAAAAAGTGCCAAAATATGTACATCATATTATATGTAAATATCAAGTCAACCCCCCCTGGCACTATCCAGCCCATGACGGGCTAAGGCCGACCAAGCGACCGCTGCCCAGCCATTTGGCCTGCAGATATTGGGGTGACGCGTGATCAGCGCGTCGGGTCCCCTCGGCCGTTAATCTTGGTATTCGTGATCGGGGCGCTGTCTCACTGTCAGACAGCTACTCAATTGTCCTCACGAGGCTGAGTGCACCCCGTTCCAACCCTCACGTCAGTTTTTAAAATCTCTGACGGAGCCGGGGATCGAACCCGGGGCCTCCGGGTGAGAGGCAGGCGCGCTACCCCAACACCACGGGGCCGGCATATGTAAATATATTTTTCAAACTATGGACCATAAAATTTTATCTCTTAACACTACATTTTGTTACTTTTAGAGTCCACTAAAATACATTAAAAATACTAGATTGATACATTAAATTATTCTTTTTTTCAATTCAATTATTTTTTTAATTTTATTTCTTATTCATTCATTGATTATTTATGCTACTACTGTATTACAGTATACCACAAAATGTCGTTTTATATTTTCAAACATGCAGCTCCCAAAAGTAATTTGTATTGGCTGATCTTCACTCTACCGTACATGAGGTGATTGGCTCATGTTTAAAATGCCCTGTATCAGCAGGGTATATCGCTCGTTTCCTGCAACAGTGACATAACTCAAAATATGATATTTGTGGGGAAACTGCATATGAAAGTTTAAAGATATTCACTGAACTGTGGATTAATTAAATAATGTTATGGTATTGATGCCATATTGAACTGGGGACTTATTAATTAGCCTCAGATGAGTGTACCAGACACAAATGCCATTAAGAAGTATGAGTATTCTTGATGTAATTGCGATATTTTCGGAAACTGGCACAACAAAATAATTATGTAGTCTTACGTTTCCAAGAAAAACTATAGAGTAGTGCCGATTTAATCAATCGATAAAGAATGTTTTTCCATCCCTATATTGAAGTAAAAACTGGAAATGTACAGAATTCTAGTTATGCCACTGTTGCACCAAATGAGCGATATATCTGATTGTAGGTTTATATTACTCTCTTTTCTCAAAACTTGGATTTCTTAAAAATTTGTGTATCTCAAGATCCAGGTCTATTTTTATAAGCACTGCTACTAGACTTAGGGATGATTGCTATTGTTACAGCCACCAAAACATAGTCGAATGTACATAACTGTAAACTTGTCCTGATTTGCCATATTCTCTGTCAATAAAAACTACAATTCTATATATGAAATTTATAAAAATATTGCATTGAAATCACTAAATATGGAGAAATATTTGTTTTACATTAAATAATATATGTCAGAAACATGGAAAAGTATGGAAAATAAATTTTAGCAACCAAGCAACAGGAACACACCCTCCTAATAGAAACGAATCACCTCGTTATAGTAGCAGCATATTTCCAACCGAACACAACAGCAATCGATATAATGGATGAAATAGGCCAAATAATCACCCAAAATAAGCAGAATAAACCAATGATCATCGCGGGAGACCTAAACTGCAGTCTAGACACACAAAACTACAAAGCAAAGCTAGTGATGAAAAATCTGCACGAAGAAGGATTCATTTTATTAAATAACCCTACGATACCTACATATATCTCTCACAACGGCAAGAGCACAATAGACGTCACACTCACAAAAGGACCTATAACGGGAAGTATAACCACACTTTGGAACGCAAACCACGCAACAACGAGGAAACACATACCCCTAGAAATAAATATTAACGGTGACTGGGAGAAGAAACAAGAAGAGACAACACAACTCCTCTCAAGGAAGATAGATGTCGGGAAAGTAGAGGCCAAGATAGTTGCGAACACGCATATTGAAACACTTATAGAAAATGCAAAGCTAGAAGAAGCTACTCAAAACCTAGTAGAAATACTAAGAAAAGCTGCCAGCCCCCGATTCAAAAGAAGAGCAAAACCCTGGTTCGATAGGGAGTGTTACAAGCTAAGAAGAAACACCCTAAACATCCTGCAGCAAGTGAGACAGAACGAGGTAAACGACACTCTCCTACTCACATACGCTGAAAAAAGGAAGCACTACAAAAGAATCATAAAAGAAAAGAAATGCGCCTTCCTGGAGGAAGAGAGCAGGCTGCTAGCGGAGGAAGCCAAAAATGATCCATATTTGGCACTTCGCCCAAAGAAACAAGCCCAAACAAACTACATAGACATGGACAGATGGAAATCACATTTCAGCAACATACTCAACAAAGAGGGAACAACAGACGCCAGCAAAAAATCCCAAGAAGTCGTATCACCAATAGCTACAGGCTGGATTCCTCTAACCACAGAGGAAGTCGTACATGCCATCCAAAACACCAAAAACAAGAAAGCAGCGGGACCGGACGAAATATACAATGAATTCATAAAAGACACTGCAAAACCAGATTTGGACCAAACTATACAACAGGTGCATAGAGACAGCCACCATCCCCGATCAATGGAGAAAATCAATTGTCAAGATATTATATAACGGGAAAGGAGACCCCAATGACCCAAACCAATATAGAGGCATCGCATTGGAAAACTGCCCCTTTAAAATCTTCACCAAAATAATAACAGGAAGATTAAGTGAGGAATTAGACGATCACCTGCCAGAAAATCAATTCGGGTTCAGAAAGGGAAGATCAACCCTGCAGGCAATCGAACTCTTACTGAAACACATTTGGGAAGCCCTAGAGAAAAAACAAAAAAAATATACTGTCTTCATAGACTTCACGAAAGCCTTCGACCTACTAAGCAGGCAACTAGTGATAGAAAAACTCAAGGAAACACTAGAGGAAAACAACATATGGTCGAACCTCATTAACACACTGCTGAGCTGGAACGAAATATGCGTCTCAGATAACCTTGCCATGTCAGAACCGATCATACAAACAAATGGAGTACTACAGGGCGACCCACTTAGCCCTCTGCTGTTCATACTAGCAACCGAAGAAATCCTTGGAATTACCCGCAAGAGGGAATCTTCTCGTGCGCATACGCAGATGACATCGTAATTGGCTCCAAAGACATAACAGAACTCCAGACAACAATAAACGAGGTGGATAAATGGTGCTCCAAGAATAACTTGTTCATTAACATATCTAAGACGAACACAATGATCTTTAGAAACGGAGGAAGAGCCCCCGCATCAGCTGAGATACACATAAGGGAAAGAAAACTGAAAATAGTATCAGAAATCAGGTATTTAGGAATTACTCTACAAACGACCGCAAAATGCTTCACAAAACACATAACAGAAAAGGCAACTAAAGCGATAATGACAATGCACGAAATAAGAAACATTCGATCCCTCAGCCTAGAGACGGCGATGCTGCTATTCGGGTAAAGATATTACCAATACTGACGTATGGCATAGAAATCATCTGGTCACACCTAACATTGAAGAATCTATCTACGTTGGAAGGAGTGAAGGCAAGATACATAAAGAAAGCGTTAGGAGTGTCAAAAATGACGCACTCAAGATACACATATCTGCTGGCGAAGGAAACTTTCCTCATCGAAGATCTCAGGACAAGCATACTCCTACCTAACACGTGCGCCTCACAGAACCTGCTAGCAACACTGAATAGGAAAAGAGAGGAAATTCATCCGACATTCTACAGCTCAGGAGCGATGGTAGACCGTGCGTGGACAAAGGAAAACGTCGAAATCAGACACGTCATCACTAGGTTGGCAGTCCATGGATTCCACCACCTGATATGCAAGAACACAAACTTCCACGAACCAAATATAGACTGTGAATGTAGGCTGTGTGAAACGGCATGTGCTCGTTATCACATAGAAATATGCACAAAAAGGACAAAGTCATTATCTGAATATGCAAACATGTAAAATTTCAATTTCATCTTGGCTATTTGGCCGCAATAAAGATTTAATAATTTGAATAGAGGCCAGACAACATAATAAACTTAGATCTAGATAAGATTTAAAAAATGTCTGCTTAATAAAGTAATATGTAAATACAAATAAATCCTAGCCCTGATCATGACTCAAAACTCAACCCAAAATAATTCTGAAGGTTAAAGGCAAGAAAGTGTCAACATACGAACTTAAGTTATTAATAGCTTTAACAGGGTAAAGGAAGGCAGTTTGAGGATAAATTGTAGAATATTTCCATGTCACCGAAGAAAGGAAGGAAAAGTTCTGTAACAGAGAAATGGAGATCACCTGGTACATTAATTGATGACCTAGAGAAACTACCATATTCCTACAAGCAAGTAATATTGTAGTTACACATGACAGTGTCTCATTTAGCTGCCCGTCTCTCATTGGCAACAAGATGTGGAGAGGGAAGTGTTGGATTCTTTTGCAGATGCGTGATTTTGTACCGTCATGTCTTCGAATACATCGGCCTGCCAGACCTACCACGTCAGACAATATTTATATTTACACATATACCCAAAGAAGTATTAACGACATACTGTAAAATACCACCCTCAGTGCTCACGCAGTTTCCTCTGATTTAGTAATCTGTATTTTCCCCCTACCCTGTTGAATTTCTTATTTAGGTTTCTTAACCGTCTTGTCGGTCATTTACATTATATTCAATTTTACACAAAAATCATAATGTGTCCCCATAAAAAGTGTGTAGTTTCAGAAATTGTCAAGGAATATTATTATTATTATTATTATTATTATTATTATTATTATTATTATTATTATTATTATTATTATTATTATTGTACTCCATTCTTACCTCGTGCCTACTGTATGGCATAAGGGAAGTAAATTTTCCGAATTTCATTTTTTGGATGCGGCGGTTTTACTCGTATAGGCCTATTAAACCGACCCTTCGAAACAAGAAAGGAATCCCGTCATTTCTTAGAAGTATGAATATAATTTCTAGGCCAGCTTTACTTTAGGGACGCCTACTACCTAAAAACAAATTTTCATGCCACTCACTCCCGTAATTTCAGCACCAACCCATAACAAACAGACATAAAATGCTGTAATTATACACCACAGCTGGGGGATGTATAAAAAGATTTAGCCGATAAACTGAAATAATCGGACTGAAAGCTTACTTTATTTATAGATTTGTTGTTGTTGTTGTTATTGTTTGAGGGGCTTGGATTTCGTAGTCAGCCTCGTGTACTTGGGTGTGTGTAATTTTGCCTGATAACTTGTGTTATTGTGATGGCTGCATTACTGTGTGTATTGGTAATTAAGTTGAAGATTGAAAGAAGGCGGCCATGGTCTTAAATTAGGAACCATCCCGGCATTTGCTTGGAGTAGAAGTGGGTAACCTCGGAGAACTACTTCCAGGCAGGCGGAGGTGGGAATTGATCCCACATGTTTTCAGTTTTGCCTCACGGGACTGAGTGAACCCCGTTCCAGCATTGAGACCATTATTAAATTTATTTATAGAGATTATTATTGTTGTTTTTTTCTATACATATTTCATAAATAACACTGTATCTGCGAAATGCCGGACGACAAATGTTGCCTCATCTCTTCAAGGAATGAAAGCATGCCTCCTGACGAGGGCAGTTGCACTCTCCCCGGGTCAGTAATAAGTGGTTGTTACTGTAGTATTACTGCATTGAAATAGACTGTAGAAACGTAGAATATAGAAGAAACGTATCCCAACCCCTAACACAAAATGCACATTTACCAGCCGATATTTTTTGGAACTCTGGAGACAGCGATGAAAGCATTAAGTTCAATCCGGAATAGTTTTGCTAGTTTTTTGGGCATCCCTCTTTATATCGCTTCCCTGCGCCATGGCCCACCCATTGGACCGCCCTGGGTTTGCTCAATTCGCGGAAAGAAATCGAATGCCAAAACGTTTGCAAATACACAAATCAATAAGTGCGATATACACGTAGTAGTTCAGTAGTAATCTCCCTAGGTGGCAGCAGAATGCACATCGAGCTGTGGTTGTTGCAACACTTTACCGCCAGATGAAGCTGGATGAAGCGAGAAGGTGGTTCATGAAGTTTCCAAGCACGTCACTAGATGGCAGCAGTGTGTTAACTCTGGTGTACGTGACATGCTCATAACAGTAACAAAATATTATTATTATTATTACTGTATAATCATTATGTGAGGCAGGTAATTGTGCGATAAGTTTCATGTGTAATATGCACTATTACACAGTTTATTATACAAAGAAATTTGCAAAAAGTCCCACTTCCATTAGTAAGATAAAGGATTTAGTTTTCCCAATAGTGCGGGTAGTTGGAGTTAAACTTCTTCATTTGGGTTTTGGCTGGGGGTTTAAGGCTCAATGCTCTCTCTGATGCTGCATCAATATAAAAGTAAAAATTCCGGTCTCATTCACTGGTATTTGAACTTTGGTCGTCCCGTGAGAGGCTAGCAGGGAAATCAATATTTCGGGAGTCAGTCACAAGCTAGTTCACACAATCTCTACCAGAGGCCACTACCGTAGCACTCCCGAATGTTCTGATGAAGTTCACGAGCTTACTGCTAGATGGCCACAATGTACATTTGATAACATTACTGAGCTCATATCGGTAAGAGTAAGATGGTTACATCCCTGTACATTGGTTCAAGCCATTTATACCCCAGTTGATGCAGAGCACAATGTTCTTGAGTTCTACCTCCATAGTCATTTTGCATAGCAGTAATTTGTTTGTAGACCAACTTCCAGGTGGCTGGTATGTGTTCTAGCTGCCAGGGCCCCAGATCAATACTTTGCAGTTGCAAGCCTCCTCGTGGCTGGAGCTGTGGATTTAAGAAGATGGCTGTATTGAATTCCATTGCTAATTCAATTTACCCCTGATGCTCCTGGGGACCAGTCGTATTTCTCAAGGGACAAGTGTCATTTTTTGGAATTGATGGTGGAATTCGAGATAACCAAGTTGTCGTAAATAAAGTTGAATATCCGTTGTCATTCAAAATGGCTTTGTTTCATGTATATTCTGGAGATAACACGTAATCTCCACATTGGGAATTCATACATGCGAAATGTAGGAATTGAATACAGAAAATCTGCCGTGAGAGGCAATTTAAAGCTGAAGGACGTAAGGTAGTTGATCTTAATTTTTTAGGGCATTGGGACATCTTGACCATGAGTCCCGTGTAATTGATATGTTTTAATTCGTCTACTAACCTGTGTTTCTGTGATGACTATTAGCAACAGTTATTTGGGTCTGAGATTGAGATAGGAGCCCCATTAATTGAAATAATGGTAGACTACAATATGAGCATTTGCTGTAGGAAGTATGAAAAACAAACGGAGAAAAGTCACATTCAGAATGACCACTAGTGTCGTCGGGATTAGAAACGTTCGATATCCGGATTTCCAGATACCAATGGCAGTCGAAGAGCGTGACTTAACAAACACGGGTACGTTACTGGGCACAGGGTGTACAAAAAGTAACACTTGCTAAAAAGGTTCGACAGTCATAAACGATGGTAAATATTAATGGATGAACGAATGATCTCATCTTAATTGTTGTATGTTAATCTGTCATAACTCTCATGTCTTCACAATTAACAGCATGGTACGACTTTCGTTTATTAGATTTAGCGTTACTCACACGCGAATTGAAGTATTAGAAGCCATTTTTCAGTGTTGCCTAATTTAATAAAATAAAAGCTGTGTGAAAACCGAATAAAAAGCTTTCTTCAACACTCACAAGTGAACCTCAGGTTCGTTAACCTCCCGATCTTTCGGACACTTTGTATATGTGCTGTTCAAATTGTAAGGAAAACATTTGCCTCCAAATATTCGAGGGCGTTCCTTATAAAGGGCGATAGTGCACGTATGATATGCAGTAGTCCACGTGGATATATGTTCAGTTATCTATTCCGAACAATCACACTACTATATCCACTCCTTCCAGCAACCTATGTACGATGAGAAACACAAATACCATATGCTCAGGTTAACATGGAGAGAAACTGGAATTAACAGTGAAACAAACCTTGAGCCGAGTACTCCAATATATTGCAGCGTTAACTTGAGTCTTTTTTATAGCGTATGGCTTTTAGTGCCGGGAGTGTCCGAGGACATGTTCGGCTCGCCAGGTTTGTAGCTGCTTCGAGACGGACACCCAATGGGTGAGCTACAAGTACCATTGGGGAGGACAGTGGGAATGTAAGGACGAGGAGTTGGATGGTAGCGGCTGTGGCCTATAGTTAGGGACCAACCCCGGCATTTGCCTGGAAGAAAGATGGGAAACCACAGAAGACCATCTTCAAGGTTGCCGGCGGGGGGATTCGAACCTCCTCGTCTCCCGGATGTGAGCGACTGCCAGCAGTCATGCCGTAACGACCACGGCTAACTCACACGGTGTTAACTTGAGTAAGATCCGTTTACTGCATTCGCCAATGCCAAATTTGTTAAAATAGAAGCATGCAATGTTTGAAGAGTATTTATTGCTCTCAACATGAAATAAGGAAAGTTAGCATTTTCGCACTTGTGTAGATATTAATAGCATCGCAATTAATGCTGTGTAGGATTGCTGCAAAGCCGGGCCAACATGAGTGCAAGATTACGTTGTATTTGGCGCGCGACGCAAATTTGTGCTCGTGGAAAAGGATTGATGTGTGTGTAAACGCGTTCGTTGTTTGCGAATGCAACACAAATTATGGAAAATTCAACGCATGCGATCCAATTCATTGTCGGTTTTATCAACGTTATCAAAACTATTTGCACCCCAATATAGTTATAGTGTACCGTAGATAACGATAACAACTGGGTTGGTTAAATACAGATGTTTAACCCCATATTATTTTTAGCCTACTTTTCACAATTTGCAAAAATGAGGAAAAAGTAGTCTTATGAGATCGATCCGGGAAAATGTCTGTCTGTCTGTCTGTCTGTCCTTCTGTCTGTCTGTCTGTCTGTCTGTCTGGCTGTGTGTGTGTCCCCCCCTATCAACTCCTAAACGGCTGGAGAAATCGAAATAAAATTTGGTAGAAGTAAAGATCTATACCTGAATATCTCACAGCCATATTTGAAAATGATGTCAGTGCTACCAACTGCTGAAAAATCGCAATTGAAATTTGAGCTCCATGTTGGATATCTTGGAAGGTATGAATGGGAGCTATTTCAAAATCGGCACACATATAGATAATAATATTGCAGTTTAATTTCCAGAAGGCCATACATGGCAGTGTTGCCAAAATGATTATAAGCCTACTGATAGCTCCAATATTTAAATGCATATAACTTCTACACTATCAATTAGAATTCAACCAAGTTCCGTATGTTGTATGTGTACATAACCAGATATGACTGAACGTATTCTTATGAACCACCAGTGCTGTCAACTGTTAAAAAATGCTCTTAATTTCTTTTATCCAAATACCAATATATATGAGAAAGTATGCAAGCCGACAGCTTTAAACTATGCACACGTATAGTACATGACATTCTATATTAATTTGGAGTAACTTATATACGTCAGTGCTACCAACATGATTCTAAGCCTGCTGAGAGGTCCAACTTTAAATACATGAAACTTCCATACTATCATTTGGATTTCAACCAAATTTCGTATGTGCTATGTGTACCATAACAGCTATGACTATGCGTATTCTTAAGAGCAACCAGGGCTGCCAACTGTTAATAAATGCTGTCTCTATTTTTGTTACCCTAATATCAATATATCAGAAAGAATGCAAGCCAATAGCTCTAAACTTTGCACACGTATAGTACCTGGCATTCTAGATTACTTAAGAGTAACTAATATACGTCAGTGCTGCCAACATGATTCTAAGCCTGCTGATAGGTCCAATTTTAAAATGCGTGTAACTTCTATACTAACTAATGGATTTCATTCAAAATTGGCACAACAATAGATCATATTATTTCAGATTATTTCTGACCAATACATGCATGACACTGTTGCCAACATGATTTTACGCGCGCTGTTAGATCCAATGTTTAACTGCATGTAACGTCCATGCTATTCATTGGACTCCAACCAAATTTTGTATTCTGTACCTTAAGAGATGGAACTAAGAATATATTCAGTCACCAGGGCTGCCAACTGTAGTGCTCTATTAGGCTACATTATTCCAGGTATACAGTATTTCGAACTAATTAGAAATTTCGATATTACCAACTTAATTTCGTCATTATTCTAGATAGATCCATATCGATTAATCATTGGCATGAATCTTAAATTTTAAGAAAAGTAGGCTCTTTAGTTCGTCACGGAACTTCTTGTTATTATTATAAAATATAATATTTGCAAATGGGGGTAATTCCCCAATGGCTAATTGTACAAATACAGAAAATCACCAACAATAACATCAATCACAATATACACAATTCGCGATTTAGGAACTCGAGTAATCACATCGTAGTATTTACACAACATTTCAATCTTCTCTTAAACACATCAATATGTTTGGGGAAAGGCTCTAAGACTGAGGCAGGTAATGAGTTCCAATTATCAAAACCACGGTTAATGAAAGAATATTTCCCATAATTTGTACGCTGTGGTCGGACCTTGACTTTATGTGGATGATCTGCCCTGCTTAGGTATGTGGGATTTCCCAGACGTTTGCTTAGTTCTCTCCATACTGGCCGATTAGTGTAAGTGTTAAACATAGCGTATAGTCTGGATTTCGTCCTATCTTCCAGAGATTCCCACCCTAGTTTTTCTATCATTCGAGTTACACTACTTCTAGTATTAAAATCGCTGAGCACAAACCTAGCAGCCTTCCATTGTACCATCTCCAGCTCATTGATGAGCCCTACCTGATGTGGGTCCCAAACCGCTGAGCCGTATTCCAAGTTTGGCCACACCAGGGTCAAATATTCTATTTCTTTTGCGGTAGTGCTACTGCCTTTTAATACCCGCATTGCAAAATGAAGTGATTTGTACGCTTTGGAGACGACTCAACCCACATGAGTACTCCATTTCATATCATTCCTTACATGGATGGCCAAGTATTTGCACGAGTCTTCTTCTACAAGTATTTCCGAGTCTATATTATATTGAAAATCATGCTTTCGCCCTCTCCCTATTCTCATGAGACTACATTTACACGTATCTATCTTCACTTTGTTGTCAACCGCCCATTTATGAACCAGGTTGAGGTCAGTTTGTAACTGAGCGTTGTCTTGTGATGTTTGAATTTTTCGGTATATTACTCAATCATCCGCAAACAATCGGCAGTCACTTTGAATCCCATTCGGTAGGTCGTTAATAAGTGCCAGAAATAACAGGGACCCAATAACACTACCCTGAGGGACGCCTGACGTTATCAAAATGTCCTCCGAGAATGCATTACCTATTTTAACCTTTTCCGAGAGACCAGTCAAGAACTCTTGAATCCATAAAATTACTCTTTTATCAATCTTCGTTGCCGCTAATTTACGTAGTAGTATGTCATGTGGGACGACATCAAATGCATTCGCAAAATCTATAATTACAGCGTCAACTTGCAGCCTTCTGTCAAGCGAGTCATTAATATCCTGAAAGAGTGATAACATTTGGCTGTCACATGAGTACCCTTGTCTAAATCCGTGTTGCCTCCCATTAATCCATGATAACTTTCCCCACTGTCCCCTTAAGTAATCAGAAGTAAAGGGCTCCATCAGTTTGCGTATGTTTACGTATGCAGTTATGAAGCGGGAACATTGAGACTGCGGCGGATTCCAATTTCAATGCACAACATAAATACTGTATTTACTTCCGGAGGCGTGGCTTAAGGAAAGAAAAGTAGACGTCTTGTTTATTTGCAAAATTGCTTGCTAGCTTTTAGTGTGCCCAGTATTTGAAGAAACGGTGATAAGAACGGCGATTGAGCCAATGTGCTATTCACTCTCTGTGATCGACATTTCGATTTTTACGATATACACATCAGTGCAGAGAGCCTCTGTACAAAATTAAGTTACGATTGTCTCCTGTTGTACACGGGTACGTGTTTACTCTTCTGTCCATGAGGCCCTGGGATTGACTCCCTACTCTGCCAAGGAATTGATTTCTTCTGTGAGGGCTGCAACTGTGTCTATTCAGACTCGAGAGCACAGCTGAAAAAGGAAGGATCGATCCGCTTTTCATTTTTTACCATCCTAGAAGTGTCTTTCTGTTTCTTCGGTGATATCCAATTTATCCATGAAAATGCCTGGATGGTTCCTACGTTGACCCCACGATCGTCTTCTCTCCGTTTCCAATCAATTTACAAGTGCTCACTGGTACTCTTCCCTCAGGAGGTTCAAAACTAGTACAACGTTGGGTGGCGGCCACGGGATCCCAACTGAGTCTGACATAGATTCCGCTTACTTGTGCCGGGCTTCCCTCTTTACTCTTTACTGTCGATCTCCCTTGGGCAACTCTTATTTTCTTCCAACCGCGACGGTATTAATGTGTCCGGGGCCCAGGGAGTCTTTCATTTGCCAGCCTTAATTTGCCCTTGTTCCCTATTTCCTGATACCCCCATTTTTCTAGGGATCAGACCTCTTCTCATCTTCCCTAAAGGAGGCAGAGGGTGTGTAGTCCTCAACACATGGTACACCCTGCATAGCGCTACACCCTGAGGGTTCAAGGCTCGTGAGCTCGGGAGTTGGCAACTCCGAGTGTTTCCTGCGCTGGAAGCGGATTGTACCTATTCCGTTACCTTCACTTATTTCTCTTTCCTATCCACCTTTCATGGGTCTACGTGTTTCCCAGTCCCTCTATCTTCATTCTTAGAGAGCTGAGGGCATTCGTTTCCCTGCCTTTTATTGCTCTTATACTGCATCATATTTTTCTTATTTTTCATCTAGGTGTACTGAGCCTGGTATCTTGAACGGTTTACCCAGCGAACAGCAGGTCCCTGACGCAATTCAGAAAAGCCGAGGTGAACAGCGAAACTCCAAACATATGCTCTTCTCTGAAGTCTTAACTCGACACGTCTCGACAGTTTGATGCTGGCCGAATCTGGGGTGATAGGCTTGCTCCGAAGCTAGTCATTTACATTTCCACTGAATGGAGATTGATGGAAGAAATGTAAACGTAAAAACACTTATAGTGGGCGATGTATTAAAGATAGAGATATGCTGTCGCGGACTTTTTTGTAGAACTTTTCATGCTGAACAATTCTTACACTCATATTATCTATTATAAAGGCTAATACGCAAAGTTCATCCGACAAAAACTCAAGCTCATGAACCTGAAGGAGTTAGAAGGTGCGATTTGTGCCAAAATCTTCCAAATTGTCTCAATAGTACAGGAAAAATCTTGCATTTCTTGAACATTCGTCGGAAATATATTTGTTTAAAAAGTGTGTTGGAACAAATAGACAGGACAATAGCCCCTGGCAGAACTGTGTCGCGTCCAGCCCACATAACACTAGGGCCGGGCGGGTAGTCTGTACACACGGGGCGCACACAACCCATTGTGCATAGAAAAGAATATTCAAGCAGAATTACCCGCAACAGAGACGAATTGCAGTCTGATTTCGTAAATATCGACAATTTGTTTAAAAGGTGCGTTTAAACAAATAAACATATTTATACAATCCCGCATAACAATAAAGCCGGGCGAGTGGTTAATGAGCATCTTATATTTCTTGCACAGGTCCCCTAGTATAGATATATTTAACGGTTTACTCAGCGTAAGCTTAAAAGGTGCACGGACGGCAGGATTTTCATCGACTCGATTCACAGAAATAGTTACTGCTCGCCTTCCTTTGCTTATGAAAGAATGTTTTTCTACAGATACTTTACTCAAGAAATCCTTTACAGAATGGTAAAAACCACATCAAAATCCATCCAGTGGTTCTCGAGATTACCCGTTACATCTAAAAATCGGTGACTTTTTTTTTATACGGTACCGTACTATGTTTGGATAAAAATTCATGAACAAAACAAATGTAATATAAATTTGGCACTTTACTCCTCAGTTTGCTATTTTCGTGGAATCATACATTTTTAAAATGAAAACGTAATTGTGGTTTTTGTTCTGATGAACCTGCATGCACTTCCCAATGATGTCAAAGTAGCTGGTTCGATTCCCATCCAAGGGAATAGCTTTTTGAAGGGTTACACATATCAACATATGGTGCTCCGAGTCGTACGATGTCACTCTTATCAGATTTAGTGATTATAAGACAGGATTAATTGCACCTCAGCCATGGGTTGCCCAGCAGTGTTAATTAAGAGTACTGGTTTTCACTGTTAGCTCGAGTATGTGGTGGTCCTTTCATTTGCTTCTCCCCACATCGGGCGCCTGTAATTAGTTGGTAAACTTGTAAAGGTCAAAAGTAACATGACTCAAAAGACTTCAATATCGATTTTCTCGACGTCGTAGTCTGCGGTAGGCAGGTAGAGAGAATGTTGTTGGTAATTTTAGGGGCTGCGACATTGTGGTCATATAGCCCCGTGTATTGTTATATAATGCGTTTTGCCCTCTAAGGAGCACGTAGAACCTTTATTTAGCATTGGTCTTCTTGTTCTTATCATCTTTCCAAAACTTCCTCATCCTTTTGCTATCATCATCATCATCATCTTCTAAAGGCAATGACTTGTCTCCGCAACCATTGTTCTCTGTATTCGGCACCTCGTGTCATCTCACAGTAGGAACCATATTGAATAATAATAATAATAATATCGTATGGCCTCGGGTGCCTGGTGCAAGCTTTGTTAATTGACACCCAGAGGGTAGCTTGCATGTCGAATTTCGTCGTTCCTTTGAACGCTATGAAAGTCAAGGAGGTTAGATATCTAAACTCCTTGACACTACAGCGCTTTCAAGTAGAGAATGGAGGAACTTTGTGTTGGCGGAAAATCCCGAGATTAATTAATTTTGCCATTTAACACGGCCTACTGAATTCAAATGGGTTCTTTAACATGCCAACAACGTATGACATGAGTATCGTGATTTTTGTCGCCTTCAAAAATCACTTACCATGGCCAGGGGCGAACCTGCAATCTTGGGGTTGATAGTCCGACACTATAACCACTCACCCACCGTGGCAAGCAACATAATGAAAGTTAGTGTGATGTCTTGCAGGAAACATTTCCTCGGTCGACCTCGGCCTTTCTTCCCTGTGATCTAGAAGATTAGTTAGGAAAGCGTTATGTCGCAAGATGTGGCCTGTGAATTTAGCTTTTCTTTTATGGATAGTTAGTCTCAGTTCTCTTTTCCCTTGAATTTCTTGCAGGATGCTGATGTTACTCCTCTTTTCAATCCATTTAACCCGTAATATTCTCCGCCAGACCCACATCCCAATCGCTTCAAGTCGCTTCCAACCCTGACTTCTGATCGTCCACACAAAGAACATAACAAATTTATTTTTAATTGCAATATCCAAATTTGCATTAATCAAAAGATTTTTCTTATTATTGAATGCCTGCTTTGCGAGCGCTATCCGCCTTCTAATCCCTTTACTGCACCTGTTGTCTTTGGTGATTAGACTTCCCAAATAAGTCGGTAGCATGCTGAGCTTCTTTGCCCAAGATAGCGGGTTCAAACCCGGCCGAAGCCGTCGGATTTTTTTAAGAGCGTTAAAGATCCCTCAGTATGCCTTCCTTCGGAGGGGAAGTAAAGCCGGCGGTCCCATGTCATAGATTTATGGCATGTTAAAGAATCTTCCACTAATTTCACCTATGTGCAGCTAAATTGGATAGGTTAAGAACGTAAACAACACTCTTAAGTTACTACGTTCGTTGCCAAGAGCCGACTGCGGTGGCGTCTGGTAGCTAAGTTCTGAACTTGGCCTAGTAGTCGTTGACGGTGGCGCTTGTCGGCAAAAGTAGGAACTATTTGAAAAATTCTAAGTTGCAGTACTTAAATTAAAAAAACAGATAAGACACACTAATACAGTCATCACCATTAACACCGGTTATCAGACAGATTCTACACACACCCAAAGTACACAGGGCTACATGACCGCGTTGTCGCAGCCCCTAAACTTAAGAACCAACCAACCTAAGAGAAACTGGTGACTTGTTCCACTAACTTGTCCGTAAGCTTAATGTTTGTGTGAATGCTCTCAGGATGTTTACTCACAACTAACACCTTGGTCTTCTTAGCATTAATGTTCAAACGTATGTTCTCGGAGTCCGCTACAATAGCTATGTCATCTGCAAATCTAATACATTGAATATGATGCTCATTTAGGTTTACTCCTTTAGTATTTGCCTTAAACTTCTTTATGGCTTCCTCAATGAATACGTTAAGGAGGTACGGTGAGAGAGAGCAGCCCTGTCTCACACCCTTTCTGATTTCTACTCTCTGAATGCATCCTCCAATACCGACCATCATGATCTGTCTCCCATAGAGTTTCAGTATCATCCTCCGCTCTTTCCAGTCCAACCTTTTAGTTTTAAGAATTTTGAATAATATGCCCCAACTAACGTTATCGAAAGCCTTTTCGATGTCTACAAACGCCACGTATGTGTTTCTATTCATCTCCATCCTCTTTTCCAAAATTGTTCTAGGAACCAAGATTGCTTCTCTTGTTCCTATTCGAAATTCTTTTGCTATGTGCCTGTCTTATTTCTTGTGCCCATGCAGCTTTGAGTTTCAATTTCCGTCCCGTGGGGAACTTGAATGGAAACTTATATGCATTTACTTTCTGTCTATATGCAGTCCGTGTCGTCATAATATAATATCGTATGGCCTCGGTCGTTATTTGCGCCCAGAGGACAGCTTGCATGTCGAATTTTTGTTGTTTCTTGGAACGCTATGAAAGTCAAGGAGGTTAGATATCTAAGCTACTTGACACTATAGCGCTTTCGAGTAGAGAAATGAGGAACTTTGTGTTGGCGGAAATTCCCCGGATTAATTTTGCCATTTTGAACACGGCCTACTGAATTCAAATGGGTTCATTAACATGCCAACAAAGTATGGCATGCGTACCGAGAATTTTGCCGCCTTTCAAAAATCACTTACCATGACCAGGAGCGAACCTGCAAGCTTGGGGTTGGTAGTCCGAAACGATAACCACTCACCCACCGTGGCAAGTGTCCGAGTCGTTGCTAGTGGGTCGATGTTGATTTTAATGAGGCCCTTTTGAGTGTCTGCTAACCAGCGTACTTTGGTTTGTCGGGTTCCATTGACTATGAGGAAGATTTTCTTGGTCAGCCGGGATTTGTCCAACGAACTACTGTATATGTCCGTAGAATGTCATGCGTCCTTTCCATGCAAATGAGGTGAATCGTTCAGTCAGTAAGTACAGTTCTTCTGAGCTTTTCCTCATCCAGATACCGTCCTGAAGCTTTGGTCCAAATATTTTCCTCATTATCTGCCGTTCTTAGCACGCCGGCCTATCACCACTGGGTTCGTGGTTCAAATCCCGGTCACTCCATGTGGGATTTGTACTGGACAAAGGGGAGGCAGACAGATATGTCTCTAGGTACTCCGGTTTTCCCCGTCACAAATGTAATTCCAGCAATACTCTCCACTATCATTTCATTTCATCTGTCATTCATTTAATCAATGGCCTAGGGGAGTGCGACAGGCTTCGTCAGCTGGCACAGTTCATATCCTCGCCGCTAGATGGGGGTTTCATTCATTCCATTCCCTGACCCGGTCGGTCAACTGGAAGCAGGCTGTGGATTTTCATCAGCCGTTCTTTCTTCTCAATATATTTGATATTGCTGGTTAACGATGATAATATTATTAGTATGCATTTATTGAGGCGAAGTTAGGTCTCTTGGCCCTCTCTTACACTTAACCACACAATTTTGCAACTTATTACATAGGAAATCTCATATTGGACGGTGTTGGGGTACAAAGTCGGACGCTAAAAATTGAAATATGTTAATTTCATATAAATGAACACATTAGCAGTCTAGTAAAATGTTGTAAGTCTCAGTATAAATATAACAGAGATAGTTGGCTTTAACTTCTGTGTAACCCTCATGTTATTTTCACTGCGGTAAAAGAAAATCTTAAGCCACAGGTCTGTGGGATACAATTAATTTACTTCAATGGATGTTGAAAGAACTCAACGGTGAAGGTGGGTGTATGTGGAATGTGTGTGATAACCTGTGTTATTGTGATGGCAGCATTAGTGTGTGTATTTGCAATTCAGATGATGTTTGGAACAGCGGCGGCTATCGCCTTACGTTAGGAACCATCCCAGCATTTGACTAGAGTAGAAGTGGGAAATAACGGAAAACCACTTCCAAGATGGATGAGTTGGGAATCGAACCCTCCTCCTTTCAGGTTTGCCTCACGAGGCTGACCGTACCCCGTTTCAAACCTCAGATTAGAATTAAAATGTCTTGGTAGAGCCGGGAATCACTCCCGTACCACCGGGGTGGCAGCAAAATAAAGAAATGCTGTCTGGAGTGGTTCTCCCATAACACTAACCTACTGCAAGCTACCTAAATGTAGATTAATCTGCCTTGAAAATGGTGGCGTATTACTTATTGAGGTATTTATTGTTTTCAACTATGAAAACATACTCTTCCACTAACTTTTGGCTGGTGAGAATCCTACGGAGAGTAACGGCACAACTCAGATCTCATTCAATCTTGAGAGCGAAATCGCAACAATACAGTTCGACGTTCACCACCACACACGACCGAACTCATAGGAAATGCAAATAAGTCCATGCGTTCGGTGAAAAATCAATCAGGAGAAACAAAATTGTTATATGTTGTTTCAACAAAGACCTCTTGTCGGCTAAGAAGGTATTGGGGCCTTCTGGGAATTTAAGAAGGTTGCTAAAAATTTTAATAGCCAATTTAACCGCTTAAACCTTAATATTGTTCAATAGTCGATAGTATGGCAATCTTCTGTATACTGTCGATTATCCGGGCTAATGACCGGGGTGAATGGCACGGATAAAAGGAAAACACGTATAGCATATGATTGTTGTAAAAAGAATGCCTTCTATTATTTTTTAAAGTATTGTTATACAGTTCCTTATAAAGTAGGCTTCTTCTTCTTTTCGAACCACCCACTTTGGGGTACGTCAGATCAATCACTTCTTAGATGCTTGTACTCTCCTTTTCTCCCAATACTTCTTCATTCTATCTGATCTCCTCTTTCTTTCCTCTTGTGATATCTGCATCGGTTTTCTGGAGACGGCTCTGGCTTAGCTTTGGTCACGGTTTTGGCGGTACCATTCATCAACATGATTTCAGTAATCTGGAGCTCTCGCAGATCCTTTTCCACTTCCGTAAACCAATTAGGTTTGATCTTCTTTTTGGAAAAGAAGTCAAAGATTTTATTGGTTATTCGGGCTAGATTCATCCGGTAGATGTGTACATACAGTAGAAATCAATCCTTCTTTTCCTTACGGTATCTGAAAGACTCTCCGACTTCACATACAGGGTGTCGTTCCTATAGAAAACTTGTTTGTTATTTTGGAATTTAGGACCTATGATCTTCCTCAAAATGTTTCTCTCTCTGATTTCCAATTTTTCCATTTGTCCTTGTCTCCTCTAGACTAGTGTTTCAGCTGCAAAGAGTGCATCTGGCTTAATTACGGTGTTATAATGCCTGATTTTAGTGTTCCAGGAGAGGGTTTTCTTATTGTATGTATTTTTGGTTTTCTGTAAGGCTAGTTCCATTTTGATTCTTCTCACCTCCATTGGTTTTCCTTCGAGGTTATTCCAGTCGATCCATTCTCCTAAATATTTGAAACTATTAACCCCCTCGATTTTATTAGCTCCTACTGCAAATCTCTTGGTCACATACAAACTATTTGACATAATTTTTGTTTTTCAAAGTAAATCTTAAGTCCTATTTTCCCCGCCATCTCTTGTAATTCTGTGATTTGTTCTTTGGTTTCCTCCCATGTTTCTGCGATCAGCGCGAAGTCGTCAGCAAAGGCCAAACACTTAATCGTGATTCCTTTGTTTTTTGTTCCTAGACGTATTCTCCCTCGTGTTTACGCATTCCATTCTCTCATAACTTTTTCAAGTGCACAGTAGGCTATAATACATTTATTAAGATAACTCACCCACATTATTGTGCTGTCTGTAATGGTTCTCTGCTTCCTTACCTCGAGACGTATTTCGCATGCGGCAATAATGTAATCATATTCAAACCATCTTAGTCCCATATTATCTATACAATGTAGAGCCATCTTACTGAATCACAATTTGTTAACAGCTGTTGACCATTTAAGTGGATCCCTCAATTGAATTCAGACAGCACTTGCCTTCCAGCAAGCTTGAAATAAGCCTAACTCCACCTTCTTACACTTCGCTAATAAAAACAAGAGAGGGGGTGTGGTGGCGCATCGGTCAAGCTGTTGGCCCCTCACCAAGGTGGATTGGGTTCGATTCCCGGTCAATGCATGTGAGATTTTCGATGTGAATTGGCATGTCCTGTGGTTCGGATTCCACGTAAGAAGGAGGTCCCTTGGCCCATAATCTCAGGATTCTCGTTCACGTAAAACTACCATCATCCTTCCTTCTTCCTTAAAAAACAAGACTGGATAGATCAAGAAGTCGTAGACGTGTCACAAAGTACCGTACTAAAAATAACTTACCCCCACCAGGACTACACTGCAAAAATATTTACGACAAATACCGCGACTACACTGCAAAAATATGTACGAAAAATAAATTCAACCGTATTCAATTTACAGTACAGTTTCAATTACAGAAACATTTTATCATTTCAAATGATCTTGTCGACTTCGTCGTTATGCTTGGGTCCAACGTTATGCGTTACGGAGACGGAGACGGAAGTGACGTCATGCAGCCGCGCGTGAAGTGACGTCATGCAGCCGCGCGGGAACTGAGTGCGTGACGTCATGCAGCCACGCGGGAAGCAGAAGCTAATGGTTATTGGAGTCTGTTGAAAGAGTCCTGGGGCGTCGAGCGACCTGGGGCTTTGAGCGAAGCGAACAAAAGAATACAGGGCGACTTCTAAAGAGATATACAAGATGCCAGATAAGAATACAGGGTGCCTCCTAAAGAGGTGTGCAGGATGTCAGAGAAGAATACAGGGTGCCTCCTAAAGAGGTGTGCAGGATGTCAGAGAAGAATACAGGGTGACTCCTAAAGAGATATACAAGATGCCAGATAAGAATACAAGGTGACTCTTAAAGAGGTGTACAAAATGGCAGAGAAGAATACAGGGTGACTCCTAAAGATGTGCACAAGATGCCAGATAAGAATACAGGGTGACTTCTAAAGAGATATACAATATGCCAGATAAGAATACAGGGTGCCTCATAAAGCGGTGTGGAGGATGTCAGAGCAAATTACAGGGTGACACTTAACGAGGTGCCTGCTCGGGAAGCCTAAGTTAATGGGTAATGGAGTCTGTTGAAAGAGTCCTGTGGCTTCGAGCGAAGCGAGAAGCCCTCCTGAGCCTTTCTAACATGTGTAGCATCTGTAGTATGCGTCATTTGAAATGATATAACGTCTAGTCTTTCAGACTGACTGTATTTTTTTTTGTAATGTAGGCTATAGTGTATTCTCAATTAGTTTCAATTAGGCGAAAACGTGCACGGTTAATCCGCAAACCAGATAATGCACGCCCAATTAATCGCGAGTATACTGTATTAAGAATCTCGTCTCGAACTCGAATCTCGATATATTGCACAACCTTAATATTTAGCATTCATTTCCGTTGCATGTCGTTTTATTAGTTTACTAATTCGTGGCAGTGGTAAGGAATTGCGTTGGGCATGTGGCTCAGACGGGTGGTTAAATTAATCCGCAAGCCAGTAAATTATCGTCCGTGATCTTCCAAACAATGCGCGGTGGGCCACACCTGCCCCTCCCAGCACCTCTATTATCCTCTTAATGTGCGCGATTAATAACACCCTGAGATTTACTCTAATTACGTCATTTTGCAACGCGACAAAATAATCCTCGCATAGAAGGCCAGTGGCAGATAGTCATTTAGCATTTGTTCAAGTCATAGCCTACTTAAAAAGTAACTTTGAGGGATAAGTTTGTAGTAAGTGCTTTTGTAATATGTTTTCTGACACACAGTACCTGACCTCAGTAACTCAAGGAATATAAAATACCCCACATCGTGGCCGTGCAGGTTAAATCGCTTAGCACGACCGCTAGGGGGAGTTGTAGCAAGTCCGGAGATCGGAGGTTCGGATACCAGCGCTAACAGAGACTATCATACCTGTGAGATTTTCGCAGAGTTTTCCCTACATTCCCTCTTCGGAAATGTCGGCATAGCACCTTATTTCAAGTCCCGGGGTAACTACCCCATTAATTATTTTTGATGTGTAACATCTTTCCGCTCGGTTGCTGGATAGTTTTGTGGGAGTGATTTTGAAAATTGGGGACGGAAGTGAATCGGGCGGAAGTGGATCGAAAGGAAGTGAAGACGCACTGCCAGCTGGATGTACAATTGAAAATGTGTGTATTGGAAACAAGGCAGTGTGTGCTCTGTAGCGCGAGAATTTTATGGCAATACAGTAGGCAGTGCATTTAGCAGGCACTGGTTTGACGAGCACAGTGGCAAATGTTTCACCGACTTTCATTTGTCATTGAGCAGTTTATGAAGCTTCACGTTCAAAGTTGAATATCACATGGGTGACACAGCTACGAGCAAGGACATTCTACGGGCTCTTGATATGGACTTGTTTTGTTTGGTGATTTGTTAAATTTATTTTATATTTTATTTTAAATTGTTATTTTGTTGTTATTTGTACAAGCGTAGTTTGTGCTTTATTAATAAATTAAAAAAAAACAAGTAGTTCCGTGAAGAACTGTACAGCCTATTTTCATACATCCTGCTCATGTTAATTGCCTCTATCAACAAACAAAATTTCATTTTAATTGCTGTAACAGATTCGTAGATATTGAGAACCGTCTAAATATTTGAGATGGTCACCAGGTTGTATTTTTATTTTTGTACTATTACATTAAGATTATTGTGTACGTGTGGTATTCAAACTTCAATCGCATGATTAGAACACAAGAAGTAAAAACGAGATTTTAAAATTACGCACAGCAGCCATCTTGTGATTATGCAAACAATTGAAATAAATTACATGCCAGTGGATCAACATTTGTATAAGCATTTAATGTGCAACGTTTCACGGCACTCGGATTGTTAATTCGCGAGAAACGTCCATTTAAATATTTATACTTCGCGTCGCCGCCATGTTGGATTTGTGCTCACCAGGTTACTGAAAGTCCTATAGGCGAACATATGTTCATAGTCTCTATGAACATTAAAAAAACAGTTTGGTTGCTGTAAAATATTCATATATATTGAGAACCGTCTAAATATTACGGAAGCTTGCCATTTAGGATTGTTATATGTATAGGCCATAGAGTTATGTACCATTCAAGGACAATTATTGCCTAGGTTCATTATTCAAACTTTCACTTCGGTCGCATGATTACGACACAAGAAAAACAAACTTAATTTTAAAATTTCACACAGCCACCATCTTGAGGTTATGTAAACAATTGAATTAAGTTAGATGGCAGTGCATTAAAAACTGCAAAATCATTTACTGTACCACATTTCACGGCGCAAAGAGAGTTAAATCACGAGAAAAGTCTATTAAAATATTTCAAATTCGCTTGGTCGCCATGTTCGTTTTGTACTTTACAGGTTTATGAAATATACATAGGTAAACTTGTATCAGTACCCTTTATCACCGTACAAAATTGCAAGGTGATATCTGTAATAGTTTCGGAGATATAGAATGTCAGTGAAATATTTCGCACAGCCGCCATTTTGAGGTTATGTAAACAATTGAACTAAATTAGACTTCAATGCATTACAATGTGTATAAACAATTGCTGTACCATGTTGCATTACGTTTGGATAGTTAAATCGCGAGAAAAGTCTATTTAAAAGTCTCAACTTCGCTTGGCCGCCATGTTGGTTTTGTAGTCACCAGGTTTTTGAAAGTCTCATAGGTGAACGTCTAGTAGTGCCCTTTATCACAGTACACAATATCAGAGCGATATCGGTAATAGTTTCGGAGATATTGAATGCTAGTGAAATATTTCGCACAGCCGCCATGTTGGATTGGTGATACGTAACAAAATTTGAAGGGCACGGTCGAGGTCGCCGGGAATAGCGCTATGAACTTACCTAGTTTCATTGAAATCGCTCCAGCCGTTTAGATTTTATTAGGGGGACACACACACACACACCTCACACACACACACACACACACACACACGGACAAAAGGTGATCTCATAAGCCTATTTTTTCAAAAATGAAAATAGGCTAATAAGTAAGCGGCATAATTATCAAACTGTGGGTGAGTAGTCAAATATAAAATGCATAACAGGATGTTGTTATATGAGTGGAATAAAAGCTGTATTTTCATCATATGTGAGACTAGGTCATTTCATGATTGTAGGAAGTCATGTTTTGATTGTTTACGACGAACTGTATGAGAGCCTTGAGAATAATGAATGTTATAGTTACTGAGGAATGTGCTCACAGTATTTGAGAGTACTGTCGACGTTGTGTGTCACATTGTTATTATGAATTACTAATGTAAAAGGAAGGAAGGAAGCTTGTAGATTTGCGTGTCCGTTAATCTCACGATCATTATCCACGGCACCTCCTTTTACGTGGAATGCGAACCACAGGACATGGCATTTCAATTCGAAAATCTCACATGTATTGACCAGCAATCATACCCGGTCTACCTTGGTGAGAGACTAACAGCTTGACCGCTGCGCCACAAATGTGACAGTAGCATATCTCCAATTCAATCTATACATTCATCATAGTACCAGTATGAAAATGGAGTGTAAATTAACATTTTAAGAATGTTCAAGCAGGGTAGTATACGAGTAGGATAACATGTCAGATGTTACACATCATATGCGACTACTGTAAGGCTCGTATATTATTAGCCTACTTTTCACATTTTGAAAAAATAAGGAAAAAGTAGACTTATGAGATCGGGCAAATGTGTGTCTGTCTGTCTGTCCTTCTGTCTGTCTGTCTGGCTGTGTGTGTGTCCCCCCACTATCAACTCCTAAACGGCTGGAGCAATCGAAACATAATTTGGTGGGGGTAAAGATCATTACCTGAATATCTCACGGCCATATTTGAAAATGATGTTAGTGCTACCAACTGCTGAAAAATCGCAATAGAAATTTGAGCTCCATGTTGGATATCTCCGAAGGTATGAATGGGAATTTCAAAATTGGCACACGTATAGATAATAATATTGCAGTTGAATTTCCAGGAGACCATAAATGGCAGTGTTGCCAAAATGATTAGAAGCCTGCTGATGGGTCCAATTTTCAAATGCATATAACTTCTACACTATCAATTGGAATTCAACCAAATTTCGTATGTGCTATGTGTACATAAACAGATATGTCTGAGCGTATTCTTAAGAGCCACCAGGGCTACCAACTGTTAATAAATGCTTTCAATTTTTTTATCCAAATACCCATATATCAGAAAGTATGCAAGCCGACAGCCTTAAACTATGCACACGTATAGTACCCGACATTCTATTTTAATTTGGAGTAACTTATATACGTCAGTGCTACCAACAAGATTCTAAGCCTGCTGAGAGGTCCAACTTTAAATACATATAACTTCTATACTATCAATTGGAATTCAATCAATTTTCGTGTTGCTATGTGTACAATAACAGATTCTTAAGAGTAACCAGGGCTGCCAACTGTTAATAAATGCTGTCTCTATTTTTGTTAACCTAATATCAATATATCAGAAAGTATGCAAGCCAATAGCTCTAAACTTTACACACGTATAGTACCTGACATTCTAGATTAAAATGGAGTAACTAATATAGGCCTACGCCAGTGCTGCCAACATGATTCTAAGCCTGCTGAAAGGTCCAATTTTAAAATGCATGTAACTTCTATAGTAACTTATGGATTTTATTCAAAATTGACACAACAATAGATCATATTATTTCAGATTACTTCTGACCAATACATGTACGTCATTGTTGCCAACATGATTTTACGCGCGCTGTTAGATCCAATGTTTAACTGCATGTAACGTCCATGCTATCCATTGGACTTCAACCAAATTTTGTATTCTGTACCTTAAGAGACGGAACTAAGTATATATTCAGTCACCAGGGCTGCCAACTGTAGTTCCCTATTTGGCTACTTTATGCCTGGTATACAGTATTTCGAACTAATTAGAAATTTCGATATTACCAACTTAATTTCGTCATTATTCTGGATAGATCCATATAGATTAATCATTGGCATGAATCTTAAATTTTAAGAATATTTTAAGAAGATTTTTGCAAAAAATGAAAGTAGACTTATGAGATCAACACAGGGCGAAAAAAGTGTGTCTGTCTGTGTGTGTGTGTGTGTGTGAGTGTGTGTACTCTGAATGTCTGTCCCCCCGTATCAATTCGAACACGGTGAACGCGAATTGAACGAAATTTGGTACAAAGGTAGCACTAGCAAAGGACACCTCAGTGTCATGTTTTTTATCGCCGCCATCTTGACGGAAACGTAATGGCGGCCACACAAATGTTCAAAGCTTAAATCAAATTACGACTAACCTAATCATCCGATCTCTACCAAATTTTGCAACAACCTACCTTTATGGGAGGAGCATCCTCTGACCAAACTAATTGGTCATCAGCCTTTTGGTTTGCGAATGGCGGCCATCTTTGTGTGAAAATTGATTCCCCTATTAATTCGAACACGGTGAAACAGAATGGAACGAAATTTGGTACAGAGGTAGCACTAGCAAAGGGTACCTCAGTGTCATGTTTTATATCGCCGCCATCTTGACGGAAACGTAATGGCGGCCACACAATATTCAAACCTTAAATCAAATTACGACTAACATAACCATCCGATCTCTACCAAATTTTGCAACAACATACCTTTCTGGAGGGAGCATCCTTTGCCCAAACTAATAGGTCATTAGCCTAATATTTTGCGGATGGCGGCCATCTTTGTGTGAAAATCGATTACCCCTATCAATTCGAAAACGGTGAAACCGAATGGCACGAAATTTTGTACAGAGATAGCACTAGCAAAGGGCACCTCAGTGTAATGTTTTATATCATCGCCATCTTGACGGAAACGTAATCGCGGCCACCCAAATGTTAAAAGCTAAAATGTAATTACGACCAACCTAATAATCTAGTCTCTACCAAATTTTGCAACAACATATCTTTATGTGGGAAACATATTCTGACCAAACTGCAAGATCATCAGCCCAATAGTTTGCAGATGGTGGCCATGTATGTGTGCAAATCGATTCCCCCTATCAATTCAAACACGGTGAAACCGAATTGAACGAAAGTTGTTACAGAGGTAGCACTAGCAAAGGGCACCTCAGTGTCATGTTTTATATCGCCGCCATATTGACGAAAACGTAATGGCGACCACCCAAATGTTGAAAGCTTAAATCAAATTACGACCATCCTAATAATTTGATCTCTACCAGATTTTGCAACAACATGCCTTTTTGTGGAAAGCATCTTATGACTGACTACAAGGTCATCAGCCCAATAGTTTGCAAATAGCGGCCATGTATGTGTGCAAATCCATATCCCATATCAATTCAAACACGGGGAAACCGAATTGAATGATTTTTTTTACAAAGGTAGCACTAGCAAAGGGCACCTCTTATTCATTTTTAATATCCCTATAGCACGTCGTATTTCAACAAGCTACTACAACCAACATCCAATTATACTCCTTGAAAAGGACAAAGAGTTATAACAATACCCATGCATTAAGGAGAAAGTAGGCTATATGTTCTTTACTGAACATCTTGTTCTTTATCCTGTTCACTGATTAACAAGAGATCACTGATACATCAGATCATCGGCTGTTTTACTTCTATGTAGATTGGCTTCAAGTACACGAATCATTTGATCCTCAGAGCCCTTTCTTTGTCTAAAGCTTCTCTGAAGACCTTACACTGGCCAGATCCCACTGCATGTGCTAAATACTCCTTTTCAAAACCTCGTTCTTCACAAAAATACATTTCTTCGAGGCCGTACATCCTCTAGCTTTGTGATCATTCCCTTCGCAATTGTAGTAAAGTTTACTGCCTTTGCACTTGCTAGCGATACATGTCCATACTCCAGACATCTGTAACAGCGAGATAACATGATCCTCCGTCTAATCCTACAATTGACCCATCCTATTTGAATATGATCATGCTTCAAAGTACATCTGCATCAGTAGTTGTCAGTGTGAAAACAGCCACCTTCACTTCCCTCGTATTCGTCCTCGTCACCAGCACCTCGGAAGTAGTTAGAGCATCAAGGTCTCTGAGTTCAACAGTTGCCTTCGCTTCAAGCCTACGGACTGTAGCTTTAGACCCCAAAACATCTCGTAGAGAATTTAAAAAAGCTGCTTTGTCCTTGAATTTGTTCCCATCTCAACAAGGATGTCTCCTGCTTTAGTTTGTCGAATGGATCGGACATCGGTTTCTGTATCATTATGGTTTGCTTTTGGCGAATCTCCTTCAGAATATCGGCATATGATTTACCTTCAGCTGGTCTGATCAGTAAGGCTGCTCGTCGTGGCCTACTAGTTCTCTTCTGTCTGTTTGGGGCTGCTTGATGAGGAGATAGGCTATGCCAACGTTATCAGCTAAATCCTCCTGCTTCTTCTCATCCTTTACTTGAAGTTTTGCCATTCTTCTGTCTCATCTCGATGTAATAGGAGTCCATATTTCTGTCTCATTCCTCTTGTCCACCTCCAGAGCAGGGACGTTGCCCGAATTTGCTTCTTTTCGGCTGTTAGGAATGGGAACTACCCCATTAATAATGATAGTAATAATAATAATAATAATAATAATAATAATAATAATAATAATAATAATAATAATAATAATAATAATAATAATAATAATATCGTATGGCATCGGATGCCGGGTACAAGCTTTGTTATTTGACACCCAGAACGTACCTTGCATGTTGAATTTCGTTGTTCCTTGAAGCACTTTGAAAGTCAAGGAGGTTAGATATCTAAGAACTTTGAACACTATAGCGCTTTCTAGTAGAGAAATGAGGAACTTTATGTTGGCCGAATCACCCGCGATTAATTTAGCCATTATGAACACCGTCTACTGAATTCAAATGGATTCTTTAGCATGTCAACATCGTATGACATGCGTGTCGTAAATTTTTCGCCTCTCAAAAAAAAAAATCACTTACCACGGCCAGGAGCGAACCTGCAAGCTTGGACTACCCCATTCATAGTCCTAATAAATTACAGTTATACACGCTACTAGAGTCACCACAGAAACACAGGTTACCAGATGACTTGAACACACACCCAAGTACACGGGGATGATGAACCAGGTGTTCTGAATCCCAAAAAAAGAATTAACAACAACAACAAAGAGTTGAGATGCAGAGCATACAGTTTGTATCAACACTAATTCACGAGGAACCCAGGTTCGATTACCGGCTCCGCCAAGAAATTTAATTCTTGTCTGAGGGTTGGAACGGGGTAAACTCAATCACATGAGGCAAAACTGAGAAGAGGTGGGTTCAATTCCTACCTCAGCCATCTTGAAAGTGGTTTTCCGCGGTTTCTCACTCCAGACAAATGACGAAACGGCATCTAACTTAAGACCTCGGCCAGTTGCTATCCATATCCTACCTGAATTACAAATACGTCACTAGGACAGCAATGAAGGAAATTGGGGAAAATTTAAAGTGGGAGTGGAGATTCAAGGAGAAATAATTTCTGAGATTTGTCGATGACATAGTCATCTTGGCCGATACGCCTGAGGATTTGAGTTTTTGAATGGTATGGACTCCGTCTTGAGGAAAGAATTCATGATGAAAATTAATAAATGTAAAACAAAAATACTGGAATGCAGCCGAAATAAATCAGAAACCTCTATGGACATCAAAATGGCAGGTGAAAAACTAAAGGAAGTAGGAGACTTCTGTTACTTAGGAAGCAAAATAACCAGTGATGGACGAAGCAAAGAGGATATAAAAAGTAGGTTAGCTCAGGGAAGGAAAGCATTTCTACAGAAAAGGAATCTGTTGACATCGAATATAGATTTAGGTATTAGGAAGTCGTTTTTGAAAGCCTTTGTCTGGAGCGTGGCGCTCTATGGAAGTGAAACTTGGACTATTGGTGCAGCAGAAAAGAGGAGAATTGAAGCATTTGAAATGTGGTGTTACTGGAGAATGATAAAGATCAGATTGGTAGATAGGGTTACAAACGAAGAGGTATTAAGACTAGTGGGAGAGGAGAGATGTTTCTGGCGACTGCTAATGAAGAGAAGAGATAGGTTCGTAGGACACATACTAAGACACCCAGGAATAGCAAGCTTAGTTATGGAAGGAAGGATCTAAGACAAGAACTGTAGGGGTAGACCAAGGTTAGAATATGTTAAACAGATTTCCTTAGATGTAGGGTGTGGTAGCTATGTAGAGATGAAACGATTAGCTCAGGACAGGGAGGCATGGAGGGCTGCATCAAACCAGTCAAAAGACTGAAGACTCAAACAACAACAGCAGACATTACAGTGACACAGTTTATCAGACAAATTCTAAACACATCCATGTACGTGGGAATCAACAATAATGTGTACAAAAATATTGATTACGATCATTTTTTAATTTAAAACACTTTAGAAATTAGCCCTTCAATCTCAAATACACACATTAGTACAGCCATAACAGTGGCACCGGTTATCACACAGATTTTACACACACTCAAGTACACGGTGATGCAATCAACACTCCAAAATGAATCAACAATAGCATCACACCTGGTGTGCTTCTCAAAGATATAAATTCGAAGCACATCTGCCAGCGCCTTAATGCATTCTCTTTGAGGGGTCTAGATGCAAAACTGACGTTGTCCACCTTTTCTAATTTTACAGGAATTTAAAAAAAACTTCTTAAATGTATGTAAATAATGGTATCTCTAAGAAACTTTGCTTGTGTTGCAGGCTAAACTTAATTACAACTTCTTGTATAAACTATGTTTCATTAGTTATATTAATTTATCTGAAAAATAGGTTTGAATTTTGGAGAATGTGACTTTTGTATCCAAACATTGGAGACTGTGAATTTTGTGTCTGAACAAGTTCGAGAATGTTACTTTTGACACCAAACAAAATTAATTACTTCAGACAAAACAATAGACAAGTTGGCCAAGTTTGTGAAACACGTAGACAAATGAAACCAATTGCATTGTTGGAATACATTTATGTTATGTATTTATGTAGTGGTTACAAGTTGAACAGAAAATAATAGTATTGGCTTGCAGCTGTAGAAAGTCACATGACCAGAAGCTGTCTTGTGATTGGCCAACAGGGGGAATGTGCTCTTTGCAACTAATCAGTGCGGAGAATGTTAGTTTTGCATCTAAATTGAGTTTTTGGCATTTGAAAACTACTGGATATTTTGAGTTTGGCTTTTCAGCAATAAGATAGTCGTGTGTAGTCTGGAACGAAGAATAAGAATGCCTTGCTAACTCAATTTCGAACAAAAGTGGAGAATGTGAGTTTTGCATATTGACTCCTCATATCATGTAACCAGATGTTGACTCGTGAGTGTTATTGTGAAATCAGCTACTTTGGATTACATAATGAAACGAGTTGTTGGTAATGATTCGTTCAATAATTAATTTTAAAACATACATAATGGGTTTTAGTGCACAGCAATCATTTTTATATTAGCTCCATTAACCAATGAAATCTTCTGTCTGCGTTTGCATATTATGAATACATTAATGCCTTGTAATTAAAATACTTGAATCAGGAGTTTGTTCACGAAAATGTATTCACGTTCATATTATTGTTGTTTCGTTATAGACACTTAGAACGTTATGGTAATCGCATCAACATACTTGAGTGCCGGTGGACAATTATTATAACCTGTTGCATTTGGTTGGCTGTAGCACTATTGTACTGTGAAATGTTGAAGCCATTCCTTCAGTGTTTCCTATATAAAGTGTTATTTGTAACTCTTCAGTCGGTCAACATGAATTTGCCCAATCATTGGGCGGGCACAATTTATACCGTATAGATTTGTTACGGCTGTGAGTTTGTGTCATCGCTCGCCGCATGAGTCACAACTGCCCCAGGGCTGGGCTGTGCCCTGCCTCCTGTATTGCGTGCGCCTTATGCAACAGGGCTACTAGGACAAAGGGATAGTCCAGAATATTCGTGACTGGACCAGCGGTGGAAACCTCGAGAAGCCGTGGCCCTGGATGGATCTAGAAGCATTTATTGAGTCACCGGCCTGCTATATAAGTGCGACCTGTCAAGCATTGGTTGTTGTTGTGTTTTACGAGCTAGTGTGAGCGATTATCCTGAGCGACAGAAGTGTGGTGACTTGCGAAACCCCTAGTGGAGCGGGGAAGTGAGAAACATACAGGGGACTGCCTGTGTTTTGAGTGAGTGTGCTTTCACTGAGTGTCTGAGATACTGAGGTTACGAAATCCAGTGACATTGTTTCTCCCAGCTTGTGAACAGCGTGCAGCAAGTGCTCGTAAGTAACTGTAGTCGGCGTACTTTAGGAAGAAGTTGCATGTAGTACTGTCAAGGCCACTAGGCTCATTAGCGGGAGGATTAACTTGTGTGGTTTGTTGACAAGTGAAAGGGCAAGAGCTCTCCACAAGCAAGAGACTTGAGGAAACTGGAGTAAGGTTCCTATTGCTTGTATTTGCTGAAGAGTAGTGTAATTTTCTGGCCGCAATAAAGTTAATTATTTCTTTAAGCAGTAATTGGTGTTGTGCTTCCTACCCACCGTAATCCAGTTAACAAAAGTGCCACTAGGGGTGGCACTTAACAGTATGTAATGAGCACTCCTGGAAAAAATCAACATGACTAGTGAAGAATATATACATGGCTATTTGGTAATTAATCGATTTATTATTTTAGTATTAATATTTGTTTTATCAATAATATTTTAATTATTAGACCAAATTTAATTAGAATTCTTTTAGGTTGGGATGGTTGGTTAGTCGGTTCCTTAGTTTTGGGGCTGTGACAACGCGGGCATGTAGCCCCGTGTACTTTGGGTGTTTGTAGAATTTGTCTGATAACCGGTGTTAATTGTGATGGCTGTATTAGTGTGTGTTATCTGTGATTCAGGTAGAAGGACTGCAGAAGATTCATTTTCTCAAGTAGTTCCTTCTTTTGCTACCAAATGCTACTGTCCACGACACCTAGCTGCGGTCGTGGCTACTAAATGCCATCGCAATCAGCACCTAGCGGAGAATGTTGGAACTAATATAGCGTTATCAAACTAACCTACAAATTTTTGCTTCCACAATTGTAGTTAGTGGAAGGTTCTTTTTCGTGCCATAAATCCAAGACATGGGACCACCGGCTTTACTTCCCCTCCGAAGGAAGGCATACTGAGGAATTTTTAACGCTCTTAGGTTGAGATGGATTGCGATTAATTTCATATTGTTTACCAATTTATTATCAAAATGTGAAGTCTTTAGCGCTGTTCTTATAGATTCACGCGTTTCGACCTTCAAGCAGTCATTATCTGATCCTGATCACTGTGTTGAGGTTTACATAATATGCACTAACTAGCAGTTATTCGCTGTCTCCACCTACAGTACAAAGTATCGTGATTTTTCCCACTCTAGTTCATACGGATCACTCACGCAAACCTCCACTTCCGCCTCGTACCTTGTCAAATTGGGTACATTTTTCAACAGAATTAGGAAGAAGGGAGCCTTGATTTCCAATTGTTGTCGATATGCCCCGCCCGCGATACGGTTGTTGTGCTCAACGCCTTCTGCTACTCCAAGATGGCGGACTTCATGTTGTGTCCTTCAGCCACAAGATTGCACTCGCGTCGCGTGACCACGCTAAGGAGGGGGCATGGTGCTCACCTGGAATTGGCATCACGCTTGTGTTGTTTGAGAGAGGTAATCCAGATTCCTTGACAGTTTTTCAACAAATAGATTCTACCACTTTATTTATATCAAGCGAAGCTCCGTTAAAAATAGCGTCATCTTAATTAATATCATCTACAAAATATTCCTATCTTGTACGGTACAATATGTCTTCGGCCATATTCTCACGATGATTTTGCCATAGATTAAGGGGGTCCGTAACTTGTCAAAATGTTATTAAAATAGCAAATGAATATATCATTGATTGGGGATGTATTACAAACACCAGCTTTAGATAACGTGTTCCCCCATTGAGAATCATCTCTTAACATACGGATTGCTTTGCACGTTCCATGAAAGATTTCGTGAGTTAGGCCTACTCGTTGGATAAGTCTTAGACTTGCGAACGACATCGGACCTCTAATAATAGTAATATCGTATGGCCTCGGGTGCCGGATGCAAGTTTCGTTATTTGACACCCAAAGGGTGTCGAATTTCGTTGTTCCTTGAATCACTATGAAAGTCAAGGAGGTTAGATATATAAGGTCCTTGAACACTATAGCGCTTTCTAGTAGAGAAATGAGGAGCTTTGTGTTGGCGGAAACTCCCGAGATTAATTTTGCCAGTATGAACACGGCCTACTGAATTCAAATGAGTTCTTTGACATGCCAACATCGTATGACTTGCGTGTCGTATTTTTGCCGCCTTTCAAAAATCACTTACTACTTCCAGGAGCGAACCTGCAATCTTGGGGTTAGTAGGCTGACACGTTATTCACTCACCCACCTCTGACTGCATGGAACAACATTCGTAGGTAATAACATTTGCTAATATTCGGGTGAACTACGTATACCGTACCCTACGGCGTCTTTACTGGATGGCCTTCGACTTCAGCGCCAGCGACCACCATCTGAACTATAGTGCCAGAACTATACGACTTACTTTACATAAACCGATAGGACTTACTTGACGTATACCGTGGCAGCTCAGATAATAATGTAAAACCTGTACCGGTATTTTGAGTTGGCGTCATCATGGTAACGGTTGGCTATCCTTCTATCCTTCATCAATTTCGCAGAACGGGAATAGTTTTCTGGGAATATTTTCAAAACTGTTAGTTTTAGGGCCTTAATAATACACATAAACGTTCCTTGATAGACACTCCATCTATTGGTGAAACTTTGAATAAAATACGTTCAGTACTAGCAGAGATTTGCGATTTCAAACAGACAGAGAAAAAGGACTGACTTTACTTTATACTATACATTAATATATTATCTAACTACAAAAAAGAAATATTTGTAGTGCGCAATTACTTCAAAGGCTATAGGAAAATATCCAGAGCAAGACGAATAGCAATAAATTAATATCGAGGCTAGTTTAAGAACAATGTGACTTGTGTTTGTTTACAGCAAAATAATATTAACTGCACACAGTAGGATTTAGAAAATGGCAACTCTTACCTCTACTTCCTCCATTTCATTTCATTTCCATTCCATTCCATCCCATTCTCCTGAAACTTGCCACCGAGCTCATCTATGGACTCTGAATTGGGGACCGTTCTGGCGTGTGAATATTTTACTCTGAGAGAGACAATAGCAATCACTTAGCGAACAAGGTTACGGGCATTTTATGCCTGCTGTAACCTGCACGGTGCATGCCTAGTGTTTGTGGGGTCAAGACTATTTCAGTCAGTTAAATAGTTATATACCGTAACAGCACGTGTAGAATCGTGCAAGATGAATCATTGTTTTGTTTGACTTCCTCTGCAGTGCGTTAGAAGGCAAGTAAGATGTATTTCTCAGAAGGTGAAATGAAATGAAAATCCACAGCCTGCTTCCAGTCTCCGACCGGGTCAGGAATGGAATGAATGAAGCCCCCATCTAGGGGCGAGGATATGAACTGTGCCGGCTGCCGAGGCCTGACGCACTCCTCTGGAGCAATGATTAAATGAATGACAGTTGAAATGAAGTGATAGTGGAGAGTGTTGCTGGATTGAAATTTTGACAGGGAAAACCGGAGTACCCGTAGAAAAACCTGTCTGCCTCCGTTCTGTCCAGCACAGATCTCACATGGAGTGACCGGGATTTGAACCACGGACCTAGCGGTGAGAGGCCGGCGTGCTGCCGCCTAAGCCACGGAGGCTTAAGAAGGTGAAATATTGGAGTATATATAACACGGAAACCGCACTCCTTACGTATTTCCACAAGAACATCTGACCGGCATTCCGGGAGACCATAAAGATCCAGGATATGAAGAATAACATAATTTTAGGTACATTGTTGGCTCTACGATATACATTATATAAATGATTATATGGCATGTAAATTGAGGCCCGAAATATGCTAAAGCATATTTTATCACATCATTTCCAATGATGCCAGGTTCTTTTAGAATGTTCGCGACTGCGTCTCTAAAAGCCACAGTAGTTAAAAGGGACGTAAAACCAATAACATTATTATTATTTGTTCACGACGAACAAGAAGGATGTTCCCCGAGCTACGAAAAGGAGGCCTTTCACTTTCCATACATTTTCAGGCAGAATATATCTCTCAGTCAGGTGAGGTATGCATGGTCCCTAAAGAGAGCCCTAAGGCCACTGCTGCATGAAAAGTGGTTAATCCAATGCTCCATCAGCCATTAATCTTGTCATTTAGATTTTGTTTTGTTAATGATTATTATGATGATTATTGCTATATTGGGGGTTTTGAAATGCATTCATTCCTCGTTAATTGTCAATGAGTTTATCATCCAGTTATTGGCACCACTGGAATAAATGAATGTAATTGGAATGTTGGAGTGAGAATCAAATGATAGTTGATCTCATTAATGAATTTAATCGACTGAAAAAGAAAAAAAGACTCAGCATTATGCTTTTCACATGGTCACATGACTGTAATATTGCTTTAATAGCAATTCAAAAACAAATTCCCCTCCCTGCGAACACGTAGTAGAGGCTAACGGCTATATTTATAGCCTAGTATTAAAAAAATTAGTACTATTATTTCATACGGTGTAAACACAAATACAACCACACAATTCCGTTCTTATACAACCGATAACCTAGATGTTAGGCCCCTTTAAACAATAATTATCATCATCATCATCATCTTATACAAAACAGTTGCCTTATGTGGACGTATGGAGATATCAGTCCTAATAGTCTTGGTTTCCAGTCGCGGTTCTGTCTAGATATTTGGTTGTGGCATGAGGGTCGGAGCAGGGTAAGTCTACTTAAAGAGGACAACTGAGAGTAGGTGAGTTCAATTACCTCATCAGCCATCCTAGAGGGAACGGCTCCTAACATAAAGCCACAGTACAATAAAAGGCGGATACGTCTTTGGAAATGGGGTTGAATTTTATGGAGTCCAAGATGAAAACTATGTTCCTGGTGAAACATTGCACAATTCCTACTGTCACAATGTTGCTCTTGTTAGGGAATTGTCCTGGAGATCCACCATATTCACCGGACATGAGTCCGTATGGCTTAGATCTTTTCACCAAACCAAAGTAACCACTTCGATTGAAGCGTTTCCATACACTTGACGCGAAAACTCAAATGGTAGGGTACTCCGTTGCGGGCAACATCAATGACAACATCTCAAAATTGCTGACTGGTAACCTGCGCCTTCCTCACAGATGGCTATAGGTTCGACATGTTGTAGGAGATGTAATATTTAAGGCCTTGGTGTCATGGTGGCTCTGCAATGAAAGATTTAGTATACAACGGTGATTCAAATAATCAGGTGATTAGAGTTCACATAGAGAAACATTATTTTACAGTAGGCCTATTAGGCCTAATAGCCTAATAGGCTACTGCTATAAGTTAAACTGTCCAGTCACATTAATGTGACGTGAACTTATTCCGCCTCGTTGCGTAGTGGCTAGCATGCTTGGCTGTCACCGCAGATGCTCGGGTCCGATTCCAGGCTCTGACAAAAAAATGTAGCCCAATCCTGGTCTAAGGACTGGAACGGGGTACATTCAGCCTCGTGAGGCAAAAGTGAGAATAGGTGGGTTTGATTCCTACCTCAGCCATCCTAGAAGTGGTTTTCGGTGGTTCCCAACTTCTACTCCAGGCAAATGCCAGGATGGTTCGTAACGTAAGGCCATGGCTGCCTTTTCACAATCCCCATCGGAATAGCAAATACACACACTAATACAGCCATCACAATAACACAGGTTATCGGTCAAATCAGCACACACACCCAAGTACACGGGGCTATATGACCACGATGTCACGAAGCCCCTAAATCAATTAACAACAACATTCGACGTGAACTTTTAATAACCTCACACAGCCTGCAGGTGACAGCACTAGCAGTGGAGGGTATACCTAAAGTCTATTCGACGAGTCGAGACAGTGCCCCTGGCTACCCGGACAGAAAACACGCCCAGTTCACGTCATCGGCTCTGCCAGACAGGGGTAGCCAAGAAGCTCCGAGATCATTAGTCATGCCGTAGCCCTAGAAAAGACAAGATTCGCTGCACTTAGTGCTGTGCTACACTGTGTACTGTTGCCTGTCATAAGCAGTTAAGAAATTATTAATTAATTAATTAAATAAATACATAAACGAACAATACATAAACGAACAATAAATAAACCACTTCACATGTAGGCTCTACACAGCACTGAAGTTGGCGTACGTTCAACAGGCACAGCTCTATGCACACCTTGGGGACAGCCCTGCAATCACGTGTACAACTGTGTTTACTTCCACTATCTCGGCTCGGCGAACAGACTTTAGGTATAAACCGTGTCGAGTGGAAGCAGAAAACAGTACAGTCGCTGTCGCAATGCGGACATGGCGTAATTTATCTGACGTCAAAAAGGCATGATCATTGGCTTTCGGGCCAAAGGTGGAAGTATTTCCGAAACGGCTACGTTTGTAAACTGTTCGCGTGTCGCCGTGGTTAAAGTGTACCGTGCATGGTAAAATGGTGCTATTCCAAACCGGCACCGAGGCAACTGTGGTGCACCGCAGGCCATAGATGGAGAGGTGAACGACGTCTGCGGAGATGTGTACGGGTGCATAGACGTGCAACTACTGTCGAGCTACTGACCGCCTGGACGAACCACGTTGCCATGGGCCTACCAACCATGTCTCCTCAACGATCGTTCAGTGAACGTTGCTACGTATGTGCCTACGCAACAGGCACCTGTTTCATGTACCCATGCTGACTACTGATCATCGGCGACGAAGGCCGGAATTTGCACGCCACCAACGCAACTGGACGTCCACTGAGTGATTTCGATGAATCCCGTTTTATGCTCCATCGGACAGGTGGCCTTTGGCGTATACGTCTGAACGCAAACACCCTGCAGCAATCGCCAGACGGGTACAGGTCGGAGGAGGGTCACGGCACTGGAGTCTGCATGGTTCCACATCCCTGTCGGTACCTTCCAGAACCTCATTAACTCTCTTTCCGCACTTCTCGCAGCGGACTGCGTTGTAAAAGTGACAGTTGGATAAAAGAAAACCTACACTAACACAAAGAGCAACTGGACTACAGAAGAAGAAAGCCTTGGCAAAATCGAGCTAAACTTAAAGACCGGCTTACCGGGAATACGTCTGATTAGTACAGGTAACATTCTTAATGGCAGTAAACGACTTCGCCAACATAGGCGGGATTCCACTGCGATCGAAGAATTTTGGTTTTGTAACCGCAAAATGTCAGAATAAGAAGTATAAAATTGCAAATGGGGTGTGGGACTCACACGTTACTCAGTGAAGACGGTAGAGAAGAATTACAACGATGGCAAGTTTCAAAGTTCTATCAACAGCTTCTCAGTGCCTTATATTGGCTATATTTTTCTCTTTACCCCTCTTTTCCCACCATCGCCAAACGTCAGAGTCGGGCACTCATCTGATGGACTGTAAGTATTATTTTCGAAGGTGTTGCCCATGAGATCTGGCGCAGTCATTCAGGAAAGCGCCACCAGAGCGCATGTCACTTAGATTTTTTTCGGGTACATAATTTTACTACGGTATCTAGGATACAAATCATCAGCCTTTAATAATATACATGGTAAACCATTACTGTGATGGGAATAATGGTCAAACGTTCTTTAAATTAACTAATAATATTCTGAATAAGGTTTATTTTTTTCTCTCTTTGATCCGAACTACATATCGTACTCACTCTCCAGCGCTAATTCTGGTTTATCATAACCAAACTCTTCTGGAGTTCGGCGGATTTCCTGTAGAATATAAGGGTAAATTGTTTGTATTTTTCCTCCACATTTATCTTTCACTAATTCAAGGAATCTCACCGCAAGAGCGTAATCGCTGACTCGACGACATGCTTTCAGGGCAGCATTGATGATTATTGGAACAGGTACTAGATCCATTCCAGCAAGATCATTCATAGCATTGCGTATCTCCCAACCATCAATATCTGTTCCGCTGAAGAAATGTTCATAGCGGGATTCAAAGTCCTCATCCTTTTCAGGGGAATGCGACATGTATCTAGTTGAAATAGTAGACCTTCGCACAGCCTGTTACAAAACCACGGTTCTCATGGAAGAGCGGATACGGCATACCGCAGTCTTCAGTATTTTCAATAGATCTTCAACTGAAAAATCCTTTCTAAGCAAGATAACTTCACACAAGACGAACACCTATCAGTAGAGGTGTTAGTTTTTGTTAATTCGCGATCAAACGAAAAGTCATATTTAGAGGTTAGGATGTTTTATTTTCACGTATTTACATGTTTCGTGCCGCCCAGGAGTGAAATTAAATCGCGAAATAACGCGAATTTTGTGAATAACACCACAAATACCGCAATCTGCGAAATAAAAACAAATTTTCATATTTTTTCCCCACACCAATCCGAACATTTTTGTCCACAAGCCGATAATCGAATTTGGTTGGTGTTCAATTCGAGAGAATGATCGATTGTATAGTTTCGCGAGGGGTAATACTACGATATACGTCATATTACGATATACTGTCGATATTCTCGTTACTCGTTGGATTTTAGCGCTGTGGTAAACAGCTGTTATATCGCGGCGTGAATAGTTTGGCCGACTACCTCCAAAAGGTTATGTGATAGTTGTTCATAATGTAAACTACGTTTGCCTCCTGTTACATCGGTAGCGAGTGTAAATTATAGTAGAGAATTCTATATAATTTAATAAAAAAAAGTGCGCAAATTGTGCGTTATCATCGAAGCTAGTGTGTTATTTGCGTAAATCAGTTGGCGACCACGTGTTCGTCGTATTAGTTCCGAACTTAGCAGTACAGGAAGATGAGACGCGGCGTAATTTAAATATTATGACACGAATTCAGAAATAAATTTTGCGTGTGGTTACGAATTTATACTGGCGTGTGACTACAGTCAACCGTGTGATAACAGTGTTTGTTACTGGGCATCGCAAAAATGCCGAAGGTAGCTGTTTCTGCCACAGACAGACTTAAAGAATATAAGAATGAAGGATTTATAATTTCTTGTGGCATTCTTATGTGCAAATATTGTGATTGTCGGTTAGATTATCGCAGGAAAGATGCATTAGACAAACATTGCAAATCGGAGAAGCATTCAAAACGCCGAGAAAATTCGCGTCTTGAAGTTAGTGTTCCTCGAGTGGCCACCTTGAAAGAAACATTATCAAATGTTAGTCGTGTGAAGGATATGAAAGAAGAGTTTATTTTGGACACTACTACTGCGTTTGTGAAAGCTAATATACCAGTAGAGAAACTAGACAATCCTGCTATCCGTACTTGGTTTAATAAGTACGTTCGCGGAAGTGGAGATTTACCATCAGCAAATCAGATTCGTCAGAAATACATCCCCATGATTGGCGAAAGAAGGAGGGAAGAAATTAGGGAAGATATAAAAAACAAAGACGTGTTTCTGCTATGTGACGAAACAACTGACAAGAATGGTAGGTGTGTTTTCAACATTCTTTTTCGTCCATCAGTACCATCAACTGAAATGAACACCCATCTGGCTGCCTCTGTTGTTCTAGATTCTGCCAATAGCGTAAATTGCTCCAATGCGATATTAGACACCTTGAATTCCTATGAAATTGAACGGGAGCGTGTAGTGGCAGTAGTTACGGACTCAGCACGCTACATGACAAAATGTGTAACTACTCTTCAAGGATTGATTGAAGAATTAAGTCATGTCCAGTGCTGGGCTCATAAAGTCAATCTTATCGGCTGCGTATTTGAAAACGAGCTGGACGAATTGAACATGTCTATAGTAAAGACAAAGAATGCCTTTTTAAATACGCGAAAAAGAAAAAGCAATTACGTTGCATTTCTAAGGGAGAAATATGAAAACACAGAAAAATAGAATGAAATTCTAGCTTTCCCAATGCCTGTATGTACAAGATGGAATTCATGGTTTAAGGCTGCAATGTATATGGCCACGCATGTGGAAGATCTGGTAGAATTTTTCAAAACATAGGAAGATTCAAATTGTGGGGTCAAATTTTTCCAACAAGCATCGACTTCAACAATACAATTTATTGTGGTGTTTGAAGCCATATTTTCAGTGTTGCCTTAGTAAACAAGAGTTTAGTGCTTTTCAGTCGGTCAACACGAATGTACCCAAAAGAGATGGGTTATACCCTAATCCTGAAATAAATTACATTTTATTAATCTCATGTAATTTATTTCAGGATTAGGGCATAACCCATCTCTGTTGGGTTCATTCGTGTTGACCGACTGAAAAGCACTAAACTCTTGAATACAATTTATACAATTACAAGCATTGTATGTTTCTGTTGTTGGTGCCTCTCTTATGGACTTGCTTAATTTCTTGGAGGGATCTAAGTACCCAACAATTCACTTACTAAGGAAGGAAGCTTGTAGTTTAACGTGACCGTTAATCTGTAGATCATAAGCCACGGGACCTCCTTTTTACGTGGAATCCGAACCACAGGACATGGCATTTCACTTCGAAAATCTCACATGCATTGACCGGGAATCGAACCCGGACCGCCTTGGTGAGAGGCATACAGCTAGACCGCTGAGCCACCACGCCCCAATTCACTTACTGGCTGGGACGCTAGATGACCTTGAGGTAAAGCTCAAGCTATTAGGCGATGGTGGAATGTTCAATCATACGATCCTCCAGAACTTGGAACAGCTTCCTCAAAAGATGCAGATAAAGGTTAAGTCCAAGCTTACGTGTGTTGCCCAGTCAGCTCTAGTGAAAATCAGGACTTTAAGGACCACGGATCCAGCCAGGAAGACTGTAGAAGCCATCGGGTCATTGTTTGATCCTCGGTATGCACCTAAGAACGTATCTCCCACAGAACTGCTCCAATTTAAGAAGAATGCCCCATTTCTTACGAAGATGGAGTCTCAACAGTTTTTAGAGGCTCACAGCATTTACCTGACTGCAATCAAGAACCAACTGTGTCATGAAGATAATGTGAATGTTCCAGAGATCCTCATGGGATTAAGGCCTGCTCACCGAGACTATGCAACAGCTGCATTAAAGTGTGTGTGGTATCCTTGTTCAAATGTGGATTCTGAAAGGTCATTTTCGAAATACAGTCTCATAGTAAGTGATAGGAGGCGAAAATTGACAGCTGCAAATGCTGAGACTTTAACCATGATCTACTTCCAGTGATTTCACCGCAGTATTTGGATAAAACTGAAAAAGGTATTCACTGAAATGTGTTTCGAGATGGTGAATGTAAAATAAAAATGTGACTTCCATATAAGTATTATCTCATTCTTCCATAGCCATGTTTAACGTTTTACCCTGCTGTTTTGTTTTTTACTTTGTTTTATTAATTGTTTATATTTTTAAATGCACTTATTGTACAAACCTTATCGCTTTCCAAATTTTAACATGTCATCCCCCGAAAAAATAATAAAAACACAAAACACCACCTTTTGAATTTTAAATCAACAAATCTTCAAAAAAATAACAACACTTTCTAACACCTCTACCTATCAGTCGACAAAAGATCGCGTGCTCGTTCAAATGAATGCAGAATACTTAAGATATGCTTGTTTTTTTCCCTAGAAATTTAAATGTAATACAAACTGTTATTGAGAGGGCACAATCGTGGTGCCATGGCACGCCGGCGCTACCTCAACAACAAACACGCCCTTATAGTCCTGATTGACCGTCGCTAAAACTTCCTCATACTGATGGAGCTGTTCGTACTTTCTTGCGACGTGTAGTGTTTCCATGACATTGAATTCACTTCGTATGTGGCGTATGATACACACACATTTCACCTCGTGTTGCGATACGAAACTACTCACCTCCACCTTTGACCATGTCTCCATGCGCATGGCCATCTTTCAAGATTACCATCACACGGTTCCATGCTAAACCAAGCCAAGCCAGTCTTTAGTACTAAGTCTTATTTTGGAGGTGGTGCCCGTGAGAACAGCTCCCGCTCAGGTAGAATATTGGAACACCAGAAGGAATAGTAGCCATGCTTGTTAAATCACACACCACGACCTTAATGGGGAGCTGCTGCAAGTTCGAAGATCGGAGGTTTGAATCCCGGGACTGACAGCGGCTATCTTGACTGAGGCTTTATCCCGGGATTTGTCATACTTCTTCCAGGAAAATGCCAAGGTATAGTTAGTCATTGTTGTTTTAAGGGGTGGAACTACGAGGTCATCTTCCTCTAATACCAAGGTATTACCTTAATTCATGTCCTTTCCATTACCCGACCCTAATACTTGTAGATACAAAAAAGAGTCGCTACAGAAGCACAGGTTATTAAACAAATTGAACAGATACCCAATTACACGGGGCTGATGACCAAGATTTAAATGCTTTCCAGTCGGTCAACACGATAGTACCCTAATTGTTTTGGGCGTTCTTTGCTAAACCTGGGAGAAATTACACGTGATTAATTATTACAACCCAATTAAGGCTTTCACGGCACGGAATACTATTGAAATTATTCATGCTTTTGAAAACAGAGGCAGGGTTCCGTTCGAAACGTTTAGATTTTTAAGTGTTATTTTCACACGGCAATATCCCAAAAGCGTGATTAATTTTAATATTAAAACCCAGTTATTAATTATCAAGCTCCGGGATTTTAGGTTCTAAAAATCAAAATTTGGTTCTATCTAACAGTATATTAGGATTGCATAGGATCTTATCTGTTTAATTTGGTATTTATACGATTTTTGTAATATATATTTGTATAACTGACTGGGCATGTTTAAAACAATGTAACTTTAAATTGTAAAAACTTACATTAAATGCAATTTTAGTATATATTTGAAAGTACCAACCTACGATTATTATGGCACAGACAAACACACAATTTATTTTAAACACTACAGTACTTGCGCTAAAGTTTTCATTACTTAGTATCACTTAGTATGACAATGAACAATTATAGTACTTTGAAAGATTATCTTCTGTCTTCCGTCAAAATGGGCGTAGGAACTGTGTTTCACTTCATATGAGGTTACGAGGCGTGATATTTAGATCAGCTATTTCCTAGTTCCAAATCAATGATTCTTGCTCTCTTTCTCTACAGAGAACGCGACCGTTTGTTGCTACGTAAAATTTCATAGGAAAATATTTGATTAAAATTTTCCTCAGGATTCCTTACTCTATTTGATTAAATAACCGAATTAGGAAATTAGAGAAAAATGTAAAGTGGGAGTGAAGATTCAAGGAGAAATAATTTCAACTCTGAGATTTGCTGATGACATCGTCATCTTGGCCGACAAGCCTGAGGATTTGACTGAGTTTATGAATGGTATGGACTCCGTCTTACGGAAACAATTCATGATGAAAATTAATAAATGTAAAACAAAAATATTGGAATGCAGCCGAAATAAATCAGAAACCTCTATGGACATCAAATTGGCAGGTGAAAAGCTGAAGGAAGCAGGAGACTTCTGTTACTTAGGAAGCAGAATAACCAGTGATGGACGAAGCAAACAGGATATAAAAAGTAGGTTGGCTCAGGCAAAGAAAGCATTTCTACAAAAAAGGAATCTGCTGACATCGAATATAGATTTAGGTATTAGAAAGTCATTTTTGAAAGCCTTTGTCTGGAGTGTGGCGCTCTATGGAAGTGAAACTTGGACTATTGGTGTAGCAGAAAAGAGGAGAATTGAAGCATTTGAAATGTGGTGTTACAGGAGAATGATGAAGATCAGATGGGTAGATAGGGTTACAAACAAAGAGGTATTAAGCCGAGTGGGAGAGGAGAGATGTTTCTGGCGACTGCTAATGAAGAGAAGAGATAGGTTGGTAGGACACATACTAAGACATCCAGGAATAGCAAGCTTAGTTATGGAAGGAAGGGTCGAGGACAAGAACTGTAGGGGTAGACCAAGGTTAGAATATGTTAAACAGATTGCCTCGGATGTGGGGTGTGGTAGCTATGTAGAGATGAAACGATTAGCTCAGGACAGGGAGGCATGGAGAGCTGCATCAAACCAGTCAAAAGACTGAAGACTCAAATACACACAACCGAATTAGGTATTTTTAGGTTCAATCACGAAAAATTAGGTCCTAAAGTAAAATTAGGTCAATTTAGGCTCTATATAATTGAAGTATGTTATTCGTTGGTACATAAAGATAAAACATTAAATTAAACTAAATTTTGGAGAGTAAGAGGTCAGGATTAAACAAGTAGTTCCGTGAAGAACTATACAGCCTATTTCCACATATCGTACTTATGTTAATTGCCTCTATAAACATACGAAATTTCAGTTTGATTGCTGTAATAGATTCGTAGATATTGAGAAAAGACTAAATATTGCGGATGGTCACCATGTTGGATTTTTATATCTATAGGACTTAGAGTTAGCCTATGTACTGTTACATGAAGAGTATTGTGCACGTGTAGTATTCAAACATCAATCGCATGATTAGGACACGAGAAGTAAAAACGAGATTTTAAAATTTGTCACAGCTGCCATCTTGTGGTTATGGAAACAAATGAAAAAAATTAGATGCCAGTGCATTAACATTTGTAGAAAGATTTACTGTACCCAGTGTCACTGCACTCGGATGGTTAAATTGCGAGAAACGACCATGTGAATATTTATACTTCGCGTCGCCGCCTTGAAGGATTTGTGATCACCAGGATATTGAAAGTCCTGTATAAGTGAACTTATGTCCATAGCCCCTAAGAACATTAAAAAATCAGTTTGATTGCTGTAATAGATTCGTATATATTGAGATCCATCGGAATATTTCGGATGGTCTCCATGTTGGATTGTTATATGTATAGGCCATAGAGTCATATACCATTAGAGGAAAATTATTGCGTAGGTTCATTATTCAAACTTTCACTTCGATCGCATGATTACGACACAAGAAATAAAAACTTAAATTTAAAATTCGCACAGCCGCCATCTTGAGGTTATGTAAACAATTGAACTAAATTAAATACCAGTGCATTACAATGTGTATAAATATTTCCTGTACCAAGCTTCGTTGCGTTTGGATCATTAAATCGCGAGAATGTTCTATTTAAAATTCTGAAATTCCCTTGGCCGCCATATTCGTTTTGTAGTTAGCCGGTTTTCCGGTTTTTGAAAGTCTTATAGATGAACTTCCAGTAGTGACCTTTATCTCCGTAAAATATTTCAGGGTGATACCGCTAATAGTTTCAGAGATATAGAATGCCGGTGAAATATTTCGCACAGCCGCCATCTTGAGGTTATGTAAACAATTGAACGAAGTTAGATGTCGGTGCATTACAATGTGTATAAACATATACTGTCCCAAGTTTTATTGTGTTTGGTTGGTTATATCACGAGAAACGTTTATTTTAAAAATCGCAACTTCGCTTGGCTGCCATGTTGGTTTTGTAGTTACCAGGTTTTCAAAAGTCACATAGGTGAACTTCCAGTAGTTCTCTTTATCACCGTAAAGTATTCCAGGGTGATATCGGTAATAGTTTCGGAGATATTGAATGCTGGGGAAATATTTCGCACAACCGCCATGTTGGAATGGTGAGACGTAACAAAATTTGAAGGGCACGGTCGGGGTGGTCCGGAATAGTGCAATGAACTTACCGAGTTTCATTGAAATCGCTCCAGCCGTTTAGAAGTCATTAGGGGGGACACACACCATCACACACACACACACGCACACACAGACAGACACACGGACAAAAGGTGATCTCATAAGCCTATTTTTTCATAAATGAAAATAGGCTAAAATATAGGTCAGAATAGAATCCGGGGCTTGATAATTATTAATTACACTGGTCAACCAAATTTTTGTTACAAAGAAGGTCAATGGTGTTCCTAGCTAAGTCGTGGGTGCAGAATTTGAAAATGAAAGCCGTTTTCGTCAGGCGGGCTCAGTTTTCGTAATATGGTACCCTCTATCTTTAAACTCCTTGAAAATGCTGCATTTTTGGTTACGTTGGTATTACTTAATTAATTTGCTTTCAGTTTTCTTTTACGGATGTAGTTGTTGGAAAACAATGAAAATATCATATACAAGGACTGCTGTGTACCGTGATACAAGGACGTCCATTCATTATCCTCTGTTCCGAAATCCACCACAAGGTCACGAATGAGGAGGAGCACGTTGGTGATTGTTGCATTGTTTGTTCACGTTACTCTAATGTAGCTCATTTCTTTGATTAATTTGTGTACTAACACAGATTTTTAGCCTATTTTCAATTTTGAAAAAATAGGCTTATGAGATCACCTTTTGTCCGTGTGTGTGTGTGTGTGTGTGAGGTGTGTGTGTGTGTCCCCCTAATAACTTTTAAACGGCTGGAGCGATTTCAATGAAACTCGGTAAGTTCATAGCACTATTTCCGGCGACCCCGACCGTGGCCTTCAAATTTTGTTACGTCTCATCAATCCAACATGGCGGCTGTGCGAAATATTTCACCAGCATTCAATATCTCCGAAACTATTCCCTATATCACCCTGGAATGTTTCACGGTGATAAAGGACACTACTAAAAGTTCACCTATGTGACTTTTGAAAAACTGGTAACTACAAAACCAACATGGCGGCCACGCGAATTTGCGACTTTTAAATAGACGTTTCTCGCGATCTAACCAACCAAACGCAATAGAGCTTGGTACAGTATATGTTTATACACATTTTAATGCACCGACATCTAACTTCGTTCAATTGTTTACATAACCACAAGATGGCGGATGTGCGAAATATTTCACCGGCATTCTATATCTCTGAAACTATTAGCGGTATCAGCCTGAAATTTTATACGGAGATAAAGGGCACTACTGGAAGTTCATCTATAAGACTTTCAAAAACCGCTTAACTACAAAACGAACATGGCGGCCAAGCGAATTTGAAAATTTTAATAGACCTTTCTCGCGATTTAATGATCCAAACGCAATTAAATATGGTACAGGAAATTTTTATACACATTGTAATACACTGGTATCTAATTTAGTTCAATTGTTTACATAACCTCAAGATGGCGGCTGTGCGAATTTTAAAATTAAGTTTTTATTTCTTGTGTCGTAATCATGCGATCGAAGTGAAAGTTTGAATAATGAACCTACGCAATAAATTTCCTTTAATGGTACATGACTCTATGGCCGACACATTTAACAATCCAACATGGCGACCATCCGAAATATTTAGACGGCTCTGAATATCTACGAATCTATTATATCAATCAAACTGAATTTTTTAATGTTTTTAGGGGCTATGAACATAAGTTCACCTATAGGACTTTCAATAACCTGGTGATCACAAATCCAACATGGCGGTGACGCGAAGTATAAATATTCACATGGACGTTTCTCGCAATTTAACCATCCTAGTGTAGTGAAACTTGGTAGAGTAAATCCCTATACGAATGTTAATCCACTGGCATTTAATGTTTTTCAATTATTTCCATAACTACAAGATGGCAGCTGTGCAAAATTTTAAAATATCCTTGTTACTTCTTGGGTCCTAATCATGCGATTGAAGTTTGAATGCAACACGTACACAATAATCTTCACGTAACAGTACATAACTCGAGGACCTACATATATAAAATCCACCATGGCGACCATCCGAAATATTTAGTCGGTTCTCAATATCTACGAATCTATTACAGCAATCAAACTGAAATTTTGGATGTTGATAGTGGCAGTTAACATAAGTAGGATATATGAAAATAGGCTGTATAGTTCTTCACGGAACTACTTGTTTTTTATGTGTAACATCTTTCCACTCGATAGCTGGACATTTTTGTGGGAGTGATTTTGGAAAAGGGATGGAAGTGGATGGGACGGAAACAATGAGCGCGCGTGATGGCGGAGATCGGTACAACGACGTACTGTAGGCCATGTGGCTATGGGTAATGTATATCGCATACAGCTTAGTTCGAAGTTTGGAGACCCCATTTAAGATATTCCTACAGTAAATCATCTTCAAGTTGTCGTTCTTTGGTGTGAAAATATTCATTTTACCATATTTGCTGAAAACAATTACGATTTATTAAATCTTCATACTTTTGCTGTATTCTTATTTAATGTTAGCACTCGATGTACTGTCTACTATGTGCCTATGTGGAATCTATATCGCATGAACAAACACTCCAAACAACGTAGGAATTCAGTATATTAACACCGACTACTAACAATAATTGAAACTTCGTTGGTCTAAACATATTACATGGAGAAACACATTTATTATACCTTCCGCACACCTAATTTTTAATCGCGCCTATACTTGGCAGTGCGCTGATCGGCAAAACGAAGCCATTTTCAATAACATCGATGGCATGGGTTCACTAACTGGCCGGTATAGAGCGCAGCTCGCATCAAGTAGCAGTGGATTGCTTCCGCCACGGCAAATAACAATATTATGATTCATTACGGTCAGGATTTGGCACTGGAGTCTTACAAGTAGTTATTTCAATGACCAACAGAGTTCACTGTCAACAAGGGATTTGCGCTCTCGGGACACACATAGTAGGATCACATGTCACATGTTACACATCATATGCGACTACTGTAAGGCTCGTATATTTTTTTTCTTCTCCTTTCGCCAGATACATGTAATATAAAGGCTCACGCAAGCATTTACAAAATCTGTTATATCATGGAAACTGAGGCATAAATTCTGAGATTAGCTCTGGAAACAGGGAAAGATTATCTACCAGAAACAGCTTGATTTGGTTTTGTAACTGAAAAAGGTTCTTTTTGTAGACCATTATCATTAATCTCATGAAATTCCTTTAAGGTTTAGGGAACAACACCCATTACAATTAGGCTACAATCTTGTTGACCGATTGAAAAGTATTAAAGTTTAATTTGTTAGGGCAACACTGAATAACGTAATGGCCAAGTTATATCAAGCCCCTAAAATGAACCAGTAAGAAAGAACAGTAACAATGCACGCCCATTAGCTGTGCTCGATCACTGAAATATCTCAGGTTAACAGATTAGACACACGCCCACGTTCACAGGGTGATGACCAAGATGTCCTAATCCCTTACATTTATTAACAACTACCACATGAATACTGTGTCTGATTATTTTTATGAGGACATGAGTAATCAATGTGTTTTATTCACCTGTCACGATAGTTTCGAATGTTTAGCAGAGTGATGGACACTGACCGTGAAAAATCGTGGTGGCTGTCAAACGAGAGCTCCTGTACTTGCATTTCGCACCTGCTCGTAATCAATACAGCGCTGTATTCCTCTATAGGAGCGTCATAAACTGGGTTGTAAAGTTGCTAACCTTTACAGATAGAAAGGTAATGGGAGATCCCGTGAAGTGCTTTCTCCGAGCACTCCTTATCTGGGCCATTGCAGCGAGTGATTCCCGATAACGTAGGAAGTAATCTTCTCTCCCTACAGTAGAATTTTACTGGTGAATTACTGATTTCAGGCTCGATACTTATGGGTGAAATATACCTCAGTTATTATTCGATCGAGGAACATAAACTGAATTGTTAATATCACTGGAATAACCCGCGAGGACTGGCGCATGCGTATTATTGACCCGAAGCTTAAATAGTGTTCTACATTTTCGAGTTGGTCAGTCCTTATTTCCTGTCACTTACTGTACTTTCCTTCCTAGCCTTGAACTTCACCCTGCAAAAGAAATATGTCCAAAGCTTTTTAAACGCTCAAATTATTTCTACATATGAAGAAAATTGAAATTGCAACACCCAGAAGGAGTGGTGCTACTTTGCTGCAATTGAACATGCAGGACAAGTGTTCGGTTGTGATTCGATGATTACACTTTCAGGTCCCTCTGACCGCAAGTTTGGACAACAATCAATACAGGATGTGCCCACCACGAGCTGCAATACATTGATGAATTCTGCGAGGCATGGAGTCAATAAGGCCCTGGATCGCTTCCTGAGGAATTATGGCCCATGCTTGCTGCACTCCACGGGCCAGTTGTTCCAGAGTTGTGGGTGGCTGAGGACGGTTGGCCAGTTGTCGACCCATCATGTCCCACACATGCTCAATAGGACTGAGGTCCGGGAATCTGGCGGGCCATTCTAAGGTTGTCGTGGAGAGCTTCTCTGGAGATGCGTGCAGTGTGAACCCGGGCATTGTCCTGCTGATACATCCCATAAGCAATGTTCGCTATCATAGGGACAACCACTGGATTGAGTACCCTATCAACGTACTGTCGAGCAGTCATAGTGCCCTCAACAAGCACTAATTGTGATTTCACATTAAAGCCAATAGCTCTCCAGATCATAATTCTTGGTGTTGGCCCGGTGTGCCTCTCGACAATAAGGTCTGGGCGGCCCCTCTCACCGGTACATCGGCGCACACGATTCCGGTGATCACTGTGGGCAAGACAGAAGCGAGATTCATCACTCAAGACGACCCTATGCCATTCGTCGACCCACGTCGATCGTTCTCGAAACCAGGCCAGCTTTACACGTCGCTGTTGTGGGGTCAATGGAACACCTTCTGCAGGGACTCGGGATCGTAAGCCAGCTGCACGCAGGCGATTACCAACTGTTTGTTGTGTAACGTGGGGTGCCACAGCTGCTCGAATTTGCGCTGCTGTTGCATGGGGTTCCATCCGGGCCATCCGAATGATGCGGCGATCCTCTCTCACAGTTGTCTGTCGCGCTGGGCCTGTGCCAGGTCTACGAGTGTGGGTACCTTCATTTGACCACTGCAGCCATACACGTTGTACCGTAGATGCCTGTCGGCCAACACGTGCAGTGGCAGTCCTTAGCTATAATCCAGCCTCACACAGCCCAATTATCCGAGCCCTCTCAAACGGCGACAGTTGTTGATAGCGTGCTCTTCTCTGTCGTCGAGGCATATTTGACGGGGAACACTTCACTGCACAGACTGCAAGTCAACTACGCTACACCTGAGTAGTCCGTATACTGGAGTTGATTCCTCCGCGACCAATCACGTGGGGAGACCTGTAGCAACAATCCAATGGGTCTGAAACTTTGATCGTTTACTTACCTACATGGCATCGTTCCATATCTTGAAAATCAACACAAACGACAAATGCCTTCATGGTGTTGCAATTTCCATTTTCTTCGGGTCAGATTTACCCATGGCGCTAGTCTTCGCGTGACAATTTTTGGCGTACGTTAGTCGGGACAGTCTGAAGAAAACAAGGGGTGAAATCCACCTATTTTGGCGCAGTACAATCACATAGATCTCGTTCTTGTTGATCCATGTTTAGGGTGTAGGGACACATTCGTCATCTGCTTCTTTGTTCAAAAGAATTTGAAATGACTGCTTTGCCAGTATCAATGCCAATTACACTCTTACGAAAAATAAATAAATAAACCTTATCTTATATTGGGAATCGTTCATTGGAAGACGCCCCTCTCCCTGGCACTACAGCCCATGAAGGGCCTAGGCCTACCAAGCGACCGCTGCAGGTATTGGGGTGACATGTGATCAGCGCATCGGGTCCCCTCGGCCGTTAATCTTGGTTTTCGTGATCGGGGCTCTGCCTCACTGTCAGACAGGTACTCAATTGTCCTCACGAGGCTGAGTGCACCCCGTTCCGGCCCTCACGTCAGTTTCTAAAATCCCTGACGGAGCCGGGAATCGAACCCGGGGCCTCCGGGCGAGAGGCAGGCGCGCTACCCCTACACCACGGGGCCGGCTCATTGGAAGACACCAGGTGTAAAATTACTTCATTGCAATCCGTACGACTACTACAAAAAGGGAGTGACACACCATGGGTCAAAATGTCCCAGCGCCTGTCCTCGTGTTATATATTTTCACGTCAGTTCTCAAGGGTTAAAAGGTTCGTAGAGTACACAAGATTCCTTTAGAACTGCGATATTGCATAGCTTATAAAAAGTAATAGAGTAAGCATTACCGAAAATAGGAATGGTTTCAACAAGAAGGAATTGGTCCGTATTGTAAAATATAGAGAAATGGAATGTCCTTTATATTCAGGTCATGTTCAGGCTATTAAATCTCACAACCACCTCTAATAACAGGCGATTCAACCAAAGTTTGAAAATACCATTCATTACAACTCCAATACAAATATAACCTGCTGGACACAAGAGAGCATAGCATTAGTACGTGTTTGACAATCAAGACATTAGCATTTTAACAAAATTATACGCTTATCAAGCTGTTGTAGTTCCCACACTGCTGGCTGAAAAACCTGGGTTACTTACAGAAGGCACCTCTTATCTCTAGAAAAATACCATCAACGATGCCTTAGGAGAATTCTTGGTGTTAAATGGCAGGACCGGCGCACTAATACAAGTGTATTAGAGGAAGCTAACACTATTAGTATTGAGGCTCTCATAATGAAAGACCAACTTCGATGGACAGGATATGTAGTTCGCATGCCTGAGTTCCGCCTCCCAAAACAATTCTTATATTGCCAGCTGAATGTTGGTCAGAGAAAGCAGGGTGGGCAACAAAACGCTATAAAGATGTTCCGAAGACGAACATGAAGAAATGTCAAATTGATTCAGCATACTGGGATGCAGTCTCATCCAACCGATCAGAATGGCGTCGCAACGTCGATCAAGGCCACTTGCTCATCAAACAATAGAGGAGAAGGCTCAGGCTGACGCACGAATCGCAGAATGATCAACCCCCAAGATCCATTGGCTGCTCGAAAGCTTGAGTGCCAATAGTTTGAGGTTCCCGGATTGGACTGTACAGTCACCAAATAACTCATGCAATATGATAAATATTGGTTTACAGCGAAGATTTATATTTCCTTGGGAGACAATCATACATGTGTAACGAGTGATATCCTAGATAAATAATAAATACGAGTGACATCTCTAATACAAGGAATCGTTCATATAACAACATGGAATGATTAAGTCCTTTATAAAGTAGGTATAAATATTTTTTGAAGCTATTCGAATAACTAAATAGAGAATACGCCCTACATCGATGCTTATAATTTCACCACAGTCCATCGCAACTCCAATGACACAGTCTAGAAACAACAACTTCTAAGTGTTTCACATTTTTTAATTTAAGTATTTTTTTGATAGTTTTATTTTTAATAAAATTATTGTAAGGATATCCCTTTTATTAATGTTAAACGCTGAAGAAGGTATCACTGAATGCTGAAACATGTACGTAAAATAATAATAATAATAATAATAATAATAATAATAATAATAATAATAATAATAATAATAATAATAATAATAATAATAATAAACATCTATACTGTTGACAAGGCAATTCATTAAAATAAAAAAATAAAATAAAAAGGAAAGTATTAAAAAAATAATAAATCTATGCCTACGAGTAAGTGGGTTAAGATAGCCTGATTGTCAAGGATGCGATGATGATCGCTTGACGATTGAAACTAGTAATCCAAATGTATTATTTATTATTATGCATTTTTTTTTTCAGGAGTAAGGAATAAGACAATTACATTTTGGGTACATTCAAGTTGACCTACAAACAATCATTCACATTTCACCAGGTATTATTGCCCATTTAAGTGTGATAATCTCTAATTAGTATAAAACAAAGTCCCCGATTCCTGGATGTTACGGGTAAACTCGAGAACCACTGGATGGATTTGGATGCGGTTTTCACCATTCTGTAAAGGATATCTCGAGGATTATTTCTGTAGAAAATAATTTATTTATGTTCGGAGAAAGCCGAGCAGTAACGATTTGAGTGGAAAATACGAAAAAGAACTGGCGTCCGAGCGCTTTGTAAGCTTACGCTGGGCAAACCGTTAGAAATATCGAAATACTATGAGTGTAAGAATTGTTCAGCATGAATATTTCTACAAAACGTCCGCAAGAGCATATGTCTATCTTCAATACATCGCCCACTATAAGTGTTCTTACGTTTTAATTTATTCCACCCATGTCCATTCAACTACTGAGGCGACAGTTTCCGGGCTAGCTAAGGGCGATTCTATCATCCCTGTTACAACCTAGCTAGCGGGAGAACCTATTGCCCCAGATACAGCCAGCAACAAACCGTCGAGTCATGTTGAGTTAAGACTTCTGAGAAGGGTGGTTGTGTTTGGAGTTTCCCTGGAAGTGCAACTCAGGGTTTCTTCATTTCGCCTGTGAAACAGTCAAGTTAAGATTGGACGGAAGGGGGATTTGAGTTTCATTGAACTCGCCATTCCCTGGAAGTGCAACTCTCATTTCGCCTGTGAACTTTTCGTTCTGCAAAATTCACAGTCAATTTAAGATTGGACGGAAGGGGGATTATATTAAATTAGATTATACTGATTGGCATATAATCTCTACTTAGTATTTAACAAAGTACCCGATTCTTGGATATCACGGGTAATCTCGAGAACCACGGCATGGATTTTGATGCGGTTTTCACCATTCTGTAAAGGATACTTCGAGGAAAGTTTCTGTAGAAAATAATTTATCTATGATCAAAGGAAGTCAATCAGAAACGATTTCAGAGAAAAAGTCGAAAAAAACTTGGCGTCCGTACGCTTTTTAAGCTTACGCTGGGCAAACCGTTCACAAATCAATATACAAGGAGTGTAAGAATTGTTCAGCATGAAAATTTCTACAAAAACGTACGCGAGAGCACATCCCTATATTCAATATATCGTCCACTATAAGTGTTTTTTAGATTGGACGGAAGCGGGATTTGTGTTCATGCACGTCGCCATTCTTAAATTACGTCTGACAATAATTTGTTGCACATGCATCTCCATGATAATATAGTTATTAGTCCAGTCAGTGATTTTAACCTATCATGCCGAGACGTAAAACGGATATAGATCGTAGTTCATTGACATCGTAAAGAAGCGCTTATCACGTAATGCATTCACAACTGTTCCCGGGCGAAGCCGGGCCGGGTTGCTAGTTAACTAATATATGTATTTTTGTCCAGGATTGTGATTACATACTATACTTATAATTTGTACCCCACCCAATTTATTGGGTACAACTGTATTGACTGACTGAAGAGCAGCAAAAGACAACACCAGGCATTATGGTATGAGGAGTTTTGGCTTTAATGTGAACTAACGATTCAAAGAAACTTTTTTGATATTACTTATCGATTGTACCTTCAGTGGTCTAGAGTACGTATGGTCATTAATAGACTAGTTGTGTCCCCCAGAGGCTCACAACTTGAAGGGACTCCAGCTGAGTCCGGCATTGCATCCATTACTTATGCTGGACTTCTATCTTTCCGCTTCCCTGTTGACCTCCCCTTAGTCAGCTATTGTTCATGGTGACCCCGTTGGTATTGGAGCATATGAGGCCTAGGACGCCTATCATTTCCGCGCCTTAATTGGCCATTGTCTGATCTTTCCTGACATCGTCATCCCTCAAGGGGTCAGACGTCTCTTTTCCTTCCCATGATATATCCTGCCTTTTTCACAATGCCTTAAATGAGGCAGGGTGTATGTAGTCCAACCATTTATGGTGAACCTTAAGTAGTAAACACCCTCAAGGGCTCACGGCAGGCGAGTTCAAGAGTTGGTGACCTCGTGGAATTCCTGAGCCGGGTTCCACTGGCTTTGGGGCGAACTCTCTCCTCTTTGTCTTTTTCTATCTGTCTTTCATGGCTCTACTTCCTTTCAAATCCATCAATACTCATTATTCGAGGGTCGAGGGCATTTGTTTTCCTCCTGTCTTTTATTTACCTTTTTACTTGTGTTTCATTTCTTCTTGACAGGGCCGACAACCAAGATGTTAGGCCCCTTAAAATACAATTATTATCATTATTATCTTCTTGCCAGCCTCGTGGTGTAGAGGTAAAATACTTGCCACTCACCCCGAAACTGCGGGTTGGATTCCCGGTTCAATCATGCATGATGGCTGTAACGGGGTTCACTCATCATCGTGAGGACAATTGAGTGGCTCTCTGTTCAGAGAGGCAGCTCCCTTGTCAAGAAAAAACAAGAAGTTCCGTTAAGAACTATACAGCCTACTTTTCATGCCAATGATTATTCTACAGAATATGAACCTATCTAGAATAATGACGAAATTAAGTTGGTAATATCGAAATATCTAATTAGTTCAAAATATACCTGGTATAATGTAGCCTAATAGAGCACTACAGTTGGCAGCCCTGGTGACTGAATATATTCTTAGTTCCATCTCTTAAGGTACAGAATACAAAATTTGGTTGAAGTCCAATGGACGTTACTTGCAGTTAGACACTGGATCTATCAGCACGCGTAAAAGCATGTTGCCAACAATACCATGCGTGTGCTGGTCAGAAATAATCTGAAATATTATGATATCTTGTTGTGCCAATTTTGGATGAAATCCATTAGTTAGTATAGAAGTTACATGTATTTTAAAATTGGACATATCAGCAGGCATAGAATCATGTTGTCAGCACTGCCTTGTATTAATTACTCCAAATTAATCTAGAATGTCAGGTGCTATACGTGTGCAAAGTATAGAGCTGTTGGCTTGCATACTTTTTGATATATTGATATTAGGGTAAAAAATATAGACAGCATTTATTAACAGTTGGCAGCCCTGATTGCACTGAAGAATACTTATAGTCATATCTGATATGTTACACATAGCACATGCGAAATTTGGATGAAATCCTACTGATAGTATAGAAGTTACATGTATTTAATAAAAATTGGCCCTATCAGCAGGCTTAGAATCATGTTGGTAGAACTGACGTATATAAGTTACTCCAAAATTAATCAAACATGTCAGGTACTATACGTGTGCATAGTTTAAAGCTGTCGGCTTGCACACATTCTGATATATTGGTATTTGGATAAAAAATAGAGAGAGCAATTATTAACAGTTGGCAGCCCTGGTGGCTCTTATGAATACGCTCAGTCATATCTGTTTATGTACAGATATTACATACAAAATTTGGTTGAAATCCAGTTGATAGTGTAGAAGTTATATGCATTTAAACATTGGACCTATCAGGAGGCTTTTAATTATTTAGGCAACACTGTCATGGTTGGCCTCCTGGAAATTAAACTAAAATAGTATTATCTACATGTGTGCCAATTTTGGAATAGCTCCTATGCATACCTTGCAGGATATCCAACATGGAGCTCAAATTTCTAGTGCGTTTTTTCAGCAGTTGGTAGCACTGACATCATTTTCAAATATGGACGTGAGCTATTCCGGTGCACATCTTTACTCATACTAAATTTGGTTTTGATTACTGCAGCCGTTTAGGAGTTGATAGGGGGGGACACACACACAGCCAGACAGACAGAAGGACAGACAGACAGACAGACAGACAGACAGACAGACAGACACACATTTGCCCGATCTCATAAGACTACTTTTTCCTCATTTTTGCAAAATGTGAAAAGTAGGCTAACAAGAAAACGACCGAGGGGACACTACGTGCTGATCACGCGTCATAACCTTACAATAAGGCCAAAGTACACTGGCGGAAAAAATAACCCAACACCATGAAATAATGAATGTTGAGTACGGAAATTTCGGAAACATATTTGTTGAAGTAACATATTTAATTGATGAAAGGTACAACACTACAGGTTTATGTCCGCGCGAGAGAAGCCATCGCGAATGTGCCATGCTGGTCCATTAATAACCGGTGTAATCGCCAGATTGTTGAATGCAGGCATGCAAACGTGCATGCATTGTGCCGTACAGGTGCCTGATCAGCTTGTGGTATGGAGTTCCATGCCTGTTGCACTTGGTCGGTCAATACAGGGAGGATGTGGATGACGCTACAGTTGTCGTCCAATGATGTCCCATACGTGCTCCATTGGGGACAGATCGGGGCATCCAGCAGGCGTAGGCAACATGTCGACACCCTGTAGAGCACGTTGGGTTACAAAAGCGACATGGGGCTGTGCGTTATTTTGTTGGAAAATTCCCCCGGGAATGTTTTGTTTTGTTTTTTGTTTTGCATCTACACTACATTGTGTAGGTAGTTTTAATCTACGTTGCATTTTAAATCTAAATTGCATTTTGTGTGGTGGGCATTTTGCAAGTATTTTGATTCTCAATTGCATTTTGTGGATATTTTGAATCTAAATTACATTTTGCCAAGTATTTTCAATCTAAATTGCATGTTGTAAGTATTGTCAATCCAAATAAGTAGTTTGAATCTACCGTGCATTTCGTAAGCATTTTCAATTTCAATTACATTTTGTAGATATTTTGAACCTCAATTGCATTATGTACGTATTTTCGATCTCAATTGCATTTTGTAAGTATTCTGAATTTCAATTGCATTTTGTAAGTTTTTCGACTCTACATTGCATTTTTTACGTATTTTGAACCTAGCCTGCATTTTGTGCGTCTTTTTTTTCAATCTATTCCTTTTGTGAATCTTTCCGTTCTAAATTCCCTTTTGTAAGAACATTTTGTGAGTTGTTTCAATCTGAGTTCCTTTTTGTAAGTATTTTCCGTCTCAATTAATTTTCGTTCTGGTTTCCATTTCATTGTCATTTTTGCTATCACCCAGATCATTAGGGGCCGATAACCTAGATGTTAGGCCCCTTAAAACAACAATTATCATCAGTATCAACATCGATGCCCCAGACAATTGAAATGCACGCACTCACCTGGCCTCCTTCTAACCAACACATGGCCATCACTGGCACCAAGGCAGAACAGGCTTTCATCGGAAGACACAACGGACCTCCACTCCATCTTCCAACGAGCTCTCGCTTGACACCACTAAAGTCGGAGACGACGGTGGTTTGCGGTTAGTGGAATGTATGACGCAGGGCTCCTGACTCGAAGCTGTCCTTCAAGTAACCGAGTTCGTTGAGTCACTGTGGTTCCAACTGCCACTCGAATTGCTGCTGCCGACACAGTCCGATGCAGCCAAAACCATAGCCAAATACGACGGTCCTCCCTCCGGTGGTGCCACGGGGATGTCCGGAGCCCGGTCTTCTTGCGACTGAACCATCTCGCGACCACTGCTGCCAGCACGCATGCACAGTGGAGACATTCCTGCCAAGTCGTTCTGCAATAGCGCGGAAGGAAATTATACCATTACGTAGCCCTATTACACGGCCTCGTTCAAACGCAGTAAGCTGTTGATACTGGCCACTTCGTCGTCGTAAAGGCATACTTGACCCACTCACAGTCACTCCGTGTAATTAATCTCTCAGGTAACAGACACTCGCACAATACCGCTCGTATTTAAAGCAAACCTGATGTGCAACGTCATGGGCCGCTACTAGTGCCACGCTAATGCGATTTGCTGGAAATTTGAATCTTTCAGATGTATAAACACGCCTACGAACGTTCGTTAATCTAGCACAACCCCTTCTTGGTGTTGGGATATTTTTTCCGCCAGTGTATTTATCCAAAACGGTAAACAACTTATGGACGGAGAAGGAAATATTGAAAATCCACAGCCTGCTTCCAGTCTCCGACTGGGTTAGGAATGGAATGAATGAAGCCCCCATCTAGCGGCGAGGATATGAATTGTGCCGGCTGCCGAGGCCTGACGCACTCCTCTGGGGCAATGATTAAATTAAAGACAGATGAAATGAAATGATAGTGGGGAGTGTTGCTGGAATGAAATTTTGACAGGGAAAACCGGAGTACCCGGAGAAAATCTTGTCTGCCTCCGTTTTGTCCAGCACATGGCGTGACCGGGATTTGAACCACGGACCCAGCGGTGAGAGGCCGGCGTGCTGCCGTCTAAGCCACGGAGGCTTCGAGAAGGAAATATTACTCATCTTAATATGCACCCTACAATATCTGTAGGCCAACAGGGCTCGGCAGCGGTCCCTAGGTAGATCAAAGCCCTTCAAGGGCTAAGTGGCAAAGGGTTTCTTTTTGTTTGCTTTTCATTTCTTCTTCTAGTAATTAAGTTATAATGCATATGTCTGTAGCTTCTTATCATACCAACTACTCTTCACTCAAGTCAATCGGGGCCTGTAACGTAGATGGTAGGCCTCTTATAACATTCGTCATCAATAGCTTTCTTCTTAAGTATTCAATCCATGGATTGGTCTGCGGCAGTTCTCCAGTCGGCTCTATTTATAGCTTTCCTCTTCATCTGTTCATAGTTTCTGCATCCTACATCAGACATGATTTGCTGTACATATTGTAGGCGTGGTCTTCCTCGACATCTTTTGCCTTCAGCAATTCCCTCCAATACCGTTTTCAGCAGGCTATCGTGTCTCACAATATGTCCTATCAGTCTAGTCCACCTCCTCTTTATGCTTTTCCATAAGGTATACATTTCCTCCACCTTTTTAAATACTTCAGCATTCGTTATTTTTTCTGTCCAGCTAATTTTTAGCATTCTTCTATAACACCATTGTTCAAAATAATTTATCCTCCTTTTTTCTTCTTTTACAATTGTCCACGTTTCGCAACCATAAAGGGCAATACTCCATACATACGCTTTTAATAATCGTTTTCTGGTTTTAAGATTAATAGAATTTGTTGTGAATAAACGTTTCTTTTTGTGAAATGTGAAATGCAGTATTGGCATTATATGTATCATTATCATCATCATTAGCATCATCATTATCATCATAATTATCAGTAGCAGCATTAGCATCATAATTATCATTATCATCATCAGCATCATCACCTCAAGTCGTTAGCCCCTAAGGTGAGAACATCAACCATCTACTAGGCATAGATTAAGGCGCTTAAAATTCTCCATGAAACCACGATTCTGAATTTGTAAGTGTTCCTAAATAATGTAAAGACCTCATGATGGGCACAAAGCAGGTCATCTCATTATATCTCGCCGTGTTATGCTGCATATCAACCTTAGTATGCGAGGCATTAGGGTCGTAAACTCGTCGTAACTAGTCTCTGCTCAACTACAGTATATTCTGCAGACAAGTCCAATATATTGAGTAACTTCTGAATTCCTAGGATGCCATAGATGTACAGTATTAATTTGCTGTAATGAGAGCTTAGGCCATCTTTATTATACAGTACTCCCTCTGTAATCCGGCATCTCAGCTCTCTGGCACTCCCAGTAATCCGGCATGTTGTATTCGAGTACGAGCTCAACACTTGATTTGATAATACGTCCCTAATACTGTACAATGTTTCTCACTCAGCGACAAGACTAGTGTCGGAGTAAACAATACATTGGCGCCAAGAGCGATGACTCACGCAAGCCCCCCTCAGGTGCTTAGTGTAGGGCAGTTGTACTGTAGTAGTGTTGTGTTGAATATGGCATCCGTGCAGAAAAAACGTAAACATAAAGCTCTATCTTTGTTAGATAGACATGAAATCCTAAAGCGGCTTGTAAAGGGCGAACGTTAACCAGTGTTACTAACGAATACGGTGTTGGTCGAGCTACAGTTCATAACATAAGAAAAAAAACCAGTGATAAAATAAAGTCGTTTTTTAAGACGAATTAAATTAAAAAAAGTAAACGACAGACATTGAAAACTGGTGAAAATCCTAAAGTTGACGATAGCCTCTATGCTTGTTTTTTACAAGAACGTGGTAGCCATACACCAATTTCTGGTGACATCCTTAAAAGAAAGGCTAAGGAATTTTACCGGAAAATTACAAAAAAGGATCATTTCCAAGCCAGTGAGGCGTGGTTGCAGAAATTCAAACAACGGTATGGAATTAGACTGCCAAGTACAACGGGTGAGAAACTTTCATGTGACGAAAGCGCTTGTTCCTGCAACCTTCTTAGCAGTGACGTCATTTTCCTCCGCCCAGGCAATTGACGGGCCATCGACTCGTTCTCAAAGTGTCTCTCAACCGTAAAAAGCAGAAGACAATTGATGCATATTTCCAGCCGTCTACTTCCAAGAAATAACGTGAGTTATATGATGTATTTTCGTATTGTTTTACTTTGTATAGTACAATGTAATTAAAACTGATTTTCAAATGATATCAGCGTTTTTCTCGATATTTTCCAGTAATCCGGAGTTTTCGGTAATCCGGCAGTGCTCTGGTCCGATATCTGCCGGATTACCGAGAGAGCACTGCATCAGTAAACCAAAGCCTATAAAGGATTCACGCATTGTCAACTGTACCGACAGCGGTAGCTATGCTTACTAAAGCGCAGCGCTGGGATATGGTAGACGTGGGCTTGAACCCCATCGTTGCGTCGGTCACTCATGGAATGGTTTTCTGTGGTTCTACATTTTCAACTCCAGGAAACCTTCCAAATCCTCGCCCAGTTTCATTCGTTCATAGCGGCTTCGGTGGCGTAGTTGGTAGCAAGCTGAGATTCTATGCCCAAGATCACGGGTTCAAACCCAGCCGTAGTCGTCGGACTTTTTAAGAGCGTTAGAAAATCCCATCGGAGGGGAAATAAAACAGGCGATCCATGTCATAGATTTATGGCATGAAAAAGAACCTTGTACTAACTACACTCGTGGAAGCTAAAATGTGTAGGTTAGTTTGATAACGCTATATTAGTTTCAACGTTAGCCACCAGGTGCTGACTGTGATGGCAATTAGTAGCCACGTCCGAAGCTAGGTGTCGTGGATGGTAGCATTTGGTAGCAAAAGTAGGAACTACTTGAAGAAATTAATCATCTGCAGTCCTTCTACCTGAATCACAGTTAACACACAGTAATACAGCCATCACAATTAACACCGGTTATCAGACAATTTCTACACACACCCAAAATACATGGAGCTACATGACCTCGTTGTTGCAGCCCCTAAACTAAGGAACCAACCAACCAGTTTCATTCATCTGCATTGATTGAATCAGCGCATTCCAGACGGTCTAATACAGACACCACACAACACCACAGGCTATCGAGGCATATACAACAACCATACAAAGGCACGAGGCTGTTCAACAATTTTTCTCAAGCTCCTAAATAATAATAATAATTATTATTATTAAAATTATCATACCTTGCCTATGCAGATGATAACAGTTTACTCTCCAGCTCTCAGGAAGAGTTGATGGCAAATGACCAGAGCACTCAAGTCAGCTGCCAACAAATTTGGGCTAACCGTGAATGAAACCAAGACGGAGTACCTCAATATGACTCGCGAGCAAAGGCACGTTTTTGGACAACTACAGTCACTCCGGGTAGGGGACCAGTTCTACAAGACGTTCCATGAATTTAAGTACTTAGGATCGCTTTTCACGGAGAACTCATCATGTGAGGCAGAAATCAACGCCAGGATCCAAGCAGTAAACCGAACTCGCTACAGCTTAACACAGCTTCTTCGGTCAAGATGTCTCTCGAGACAGTTCGAAATTCGTCTGTATAAAACTCTGATCCAACCCGTTGTACTATATGGTTGTGAGACATGGAGTATCTGAAAGCAAGACTTTCATAAACTACTCGTTTTTTAGAGAAAAGTTCTTCGGAAGATCATCGGACCGGTGAGGGATGTACACACGGGTGAATGGAGGATTAGACACAATCATGAAATAGAAGACCTGTACCATAATGCCAACCATCAAAACCAGAAGACTGCAGTGGTCTGGACATGTAGCCCGGATGGAAGACCACCGATGGCCACGGAAGCTACTGGATTTCATCCCCACAGGAAGAAGACCACCAGGGAGACCAAATAAGCGGTGGAGTGATGGACTCCATGAAGATCTGCAACAGGCAGCGATACGTTTGGACAGTTGGCGGATGGCAGCTATGGATAGGAGACGATGGAGAAGGAAACTTGTAGCAGCGCGCGGTCCACTGGGCCTGATCGCGTAGAAGAAGATTAAAATTATAACAATAAGAAACTGCAGAACACAGTGGCAGAGAAAAGGTGCAAATGTCAGCCACTTGCTACTGAGCTCAGTCACATAGACTCTATGTCATAAAAGAAGTTTCCATCATCCCAGTCGTTGTTTATGCGAATGGCTTCGTTACGAGGGACTGCAAAGGTGAAACTTCGCTTGAAGAAACACCATATGCAGATGACATGATCGAGTTGGGGGCCAGATGTGCGAAAACGGACCGCACACCGCTCAAACAGCTAAGTGCTCAATCCACATTAAACTGACCATTTAGCGGCTTCGGTGCCGTAGTCGGTAGCATGCTGACCTTCTATGCCCAAGATTGCGGGTTCAAACCCAGCCGAAACCGTCGGAATTTTTAAGAGCGTTAGAAATCCCTCAGTATGCCTTCCTTCGGAAGGTAAGTAATGCCGGCGGTCCCATGTCATAGATTTATGGCATGTTAAAGAACCTTCAACTAATTGCACCTGTGTGAAGCTAAATTGGATAGGTTAAGAATGTAAACAACGCTCTTAGGTTTCTACGTTCGTTGCCAAGAGCCGACTGCGGTGGCGTCTAGTAGCTAAGTTCTGAACTTGGCCTAGTAGTCGTTGACGGTGGTGCTTGGCGGCAAAAGTTGTAACTATTTGAAAAATTCTAAGTTGCAGTACTTACAATAAAAACAGATAACACACACTAATACAGTCAACACAATTAACACTGGTTATCAGACAGATTCTACACACACCCAAAGTACACGGGGCTACATGACTGCGTTGTCGCAGCCCCTAAACTGAGGAACCAACCAACCAAACTGACCATTTAATAACATCCACGTAATCACACGAAGTAAGCAAACTTAAAGGTCGTGGCGTAGCCATGCTCGTTAAATCATGCACAACGGCCACGAGGGCAGGTTCAGCAAGTCCAGAGATCACAGGTTCGAATCCCGGCGCTGACAGCAGCTATCCTGTGTGATTTTTCCCCTACACGCAAATGCCGGGATAGTACCTTACTTCAAGTCCGGGGGCACTTACCTCATCCCTGTACGTAGCACATTTACGTACACTACTACAGTCATCACTAGGGCTCGGATTTGTAGGTGCTAAAAATCGGGAAAATATTTATTTTTTATGTATTAAAATACCTGAAATATGCGACAAAGAAGTAAACAAGATGTTCAGTAAAGAAAATATAGCCTACTTTCTCCTAAATGCATGGGTATTGTTATAACTCTTTGTCCTTTTCAAAGAGTATGATTGAATGTTGGTTGTAGTAGCTTGTTGAAATACAACGTGCTATAGGGATATTAAGCATGAATATGAGGTGCCCTTTGCTAGTGCTACCTCTGTACCAAATTTCGTTCAATTCGGTTTCACCGTGTTTGAATTGATAGGGGGAATCGATTTGCACACATACTTGGCCACCATCTGCAAACTATTGGGCTGATGTTCTTGCAGTTAGGTCAGAATATGTTTCCCACATAAAGATATGGTGTTGCAAAATTTGGTAGAGACTAGATTATTAGGTTGGTCGTAATTACATTTTAGCTTTTAACATTTGGGTGGCCGCGATTACGTTTCCGTCAAGATAGCGGTGATATAAAACATGAAAATGAGGTGCCCTTTGCTAGTGCTACCTCTGAACCAAATTTCGTTCATTCGGTTCCACCGTGTTCGAATTAATAGGGGGAATCAATTTTGACATATAGATGGCCGCCATCCGCAAACTATTAGGCGAATGACCTATTAGATTGGTCAAAAGATGCTCCCTCCATAAAGGTATGTAGTTGCAAAATTTGGTAGAGATCGGATGATTAGGTTAATCGTAATTTGATTTAAGCTTTGAACATTCGTGTGGCCGCCATTACGTTTCAGTCAAGATGGCGGCGATATAAAACATGACACTGAGGTGCCCTTTGCTAGTGCTACCTCTGTAGCAAATTTCGTTCCATTCGGTTCCACCGTGTTCGAATTAATAGGGGGAATCAATTTTGACATAAAGATGGCCGTCATCCGCAAACTATTAAGCTAATAACCTACTAGATTGGTCAAAGGATGCTCCCTCCATTAAGGAATGTTGTTGCAAAGTTTGGTAGAGATCGGATGGTTATGTTAGTCGTAATTTAACTTAAGCTTTGAACATTTGTGTGGCCGCCATTACGTTTCTGTCAATATGGCGGCGATATAAAACATGACACTGAGATGCCCTTTGCTAGTGCTACCTCTGTACCAAATTTCGTTCCATTCGGTTTCACCGTGTTTGAATTAATAGGGGGAAATGATTTTCACACAAAGATGGCCGCCATCCGCAAACTGTCAGGCTAATGACCTAGTCATTTGGTCAAAGGATGATTCCTCCATAAAGGTATGTTGTTGCGAAATTTGGTAGAGATCGGATGATAAGGTTAATCGTAATTTGATTTAAGCTATGAACATTTGTGTGGCCGCCATTACGTTTCCGTCAAGATGGCGGCGATATAAAACATGACACTGAGGTGCCTTTTGTTAGTACTACCTCTGTACCAAATTTCGTTCCATTCGGTTGCACCGTGTTCGAATTAATATGGGGAATCGATTTTCACACAAAGATGGCCGCCATCCGCAAACTATTACGCTGATGACCTATTAGTTTGGTCAAAGGATGCTCCCCCCATAAAGGTATGTTGTTGCAAAATTTGGTGGAGATCGGATGATTAGGTTAGTCGTAATTTGATTTAAGCTTTGAACATTTGTGTGGCCGCCATTACGTTTCCGTCAAGATGGCGGTGATATAAAACATGACACTGAGGTGCCTTTTGTTAGTACTACCTCTGTACCAAATTTCGTTCCATTCGGTTGCACCGTGTTCGAATTAATAGGGGGAATTGATTTTTCACACAAAGATGGCCGCCATCCGCAAACTATTAGGCTAATGACCTAGTCATTTGGTCAAAGGATGCTTCCTCTATAAGGGTATGTTGTTGCAAAATTTGGTAGAGATCGGATGATTAGGTTAGTCGTAATTTGATTTATGCTTTGAACATTTGTGTGGCCGCCATTACGTTTCCGTCAAGATGGCGGTGATATAAAACATGACACTGAGGTGTCCTTTGCTAGTGCTACCTTTGTACCAAATTTCGTTCAATTCGCATTCACCGTGTTCGAATTGATAGGGGGGGGACAGACATTCAGAGTACACACACTCACACACACACACATACACACAGACACACAGACACACACACACACAGACTCACACACACACATACACACACACAGACAGACACACTTTTTTCGCCCTGTGTTGATCTCATAAGTCTACTTTCATTTTTTGCAAAAATCGAAAGTAGGCTAAAAATATGTAATTATAATTTAATTATAATGCAGTAGTCAGACCTTCAGTCCTCTATGCAGCAGAGTGCCTATGTCTAACTAAGAAGACCCCATTAAGAGCCCTCGAGGTACAAGAAAGAAAGTTCCTGAGACGGATAGTAGGACCAAAAATTCTACCAGAAGGAAGCCGATGGTATCAACCAAATCGTGAGATATATAAACACCAAGAAAATCAGAAGAAGGCGACTGGCTTTTTACGGACATCTATTCAGAATGGACTCAAACAGTTTATCCCATAGGATCTTCAAGGCTGCTAACAAGGGTAAAGCTACTGGATTCTTGTGGAAGAAGCAAGTGGAGAAGGATCTTTCGGAACTCCATATAAATGAAAATGACATAGCCGACCGGAGTAACTATAATACAGCTCTTAAAATTAAATCCTTCGTAACATCCCTCACAGAAGTTACCCACAGACCAAAAGACGAGACGAAGAAATGGTCTGAGGAACGTAAGATTCAATTTAGCCGGAAAATGAAGGACTGCTGGGCCATCAGAAGAGCTCGAAGTACCAACATGAAAGCAGCTGCCAAACCCACCACTAAGAACACCAATCGTGGCAAGCCTGACGATGACATCAAGAAACAGCTAAAACACAAGCACCGTGGTCCATAGATGGCCCAAACGAAATTTAAAAAAATTAGTTTATTAATGAGAATATAAATAATATGCAGTACTCATGAATGAAATGTATGCTATGTCTCACTGACTGCTGAAGCATTACAATACACAACGAGATACATTTTCAGGTTGTTCATCACAAATGACCGACGATTATCACGAACCACTTCTTCTGAAGGCGCGAAACTGTGGCAATATGTTTCTTGCCCTTGAGGTGTAGTGTAACTTGAGACCGCTGTTTAGCCACGATTGCTTTCCCCCACATGGTTGGCAGAACAGAACCCCCCAATCAGAAGTAAAATTATCTTTAAATTCTGTAACAGACGATAACTTGTAGTTATTTAACTTTAGGCATCGTAGAACTGACTTACACTTCACAGTGCCGGAAATGAACTGCATGTCAGTGACACTGGTTCCAGGTAGCTGGGGGAGGGGGAGGTCAAGCCCGTGGTGCAATATGGCTATGGACAAGGAAATGCCCGGCTTCCACAGGGAGTGGCACGGGGCGACAAGTTTAGAATAACACAGTTGCAAGTTGACATACGCTCTGCATGAATATTAGATAGCTCACATATCCTTCCCCGTTGAAGTATCACAGAACGAAAATGCAATAAACTGAAAGATCTAGCATTCTGATTTTAAAATATGTAAATATTATGTCTTTTTATGTACTAATAAGTGAAAAGCAGGAATTTATGTATTAATAGAAAAAAAATTCTTAAAATATGTATTTACATTTAAAAATATTTATTTACCTAAAAATCCGAGCCCTAGTCATCACACAGATTATCAGACAAGTTCAACACACCCACACTCACGGGGTTAATGACCAAGGTACCCCAAGCCTCTTACAATGAATTAATAACAACTGAACATCTTGAGATCCAGCACTAACACCAGTGTATTTGTCTCAGAAAGAGTCCGATGATTTTGTCCTCTTATGAACATTTCAAACGACCACGATGGCCAAGAGCGCCAATGCACTAATTCGTGCCTCCTTACCATCCGGAGAGCATGGGTTCGAATCCCACTTCGGCCGTCCTGAAAACTTTTTTGTGGTTGTCCACTGTCATCACCAGGGAAATGCCGGGACGGTTCCTTTCTACAGGTCCACGGCCGAGTTCCTTCAAAAGCCCCTTCCCTAACCCTTCCTTAATTTGTTGGGCCCAAGTTAGCGGTCGCCTGGATGATCGGCCTGTCACCATCCCCAGTTTTATCTGCTGACAAAGTGTGTTCAGCTCAAGACTCCATACTTGCGATGGTAGAAGGATGATCCCTCGTAGAGTCCGTGGGTGAAGCCAAGCTGGGTGGATGAACGATTAAATAATAGTACATTATGCAACGAGCCTTTAATGGCTATAATTAAGATACGAGTATGTTTATAAAACGAGCGTAAGCGAGTTTTATAACTTTCATACGAGTGTCTTAATTACCATTATAGGCGAGTTGCATACGACTGTTTATGTTCGACGATAATTATAACTTTATTGTATGTTTTAACATAAATATTCATAAATATCTGTTCAGTCACCAAGCCTCCGTGGCTTAGGCGGCAGCACGCCGGCCTCTCACCGCTGGATCCGTGGTTCAAATCCCGGTCACTCCATGTGAGATCTGTGCTGGACAAAACGGAGGCAGACAGGTTTTTCTCCGGGTACTCCGGTTTTCCCTGTCACAATTTCATTCCAGCAACACTCTCCACTATCATTTCATTTCATCTGTCATTCATTTCATCATTGCCCCAGAGGAGTGCGTCAGGCCTCGGCAGCCGGCACAGTTCATATCCTCGCCGCTAGATGGGGGCTTCATTCATTCCATTCCTGACCCGGTCGGAGACTGGAAGCAGGCTGTGGATTTTCATTTTTCATCTGTTCAGTCACCAGAATTTTGTGATCGGGTGCTGCGCTGGGTAGGATATCTCTGTTCTCCAAGCTCTCTGGCCGACCGACGCATGCGCCCTGTGTGCTTCAATGACATATGTGCATATTGTGCACCAGTATTCAGTAAAACTGTCACCGAAGTCGTTTGAAAACAACGCGCTGTGTAGAAATTGGATTTTGGGATATTAAGGTACAGTGCTATTTCTTGTCTCATATTCACCAGTTTATTTACGCGAACATATGGACGGTGCACTTTCGGTAATTTATATAGACATGTTGGATTTTTAGCGCATGCGCGAAGGTATCCTTATATAATTGGTCAAACAACTGTTTCTTGAGCTGTGATTGGTGGGAGAAACTGTTTCATAATGAAAAATAGTGTTATAATGACCATCATTATGATACAGTTTTCAGACATATAATAGTCAGGATCGAACATAAATTAAAATTAAATAATGTTCATGTATGATAATAATATTATTATTAGCAAACATAATAATAATGAAGTATGTATTCTGTTCACCCACAGAATTTCTGATTCTTAATTAGGCGAGTCTCTCAGTAACCTTCCTTCGGAGGGGAAGTAAAACCGGCGGGCCCATGTCATAGATATATGGCATGTAAAACATCTTGCATTAACGAAACTTGTGTGAAGCCACAATTTGTATGTTAGGTTTGAATTAATGCTCTTAAGTTCCAACATTCGTCACCAAGCGCTGGTTGCAATGGCATCTAGTAGTAGCCAAGCTCACAGCTTGGTGTCGTGGAGGGTAGCATTTGGTACCGAAGGTAGGAACTACTTGATATTATCGTCTGCAGTCCTTACTTCAATTAAAATCGATAACACACACTAATATAGTCATCACAATGAACACCGGTTATCAGACAGATTCTACACCCACCCAAAGTACACGGGGCTACATGACCGCGTTGTTGCAGCCCCTAAACTAAGGAACCAACCAACCAACATAGGTGAGTCGTGGTCTATCAGAGAATAAATCAGAATGTATTCCCTCTCTCGAATACGATGCATTTTACAGTCAGCCTCGTTAAAATGTTACTGGATGCTTTGCTGGAAACGAACGCCTGCATGTTGCAGATGAGAAACCGATAGTGAAGATAATTTAAGCGAGGCAGGGCAGAAATCGTCTCTAATAGGGCAAACTACGTTCCGTTTTGAAATGCGGTGTGATGCGCTGTTATCGCACTCCCTATACAGTGAGGGCCCACATATCTTCTTCCGTCGCAGAATTTTAGGTCGACACGCCATGCGATAACGATCGAGGCTGAATCTGGCGGAGAAGTTGTGGAAAAACTTCCAGGGCTGCTTGAATGATTGATTTTAACATTGCTGTCACTAAATTAATGTCAAGCTTTTGTGATCGTGTTGGAAGCCATTTTTCAGTGTTGCCTTAGTAGATTAAATTTAAATGCTTTTCAATCAGTCGACACGATTGTACTCAAATTAAAAAGGGTGTTGTTTCCTAAACCTGAATATGTGAGGATATACACTAACTTAAATACAATATTTTAGGTGGCTTCTGTGGCGTAGTTGATAGCATGCTGAGCTTCTATGCCAAAGATCGCGGGTTCAATCCCGACCGAAGTCGTCGGATTTTTAGAAGCGTTAAAAATTCCTCAGTGTGCCTTCCTTCGGAGGGGAAGTAGGCTTCAGCCGGCAGGCCCGCAGAGATTTAAGGCATGTACAAGAACCTTCCACTAACTAAAATTGTGTGAAGCTAAATGTGTGTAGGTTAGAATAGATTAACGCTCTATTAAGTTCCATCGTTCGCCCCCAGGTGCCGGTTGCAGTGGCATCTAGTATCCAAGTTCACAGATAGGTGTCGTTGACGGTAGCATTAGGTAGCAAAAGAAGGAGCTACTTGAAATTGATCGTCTGCAGCCCTTACCTTAATTACAGATAACACACACTAATACAGCCACCACAATTAACACAGTTATCAGACAAATTATACACACACCCAAAGTACACGGGGCTACATGACTGCTTTGTCGCAGCCCCTAAACTGAGGAACCAACCAACCTACAATATTTTAGTTACATACTTTATTTTAATATTGCATAACTTGTCAGGTTTGTTCGCGTGGGATCTTTTGGTGGGATATGTTAATGGCTATTGACCTTCAAGTTCATGTTGTAGCCTTCAGCACGTCAACACAAAAACATTCCAATTATTGGAATATGTGAAAAGCCTGAAATAAATTACATGTGGTTAAGATTTATATATACTGATCAGGACTATTGAAGAAGAAAACTAAGGGATGACATGTTTCGCTCGTCAAGCGAGTATCATCAGATCAAGAAATATGCAAGAGAAATAGCTCTACAAAACACTAACCAAACCTACAATGAGACCATCAGACAGACTTTGCCCTCTAAAAACAAAATACAAGAAAACCTGTCAGAAAACTTGGTATGCCTAAGTGTGGTAATTATTAGTGATAAATAGCGTATTAAGGCATTAAGCACCGAATTATAAGTGCCATTTGTGACTGTAGGTTACACTAATATTCTTTGTTTTGCTTTTATTGTAACAATGTCCTAGAATTTTTGCTGATAATTTAATGTACCGATCCCACGTTGGGCGCCAATTGTAATGGTTCATCCTCTCAATAACTATATATCGGGGTGCGTGGAGGTTAAACACCTGTACGGTAGAAGCAACATCAATAAACATGCACTCCTAACTACACTGGTTACCTCAGAAATAAAAGCACTAGAGATCTGGCAAAATCTACAATACATTTTGATACCAGACATGAAATACACAACCGCAGGATCCTCGTCGTACAGATTTACACTCCCTATCATATTTACGCAGGCACACTTATGACATAATATAGATGACCCTCGGGAATAATGATGACTGGAACTTACAGGCGTTGACTTCAGCTGTGGCAACTTAACTCTACTAATTCAAGGGGTAAGTTGCTCCCAATGAATCAGTCCTACATACTCGCAGCACAATTAGGCTACTATATGTTTCACACGCACGCCTTTCAATTATGAAAAATATGTACATTATTACTTTGATGGTCAGCATCCAACTATTTAAATTGCTTCGTGGATCTGATTATACAAACATGCTTTAAATCCGTGTGTTGGATTATCGCACTTAGTTCGCTCCTGAATTTACTAATGCATAGCATATTTTACTAGCATTTGTCGTAGAATAATTTACCGCTATGGTCTCAGAATTTCGGTAATCTGACGTTAGTTTACAATACTTCATGCGTTTCGAGACAAACAATCTAGGCGATTTGTTAGAAACTAGGCTCATAATTCCCTAGAGATCGTACAGCCAGCAACTCAGTAATTGCACCTTGAACACAACTTGTGGTCGTCTGAAATACTTCCTTCTCCACCAACAATCACACAAGTCCAAATTACAAGTTCTACTCCCTCATGGAGTCCACAACAAGAATTACCGCCGCACTACATGCGGTCCGAAAAATGAGTCCTCCTCATACGGAGTCTGAAGAATGAGTTCACTCCCGCCCGGAGTTCACAGAATGAGTTACCCGTCACTGCCTCGTCAGAACTAATATCCCCCCCCCCCCACACACACACATCACTTAGCCCCACCACTTCTGTTGCACCCTAGAAAGTGCTACACCCTCAGGGGCTCACGGCTGGTGAGTTCGGGATTTGGCAACCCCAAGGGATTCCTCAGCTGGGTCCGGTTTCCCCCTTTTGTCTCTTACCTGTGGGACGCACCCTCTCCTCTTTCACTTTCCTGTTGTTTTTCTTTTCATTATATTTCCTTTTCCCTCTAAGATTTCCGCACTGTTATTTTTGCATCTCCACTCCCTTTTGTGGGTGTTTTCAATCTCCGTTGCATTTTGTACGTCTTTTCGATCTACGTTGCATTTTGTGAGGGTTTTTCAACCTCGATTGCATTTTGTAAGGATTGACAATCTAAATTGCTTTTTAGCAAGTATTTCAATATCGTGGGGGTCCTATTGTGAGCATATTTAATTTCAATTGCATTTTGTATTTTCAACATACTCCGCTTTGTTCAAGTAGTTAAGTCTCAATTGCATTTTTGTGGGTATTTTGAATCTAAATTACATTTTGTAATTATTTTCAATCTAAATTGCATTTTGTCAGTATTGTTCATCCAAGTGAGAAGTTTGAGTCTACCATACATTTTGAAAGGAATTTCAATTGCATTTTGTATTTTCAACCTACCCCGCTTTGTGGGTATTTTGAATCTACATTACATTTTGTACGTATTTTCAATCTCATTTGCATTTTGTAAGAATTTTGATTTCCCTTGCAATTTGTGAGTATTTCGACTGTGCGTTGCATATTGTACGTATTTTGAACTTCACCTACATTTTGTGCGTTTTGTTTCGCTCTATTCCTTTTGTGAGTATTTTCGTTCGAAATTTCCTTATGTACGTATTACCGCTCTCCATTTTGTGAGTAGTTTCAATCTGAGTTCCTTTTTGTAAGTTTTTTCCTGCTCACTTACTTTTCGTTCTGGTTTCCACTTCATTGACATTTTTGCTATCACACAGACCATTAGGGGCCGATAACCTGAATGTTAGGCCCCTTAAAACAACAATTATCATCATTATACACATCACTGGGCTATCCGACTTCCCACGCGGGGTCCAGCCAATCAAACCACCACGAATCAAAATGTGACCAAATAAGGAACGACTCAGAAATACCCCAGACACACCCATAGCACAGGGTTGCCAAGTCTCTTACCTATGAGTCACCTTGCACTCGAGCGGACGACAGAAAAACCCATCGACAATAACGAGTCTACTTCCTGGTTCTAGCACAATTCCAGGCTTCAAAACGGAACATTATTCCAATGTTAAAATATTCCAATATACCTAGACTCAGATCCTGCCAATTATAATACTTAAATCCTAAACAAATTAATCAGAAATAAATCACAAGATATTCCCTATATTAAATAATTATAAGATATAAAAAGGCATCAAATAAAAATGTATAGACGATTAATAAAATCGTACGTCCCGAAAGTAAGGGTTCGATCCCTTGTAAACTGGGAAGGTTAAAATAAGTATTCTGAATATTGCTGTGTTTTACAATGTGTTGACATACGGTACGCTAAATAATACCGAATTAAGAAATAATAATTTTAATGTTTTTGTTTATTGTTTTAAAAACTGTAATGGTTGTTGCTTATTTTAGGGGCTGAGACATCGTGATCACTAAATAAAATTGTGTGAAGCTGAATTTGTAGGTTAGATTAGATTAACGCTCTATTTAGTACCAACGTTCGCCCCCAGGTGCCGGTTGCGGTGTATTTGTGTGATAACTTGTATTGTTGTGATATCTGTACTAGTGTGTGTATTTGTAAATTGGGGATATGACTGGGACGAAGCCGACCATGGCCTTCAGTTAGGAACCATCACAGCATTTGCCTGGAGTAGCAGTATGGGAAAACCACGGAAAACCACGGAAAACCATTTCCTGGATGGCTGAGCTGGGAATTGAACCATTCTCAGTTTTGTCTCATGAGGATGAGTTGACTCCATTCCAGCCCTCAAACGTGAATTAGAATTTCTTGGCAGAACCGGGAATCGAACCCGGACCTCTGGGTCAACAGCCATAAATGCTAGCCGGCTATTGTAGAGCGTATATTAACGCTAACAACCCAAGGTAATAGGGTTTCCTTTTACTTGTTGACCGATTGAAGAGCTATTTAGAATTAGTCAGAATCGTCTTGGTTTTCAAAGTAATGTGAATGACTTGTTTGTAAAGTAGACGGCTGTACGTTTTTTTTTTCTGGTTCTAACATCTTAAATTAACCTTCAGTCTGCGGCACAGCACCTTTAAATTTTGTCGGCTGCTATATAATTCAAAGAAGACTAAAATGGGATTCGTTGGTTTTATATTTCCCTGTTTAAATTTAATTCCATCTCAGCGTGTTTACGAACAAGTAGCATCACAAGATAACTACATCACAATGCATCCATTTACGTTGTAATTTTCAGGGTGTTACATCAAGTCTTTCATAAACATTTATACAGGGTGTCATTTATGTACTTGAGTACCCTTAAGGGGAGTGTAGGGGATGCGTATAAGATCAATTTGAGATAGGGAACCTGGGGTCGGAATGGCCTCCTAACCCCAGAAATCAGGTTTGTTTCAGGCTGTGTTACTCTGAGGTCAGGCACTCTTTCGCTGTCAACGGTCTTGGCGCGACCACCGCTCAACGCTGCGTTAATCGACCAGATAACGTCGAGGCGCGGTGCCACGGTGGTCCCGGGTTCGTTACTCCTGGGATGCCATGCCTTCATTTTTTTCTTTTATTTTTTTTAGAGGGGCAGGAGGGGGCGTAGACAGAGTGCGTATTTATTCTGTGATGATTTTTTTAAAACTATCGTTGATTCTGTAAATTAATTGTCTTTTGATTATTAGTATCAACGAGTTACGTGTGCTTCTGTAGTGTAATAGTTAAAGACGACGGAACTATCAATTGGCAAGAGGAATGCAGCTCTCGGCTATCGCAGCGTTGAGCAGTGGTCGCGCCAAGACCGTTGAGAGCGAAAGAGTGCCTGACCTCAGAATAACACATGGCGCGCTTCACTATTTTACAGGGTCGGAGGGCCTGAAACAAACCTGTTTTCTGGGGTTAGGAGGCCATTCTGACCCCAGGTTCCCTATCTCAAATTGATCCTATACCCATCCCCTACACTCCCCTTAAGAGTACTCAAGTACATAAATGACACCCTGTATATTCCTCGGAATAGTCCGAATGAAGAGCAAGGTAGTACCTACTGTTACAACTACCAAGGGTGATCAGAAACTAAGGCTACAAGACCAATATACATGGAGTTTCGTCTGCCATACTGAAATTAGCAACGCGGGGTAATTCGAATACATACGGTTGGTAACTGTGCACAGTTTCAGCCACCTACAGCGGTAGTTGTAAGTAAACTTATGGCGACTCGTTCCGCTAAGTTATTCTATTTCTGTGGGCGAAATTACGAAATTACTCCCGGAGGGAATGTGGAACAAAGCTGGGAAATACTAGACCCACAATAGCTGTTGTCAGCGCCGGGATTAGAACCTGCGATCTCAGGACTAGTTGCAGATGCCATCGCAGCTGTAGTGCACGATTTAACGAGTAAGACGTAGAACCAAGTGGGTATGTTTCTTAAGTTTCTTTTCAGCTTATAACCGTTCTTCGATAATAGGTCGCTTTTGTTAGCCACCCTTCGGCGTAACCGTTCGAGTTAAATCACTCTCCACGACCGTTCTACAAAAATGTCCACGACATGCGTCAACCCTACAGCCCCGAGTTCATGCGACCTGTTCCTGGCTTCGCTGCACGCAATTACAGCGTTGCCAGAGCTTCGGTTCTAAACTTGCATTTATGTTCCACCCTGACTATTATATGTCAGAAAACTCTACCATAATGATGGTCATTTTAACACTATTTTTCATTATGAAACAGTTTCTCCCACCAATCAGAGCTCAAGAAACAGTTGTTTGACCAATCAGGTGTGGATAGCAACGCATCTGCGTTGAGTTCCAAAGCCTTCTAATTTAAATTTCACTGCCTGGCCTAGTGTCGTCCCTCCTCTGGCAAACTAGCGAAAGTGAAAATTCTTAATTTTACAGGAGAGCTAAAACAAGTTTCATCTACTTGTATAAAATCCAGTTATTTTCTTTTTCGGTCACTTTTAACACTCAGTAGACTCATTAACCAACATGTTTATAGGGTGCATTGATGTTAGCTCTTGTCTTAATTTTAAGGGCATAAATGACAGTTTCGTTACTTTGCCAGAGTGATTTTATCTTAATATCTCTAGTATTACTGTTCCAAAGTATCGAATCTGCAATACAATTACAAAAGAAACAATTATTTGAATTAATTTTTAGACCATTATACTTTTATTTAAAGGGAAAAAAGTCGAAATTCCAATAATTTTCTTCAAAAATTGAACATAATAAAAAAAAAGAGAAATTCCGTGACGAACTAAAGAGCCTAATTTTCTTAAAATTTACGATTCATGCCAATGAATAATTTATATGGACCTATCTAGAATAATGACGAAATTTAGTTGGTAATATCGAAATTTCTAATTAGTTCGAAATATACCTGGTATAATGTAGCCTAATAGAGCAGTACAGTTGGCAGTCGTGGTGACTGAAAATATTTTTAGGTCCATCTCTTAAGGTAGAGAATACCAATTTTGGTTGAAGTCCAATGGATAGCATGGACGTTACATGCAGTTAGACATTGGATCTATCAGCGCACCTAAAATCATGTTGGCAACAATGTCGTGAATGTGTTGGTCAGAAATAATCTGAAATATTATGATCTCTTGTTGTGCCAATTTTGGATAAAATACATTTGTTAGTATAGAAGATACATGTATTTTAAAATTGGACCTATCAGAAGGCTTAGAATCATGTTGGCAGCATTGGCGTTTATTAGTTGCTCCAAATTAATCTAGAATAGCAGGTATTATACGTGTGCAAAGTTTAGAGCTGTTGGCTCACAAACATTCTGATATATTGATAATAGGGTAAAAAATAGAGACAGCATGCATTAACAGTTGGCAGCCCTGGTGGCTCTTAAGAATACGCTCAGTCATATCTGTTTATGTACACATAGTACATACGAAATTTGGTTGAAATCCAATTTATAGTGTAGATGTTAAATGCATTTAAAAATTGAACCTATCAGCAGGCGTAGAATCATTTTGGCAACACTGCCATGTATGGCCTCCTGGAAATTAAACTAAAATATTATTATCTACATGTGTGCCAATTTTGGAAAAACACCCATGCATACCTTCCAAGATATCCAACATGGAGATCAAATTTCAATTGCGGTTTTTCAGCAGTTGGTAGCACTGACATCATTTTCACATATGGGCTGGAGATATTCAGGTGTTATACACTCATACCAAATTTGGTTTCAATTGCTGGAGCCATTTAGGAGTTGATATGGGGGGACACATACACAGAGACAGACAGACATACATTTGCCGGGATCGATCTTATAAGTCTACTTTTTCCTAATTTTTGAAAAATGTGAAAAGTAGGCTAGTAACAAACAAATTAATACATAAATTAGCATACCACAATCTACTCAAAATCTGATTCTTCTGAAACATTCGGTTCGGGGAGTGTATCTCTCACCGTTTCTGATGACGGAAAGGTTTCATAAAATGCATGATAAACCTTTGGAATTTGCAGGTTATAGCAAAGTTTTTTCTGATCCTTTAATTTTTCACCGGAGATGCAGAATCTTGGAGGGTAAGGTTTCACTACTTGACAGTCCGATTGGCAGCTTCTTCGATTCCTGGGAACGAACCTACTAAACAATGCATGTTCATAAGCAGTCTTTATCTGATCTGTACCTGGTTTGTCCTTTGTTTATCAAAACCAAACAGCTTTTCGGAAAGGCAAAGGATTCTTACCTTCAACCGACATAAAACTGTTCTTTACCGGGTTGAATTCAATAAAGTCAGTGTGCACCAATGAAGAAACATTGCAGGGTGATGGATTCTTGCATGCATTTCGTATCTGTTGGACCCATCCTTCAGGAGTGTACACTGGGAGGTTCTTTGCAGACATATATAATTTTTGAAGAATAGAATCACATTCCATTAAACTGTGCCCTGGCTCAAAATAAATGTGATCAATCTGCTGGAGCTTTTGGTGTTTCTTGATTGTTTCTAGACACATACAAACAAAGTTCGCATATTTTTTGTTGTCCCTCGCAGCTATCTGACATCATCATTACATTCTCAATATCAAGCGAATCTGACACATTCGTTATTTTGCTGTAGTAAACTTTGTTGTATACTATTGTGTTGACTACGGCAAACTAACCAAAGTGCAGATTCGCTACTTTTCCATTGTCAAAATCCCATTTTATGCAGTTTCGTAAATAAAGAAGAGCTAATTGTTGCCAAACGGAACGAGCTACAGATACAATACTTTGCCAGACTGTAGATCTTATATTAATAGTAATTCTATGATATAAATTGCAGATTCGCTATTTTTGCACTTTCGCTATTTTGCCAGAGGTGGGACGGTGTCATAGTGGGGCAATCGAGGAGGCCATGGTCAAATACAAGGCATTCTGTGCGTCCCATGCGCTCTGTTCAGTACGTAAAACTGGCGAAATCTCGACAGATATTTATGAATATTTATGTTCGAACATAAAATAGTTATAATAATTATCGTCGAACATAAACAGTCGTATGCAACTCGCCTATAATGGCAATTAAGACACTCGTATGGAAATTATAAATCTCGCATACGCTCGTTTTATAAACATACTCGTGTCTTAATTATTACCATTATAGGCTCGTAGCATAATGTACTATTATATTAAACCTATTGGCGGAACTGGGTTTTGCTAGATAAAACTTTTTTCGTTAATTTCGACAAGGAACTGCATGCCGACCTCCAAGTGCAGCTTTTTTTCTTCACCCTGTATAAGGAGATTCGATCTGAAATTCTTGAAATATCGTACTATTTGCTTGGAGGGGGTGTGAAAATGCACGGGGAAACCACACTCAAGTTAGCCACTGTCAAGACCGGGATTCGAACTTCCAAACCCTGGACTTGCTGCTCCCTATAACGGGTGATACACATTGCTCTCTACATGCTGATGCTGTGCAGGGCGTGACAGCGTTGCCAGCTTCTCGTTTTCATTTATGAAAAAAAATAGTCTTATAAGATCACCTTTTGTCCATGTGTGTGTATGTGCGTACATCCGTGTGTGTATCCCCCCTAATTACTTCTAAACGACTGGAGAGATTTCACTAATAATAATAATAATATCGTATGGCCTCGGGTGCCTGGTGCAAGCTTTGTTAATTGACACCCAGAGGGTAGCTTACATGTCGAATTTCGTCGTTCCTTTGAACGCTATGAAAGTCAAGGAGGTTAGATATCTAAACTCCTTGACACTACAGCTCTTTCAAGTAGAGAATGGAGGAACATTGTGTTGGCGGAAAATCCCGAGATTAATTTTGCCATTGAACACGGCCTACTGAATTCAAATGGGTTCTCTAACATGCCAACAACGTATGACATGAGTGTCGTGATTTTTGTCGCCTTCAAAAATCACTTACCATGGTCAGGGGCGAACCTGCAATCTTTGGGTTGGTAGTCCGACACTATAACCACACACCCATCGTGGCAGGCAGAGATTTCACTGAAACTCGGTAAGGTCATAATACTATTTTGCCCACTCCGAGTGTGCCATTCAAATTTTATAACGTCTCACCAATCCAGCATGGCGGCTGTGCGAAATATTTCACCGGCATTCTATATCTCCGAAACGATTACTCATATCACCCTGAAATTTTGTATGGTGATAAAGGGTACAAAGAACTTCACCTATGTAACTTTCAAAATCCTGTTAACTACGAAACGAACATGGGGGACAGGCGAATTTGAAACATTTCAATAGACTTTTCTCGCGATGTAATCATCCGAACGCAGTGAAACTTGGTACAGCAAATTACTATACAAATTACAATGCACTGACACCCAGTTTAGTTGAATTGTCTACATAACCTCAAGATGACGGCTGTGCGAAATTTTAAATTTAAGTTTTTATCTTTTGTCCTAATCATGCGATCGAAGTCAACGTTTGAATAATGAACCTCCACGGTTCTCAATATCTATTAATGTATGACAGCAATCAAACTGAAATTTTGTGTGTTGATAGAGGCTATATACATATGTTCACCTATGGGATATTCAATAACCTGGTGAGCACAAATACAACATGGCAGCGACGCGAATTTAAAATATTCAAATGGACGTTTATTGCGATTTAACCACCCGAGCGCAGTGAAACATGGTACGGTATATGCTTATATAAATTCTAATCCACTGGCATCTAATTCATTTCAATTATTTTCATAACTAGAAGATGGCGGCTGTGCGAAATTTTTAAAATCTCGTCTTTATTTCTCGTGTTCTAATCATCCAATTGAAGTTTAAATAATGCACGTGCACAATAATCTTCATGTAATAGTACATAATCCTAATGCCTATTTATAAAAATCCAACATGGGGACCATCCGAAATATTTAGACGGTTTTCAATATCTAGGAATCTATTGCAGCAATAAAACTGTAAATGTGTATGTTAATTGAGGCTATTAACATACGCAGGATATATGAAAATAGGCTGTCTAGTTCTTCATGGAACTACTTGTTTTTTACTCATTGTATTTATACAGTTTCTTAATTGTAATGAGTACCAAACTCCAGTGTAAACCAGTGACTATACAAAACAAAAGTAGATAGTAAATATAAGGTTTGTTCAAAAAGTAACGAGCCGGAGGCTGGACTGCGCAAACTGGTGACGACAAGGGCTAGTCGTGGCGTGTGTAACGAGGTGTGGTTCCGACCAGAGCGTGGAAGGTCACAGCCCGTCGCTAGAAGGCACGCGTGCACGTCTCGAGACGATACAAAGCGAGCAGCAGCGTGCATCAATCAACGCTGCCAGTCGCATTGCAAACAGTGACATGGAGGCGTCAAACGAAGAGCAAAGAGGTGTTGTTCGGTTTCTGACTGCGGGAGGAGTAGGAGGAACGGACATTCATCGCCGAATGTGACAAGTGTACGGTGAACACTGCATGTCCCTTGCAAGGGTCAAGGCGTGGCACAAGCGCTTCAGGGAAGGACGGGTGTCGTTAGCCGATGAGGCCCGGTCTGGGGCACCCCCCTGCATTACCGATGAAAACGTCCAGCGGGTTGATGCACTCATTAACCTGGACCGCCGAGTGACAGTGAACGCCATAGCCACCGTGGTCGGATTTAGCGTCGGAAGTGTGCACACCATCATGAAGGAACGGCTGCACTTGCGGAAAGTGTGTGCCCAATGGGTGCCCCACAGTCTTCAACCACACCAGGAGGCATGTCGAATAGCCTACTGTCTTGGTCTTGGCTGGACGATTGATGCATGCTGCTGCTCGCTTTGTATCGTCACGTGACGTGCACGCGTGCCCTCTAGCGACGGGCTGTGACCTTCCACGCTGTGGTCGGAACGACACCTCGTTACACACGCCACGATTAGCCCATGTCGTGACCGGTTTGCGCTCAACAGCCTCCGGCTCGTTACTTTTTGAACGCACCTTATAATAATGTTATTGGTTTTACGTTCCTTTTAACTAATGCGGCTTTTAGAGACGCTGGGGTGCCGGAATTTTTCTCCGAAGGGGATATTTTACGTGCCAGTAAATCTACTGACACGGTTCCCTCGCATTTGCGCACCCTCAAATGCCAACTGGCTGTGCCAGGATTCGTTCCTGAACGAAAGTATAGGTAACGTTATCAAACTTTAAAATGGACGTTACCTTTACTTTTATTTTCATTCTTTCTGTCCTCCTTATGGTCTATAACCTTACCGACTTCGATGCAGACTATTGTAGCCTATCAGCCCGAGGGCCTTGAGAGCTATGTCCAAAGGGGATTCGACCAACTGCAATTGTGATAGGGTGATTGGGTGATTACAATGAAAACAAATTGGCCAGAATGTGACCTAAGAGCATGGAATACAGAATGTAGAAAGGATAGTAAAGATGAGTAGTTCTGAAGAAGACAGAGATTAGAGGTGATATCGAAAATAGAAAGTTCTCAAGAGAAGAAAAGGCGTGCTATAGTAGCAAATTTGGTATGAAGAGGAAAATCATTCTATAATAATGGGGGGGGGGGGCTTATGACGGCTACCCCTGGCTTGGTAATCACCCAATCTGTTTATGAGTGGATTTCTACTGAACGTGGCTGTTCTATATAGTCTAACTGCCTGTCGGTGAATTCCTTCACTGATAGTCGGTAGACCATATTCATTATGTAATTGAGCGTTGCGCACGTACCAGGGGGCACCCGATATAATGCGCAGCGCTCTGTTCTGGACGACCTGAAATTTGTTGATAGTAGAGGGGGCAGCATAGCCCCACGCTGGGCTGGCATATTCCATAACAGGACGCACAATTGTGCTGTATGTGAGGAGTATACTCCTGTCACCTAGTGCACTCTGGGACTTAAGTAGGGGCCAGAGTTTCGCTTGAATCGCTTTCGCTAGGTTTGCGCGCTGAGTGACCTCCTATGCGAAAGTAAGGCCTCGATCAAGCGTGATTCCCAGATACTTTGAAGCTGGCTGCCAAAGAAGTTTAGGTCCTGGACTTCCATGTACTTGCGTCTCTTATGGTCTCTGGTTATTGGTGAGCTAAATATACAAGTTGCTTTTGCTATCTGCATTTTAAAATTAAAGCCGTATTTTCGCTATTCTCTAATACACCACGGGGCTTGTAATCTAGCTGGTGTTGGCTTCGACGTCTGATTTATGCCCTTGGGGAGTTTTTAATACCTTGTGATTGGATAATTTGCAATGATTAGGAATTAAATCCGTGGCGCTTACCAGTCTGGCCCCGAGAAGCCATCTCCCTGCCGGTGGGGCGTCTTGCTTACGCAAGTAACGAGTTCAATGTTGTACGTCACGACGAAGGCGTCATGCCCCGAGGCTGTTGTCATAATGAGCTCTTTTCAGCTCTTTCAGCACTGAAATTAATAGCAGCGGGCGTCGTACGAGCTGGCATCCGCAATCGATATTCTCCTCAGCTGTAGGCACGAGAAACAGACGGATATGTCTTACATTGCAGTTTAACCTTCTTACTAGACCTCTGTGGGGATTGTTTTAAACCAGCCTTAGTAGCTTAGTGCCCACATGATCGCTATTCATGGTCTAATCTCCGCCCATGTGTACTAGTCAGTTTAACTTTGTTACTAGCCTCCATATAGATACGTTTAAACCAGTTAGGTTCATACCCATGCTCGACTATTTTAGAACAGTTTTTGTGGTTGTTGTTATTTATTCATTTTAGGTTCTTGAGACAAATTGTTCATCAGCCCTGTGTAATTGGGTGAGAGTTGAACTTGTATAATAACCTATATTTATATGATGGTTAGGTAGTAGCGACAGTGATACCAGGTGAGTTAGCCGTGGTCGTAACGGCGTGGTTGCAGGCAGTCTCTCACATCCGGGAGGTGAGGATGTTCGAATCCCCCCGCCAGCAACCTTGAAGATGGTCTCCTGTGGTTTCCCATCTTCCTTCCAGGCAAATGCCGGGGTTGGTCCCTAACTATAGGCCACAGTCACTACCTACCAATTCCTCGTCCTTACAATGACACTTTCCTCCCCAGACAACACTCCACATGCGACGGTACTTGTAGCTCACCCCATAGGTGACCGCATAGAAGCAGCTACAAACTCTGGCGAGCCGAACATGTCCTCGGACACTCCCGCCACTAAAAAAGCCATAAGCTAAAAAACACAAAAAAACAGGGATGATGTAGGTGCCGCGGGAAATGAAGTAAGTTAATATTCCGGCATTTTCCTGGAGGGAGTGTGGAACAAAGCTGGGAAATACCAGACCACAATAGCTGTTGTCAGCGCCGGGATTAGAACCTGTGATCTCAGGACTAGTTGCAGATGCCATCGCCGCTGTAGTGCACGATTTAACGAGCAAGACGTAGAACCAAGTGGGTATGTTTCTTAAGTTTCTTATCAGCCTCGTAGCCACCGTACAATTAATCAGACCACCTCTTGGGTGTAGTGGCTAGCATTCTTGGTTGTCGCCCCGAAGGTCCTTGTTCGATTCTCTACTCTGCCATGAATTTTAATTCTGATCTGAGGGCTGGAACGGTGAGTACTCAGCCTCTTGAAGCAAATCTGAGAATGGGTGGGTTTGATTCCTTCCTCAGCCATCCTGGATGTGGTATTCCGCAGTTTCCCCATTTCTACTTCAGGCAAATGCCGGGATGGTTCCTAACTCAAGGCAACGGCCTCCTCTTTCCCATTCCTCACCTGAATTAGGAATACACTCACTACATCAGAAATACAGAAGTTATTAGGCAAATTTTCCTCACCCCCCCCCCCCCCCAAGTAACCGAGGCGTAATAACCACGATGTCTAAGCCCCTCGATTTAAACAAACAACGAACATCTGACCAATGTACACTTTCTACAGCTACATGAACACTCAGCCCTTTTAATACGGCTTACAATAGCATTTATATTTGCATTAGAGCCGTCAGAATTGAATGGCTGGGACATGTCCTGAGAAGAGAAGAAAAAATTGCGAAGACAGTGCTAGAAGGGAAGCCACAAGGTACGAGACGCCTGGGTAGACCAAAACTGAGGTGGATGGATGGAGTCAATAAAGACCTGGAGACCCAATTAACCGACTTCGAATCGTGTGGCTAACGAAGTAAGTAGTAAGTAGTAAGTAAGTGAGTATTGGAGCATCAGTTGACATTTGAGGATGCGCAAATGCAAGGGAGGCGATTCATTAAATTTACTGGCACGTTAAAGATCCCCTTTTGGGCAAATTTCCGGCACCCGGCATCTCTATAAGCCGTAGTAGTTAAAAGGTACGTAAAATTAATGATATTCTTCTTCAACTTCCTTATGCCTATACAAAGAGAGATTTTGAACTTTTCGGTTAGTTTGATGGTTTTTGCCTTCTTATCTTCCAAACATCTCTTCATGAATGCACTGTGTTGCATCTTGGGTTCTGTCGACCACTTTCTACCAGTTTTCCTCTTAGGTTTCTCGATGAATGTGCTTGCGCACATCGTTCTAAGGGCTCCACGATGTTCTATGTTATCATTTGTATAGGAGACTTCTGTTACTTACGATGCAAAATAACCAGTGATGGACGTAGCAAAGGGGATATAAAAAGTAGGTTAGCTCAAGCAAGGAAAGCATTTCTACTGAAAAGGAATCTGTTGACATCGAATATAGATTTAGGTGTTAGGAAGTCATTTTCGAAGGCCTTTGTCTGGAGCGTGGCACTCTATGAAACTGAAACTTGGACTATTGGTGCAGCAGAAAAGATGAGAATTGAAGCGTTTGAAATGTGGTGTTACAGGAGAATGATGAAGATCAGATGGGTAGGTAGGGTTACAAATGAAGAGGTATTAAGACTAGTGGGCGAGGAGAGATGTTTCTGGCGAGAGAAGAGATAGGTTGGTAGGACACATACTAAGACATCCAGGAATAGCAAGCTTAGTTACGGAAGGAAGAGTCGAGGACAAGAACTGTAGGGGTGGACCGTGTTAGAACATGTTAAACAGATTGCCTCGGACGTAGGGTGTGGTAGCTATGTAGAGATGAAACGATTACCTCAGGACAGGGAGGTAGAAAGGCTGCATCAAACCAGTCAAAAGATTGAAGACTCAAACAACAACATTTGTGTTATTTATTTCTTGGGGGTCTGCATTAGTTTTTTACTAGTTATTCTTATTTTTATTCTTATGCTTATTATTATTATTATTATTATTATTATTATTATTAGTATTATTATTATTATTATTATTATTATTATTATTATTATTATTATTATTATTATTATTATTATTGTATTGTCGCTATTGTCGAAAACATTTCAATCATTATGTTTTCGGAATGCGATACAGTATTTACAACAACAGGATTAATCTGAGAGAGAGCGCTAGTTTAGATAAACAGTCGATCATCCTCTTGGAGACTGGCCTGACGCTATGGTAACGTAGACTGTCTCCAACATTATTAATGCCTTTTTTGTTCCGTCGTTTTGTTTTGCCTTTGAATGTGCCATGTATACTTTTGTTTTTCTTGAAAGTTGAGGCTTGAACACAATTCAGTCAGTCAAATGAGGTGTGTTATAGGTTTATATAAAAATATGGTAACTGCTTCCTCCCATGAAGAGATTGATAATAACCCTCTTCGGGTTATCTCAGATAATTAAGATCACTGGAGCCAACGAAGCTAATTTGTCATTTTTGTGGGGGATTGGAGACCTTTAGAATTTGAAATGAACGTAGGTACACAAGGTTTCTGAAACACACATACACACCGCAGGAATCAATACGACTTTGATATCTTTTCTGACGCGACGTGGTTTTTTTATTTCAAGTAAAAAATGCCATCCCGCTGTCACCAGAATTTGAACCCCCAGCTGTCCGGGTGAAAGACAAGCAGCTAAACCACTGCGCCACCACGCTCCCCAATTAAGATATAGCCTATATTGATTGAAGAATACACAATATGTGAATAATATAGCCGTATTGTCAATACTGACTGTGCTTATTTGTCTATTTTTTTCAAAACATTTTAGTTTATATGACCTATCACAATAACAGACACCACAATAACACAGGTTATCAAACAAAACTAATCTACTCACATACACACACCCAAGTACACGAGGCTAAGTGACCACATCGCCCATTCCCCTCATATGAAACAACAACAACAAATACTGTATATGAATTAAAAGTCTTAAAGTTCATCTGACAGGAAGTTATAATTCCCTGCAATTTTTTTTTCTTTTTTTTTTTGCGTATGGCTTTTAGTGCCCGGAGTGTCCGAGGATATGTTTGGCTCGCCAGTTTGTAACTGCTTCGTGGTGGACACCCAATGGGTGAGCTACAAGTACCGTCGGGTGTGGAGTGTTGTCTGGGGAGGAAAGTTTGAATGTAAGGACGAGGAGTTGGAAGGTAGCGGCTGTGGCCTATAGTTAGGGACCAACCCCAGCATTTGCCTGGAAGGAAGATGGAAAACCACAGAAGACCATCTTCAAGGTCGCCGGCAGGGGGATTCGAACCTCCTCGCCTCCCGGATATGAGCGACCGCCAGCAGCCATGCCGTAACGACCATGGCTAACTCACCCGGTATTGCAATATTAATAGTTAGTTATAAAATAGTACATTATGCAACGAGCCTATAATGGCATAGACGAGTTGTATACGACTGTTTATGTTCGACGATAATTATTATAACTATTTTATGTTCGAACATAAATATTCATAAATATGTGTCGAGATTTCGCCAGTTTTATGTACTGAACAGAGCGCATGAGACGCAGAGAATGCCTTGTATTTGACCATGGCCTCCTCGATTACCCTACTATGACACTAGGCCACGCAGTGAAATTTAAATTAGAAGGCCGTGGAACTCAGCGCATCTAATTATCTAATTGGTCAAACAACTGTTTATTGAGCTCTGATTGGTGGGAGAAACTGTTTCATAATGAAAAATAGTGTTATAATGAGCCTCATTATAGTACAGTTTTCTGACATATAATAGTCAGGGTCGAACATAAAATTTAAAGGTTGGTTGACAGAATAAGAATATACTGTATATTTTAAAACGTTTATTTTTAATTTGTAAGCTGCATCTTATTCCCTTAAAGAATTCACGACCACCTTATACGATCCACTAACACTGTGATCTATGAACTTACATTTTCGTAACTTTGTTAAGATTTATATTCATTCTTGTGGGGTTTAGGTATGTTTCAGAAGACTTGTGTACCGGCGTTCATTTCAAATTCTAAAGGGGGCAGATGATCTCGCTGTTTCGTTACATAAAACAATATAAATATGATGATGATAATTGTTGTTTTAAGGGGCCTAACATCTAGGTTATCGGCCCCGAATGGTTTGGGTGATCGGGAAGATGATAATGAAATATAAACTATAACTAAAACTAACTCCAAACTTATATACTATAAGTAGGAATGGAAAACAAAAGGAGCATAAGGCAAAGAAAGGACCGGAAGAAAAGAAATGCCCGCAACCCTCGAAGAATGCGGATTGAGGGACTTGTAAGAAAGGGGAGCCATGAAAAGCAGATAGGAAAGTGAAAAAGGAGAGGGCCCGCCCGAGAGGTCATGGATAAAAGGGGGAAAACCGGACCCAGGTCAGGAATCCCTCGGGGTCGCCAACTCCCGAACTCACCAGCCGTGAGCCCCTGAGGGTGTAGCAATATCCAGGCTGCACCAGAAATGGTGGGGCTACATACACCCTGCCTCCTTGAGGGCCTTGAGCAGACGGCAGGAAATAACATGAAAGGAAAAAGAAGGATGACCCCTCGCAGAAGGAGGTTATCAGAAAAGATGAGACAAAGGCCAATTAAGGCGGGAAAGGAAGAGACTCCCTAGGCCTCGGATACCCTAGTACCGTCGTGGTCGGAAGAGAACAAGAGTTGACCAAGTGAGGTCGACAGTTAAGAAGACGGAGATGAGCCTGGCACAAGTAAGTGGAAGCAATGCCGGACTCGGCTGGGGCCCCATGATCGCCAACCCACGTCCCACTAAAAGTGAGCCCCTGGGGGACAATATAAATAATATTAATAATAATCATCATCATCATCATCAGCATCATCAAAATTAAATCACTAGAGACGAAAGTACTGTAAGGTTGGCCTGCCAGTATTCCTCTTCAGTGCTGAGAGTCAACGGAAGTACAGATCAGAAGTGGTACTTTACAAGGAATCAGACGTAGTGGCTGTGATAAGAAGTGGGCATAGACGATGGTTTGGAAATGTGCGGCGGCGAGGAGATAAAGAGATCATAAAAAGTGTCATGGAGCGAATCCATCAGGAAAGCACCCATTGAGAAGTCCTAAATTGTGAAGCGTCTAGATAGATCCGAGGAAGCTTGAGGTCATAGAGGAAGTGGAAGATGGTACATTGAAATGAAAGTGCAAACTAAATGTAGCTGTGAACCATTCTCACAGGATCTATGTTATTTATTTTACTGGTAATATCAGGACCATTAAACAAGACAGGCAGCCCAGCCATGGATCATATTTTTCCGTCAGCTACAGTAAAGCTGAGAGAAAGTGCCTATATTACACAATAGCAACAAGATGTTCAGGAAAGAACATATAGTCTACTTTCTCCTAAATGTGTGGGTATAGTTATAACTCTTTGTCTTTATCACCTCCTAATTTCTTCCAATTCGAAGAGCAATTTGGCACACTGGATTTGAGGAGTGGCGTTCAAACCATAGTTTATAATTTACCCCAGCATTTTGCAATTTCATCAGCAAACACCCCAAACAACGTAGGTACTCAGTATATTAACACCGACTACTTACAATAATTTAAACTTCGTTGCTCTAAACGTATCACTGTGAGAAACATATTTAATATACCTATTACACAGCTAATTTGTAATCGCGCACGGCTAACGAGAAAGACAGGCCATGGCGCGTAAACCAAACCCTTCTGTGACGTAGGCAATGTACCGGTACTGCTTGATGAGCATTTCATAAGCAACAGAAATGCAATATTTCGTATCAATCTTCATAAAATGGACGCAGTTTAGATGTTCCGTGTGTTTTCAAACACGATAAATTATACTGTATAGGTTTGCAGAACTACGCCTGTTAAAGTTACCCGTTACAAAAATCCACGCGAACTAGGATTCAAGGGTTCGTTGTGTCTTTAATAGCTGCAACGAGTAGGCTACAGTAAGTTGAGTTGTAGAGTCTGTGACCTTCGTTCTGAGTTAAATTATGTGCACATGAGTATAATTAGATCAAAGAATCTTGCAGCACAGTATAGATATCATTAACTTAATGTTGTTTCAAGGGGCGAAACATAAATCAATACGTTTATAGAAGAGATCTTCGGAATGCACTCGCCACCGACTAACGACTTGTATCAATACCTTCTATGAAGACAAGTGATAAATGAATACCAACGTTTATACAGGTTCAATGATGTAGACAAGATGATTCTCGTTGGCCGTGATAATCGCACCTTATCTTGGGAATGTGTGCCCTCTATCAGCAAATATAATAAATTTTTCAATTATACTGTAGACATGGGTTCACTAACTGGCCGGTATAGAGCGCAGCTCGCATCTAGAAGGCTGTGGTTAGCTATAACATAGTTCAACTAATTACTCTTAGATGTCACTCCGGTGGAGAATGTTGTTTTAATTAAATATATATTTTCCATTTCAAAATGCACCATATAATGCTTTATTTTATAACGTCTCAGTACTCAAGAAATAATAAATATAAAAACATTCAAGCAAAAAAGTTCAACTCTGATAGGACGGCCAGCGTGATGAAAGACCAACGCCCTAACCACTTTTTTATTTTTTATTATTAGCTCTCTACAGAATTACAGAATTTTCAGATATGATAAATACCATACTATTACATCACAAGAAAATCCAGATAGTGTCCATATTTATCGTACAATTGTCCACTTTCACTAAGCTTCCAACGCTCTTTCTGCAGGTGATACCTGAGATCCAGGAACGAGAAATGTTGATTATTGTCCATCACGAAGTGTACATATTGGCCCATTATCCACACAATGGCAGTCTGTTTAATTTGGGAAAAGGCGGTCACCGACAAACGAATCAACTTCCTGTCATCAAGGTCATCCGTGGGCACATTTAATAGTTGACATACTTTTCCCTTACACCACAGCCACGTGGAGGCAACTCGCGTGCATGATGTGAAGCGGTGTATCGCCGTATCAGTTTGACCACATATAGTACACCATGGGTAAGCTTCAAGACGGATGGCATATCGCCGTAGAGCCGTTGGGATGAGATCGTTGAGAAAGATAAAAAACTGGGAGTGTACAGCAGAAGAAATGGTCATAGCCCCAAAATTTTTCCAAACAGTGGGCCAATGGACGTAGAGGGTGGTGGCCTCGATTCACGGTTTGGAGTGTACCACTTGCCGCAACATGTTATAAATACTTTTCGTCGTTGGAACAGTCCCTGAAGGCATTTGGCGAACAGTTTCCAGAAGGTGCTGTTGATGGTCTCTAAATATCTTCGGCAAAGCTCTATCACAACCACGGGCTGTATTTCGAATATCTTTGTATAGCGCTTTCGTAAAAGTGTCATGTTGGGAAAGAATGGTGATATCGTTCTTGCAGAGGAGTGCACGGCATTTCATGCCATGAGCTGTTAGCCCTAGCCCGCCTTGCCGGGATGGGAGATACAACTGTTCCCGTTGTACTCGGAACAAAAATCCTTGCCATATAAACCAACCTGTATATTTTGACAATTGGCTCTCAAACATTTTGGGAAGTGGGAAAAGTTGTGCGACATACCATATTTTAGAGAGCGCAAACACGTTGAGGACCATGACCCGTTGCACTATATTGAGGTTTCTTTGACCAAATTGGATCAGCACTCCCCTAACTTTGGCAATGACCTTAGTCCAGTTTGCTTGCACTGTGTCCAGAAGCGATTGCTTCCAGGTAATGCCAAGAATTTCACCTCATTTACTATCTGGAACCAGGGCTGTTGGGTAATCACCGAGTTAGTATTGAGCGGAAGCAAAGCAGTTTTCTGGGGGTTCGATTGTGCTCCAGAGGCGATATGGTAGAGCTGAAGGACGCTATCGATGTGGGAGATGTCTTCATTACTGCGGATCAATATTGATACGTCATCAGCATAGGCGCACATGCCAAAAACATGTGTGGACAGTTTGTAACCCTGTAGCTTCACCTGGGTAGTCCGAATGAACGGTTCAAGGGCAATGACGAAAAGTAGCATGGAAAGGGGACATCCTTGCCTAACTGATCGTTGTATTGGAATCAGAGGGGAAAGAAAACCGTTGACGAGCACTCGAGACGTAGCATTACAATTTATCATACGAATGTAGTCAATAAGGATTGCAGGAAATTCAAAGTGTTGCAAGACCATGTACAAGTATTCATGACTGATGCGGTCGAAAGCTTTATCAAGATCTAAGGTGAGAAAACTCATTGGCTCAGTGGGGAGCATTTCGGCTTTTAGGAGTAAGTCCCGTAGTATCGCTAAGTTTGTTAACAGAGTTCTTCCAGGAATACTGCAACATTGTTCATCACCAATGATATCATGTAGAACAGCCTTCAATCGGCATGCAAGTACTTTGGTAAGGACTTTATAATCACTGCAGAGCAGAGTAACTGGTCGGAAGTCACCAACTGCCATGGGAGAGGATGTTTTTGGTATGAGGACTATGGTACCTTCGTGATGTGATTGACAAAGAGCACGACGTTGGAGAATGGTACGCAAGACCTGACAAAAAATTCTTTGCCAATGAGAGGCCAGAAGTGTTTATACAGTTCATATGGCAGTCCATCAATGCCAGGTGAGCGGTTATTTGGGAGGTGCTTAACCACAGAGTGAATCTCTTCCGTAATATCCGCGCTGAGCAGAGTTTTGTTGCCCGGAGATAGTTGGGTACTGCAAGATGAAAGCAATAGGGTCACCTGCTGTGGATCAATTGGAGCCTTAGCGTAGAACCGTTGATAAAATAATGATATTTCACTACGTATAGCGTCAGGGGAGGTGACGACACTTCCAGTACTGGTGCGGAGGTGGTGAATATATTTTCGTTGCCGCTCACGTTGTCCTTTGGCGATATGGTATACACTTGCACTTTCGTCCGGGAGCACTGTACGATCTTTTAAAACCACGTTTATATGAGCGAGCGTTCGTTGCTGTAGAGACAGGAGCTTGGTTTTAACTTCCCGAATCGGGTCATGCATACGCTCCCCAGCATCAGATCTTTGCTGGAGCTGGCGAAGAACTCGATAGTAAAATTCAACTGTATCCCGTCTTTCCCGACCTCGTTGGTAGGATATGTTCTTAAAGACGCGGCGGATCCCTGGTTTAACTAAAATATCCCACTAGTCTGCACAGTCGCGAAAGTTGCATTTTTGTTGTACCCATCGAGTCCAGTGTTGTCTGAAAATATCTTGGCATTCCTCCTCCAGTAACAGCGAGCAATTCAGTTTCCAATAACCTCTTCCTATGTGAAATATGGAATGGGGGTAAGAGATTGTACATACGACTGCATGATGGTTAGTGAAACTGGCAGGTATCACTTCATATCGTCTAGGCTGGATAAGTTCCTGGGAAAAGTAGATGTGGTCAATTCGTGATGAGGAGTTGTGACTTATACACGTGTAATGGGGCAGGGGCACCCTTAAACTATCCACAGCATCAATGAGGTGTAGGGAGATAAGGAGGGTCCTGAGAGCCGGGTTGACACCTTGGTATGGAATAGTGGAATCCTCTGGGCGTTGAATACAATTGAAATCCCCTGCAAGAATAAGTTTTTCCTTAACGTCGTGCAGATGAGGCAATATACTCTGTTGAAAGAACATTTTCCGTTCCACACGTTTATTGGACCCGGATGGGGCATATACATTTATCAGGGTGGTATTGTTTGTGTCCAGATATTATGCGTCCTGATGGATGACATAGCACACCTTCGAGTGGGATATCATGTACTCAGCCAACCGAGCTCACACAAATTCAGCGTTAGGAACCAATATATATATATATACAACGTTATGACAAATAATGACTTGGACTAAACGATTTCTTCACTGGAGTATATATCAAACCGAGTTCATTTCATATAAAGTTCATATAATTTTTATCACCAGGCTATATTGCATAGAACATACTGAAATTAATCAAATATAGGTCAGAACGAGAGATTAGCTGCCATCTTGTCATATAACCGAGACGACTCAGCTTTTTAAAATCACTTATAGACTATAATATTACAATATAAACTTTTAATTTCAAACGGGCCACTTCGTTTAGAACAGATTAAACGATTCTTGGTTCGATAATCTGAACTGGTGGGTCCCATGTTATGGATTATAAAGTTTGCATAATTCACACGGCCGCCATCCTGAAATGTTACGATTGATGACCTCGTAGTTTGGGCACAAGACGCGCCCCATATGAAGGTATGTTGTCACCAAATTTTGTAAAGATCCGATGATTACTTTGGTCGTAATGCATTATTAAGTTTTGACCATTTGAATGGCTGCCATTACGTTTTGGTAAAGATGGCGGCAATATAAAACATGACACTGAGGTGCCCTTTGCCAGTGCTACCTCTGTACCAAATTTTGTTCAATTCGGTTTCACCGTGTTTGAATTGATACAGGGGACAGACATTCAGAGTACACACTCTCACATACACACACACAGAGACTCACACACAGACACACAATTTTTGGCCCTGTGTTGATCTCATAAGTCTACTTTCATTTTTTTTTTGCAAAAATCAAAAGTAGACTAACAAATTGTCAACGACGGATACAAATATAGTCCGTATATACAAATTTTCTAATTCCACGTGTCTATACATTGATTTTGTAGATCTTGCCGACTCGGCGTTCTGACCAAATTTCAGGAAGGAGGAAAGGAAAGGAAAGGAAAAGGAGGGAAGGAAAGAAAGGTAATGAAAAAGAGAAAATGAAAAGGGAAGGAAAATGAAAGTAGAGGAAAAACCGGAAGGAAAAAGGAAGGAAAGGGTACGATAGTATAGGGTGGGAAAAAAGGGGAGTGATGGAAGGAGGGAAAGTAAAGGAAAAGAAAATGAAAAGGAAAAAGTGAAAGTAAGTAAGGAAGAAAGGAAGGAAGGAAATAAATGGAAAGGAAAAAAGAGGGAGGGAGGAAGGAAGGAAGGAATGGGAAGGAAAAAAGAGGGAGGGAGGAAGGAAGGAAAGGAATGGGAAGGGAAAAAGAGGGAGGTAGGAAGGAAGGAATGGAATGGAAAGGAAAAAAAGAGGGAGGGAGGAAGGAAGGAATGGGAAGGAAAAAAGAGGGAGGGAGGAAGGAAGGAATGGAAAGAAATGGAAAGGAAAAAGAGGGAGGGAGGAAGGAAGGAATGGGAAGGAAAAAAAGAGGGAGGGCGGAAGGAAGGAATGGAAAGAAATGGAAAGGAAAAAAGAGGGAGCGAGGAAGGAAGGAAGGAAGGAAAGGAATGGAAAGGAAAAAAGAGGGAGGGAGGAAGGAAGGAAAGGAATGGAAAGGAAAAAAGAGGGAGGGAGGAAGGAAAGAAGGAAGGAAAGGAATGGAAAGGAAAAAAGAGGGAGGGAAGAAGGAAGGAAGGAAGGAAGGAAGGAAGGAAAGAAATTGAAAGGAAAAAAGAGGGAGGGAGGAAGGAAGGAAGGAAAGGAATGGAAAGGAAAAAAGAGGGAGGGAGGAAGGAAGGAAAGAAATGGAAAGGAAAAAAGAGGAAGGGAGGAAGGAAGGAAGGAAAAGAATGGAAAGGAAAAAGAGGGAGGGAGGAAGGAAGGAAGGAATGGGAAGGAAAAAAGAGGGAGGGAGGAAGGAAGGAATGGAAAGAAATGGAAAGGAAAAAATAGGGAGCGAGGAAGGAAGGAAGGAAAGGAATGGAAAGGAAAAAAGAGGGAGGTAGGAAGGAAGGAAGGAAGGAAGGAAGTAATGGGATGGAAAAAGTGGGAGGGAGGAAGGAAGGAAGAAAGGAAGGAATGGGAAGGAAAAAAGAGGGAGGAAGGAAGGAATGGAAAGGAAAAAAGAGGGAGGGAGGAAGGAATGGAAAGGAAAAAAGAGGGAGGGAGGAAGGAAGGAAGGAAAGGAATGGAAGGGAAAAAAGAGGGAGGAAGGAAGGAAGAAAGGAAAGGAATGGAAAGGAAAAAAGAGGGAGGAAGGAAGGAAGAAAGGAAAGTTATTATAGAATAATTATCTGATTTATTTATTTATCGTATGGCTTTTAGTGCCGGGAGTGTCCGAGGACATGTTCGTCTCGCCAGAGGCTTTAGCTGCTTCCAGCGGACACCCATGGGGTGAGCTACAAGTTCCGTTCAATTTCAAGTAGTTTCGCTACCAGATGTCACTGATACCTAGTGGTGAACGTTGGAACTTTGATAGAGCGTTCCAACGAAATCTAACCTAGAAATTTAGCTTCACACAAGTTTAGTCTGTGAAAGGATCTTTAACATGCCATAAATCTATGACATGGGACCGCCGGCTTTACTTCCCCTCCGAAGGAAGGCATACAGAAGGATTTTAACGCTCTTCAAATACCGACGACTTTGGCCGGGTTTGAACCCGCTGTATTGGGCACAGCAGTTCGGCATGCTACCATCTGTTTTAGATGAAATTATATTGATCAAATGGTCTATCAGTTTTAGTGGCTTTGATCATATTATTATTATTATTATTATTATTATTATTATTATTATTATTATTATTATTATTATTATTATTATTATTATTATTATTATTATTATTGTTATTAAACAAGCCTGGTGACAACCTTTCAGTTTACGAAGTGCGAGTAGCGAGACGGAAACAAGTAGTGAGGCAGAGATGAAAGCAATCTTGAGAACGAAGATTTTATGAGATTTGTGGCTCTCCCGAGTGTACACAACTATTATTGGGCATCCGCAGTGAACATAAATGATGCCCATTAAGTAGAATCGGATGTGTACAAGCGTATCAGACGGATAGCAGACATGCTCTGGTTATTGGGGCGTGTAAAATCGATTACCCTAGCATTGGGGTTTAGTTGTCTAAGGTCCATGTGTGCGTTAGGGATAGACGGAAGGAGTTCGCATATTGATGAGACGTCAAGCAGCTTCCCCACTTGGTCTTCTAATTAACTGTTGAGTCCATCAACATTTCAACCCATTCCGAACGTTTCTCCCTCATTAATCACCGACATAGGACAACACGTCACTCTGTCTTATCGTCATCCATAGCTATGCGTGCTAACCAAAACATTAGCTCTAGTTTTCCACGAGGGTTGGGAAAAGTGAATGGCAACTTATGCACATCTACCAAACCTTTTATTGTAGAACCCCCATACTTCTAGAGGCCTTCTATATAAACCCTTCTTGCCAAATGTAGGATTTTCCACCTTCTGTGGTCTTGGAGTACGTAATGAAATTCTGTATCCAGAGGTGCTTGGTTCAATGTCCGGCTCTGCCAAGAAATTTAATTCTAGCCTGAGCGTTGGATCGGAGGATGGTTGGTTGGATGGTTCTTAAGTTTAGGGGATGCGACAACGCGGTCATGTAGCCCCGTGTACTTTGGGTGTGGGTAGAATCTGTCTGATAACCGGTGTTAATTGTGATGACTGTATTAGTGTGTGTTATTTGTTTTTTTTTTTAAATTTAAGTACATACTGAAACTTAGAATTTTTCAAATAGTTCCTACTTTTGCCGCCAAGCGCCACCGTCAACGACTACTAGGCAAAGTTCAGAACTTAGCTACTAGACACCTCCGCAGTCGGCTCTTGGCAACGAATGTAGAAACCTAAGAGCGTTGTTTACATTCTTAATCTATCCAATTTAGCTTCACACAGGTGTAATTAGTGGAAGGTTCTTTAACATGAGGATGCACAGCCTTGTGAGGCAAAACTGAGAAGGGATTGGTCTAGAAGTGGTTTTCTATATTTGCCCACTTCTACTCCTGATAAATGTCGGGATGGTTCCTTACTTATGGCCACGGCTGCCTCCTGGCAAATCATAGCCTGAATTACAAATACACACACTACTACAGCAGTGATATTTGTGATTACGTAATATGTGGACGGCTCCAAAGTGGAAATGAAATATGCGGACTGAGAGAAGCATTCATTGCTGTGGGTTATGTCGCATTATCGGTAGCAATGTCGCCTTTGTTGCAGTCAGCGAAGGAGCACCCCACCGGTAAGTATGACAGCTGGTGTATCGAAACACTTCCCTTGGAATGATTCCCTTAGTTTATGAAAAAGGTCATAAGGAGAAATTTAAAAGATCGATATCGCAGAGACAGACTCCACACACGTCCAAGATCAACATAAGACTTCATGCTCATGATATAGACTGTTATAGAATGCTTGGGAAAGTTCGCGCCAGATAGCGCTCGTATAGTACTGGGTAAGCGCAAGGCGATCGTCCTATGTTTCCCCCAGTCAGCTGCGAGGAATGTATAGATTGTGACCGAGTTTTCTACGCTTAAGTAAATTATATCTTCTCTAATTTCACTCCAAGACTATATTAATTAATTCTATAGGTACATCCTCTAATATATTATGAACGATTTTCAGCGTTTAAGCGTTAAACAGCTGCAAAATGAGCTACGGACTAGCGGCGCTAAAACTAGTGGGAGGAAGGAAGAATTAGTAGGCTACAGCGGTAATAACAAAATTCTAACACCCTTTATTATTATTATTCAAATAATTTCCCCGTCTCCAAGGGTGAAACTAGTAGATGTCGGCTTCCTATCTGACCAGAATATGAAAGTCTCGAACACTCTACCCCTCCCTGGAATGGTACTTCTTCAAATCCGGTTTCCTGATGATGTCTACCGTCAGAAGATCGATTTCAATGTCAATGCCTCGAATTGTTTTTATAATAATCCGTCTATTATTTCTTCTCCTATACGAAGGATAACCATTGGCATTATCTTTGCTCTCTTCCTGTAAGTATTTTCTATCTAAATTGCATTTTGTAAATATTGTCAATTCAAATAACAGTACAGTAAGTATGTAGTTAGTTGTAGTTGTAAGTAGGTAGTTAGTTTGTCTATTAGATATATGTCATAGTTCTATTAGACTGTGGTGTGTGAGTGTGTCTGGTAACAGTTGCATTGTTTATTAGTTATAGTTCATTGTTTCAGTAGACTGTGATGTGTGATTGCATGTGAGCGTGTCTGGTGACAGACTGTTTTAGTGGTAGTATTTGTTGTTGGTGGAACTTTAGTATTTTTTCGTTAGTAGAATTTTGGTATTTAATTGTTAGTACAGTAGAAGGTTAGTATTTCTGTTAGTAGAATTGCTCTTTACTTATTCTGAAAGGGAGTAGCAGCCTTTCAGAATAAATCAATTCTTTACTAGTCTTATAGACGGTTAAGATATTGATAATATAAGCCAAATAATGGCTACACTGCGTCCTGCTGCACGGCTGAAAGCAAGGGGAAACTACAGCCGTTTGCTATTCCCGAGGATATGCACCTCTCTATGCATAAATACATGTGATGATGGCCTCCTCCCTTGTAAAATTTCAATCCGGAGGTAAACTAGTCCCCCGTTAGGATCTCCGGGTGGGGACTACTCGAGAGGGGGTTAACATCACAGAAGTGACAAAGAGGAACTCTGACATTCTACGGATCGGAGCGTGGAATGTTAGAAGTCTGCTAGGAAATGGAAGGTTAGAAAACTTAGAAAGGGAAATGGATAGGTTGAGGTTGGATTTGGTTGGGATTAGTGAAATGCGCTGGCAGGAAGAACAGGACTTTTGGTCGGGAGACTATAGGGTCATTAGCACTAAATCAAACAATGGCCAAGCAGGGGTTGGCCTCATATTGAGTAGGAAACTTGGACAGCGGGTGGAATATTATGAGCAATATAGTGAACGGATTATTGTAGCAAAAATAAATACTAAACCTACCTGCACCACAGTGGTACAAGTCTATATGCCTACCAGTCAAGCTGATGATGAAGATGTTGAAAAGGTCTACGATGAAATAGAAGAAATTCTGAGGTATATCAAGGGTGATGAAAATGTTATAGTAATGGGAGATTGGAATGCTGTGGTAGGAAAAGGGAGAGAAGGGAAGATAGTAGGAGATTTCGGATTAGGTGAAAGGAATGATCGAGGAAGCAGGCTGGTAGAATTCTGCACTGAGCATGAGTTGGTCATAGCTAACACCTTATTCAATAACCACAATAGAAGAATATACACATGGATGAGACCAGGAGATACAGGGCGTTGCCAAATCGACTTCATTATGGTCAAGCAGAGGTTTCGAAACCAGATTTTGGATTGTAAAACATATCCTGGTGCTGACATAAACTCTGACCACAATCTGGTTGTAATGAAATGCAGATTAAAGTTGAAGAAACTGAAGAAAAGTCAAAAGCCAAAAAGGTGGGCAATAGAAAGACTGAAAGAGAAGGATGTAAACGAAAGATTCAAGAAGAGTATAAAGGAAGGACTAATGAAAAACCCTAAACAAACTTCAATTGCAGACGAATGGGCACTTTTGAGGAATGAAATAACAAAATCCGCAGAAGAAAACATTGGTAGGAAAGAGAGAATAGGTAGAAAACCGTGGATCACTCAGGATATACTCGAATTGATGGATGAAAGGCGGAAGCACAAGAATGTAAGAGATGAAAAGGGGAAAGCAGAATACAGACGTCTGAGAAATGAGGTTAACAAGAAGTGCAAGGAAGCGAAAGAAGAATGGTTGAAAGAGAAATGTGCTGGTATAGAAAATTGTCTGAAATTAGGAAAAGTAGACACAGCTTATCGAAGGATTAAGAATACTTTTGGGGAAAAGAAGACTAAGTGCTGTAATATTAAGGACACAAATGGAAAGCCTCTAACAGATAGGGAAGAAAAGGTTGAGAGATGGAAAGCTTACATAGAGAGTTTGTATAAGTGAAAGGGGATTGAGAATCATGTAATGGAAAGGGAGGAGGAAATTGATGAGGATGCGAAAGGAGATTTAGTATTGAGATCAGAATTTGATAGAGCTTTGGAAGACTTAAGCAGGAACAAAGCACCAGGCATAGATGATATACCGATTGAGTTGCTACGCTGCATAGGAGAGGAAGGTCTGATCAGGTTATTTCACTTGGTGTGTAGGATTTATGAGACAGGTGAGGTACCCCCTGATTTCAAGAAGAATGTAATCATCCCTATACCAAAGAAAGTGGGAGCTGACAGATGTGAAGATTACCGTACAATCAGTTTGATTACTCATGCTTCAAAGATCCCGTCTAGAATAATTTACAAGAGGATTGAGAGACAGATAGAAACGGAGTTGGGTGAAGACCAGTTTGGTTTCCGGATAAATGTAGGAACAAGGGAAGCTGTACTAAGTCTTAGACTGATTTTGGAAGGTAGAATAAGGAAAGATAAGAGTACGTTCATGGCTTTTGTAGACTTAGAAAAGGCTTTTGATAACGTTGATTGGACTAAATTGTTTGACATTTTGAAATCTATTGGTATAAAGTACAGGGATAGGAGGGTGATATACAATCTATACAGAAACCAGACAGCAGTCATTCGAGCTGAAGGACATGAGAGAGAAGCTGGTATTCAGAAAGGTGTAAGGCAAGGTTGCAACTTATCACCCATACTTTTCAATCTTTACATTGAACAAGCAATGAAGGAAATTGGAGAAAAATCTAAAGTGGGAGTGAAGATTCAAGGAGAAATAATTTCAACTCTGAGATTTGCTGATGACATCGTCATCTTGGCCGACAAGCCTGAGGATTTGAATGAGTTTTTGAATGGTATGGATTCCGTCTTACGGAAGGAATTCATGATGAAAATTAATAAATGTAAAACAAAAATACTGGAATGCAGCCGAAATAAATCAGAAACCTCTATGGAGATCAAATTGGCAGGTGAAAAGCTGAAGGAAGTAGGAGATTTCTGTTACTTAGGAAGCAGAATAACCAGTGATGGACGAAGCAAAGAGGATATAAAAAGTAGGTTGGCTCAGGCAAGAAAAGCATTTCTACAAAAAAGGAATCTGCTGACATCGAATATAGATTTAGGTATTAGGAAGTCATTTTTGAAAGCCTTTGTCTGGAGCGTGGCGCTCTATGGAAGTGAAACTTGGACTATTGGTGCAGCAGAAAAGAGGAGAATTGAAGCATTTGAAATGTGGTGTTACAGGAGAATGATGAAGATCAGATGGGTAGATAGGGTTACAAACAAAGAGGTATTAAGACGAGTGGGAGAGGAGAGATGTTTCTGGCGACTGCTAATGAAGAGAAGAGATAGGTTGGTAGGACACATACTAAGACACCCAGGAATAGCAAGCTTAGTTATGGAAGGAAGGGTCGAGGACAAGAACTGTAGGGGTAGACCAAGGTTAGAATATGTTAAACAGATTGCCTCGGATGTAGGGTGTGGTAGCTATGTTGAGATGAAACGATTAGCTCAGGACAGGGAGGTATGGAGTGCTGCATCAAACCAGTCAAAAGACTGAAGACTCAAACAACAGAATGCTTTACAGTGCGCCAACTCGATCGTACCCAATTACAGTATATTTGGCGTGGAGTACAAATACTTAAACAACCTAACCTGAAAGAAACATTACATGAATTCATCATCATCTTCATTTCCCCTTTTCCAGCTGACACTGGCTGGGGGCAAATATGGTTCCTCTCTACTTTGTTCTGTCGTTCCACCATTCCTCTTCCGACACGGTGTTCCACTCCAGGTACCGTTTTCTAATACCATACTTCACCGAGTCCATCCAAGGCATTCTTGGTCTTCCTCGTCCTCTCTTCCCTGTCATCCGTCGTTCCAGTGCTCGTCTTGGTAGCCTTACTTCATTCATCCGTTTGACATGTCCAAACCATCTCAATCTGTTTTGCTCCAATTATTATCACTTAATTAACACACTTTACAGTATGTACATTAACAAGTAGTTCTGTGAAGAACTATACAGCCTATTTTCATATATCCTACTTATGTTAATTGCCACTATCAACATACAAAATTTCAGTTTGATTGCTGTAATAAATTCGTAGATATTGAGAACAGACTAAATATTTCGGATGGTCGCCATGTTGGATTTTATATATGTAGGTCCTAGAGTTATGTACTGGTACATTAAGATTATTGTGTACGTGGAGCATTCAAACTTCAATCGCATAATTAGGACACAAGAAGTAACAACGAGATTATAAAATTTCTCACAGCTGCCATCTTGTGGTTATGAAAACAATTGAAATAAATTAGATGCCACTGGTTTAACATTCGTGTAAGGATTTACTGTACCAAGTTTCACTGCACTCGGATGGTTAAATTGCGAGAAACGTCCATGTGAATATTTATACTTCGCGTAGCCGCCATGTTGTATTTGTGATCACCAGGTTATTTCAAGTCCTATAGGTAAACTTAAGTTCATAGACCCTATGAACATTAAAAAATCAGTTTGATTGCTTTAATAGATTCGTAGATATTCAGAGCCGTCTAAATATTTCAGATGTTCGCCATGTTGGATTGTTAAATGTATAGGCCATAGAGTCATGTACCATTAACGGAAAATTATTCCGTTGGTTCATTATTCAAACTTTCACATCGATCGCATGATTACGACATAAGAAATAAAAACTTAATTTTAAAATTCGCAAAGCCGCCATCTTCAGGTTATGTAAACAATTGAACTGAATTGGATACCAGTCCATTACAATGTGTATAAATATTTCCTGTACCAGATTTCAGTGCGTTTGGAACATTAAATTGCGAGAAATGTCTATTTAAAATTTTCGAATTTGCTTGGCCGCCATGTTTGTTTTGTAGTTAACCGATTTTTGAAAGTCTTATAGATGAACTTCCAGTAGTGCCCTCTATCTCCGTAAAAAATTTCAGGGTGATACCGCTAATAGTTTCAGAGATATAGAATGCCGGTGAAATATTTCGCACATCCGCCATCTTGTGGTTATGTAAACAATTGAACGAAGTTAGATGTCGGTGCATTACAATATGTAAAAACATATACTGTACCAAGTTTTATTGCGTTTGGTTGGTTAAATCGCGAGAGACGTCTATTTAAATGTCGCAACTTCGCTTGGCCGCCATGTTGGTTTTGTAGTTACCAGTTTTTCAAGAGTCACATAGGTGAACTTGTAGTAGTTCCCTTTATCACCGTAAAATATCCAGGGTGATATCGGTATTAGTTTCGGAGATATTGAATGCTGGTAAAATATTTCGCACAGCCGCCATGTTGCATTGGTGAGACGTAACAAAATTTGAAGGGCACGTTCGCGGTCGCCCGGAATAGTGCTATGAACTTACCGAGTTTCATTGAAATCGCTCCAGCCGTTTAGAAGTTAGTAGGGGGGCATACACACACACCATCACACACACACACGGACAGAAGATGATCTCATGAGCCTATTTTTAGCCTACTTTCGATTTTTGCAAAAAATGAAAGTAGACTTATGAGATCAACACAGGGCGAAAAAAGTGTGTCTGTCTGTGTGTGTGTATGTGTGTGTGTGAGTCTGTGTGTGTGTGTGTGAGTCTGTGTGTGTGTGTGTCTGTGTGTGAGTGTGTGTACTCTGAATGTCTGTCCCCCCCTATCAATTCGAACACGGTGAATGCGAATTGAACGAAATTTGGTACAAAGGTAGCACTAGCAAAGGACACCTCAGTGTCATGTTTTATATCGCCGCCATCTTGACGGAAACGCAATGGCGGCCTCACAAATGTTCAAAGCTTAAATAAAATTACGACTAACCTAATCATCCGATCTCTACCAAATTTTGCAACAACATACCCTTATAGAGGAAGCATCCTTTGACCAAACGAATAGGTCATTAGCCTAATAGTTTGCGGATGGCGGCCATCTTTGTGTGAAAATCAAACACGGTGAAACCGAATGGAACGAAATTTGGTACAGAGGTAGCACTAGCAAAGGGTATCTCAGTGTCATGTTTTATATCGCCGCCATAGTGACAGAAACGTAATGGCGGCCACACAAATGTTCAAAGCTTAAGTTAAATTACGACTAACATAACTATCCGATCTCTACCAAACTTTGCAACAACATACCTTTATGGAGGAAGCATCCTTTGACCAATCTAATAGGTTATTAGCCTAATAGTTTGCGGATGGCGGCCATCTTTATGTCAAAATTGATTCCCCCTATTAATTCGAACACGGTGGAACCGAATGGAACGAAATTTGGTTCAGAGGTAGCACTAGCAAAGGGCACCTCAGTGTCATGTTTTGTATCGCCGCCATCTTGACTGAAACGTAATGGCGGCCACACGAATGTTCAAATCTTATATCAAATTACGACTAACCTAATCATTTGATCTCTACCAAATTTTGCAACAACATACCTTTACGGGGGGAGGATCCTTTGACCAAACTAATAGATCATCAGGCTAATAGTTTGCGGATGGCGGCCATCTTTGTGTGAAAATCGATTCCCCCTATTAATTCGAACACGGTGCAACCGAATGGAATGAAATTTGGTACAGAGGTAGTACTAACAAAAGGCACCTCAGTGTCATGTTTTATATCGCCGCCATCTTGACGGAAACGTAATGGCGGCCACACAAATTTTCAAAGCTTAAATCAAATTACGATTAACCTAATCATCCGATCTCTACCAAATTTTGCAACAACATACCCTTATAGAGGAAGCATCCTTTGACCAAACGAATAGGTCATTAGCCTAATAGTTTGCGGATGGCGGCCATATTTGTGTGAAAATCAAACACGGTTAAACCGAATGGAACGAAATTTGGTACAGAGGTAGCACTAGCAATGTGCACCTCAGTGTCATGATTTATATCGGCGCCATCTTGACTGAAAAGTAATGGCGGCCACACGAATGTTCAAAGCTTAAATCAAATTACGATTAACCTAATCATCCGATCTCTACCAAATTCTGCAACTACATACCTTTATGGAGGGAACATCCTTTGACCAATCTAATAGGTCTTTCGCCTAATAGTTTGCGGATGGCGGCCATCTTTGTGTCAGAATCGATTCCCCCTATTAATTCAAACACGGTGAAACCGAATGGAACGAAATTTGGTACAGAGATAGCACTAGCAAAGGGCATCTCAGTGTTATGATTAATATCGCCGCCATATTGACAAAAACGTAATGGCGGCCACACAAATGTTTAAAGCTTAAATCAAATTAGGACTAACATAACCATCCGATCTCTACCAAACTTTGCAACAACATACCTTTATGGAGGGAGCATCCTTTGACCAATCTAATAGGTCATTAGCCTAATAGTTTGCGGATGGCGGCCATCTTTATGTCAAAATTGATTCCCCCTATTAATTCGAACACGGTAGAACCGAATGAACGAAATTTGGTACAGAGGTAGCACTAGCAAAGGGCACCTCATATTCATGTTTAATATCCCTATAGCACGTTGTATTTCAAAAAGCTACTACAACCAACATTCAATCATACTCCTTGAAAAGGACAAAGAGTTATAACAATACCCATTCATTTAGGAGAAAGTAGGCTATATGTTATTTACTGAACATCTTGTTTTTTTTTTTTCAAAATTGAAAATAGGCTAAATAGGGGGGAAGTTAGTTATTGAGGTTTTAAGTGGCGGAACTACGAGGTCATATGCCCCTAAAAAGGGGGAAGTTATTTTATTGGATGGCATGTTTCGATCTTCATGCGTTCATGTTGACTGACTGAAAAGCATTCTATGATAGATTATTAGGCAACACTGAAAAATGGCTTCTAATACTCCAATGTCCATGATTTCAAAAGACACCTTAATGAATCAATAAGTAAAACAAAAGTGACCTTTAGGCTACATTGAACTTATAAGGTAATGCTTGTGCTAAATTTATCAGTAAAACCAAAAGGACCTTCCATTTAACTTACAAGGTAATGCTTGTGCTAATTTTATAAGTAAAACCAAAAGGACCTTCCATTTAACTTACAAGGTAATGCTTGTGCTAATTTTATAAGTAAAACCAAAAGGACCTTCCATTGAACTTACAAGGTAATGCTTGTGCTAATTTTATAAGTAAAACCAAAAGGACCTTCCATTTAACTACAAGGTAGTGTTTGTGCTAATTTTATAAGTAAAACCAAAAGGACCTTCCATTGAACTTACAAGGTAATGCTTGTGCTAATTTTATAAGTAAAACCAAAAGGACCTTCCATTTAACTTACAAGGCAAGGCTTGTGCTAATTTTGTAAGTAAAACCAAAAGGACCTTCCATTGAACTTACAAGGTAATGCTTGTGCTAATTTTATAAGTAAAACCAAAAGGACCTTCCATTGAACTTACAAGGTAATGCTTGTGCTAATTTTATAAGTAAAACCAAAAGGACCTTCCATTTAACTTACAAGGTAATGCTTGTGCTAATTTTATAAGTAAAACCAAAAGGACCTTCCATTGAACTTACAAGGTAATGCTTGTGCTAATTTTATAAGTAAAACCAAAAGGACCTTCCATTTAACTTACAAGGTAATGCTTGTTCTAATTTTATAAGTAAAAGGAAAAGACCTTCCATTGAACTTACAAGGTAAGGCTTGTGCTAATTTTATAAGTAAAACCAAAAGGACCTTCCATTGAACTTACAAGGTAAGGCTTGTGCTAATTTTATAAGTAAAACCAGAAGGACCTTCCATTGAGCTTACAAGGTAATGCTTGTGCTAATTTTGTAAGTAAAACCAAAAGGACTTTCCATTTAACTTACAAGGTAGTGCTTGTGCTAATTTTATAATTAAAACCAAAAGGACCTTCCATTGAACTTACAGGGTAAGGCTTGTGCTAATTTTATAAGTAAAACAAACATGATCAGTGGTGCCGCGCAGTGGCTTAGTTCGAGTCTTCTGTTAAGTGATTACGTAATCGTTTCGTTTTCCACTCCTCGCACGTCATCAACGTAATTATAAGCTTCGAATTCCCCCTCCATTTCCGTTGAGAATGCGTAATTGTGTGGACGGCCCCAAAGTGGAAATGAAATATGCGTGCTGAGAGAAGCATTCATTGCTGTGGGTTGTGTCGCATTTAATATGTCATGTGAGAGGATTTGAAGTTATTCACTGGCATACCGGCTACAAGGCGCTCTAATTGTGAGCTGATGACCAATCCTTTGATCCCCACACAGAGACCACGCGTAATGTAACGTTCTGCGCCGGGAAATGGTGTGAATACATAAATATGTGAGCTGTAAATGTGACAAGGTGATGTTTATTTTATTATCATGTCGCATCTAATTAACGAAACGACGATGTTCTAACATTTCACAGCGGTATAACATTCTTCTCATGAGCTCGTTATATGTAACGAGCTTAGCATACCCATCGTTGACGAGTTCACAGTGTAGGATGACAAGAACAAAACAGCTTATTTTTCACACAGTTAATTTACATAATTATGTGAAAAGTGTGGTTGTACCAATTATTTGTTACGCAAGGCAGCATTGAAACCAGCTAAAATATGATAGGCTATTGCTCCTGCTGTGTTCCTTGTTCCTTCCAACGCCCCCCCGCCCCCCCCCCCCCCCCAGGGGCTCATGACTATTGGGACGTCGGTTGGCAACCACGGGAACCTAGCTGAGTCCGGCATTGCTTCCACTTACTTGTGCCGGGCTCCTCTCTGTTTTCTTTCCTGTCGACCTTCCTTGGTCAACTCTTGTTCTCTTGCAACACCAACAGTATTAGGGTATCCCAGGTCTCGGGAGTCTTTAAATTTATCGTCTTAATTGGCCCTTGACCCATCTTGCCTGATCCCTCATTCTTCGAGGGGTCAGACCTCTTGTTTATATTTTCATGATATATCCCGCCTTCTGCTCAAGGCCATAAAGGAAACAGGGTGTGTGTAGCCCCACCATTTATGGTGCACCCTGGATAGTGCTACATCCTCAAGTGTTCACTGCTGGTGAGTACAGGAGTTGGCAACCCCGAGTGATTCTTGAGCTGGGTCCGGATGTTTCCCTTTTTCCATTGCCTTTGGGACTGGCCCTCTCTTATTTCCCTGTCCTGTCTGCCTTTCATGGTTCTTCTTCCTTCCAAGGACCTCAATTCTCATTGTTCGAGGATTGGGGGCTTTTTCTTTTCGTCCTTTCCTTTATTTATTTGTTCTTGTAGTATGTAAGTCTGGTTGGTTGGTTCCTTAGTTTAGGGGCTGCGACAACGCGGTCATATAGCCCCGTGTACTTTGGGTGAGTGTAGAATCTGTCTGATAACCGGTGTTAATTGTGATGGCTGTATTAATGTGTGTTATCTGTTTTAATTCAAGTGAGGACTGCAGACAGTAATTTCAGATAGTTCCTACTTTTGCTACCAAATGCTACTGTCCACGACACCGAGCTTGCGGACTTGGTCACCAGATGACATTGCAGTCAGCACCTGGCGGCGAACGTTATAACTAATATAGAGTTTTCAAACTATCCTACAAATTTTAGCTTCCACAAGTGTAGTTAGTGGAAGGTTCTATTTCATGCCATAAATCTACGTCATGGGACCGCCGGCTTTACTTCCCCTCCGAAGGAAGGCATACTGAGGGATTTTTACGCTCTTAAAAATCCGGTAGCTCGATTTAGTTGTAAGTTGTAAATTACGAGAAGGTTACCGTCCCCATAAGACAATAAAATGTTAAATATATGCATAAAAAAACGAAAATCAAAGTTAATTAAGCTCCAATTGTAAAATTCTTTTTCGCAATAAATGAGGTCTGATCCTTGTACGAAAACCTGCATATTCTGCCTATTTTCGCATATCCCCTAGTTTGCCCGGTGAAATCTACCTCCGCCTTCTGGCGTGCCAAGAGGATTTTTTTAAAGGAACGCATACCGAGGCATATTTAGCGCCCTTAGAAAATCCGACGACTTCGGCCGGCTTTGAACCCGCGACCTTGGGCATAGAACTTCAGCATGCTACCAGTTACGTCACCGAAGCCGCTTCCCACAGAGTCAGATGGAAAACTGAATGTTAGTTAGTTAGTTAGTTATTGTTGTTTTAAGGGGCGGAACTACGAGGTCATCTTCCTCTGAATGTGATCTCTTGCAATGGCTTTGTCATGGCAACCTCTGATGTCTCATCTCTCATCAATTCAGTAGCGTAGTCATGGCAACTTCTGATGGCTCTTGGCATTTTCTTCTAATTCCAAAATCATTTTGCTCATCCCTTGGCGTAATGGTGGGTCATATCAAAAATTCTTTCAGACAAAAAGTTTTAGGTAATTATTAGGGGAATATTGTCCATTTTGTACGGTTTTGATATTGTGCCTATTAAGAGAGATATGATTAATGTTTCCCGAAAAAAAAAACTTTTCCCACCCCTTTGGTCAATGGTTGGTGCTATCAAAGGACTTTTTAAACATATAATTTGGGCCTTATCCGACACATAGTATGAACTTAGAATGGATTCGATACTTCGCATATTAAGGGAGATGTAGCGATATTTCACTTTTTTGAAATAAGCCCCCTATTTTCACTACCTTCGACCGATTTTGGCTATTAACGAAATTGACCTAGATTTTAAAGGGATACATATTATGTAAAAAATTCAAAGTGATTGGTTCAAAATTGCGGTAGTTATCGTGTTCACAAGAAAGTGATACATGTATATACGCGGAAGGCTCAACTGGATTCTGCATGGACTTCAATTTAAACAGTATGCTGCCTTAAAACGTTCAGCAAGTGAGAGACGGGAATTAAAATCCCTAGTGGCCCGGCCGGGAATCGAACCCGGGACACCTAGGGCCACAGCCTAGCACGCTAACCAATTAGCCATGGAGCCGGACATGATGATGATGCCCTAATTTGTGTTGACCGACAGGAATGCTATCTGTAGTAGAATTAGACAACACTAAAAAAAAAAAAAAAACAAGGTTTCTAATTCTTCAATGACCACGATGTACAGGGAGCGGCAAAAAGATCTGACGGTTTTAAATCACAACAACACAAACATTTTAAATGATACAAACTCTTTTATTACTTATAACAGCAAGGTGTACATGTCAATTAATGGAAAACATGAAAGAACAATAGATTTTAACTTTTAAGATTAGAAGATAACGTCTTTCAAATGATGCCTGTCTTTTGCCATATGGCAAAAATATCTGACGGTTTATGTCGTTGTACGGCTGAGCGAGTCGAAGAGAACGCGTTCCATCTCGTAACACAATTTTATTATGGGTGAGTAATTTTAGAGCTACACACAATTTTATTATGGGTGAGTAATTTTAGAGCTACAGGTTCAGCCTTAAAACGTACGTCGACAGGCCGTCCAAGGTCAGCCAGGACACCAGAAAATGTTGAGCGAGTGAGACAAGCTGTGGAAACCAGTCCACGGCGGCCGGCTCGTAAACAAGCTGCTGCTTTGCAAATGTCTGATCGAACAGTGAGACGAATATTGTGTTTCGATTTGCATTTTCATCCGTATAAAATGGTTATTGTCCAGCAGTTGAAGCCTAATGACTATGCAAAGCTTCAGTGCAAGCCTGGAAGAATGCATGAAAAAGATGGGCATCATTTGAAAGACGTTATCTTCAAATCTTAAAAGTTAAAATCTATTGTTCTTTCATATTTTCCATTAATTGACATGTACACCTTGCTGTTATAAGTAATAAAAGAGTTTGTATCATTTAAAATGTTTGTGTTGTTGTGATTTAAAAACCGTCAGATCTTTTTGCCGCTCCCTGTATCAAAGCCCCAAAAGGACTCAACAACAACAACAACAATCTTTTAGTGGTACCAGAAGCTCCAACTATTATATTGAAACGGCGAGTACTGAGACATTTCTGTTATGCCAGCATTTTCTTATACATTTGTTTCCTTTCAAGTTCACTGAATATTCACCAATGGCTGGTGGCATGCTCATTGAGGCTTTCCCTTTCCAGTTAGAGATATCTTCTTTAAATATCGAACTGCCTCGCAGTGCTGCGGGTTGCATGTCCTCGCCCAGCTTATTTCGATATTCCTGCTGGAAGGGGTCCGAGTGGATGGGAGTGACCTAGGCTCAGGTGCGAACATTATTTGGTGTCCACCATATCGATAACGAGGAACTGGTCGATATTGCGAGACAATAGCTACTTGTGGAACAATTAACTTGAGAGCAGTTCCCGCCATCCATTGTTTCTCTCGAGCACAAAGTTGGCGGTAATTGCCTTTTCACTGCCAGTCGCGGCTTTGAACTTAGCGGCTTCTCAGTTCTTCTCGGTTATAATATGAATGTATTACCGCTCTCACTCACAGCGGACACGCAACGTTGCGCGGTTTCGTAGGAAATGAGAATTGCATGTGTTATAGATACGGTGGCCATGTTTTTTACAGTCAAACTTGGGACAGCCGTGTTCGTTGGGAAGGGGGAGGGTGGGGGGTGGGGGGTGGGGGGGGGGGCGGGAGGGGGGCGGGGCGGGTGGGGGGTGGGGGTGGGGGATGGGGGTGGGGGGGGGGCGGGCGGGGAGGATATTTGGAGGATAGAGAGATTATAGTTTGACACGAACATATAGAATTCTTTTTACGTTTATGGCGTTTTACAAAATTTAATTTTAAGAAGTTCCACAAAAATCGATCAACCAAAAATCCAATATAGAGGGATAAAGGAATACAAAGTTTATTTTAGTGTTTATTTATTTTAATTTATACAAGTACCTTACAAATTTTGTGAAAAAAAAAAGATATGGCGGCGGTGCACTTTAGTCAATCCTTTGTGTATAAAAAAATGTAAAAACTGAAAGTACCTGAATTAATAGTCGGGACAATATCTGGAGAGGATTTAGTATTAGATGTTCATGATATGGCGGCGGTGCACTTTAGTCAATCCTTTGTGTATAAAAAAATGTAAAAACTGAAAGTACCTGAATTAATAGTCGGGACAATATCTGGAGAGGATTTAGTATTAGATGTTCACTGCTCTGCTGCCATAGAACCACCATCCCGCCCTAATAGCAGAACAAGGACTGACAACCATCATTCTCACTGAGTCAGTAATGCCAACCCCACGCATTTGGTACCATATCGCATCCGGCAGACCAATGGTTTTTTCTAGACCAATAATTTCGTCCAGGCTAATGGTGGTTGGGTAGCGTTAGCTAACAAATAACATCCCTGGTTTTTTCAAGCACAGTGGGAAAGTCGCACATCAATAATCTTTATCCAGGCCAATGGTCTGGGCTTTATTTCATTATTCATGTTGGCAACGTGTCACGTGGGTATGACGTAGTGTCCACCGTCGATGTAAAATGGTGGACGATATTCAAATGAACACGACCAAAAATGCTTACTTTACGTAAAAAGCAATTATATCTCCGGTGTATGCAGTAGGAATTGAAAAAAAAATGAACTCGTTAGGACTCCCAGAAAGGTATTTTAATCATAAATGATATATTTTCAATAAGCTATGTTGTTAAAAGTGATGAAAAGGGAGGATTGACTAAAGTGCACAATTAATAAAGATATAATAATATTAATAATAATATTGTATGGCCTCGGGTGCCGGGTTCAAGCTCTGTTAATTGACACCCATAGGGCAGCTTGCATGTCGAATTTCGTCGTTCCTTTGAACGCTATGAAAGTCAAGGAGGTTAGATATCTAATCTCATTGACACTACAGCGCTTTCTAGGAGAGAATGGAGGAACTTTGTGGTGTCGGAAAATCCCGAGATTAATTTTACCATTAAGAACATCAGTAAGTTTAAATTTCTTACTTTACATCTTATGATTTCAATATCAAAACGAAATCTTACTGAGTCTTTACAAGCGCCTGAAGTCTTTGCATTTTTCGATTAATTACACATGTTTTCAGAGAAGTATTATTATTTTTTCAAACTGAAAAATCCAGACACTTGTATTAAAATTCGGGATGCCAGGTCATGCTCCTCTAAATCGGGACTGTCCCGATGTTTTCGGGACGTATGGTCACCGAACTTATCGGCCTCTAAAGTCTCCACTGAGGCCCAACTCTCGTTTCCCTATACCAAGGGTCTCCAAACGTTTTAGGCTAAGGGCCATACTCACTCCTTCACCAAGTCCCAAGGGCCAAGACCTAGCTAGCTCATCTTACCAACATACTGTAGTTTTGAATAATTATTACGCGCAAGGTTTCGTTTCTGCACTAGCCTGCGAGTGATATACATAAGGTGCGTTCAAAAAGTAACGAGCCGGAGGCATAATTACAGAAACCAGTACCTGTATGTTTGAAGTATTGGCCCTGGCTGTTGAGGCACTTGTCCCACTGTGACACGAGGCGGTGAATGGCTGTCTCATAAAATTCCCTGGGCTGCGATGTGAACCAGTTCCGCACGTACAGCTGGACGTTGGCGTCCGAGGTGAATCGTTGGCCCTGCAGAGCCCTTTTCAGGGGACCAAACATGGCAAAATCACAGGGAGAGAGTTCTGGACTGTATGGAGGGTAGCCGAGAACCTCCCATTTGAATTTCTGTAGGAGTGCCGCGACTGTGTTGGCCGTATGAGGTCGTGAATTGTCGTGGAGCGACCACGGCGGCTTTGGCGTTCACTGTCACTCGGCGGTCCTGGGTAATGAGTGCATCAACCAGCTGGACGTTGTCATCGGTAATGCAGGGGAGGGGGGAGTGCCCCAGACCGGGCATCATCGGCTAACGACACACGTCCTTCCCTGAAGCGCTTGTGCCACGCCTTGACCCTTGCAAGAGATATGCAGTGTTCGCCGTAAAATTGTGACATTCGTCGATGAATGTCCCTTCCCCCTACTCCTTCCGCTGTCAGAAACCGAACAACACCTCTTTGTTCTTCGGTTGACGCCTCCATGTCACTGTTGCAATGTGACTGGCAGCGTTGGACGATTGATGTATGCTGCTGCTCGCTTTGTATCGTCACGTGATGTGCACGCGTTCTCTCTAGGGACGGGCTGTGACCTTCCACGCTCTGGTCGGAACCACACCTCGTTACACACGCCACGATTAGCCAATGTCGTCACCGGTTTGAGCATTTCAGCCTCCGGCTCGTTACTTTTTGAACGCACCTTATATATGACGCAGGGTGCGGGGGTGGTCTCCGCTCCAATTAAAAGTGACTTTTTTCCACTTTTAGAACTACTTATCTGTGTGCAAAAACAATCTCCAAAAAGAAATACAAAAAAAAAAATAACTGATGAGTATTATTTGAAGTTGCTGCTGTTAGCTTCCACTAGTAAACTTGATCCACACTTAATTTGTCAGTGGAAGGTTACTGCAACATAAATAATTTCACTATGTGATTTACTTATTTATTTATTGATGCCTCTATGTCACTTAATGTAAGTTTTAGGATAATTAATTACTGTTAAAATGTCCAATTTCATTATGTATGTCAGTTATTGTGATTTTTGGCCGCTAAGCAAATATAAAAACATCATAGATTATTATTTTGTTTGATTTACTTACGTATTATTATTATTATTATTATTATTATTATTATTATTATTATAATTACATATTTACCAAGAATTGTGCCTACAATTTATAGACGGCAGATAGAGAAAGGGCAAGCCCCACATACACAGCAGTGTATCCATCTCCGTTAATCAAAGAAAAACTATGGCGGGCAGATTGGTACTTTTAGCGGGTCATTTTTTGCCCGCGGGCTGTAGTTTGGAGACCTCTGCCCTAAACGAATATGTTACTGTGCTTCAATGATTAGATCGTGTTTACGACGTTGCAGCATATATAATTAAAACAATATGTCAGCGAATGTTATTAATCTTCCGTTAGTCGCGTTAATTTGTTTTCTATCTGCGAACATAATACACTAGATGTTGGTAGCTTGCCACGGTGGGTGAGTGGATAGCGTGTCAGATTTAAGGTTCGCTCCTGGCCGTGGTAAGTGGTTTTTGAAAGGCGGCAAAAATACGTCACGCATTTCATACGATGTTGGCATGTCAAAGAACCCATTTGAATTCATTATGTGTTCATTATGGAAAAATTAATCTCGGGAGTTACCGCCAACACGAAGTTCCTCATTTCTCTACAAGAAAGCGCTATAGTGTTCAAAGAGCTTATATATATATATCCTCCTTGGCTTTCATAGTGCTTCAAGAAACAACGAAATTCGACACGCACGCTACCCTTTTTGTGTCAAATAACAAAGCTTGCACCCGGCACCCGAGGCCATACGATATTATATTATTATTATTACACTAGATGTTGGTATCTACTGTTTAGTACCTTTCGTAGAAGGCCTCCTCACTAAAATCTCCGTGAAATATTACATCGATGACCACTAGCGTGTCAGTGGCATAACAAAGAATTAACTCGGATTACAACTGTACTCCACGCAACTATTTACGGAACTACGCTTGAACTGCGATGGTTTTCTAGTATAGGTATTGTATAGAATTGGAGAACTGAATACTTTATTAACACTTTATTGTAGAAAAATACTCATCTGTTCGCATATATTTCATGATTTTACTCAATACGGGAAATATTTCCAAATTTCTTACAAAAATTCAAATTAAACAAGTTTTCCATGCTGTGCCAAAATTTTGGTATTCCAGGTATTTGTCTATGATTAGTATATTTACACTCTTTCCTTCTTATAAAATCAAAATTAAAAAAACTAATGAAATACCCATTGAAATTGGCCTACGAGTGTAATCCACGTGACTACTGGGGGTATATTTTCAAGCGCCACCACCCGAGGGTTAAAGTTAATTTCATATTCTCGAGGAAGCACCGCCTGGCTGCGTGAGCAGCAATAATGTTCTCGCCTACCTTGTTCAAGGTTGCAGGATCGAATACCAGCACATTCAATTAGCATTTAAGGCTGTGTAATACGAGGAAACCGTGTCAGAGTATTTTCTAGCACGCTAAAGATGCCCTTCAGGCCACCATGACGTCATTAAAAGCCGCAGGAATTAAAACGACGTAATGCATTATTATTATTATTATTATTATTATTATTAGATACAGCGGCCTCCGTGGCTTAGGCGGCAGCACGCCGGCCTCCCACCGCTGGGTCCGTGGTTCAAATCCCGGTCACTCCATGTGAGATCTGTGCTGGACAAAACGGAGGCAGACAGGTTTTTCTCCGGGCACTCCGGTTTTCCCTGTCAAAATTTCATTCCAGCAACACTCTCCACTATCATTTCATTTCATCTGTCATTCATTTAACCATTGCCCCAGAGGAGTGCGTCAGGTCTCGGCAGCCGGCACAGTTCATATCCTCGCCGCTAGATGGGGGCTTCATTCATTCCATTCCTGACCCTGTCGGAGACTGGAAGCAGGCTGTGGATTTTCATTTTCATTATTAGATACAGCACGAAGTAATAGACAACACTCCCACTGAACTAATCAAGAATAGCTGGGAGATTACACATGAATGGATATTGAAATTATGGTAACATGTTCTTTTGAAGGAGGTAAATTGGAGAAAGGAGTTTTACATCTCAGTTACAATATTCCAATTCGAAGAAAATCTGCATAAATTCACTTATTATAGTATTTGTGTTTACCGAACTATTATCGTTCTACCTTATGGTAGTGTAGCGGCTAGCATTCTTGGCTGTCACCCCGGAGGTCCGGGTTCGATTCCCGGCTCTGCCAAGGAATATAATTCTGATTTGATAGAGGAACGACATACACCCAACCTTGTGAGGCTAAACTAAGGAAAGGTATGTTCGTTTCCAACCTAACCTATCCTGGTAGAGGTTTTCTGTGGTTTCCCACTTCCACTCCAGGCAAAAGCCACAACCGCCTCCTTCCCAATCCTCACCTGAATTACAAATACACACACTAATACAGCCAGTGCAATAACACAGGCTATCAGACATTAGAATCACATACACCCAAGTGCACGGGGCTAAATGACCACGATCTCCAAACCCCTCAAATGATACAACAACTACAACAACAACAACATGATTTTTTTTTAACATAAATCTTACGCATACAGTATCTAGAGGTGTATTTCGCATTTCTTGGATTGATACCCAATTAATCGCCCACTCTATCACAAACACACACATGTGCACTCTCATTCGTCATTGTCCAACTATTGATCAACAATCTCACAATATCAAGAGCTGTCATTCCTCTAGCTCACAAATACCGCGCTTTCTTCTGTGACATAGGGAAGCCTTTCAGTTGGTCAACACATCGACATGAAGCAATTTATCGCAGGCATACAAGTCTCTTCTGAAAAATCACCCGAACCACAGAAGAAGATGGCAAGACATCAGTTAGTCCAGAATCACTTTAAGATCTTCCAACGTTTAATGCGTTGACAAATCGAAAAGCTTCAGATATTTAGGATTTAGAAAGCGAAACTCTTACATTTCGTGCAAATCACTACTGCGCCTCGTCAGACACGCAGTGTGGAAATGAAATATTGGCATCTAAATGTCAAATTTTCAGATTTGGGAGACCAATGGGGGTTAGCCTATATGTATACTACATTAACTTGTAACGGATCATCTTAAGGAATTAGACAGATTTGCAATCCCTTCTTACTGTTCACCCGGGTGGATATGTATTTGTTTGCTAGATACTCAAAACAACGCCACACAGATATGTGAAAGATTAATGAACTAGATGGAACGTTTGTTGTTAGAGAATCATCAATCTATTAACACAAGATCAACGTTTCCATATTGTTACCTGCCACCCCTAGTGGCACTTTCGTTAACTGGATTACGGTGGGTAGAAGCACAACACAAATATTCCTTTAAAGAAATGTTAGGTTTATTGTAGGTCAGAATTATACACCGTACAATAAGCAGATAGAAAACAATTAGCTGTCTTACAGAAGCTGCCTCTATGGAGCTCGACTCACCCTTTCTCTCAGTTATGCAGTTAATCCTACCGTAATAAGGTCCGTGTCCTCGGCTAGAAGTAACGGCACTCTCCCTCAAGTAAACAAGCCACACTCACTTGTTCTGAATGTACACTGTCTCGCCGTCTGCAGGCTAGGAAAACAGTCCACTGCGTTTTGAAATCCACACAGCACTACACCGCATGCAATAGCCTCACTTGGGTTTCGCACGTCACGTCACCAACTATTGTCGCACTCGCTCAAAAAACACACTGTTTCTCCCTCGCTGGTGAGGCCGCTTTATGTAACAGGCTGGTGACTCAATGAATGCTTCTAGACCCGTCCAGGTTTCACGGCTTCTCGAGATTTCCATCACTAGCTGGGTCACGTATATTCTGGACCATCCCTTTTGTCCTCGCAGCCCCGTTGCGTAAGGTGCAGGTAACACACAGAGGCAGAGCATCGCCCGGGACGGCTGTGACTCACGCGGCGAGGCGACGAAACAAACTCACAGCCGTTACAATATATTCAAGATGGTGGGTTACTGTACTAATCAAACTTTAAAATCCATCACTCAGGATGCAATAGAATAATTACAAAGACCCTTAGTAAATGATCAGTCTTACTTAACATCCAACTTTAGCACCGGTCACAATAATATCGAACTTGTTGTGCAAGCGCCATATTGAAAATACAACGTGTTAAAATGGGTAAGTTACAAAGCAGTTAAAATGACCACACGTACCACGGTGGTAGACTCGTATAGGACGCTTACACCAAGACACAAGATTAGTGAAGTCACATGTTCAAGTAACATTAAACAAGTGTGACACGGGAACCCTTTCACCAATGTGGACCACACGGGTGATTACTACTTAGCTCGCTGCGCTATATGTACATGGCGTTAATAGTTGACCGCCGTACTTACGCGAAATTATACGGCATGACAGTGAAAGAATAAACAACTATACCTATGAATATATAAATAAAACAGGTTATATGATTTTTACCGTTGACTACACATTGTTTATTAAATGTATTTCAGTTGTTAAATCGCAGGCAATAAACGCCGAGAACTTCAGAACTATCAGACGCATTGTAGGTTTTGATGAGTGTAGTAGGCTAAAGATCAGCTTAGTGGTGTAAGTTTCCAGGGCACGTAATGATATGTGTGACAGCGAAAATGAGGAATATGAAATTAAAAACTACTACTACTACTACTACTACTACTACTACTACTACTACTACTACTACTACTACTACTACTACCAGAGGTGTATCCACTGGAGGAATAATGGGGGCACCAAATTTCTTTGAAATAATCTCGAAATTATTAGAGATTTAAGACTTTATAAACTGGTAAATTTTGGCTTTATGTATTCATAAGTTTGTATCATAACAGATATTGCTCTCCTCCTAATAAACCCACTAAGATAGCTGAGTGGTATTGACATGCACCACGGTTGGACTGGATAGGTGAGCGTACGGTGATCCCAGATTCGAATCGCGGCGCTGATCACAGCCATCCTGAGTACGGATTCATAGGAGCCGACTTTTTTACATTACCAAATTTGAGGTAGTTTCTGCGAATCTATTACAGAAATCAAACTGATTTTTAATGCTCATAGGGCCTATGAACATAAGTTCACCAATAGGACTTTCAATAACCTGGTGAACACAAATCCAACATGGCGGCGACGCGAAATATAAATACTCACATGGTAATTTCTCGCAAATTAACCATCCAAGTGCAGTGACACTTATACAAATGTTAATCTAATGGCATCTAATTTGTTTCAATTGTTTCCATAACCACAAGATGGCAGCTGTGCGAAATATTAAAATTTCGTTTTTACTTCTTGCGTCCTAATCATGCGATTGAAATTTGAATACTACACGTACACAATAATCTTCATGTAACAGTACATAACTCTAAGACCTACATATATAAAAATCCAACATGGCGACCATCCGCAATATTTAGTCGGTTCTCAATTTCTACGAATCTATTACAGCAATCAAACTTGAATTTTGTATGTTGATAGTGGCAATTAACATGAGTAGGACATATGAAAATAGGCTGTATAGTTCTTCACGTAACTACTTGTTATATTTTTGGGTTCAGCACCTTAAACAAAATTCTGGATACGCCACTGCCTACAGCTACTACTAACTACTGGCTTGCGTCTAGCTTAAGTATTAGAAGAAGAAAAGGACAACAAAGAGTAGTAAATTAAAGGAAAGATAGGTCAACACTATTATATCCAATTGCATTGGGTGTTATGCCCTAACTCTGAAAAAATGAGATTTTTAATTTATTAACTTAATAATTTTATATTTATTTATTAATTTTTGAAATTCATTTATTTATTTGTTTATTTTATTTAATATTTTATTTATTTAATTAATTATTTATTTATGTATTTATTTACATTTTTTATTCATTTATGTATTTATTTAATCATTCATTAATTAATTAGGGCATAACACCCAATACAATTGTTTACATATTGTGTTGACCAACTGAAAAGCAAACATTTCGTTTACCAAGGCAACACTGAAAACTTGGCTTCCAACACGATAATAAGAGAAAGGGAAATGAAGTGAATGAGAAATGAGGGACTTGGAAATAAGCCGACCCATCTCAGGAGACCCTCGGATTCGCCAAACCCCGAAGTCAACAGGCGTGAGCCCTTGAGGGTGTAGCGTTATCCAAGGTACTCCATGCGTGATGGGGCTTCATGTACAGTACCTGCATCCTCTAGGGTCTCTTACAGTAAGCAGGAAATACCACAGAATTCATATTTATGAAAGTTTAAATGTTATATACTCATCTCCCTAGATCCCAATATAATGGCTGAAAATGCACGACGGCTGAGCTAGTGTATCAGAGAATATACAAACTCCAAACTTTCCTTTCGGTACGCGGTAGTGGATCTGGGGAGAGCTTTGAAATCCAATATTCATTGGAAAATGAACTTGCCAAAGAAGTTTGTCTTTAAGACGCCCTGTGGTATATTCGCTAACATTATTCAGCTTAGTTGTGTAGGAGATGTGCCGTAAGACACATGGGCGGAGTACATAGAAAACTTCGTGTGACGTTATTCTTTGGTACGAGGATGTATCAACGGCCTAAAAACTGCAATAGTAACAAGTCAATATCCTATTGGAAATAAATTCTAACGCGTTTTCATTGCCCCCATGGAAATACGTATACGAGAATGCCAATTCCAAATCCAATGTCAGTTATTAAATAAATACTCACTGACAAAATTTAGTTCAAGTTGCAGGGGTAGGTCATGCAAACCCGCCGAGTGGGTTGGGAACATGATACAGCCCGCAATGCCGCATTTACATTCTTCACTTTGAGCATTATTAGGCCACTCAAATACCGTATCTAATTTAACGCCGCGTTCATCGCCTACAATTAATTTACTACCAACATAGTTTCACATTCCACCAAAATAATATATTTCATAGCCTAGCGATACGACGCTGAGGCAATGCAAATTAAAACACACAATATAGGTCTAATCTAAATCTATACGAACTTTTATTACCATTTCACTTCTTCTTCCTTCGGCTTTTTCCCAATTAATTGGGGTCGCCGGAGCCAACCAGGCTCATTTTGGTTTTGGCCGGGGATTTAAGGCCGGATGCCCTTCCTGACACCACGTGATTTTTCAGGTGAAAATTCCACCCCGCTGTCACCGGGATTCGAACCCCGGCCGTCCGGGTGAAAGACGAGCAGCTAAGCCACTGCGCCACCACGCTCCCCTTTTATTACCATTTCACTAACATTTATTAATTCAATTACACCATTAACTTCTTATTAGAAGCAACTTTGCACACTGAAATGGATGCTGCTGTCAAAAGTTGTCGTTTTTTTTTCTCCATGAAGTCAATGCATGCGAACCAAATGTAGTTGAATGTTATGAGAAGGTGACCATGGCGATAAACAGAAAGGATCGATTCAGTGCTCAATACGCATCATAGACGTCAGGAAAGTTAATTATAACAACATAAATTACACCTCTATAAGTGATTTATTTATTTATTTATTTATTTAGCGTATTGGATTCAGTGCCCTGAGTGTCCGAGGACATGTTCGGCTTGCCAGAGGCAGTAGCTGCATCAAGCGGACACCCATAGGGTGAGCTATAAGTTCCGTTCAATATCAAGTAGTTCCAACTTTCGCTACCAGATGTCACTGACACCTAGTGGTGAACGTTGGCACTTTGATAGAGCGTTTCAACGAAATCTAACCAAGAATTTAGCTTCACACAAGTTTAGTTAGTTGAAGGATGTTTTACATGCCATAAATCTATGATATTTGACCGCCGGCTTTACGTCCCCTCCAAAGGAAGCATACTGAAGGATTTTAACGCTCTTAAAAATCCGACGACTTCGGCCGGGTTTGAACACCAATATCTTGGGCACAGCAGTTCAGCATTCTACCGACTACACCACCGAAGCCCCTTATATAAGAGAACACCTCTCGGTCGGCAAAAGGGAAATTTACCTGAGTGCTAATTTATTTCGATCCATTCCTTGGATGATATTCATTGCAATGCATAATAATAATCCAAGTATAAGTATTTTGACCGAACTGTTGTACGGGTTCATCTGTTTCCTCGCGAGCTGCAATATAACCGAATGGTCTTCTTTTATGATAGATCTTAGCAGGCGCTGAAGACGCAGCACCTCGTCACCACCATCGCTCCTTAGTTCACACCGCAATCAACACAAAGTAACGTAATATTTGTAAGCTTAACTTACATTCAACTAGCAAATACCATTTACTATTATCATACACAGCCTGGACGGTGGGTGAGTGGTTATCGTGTCGCACTGCCAACCCCAAGCTCGCAGATTCGCTCCACGCCGTGGTAAGTGATTTCTGAAAGGCGATAAAAATCACGGTACGCATGTTAAAAGTTGTTGGCATGTTATAGAACCCATTTGAATTCCGTGGGCCGTGTTCATAATGGCAAAATTAATCTCGGGATTTTCCGTCAACACAAAAAGTTCCTCCTATCTCTACTAGAAAGCGCTATAGTGTCAAGGAGCTTACATATCTAACCTCCTTGACTTACATAGCGCTCCAAGGAGCGATAAAATTCGACATGCAAGCTGCCCTTCACCCGGCACCCGAGGCCATACGACATTATTATTATTATTATTATTATTATATCATACACACGGTGGTTATAATTAAACTTGTGCTACTTGCGAGGGGCCTCCCGGACACACGAGTGATCTTAGGACAATGAAACGGTGTGGAAACCTTTTATCGGACATGAGGAAGAGACATAACGAATACACTATTGAAAGGAACACATTATAGCCTAATTTCCAAATGAGTGGGTTACAGGTGTTAATGGCGTACCATGTTGACAGTCCAGGTTACAAACTATGCTCAATATGACGACCATCTGCATCCACGACAGCCTGGAACCGGATCATCAGCCCATCGTGCCCCACTGCGTGGCCACCATGATCCCCAGATTTGAACCCGTGTAATTTCTGGCTGTGGGGTAACCTTAAGGACAAGGTGTATCAACAGAACACTGACATATGTTGCCGTTTGAAGTTGATCATCACCAGGTAAGTAGCCAGCATCCCTCCTGAGATGTTGCGGGCAGTGGTGGAACACTCGCTTGTGCGATTCCAGGCTGTCGTGGATGCAGATGGTCATCACAATGAGCATCGTTTTTAACCTAGACTGTCAACATGGTCCGCCATTAACACCTGTTACCCACTCATTTGGAAATTAAAATGTCTTCCTTTAAATGATGTATTCGTTATGTCTCTTCCGCATGTCCTGCCAAAGGTTTCCACACCGTTTCATTGCCCTACGATCGCTCGTTTGTCCGGCTTGCCTCCAAGTAGCGCATGTTTACTTATAACCACTCTGCATTTAAACTCTATGGAGTATGTTTCACAAAACTCAAGCTCATAAACCAGAGGGAATTAGAAGATACAGTTTGGTTGGTTGGTTCCTCACTTTAGGGGCTGCGACAACGTGGTATTGTAGCCCTGTGTACTTTGGGTGTGTGTAGAATTCGTCTGATAACCGGTGTTAATTGTGATGGCTGTATTAGTGTGTGTTATCTGTTTTAATTCAAGTAAGGACTGCAGATATTGAATTTGTTTTCAAGTAGTTCCTACTTTTGCCGCCGAACGCCACCGTCAACGACCAACTAAATTAGAACTTAGTTACCAGATGCCACCGCAGTCGGCTCTTGACGACGAACGTAGGAACCTAAGAACGTTAGTCAAATGGTTAACCTATATATAATTTAGATTCACACAAGTGTAATTAGTGGAAGGTTCTTTAACATGCCATAAATCTATGACATGGGACCGCCGGCTTTACTTCCCCTCCGAAGGAAGGCATACTGGGGGATTTTTAACGGTCTTAAAAATTCCGACGACTTCGGCCGGGTTTGAACCCGCGATCTTGGGCGTAGAAGCTCAGCCACTAAGATACAGTTTGTATCTTCATCTACCAAATCGTCTCAATAGTACAGGAAAAATCTTGCATTTCTTGAAATGTCAACGGAAATGTATTTATTTGTTTATAAAGTGCGTTTAAACAAATACATAAGACGATAGCCCCTGGCAGAAATGTGTAGCGTCGAGTTTGCATAACAGTAAAGACGAGCGGGTGGTATATGCACATGGGGCGCTCACAAAGTAACCAATCATAGAACTAAGCATTCAAAAGAAAGAGAATTACCCGGAGAAGTGACGAATTGCACTCTCATTTAATAAATATCAACAATTTGTTTATAAAAAAAATGTTTAAGATAATAATCAAGGCGATTGCCCTGTGTCGCGTCAAGCCTTGTGAGGATAATGTACAGGGTCATTATGTGTGTGCGCACCAGTAAACACGGCAAGCTAAGCCGGCTGTGACTAGCGCAGATCGCACCCGCGCCCAACCGGTTCAACCGGCGGTGCCGCGCTCCGCTGACTCACATCGTTAGTTCTCACGTGTTTTGTCATTCATATGGGCGTGTATTTGCAAAGCTTAGACGATAGTGTTGCACGTTTAGTGAGCATTGTGATTACTGTGATTGTTGGTCATGCCAAGACACCAATTCGCATTTCACGAACGTGTGTATATCTTTAATTCGTATATAAAAAGCAGAAAATCTTTTTCTGAAACGAGTCGAAAATTTTGAATCAAGTTTCCAGGAAGACCTGTGCCTAATGCCAGTACAGTTAGGAGGCTCGCTAAACGATTCAAGGAAACAGGCTCCGTAAATAATAAAAGAGTTGACAGATATTCTTTCATCAGAAGATATCAGGTGTGTATTACCAGAGAGGGAGGACATTTTCAGCATCGCCTATGAGCTCTGTAAGTACACATTATTGAACATGTTTGGTAAAAGTGTGAAAGTGCGCGCCGATCGCCGGCTGAACCGGGCGCGCGCGGCCACGATCTACGCTAGTCACAGCCGGCTTAGCTTGCCGTGTTTAATAGCGCGCAAACACATAATGACCCTGTACAACGACAATGATGTTGAAATGTGAGATTTCTCTCAAGAGTTCCCTATGTAGGCTACTATTTGTTACTATTTCTAGTTGTCCCTCCCTATATCATTCTGCTAAGGTCCCATTCCAGTCTTGTACCGAAAATAAGGTCCCATTAACACCAACCTACACATATGGGGTACCTACAGATTCAGCATAACCCAATGCGTAAGCGAAACGCACTCACTTAATCTTTAAATGCCTCAGAATTGAATAAATACCTTAAAACATGTATATTTACAGAAATAGATGGACCTGTGAGATTCTGTTACCATGGTTACCGTGTTGCATTCATTCATTATTTCATTGTAAATATACATGTTTTAAGGTATTTATTTAATTGTGAGGCATTTAAAGAGTAAGTGAGTGGGTTTCGCTTACGCATTGGGTTATGCTGAACCTGTAGGTACCCCATATGTGTAGGTTGGTGTTAATGGGACCATATTTTCGCTACAAAACTGGAATGGGTTCTTGAACAGTCGTCGACAACACTATCATTTTGCGGAGAAAATCAGTACCAGTACCTGGAAACCATGGACTGAAGAACGGAAGAAACTCCTCAGTGCCCAGAACCTTTTCATCTGAGAGTTCTCTCGCGTTCCTTAGATAGGCATAACAATGTGAAAATAATAATAATAATAATAATAATAATAATAATATATTTACAATCTGTAGGACTTTAATATAAATCCACCTCATGGCACAGCGGCTAGCATTCTTGGCATTCACGTCTGAGATCCGGGTTCGATTCCTGGTTCAGCCAAGAAATTTAATTCTGGTCTGAAGACTGGAACGAGGAACACTCAGTCTCGTGAGGCATAACTGGGAATTGTGTTCATTCCTCAGCCTTATATGAAGTGGTTTTCCGTCGTTTACCACTTCTCTTCCAAGAGAAAACCGGGATGGTTCTTAACTGAAAGGTCACGGCCACCCCCTTCTCAATCCTAGATTTGATTATTAGTACAGCCATCAGAATGTTACGGGTTATCCGACAGATTCAACACACACAACCAAATGCACGGAGCTACAACACCGTGATGTCGCAAAGCCCCGAAAGAAATCAACAACAACAACAACACTTTGAAATAAGATAAAACGAATCCATAATTGGTGGCCTTATTAGCCTATTTTCAATTTTGAAAAAATAGGCTTATGAGATCACCTTTTGTCCGTGTGTGTGTGCGTGTGTGTGTGTGAGGTGTGTGTGTGTGTCCCCTAATAAAATCTAAACGGCTGGAGCGATTTCAGTGAAACTCAGTGAGTTCATAGCGCTATTCCCGGCGACCTCGACCGTGCCCTTCAAATTTTGTTACGTCTCACCAATCCAACATGGCGGCTGTGCGAAATATTTCACTAGCATTCAATATCTCCGAAACTATTACCGATATCGCCCTGAAATTGTGCACGGCAAGAAAGGGCACTACTAGAAGGTCACCTACGAGACTTTCAAAAACCTGGTGACTACAAAACCAACATGGCGGCCAAGCGAAGTTGAGACTTTTAAATAGACTTTTCTCACGATTTAACTATCCAAACGTAATCAAATTTGGTACAGCAATTGTTTATACGCATTGTAATGCACTGGCATCTAATTTAGTTCAATTGTTTACATAACCTCTAAATGGCGGCTGTGCGAATATTTCACTGACATTCTATATCTCCGAAACTATTACAGATATCACCCTGCAATTTTGTACGGTGATAAAGGGTACTGATAAAAGTTTACCTACTGTATGTATATTTCATAAACCTGTAAAGTACAAAACGAACATGGCGACCAAGCGAATTTGAAATATTTTAATAAAATTTTCTCGTGATTTAACTCTTTGAGCGCAGTGAAATGTGGTACAGTAAATGATTTTGCAGATTGTAATGCACTGCCATCTAATTTAATTCAATTGTTTACGTAACCTCAAGATGGCGGCTGTGCGAAATTTTAAAATTAAGTTTGTATTTCTTGTGTCGTAATCATGCGATCGAAGTGAAAGTTTGAATAATGAACCTAGGCAATAATTGGTCTTGAATGGTACATAACTCTATGGCCTATACATATAACAATCCTAAATGGCGAGCTTCCGAAATATTTAGACGGTTCTCAATATCTATGAATCTTTTACAGCAACCAAACTGAAATTCTTTATGTTCATAGAGACTATGAACATATGTTCACCTATAGGACTTTCAGTATCCTGGTGAGCACAAATCCAACATGGCGGCGACGCGAAATATAAATATTTAAATGGACGTTTCTCGCGAATTAACTATCCGAGTGCCGTGAAACGTTGCACGTTAAATGCTTATACAAATATTGATCCACTGGCATCTAATTTATTTCAATTGTTTGCATAATCACAAGAAGGCTGCTGTGCGTAATTTTAAAATCTCGTTTTTACTTCTTGTGTTCTAATCATGCGATTGAAGCTTGAATACCACACGTACACAATAATCTTAATGTAATAGTACAAAAATAAAAATCCAACCTGGCGACCATCTGAAATATTTGGACGGTTCTCAATATCTACGAATCTGTTACAGCAATTTAACTGAAATTTAGTATGTTGATAGAGGCAATTAACATGAGCAGGATATATGAAAATAGGCTGTATAGTTCTTCACGGAACTACTTGTTTTTCGATTGTTGTTGTTGTTGTTGTTTTAATTAGAGGCAAGTGACGACTTAGTCGTTGTTAACTTGGGTATAATAATAATGATAATAGACTAGTAATAATAATAATAATAAATCATAAATTTTTATTTTTCCTTTCAGCGTCTAGTCTTGTCTGCAAGCCTCTGTTTTCGAACAAGTCAACACCATGATCCCCTATTAGCAGTTAGCACTGCGGCCTCCTCTGCTTCTACACCTCTCATTTTGAAATCGTTCAACACTGAATCTAGCCATCTCCTTCTATGTCTACCTCTGCTTCTCTTTCCCTCTACAACTGAATTCCTTAACCTCGTAAGTTAAAAATGTCCACATGACCCCTCCATCTAAGTCGGATCATATGAACAGCTTCATCTAGCGTGTTCATTTATAACTTAGCCTTTATCTCTTCATTACGAATATCCTCCTGCCATTGTTCCCATCTGTTTTTCCCAGCGATCATTCGTAATAATAATAATAATAATAATAATCTTCCTCTTCATTTGCTTTAGCATTTGTCCCGCCTCGTGGCAGGGTCCGCTATGTTAATCCGCTCTCTCCACTTTACTCGGTCATGGACCATGTCCGTATGTAGGTTGACGCTTTTCAGATCCCTGTGCAATGTTTAGGCCCACCGTTATCTCAGACGAACCTTTGGTCTTTTGCCGGTGACCTCTAGTTTGCAGCCCTGACCGTAGCGCATGCCCAAACCATCGCAGACGACCCGCTCGCATTTTGTTGTTGATTGCCGTGGTACCAAATCGTTCGCTTAAGGCGGGTTCACACGGAGTCGTGAAGCGGGCGAGTGCACTACTAGTTTTAGCATGCGTCACAACTTGCTTATTCAACTCACGAACCCACGAACTTGTTCAGTTCACACGGACGGAGTGTTCTCGCCGGTCGTAAGTTTCTCGCTCGTGGATCAATCATGGCAGAACGTGAAGCTGCGAAAGAATACGACTAAAGCTCACTCCAACCAGTCGGAGATTTCACGACTCACATTTTCGAGGGCGAGCACGACCCCCACTCCCACTACCACTGGTTTACACGAGGTCGTGCCCACGACCGGCTGATCGACTAGTAGTGCTCTCGCCCGCTTCACGACTCCGTGTGAACACGCCTTTATTCTTTAATTGGGTATGTGATCAAACCTAGTAATGCCAGCTATCCATCTAAGCATCTTGGTCTCCATGACACTTAGCCGACGTAATAATAATAATAATAATAATAATAATATTAATAATAATAATAATAATCAAAACTAACAAAAGGCGTAGGGATGTGGCGACCCCATCGCCCAGTGGCTGACCATTGCAATCAGCCACCCGAGTATTGGCGGGAAAACCATACCTTTTTCGAGTAGGAGGAAATGCCTGCTCTTAGCCGGAAGACATCATGAGGCTCTCCAAGGCTCACAACCTTGGTAGTATTTTGGTCAGTGCGAAATATCACTGACCCCAATCTACAGTTTTTCAACTGTTCAAAGCATGGAGAAAAATTCAGCAGAAGCTACTGCCCCAAGTGGTAACCAATCCACATTCACCTTGAGTGAAGCATGCAGGCCTTCGGATTCTGGGGAGCCTGCGCAGACATGCGTGGAGGTATCGGAGACTCCAGGAAAGGTCAGATTCAAACGACGGAATTTTTTTGCTACTTTCAACGCAAACTCACTTCCTAAGACCGGCAAACTCAAACAGGTTACTGATGTCTTGTCCCGATACCAGATATTGATCGCTGCAATTCAGGAAACAAGATTCACGGATGAACAGTGCTTTGTGTCACAAGGTTATAGAATCTTCAAAGGCAAGAGCGGTAAACGTGTAGTAAAAACCATCCCACACTTAGGCACAGGATTTATTGTCAACAGGAAGATTTTGGGTTCGATTGTGGACTTCACATCCCCTAACAGCCGAGTCTCTACTCTTTCTTTTCGGTGTACAAATAGAGTTTACACAATGGTGAACGTACATGCGCTAATCAACCAGGCGAATAAGAAGGACCCGGAAGGAACAGACGCATTCTGGGAGGAGCTAGAATATATCCTCTCAAAGGTACCTGACAAACATACCATCATTCTGCTAGGGGATTTCAATGCCCAGCTTGGCAAAGAACGAAAATATCAGAAGATTATTGGAAACTACCCAGCTCACAGGAGAACTAATCGTAATGGAGAGAGGCTTGTAGAGTTATGCAGAGCATTCAATCTGGTCCTAAAGTCAACGGCGTTCAAACACCTACCCAGAAAACAGAAGACCTGGATTTCTCCAAACTCCAACCTTGGTGAATTCCAAATTGATCATGTCGCCATTGCACGGAAAGCGCAACGAGAGATCCAGAACGTAAGGTTCTGAGAAGTGGCAACTTAGACTCGGATCACTACCTATCGCAGATCAAAGTTAGACTAATTCCAAGAAATAACAAGAAGATTACTCCAAGAAAAACTTATAAGTTTGACAGAGACAAGCTAAGGAGCAACCAAGAATTCACCCACAAGTTGGAAACTTTAAATCCAGAGAATTGGGAACAATTACAAGAGGCTATGGTCAGAACAGCAAAGGAGACTGTCCCACTCACAAAATCAAGAAATCATCTTTGGTGGGATCATGAATGTGATACAGCAGTTCAGCTAAGACAGGTTGCGTGGCAGAAATGGAATTGTCACAAAAATGAAGAGAACAGGGTCAACTTCCTAAACGCGAGAAAATCTGCATCAAAAACCATCCGTGGCGTGAAACGTATGTTTAATAAGGAACAGTTGGTACAGATTGAGCAAGACTTCCAGAAAAATAACACACGTAACTTCTATAAAACCTTCAAGAACAGTCTGAACAAATACAACCCCCCAAGTCTACAGTTTAAAGATTCCAACGGGAAATTAGCTCACAATGATAAAGATAATTGTCAGATTCTAGCAAGTTATTTTGAAAACCTCCTCAACTGTGAGGCTCCTGAGACCCCTTTCGTTTATGAAATAAATCCAAACATCCATCCTGATGCGTCCCCTCCTACGAAGGCTAAAATCACGAAGATCATCCAAGAGCTGAAGGACAACAAGGCACCGGGTGAAGATTTGATAATTGCTGAACTGTGGAAACATGCAGGGTAAAAAGCAGTCGACAAGCTTGTTGCAATTATTCAAGAGATCTGGGAGAGCGATAAACTTCCAAGTGGATGGACCTCTGCAGTAATTCATCCACTACATAAAAAAGGGGGGAAAACCGATGTGAACAATTACCGTGGCATCTCTCTTCTATTAATAACTTACAAGATCCTCTCAAAAGCTCTGCAGAATAGGGCGGAACAACAAATCGATCCACAACTTGGGGAATACCAAGGGGGTTTCCGAAAGGGACGATCATGTGCTGAGCAGATTATGAATCTGAAGTCCATCCTGTCATATCTGAAACTCAGGAACAGGGAATTCGTGATGACCTTTGTTGATTTTAGGAAAGCGTACGACTCAATTGATCGAACCACCCTATTGAAAATCCTTGAAGAGTTTGGCTTAGATAACAAGACTCAATCAATTATCCAGCAAACCCGGACCAACACCACCTCCAAAGTGAAGTTCAGAGGAGAGATGAATGTTGACCTGTAAATAATTGTTTATATAATTGTAAGATATATCCCTACTTAGTATAAAACAAAGTCCCCGTTTCTTGGATGTCACGGGTAATCTCAAGAACCACTGGATGGATTTTGATGTGGTTTTACCATTCTGTAAAGGATATCTCGAGGAAGTTTTCTGTAGAAAATAATTTATTTATGATGTAAGAAAGTCAAGCAGTAACGATTTCAGTTAAAACGTCGAAAAAAATACCTGGGGTCCATACGCTTTTCAAGCTTACGTTGGGCAAACCATAAAAAATCTATATACTATGTATGATTGTAAGGATTGTTCAGCATGAAAAGTTATGCAAAAAAGTCCGTGAGAGCATATCTATATCTTCAATACATCGTCCACTGTAAGTGTTTTTAGATTGGACGGAAGGGGGATTTGTGTTTCATGCAGCCCGCCATTCTTAAATTACGTCTGACAAGAATCAATATAGCGCTGCCTTGGGCTTTTGTGGGTATCCACTCTCATAACGTAACGGCGGTGCTTTTTGAGGATCCAACCAGCCTTCGGGCTGACTACCTAACAGACAGACAGACAAGAATTCGTTGCACATGCATCTCCATGATAATATTATAATTGATAGTCCAGTCAGTGATTTTAACCCATCATGCCTAGACAGAAAACAGATATAGGTCGTAGTTCATTGACGTCGAAAAAAAAAGTGTTTATCACGTAATGCATTCAAAACTGATCCCGGTCGAAGCCGGGGCGTGTTGCTAGTGAATTTATAATGTATCCTTGTTTTGCCATACGATATAAATAACTAGAACAGACGCAATACACGGAAGAATACAGAATACAGATGTTCAGAAGAACGCAAAAGAGAGCACAGTGAACGAATGAAGAATATTGGGAAGAAAGGAAGAAACATTGTGCTAAATAAGTTCTAAGACGCTCCTTAGTTGGGCTAAACTAATAAAATAATAAGAACCAACAAAGTGAGTTCATGAAGAGAGTTTGGGAGAAGAGGAGGAAGAGGAAGAAGAAGAAGAAGGCAAAATTCTTCAAGCCAACAAACAAGTTTCCAACGTGCTCTATGAATGGGCATAACGAAGAAAGAAGGAAGGTAAGAAAGAAAGAAGAAGAATATATAGCCTACCTAATAATAATAATAATAGTAATATCGTATGGCCTCGGGTGCCGGGTGCAATCTTTGTTATTTGACACCCAGAGAGTAGCTTGATTGTTGAATTTTGTTGTTCCTTGAAGCACTATGCAAATCAAGGAGGTTAGGTATCTAAGCTGCTTGACACTATAGCGCTCTCTAGTAGAGAAATGTGGAACTTTGTGTTGGCGTAAAATCCCGAAATTAATTTTGCCATTATGAACGCGGCCTACTGAATTCAAATGGATTATTTAACATGACAACATCGTATGACACGCGTATCGTGATTTTTGCCGCCTTTCAAAAATCACTAACCACGGCCAGGAGCGAACCTGCAAGCTTGGGGTTAGTAATCCGACACGATAACTACTCACCCACCGTGGCAAACTAAGAAGAATAATGATAATACAGTGGAACTTGGATAATTCAAACCTCAAGGGACCAGTAAAAAAAAATCGAATTATCCAAAAATTCGAATTAAGAAAGTTCTTAGAAAAGGGTAGAGAAACTATATTTTATTACGTTTACATAATGATTTACGTTGAACAAAGGAGATTAACAGGCAACGGTACTTTATAAAGACTGTATCGTGAAGAACCTCAAATGTTTCAAATGAAAAAGAAAACCAAATTGTACTATTCACCTATTTAACGACAGTAGTAATCCAGCAATCTAGTTAAGTCTCAGAGAAATCTACTGTTTTTCAAAATAGTTTGGGATTTTTACCTGTTTCCTACAATGAAGTCTCTCAGCCATCACAAAAGAATCTAACAAATTTAAGGAACGGAAAACAGAACCACATACGTTATTTCTACTTAAAAAAAAACGCCTAAATTCTGTGAAGTGGTTTGTTGTTTGAGCTGAACTCAGAACAGTTTTTTCGGGAACTGACCCAACTGTTTGGCTTCCGATCGGCTTTTTACACTAAAAACATCGAATTATCCAAAATATAATTCGAATTAACCACGATTATTTAGCATTGATTGTATATAAAATGCTAGGGACCGAGGGAAAAATTCGAATTAAAGAAGATTTCGAATTTTAGAAGCTCGAATTAGTCACGTTCCACTGTACAAGTTTTGAATTGGACCTGATGAGTGAAACAGTAACGCAAGGAGTCGTGCCGTGTAAGTACAAGCCTAGACGATTTACGAGAGGTATGAGTAAACCCATCATCTACATTGCACACCGTACCAATTATGGGCACCACTTAGGGATGAACTTGAAAGTTAATCTCGAGAGGGAGAATACAAAGGAAAGCATAAAGTCAGTCCATGGCCTTCCAGTACAGCAGTCGTGCTTTTAATAGTGCACTAACTCTCCTTAATGGCAGAGTCCTTTTCTTACAAGATAATTGTAGGAGCTCTACGCTATGCCAAGCGAAGGAAATCCATTTGTAACAAAGTATATAATTCAGTGGAACTCCCTTTTATACAATAGCTACGTACATTGGATTAAGCCATAATTAAGGGGGAGGGGGGAGCAGAGTTGAAAGTAAGCGAAGTCACTCAATGGGAAAGGGTACATAAGTAGCTGAGTGTAGGTATTCTATGCAATGTTGCGTTACCACATCTGGTGGCAGATGACCTAGACGTTACATTGTTAAAACCACAATACTACCACTACCATTTCACAGTTCACATAACCTTATTCCATTCTAGTGAAGTGTGTCATTTGTGTATTCATCACATTCAGTGGTTCTCGAGTTCACCCGTTATATCCAAGAATCGCGGACTTCATTTTATACTAACGTAGAGATGCGACAAATAACACATTTGAAGATAAAGGACACTATCTTTAACTTTCCGTCGGGCGCAATATTAAATATAGTGGCATTTGGCGCAGTGAGCCTGTGAGGCACACGTCTTTTAGAAATCACAATAAAATACAATGTACAATATTTGCTGAAGGAAACCTATATACTCTTTAAATATTTGCCCTTGTTTACATAAAGTTTATCATAAGAAGGATGATGATTATGTGTGATAAGAGTTCCTTCATAAATACTGCTTTCCCAACATTCCTTCTCATTTTCATAAGTAAAAACACCAATTTTATTGGTCATCACTAGGGCTCGGATCGATATGCTCGATAAAATCTCCAGATATGCTCGAAAACCCTGTGTTTTATGCTCGATAGATATGCTCGAAAAACCCATTATATGCTCGAAAAAACCATTATAAACCCATTATATGCTCGATAGATATGCTCGAAACCCCCATTATATGCGGTTAAATATGCAGAATATGCTCGAAGAACACCGTTAAAAACTATAGAAAGGAAAGTGAAACGAAAAACCAATAACTTAGCTTTAAATACGAGCTTTATTTTCTAATTGTATGTGTATACTCACATTCAAGTCTTACAAGTATATATAAGAAAAGTGCTCTTATAAAAGATACAGTTTAAAAGTTCATTTACAAAATGTTCAGAATTAGGCGAGTCAATGAAGTATATCTGCATTGGTCTGTACAACAAGAAATTTTCTATGTTTTCAGTTTTGAATGATTTTCTTAAATCAGTCAATAAAAGTTTCAATGACGAGAACGACCTCACAAAAGGTTAAAAGCCTTCGGTTCTATTATTCGCACCAGATAGGCTTTTCAATAATTATTTCAGTTTTCGAACCTTATGGATTGTCAGGGCCCGAATTCGGGGGAGAATTCGAAGAAAAACAAACTATTTAGACGAAAACCACAAGAATATGCATTTATATGCTTCTATTCTGAATACCGCGGTTTTATGCATTTATATGCTCGATAAATTTCAATTCTCTTGGTCCCAGAGAGGTGAAAATACCACCGAAAGGCTTCTTTAAATGTGTACTATTCAGGAAAAAAAATGCAAATAGGCTCGATTCCGAGCCCTAGTCATCACAATTATCAGTTTTGGTACAATAGTGAATACGTAATGGTGCACGATCAGGCGCATTGAGTCTGGCAGATACTTCTACAACAGCACGTGTGGAGGGTCATTTACAAACTGTCCGATATGGGCTTGAAGGTCATGCCGAAACGGGCAGTTACTGAAAAGAGGTTGCAGCTCCGGCCCCACGGATGACGAATACGAAATAAGGATTAACACGTGTGCTTGTTAGATCAGTTGCGCCCGACGGAAGGTTAATAAAATATTAAAATTACTGACCAAGGCAATGCGCCAAGTCCCAATATTTCGAGTCAGGCTATCTAGAAGGATGAGTGACTACGAACTCCACTGTGGAAAAGTAATCATAGCTTCGAAGCCATTTTTCAGCGTAGCCTTCATAATCTGAACTCTTTTTAAGAGATACAGGCTTTTAAGAAAGCTGCTCAAATTCAAAGAACTCAGATTATTATTTAAACATTTTGCTAAACGTACACCAAATCTGGTTGTCTGAGGTGCCTATAGACATTCCACTACTTCAGATAAGTATCAACATTAGATATTTACACATTAGTAGTAGATTAACCCTTGAGAACTGGCGTGAAACAAGTAGTAATGTGAAGAACTATACAGCCTATTTTCATATATCCTACTCATGTTAATTGCCTCTATCAACATATTGAGAACCGTCTAAATATTTCAGATGGTCGCCAGGTTGGATTTTTATTTTTGTACTATTACATTAAGATTATTGTGTACGTGTGGTATTCAAATTCAATCGCATTATTAGAACACAAGAAGTAAAAACAAGATTTTAAAATTTTGCACAGTTGCCTTCTTGTGATTATGCAAACAATTGAAATAAATGAGATGCCAGTGGATTAACATTTGTATAAGCATTTAACGTGCAATGTTTCACTGCACTCGGATAGTTAATTAGCGAGAAACGTCCATTTAAATATTTATACTTAGCGTCGCCGCCACGTTGGATTTGTGCTCACCAGGTTATTGAAAGTCCTATAGGTAAACATACTGTATGTTCATAGCCTCTATGATCATAAAAAATGTCACTTTGATTGCTGTAAAAGATTCATAGATATTGAGAACCGTCTAAATATTTCGGATGCTCGCCATTTTGGATTGTTATATATATAGGCCATAGAGTTATGTACCATTCAAGGACAATTATTGCGTAGGTTCATTATTCAAACTTTCACTTCGATCGCACGATTACGACACAAGAAATAAAAACTTAATTTTAAAATTTCGCACAGCCGCCATCTTGAAGTTATGTAAACAATTGAACTAAATTAGACTCCAGTGCAATACAGTGTATATAAAAATTTCCTGTACCATGTTTAATTACGTTCGGATGGTTAAATCGCGAGAAAAGTCTATTTAAATGTCTCAAATGCGCTTGGCCGCGATGTTGGTTTTGTAGTTACCTGGTTTTTGAAAGTCTCATAGGTGAATTTCTAGTAGTTTCCTTTATCACCATACAAAATTTCAGGGTGATATCGGTAACAGTTTCGGAGACACTGAATGCTGGTGAAATACTTCGCACAGCCGCCATGTTGGATTGGTGAGACAGAATAAAATTTGATGGGCACGGTCGGGGTCGGCCAGAATGGTGCTATGATCTTACCGAGTTTCATTGTAATCGCTCCAGCCGTTTGGAAGTTATTAGACACACACACACGCACACACACACACGGACAAAAGGTGATCTCATAAGCCTATTTTTTCATAAAATGAAAATAGGCTAAAAATATAACACGAGAACTGGCGCCGGATCATCTTAACCCATAGTGTCGTAGTCGTACGGATTTTAACGAAGTAATTTTACTCCTGGTGTCTTCCTATGAACTATTCCCAGTATAAAAACAAGTAGTTCCGTGAAGAACTATACAGCCTATTTTCATATATCCTACTTAGGTTAACTGCCACTATCAACATACAAAATTTCAATTTGATTGCTGTAATAGATTCGTAGATATTGAGAACCGACTAAATATTTCGGATGGTCGCCATGTTGGATTTTATACATGTAGGTCCTAAAGTTATGTACTGTTACATGAGGATTATTGTGTACTTGTAGCATTCAAACTTCAATTGCATTATTAGGACACAAGAAGTAAACACGAGATTTTAAAATTTCGCACAGCTGTCATCTTGTGGTTATGGAAACAATTGAAATAAATTAGATGCCAGTGGATTAAGATTCGTATAAGGATTTACTGTACCAAGTTTCACTGCACTCGGATGGTTAAATTGCGAGAAACGTTCATGTGAATATTTATACTTCGCGTCGCCGCCATGTTGGATTTGTGATCACCAGATTATTTAAAGTCCTATAGGCGAACTTAAGTTCATAGCCCCTATGAAAATAAAATAAAATCAGTTTAATTGCTATAATAGATTCGTAGATATTCAGAGCCGTCTAAATATTTCGGATAGTCGCCATGTTGGATTGTTAAATGTATAGGCCATAGAGTCATGTACCATTAAAGGAAAATTATTGCGTAGGTTTATTATTCAAACTTCGATCACATGATTACGACACAAGAAATAAAAACTTAATTTTTGAAATTCGCACAGCCGCCATCTTGAGGTTATGTAAACAATTGAACTAAATTAGATGCCAGTGTATTTCAATGTGTATAAACATTTCCTGTACCAGATTTCATTGCGTTTGGAACACAAAATCGCGAGAAAGGTCTATTTAATATTTTCAAATTCACTTGGCCGCCATGTTCGTTTCGTAGTTAATCGGTTTTTGAAAGTCTTATAGATGAACTTCCAGTAGTGCCCTTTATCTCCGGACAAAATTTCAGGCAGATACCGCTTATAGTTTCAGAGATATTGAATGCCGGTGAAATATTTCGCACATCCGCCATCTTGTGGTTATGTAAACAATTGAACGAAGTTAGATGTCGGTGCATTACAATGTGTATAAACATATACTCTACCAAGTTTTATTGCGTTTGGTTGGTTAAATCGCGAGAAACATCTATTTAAAAGTCGCAAATTCGCGTGGCCGCCATGTTGGTTTTGTAGTTACCAGTTATTCAAAAGTTACATAGGTGAACTTCTAGTAGTTCCCTTTATCACCGTAATAAATTCTAGGGTGATATCGGGAATAGTTTCGGAGATATTGAATGGAGGGGAAATATTTCGCACAGTCGCCATGTTGGATAGGTGAGACGTAACAAAATTTGAAGGGCACAGACGGGGTCGCCCGGAATAGTGCTATGAACTTACTGAGTTTCAATGAAACCGCTCCAGCCGTTTAGATTTTATTAGTGGGACACACACACACACACACACACACAGACACACACACACACGGACAAAAGGTGATCTCATAAGCCTATTTTTTCAAAATTGAAAATAGGCTAATAAAAATGACATTAATCATCCTAACAGTATAATTGGCCTTTGATAGTGGCAGTAAAGCAGTCATCTCGATTCTTTTTTTTTTTTTTTTTTTTTTGAACAAAGGAGCTGATGACCAAGGTGTCCTTAGACCCTAAACATGGTTCAACAAGCCGAAAATTGTCACTCGAGGACTGGCGCCAATGGTAAATCTGACCCGAACGTAAATAATATAGGAATAACTTGAGTGTTCAAAAAGCTATGGACATGTTTCTTTTGCAGGGTGAAGTTCAAGGTTAGGAAGGAAGGTACAGTAAGCGACAGGAAATAAGGGCTGACCAAAATACAGAGCATTATTTAAGCCTCGGGTGAAAAGTACCCATGCGCCTGCCCTCGTGGGTCAACAATATTTTATGTTGTAGTTAAGTTTTAGGGAATTGATATATCTACAGTGCCTTCGACATTTGCCAGTCACAACCTTATTTGCTGGTTTATTCTCTTTGTAGTTTCTCGAATTGGCAACTCCAGCTATCTGATATGACATCTAGCGGTAAAAATGAGAAACTTACCAAGTAGGGTATATTTGTCACGTGGTGACTGTTTGTATATGGTTTCATGTATTCGTAAGCAGATCGAGGTAAATTCTTCGTGTCTTTATACATAATTAATAAGTTTTACTCGTTGATGGAGTGTAAAATTAGTAAAAACAAAGTATATTGTTCAGTTTACGGGTGTAAGTCGATGCATACGAGGGCTGCGGATATAAGTTTTCATCACTTTCCAAAAGATGTAAATAGCAATAGCCGAAAGGTGACGATACCAAATAGATAGGGACAACAGGAGCGGGTTGGACCACTCACCACTACACTCACTGACGACAGGACGGGTTGTTCACTGTTAAATTTACGCCGAGCCAAGCCGCACCATGCCAGCCAAGTACAGCCAAGCTTCATCAGTCAGGTATCCTTCCCCCTCCCTAGTTCATTTCCAATTACCCTACCAACCGCCATCACCTCGCTCTGCGATATCCGAGCCATTCCACTACGAGTCATATAGGCCTAATTTGACTTCGCAGGGTAAATATCTACTCTGCGAGAACCTGCTACCAGTCCGATATTCAACATCAAACCCACCAGCTAACCATCCAAATCAAGCAATTCCTGTGTCCCCTGAGCTTAAATACAAGTTAAACTCATCCCTTCGCCCTACCAAGCAACAAATAATTTATACAGTCTATGGTACAGTGAGCAAACTCAAATATAGCTTTCAAACGTAACAGCGCCATGACTCGAACTGCTCAATAACAAATACCAGCAGACAACCGATGCTTGATAATATGCAATTGACACATAAAATCCAGTGGAACACACAAATTAGAACACGTGTATCGCACAGTTATACATATATACAATCAAAAATAACACTGTCATTATTTTAGGGACCACATTTACTGATTATAACCGAAAAATAAGTGTTCCATATCAAACGCGTGTTATTGAGTATTTTTACCCTACTTATCCACACCGACCGCAGCGCCCCAAGTGTTAGTTTGAGTTGCCAATAGCTTCAACAAGAATTAGAAGTGTTGTATCTGAACTGCAGTTTACAATTTCACCACAATTCCATCGCAACTCCGGTTTAGAAACAACACCTTCTAGTGCTTGAAAATTTGTATTTATATGTGGAACGTTTACTTTAATCAAATTATTGTAAGAATACCCATTAAATTTTATTTTATAAATGTTAAACTCTATTAATGCTAAACGCTGAAGAACACATCATTGTTTATCGAAACATGCTCGTTTAAATAATAAAACATATCTTATTTATAGTATTGACCAGGTGGATTAAATAATACTAATAATAAATTACCAATTAAAAGGATAACACAATATTGTGATTCTTCTATCCAATGTGGATTTTAATCCCCTAATCACAAACTATAATGAGTGATTGGATGGATAATTATTCTCGACAACGAATATTTCTGTGATTTCTAATTATCGTAGCAAATCATTTCTATGAATACTTTATTGCTTCCAATGTTCCTCTGAGCGCTACCAAAATGTGTTTCATCAGTTGGATGCTATCAACTCGAACTTCATTGGAATTTGTATCAATCCATATGCATCAAGCTTTTATAAATGTTTTATTTTTATTTTTTACGTCCATTCTGCACGCATGGACTGCAATGTACCTAACATGTCCCTATTATTAGACCGCAAAAGACTCCGCGGCGTAGCCGTGCCAATAAGTTGCTCACCACAACCACGATGGGGAGTTGCAGGAAGTCCGGAGGTTGAAGGTTTAAATCCTGGCACTGACAGCAGCTATTATTATTAACAGAAAAGCGCACGAATGTGCATAACATAGATTTACACTAATAAAACAAACATCTTACAAAAGAGTTAATTGATGTGAAAAACATCATGATCCAGTAATCAATCAGGAAAGTGTGCATTAAAGCATTCATTCATGACCAGTCATTATATTGTGAATTGCATGTTATTTGTGAAACAGAGCAACACTGTATGATGCTTTGTTCAGTTTAAATGTTAGTCCTTGCCATAATCACAGAGTGATTTCTGGTTATTTTTACATCGTGTGATGTGATATGTGTCACTGAACTGGTCACATAATGAGCACTCGCAGAGTTCATTTGGGGCGTGATAGGATATGTTTTTACATATTTTAAGGTAGTACCCATGCACTGCTAACTTAATCACCGCATGACTTAGTTTCTGATTGGTGCTGGTCCAGTTCCGGTTGATCATGGCATCCGTGCTGTAAAATTCTAGCGGGATGTCTTCTTTCTTCTCTCTGCTAGGTGCGCTTCAGCATTCTTTGTTGATGGAAGCTGTAATTTTGTTCTTATTTCTTCGACGAGGAAGGGTTCCCGTGCTAATTCATATGTTAGGCGGGAGCGCGTGTATTTTGAGATGCCCATTAAGGTTTTCAGGAATTGGGCTTTAACTCTTTCGATGGTGGCCAGATCTCTCTTTGTTAGTCGGTCCCATATCAAGTGTATCCCGTACGTGAGAATTGGGAGGATCTGGTGTGTGGTTTACCCTGGAATTTACCTAAAGCAAAATCCCGAGGCACCTATCCCATTCCAGAACCTGATAACTACAGTTCCACTCACACTACTAGTCATCACAAAGATTAACAAGCAGTTCCGTAAATAACTAAACAGTCTATTTTAATATAACCTATTTATGTAAATTGCCTCTATCAACATACAATATTTCAGTTTGTTTGCTGTAATAGATTCGTAGATTTTGAGAACCGTCTAAATGTTTCGGATGGTCGCCATATTCGATTTTTATATTATGTCGGCCATAGTTATGCACTATTGGATGAAGATTAATGCGTAGGTTTATTGTTCAAACTTCAATCGCATGATTTCGACATAAGGAAAAAAACAACGAGATTTTGAAATTTCGCAAAGCCACCATCTTGAGGTTATGAAAACAACTGAAATAAATTATATGTCAGTGGATTACGATTTATATAGGTATAAGTATTTATCGTACCAGGTTTCACTGTGCTCGGATGGTAAAATCGCGAGAAACGTCCATTTAAATTATCGAATTTTGCGTCACAGCCATGTTGTATTTTTGATCATCAGGTTTTTGAAAGTCCCATAGGTGAACTAATGCTATTAGCCTTTATCAACATACAGAATTTCAGTTTGATTGCTGTCATAGATCAGTAGATATTGAGAACAGTGTAAGTATTTCAGATCGTCCCTTGTTGATTTTTCTATATGTAGGCCAAAGAGTTATGTACTGTTATGACAATTGTTGCGAGGATTCATTATTCAAACGTTGACCTTGATCTCATGATTAGGCCACAAGAAACCAAATCTTAAGTTTAACCCTTAATTCTCTACCTGAGTCCCCGGGACTCACATTCATTTTTTCAATCTTTGCGCATCTCGTTATTTTGTGCCAATTTTTTCCCGCCACTGTATAGCCTACCTTCCTTCAGTTGGGTGTTGAATGTGTAGCGGAAGAGACGTGGGCAAGCGGTGACTGGAAAGTGGGCAAAAGTGCTCAAATGAGTCCCGGGGACTCATGGTAGATATTTATGTTAAAACTTCTATTCCTAAGCTTACAGTATATATGCTTATTTTATAGTTTGGTATGGATCATAATCATGCTGGATGATCGTCAGTAAGTATAACTGATCCTGATGTAGAGTCTCTTGTAAATTCATGGCTCCAAGAAGAAAACCAAAGTTAAACAAGAAGTTCCGTGACGAACTAAAGAGCCTACTTTTCTTAAAATTTAAGATTCATGCCAATGATTAATCTATATGGATCTATCAAGAATAATGACGAAATTAAGTTGCTAATATCGAAATTTCTAATTAGTTCGAAATACTGTATACCTGGCATAATGTAGCCTAATAGAGCACTACAGTTGGCAGTCCTGGTGCCTGAATATATTCTTAGTTCCATCTCTTAAGGTACAGAATACAAAATTTGGTTGAAGTCCAATGAATAGCATGGACGTTACATGCAGTTAAACATTGGATCTAACAGCGCGCGTAAAATCATGTTGGCAACAATGTCATGCATGTAATGGTCAGAAATAATCTGAAATAATATGATCTATTGTTGTGCCAATTTTGAATGAAATCCATTAGTTAGTATAGAAGTTACATGTATTTTAAAATTGGACCTATCAGCAGGCTTAGAATCATGTTGGCAGCACTGACGTATATTAGTTACTCCAAATTCATCTAGAATGCCAGGTACTATACGTGTGCAAAGTTTAGAGCTATTGGCTTGCATACTTTCTGATATATTGATATTAGGGTAACAAAAATAGAGACAGCACATATTAACAGTTGGCAGCACTGGTTGCTCTTAAGAATACGCATAGTCATATCTGTTATGGTACACACAGCACATACGAAATTTGGTTGAAAACCAAATGATAGTATGAAAGTTACATGTATTTAAAGTTGGACCTCTCAGCAGGCTTAGAATCATGTTGGTAGCACTGACGTATATATGTTACTACAAATTAATATAGAATGACAGGTAATATACGTGTGCATAGTTTAAAGCTATCGGCTTGCATACTTTTTGATATATGGGTATTTTGGATAAAATAAATTAAGAGCATTTATTAACAGTTGGCAGCCCTGGTGGCTCTTAAGAATACGCTCAGTCATATATGGTTATGTACACATAGCACATACGAAATTTTGTTGAATTCCAATTGATAGTTTAGAAGTTATATGCATTTAAAAATTTGACTTATGAGCAGGCTTATAATCATTTTGGCAACACTGCCATGCATGGCCTCCTGGAAATTAAACTGCAATATTATTATCTATACGTGTGCCAATTTTGAGATAGCTCCCATTCATACTTTCCAGAATATCCAACAGAGAGCTCAAATTTCAATTGCGATTTTTTAGCAGTTGGTAGCACTGACATCATTTTCAAATATGGCCGTGAGATATTCAGGTATATATCTTTACTCCTACCAAATTTTGTTTCGATTGCTCCAGCCATTTAGGAGTTGATATGGGGGGGGGGGGACACACACACAGCCAGCCAGCCAGCCAGCCTGACAGACAGACAGACAGACACACATTTGCCCGATCTCATAAGACTACTTTTTCCTCATTTTTGCAAAATGTGAAAAGTAGGCTAAAAATGTTCGAAGAAGATATGCAGATCCTGTGTAACAGGACCCTTGCTGGATCTTCACTGTCATACAATACATGTGATATTTTCTTTGGTGTTGATTACAACAGTAATTGTTGTTTTAAAATTATGCTGACGACATTTAAGAATTTTTGAAAAAAATGTGGTTGTTTGATAAATATTTCTTATTTTCTGCATTAGTAATTAAGTGCATTAACATCAAATGTCCATATCAAGTCAAGTGCATTTTAATTTTTTTCTTAATTTTATATTAAAACAAGATGTTCGGGAAAGAACATATAGCCTACTTTCTCCGAAATGTATGGGTATAGTTATAACTCTCTGTCCTTATCATCTCCTAATTTCTTCCTATTTGAAGTGCAAATTGGCACACAGGATTTGAACAGTGGCGTTCAAACCATAGTTTATAATTTACCCCAGCATTTAGCAATTTCATCAGCAAACACTCCCAACACCGACTACTTACAATAATTGAAACTTCGTTGCTCTAATAAGGCCCATCTACAATGCGCAGTCGGCAGTCCGTAGTTGGTAGTCCTCGGTCGGCAGTCGCGATCGACTCCGTGTATACTATAGGCACCATACACAACATGAAGTTGCAGTTGGTAGCTGGCAGTTGGCAGTCGAGAATTTTATCCTTGACTGCCAACTACCCGACTGCAGCAATGTAATAGCCAATCAGAGCAGATCAGAAACTGACGTCACGTTGTTGTTCTGTGTCGTGTACGAATGATATAGAACTAAGTGAAGTAACTTCGCAACCCGTAAATTTATAGGCTAATCTTAAATACACGGTATAACAAAATAATCCATCTCCAAATCATCCATATTGCAAGTTTTGAGATTATCAACAACGCCTCTGTGCACAAGGAATAAACGAATGTTACTGTCTTATTACTCCTAGCAGTCGTTAAGACTGGGTTCACTAACTGGCCGGTACAGAGCGCTGCTCGAATCTATAGTTTCTGCATAGTACAACTGAAGGATGGAAGATGTCACTCCAGTGGAGAATGTCGTTTTTTTTTAATATATAATTTCCATTGCAAAAAGCACCATATAAAGCTTTATTTTATAACGTCTCAGTACTCAAGAAACAATAAATATAAAAACTAGTCGTGATATCTAGTTGTGAAATATCGAACAATATAATCCTAACAGAGCGAGTGCATTCTAGCGGCCAGAAGAAGAAACTTTTCAATAAAATCTGTTACCTTTTTGTCAGCTAGATGTCTCGATTAAATCTGCTGGCGAATTATGTTTTAATTAAGTATATGTTTTGCACCGTAATATGCACAATATAACGCTTAATTTTAAAACGTCTGAGTCATTACAAAGCAACAAATATGTAAAATGTCAAGCAAAAAACATATCCCTGATGGGGTTTGAACCATAGGCATATGAATGACAGACTAACGCTTTACCACTGAGCCATTTGTGCCAACGAACATTGATCCATATAAAATGACTTACATAGAACTTGTTAGCAAATAATGATTTATACTAAACGATTTCATCACTGAAGTATATTATTTATATATAAAGCATTTCATACAAAGTTTATTTATTTTGTTTCAGTACGCTATATTGCAAGCAATACTCAAATTAGTGAAATATAAGTCAGGCACAAGATATCCGCTGCCATCTTGTCTTATTAATGAATCAGCTGAGCTTTTTAAAATCACGTCTGCACTATAGTATTACAAAATAAACTTTTAATTTCGTACGTGCCTCTTCCTTTAGAACAGTTAAAACGATTCTCGGCTCGATAATCGGAACTGGTGGGTCCCATGATATGGATTATAAAGTTTGCATAATTCGCACGGCCGCCATCCTGAAATGGTATGGCGGACGACCTTGTAGTTTGGTCACAAGACGCATCCTATACGAAGGTATGTTGTTACCAAATTTGGTAGAGATTGGATGATTTGGTTAGTCGTTATTTGATTTTACGTTTTGAACGTTTGAGTGGCCGCCATTCAGTTTTAGTAAAGATGGCGGCGATATAAAACATGACACTGAGGTGTCCTTTGCTAGTGCTACCTTTGTACCAAATTTCGTTCAATTCGCATTCACCGTGTTCGAATTGATAGGGGGGGACAGACATTCAGAGTACACACACTCACACACACACACACAGACTCACACACACACATACACACACACAGACTCACACACACACATACACACACACAGACAGACACACTTTTTTTTCGCCCTGTGTTGATCTCATAAGTCTACTTTCATTTTTTGCAAAAATCGAAAGTAGGCTAAAAAAGTGAGTCCGTGGGACTCAGGGTAGGAATATACGTAACATGTTTCCTAGTAGTGAATTGAGGGTTAACATTTCGCACAGCCGCCATCTTGAGGTTATGTAATCAATTGAACTAAATTAGAAGTAAGTGCTTTATAATGTGTATAACCATTTGCTGTAACACGTTTCACTGCGCTTGGGTGGTGATATCGTGAGATACGTAAACCGTGAACTTCTAGTAGTGCCCTTTATCACCATTTCGGGTTGATAGTTATTGTTGTTATAAGGGGCGGAACTACGAGGTCATCTGCCCCTAATTCAGGGTGATATCAGAAGCAGTTTCGGAGATATAGTATGCCGCTGAAATATTTCGCACAGCCAATATGTTTGATGGGTGAGGCGTATTAACAGTTGAAGGGCACGGTCGGGGCAGGAAAAAATAGTACTATGTCTCCTTACCAAGATTTGTTGAAATCACTCCAGCCATTTAGATTTTATTAGGTGGGGACAAAACACACAGACATACGCACACACATACACACACTCACACGGAAAAGAGGTGTTCTTATAAGCCTATGAGATCAACACAGGGCCAAAAATTGTGTGTCTGTGTGTCTGTGAGTGTGTGTGTACTCTGAATGTCTGCCCCCCCCCTATCAATTCTACACGGTGAAACCGAATTGAACGAAATTTGGTACAGAGGTAGCACTAGAAAAGGACGCCTCAGTGTTATGTTTTATATCGCCGCCATCTTGACGGAAACGTAATGGCGGCCACCCAAATGTTAAGAGCTTAAATCAAATTACGACCGACCTAATCATCTGATCCCTACCAAATTTTGCAACATTATACCTTCATGTACGAAGAATCTTTTGACCAAACTACAAGGTCATCAGCCCAATAGTTTGCAGATGGCGGCCATGTATGTGTGCAAATCGATTCCCCCTATCAATTCAAACACTGTGAAACCAAATTGAACGAAATTTGGTACAGAGGTAGCACTAGAAAAGAACACCTCAGTGTTATGTTTTATATCGCCGCCGTCTTGACGGAAACGTAATTGCGGCCACCCAAATGTTAAGAGCTTAAATCAAATTACGACCGACCTAATCATCTGATCTCTACCGAATTTCGCAACATTATACCTCTTGTACGAAGAACCTTTTGACCAAACTACAAGGTCATCAGCCTAATACTTTGCAGATGGCAGCCATGTATGTGTGAAAATCGATTCCCCCTATCTATTCAAACACGGTGAAACCGAATTAAACGAAATTTGGTACAGAGGTAGCACTGGCTAAGGGCACTCCAGTGTCATGTTTTATATCGCCGCCATCTTGACGAAAACGTAATGATGGCCATCCAAATGTTAAAAGTTTGAATTAAATTACGACCAACCTAATCATCTGATCTCTACAACATTTTGCAACAACATACCTTTATTTGAGGAGCGTCTTTTGACCAAGCTACAAGGTCATCAATCGAATAGTTTGCATATGGCGGCCATGTATGTGTGCAAATCGATTCCCCCTATCTTTTCAAACACGGTGAAACCGAATTGAACGAAATTTGGTACAGCACTAGCAAATGGCATCTCAGTGCCATGTTTTATATCGCGGCCATCTTGACGTAAACGTAATGGTGGCCACCCAAATGTAAAAAGCTTAAATCAAATTACAACCAACCTAATCATCTTGGAGAAGTATAAATTCTGTCCTAAAACTTCCCCATACCGGAGAACGAAACGCATCAGGCGAAAGCCTGGCCAAAATAACTACTGTGGTCAAGAAAATTAGACTGAAACGGTGCGGGGATATTGAGCATGAAATACGTGACTAGAAAACCAATATAGGGAGCAATGCATTAACAATTTTTATTCCTAATAATAAATTTATAATGAACAAACAAATTGCACTTAAGTGCTTATTACAGAAATTAACAATTATAAATGTAGCAAAGTGTGAGGGCCTGATTACAGAACCCAGATTATAGAAAGGTCCATGAAAAGCTTGCTTGATTGGAGAAAAGTTGAGCTTAATATATAAAAATGCAGTTTATAAAAAGAGAGAACCATAAAAAATAATTAAGAGTGTAATAACTGGTATGATATAAGCTCTTTATAAAATTGAACTTATCTTTGAAGAGAGTTGAAGAGAGTTGAAGAGCCAGCTCCTTGAAAAGTTCCAGCTAGCACACGTTGATTTAAAAGTCTTCACGGTTTACTTGGAAGGAGGCGTACATGGCCTAGAGTTATGTGCACCATCGATAAAATGTCAACTTTCTTTTCTTGCGCAGGAATGACATTTATAGTTTCCAAGAGCTGATCCAGAGATATTTTGAAGGACGATTCCAAGTATCCCCTCTAAGGTGATGCTGAAGAGTACAGCGGCTGGCAATTATTCTTGCCATCTTGAGCAATACGTCATGGTGCAGATCTTGTGACGTAACTGCTCGCTAGCGTAGATATCAGCGATGGTGTCATGAGAGGTAGCGGTGACCAGCAGGTAGAAGTGATTCAGAAGTGGCGGTTGATCCGAAGTGATGGATCAGAAGTGGCGGTTGATCAGAAGTGGTGAATAACGCCAGCAAGCGGCGTCTTAAATAGGGACCATGGAACTCTCTCGAAGTTTGGAGATCGCCCGACCAGACAAAGACCTGCCATTGGTCGAACGAAAGTCAGGGTGACGTCAGTCGACACTACTCAGCAGACAGTGGATCAACCAGTAGATATCTGGTATGTCATGAGTGAGGACGCCTGAGATAGCGAGACTGAAACACTCGAGGTGAGAACTATAATATCTATGAATAAGTGATTGATAACAAGATTATGCATATGGTTTAAGCAATTAACAATTGTAAGTAAATAATTACCATTCGGGGATCTCAGTAACAATAAATAAAATTTGACCGACAAATGGGCCAAGCTAAACATTGAAAATATCACAAAAGTGATCATGCTCCGAGAACTCCGAATGAAAACAAACAAAAGAATCAGTCAAAGCAAAACATGGATAACAGACGAGGAGAAACTAAGACTCGAAAGGCAAAACAGAAATAGCAGAGATGGGTCTAGTATAACGACCTTTACTAGTTAAAACATCAACAACTCTGACACGTTTATCACGGCCAAAGTGGCAGTGAATAACTCTACCTAGGTTCCACACGAGAGGCGGAGATGGGTCTCGAAGAAGAACCATGTCCCCCACTCGTACATCTGGTTGAGGAAGCCGCCATTTCACACGCCTATTTAGCAAGCTGAGATATTCTAACTTCCATCGGCGCCAAAAAGAACAGCGCAAAGATTCTACTTTTCTCCAAAAGATAGGTAAGTTAGGATCACAGCGTCGAACCAGCAAAGGCGGAGTAGCAGCAAGCGAACAGCCAATCAGGAAGTGACTGGGTGTTAAAGGTAAAAGATCCTTAGGATCGTTTGAAAGAGGGGTCAGAGGTCTGGAATATACAATACCTTCAATTTGAATAATCAAAGAGTTGAATTCCTCATAAGAAAGTATGGTAGGACCAAGAGTTTTTTTAAGCTGTCTTTTAGTAAGTTTGATGCAGGACTCCCATCGGCCCCCATGATGGGGAGCATAAGGCGGGGTGAAATGCCATTTGAAACCTTTAGAATAGGAAAAGTTGGAAATTTTTTCTTTAGCAGAAGGGGAGCTTAACACTTTTTTCCAGAGATCAGAAGCGCTTACAAAAATTTTTGCATTATCTGAAAAAACTTCAGATGGAACACCCCTTCTAGCAGCAAATCTAGAAAAGGCGGCCAGAAAGTAGGATACAGAAGCGTTCGTAACCAACTCAAGGTGGATAGCTCCCGTCACCATACATACAAATAACGAGATGTAGAGTTTACCTAAGATTTTGCGCTTAGATGAAGAGGGATTGGTCTGATATATGTAAGGACCTGCGTAATCGATCCCAGTAAGAGCAAAGGGCTTACTAGGTTCCGAACGAAATGGAGGTAAATTACCCATAATCTGCGTGACGGGCCGTGGTTTAACCTTGAAGCAAGGTATACACTTTTTGACAACAGAAGAAACCTCATGAACGCCATTGATGATCCAGTAGAGTTCACGAATTAGACAGAGCAAGGTGCGAGTGCCAGCATGAAGGTGTTTGTAATGAAACTTTTTTATTATAAGGGTAGTGATAGGATGCTTTGAAGGAAGGATGATGGGATGCTTTTTCCCATCCTCACAACTAGACATAGCTAATCTTCCACCCACACGTATTATGCCGTCCTGGTCTAGAAAAGGAGTGAGTGGTGAAAGCCTGCTAGACTTGGGTAAATCTTTACCACTTATAAGAGCTTGCTTTTCAGGAGCAATTACTTCCTGCTGAACAAGTAACAAAATCTTGCAAGTAGCAAATTCTAACTCTACTCTGGAAAGAAAGGGTTGAGGCTTCAATGGTTGATCAATTACTAAATATTTCCATCGGAAGATATAAGACACTACACGAATCAATTTATCAAATGAAGAGTATCTATGAAAAAGGCTAGTAGAAGTAGAAGTAAGATGCGACGTGACAGGGTCATTACGGGCATCAGGTATTTTTTCTACAGATTGATTAGCTAAGCGAGGCCAGCAAGATGATTCCTGACTTAGCCAAGGAGGACCATTCCAGTACAGGTCTGAAGAAATCAATTTTTTAGGTGTGCAACCACGTGATATTATATCCGCGGGGATTTCACGGCTAGGAACATGTCTCCATTGTTCAGAATGAGAGACTTCATGAATCTTAGAAACGCGATTTGCCACAAAGGTATTCCAATGAGAAGAAGGCTTGGAAATCCGAGCTAATACAATAGAAGAATCGCTCCAAAAAAATGTGCGGGAACATTTTAACTTTAAACTGACATTTAGTTTAGTAGCTAATTCTGCTGCCATTAAAGCAGAGCATAATTCTAATCTCGGCAATGATACTGTTTTAAGTGGAGCAACCTTAGATTTAGCGCACACTAAATTAGAAAATCCAGGGAAAGTGTCTGAGGAACGTCCTACTATGTATGCACAACAGCCATAAGCTCGTTCTGAACTATCAGAAAATACATGCAGGTCATACTTCTGGTATAAGGGATTAGAAATTAAAGGGCGGGGTATAGAAACCTTGGAGAGATCCAGCAAACTGCTGCGATACTCTAACCATTCTTCTACAAGAGGAAGGGGGAGATTTTCTTCCCAGTCTGATTTTAATGACCAAAGCTTTTGCAAGAACATTTTTGCAACAATAACTATAGGAGCAATATATTGCAAAGGATCAAAGATCTTTGCGATTTCTGACAGAACTTGTCTCTTAGTTACTGGGGGAGATTCTGACAGATGTACCTGATAAGAGAAGGTATCAGAAGAAGGACGCCAAAAAACACCCAATGCTTTTACGGCTGCTTCATCAGTAGGAATGGCAACAAATTCATCAACTGGGACCTCTGATGAAAATTTTGATATAAATTCAGTGGAATTTTAAGTCCATTTATGGAGCGGAAAACCACCTCCTAGGAGTAGGGATTTCAAATCTTCGCACACAAGGAGCGCTTCAGAAATATTAGGGAAAGAGCACAAGAAATCGTCGACATAAAATGCCGTTTTTAATGACTCAGAGGCCAAAGGATGATACAGATGACCATCTTGCTCGGCTAACATGTGGAGAGACCGAATCGCAAGAAAGGCTGAAGGCTTCAGGCCATATGTCACAGTCTTCAATCTAAATATCTTTATGGGTTTGGAACCCTCATCGCGCCACAATATTCTTTGCAGATCTTGCTGCTCAGAATTTACGAGAATCTGCCGATACATCTGCTTAATATCTGAGATTACAGCAATAGGAAACCTTCGAAAATTAAGCAAAACAGAGGTGAGATCTGTTTGAATCGCGGGACCACATTGCAAGGTATCATTTAAAGAGATTCCATTGGAATCTGGTGATGAGCCATTGAAAACTACTCTTATATTGTCCTGTGTTAAGGAATTTTTCCATACCGGATGATGATTTAAATAAACTATTTCATTTAAAGGATGGTCAATTTCTTCTGATTTAGAAATTACCTCCATGTGATTGGATGATTCGTATTCCTCCATAAAGGAAGCATACTGAGTTTTGACAGAAGCATCTTGTTTGAACCGATTTTCAATAGCAAATAGTGCCCTAAGTGCTCTGGAATGCGAGCCCGTAATGGCGGGAGGATTGGGAATACGTGGAAGAGTTACTATAAATCTGCCTTCAGTATTACGGACAGTGGTTTCCTTATATAACTTTTCACAAATTTCGTTAGAAGAAGAAGAAGAAGAAGAAGAAGAAGTAGCCTGAACATTCTCAAGATCCCAGAACTTGGTTAGCTCTTGGCTCAAATCGGTACCAACAAAATAACAATTCGATACAGTTTGAATAGGATTACGGTATATTTGGCCAGTAGCAATCCAACCAAAATCAGTTTCGCGGAAGAAAACATTAGGAGCAATTTTTACTTTATTGGAATGAAGACATTGCCAAAATACGCTTGAGCTGAAAAGAAGCTCTACGGGTGAAGCTCTGTTGAAATGAGGGTCAGCTAGCTGGACAAAATTCGGGATATTCCAACTTTGAATAGGATAAGAAGTGCCAGGAATATTGTTGCCTATAGACTTGATAATCAAACAATCTAATTGCAACTGCGTACCAAGATTATTAGAGTCCTTCAGATCCACTTTAGCAAAGCTTAAGGATTGTGATTTAGAGCAGTTTATTCCTGTAACCTCTATTGAGGTAGGATGTTTTGGAAGGCCTAACTATTGTACCAACGATTCATTAATAAAATTGTTGGTAGCGGCATTATCCAATAATCCCCTAACAGATACCCATTTTCCGTGAGAATTTTTCAATAGAACCTGCACGGTAGATAATAAAACCTGGATTTTGCCAAGCGAGGTAGAACTTTGAGCATACGACTGCGCACTATTTTGAGAAGTCTCCGAGTTAGACTTGGTATTGGAACTGCTTGGTCCTGATAACCGTGGTCTTTCATGCCTGTGCAAAAGTGAATGGTGTCTTGCCCTACAATGAAAGCATAAACGTTGTGAACGGCAATTGTTTAACATATGCGTTCCTGACAAACAGTTGAAACAATGTTTTTTGTTCGTAATGAACTTTCGTCTTTCATCTACTGATAAAGATTTAAATTCATCACAATTGTATAAATTATGCGATTGCTGACACAGACCGCACGTTTGCATTTGGTTCGTTGACCGAGCATCAACAGGAAGAGCCTGTGACCTTAAAATTCTTTGATTAGAACTGCTAACCTTATGTTTTGAGAAGGCTTTTGAATCTGAACTACTAGTTTTTTGATTAGCTATGGCGGAAAAGACTTGGCTTCTGGCCTTCAAAAAGTTAATAATCGCCTCATAAGTGCATTGCAAATTCTGGGAAAGTTCTGTTTCCCAGGCTTTTAATGTATTTGCATCCAATCTTGCAGAAATGAGGTGAACTAGAAATAAATCCCAGTGATTTACAGGTTGGTTTAAATTGGACAATGCTCTGACGTGTAACTCAGCGGTGTCAATCAACTTACGAAGTGATAAACGGTTATCTGCTTGCACGTTAGGTAACTCGAATAAGCTTTGTATATGGCGTTGAATAGATAAACGAATGTTCCCATATCTATCCTTAAGAAGATTCAGAGCAACTTCATAATTATCACTGGTCAAAGAAAGTGCTTGAATCAGGTTAAGTGCGTTGCCTTGAACTGCCAGACGCAAGTAGTGAAATTTTTGTATTACTGGTATAGAAGTATTCTCATGTACTAAAGAATTGAATAATTCAAAAAATGGTTCCCATTCTATGTCTTTACCAGTAAATTTGGGTATTTCTAATTTGGGTAATATAATGCGTGAAGAAGATGTAGAAGATGCTGCAGAAGTTTGATCTTCTTGTTTTTCTTTTAAAGTTAAAGCCCTAATAAGCTGTTTAGCTTCAGCAAATCCCTGATAGTATAATTTTTCAACTTCCAACCTATCACTTTGCTGGTCCGGATGCTGAGTTTCTATACTGCATTGTATCTCATCATATTTCTCAAAGGCTTGTTCATAATTCTTAAGCATCTGCGAAATTATGTCAAGATTATGCTCTTGGGGTTCGAGTTCAGTTAAGAAAGTACGAAACCGTGTGAGCTTGCCCTTACAAGAGGCTCTGGAGTTGCTAAGTTTTTCATCAAGGTTAGGCATATTACAAGTTGTTTGTTACTCACGTCAATATTGTGACTTCGAGTACTGGAAGTCAGAGGATGACAGCTTGCTATGTAGTAAGTTTTAGTCTGATGCGGAAGAAACCGGCTTAGCTTACGTTTCTCTCCTCTGCCGCACATGCGCCTTAAGCTGAAACGTACAATGTGAATTAGTGTTGAAACACAATGAACAAAAATTGTTAATGCAAAATTCACAATATTAAACTTATATAGGGATCCAGGGTGCAACAGATATGTTTCCCGGGTTTCGGCACCAAAACTATGGAGAAGTATAAATTCTGTCCTAAAACTTCCCCATACGGGAGAACGAAACGCATCAGGCGAAAGCCTGGCCAAAATAACTACTGTGGTCAAGAAAATTAGACTGAAACGGTGCGGGGATATTGAGCATGAAATACGTGACTAGAAAACCAATATAGGGAGCAATGCATTAACAATTTTTATTCCTAATAATAAATTTATAATGAACAAACAAATTGCACTTAAGTGCTTATTACAGAAATTAACAATTATAAATGTAGCAAAGTGTGAGGGCCTGATTACAGAACCCAGATTATAGAAAGGTCCATGAAAAGCTTGCTTGATTGGAGAAAAGTTGAGCTTAATATATAAAAATGCAGTTTATAAAAAGAGAGAACCATAAAAAATAATTAAGAGTGTAATAACTGGTATGATATAAGCTCTTTATAAAATTGAACTTATCTTTGAAGAGAGTTGAAGAGAGTTGAAGAGCCAGCTCCTTGAAAAGTTCCAGCTAGCACACGTTGATTTAAAAGTCTTCACGGTTTACTTGGAAGGAGGCGTACATGGCCTAGAGTTATGTGCACCATCGATAAAATGTCAACTTTCTTTTCTTGCGCAGGAATGACATTTATAGTTTCCAAGAGCTGATCCAGAGATATTTTGAAGGACGATTCCAAGTATCCCCTCTAAGGTGATGTTGAAGAGTACAGCGGCTGGCAATTATTCTTGCCATCTTGAGCAATACGTCATGGTGCAGATCTTGTGACGTAACTGCTCGCTAGCGTAGATATCAGCGATGGTGTCATGAGAGGTAGCGGTGACCAGCAGGTAGAAGTGATTCAGAAGTGGCGGTTGATCCGAAGTTATGGATCAGAAGTGGCGGTTGATCAGAAGTGGTGAATAACGCCAGCAAGCGGCGTCTTAAATAGGGACCATGGAACTCTCTCGAAGTTTGGAGATCGCCCGACCAGACAAAGACCTGCCATTGGTCGAACGAAAGTCAGGGTGACGTCAGTCGACACTACTCAGCAGACAGTGGATCAACCAGTAGATATCTGGTATGTCATGAGTGAGGACGCCTGAGATAGCGAGACTGAAACACTCGAGGTGAGAACTATAATATCTATGAATAAGTGATTGATAACAAGATTATGCATATGGTTTAAGCAATTAACAATTGTAAGTAAATAATTACCATTCGGGGATCTCAGTAACAATAAATAAAATTTGACCGACAAATGGGCCAAGCTAAACATTGAAAATATCACAAAAGTGATCATGCTCCGAGAACTCCGAATGAAAACAAACAAAAGAATCAGTCAAAGCAAAACATGGATAACAGACGAGGAGAAACTAAGACTCGAAAGGCAAAACAGAAATAGCAGAGATGGGTCTAGTATAACGACCTTTACTAGTTAAAACATCAACAACTCTGACACGTTTATCACGGCCAAAGTGGCAGTGAATAACTCTACCTAGGTTCCACACGAGAGGCGGAGATGGGTCTCGAAGAAGAACCATGTCCCCCACTCGTACATCTGGTTGAGGAAGCCGCCATTTCACACGCCTATTTAGCAAGCTGAGATATTCTAACTTCCATCGGCGCCAAAAAGAACAGCGCAAAGATTCTACTTTTCTCCAAAAGATAGGTAAGTTAGGATCACAGCGTCGAACCAGCAAAGGCGGAGTAGCAGCAAGCGAACAGCCAATCAGGAAGTGACTGGGTGTTAAAGGTAAAAGATCCTTAGGATCGTTTGAAAGAGGGGTCAGAGGTCTGGAATATACAATACCTTCAATTTGAATAATCAAAGAGTTGAATTCCTCATAAGAAAGTATGGTAGGACCAAGAGTTTTCTTAAGCTGTCTTTTAGTAAGTTTGATGCAGGACTCCCATCGGCCCCCATGATGGGGAGCATAAGGCGGGGTGAAATGCCATTTGAAACCTTTAGAATAGGAAAAGTTGGAAATTTTTTCTTTAGCAGAAGGGGAGCTTAACACTTTTTTCCAGAGATCAGAAGCGCTTACAAAAATGTTTGCATTATCTGAAAAAACTTCAGATGGAACACCCCTTCTAGCAGCAAATCTAGAAAAGGCGGCCAGAAAGTAGGATACAGAAGCGTTCGTAACCAACTCAAGGTGGATAGCTCCCGTCACCATACATACAAATAACGAGATGTAGAGTTTACCTAAGATTTTGCGCTTAGATGAAGAGGGATTGGTCTGATATATGTAAGGACCTGCGTAATCGATCCCAGTAAGAGCAAAGGGCTTACTAGGTTCCGAACGAAATGGAGGTAAATTACCCATAATCTGCGTGACGGGCCGTGGTTTAACCTTGAAGCAAGGTATACACTTTTTGACAACAGAAGAAACCTCATGAACGCCATTGATGATCCAGTAGAGTTCACGAATTAGACAGAGCAAGGTGCGAGTGCCAGCATGAAGGTGTTTGTAATGAAACTTTTTTATTATAAGGGTAGTGATAGGATGCTTTGAAGGAAGGATGATGGGATGCTTTTTCCCATCCTCACAACTAGACATAGCTAATCTTCCACCCACACGTATTATGCCGTCCTGGTCTAGAAAAGGAGTGAGTGGTGAAAGCCTGCTAGACTTGGGTAAATCTTTACCACTTATAAGAGCTTGCTTTTCAGGAGCAAATACTTCCTGCTGAACAAGTAACAAAATCTTGCAAGTAGCAAATTCTAACTCTACTCTGGAAAGAAAGGGTTGAGGCTTCAATGGTTGATCAATTACTAAATATTTCCATCGGAAGATATAAGACACTACACGAATCAATTTATCAAATGAAGAGTATCTATGAAAAAGGCTAGTAGAAGTAGAAGTAAGATGCGACGTGACAGGGTCATTACGGGCATCAGGTATTTTTTCTACAGATTGATTAGCTAAGCGAGGCCAGCAAGATGATTCCTGACTTAGCCAAGGAGGACCATTCTAGTACAGGTCTGAAGAAATCAATTTTTTAGGTGTGCAACCACGTGATATTATATCCGCGGGGATTTCACGGCTAGGAACATGTCTCCATTGTTCAGAATGAGAGACTTCATGAATCTTAGAAACGCGATTTGCCACAAAGGTATTCCAATGAGAAGAAGGCTTGGAAATCCGAGCTAATACAATAGAAGAATCGCTCCAAAAAAATGTGCGGGAAAATTTTAACTTTAAACTGACATTTAGTTTAGTAGCTAATTCTGCTGCCATTAAAGCAGAGCATAATTCTAATCTCGGCAATGATACTGTTTTAAGTGGAGCAACCTTAGATTTAGCGCACACTAAATTACAAAATCCAGGGAAAGTGTCTGAGGAACGTCCTACTATGTATGCACAACAGCCATAAGCTCGTTCTGAACTATCAGAAAATACATGCAGGTCATACTGCTGGTATAAGGGATTAGAAATTAAAGGGCGGGGTATAGAAACCTTGGAGAGATCCAGCAAACTGCTGCGATACTCTAACCATTCTTCTACAAGAGGAAGGAGGAGATTTTCATCCCAGTCTGATTTTAATGACCAAAGCTTTTGCAAGAACATTTTTGCAACAATAACTATAGGAGCAATATATTGCAAAGGATCAAAGATCTTTGCGATTTCTGACAGAACTTGTCTCTTAGTTACAGGGGGAGATTCTGACAGATGTACCTGATAAGAGAAGGTATCAGAAGAAGGACGCCAAAAAACACCCAATGCTTTTACGGCTGCTTCATCAGTAGGAATGGCAACAAATTCTTCAACTGGGACCTCTGATAAAAATTTTGATATAAATTCAGTGGAATTTGAAGTCCATTTATGGAGCGGAAAACCACCTCCTAGGAGTAGGGATTTCAAATCTTCTCACACAAGGAGCGCTTCAGAAATATTAGGGAAAGAGCACAAGAAATCGTCGACATAAAATGCCGTTTTTAATGACTCAGAGGCCAAAGGATGATACAGATGACCATCTTGCTCGGCTAACATGTGGAGAGACCGAATCGCAAGAAAGGCTGAAGGCTTCAGGCCATATGTCACAGTCTTCAATCTAAATATCTTTATGGGTTTGGAACCCTCATCGCGCCACAATATTCTTTGCAGATCTTGCTGCTCAGAATTTACGAGAATCTGCCGATACATCTGCTTAATATCTGAGATTACAGCAATAGGAAACCTTCGAAAATTAAGCAAAACAGAGGTGAGATCTGTTTGAATCGCGGGACCACATTGCAAGGTATCATTTAAAGAGATTCCATTGGAATCTGGTGATGAGCCATTGAAAACTACTCTTATATTGTCCTGTGTTAAGGAATTTTTCCATACCGGATGATGATTTAAATAAACTATTTCATTTAAAGGATGGTCAATTTCTTCTGATTCAGAAATTACCTCCATGTGATTGGATGATTCGTATTCCTCCATAAAGGAAGCATACTGAGTTTTGACAGAAGCATCTTGTTTGAACCGATTTTCAATAGCAAATAGTGCCCTAAGTGCTCTGGAATGCGAGCCCGTAATGGCGGGAGGATTGGGAATACGTGGAAGAGTTACTATAAATCTGCCTTCAGTATTACGGACAGTGGTTTCCTTATATAACTTTTCACAAATTTCGTTAGAAGAAGAAGAAGAAGAAGAAGAAGTAGCCTGAACATTCTCAAGATCCCAGAACTTGGTTAGCTCTTGGCTCAAATCGGTACCAACAAAATAACAATTCGATACAGTTTGAATAGGATTACGGTATATTTGGCCAGTAGCAATCCAACCAAAATCAGTTTCGCGGAAGAAAACATTAGGAGCAATTTTTACTTTATTGGAATGAAGACATTGCCAAAATACGCTTGAGCTGAAAAGAAGCTCTACGGGTGAAGCTCTGTTGAAATGAGGGTCAGCTAGCTGGACAAAATTCGGGATATTCCAACTTTGAATAGGATAAGAAGTGCCAGGAATATTGTTGCCTATAGACTTGATAATCAAACAATCTAATTGCAACTGCGTACCAAGATTATTAGAGTCCTTCAGATCCACTTTAGCAAAGCTTAAGGATTGTGATTTAGAGCAGTTTATTCCTGTAACCTCTATTGAGGTAGGATGTTTTGGAAGGCCTAACTATTGTACTAACGATTCATTAATAAAATTGTTGGTAGCGGCATTATCCAATAATCCCCTAACAGATACCCATTTTCCGTGAGAATTTTTCAATAGAACCTGCACGGTAGATAATAAAACCTGGATTTTGCCAAGCGAGGTAGAACTTTGAGCATACGACTGCGCACTATTTTGAGAAGTCTCCGAGTTAGACTTGGTATTGGAACTGCTTGGTCCTGATAACCGTGGTCTTTCATGCCTGTGCAAAAGTGAATGGTGTCTTGCCCTACAATGAAAGCATAAACGTTGTGAACGGCAATTGTTTAACATATGCGTTCCTGACAAACAGTTGAAACAATGTTTTTTGTTCGTAATGAACTTTCGTCTTTCATCTACTGATAAAGATTTAAATTCATCACAATTGTATAAATTATGCGATTGCTGACACAGACCGCACGTTTGCATTTGGTTCGTTGACCGAGCATCAACAGGAAGAGCCTGTGACCTTAAAATTCTTTGATTAGAACTGCTAACCTTATGTTTTGAGAAGGCTTTTGAATCTGAACTACTAGTTTTTTGATTAGCTATGGCGGAAAAGACTTGGCTTCTGGCCTTCAAAAAGTTAATAATCGCCTCATAAGTGCATTGCAAATTCTGGGAAAGTTCTGTTTCCCAGGCTTTTAATGTATTTGCATCCAATCTTGCAGAAATGAGGTGAACTAGAAATAAATCCCAGTGATTTACAGGTTGGTTTAAATTGGACAATGCTCTGACGTGTAACTCAGCGGTGTCAATCAACTTACGAAGTGATAAACGGTTATCTGCTTGCACGTTAGGTAACTCGAATAAGCTTTGTATATGGCGTTGAATAGATAAACGAATGTTCCCATATCTATCCTTAAGAAGATTCAGAGCAACTTCATAATTATCACTGGTCAAAGAAAGTGCTTGAATCAGGTTAAGTGCGTTGCCTTGAACTGCCAGACGCAAGTAGTGAAATTTTTGTATTACTGGTATAGAAGTATTCTCATGTACTAAAGAATTGAATAATTCAAAAAATGGTTCCCATTCTATGTCTTTACCAGTAAATTTGGGTATTTCTAATTTGGGTAATATAATGCGTGAAGAAGATGTAGAAGATGCTGCAGAAGTTTGATCTTCTTGTTTTTCTTTTAAAGTTAAAGCCCTAATAAGCTGTTTAGCTTCAGCAAATCCCTGATAGTATAATTTTTCAACTTCCAACCTATCACTTTGCTGGTCCGGATGCTGAGTTTCTATACTGCATTGTATCTCATCATATTTCTCAAAGGCTTGTTCATAATTCTTAAGCATCTGCGAAATTATGTCAAGATTATGCTCTTGGGGTTCGAGTTCAGTTAAGAAAGTACGAAACCGTGTGAGCTTGCCCTTACAAGAGGCTCTGGAGTTGCTAAGTTTTTCATCAAGGTTAGGCATATTACAAGTTGTTTGTTACTCACGTCAATATTGTGACTTCGAGTACTGGAAGTCAGAGGATGACAGCTTGCTATGTAGTAAGTTTTAGTCTGATGCGGAAGAAACCGGCTTAGCTTACGTTTCTCTCCTCTGCCGCACATGCGCCTTAAGCTGAAACGTACAATGTGAATTAGTGTTGAAACACAATGAACAAAAATTGTTAATGCAAAATTCACAATATTAAACTTATATAGGGATCCAGGGTGCAACAGATATGTTTCCCGGGTTTCGGCACCAAAACTATGGAGAAGTATAAATTCTGTCCTAAAACTTCCCCATACGGGAGAACGAAACGCATCAGGCGAAAGCCTGGCCAAAATAACTACTGTGGTCAAGAAAATTAGACTGAAACGGTGCGGGGATATTGAGCATGAAATACGTGACTAGAAAACCAATATAGGGAGCAATGCATTAACAATTTTTATTCCTAATAATAAATTTATAATGAACAAACAAATTGCACTTAAGTGCTTATTACAGAAATTAACAATTATAAATGTAGCAAAGTGTGAGGGCCTGATTACAGAACCCAGATTATAGAAAGGTCCATGAAAAGCTTGCTTGATTGGAGAAAAGTTGAGCTTAATATATAAAAATGCAGTTTATAAAAAGAGAGAACCATAAAAAATAATTAAGAGTGTAATAACTGGTATGATATAAGCTATTTATAAAATTGAACTTATCTTTGAAGAGAGTTGAAGAGAGTTGAAGAGCCAGCTCCTTGAAAAGTTCCAGCTAGCACACGTTGATTTAAAAGTCTTCACGGTTTACTTGGAAGGAGGCGTACATGGCCTAGAGTTATGTGCACCATCGATAAAATGTCAACTTTCTTTTCTTGCGCAGGAATGACATTTATAGTTTCCAAGAGCTGATCCAGAGATATTTTGAAGGACGATTCCAAGTATCCCCTCTAAGGTGATGTTGAAGAGTACAGCGGCTGGCAATTATTCTTGCCATCTTGAGCAATACGTCATGGTGCAGATCTTGTGACGTAACTGCTCGCTAGCGTAGATATCAGCGATGGTGTCATGAGAGGTAGCGGTGACCAGCGGGTAGAAGTGATTCAGAAGTGGCGGTTGATCCGAAGTGATGGATCAGAAGTGGCGGTTGATCAGAAGTGGTGAAGAACGCCAGCAAGCGGCGTCTTAAATAGGGACCATGGAACTCTCTCGAAGTTTGGAGATCGCCCGACCAGACAAAGACCTGCCATTGGTCGAACGAAAGTCAGGGTGACGTCAGTCGACACTACTCAGCAGACAGTGGATCAACCAGTAGATATCTGGTATGTCATGAGTGAGGACGCCTGAGATAGCGAGACTGAAACACTCGAGGTGAGAACTATAATATCTATGAATAAGTGATTGATAACAAGATTATGCATATGGTTTAAGCAATTAACAATTGTAAGTAAATAATTACCATTCGGGGATCTCAGTAACAATAAATAAAATTTGACCGACAAATGGGCCAAGCTAAACATTGAAAATATCTCAAAAGGGATCACATCTGATCTCTACCAAATTTTGCAACATCATATCCTTATCTAAGGAGCGTCCTTTGACCAAGCTACAAGGCCATAAATCCAATAGTTTGCATATGTCGGCCATGTATGTGTGCAAATCGATTCCCTGTTTCTTTTCAAACACGGTGAAACCGAATTCAACGAAATTTGGTACAGAGGTAGCACTAGAAAAGAACACCTCAGTGTTATGTTTTATATCGCCGCCGTCTTGACGGAAACGTAATGGCGGCCACCCAAATGTCAAGAGCTTAAATCAAATTACGACCGACCTAATCATCTGATCTCTACCGAATTTTGCAACATTATACCTTCTTGTACGAAGAATCTTTTGACCAAATTACAAGGTCATCAGCCTAATACTTTGCGGATGGCGGCCATGTATGTGTGAAAATCGATTCCCCCTATCTATTCAAACACGGTGAAACCGAATTGAACGAAATTTGGTACAGAGGTAGCACTGGCTAAGGGAACTCCAGTGTCATGTTTTATATCGCCGCCATCTTGACGAAAACGTAATGATGGCCATCCAAATGTTAAAAGTTTGAATTAAATTACGACCAACCTAATCATCTGATCTCTACAAAATTTTGCAACAACATATCTTTATTTGAGGAGCGTCTTTTGACCAAGCTACAAGGTCATCAATCGAATAGATTGCATATGGCGGCCATGTATGGGTGCAAATCGATTCTCCCTATCTTTTCAAACATGGTGAAACCGAATTGAACGAAATTTGGTACAGCACTAGCAAAGGGCATCTCAGTGTCATGTTTTATATCGCGGCCATCTTGACGTAAACGTAATGGTGGCCACCCAAATGTAAAAAGCTTAAATCAAATTACAACCAACCTAATCATCTGATCTCTACCAAATTTTGCAACAACATATCCTTATCTGAGGAGCGTCCTTTGACCAAGCTACAAGGCCATAAATCCAATAGTTTGCATATGGCGGCCATGTATGTGTGCAAATCGATTCCCTGTATCTTTTCAAACACGGTGAAACCGAATTCAACGAAATTTGGTACAGAGGTAGCACTAGCAAAGGACACCTCAGTGTCATGCTTTATATCGCCGACATCTAGACAGAAACGGAATGGCGACCACCCGAATGTTAATAGCTTAAATCAAATTACGACCAACCTAATCATTTGATCTCTACCAAATGTTGCAACGACATACCGTTTTGTGGGAAGTGTCTTTTGACTGTACTACAAGGTCATCAGCCGAATATTTTGCAGATAGCGGCATTGTATGCGTGAAATTCGATTCCCCATATCAAATCAAACACGGTGAAAACGAATTGAATTACATTTTTTTACAGAGGTTGCACTAGAAAAGGGCATCCCATATTCATGTTTAATATCCATATAGCACGTTGTATTTCAACAAGCTACTACAACCAACATTCAATTATACTCCTTGAAAAGGACAAAGGGTTATAACAATACCCATGCATTTAGGAGAAAGAAGGCTATATGTTCTTTACTGAACATCTTTTTTCATCAATGAAAATAGGCTAAAACAAAAGTGTAATGGTTAGATTATCACAGTAAACAAGTAAACATGAAGACCTGTAGCCACATACAATATCATAAGAAAATAAATCACATAAAACTAACAGATACTGACAAATCACAATGGCGAATAATTATGAGAAAGAGACTTCGAGAGTATTATATTGTAGTAGTATAGTTCGATACATTAGAGTGTATAACTCCCCTAGACACAAAATGGCGACATCCATGTCGATAGAGATAATCAGGCTTGTAGACATACTTAAGTATGCCTTTTTAAACAAGTAGTTCCGTGAAGAACTATACAGCCTATTTTCATATATCCTACTTATGTTAATTGCCAATATGAACATACAAAATTTCAGTGTGATTGCTGTAATAGATTCGTAGATATTGAGAACCTACTAAATATTTCGGATGGTCGCCATGTTGGATTTTATGTATGTAGGTCCTAGAGTTATGTACTGTTACATGAAGATTATTGTGTACGTGTAGCATTCAAACTTCAATCGCATGATTAGGACACAAGAAGTAACAAGGAGATTTTAAAATTTCGCGCAGCTGCCATCTTGTGGTTATGGAAACAATTGAAATAAGTTAGATGCCAGTGGATTAACAATCGTATAAGGATTTACTGTACCAAGTTTCACTGCACTCGGATGGTTAAATTGCGAGAAACGTTCAGGTGAATATTTATAATACGCGTCGCCCCCATGTTGGATTTGTGATTACCAGGTTATTTAAAGCCCTATAGGCGAACTTAAGTTCATAGCCCCTATGAACATTAAAACATTCAGTATGATTGCTATAAAAGATTCGTAGATATTCTGAGCCGTCTAAATATTTCGAATGGTCGCCATGTTGGATTGTTATATGTATTGGCCATAGAGTCATGTACCATTAAAGGAAAATTATTGCGTAGGTTTATTATTCAAACTTTCACTTCGATCGCATGATTACGACACAAGAAATAAAAACTTAATTTTAAACTTCGCACAGCCGCCATCTTGAGGTTATGTAGACAATTGAACTAAATTAGATACCAGTGCATTACAATGTGTATAAACATTTGCTGTACCAAGTTTCATTGCGTTTGGATCATTAAATCGCGAGAAAGGTCTATTTACAATTTTCTAGTTCGCTTGGCCACCATGTTCGTTTTGTAAAAGTCTTATAGATAAACATACAGTAGTACCCTTTATCTCCGTACAAAATTTCAGGGTGGTACCGTTAATAGTTTCAGAGATATAGAATGCCGGTGAAATATTTCGTACATCCGCCATCTTGTGGTTGTGTAAACAATTGAACGAAGTTAGATGTCGGTGCATTACAATGTGCATAAACATATACTGTACCAAGTTGTATTGCGTTTGGTTGGTTAAATTGCGAGAAACGTCCATTTAAATGTCGCTAATTCGCGTGGCCGCCATGTTGGTTGTGTAGTTACGAGTTTTTCAAAAGTTACATAGGTGAACTTCTAGTTGTTCCCTTTATCACCGTAATAAATTCCAGGGTGATATCGGGAATAGCTTCGGAGATATTAAATGGTGGTGAAATAATTCGCACAGCCACCATGTTGGATTGGTGAGACGTAACAAAATTTGAAGGGCACGGTCGGGGTCGCCCGAAATAGTGTTATGAACTTACCGAGTTTCATTGAAATCGCTCCAGCCGTTTAGATTTTATTAGGGACACACACACACACACCTCACACACACACACACACACACGCACACACACACACGGACAAAAGGTGATCTCAGAAGCCTATTTTTTTCAAAATTGAAAATAGGCTAAAAATGCGGGAACCTGGTGCTCTTAGTGCTCCTTATGTCCCTTCATTAATTGATTTTTAGCCTTCTTTTCACATTTTGCAAAAATGAGGAAAAAGTAGACTTATGAGATCGATCCGGGAAAAAGTGTGTCTGTCTGTCTGTCTGTCTGTCTGTCAGTCCTTCTGTCTGTCTGTCCTTCTGTCTGTCTGCCTGGCTGTGTGTGTGTCCCCCCCCCCCCTATCAATTCCTAAACGGCTGCAGCTATCAAAACCAAGTTTGGTAAGAGTAAAGATCTACATCTGAGTATCTCACGGCCATATTTGAAATTGACGTCAGTGCTACCAACTGCTGAAATATCGCAATTGAAATTTGAGCTCTATGTCGGATATCTCAGAAGTTATGCATGAGAACTATTCTAAAATTAGAAAACGTATAGATAATAACATTCCAGATATATATTCTGAAGTTCATACATGCCAGTGTTGCCAATATGATTCTAAGCCTGCCGGTAGGTCCAATTTCTAAATGCATGTGACTTCTATATTATCGATTGGATTTCAACTAAATTTCGTGTGTACTATTTGTACTACAACACATATGACTGTGCGTATTCTAAAGAGCCACCAGGGCTGCCAACTGTTAATAAATGCTCTGACTATGTTTTTACTCTAATGTCAATATATCAGAAAGTATGCAAGCCAACAGCTCTAAACTTTGCACACGTATAGTACCTGATATTCTACCCAAGTTCGGTGTAACTTATATACATCAGTACTGCCAACATGATTTTATGCCTGGTGATATGTCACGTTTTTAAATTTATATAACTTCTATACTTACAAAATGATTTCAACAAAAATTTCGTATGTGCTTTGTGTACCCTAACAGTTATGACTATGCGTATTCGTAGGAACCAGCAGGGCTGCCAACTGTTAATAAATGATCTCTCTATTTGTTTAATCCTAATATCAATATATCAGAAAGTATGCAAGCCATCATCTCTAAACTTTGCACACGTATATTACCTGACTTTCTAGATTAGTTTGGAGTATCTAATCTACCTCAGTGCTGCCAACTTGATTCTAAGCTTTCTGTTAGTTTCAATTTTAATTACATGTAACTTCCATACTAACAATAATATTACTAATTGGCACTGTATTGGGCTACATTATTTTAGGTGTATTTCAAACTGCAGTACATAGAAATGTTGGTATTAGGAACTTGATATCGTCATTATTGCAGATAGGTCTATATATATTGGCATGAATCTTAAATTTTAAGAAAAGTAGGCTCTTTAGTTCGTGACGGAACTACTTGTTTTAATTTTGATTTCTTTTGTATTGCGTTTTTGATTAGATATATATTTTGCACCTTACTGATATATGTCAGCAGCGGGTGCAAAGTATGATTGTGTTTGATTTTGCTTGATTTTAATTTTAGTAGTGAAATATGATATCCCTCTTGTGTTCTTCGCCATGGCTTTGCCCCTCAGTTCCTGGACATGCTGTAACCGTTTCGCTTTGCTCCACGTTGAGCGTACAAATGAAACGTTTTGACTGGTCCTTACTGTTTGGTGATAAATGTAACTGTTTACCTTTGCCTAAGCTGTGTTGTTTTAATGGGCGCCAAGACCTCAACGTAATGTTGAAATCTAAATTTGTATTTAACAACGTCTAGCTCTGGCAGAACACCTTCAAGAATCTATTCACTCAGATCGTGGTATGATTTGATCATTAACCCAACAAACAATTGTATCAGGAGAAGGAATTGGTCTATATCTACCTACTGAAAGCAATGATTACATTGTTAAAAGAAATGAATTTATTATATAAAACATGTATTGCAAAATTAAAAATAATAATAAGTTAAAATTTAAATTGGAGCGTTGCGATTTTAATATTACCGATAGAGAATTACGTGAGAACGGAGTCTGATAAATTATTGATTTTACTCTTATTCCCAAGCTATGAAGTTACTGAAATATTGAATATAAAACAAAGAGAAACGAGAGATTGCGTAATTCTGTGTCATTCGCGCTTACCACTGGAAATTGCCGAAGCATTTCCCTCGTACTGGGTGATGCAGAGAGCTTCCCAGAGTCTCCTGGACGTCGTCATCTTCTTCGATATTTGATGATATACTGGTTGATTTGATAACTCTATGGTCCGAACATCGGAGCCAAACACTCTTACAACCACACTGGTTAAGTTTTACAAAGATAGTCCTCCACTCCACGGAACATCGGAGCGACTCACGCGTGCAACCATACTGCTCAGGTCTTACACAGATTGTCCTTTATTCCACGGCGCGCCAAACGATATATGCACTCGTCGGCTTCCCACTCCAGTGCCGACTTCCAGCTTACGTGGTCTCCACTGATTGGCTGCTCCCCACGCGCTACTTCCCCACCTCTGGCTCATTACACTCGGCGGAAGGGTGAAGTCGATTGCCGTTCCATACTATCCGCATTTTCTTGACGCTGCAACCCAGCCTTGCGTAATGCTTCTTGACAAGAATCAGCCTGTATCTGAATTCTCAGTGAGTCATGTCTCTCATAATACCCTAACTGACGAAACTCCGTAAAATTCCGTAATCACATAATTTTCTATGATAATGTCGTTCGTAATAATTTGCTTGATAGTGTTTTCTAAGACATAGAGAACCTATCTGTATGCTTATAATTTTATAAAAATGCTCCAAAAAATACCTTAATAGTAATAATAATAATAAATTAACATGAAAAATTATCTTGGCTGAACAATTTGCCGCGTAAATAAATATAGAATGGCTTCCTACTGACTTATGCCAGTGGCAAAAAAAAAACCTCGAAAAACACGTTACAATGCGAGTCAGGGTAGACCGACCATTGACTCAGGGACAAGGTGTTTATTAATTGTTGTTGTTGCAGCAGCAGTACCTTCAGCAATTTAATGGTTTGATAATAATAATAAAAGTGGTTGAAATTTTTGAAGTTAATTGGTTATTTGAAGTAAGAAAGACCTCTTAGTAGGTTGGTTTTGGCAGTATGAACATTTAAAGACCTGTAGTAGGTTGTGTGTTGGAAAATAATAATAATAATAATAATAATAATAATAATAATAATAATAATAATAATAATAATAATAAGCCGCAGATGTGAAATTTGGGTTAAAATGTAGGTGTATGTATGATGATTGAGTCTTCAGTCTTTTGACTGGTTTGATGCAGCACTCCATGCCTCTCTGTCCTGAGCTAATCGCTTCATCTCTACATAGCTACCACACCCTACATCCGAAGCAATCTGTTTAACATATTCTAACCTTGGTCTACCCCTACAGTTCTTGTCCTTGACCCTTCCTTCCATAACTAAGCTTGCTATTCCTGGGTGTCTTAGTATGTGTCCTACTAACCTATCTCTTCTCTTCATTAGAAGTCTCCAGAAACATCTCTCCTCTCCCACTCGTCATAATACCTCTTCGTTTGTAACCCTATCTACCCATCTGATCTTCATCATTTTCCTGTAACATCACATTTCAAATGCTTCAATTCTCCTCTTTTCTGCTGCACCAATAGTCCAAGTTTCACTTCCATAGAGCGCCACGCTCCAGACAAAGGCTTTCAAAAATGAATTCCTAATACCTAAATCTATATTCGATGTCAACAGATTCCTTTTTTGTAGAAATGCTTTCCTTGCCTGAGCCAACCTACTTTTTATATCCTCTTTGCTTCGTCCATCACTGGTTATTCTGCTTCCTAAGTAACAGAAGTCTCCTACTTCCTTCAGCTTTTCACCTGCTAATTTGATCTCCATAGAGGTTTCTGATTTATTTCGGCTGCATTCCAGTATTTTTGTTTTACATTTATTAATTTTCATCATGAATTCTTTCCGTAAGACGGAGTCCATACCAGTCAAAAACTCATTCAAATTTTCAGGCTTGTCGGCCAAGATGACGATGTCATCAGCAAATCTCAGAGTTGAAATTATTTCTCCTTGAATCTTCACTCCCACTTTAAATTTTTCTCAAATTTCCTTCATTGCTTGTTCAATGTAAAGATTGAAAAGTATGGGTGATAAGTTGCAGCCTTGCCTTACACCTTTCTGAATACCAGCTTCTCTCTCATGTCCTTCAGCTCGAATGACTTCCGTCTGGTTTCTGTATGTAATGTGTGAGTATATTGTATATTTGAAGTGTGGGCTGTGTTTGATCGAACCAACGACCCACGGGGACCATCCCGAATAAGTCGGTCGTGGCCAACCCCGCGGGCAGGCATCCAGCACGGTCGTGGGTCGAGTAATGTATGTGTTAGTGGACTGTGTAATTGAAATTCAATGACGTTTTGTAGCGTGATTTTGTATTTGAAGGCAATCAGCTCTGATTGAACGCTCGAGTCTTGGAGCAGCCAATCAGAGCCTGGCTAGTCTGTATGTGTTTTAAATGGGCTTTAAATGTACTTGAGAGTTGGGTTCTGGGTTCGACTTAGCTATGGTTTACATGGTTATGACTGAGAGTTGCTGAAGCAAGCTTAGCAACTGTGTCAGATCAGTGGCGTGCGGTGTAGAGGGGGGGTTTAGCGGTATAGACAAGAGGCCTGGGATGGAAGTGTTAGAGCGTTGTATGAGCTGTAACTGTCTTTGCCTTATTGCTGTTTTATTGTACCTGCAACCATTATAAGAGGCTGCATGGGCTCCCCTAAAATTGACGCACTTATGCTAGTCACGAGGTACCTACAAGTAGAGTGATAATGTGAATCACCACTTCTATTGCAGCGGGTATCCTGAGGGCAGCTTGCAGCATTATCCATGACGATATGGACGACACTAAAGCTTTAAACGATGCATGCATGTTAAATTCTGTGTGTTAATAAGGCTTTCCATACAAACACAAACCTACCCTGGGGATTACGCCCCAGACCCCCTTACTTGTAGTACAAGTAGTAATGTTTGTCCAGACAGTCATCAAACCAAGCAGACACAAATGGCTTTGTCTCAACATCGCGTTAGAGGAGTAAAGTGCAAATTTTCAGCAGAATTGAACAACTAAAATTATTTTATGACCATTCGTAACTCACCGCTATACTCCGCACTTAAGCACATGAGACTGTATCGTCATATAATGACGTACTGTTTGAAACCTCATACAGCTGACCAATGTGGCAGCAATTCATGCCACACCATCAAACACACGAACTTCCGTAACGTAATCGACTACACTAAATAATTCCCCTAGACACGTGCATATCGCGGTGTATACATGAAACGAGACCTTTTGGGTCTTTTGCTTAAGCGAAGTTATCTAATTTATATCAAGAAGTTCCGTGACGAACTAAAGAGCCTACTTTTCTTAAAATTTAAGATTCATGCCAATGATTAATCTATATGGATCTATCTAGAATAATGACGAAATTAAGTTGGTAATATCGAAATTTCTAATTAGTTCGAAATACTGTATAGCCTACCTGGCATAATGTAGCCTAATAGAGAACTTCAGTTGGCAGCCCTGGTGACTGAATATATTCATAGTTCCAGCTCGTAAGGTACAGAATACAAAATTTGGTTGAAGTCCAATGGATAGCATGGACGTTACATGCAGTTAAACATTGGATCTAACAGCGCGCGTAAAATCATGTTGGCAACAATGACATACATGTATTGGTCAGAAATAATCTGAAATAATATGATCTATTGTTGTGTCAATTTTGAATGAAATCCGTTAGTTAGTATAGAAGTTACATGCATTTTAAAATTGGGCCTATCAGCAGGCTTAGAATCATGTTGGCAGCACTGGCGTAGGCCTATATTAGTTACTCCAAATTAATCTAGAATGTCAGGTACTATATGTGTGCAAAGTTTAGAGCTATTGTCTTGCATACTTTCTGATATATTCATATTAGGGAAACAAAAATTGAAACAGTATTATTAACAGTTGGCAGCCCTGGTTACTCTTAAGAATCGGCATAGTCATATCTGTTATGGTACACATAGCACACACAAAATTTGGCTGAAATCCAAATGATAGTATAGAAGTTACATGTATTTAAAGTTGGACCTCTCAGCAGCCTTAGAATCATTTTGGCAACACTGCCATATATGGCCTCCTGGAAATTAAACTGCAATATTATTATCTATATGTGTGCCAATTTTGAAAGTCATACCGTCCAAGATATCCGACAGGGAGCTCAAATTTCAATTGCGATTTTTCAGCAGTTGGTAGCATTGACATCATTTTCAAATATGGCCGTGAGATATTCAGGTGTAGATCTTTACTCCTACCAAATTTTGTTTCGATTGCTGTAGCCGTTTAGGAGTTGATAGGGGGACACACACACACAGCTAGACAGAGAGAAGGACAGACAGACACACATTTTCCCGGATCGATCTCATGTCTACTTTTTCCTCATTTTTGCAAAATGTGAAAAGTAGGCTAAAAATCCAAATTTCGTGAGGTATAGCAAAATAATAATAATAACAGTAATAATAATGTCTATTGAAAAAAACATATAGGAAATGACGCACCCCTTAAGGATTGAACAGGTCAGTTGCGTTTGAGGATAAAATAGTTTCCATGTATGAAACATTCACTGAAGCTGGGTTGGTTAAACTGGTATTCATCATTTTATGTATCAATTTTTGATTTATTTCCTTTATCTGTATATCCAATACAAGCCTAAAATAGAACATAGCAATCAATAAAGTGTGTCCATATTTTAGGCCGAAGCGTTGGCTGTCACTGCCTCCTCGATGTACAGAAATAACAGAGCTCGTAACACTGCTCATAAAAATTCATAGCCTTTCTATTCTGTCTGCGGGCTCATAAATGCTTGCTGCATCTCTCCCAACTGGTTCATTTTGATTCTTACCTTGTGATGCCACAAGTCCCTAGCGAGCGCAGATAACGTAGGTTCTTTGTACATTTGTCTTCGCTCTTCGTCAGAAGGAACAAAAGGATTAGACGACTTTTGTGTTGTCAAGTCCTTTGTAACTCGATGGTAACCAAGTTGTTCTGAGAGCGATGATAGACGGTGCACAGTAAACTGTAAAATCGGTTGTGATACAGACTACCAGATGAAACTCAGACAAGAACGTACCGTTGCGAGTTTATAAAATGAGTTACTGATTACTGTACAGCATCATTTTTTTAGCGTATGGCTTTTAGTGCCGGGAGTGTCCGAGGACATGTTTGGCTCGCCAGAGTTAGTAGCTGCTTCTGTGCGGACACCCATTGGGTGAGCTAAAAGCTAAAAGGACTAGGAATTGGAAGGTAGCGGCTGTGGCCTAGGTAGGGACCAAGGGGACCAACCCCGGCATTTGCCAGGAAGAAAGATGGGAAACAACACAAAACCATCTTCGAGGTTGCCGGTGGGGGGATTCGAACCACCTCGCCTCCCGGATGTGAGTGACTGCCCGCAGCCACGCCCTAACAACCACGGCTAACTTACCCTGTACAGTACAATACTGATTCAAATCCATTGCCTTCCAAAAAATACGCCACTTGTAATCAACTACAGTCTAGTGGCATTCTGCATGAAAGTAAACAGCTGATCCATAGTTTTCAGTTGACCGAGATATATCCATGCCCTGTTATTTTAGTCGGCAACATAAGACTCTACCTTAAAAATTACATGTGATTATTTAATTTTTGTCTTAAAGCAAGTAATATCCAAATATTGGGAGTTTAACAAAACAGCCCATCTTCTTTTTGTAGATTTCAACAAGGCATACGATAGTGTCAATAGGAAACAAATGTGGAAATACATGCAGCGGAATGGAATACCAGAAAATCTTATCACTATGGCAAAACTGTGCACAGAAGGGTCCAAATGCAAAATTAGAATCAATAATGAATATACCGAAGAATTTAATGTCAACACTGGAGTAAAACAGGGAGATGGACTCTCGCCTTTATTATTCAATTTAGCTTTAGAAGAAACATTGAAACGAGTAAACCAGCTCCACCCAGGCCTTGAAGTGGGAAACAAGATAAACATATTAGCTTATGCTGATGACATAACACTCATGGCAGAAAGCAAATACGATCTAAAAATACTCACAGAACCCCTTATTGAAGAAGCCAAGGAGGTAGGTCTAATGATAAATGAACAAAAAACAAAATATCTAGTTGTAGGAAGGAATGCAGCACAAGTACAAAACCCCTTAACAGTTGCTTCATACGCTTTTCACAGATGTACTGAGTTCAGATATCTGGGGATTATCATAGACCAGGATAATATGGAAGAAACAGAAATAAAATCAAGAATTCTCAGTGGCAACAAAAGCTACTGGTCTCTGCAAAATCTCTTAAAGAGTAAAATTATATCTAGAAAAACTAAAGTGAGAATTTATAAAAGCATTATACTTCCTGTTGTCACGTATGGCTCAGAAACCTGGGTATTGTCCAAGCAAACTGAAAGGAAATTAGTAACTTTTGAAAATAGAATACCACGACGCATTTTCGGACCGATAGTAGAAAATGGCCAGTGGAGAATTAGAACAAATAAGGAATTGCGGGATCTCTACAAAGAACCGGATATGGTCGACCGTGCCAAAAGCCAAAGACTGCGCTGGGCTGGTCATGTACATAGAAGAAGTAGAGAATTGAATTTAAGGGCAGTTTTGGAAGGTGTACCCAGAGGAAGGCGACCATTGGGACGACCGAGACTTCGCTGGTGGGACCAAGTTCAAAAAGATATGAGAAAAATCGGAGTCACGGAGGACATAATGGATGATCGAGAAAGATGGCGCCGTGCTGTTGGCGAGGCCAAAAACCTGCTTAGGTTTGAGTGGCCATCTAGGTAAGGTAGGTAAGGTAATTCAGGTTGAACATTTAACTACAATCACATGATCATTCTAAAGAAGCAAATTTGGAGGTCAATCACCACTTTCAGTATTTTATCAAAACATCACATAGACCACGCCACGCCAACTCAGGTCCTTCGCGAGCAGGTGCTCTGCTCTTGGAGAGGAACGTGTAGTGACAGCGCATAGCGAGGCGAGAGTCGTGTTGTTGTTTGGTGAATGGGACGGGCAAATCAGTGCGCGTCTGGCGGCATGCCGGTACGAAAACGAATAATACAAATACTTTAATAATAACTAGTGCGCCCGTGCGAGCTTTCGCAACGTGAATGTAGGTTTAGGGGGTAGTAGGGAAGAATGTGGGAGAACGAAGTTTTAAATATTGAAGAAATGTATTTATTGTTGTTAAACGGCATACGTACATGAGAAGAACACAAAGAATTATGTAGAACAGTGTTTCATACTTGTCACAGCACTTCCCTGTAGACAATATTCGATGTTACAACGGATTCATCGGTTATTGTTTGCTCGGAAGTTTCTTCTACAGTAATTTTTACATTTGCAAAGGATTGAACCCTAGAGAAAATCTTGGCGTGACAACACCGGAGTCATCTGCTGAGAGACTCCTCAGCTAGCAGTACGCCGCGCTCACGCCAGATGGCTGCCGCCGCCGCCGCGCTGCCCTGTGCTCTAGTGGCAGGCTCGCCAGGTTACGGTGCTCTATTGTAAATGTACTTTTTAAGGTATTTATTTAATTGTGAGGCATTTAAAGAGGAAGTGAGTGCATTTCGGGCTCACATGGGGTATGCGGAACCTGTAGGTACCCCATATGTGTAGGTTGGTATTAACAGGACCTTATTTTCGGTACAAAACCGGAATGGGGCCTTGGCAGAATAATATAGGGAGGATACCAATTGTGTGTACAGATGTAACTATACCTTTATTGCGCTCCTGATTTTGCACTAATTTTCAACATTCTTTGTTTATCTTTGGCATCGCTTTGAAACCACTTATTTGCCTATATTTGGAACAATTGTTTTGGCAGTTGCAATCCGAAGTATAGCTTCCAAGGAAGCATCAGACAAACTTGACCTAGTTTTGGTTTTGTTAATATGCATAATTCAAAACATTTGTTCACAAACAAACATTGTCCGAACATAGCAACACATTTCAGGGCAAGGGCATGAATCCTCGGGAGTTCTTGTTCCTCAACGCCTTAATAAAATGAAATCAAATCACCATTGTAAAGGTGTCAAAATTGAATCTCACTGTAGTTTTATCATCTCAACTCGGAGACTTGATGGGGAATCCTCTGGGCGCACTGAAAAAGGCGTCATAAGAACTTTTAATGCCGCTTTTACTTGTTTCATTTATTCAAACCTATCTTCAAATTCTTTATGCAATGACTGTAACGCTTTTGTTTACCCACTGATGTGTTCATACTGTAAGTACTTAAATTTAAGGATTTTAGAGAGGGAAAATTGTCCCAATTTCCTTCTTGAAGCTGACTTTTAAAAGGCACAAGCTGCAATTTGGAACTGTTAATGCGGTCACACATAGTACTGATTAATTTATTTTTGCCTTGTAACGAGATATTTAAATCATTTAAATACCCCGTGATGTATTTCATAAAAGCGAGGTCAGCGATCTATTGCCCATCATCCAAGTCTGACTGTGCTACCGCCACTACACGGGGAGAAAAGAGGGGATTTTGATTTGATTTTATTTTCACGGCTACACTTAGAGCTTAATAGCTCCTTTACAGTAGCACCCTACATAAAATAAGGTTAGGGCTTATACAAATAAAACATTTCACTTACATTCACAATATAAATAATAATAGTCTAACAATAGTAACAAAAAGACAGTTATAATACAATTATTTTTTATTTTTTTATTTATTTATCGTATGGCTTTAAGTGCCGGGAGTGTCCGAGGACATGTTCGGCTCGCCTGAGTCTGTAGCTGCTTCCAGCGGACACCCTGAAGAGTGACCTACTAGTTCCGTTCAATTTCAAGTAGTTCCAACTTTTGCCACCGGATATCATTGATACCTAGTGGCGAACGATGGAAATTTGATAGAGCGTTCTGACGAAATCTAACCTAACAAATTTTGCTTTACACAAGTTCAGTCTGTGAAAGGATCTTTTACATGCCATAAATCTATGACATGGGACCGCTGGCTTTACTTCCCCTCCGAAGGAAGGCATACTGAAGGATTTTTAACGTTCTTAAAAATCCGACGACTTCGGCCGGGTTTGAACCCGCTATCTTGGGCATAGCAGTTCAGCATGCTACCGACTACGCCACCGAAGCATAATACAATAATAATAATAATAATAATAATAATAATGATAATGGAAAGATTATTTACAAAAGAGAGCATACAGACACAGTATCAGCCCGAAAAGCTAACATCATGTACTGTACAAGAAAAGCTATTAAATTAGACAGGTTGTCAGATATTGTCCTGATGTTATAATTGAACTTAAAAAAAAGTATTTTAACATAATGCAGTAATCAAATGTGAGAGGTATACTGCTCCAAGAAGCAGGATGAAAGATGTATTTTGAAAGCTGCAGTGCTTGCAATGTTGACGAACTTATATAAATCAAAGGTGTTCAAGAGGCATGAGGAGTTGCAAACAAAAGATTTATTGAACTTCATGGTTCGGTGTATAGGAATCTGGAGTGTTAATTTTGTGAATCTATTTTCTCGCTTATGAACAGAATGCATTGGTGTAAAGGCATTGTAGAGATATAACTGGGTCTTGGTATGTAATATTTTATGTGTCAGAATGGCAACTGATAGCTGCCTGCGCTCGTGGAGTTTCAGCCATTTCAGCTGCACGTAGTAAGGTGTGATATGTTCATCTCGCCTTACATCCAGAATGTACCGAACACATGCATTCTGGACTCTTTGTAATTTGATGTTCTGTGTTTCTGGTAAATCATTGTATACAGCAGAGCCATAATCAATGATTGGAAAAATGATAGTTTGGACGAAGAGCTTACGCATGTTAGGAGGGGTGTAAGAAACATAGGAGATGCATAGTTGATACAACCTTCCTTACCACAAGCACAGTTGCCGCTCGCGTTGGCGTGGCCTGACATAGACTATAACTAACCAATATTGATGAGTTGAACTATCTCAATTAATACCGCAACTAAAGACGTGTACATATTGTAAATATTTTCACCAATACTTTCAGACATAACTTTTTTTGTAGCCTAAATATAATGGATCTGTTGATGATCGCTTGACGATCGAAACTGATCATCCAAGTGTATGTATTGATCTCTTGTAATTTATTTCAGTATTAGGGAATAGCCCATCTCATTTGGGTACACTCGTGTTGACCGACTGAAACGCATCAAACTTTCGTTTACTAAGGCAACACTGAAAATCTTTTTGACTCTGAGAGTCGCACATTTTTTTCGTATTGACTGAATTATATTAAGAACTAAGTTCCAAATGGTTCCGCCTCGTCAATTCTGTTTATTAAAATTTCGCGATACAATCACCTGTCTTTTAACACATGGTACATGTTTCGACGTCTAACACTTATTGACGTCTTCATCAGACTATTTCATTGGGGCAGCACTTAAAACATTCCCTTTATATACTGGATGTAGTTAAAAATTGTACATGAAAACACACATAGATCACTAAAAGTATACAGCACAGTCTTCGTCCGACTCAGCACGGCTCTGTTAGCTCATTGCCGCATTACATCTTGGGAATGGTCACCCCTTGCTTGGGCTTTTGAAGCTAACATTAGAAATAAACCAAGAAAGACTGTCAAGCCCGGCTGAGGATTTTATTTAGCTTTTAACATAAGAAAATGTTTTAACAACTTTTTAATGTGTTTACTTTTAGTGATCTATGTGTGTTTTCATGTACAATTTTTAACTACATCCAGTATATAAAGGGAATGTTTTAAGTGCTGCCCAAATAAAATAGGCTGATGAAGACGTCAATAAGTGTTAGACGTCGAAACATGTACCATGTGTTAAAAGACAGGTGATTGTATCACGAAATCTTAATAAACATATTGACGAGGCGGAACCATTTGGAACTTTGTTCTTAATATAACACTGAAAATGGCTTCAAACACCACAACATATTCCTTTTGTCTTTTACATTACAAGGCCTCCCTCCTCGTAATTTTTACGTTGTATACTTGGCAACACGGCTCTATCTGCTAGGCTTTTCTCGCCACGTTGCTGTCCTACTCAGTAGCTTCCAACAATACCGCGAGCTTCGTCAGTGTGCGTGCATTGTTAGAGCGAGTCTGTTGATTTCAAATTGAAGACTCTTGCGTCGTAAAATTTACGACGATATTTGACTACGTATTCTGAACTTAGCAAGGTAAGTTCTGTAACAATGTTAAATTACAGAACTATTCTGAATGAAATAAGTACCCAACCGCTGAACTTGTCATATGCATAATGGTAAGAACTGTTTGTCACATCTGTCCTGTTCAGAAAATTCGAATGACGACAACATACTGCAGCGAATGTCACCGCGCATATTACAAGGAACTTAGAGCAAATCTTTGCACTAACTGCTGTAAATGAGCCACCAGGGACTTGAAAACCTAGGAGTTAACATTCTGTAAAATAACTTGCATGTTAATACGTGCTTCTTATATTATATTTTGTGTGCAATTACATTTTATTCATCAAGGAAATAAATAGTCGTAAATTTTACGAGGGTTTGTGTTTATGTACTACCAAATAAGGGTTTGTGTTCTAGGGTTAAAAGGATTTTCCATGTGATGTACTGAACCCATGTACCATGGCCTCAAAGAGAGTCGAATCCATGTACTTTGAGAAAAGAATGAAAGAATCATACAGTTTCTAAGGGAACGGAGAGAGATTTCAAGCCAGGATTATAGCCTAACATGGTGCAAGCGCTAGGGCCAGGTGTTCCTTAGATGAGCTCATGCCTCTTGACATGTATAAGGAGCCAGTCATGGATATTATTAGAACGAGTGGAAAGTTTTGACTGTAAGACGAAGAAGCTGGACTCGGAAATTGCTCTTACGTTGCAGGAATATGGCAAACTCGCTGCTGAGTCAGAACAGGAATAATTAAATTTAACCCGTTTACGAGTATAAAAATAAGTAAACAGATACAGTACGGTGAATCAATTTGGATTAGAGATTTTTGTGTAAAGAAAAACCTTGTAAAAATTGCACAGGAGAAAACTGCAAACGCAAGTAGACGTCATTGGGGGTTCACCGAGACCCAAGGAGTGGGAGAATAAAAAAAGAACAGCACCACCCACACAGTTGAGGACGAGAAATTAATTAATATCTCGGAAATACACGATCGATTTCCATGCACAGGAAGATTATTTTACGTTTGGAAGACGAGCTTTCTGGATATATAATTTTTATAATTGTGCGACAATTAGTTCAAAAGTTGGTCACGAAAAGGACTAGAGTTTTATCTTTTTTTGGCTGAAAGGTATAAAACACCTGGCCTCACCAAGCCAATCATGCAGTTATTCTGACAGCCCATGAGGGGGTGTTACTCTGCATCAGTGCATGCAGTCTACGAGAGCCCGTGAGGGGAACGTCACGCTGTATCAGTACATGCAGTATTAGTCCGTCCAGGGGGGCGTTACGCTGGAGCATCATAATCATCAGTCTACGAGCATTCCGTGAGCGGAAGTGCTGCACCACATCGTATACGCAGTATTCAAGAGCCCGTGAGGGGGACGTTAAGCTGTATCAGACATCGATCCAGAGCCTGTGGGAGGCTATGCTACAAGTTCACCGAGTGTAGACCAGTTACGATATAAGTACGCTACGCTGAGGGTTAGCAGTTCGAGACTTTGAAGAGTCCTAATTTATAAAGAACATTAAATATACGGACTTTAAAGCAATATCGCCAAAGTAAGACACAGCGATCAGTAGGGAACTTCGAGTTCCAGAAGAACGCTAGTTCAATACAGTTACGAAGTTATAAGAACTCCAACAAATAAACGGCGTTACGTTTAGTAAAGACATTGTTAAAGACATTAAGTCCTGTAAAGGAACTTAACAGTAATTACGATCGCGAAAGATAGAAGTTCAAGCGAAAGGAACTTAGGAACTTAGTTTCGAAACCAGAGGGAAAACGTACTCTAGTGAGAAAACGTCAAAAATATACGATAGACAGTATACGGTCCTCGAAGGGAGGCCAAGATATAGACACTATAGGGTACGATAGACCACCATATATAAATAGAGGTGACGGCAAAGAAAAGACATTTATCGCCTAGTTAAAGCAGATAAAGTAAAGCCGAGTAATAGACAATAGAAGCGGTTTTGAGAGACTGAAACCAGTAGTTTCCATTGTAGGAGAGAGAAACTTTGAACGAGTAAAATCACACGTCCAATGCAGGTCGATAGGATTCACATCAGGGATCATCAACCGCCGACAGAAATTGTCAAAATCGTTGAGATACGCCCGTGTGATAGGAGTTAAGTGTAAATATTGTAAGAAAAGAAATAAGAGTATCATTTTAAGTGTTTTAGGTAAAGTGAAAGCGTTTTTATGCACAGTGCTATGTGTTATAATATGTACCAGAGTAATATTTTTTAGTGTTTTAATGTGTGTTCAAAACGGATACACCAGTGTATAAAAAATGTTGTCAGTGTTAAATATAGTGAATATGTGTCAAGAAATTTCTGTACATAAGATGAGATTGTACAATATGGAGTAGGTCAAGAAGGTGGGCCAAAATGTCACATCAAACGAGAATAAAGGTCAGAAAGCGACCTTAAACATGTAAGTAAAGATTTTCATTATGTTTTGGTGTCGGGAAAATTTTTGTGTACAATTCCACCGGAGTTTTGAGTAGAAGGGATGTTTTTAAATGAATAATAACTAAATAAGAACGCGATCTGAACGAAAATAAAGTTTTAAGAAATAATAAATAATTATGTGAAATAATAAATCCTGTAGAGGAAATGCATGGAATAAAATGTCAGTATTTAATGAATGTTATAAAAGCAAGCGTGATAATAATAATTATAACAAAGATATTTACATAAAGGTAAATTTGAATTATATGAAAGAAATAGCTTTTGAGCTTTTGTAAGGAATGAAAACATGATGTGAATAACAAGGTAAAGAAATCTAAATAAAGATTAAATTGAATGATATAAAAATATAGAGCGTTGAAGCCTTAACAAATGTATAAGACATGATGTGAATGCATGTTCTTAAAAGGGGAGCGATTTATTGTCAACGGAAAGATTAATATAAGAATTGATATATGTATCAATTGTTGCTATGAAATTTATCAGTTCTTTGGAAGACATTCGGCCGTAAAGTAATGTGTAGCGTAATGGAACGCAATTAAATAAAAAGTCACGCTAGGAACGCGTAAAAGTTAAAGTACTTTGTAAATTACTTATGGAGGGTAGTTGATTGCAGTGAATTGAGATATGTTGTAAGTCCTCTAAATTGTGACGTGGATCACGAGGACATGTGTGTATTATTTAAAAGGGAGCTAATGTATGGTATTATTGAGCGTAGGTCCTGTAAGCTACGGCTTGACCCTAAATCGCGTTTTGTATAAGTCCTCTGATGTGGAAATGTTCCCGAGGCATGTTAAGAGATTCGAACCTAGAATCCTTTTGTTGTTAAAGCCCCTAATTATTCGTCGTAGAATGTGTATTAATCTTCCCAATCAATGAGGATCCTCTCATAATTAATAAATGCCAAGGTTACGAATGTGGTTTATGAGCCAAAGAATATTGTTGAATGGAGATAAGTGAAGTAAAAGCCAGGTCTCTCCACAGAACTGAGAATAATGTGAAGGTTTGTTTTAAAGCATTGAAGAGAGCTGCCACCGTAGGTTAGGCAGAGAGTCGCTTTCCTTGTCATAAATCACGCCCGAGTATAATGGCCTGACCCTCATCGAGCGAGGGTGGGTAAAAACCGTCTTGTAAGATGTGTTAAATACACCGTGAGTGTTTAAAGTTGTTAATGACCGGGGCGTTGAACCGAGGTCCTTGTAGATTGATATTATCGCTTGCCAATTCAGATCGTAGTTTTCTTATGTGATAATGGTCTTATAAGACAAATGAGTTAAATAAAATCCCTATTGTAATATTGGATGGAAAATAGGAATCCACGAGTTTTGTGAAGATAACTAGGTTTCGGGAGTGATCATAGTTTTTGACTTTGTCAAGTAATCTTTATAACTCTGGAGTACACAAATAGTTTTCCCGATCACCGTAGTGAATTTGCAAAACTTGAGAGAGATAGTAAATACGGAGAACATGTGATATGCCCAAATATTGAAGTGAATAATTAACATGTAATTTTAAATGTAATTATATATTTGTTTTGATGATAAGAAAAGATAAAAATAATTCTTGAGGTGTACAAAAATATGACACCATTATTATGGGAAAGTATCGAGCCAAAGAAGCTCGTAGTTATTTGGAACTTTAAGATAAGTACTTTATGGAAGTGAAAATAATCGTGATTGTTGGGTGTAAATGAAACCCACCTATTTAAAATAACATTTGTGTTATCTTATGGACTCCGTGTATATTTGGAACCGGAGTAGTTGTAATTTGTGTAGTGGCTTCAACGTGGGGCCATTAGCATTTATTTGTTTTACCGTTTTCCAACGTGGGGCATGTATGATTTTATCATACACCTAATAAATCTCTTTCATGGCGCCCAGTACGCAGGGCCGAGTTTTCCTAGGGAAAACCCGAGTTTTCTCGAAAAATCAAAATTTTCATTTTTTTTGAAAAAAAATGGTTTTTCGAAATTTTGAATTTTAAATACTTCCATAAAGATCTTTGAGTTTGAAAAAGAGTATCAAAAGGGTACGGTGTAGTAAACACCCGTACCAAAGTAAAATTTTTAAAGAAATTGGGACACAATGGTTCAGATTACTATCTCTCAAGCATGTTCTAGCGATGTGGCATTAGTGGCCCACTATATTCTAATAAGATGTCATTAAGTGAAGAGAGGCGGAGGCTCTCAGAGAATGTAAGGGTAAAGAGTAAAGATAAAGGTAAAATTACAGATGTTAAGAAGTGCCTGAGGGAGCGTTTTAATAAAGAGATGGAGGAAATGATAAAGATAAATAATGAAGTTTGGGAGGCCAAGAAGGCAGAAAGTAAAGCTAGAGATAGTCAAGAGAACCTCCAAATAGATGATAAAGAGTACCCAAATAAGGAAATTGTAAAGGTTTCTGTAGAAAGCATGCGTGCACCTGGAGACATAGTTACACGAAGAGAAGGTAACATGTCTGCAGACAACAGGGTAACAAATGAGCCTTTAGAGCTCCAAACGGAAAAAGAAAAATGTAAACCGAGTCCAAGGGAGAATGAAATTAATACCGAGGATGATAATAGTAAAGGTAATTCAAAGTCTCACGTAGAAAGGAGGTTCAAATAGGCTCGGAAAGCGAAGGGAAAAAGAACGATAGTCTTTGCGTTCAGGATCAGGAAAAGGTAGAAATGGCGACTTGGGATGATGTAAAAGAATTCTTGGATATAATTAGGGAAATGCGGAATGAGCATGAGAAGATGGATGACGAACTTTGGGAATTAAAAGATTTAAATTCAAGGGAGAAAGAAGGAATTGAGGAACAAAGAGAAAGTATTTCCGAGGAAATAAAGAAGATATCTGAGCTCCGTGAAAGGGCAAGAAAAAATTAGTATACAATACCCAAACAGGAATTAGAGGAATTGTACAAAGAAATCCCTAAAGTTAAAGAGTCATTAAGAGAAACAAAGAAGAAATTTGCAGAACGTATGGTGAAAGAAGGAAAAATGGAATTAGCTTCGTGGGAACAGATAAAGACATTTGTGGGGGAAATTAATGAGATAAGGGAAAAATGGTCGGAGGTACATGATAAATGGAATCACATTTGGTGGAATACCTTTTATCCAAAGCCAAAAGAAGGAGATAACGTGCAGGAACAGAAACAATGGATAGGAAAAGAAAAGAGTAAGATGCATCAGTTCACGATGAGCATGTATGATGAACAAGATATAATAACTGTTCAGGAGTTAGCTGAATTGAGAAAGGTTAAGATTTCGGAATACGAAGAAATATTAGAAGCCATCCAAAAGAAATATGAAGAATACATGTGGGAGCAGAACCGTCAGGCAAATGAAATAGTTGCCCAAGAGGAAAAACAAGCTGAAATTGAAGAAGAAAAAGAAGTCACGGTGCCAGAGGAGCCCAAAATTGATATTAGAGAAGAAAAACAAGAAGAAGAAATCGTAATAATTCCAGTGGAGACTGAGAACAACCTTGAGATCCTTCCTGAAGAAGATATGGATACTCAAGAGGAAGTAGTAAGTCCAGACCAGGAGGATAGCCAAAGTGGAAACGAGCTGCGAAGTGAAGAGAATCATTTTGATAAAAAGGTTGAGCTGGAAGAGCCAGAAATAATCTCCGAACAGGAAATAATGAAAGAAGCGGATGTTGAAGAGATGGAAATAATAATTCCTGAAGAAATGGAGAAAGGAAATGAAACCATAATAGAAACTATTGTCGAAGCACCGATAGAAACAGAGGTTCAAGAGTTCATGGAAATTGAAAAGGAAAACCCCGAAGAGATTCAGGAAGATCAGGAAGATAAAAGGGCATTAAAAGAAGAAGAAGGACCAAAATTGAAAGCACAGATCCTGGAATTAGTGATTAAATATCAGGACTGGCAACAAAAGAAAAGAGAAATGGAAAGAGGTCCAAACACGAGCCAAGAAAACCTCAAAGGAAAAGATAAGATTGTTGGAGATAATGAAAAGAAGGAAGGAGATGCCTTTGAAGAAAATTAGGAAAGAGGAAAACCGCAATTGGTAGTCGGTTTACAGGAAAACAGATACCCCATGGAAACTAGGAAAGGAGGAGAGACAATGTACAATGCCTTGGAGGAAGAGGACGCTCAGGCATATTTCAGTTGGAAACTTCGTAAAAAGAAAGGGAAGAATAAAAAGAAGAGAAAGACGGGAGATCTGAAGGATCTAAAGAATTGGAAGAGTCGAAAAAAGAAATACTCTTTCGAAATGCCATCTCGATGCGAGATGAAGAAAAGAATTATTCCATTGGAACCAACGGGTTAAGCCAGATGCAACCGTTGAAGAATAAAAGGAATAAAATTAATTTTGTCTGAAATACCATCTCAAAAAGAGATGAGGAAGGTGGTAGAAAACCGAAAATAGTCAGGTGAGGTTAGACCGAGCTCTTAAGAATTAAAATGAAATTTTACAGACTTGAGGAGTCTGACAATAATAATGATGATGTTACGGGTAAAGCCAGTTGCACCCGTAACGCGTTAAAAGAAGGTCATTAAGTTGAAAATATGTAATGAGGAAAGAGAAACAGACCGACAAGAAGTCCGTCTAATAAAAGAAGAAAAGAAACAAACTGTTTGAGTCAAGTTTGGAGAATACACCAGACTAGAGGAAGACTAACAAAACACCCGAACGTGACAAGAAATTTACGACCCTGAAGTGTAGACGTCCACTAGGCGAATGAATGAATGAATGGGACCTTTAAGAAAGACCCATACAAATATAAACCAGAGAAGAAGGGAACTTTAAAGAAGTAATTGATTTTACTGAAGAAGAAAATTTCAATTTAAGGAAGGAGAATGATGAAATAAGGGAACGGGTAGGAATAGACCACACCCGTAAAGAAGAATGAGGTTCTGGAAACCTGATATCCAGACAAATAAAAAGGAGAAAGAAAGGGTAGGGACAGAGCGTACCCAACCGACACAATTACCGGATATGACTTAAAAAGATGAAAGAAATCAAATTATCGTGGGATTTTTTAGGAATAAAGAAAAAAAAGGACGGAGAACGTTATAATGGCTTCGACTATTAAAGGAAAAATAAGATTTTTATAAATAATTGAAATAAATTTCCTCAAAATTTTTCGAAAATTTATTAACCTAAGGAGGGGTGAGATGAACCCATGTACCATGGCCTCAAAGAGAGTCGAATCCATGTACTTTGAGAAAAGAATGAAAGAATCATACAGTTTCTAAGGGAACGGAGAGAGATTTCAAGCCAGGATTATAGCCTAACATGGTGCAAGCGCTAGGGCCAGGTGTTCCTTAGATGAGCTCATGCCTCTTGACATTTATAAGGAGCCAGTCATGGATATTATTAGAACGAGTGGAAAGTTTTGACTGTAAGACGAAGAAGCTGGACTCGGAAATTGCTCTTACGTTGCAGGAATATGGCAAACTCGCTGCTGAGTCAGAACAGGAATAATTAAATTTAACCCGTTTACGAGTATAAAAATAAGTAAACAGATACAGTACGGTGAATCAATTTGGATTAGAGATTTTTGTGTAAAGAAAAACCTTGTAAAAATTGCACAGGAGAAAACTGCAAACGCAAGTAGACGTCATTGGGGGTTCACCGAGACCCAAGGAGTGGGAGAATAAAAAAAGAACAGCACCACCCACACAGTTGAGGACGAGAAATTAATTAATATCTCGGAAATACACGATCGATTTCCATGCACAGGAAGATTATTTTACGTTTGGAAGACGAACTTTCTGGATATATAATTTTTATAATTGTGCGACAATTAGTTCAAAAGTTGGTCACGAAAAGGACTAGAGTTTTATCTTTTTTTGGCTGAAAGGTATAAAACTCCTGGCCTCACCAAGCCAATCATGCAGTTATTCTGACAGCCCGTGAGGGGGTGTTACTCTGCATCAGTGCATGCAGTCTACGAGAGCCCGTGAGGGGAACGTCACGCTGTATCAGTACATGCAGTATTAGTCCGTCCAGGGGGGCGTTACGCTGGAGCATCATAATCATCAGTCTACGAGCATTCCGTGAGCGGAAGTGCTGCACCACATCGTATACGCAGTATTCAAGAGCCCGTGAGGGGGACGTTAAGCTGTATCAGACATCGATCCAGAGCCTGTGGGAGGCTATGCTACAAGTTCACCGAGTGTAGACCAGTTACGATATAAGTACGCTACGCTGAGGGTTAGCAGTTCGAGACTTTGAAGAGTCCTAATTTATAAAGAACATTAAATATACGGACTTTAAAGCAATATCGCCAAAGTAAGACACAGCGATTAGTAGGGAACTTCGAGTTCCAGAAGAACACTAGTTCAATACAGTTACGAAGTTATAAGAACTCCAACAAATAAACGGCGTTACGTTTAGTAAAGACATTGTTAAAGACATTAAGTCCTGTAAAGGAACTTAACAGTAATTACGATCGCGAAAGATAGAAGTTCAAGCGAAAGGAACTTAGGAACTTAGTTTCGAAACCAGAGGGAAAACGTACTCTAGTGAGAAAACGTCAAAAATATACGATAGACAGTATACGGTCCTCGAAGGGAGGCCAAGATATAGAAACTATAGGGTACGATAGACCACCATATATAAATAGAGGTGACGGCAAAGAAAAGACATTTATCGCCTAGTTAAAGCAGATAAAGTAAAGCCGAGTAATAGACAATAGAAGCGGTTTTGAGAGACTGAAACCAGTAGTTTCCATTGTAGGAGAGAGAAACTTTGAACGAGTAAAATCACACGTCCAATGCAGGTCGATAGGATTCACATCAGGGATCATCAACCGCCGACAGAAATTGTCAAAATCGTTGAGATACGCCCGTGTGATAGGAGTGAAGTGTAAATATTGTAAGAAAAGAAATAAGAGTATCATTTTAAGTGTTTTAGGTAAAGTGAAAGCGTTTTTATGCACAGTGCTATGTGTTATAATATGTACCAGAGTAATATTTTTTAGTGTTTTAATGTGTGTTCAAAACGGATACACCAGTGTATAAAAAAATGTTGTCAGTGTTAAATATAGTGAATATGTGTCAAGAAATTTCTGTACATAAGATGAGATTGTACAATATGGAGTAGGTCAAGAAGGTGGGCCAAAATGTCACATCAAACGAGAATAAAGGTCAGAAAGCGACCTTAAACATGTAAGTAAAGATTTTCATTATGTTTTGGTGTCGGGAAAATTTTTGTGTACAATTCCACCGGAGTTTTGAGTAGAAGGGATGTTTTTAAATGAATAATAACTAAATAAGAACGCGATCTGAACGAAAATAAAGTTTTAAGAAATAATAAATAATTATGTGAAATAATAAATCCTGTAGAGGAAATGCATGGAATAAAATGTCAGTATTTAATGAATGTTATAAAAGCAAGCGTGATAATAATAATTATAACAAAGATATTTACATAAAGGTAAATTTGAATTATATGAAAGAAATAGCTTTTGAGCTTTTGTAAGGAATGAAAACATGATGTGAATAACAAGGTAAAGAAATCTAAATAAAGATTAAATTGAATGATATAAAAATATAGAGCGTTGAAGCCTTAACAAATGTATAAGACATGATGTGAATGCATGTTCTTAAAAGGGGAGCGATTTATTGTCAACGGAAAGATTAATATAAGAATTGATATATGTATCAATTGTTGCTATGAAATTTATCAGTTCTTTGGAAGACATTCGGCCGTAAAGTAATGTGTAGCGTAATGGAACGCAATTAAATAAAAAGTCACGCTAGGAACGCGTAAAAGTTAAAGTACTTTGTAAATTACTTATGGAGGGTAGTTGATTGCAGTGAATTGAGATATGTTGTAAGTCCTCTAAATTGTGACGTGGATCACGAGGACATGTGTGTATTATTTAAAAGGGAGCTAATGTATGGTATTATTGAGCGTAGGTCCTGTAAGCTACGGCTTGACCCTAAATCGCGTTTTGTATAAGTCCTCTGATGTGGAAATGTTCCCGAGGCATGTTAAGAGATTCGAACCTAGAATCCTTTTGTTGTTAAAGCCCCTAATTATTCGTCGTAGAATGTGTATTAATCTTCCCAATCAATGAGGATCCTCTCATAATTAATAAATGCCAAGGTTACGAATGTGGTTTATGAGCCAAAGAATATTGTTGAATGGAGATAAGTGAAGTAAAAGCCAGGTCTCTCCACAGAACTGAGAATAATGTGAAGGTTTGTTTTAAAGCATTGAAGAGAGCTGCCACCGTAGGTTAGGCAGAGAGTCGCTTTCCTTGTCATAAATCACGCCCGAGTATAATGGCCTGACCCTCATCGAGCGAGGGTGGGTAAAAACCGTCTTGTAAGATGTGTTAAATACACCGTGAGTGTTTAAAGTTGTTAATGACCCGGGCGTTGAACCGAGGTCCTTGTAGATTGATATTATCGCTTGCCAATTCAGATCGTAGTTTTCTTATGTGATAATGGTCTTATAAGACAAATGAGTTAAATAAAATCCCTATTGTAATATTGGATGGAAAATAGGAATCCACGAGTTTTGTGAAGATAACTAGGTTTCGGGAGTGATCATAGTTTTTGACTTTGTCAAGTAATCTTTATAACTCTGGAGTACACAAATAGTTTTCCCGATCACCGTAGTGAATTTGCAAAACTTGAGAGAGATAGTAAATACGGAGAACATATGATATGCCCAAATATTGAAGTGAATAATTAACATGTAATTTTAAATGTAATTATATATTTGTTTTGATGATAAGGAAAGATAAAAATAATTCTTGAGGTGTACAAAAATATGACACCATTATTATGGGAAAGTATCGAGCCAAAGGAGCTCGTAGTTATTTGGAACTTTAAGATAAGTACTTTATGGAAGTGAAAATAATCGTGATTGTTGAGTGTAAATGAAACCCACCTATTTAAAATAACATTTGTGTTATCTTATGGACTGCGTGTATATTTGGAACCGGAGTAGTTGTAATTTGCGTAGTGGCTTCAACGTGGGGCCATTAGCATTTATTTGTTTTACCGTTTTCCAACGTGGGGCATGTATGATTTTATCATACACCTAATAAATCTCTTTCATGGCGCCCAGTACGCAGGGCCGAGTTTTCCTAGGGAAAACCCGAGTTTTCTCGAAAAATCAAAATTTTCATTTTTTTTGAAAAAAAAATGGTTTTTCGAAATTTTGAATTTTAAATACTTCCATAAAGATCTTTGAGTTTGAAAAAGAGTATCAAAAGGGTACGGTGTAGTAAACACCCGTACCAAAGTAAAATTTTTAAAGAAATTGGGACACAATGGTTCAGATTACTATCTCTCAAGCATGTTCTAGCGATGTGGCATTAGTGGCCCACTATATTCTAATAAGATGTCATTAAGTGAAGAGAGGCGGAGGCTCTCAGAGAATGTAAGGGTAAAGAGTAAAGATAAAGGTAAAATTACAGATGTTAAGAAGTGCCTGAGGGAGCGTTTTAATAAAGAGATGGAGGAAATGATAAAGATAAATAATGAAGTTTGGGAGGCCAAGAAGGCAGAAAGTAAAGCTAGAGATAGTCAAGAGAACCTCCAAATAGATGATAAAGAGTACCCAAATAAGGAAATTGTAAAGGTTTCTGTAGAAAGCATGCGTGCACCTGGAGACATAGTTACACGAAGAGAAGGTAACATGTCTGCAGACAACAGGGTAACAAATGAGCCTTTAGAGCTCCAAACGGAAAAAGAAAAATGTAAACCGAGTCCAAGGGAGAATGAAATTAATACCGAGGATGATAATAGTAAAGGTAATTCAAAGTCTCACGTAGAAAGGAGGTTCAAATAGGCTCGGAAAGCGAAGGGAAAAAGAACGATAGTCTTTGCGTTCAGGATCAGGAAAAGGTAGAAATGGCGACTTGGGATGAAGTAAAAGAATTCTTGGATATAATTAGGGAAATGCGGAATGAGCATGAGAAGATGGATGACGAACTTTGGGAATTAAAAGATTTAAATTCAAGGGAGAAAGAAGGAATTGAGGAACAAAGAGAAAGTATTTCCGAGGAAATAAAGAAGATATCTGAGCTCCGTGAAAGGGCAAGAAAAAATTAGTATACAATACCCAAACAGGAATTAGAGGAATTGTACAAAGAAATCCCTAAAGTTAAAGAGTCATTAAGAGAAACAAAGAAGAAATTTGCAGAACGTATGGTGAAAGAAGGAAAAATGGAATTAGCTTCGTGGGAACAGATAAAGACATTTGTGGGGGAAATTAATGAGATAAGGGAAAAATGGTCGGAGGTACATGATAAATGGAATCACATTTGGTGGAATACCTTTTATCCAAAGCCAAAAGAAGGAGATAACGTGCAGGAACAGAAACAATGGATAGGAAAAGAAAAGAGTAAGATGCATCAGTTCACGATGAGCATGTATGATGAACAAGATATAATAACTGTTCAGGAGTTAGCTGAATTGAGAAAGGTTAAGATTTCGGAATACGAAGAAATATTAGAAGCCATCCAAAAGAAATATGAAGAATACATGTGGGAGCAGAACCGTCAGGCAAATGAAATAGTTGCCCAAGAGGAAAAACAAGCTGAAATTGAAGAAGAAAAAGAAGTCACGGTGCCAGAGGAGCCCAAAATTGATATTAGAGAAGAAAAACAAGAAGAAGAAATCGTAATAATTCCAGTGGAGACTGAGAACAACCTTGAGATCCTTCCTGAAGAAGATATGGATACTCAAGAGGAAGTAGTAAGTCCAGACCAGGAGGATAGCCAAAGTGGAAACGAGCTGCGAAGTGAAGAGAATCATTTTGATAAAAAGGTTGAGCTGGAAGAGCCAGAAATAATCTCCGAACAGGAAATAATGAAAGAAGCGGATGTTGAAGAGATGGAAATAATAATTCCTGAAGAAATAGAGAAAGGAAATGAAACCATAATAGAAACTATTGTCGAAGCACCGATAGAAACAGAGGTTCAAGAGTTCATGGAAATTGAAAAGGAAAACCCCGAAGAGATTCAGGAAGATCAGGAAGATAAAGGGGCATTAAAAGAAGAAGAAGGACCAAAATTGAAAGCACAGATCCTGGAATTAGTGATTAAATATCAGGACTGGCAACAAAAGAAAAGAGAAATGGAAAGAGGTCCAAACACGAGCCAAGAAAACCTCAAAGGAAAAGATAAGATTGTTGGAGATAATGAAAAGAAGGAAGGAGATGCCTTTGAAGAAAATTAGGAAAGAGGAAAACCGCAATTGGTAGTCGGTTTACAGGAAAACAGATACCCCATGGAAACTAGGAAAGGAGGAGAGACAATGTACAATGCCTTGGAGGAAGAGGACGCTCAGGCATATTTCAGTTGGAAACTTCGTAAAAAGAAAGGGAAGAATAAAAAGAAGAGAAAGACGGGAGATCTGAAGGATCTAAAGAATTGGAAGAGTCGAAAAAAGAAATACTCTTTCGAAATGCCATCTCGATGCGAGATGAAGAAAAGAATTATTCCATTGGAACCAACGGGTTAAGCCAGATGCAACCGTTGAAGAATAAAAGGAATAAAATTAATTTTGTCTGAAATACCATCTCAAAAAGAGATGAGGAAGGTGGTAGAAAACCGAAAATAGTCAGGTGAGGTTAGACCGAGCTCTTAAGAATTAAAATGAAATTTTACAGACTTGAGGAGTCTGACAATAATAATGATGATGTTACGGGTAAAGCCAGTTGCACCCGTAACGCGTTAAAAGAAGGTCATTAAGTTGAAAATATGTAATGAGGAAAGAGAAACAGACCGACAAGAAGTCCGTCTAATAAAAGAAGAAAAGAAACAAACTGTTTGAGTCAAGTTTGGAGAATACACCAGACTAGAGGAAGACTAACAAAACACCCGAACGTGACAAGAAATTTACGACCCTGAAGTGTAGACGTCCACTAGGCGAATGAATGAATGAATGGGACCTTTAAGAAAGACCCATACAAATATAAACCAGAGAAGAAGGGAACTTTAAAGAAATAATTGATTTTATTGAAGAAGAAAATTTCAATTTAAGGAAGGAGAATGATGAACAAGGGAAGCTGTACTAAGTCTTAGGCTGATTTTGGAAGGTAGAATAAGGAAAGATAAGAGAACGTTCATGGCTTTTGTAGACTTAGAAAAGGCTTTTGATAACGTTGATTGGACTAAATTGTTTGACATTTTGAAATCGATTGGAATAAAGTACAGGGATAGGAGGGTGATATACAATCTATACAGAAACCAGACTGCAGTCATTCGAGTTGAAGGACATGAGAGAGAAGCTGGTATTCAGAAAGGTGTAAGGCAAGGCTGCAACTTATCACCCATACTTTTCAATCTTTACATTGAACAAGCAATGAAGGAAATTAGAGAAAAATTTAAAGTGGGAGTGAAGATTCAAGGAGAAATAATTTCAACTCTGAGATTTGCTGATGACATCGTCATCTTGGCCAACAAGCCTGAGGATTTGAATGAGTTTTTGAATGGTATGGACTCCGTCTTACGGAAAGAATTCATGATGAAAATTAATAAATGTAAAACAAAAATACTGGAATGCAGCCGAAATAAATCAGAAACCTCTATGGAGATCAAATTGGCAGGTGAAAAGCTGAAGGAAGTAGGAGATTTCTGTTACTTAGGAAGCAGAATAACCAGTGATGGACGAAGCAAAGAGGATATAAAAAGTAGGTTGGCTCAGGCAAGAAAAGCATTTCTACAAAAAAGGAATCTGCTGACATCGAATATAGATTTAGGTATTAGGAAGTCATTTTTGAAAGCCTTTGTCTGGAGCGTGGCGCTCTATGGAAGTGAAACTTGGACTATTGGTGCAGCAGAAAAGAGGAGAATTGAAGCATTTGAAATGTGGTGCTACAGGAGAATGATGAAGATCAGATGGGTAGATAGGGTTACAAACAAAGAGGTATTAAGACGAGTGGGAGAGGAGAGACGTTTCTGGCGACTGCTAATGAAGAGAAGAGATAGGTTGGTAGGACACATACTAAGACACCCAGGAATAGCAAGCTTAGTTATGGAAGGAAGGGTCGAGGACAAGAACTGTAGGGGTAGACCAAGGTTAGAATATGTTAAACAGATTGCCTCGGATGTAGGGTGTGGTAGCTATGTAGAGATGAAACGATTAGCTCAGGACAGGGAGGCATGGAGAGCTGCATCAAACCAGTCAAAAGACTGAAGACTCAAACAACAACATTTGTTTGCTGTTAGTATAGTAATGATGAAATAAGGGAACGGGTAGGAATAGACCACACCCGTAAAGAAGAATGAGGTTCTGGAAACCTGATATCCAGACAAATAAAAAGGAGAAAGAAAGGGTAGAGACAGAGCGTACCCAACCGACACAATTACCGGATATGACTTAAAAAGATGAGAGAAATCAAATTATCGTGGGATTTTTTAGGAATAAAGAAAAAAAAAGGACGGAGAACGTTATAATGGCTTCGACTATTAAAGGAAAAATAAGATTTTTATAAATAATTGAAATAAATTTCCTCAAAATTTTTCGAAAATTTATTAACCTAAGGAGGGGTGAGATGAACCCATGTACCATGGCCTCAAAGAGAGTCGAATCCATGTACTTTGAGAAAAGAATGAAAGAATCATACAGTTTCTAAGGGAACGGAGAGATATTTCAAGCCAGGATTATAGCCTAACATGGTGCAAGCGCTAGGGCCAGGTGTTCCTTAGATGAGCTCATGCCTCTTGACATTTATAAGGAGCCAGTCATGGATATTATTAGAACGAGTGGAAAGTTTTGATTGTAAGACGAAGAAGCTGGACTCGGAAATTGCTCTTACGTTGCAGGAATATGGCAAACTCGCTGCTGAGTCAGAACAGGAATAATTAAATTTAACCCGTTTACGAGTATAAAAATAAGTAAACAGATACAGTACGGTGAATCAATTTGGATTAGAGATTTTTGTGTAAAGAAAAACCTTGTAAAAATTGCACAGGAGAAAACTGCAAACGCAAGTAGACGTCATTGGGGGTTCACCGAGACCCAAGGAGTGGGAGAATAAAAAAAGGACAGCACCACCCACACAGTTGAGGACGAGAAATTAATTAATATCTCGGAAATACACGATCGATTTCCATGCACAGGAAGATTATTTTACGTTTGGAAGACGAGCTTTCTGGATATATAATTTTTATAATTGTGCGACAATTAGTTCAAAAGTTGGTCACGAAAAGGACTAGAGTTTTATCTTTTTTTGGCTGAAAGGTATAAAACTCCTGGCCTCACCAAGCCAATCATGCAGTTATTCTGACAGGCCGTGAGGGGGTGTTACTCTGCATCAGTGCATGCAGTCTACGAGAGCCCGTGAGGGGAACGTCACGCTGTATCAGTACATGCAGTATTAGTCCGTCCAGGGGGGCGTTACGCTGGAGCATCATAATCATCAGTCTACGAGCATTCCGTGAGCGGAAGTGCTGCACCACATCGTATACGCAGTATTCAAGAGCCCGTGAGGGGGACGTTAAGCTGTATCAGACATCGATCCAGAGCCTGTGGGAGGCTATGCTACAAGTTCACCGAGTGTAGACCAGTTACGATATAAGTACGCTACGCTGAGGGTTAGCAGTTCGAGACTTTGAAGAGTCCTAATTTATAAAGAACATTAAATATACGGACTTTAAAGCAATATCGCCAAAGTAAGACACAGCGATCAGTAGGGAACTTCGAGTTCCAGAAGAACACTAGTTCAATACAGTTACGAAGTTATAAGAACTCCAACAAATAAACGGCGTTACGTTTAGTAAAGACATTGTTAAAGACATTAAGTCCTGTAAAGGAACTTAACAGTAATTACGATCGCGAAAGATAGAAGTTCAAGCGAAAGGAACTTAGGAACTTAGTTTCGAAACCAGAGGGAAAACGTACTCTAGTGAGAAAATGTCAAAAATATACGATAGACAGTATACGGTCCTCGAAGGGAGGCCAAGATATAGAAACTATAGGGTACGATAGACCACCATATATAAATAGAGGTGACGGCAAAGAAAAGACATTTATCGCCTAGTTAAAGCAGATAAAGTAAAGCCGAGTAATAGACAATAGAAGCGGTTTTGAGAGACTGAAACCAGTAGTTTCCATTGTAGGAGAGAGAAACTTTGAACGAGTAAAATCACACGTCCAATGCAGGTCGATAGGATTCACATCAGGGATCATCAACCGCCGACAGAAATTGTCAAAATCGTTGAGATACGCCCGTGTGATAGGAGTGAAGTGTAAATATTGTAAGAAAAGAAATAAGAGTATCATTTTAAGTGTTTTAGGTAAAGTGAAAGCGTTTTTATGCACAGTGCTATGTGTTATAATATGTACCAGAGTAATATTTTTTAGTGTTTTAATGTGTGTTCAAAACGGATACACCAGTGTTAAAAAAATGTTGTCAGTGTTAAATATAGTGAATATGTGTCAAGAAATTTCTGTACATAAGATGAGATTGTACAATATGGAGTAGGTCAAGAAGGTGGGCGAAAATGCCACATCAAACGAGAATAAAGGTCAGAAAGCGACCTTAAACATGTAAGTAAAGATTTTCATTATGTTTTGGTGTCGGGAAAATTTTTGTGTAGAATTCCACCGGAGTTTTGAGTAGAAGGGATGTTTTTAAATGAATAATAACTAAATAAGAACGCGATCTGAACGAAAATAAAGTTTTAAGAAATAATAAATAATTATGTGAAATAATAAATCATGTAGAGGAAATGCATGGAATAAAATGTCAGTATTTAATGAATGTTATAAAAGCAAGCGTGATAATAATAATTATAACAAAGATATTTACATAAAGGTAAATTTGAATTATATGAAAGAAATAGCTTTTGAGCTTTTGTAAGGAATGAAAACATGATGTGAATAACAAGGTAAAGAAATCTAAATAAAGATTAAATTGAATGATATAAAAATATAGAGCGTTGAAGCCTTAACAAATGTATAAGACATGATGTGAATGCATGTTCTTAAAAGGGGAGCGATTTATTGTCAACGGAAAGATTAATATAAGAATTGATATATGTATCAATTGTTGCTATGAAATTTATCAGTTCTTTGGAAGACATTCGGCCGTAAAGTAATGTGTAGCGTAATGGAACGCAATTAAATAAAAAGTCACGCTAGGAACGCGTAAAAGTTAAAGTACTTTGTAAATTACTTATGGAGGGTAGTTGATTGCAGTGAATTGAGATATGTTGTAAGTCCTCTAAATTGTGACGTGGATCACGAGGACATGTGTGTATTATTTAAAAGGGAGCTAATGTATGGTATTATTGAGCGTAGGTCCTGTAAGCTACGGCTTGACCCTAAATCGCGTTTTGTATAAGTCCTCTGATGTGGAAATGTTCCCGAGGCATGTTAAGAGATTCGAACCTAGAATCCTTTTGTTGTTAAAGCCCCTAATTATTCGTCGTAGAATGTGTATTAATCTTCCCAATCAATGAGGACCCTCTCATAATTAATAAATGCCAAGGTTACGAATGTGGTTTATGAGCCAAAGAATATTGTTGAATGGAGATAAGTGAAGTAAAAGCCAGGTCTCTCCACAGAACTGAGAATAATGTGAAGGTTTGTTTTAAAGCATTGAAGAGAGCTGCCACCGTAGGTTAGGCAGAGAGTCGCTTTCCTTGTCATAAATCACGCCCGAGTATAATGGCCTGACCCTCATCGAGCGAGGGTGGGTAAAAACCGTCTTGTAAGATGTGTTAAATACACCGTGAGTGTTTAAAGTTGTTAATGACCCGGGCGTTGAACCGAGGTCCTTGTAGATTGATATTATCGCTTGCCAATTCAGATCGTAGTTTTCTTATGTGATAATGGTCTTATAAGACAAATGAGTTAAATAAAATCCCTATTGTAATATTGGATGGAAAATAGGAATCCACGAGTTTTGTGAAGATAACTAGGTTTCGGGAGTGATCATAGTTTTTGACTTTGTCAAGTAATCTTTATAACTCTGGAGTACACAAATAGTTTTCCCGATCACCGTAGTGAATTTGCAAAACTTGAGAGAGATAGTAAATACGGAGAACATGTGATATGCCCAAATATTGAAGTGAATAATTAACATGTAATTTTAAATGTAATTATATATTTGTTTTGATGATAAGAAAAGATAAAAATAATTCTTGAGGTGTACAAAAATATGACACCATTATTATGGGAAAGTATCGAGCCAAAGAAGCTCGTAGTTATTTGGAACTTTAAGATAAGTACTTTATGGAAGTGAAAATAATCGTGAATTGTTGGTTTTAAAGAAAACCATGTGTTTTAATCTAATATTTGTTTTATTTTTATGCTATTCCTTGTTCACTTCGGACAAGTAGAATGATATTGGTCAGTAGTTTATGTGTTTATTTGTTTGTAGCGCCATAATTTTTGATTAATTAAATGTGTTAAAATAGGAGTTGATTTTGTTGTCATTTTTGCAAGTGTATCCTCTATTTAATCCAAAATATGTAAGTCACAGAGTGGGAGAACTTACCGCAGCCCCGAAAAATCCCGAATTGAGCAATGCTGGCATACTGTGATTTGCATATTTCTTGCTGCAAGGGCACAGTACTAAATAGCGTTTAGTACACAATCTTCGTTCTAATCAAGTATTGAGCAAAAAAAAAAAAACACAATGAAATGTTAAACTCATAAGTTTTAGTCATTTCAGACAATACACGTAAAACTTATATTTTAAGAAAACTTAGTTGTCTTAACCGCTACTACTGCATACTCAGTCTTAAATCAAAACTTTCATTGCCTTTGAATTAATGTTAGCCTACTTTCGATTTTTGGAAAAAACGAAAGTAGACTTATGAGATCAACACAGGGCAAAAAAAGTGTGTCTGTGTGTGTGTGTGTGTGTGTGAGTCTGTGTGTGTGTGTGTGTGTGTGAGTGTGTGTACTCTGACTGTCTGTCCGTTCCACCCCCCTATCAATTCGGACACGGTAAACGCGAATTGAACGAAATTTGGTACAAAGGTAGCACTAGCAAAGGACACCTCAGTGTCATGTTTTATATCGCCGCCATCTTAACAGAAACGTAATGGCGGCCACACACGTGTTCAAAGCTTAAATCAAATTACGACTAACTTAATCATCCGATCTCTACCAAATTTTTCAACAACATACCTTTATGTGGGGAGCATCCTCTGACCATACTAATAGGTCATCAACCTAATAGTTTGTGGATGGCGGCCATCTTTGTGTGAAAATCGATTCCCCCTATTAATTCGAACACGGTGAAACCGAATGGAACGAAATTTGGTACAGAGGTAGTACTAGCAAAGGGCACCTCAGTGTCATGTTTTATATCGCCGCCGTCTTGACGGAAACGTAATGGCGGCCACACACATGTTCAAAGCTTAAATAAAATAACGACTAACCTTATCATCCGATCTCTACCAAATTTTGCAACAACATACCTTTATGGAGGAAGCATCCTTTGACCAAATCAATAGGTCATTAGCCTAATAGTTTGCGGATGGCGGCCATCTTTGTGTGAAAATCGATTCCTCCTATTAATTCAAACACAGTGAAACCGAATGGAACGAAATTTGGTACAGAGGTAGCACTAGCAAAGGGCACCTCAAAGTCATGTTTTATATCGCCGCCATCTTGACAGAAACGGAATGACGGCCACCCAAATGTTAAAAGCTTAAATCAAATTACGACCATCCTAATCATTTGATCTCTACCAGATTTTGCAACAACATGCCTTTTTGTGGAAAGCATCTTATGACTGACTACTAGGTCATCAGCCCAATAGTTTGCAAATAGCAGCCATGTATGTGTGCAAATCCATTCCCCATATCAATTCAAACACGGTGAAACCGAATTGAATGACATTTTTTACAGAGGTTGCACTAGCAAAGGGCACCTCATATTCATGTTTAGTATCCCTATAGCACGTTGTATTTCAACAAGCTACTACAACCAACATTAAATTATACTCATTGAAAAGGACAAAGGGTTATAACAATACCCATGCATTTAGGAGAAAGTAGCTCTATGTTCTTCACTGAACATCTTGTTTTAGCTTTAAGTTGGTCAACACACAATTTATATGAATTGTGGACAAGAAATACATTTCTGTTCTTTGCTCATATTCAGTTTTGGCGTCAAGCTTTTGAAGGTTGTAAAATTATCTTCATAATTATGTTGAATAATTCTGCAACAAATTGCAATGTTGCTTCCATACTCGCATCACTTTCATGGCACTTTCAGCAATAGCAACAGCTCCTGCAACATCTTGTGATTTCTACGTACTGATTAAAAGTAACACATAGGAGGCCTTATTCAGTGAGTGGTTGACGGAGCAACTTGCAGATACCGACTGAAACTGCAATTAATTGTTAATAAAGCAACACTGAAAAAGTAGTTCCGTGAAGAACTATACAGCCTATTTTCATATATCCTACTTATGTTAATTGTCTCTATCTACATACAAAATTTCAGTTTGATTGCTGTAATAGATTCGTAGATATTGAGAACCGCCTAATATTTCGGATGGTCGGCATGTTGGATTTTATATATGTAGGTCCTAGAGTTCTGTGCTGTTACATGAAGATTATTGTGTACGTGTAGCATTCAAACTTCAATCGCATGATTAGGACACAAGAAGTAACAGGGAGATTTAAAAAATTTTGCACAGCTGCCATCTTGAGGTTATGGAAACAATTGAAAGAAATTAGATGCCAGTGGATTACCATTCGTATTAGGATTTACTATACCAAGTTTCACTGCAATCGGTTGGTTAAATTGCGAGAAACGTCCGTGTGAATATTTATACTTCGCGTAGCCACCATGTTGGATTTGTGATCACCAGGTTATTTAAAGTCATATAGGTGAACTTAAGTTCATAGCCCCTATGAACATAAAATAATTCAGTTTGATTGCTATAATAGATTCGTAGATATTCAGAGCCGTCTAAATATTTCAGATGTTCGCCATGTTGGATTGTAAAATGTAGAGGCCATAGAGTCATGTACCATTAAAGGAAAATTATTGCGTAGGTTCATTATTCAAACTTTCACATCGATCGCATGATTACGACACAAGAAATAAAAACTTAATTTTAAAATTTGCAAAGCCGCCATGTTGAGTTTATGTAAACAATTGAACTAAATTAGATACCAGTGTATTACAATGTGTATAAACATTTCCTGTACCAGATTTCATTGCGGTTGGAACATTACATCGCGAGAAAGGTCTATTTAAAATTTTCAAATTCGCTTGGCCGCTATGTACGTTTTGTAGTTAATCGGTTTTTGAATGTCTTATAGATGAACTTCCAGTAGTGCCCTTTATCTCCGTACAAAATTTCAGGGTGATATCGCTAATAGTTTCAGAGATATAGAATGCCGGTGAAATATTTCGCACATCCGCCATCTTGTGGTTATCTAAACAATTGAACCAAGTTAGATGTCGGTGCATTGCAATGTGTATAAACATATACTGTACCAAGTTTTATTGCGTTTGGTTGGTTAAATCGGGAGGGACGTCTATTTAAAAGTCGCGAATTCACGTGGCCGCCATAATGGTTGTGTAGTTACCAGTTTTTCAAAAGTCACATAGGTGAACTTCTATTAGTTGCCTTTATCTCCGTAATAAATTTCAGGGTGATATCGGGAATAGTTTCGGAGATATTGAATGCTAGTGAAATATTTCGCACAGCCGCCATGTTGGATTGGTGAGACGTAACACAATTTGTAGGGCACAGTCGGGGTTGTCCGGATTAGTTCTATGAACTTACCGAGTTTCATTGAAATCGCTCCAGCCGTTTAGAAGTTATTAGAGGGACACACACACACTCCTCACACACACACACACACACACACGCACACGCACGCACACATACACGGACAAAAGGTGATCTCATAAGCCTATTTTTTCAAATTTGAAAATAGGCTAATATGGTTTCAAAGCCATCATTTTCGAATTCTTTGAACATTCGAATAATTAATTTTAGATCTTAAAAGTTTCATTCTGGTTCAGTATTGTACCCAATCGTCATTATATGGAACATGTGTTCGTATCCCAGCTAACTCATGGTCTTTCGAGGTATGGGACGTTCCTGCCCACCATACGACCACATGCTCAGGATTTGAGTCTGTCAGGTAACTACTCTACATGAAAGAAACAACATATTCCTAAATAAAACATTTAATGATATAAAAATCATGGGTATACAACAAAACACAAACAAAGGATATTTTACATTTACTTCCCACAACGAAAATCAAGGTTATTTGTGAGTCTCTTCTTAAAATTAGTGTTTCACTGCACTCAAATCTATTTCTAGCATCCTATCATTGGTACTCTCAGACATCTACGAGTGTCCATAGTGTTCTCCACGTGGCACAATTTAACACAAACTGGAGTATCACAACACAATAGTCACAATAATCACCATTTATCTTTAAATGACATTAATCTGCAATAATAACACATTTATCCGTGTTTCACGGGGCATTTACTTTCATTGACATAAATTCATTATCTTATGCCTTAATTAACAAGTGTTGTGTCGTGTGAATCGTCTTCTTTTTAGCCTACTTTCGATTTTTGCAAAAAATGAAAGTAGACTTATGAGATCAACACAGGGCGAAAAAAGTGTGTCTGTCTGTGTGTGTGTATGTGTGTGTGTGAGTCTGTGTGTGTGTCTGTGTGTGTGTGTGTGTCTGTGTGTGTGTGAGTGTGTGTACTCTGAATGTCTGTCCCCCCCTATCAATTCGAACACGGTGAATGCGAATTGAACGAAATTTGGTACAAAGGTAGCACTAGCAAAGGACACCTCAGTGTCATGTTTTATATCGCCGCCATCTTGACGGAAACGTAATGGCGGCCACACAAATGTTCAAAGCTTAAATCAAATTACGACTAACCTAATCATCCGATCTCTACCAAATTTTGCAACAACATACCTTTATGGGGGGAAGCATCCTTTGAGCAAACCAATAGGCCAGCAGCGTAATAGATTGCGGATGGCGGCCATCTTTGTGTGAAAATCGATTCCCCCTATTAATTCGAACACGGTGCAACCGAATGGAACGAAATTTGGTACAGAGGTAGTACTAACAAAAGGCACCTCAGTGTCATGTTTTATAACGCCGCCATCTTGACGGAAACGTAATGGCGGCCACACAAATGTTCAAAGCTTAAATCAAATTACGACTAACCTAATCATCCGATCTCTACCAAATTTTGCAACAGCATACCTTTATGGGGGGAGCATTCTTTGACTAAACTAATAGGTCATCAGCGTAATAGTTTGCGGATGGCGGCCATCTTTGTGTGAAAATCGATTCCCCCTATTCATTCAAACACGGTGAAACCGAATAGAACGAAATTTGGTACAGAGGTAGCACTAGCAAAGGGCATCTCAGTGTCATGTTTTATATCGCCGCCATATTGACACAAACGTAATGGCGGCCACACAAATGTTCAAAGCTTAAGTTAAATTACGACTAACATAACCATCTGATCTCTACCAAACTTTGCAACAACATTTCCTTATGGAGGGAGCATCCTTTGACCCATCTACTAGGTTATTAGCCTAATAGTTTGCGGATGGCGGCCATATTTATGTCAAAATTGATTCCCCCTATTAATTCGAACACGGTGGAACCGAATGAACGAAATTTGGTACAGAGGTAGCACTAGCAAAGGGCACCTCAGTGTCATGTTTTATATCGCCGCCATCTTGACAGAAACGTAATGGCGGCCACACAAATGTTCAAAGCTTAAGTTAAATTACGACTAACGTAACCATCCGATCTCTACCAAACTTTGCAACAGCATTCCTTTATGGAGGGAGCATCCTTTGACCAATCTAATAGGTTATTACCCTAATAGTTTGCGGGTGGCGGCCATCTTTATATCAACATTGATCCCCCTATTAATTCGAACACGGTGGAACCGAATGGAACGAAATTTGGTACAGAGGTAGCACTAGCAAAGGGCATCTCAGAGTCATGATTTATATCGCCGCCATATTGACAGAAACGTAATGGCGGCCACACAAATGTTTAAAGCTTAAATCAAATAACGACTAAAATAACCATCCAATCTCTACCAAACTTTGCAACAACATACCTTTATGGAGGCAGCATCCTTTGACCAATCTAATAGGCCATTAGCCTAATAGTTTGCGGATGGTGGCCATCTTTATGTCAAAATTGATTCCCACTATTAATTCGAACACGATGGAACCGAATGAACGAAATTTGGTACAGAGGTAGCACTAGCAAAGGGCACCTCAGTGTCATGTTTTATATCACCGCTATCTTGACGGAAACGTAATCGCGGCCACCCAAATGTTAAAAGCTAAAATGTAATTACGACCAACCTAATAATCTAGTCTCTACCAAATTTTGCAACACCATATCTTAATGTGGGAAACATATTCAGACCAAACTGCAAGAATATCAGCCCAATAGTTTGCAGATGGTGGCCAAGAATGTGTGCAAATCGATTCCCCCTATCAATTCAAACACGGTGAAACCGAATTGAACGAAATTTGGTACAGAGGTAGCACTAGCAAAGGGCACCTCATATTCATGTTTAATATCCCTATAGCACGTTGTATTTCAACAAGCTACTACAACCAACATTCAATTATACTCCTTGAAAAGGACAAAGAGTTATAACAATACCCATGCATTTAGGAGAAAGTAGGCTATATGTTCTTTACTGAACATCTTGTTTCCCATCAATTTGAAACGCTAAAGTGGTACGTTTTCCCTTCCAAAATACACATGGATAGAAATGTTTATAGCTTCACCATACAACGATTTTCTGGGTCTGGTCGAAATATTATCGTTACAAACGTGTCATGTCATTGAAATCACCTACCCGTATGCATAAATTAATGTGAACTGGGCAAAATGCACTTTAAAACAAGTAGTTCCGTGAAGAACTATACAGCCTATTTTCATATATCCTACTTATGTTAATTGCCTCTAGCAACATACACAATTTCAGTTTGATTGCTGTAATAGATTCGTAGATATTGAGAACCGACTAAAATTTTCGGATGGTCGCCATGTTGGATTTTATATATGTAGGTCCTAGAGTTATGTACTGTTACATGCAGATTATTGTGTACGTGTAGTATTCAAACTACAATCGCATAATTAGGACACAAGAAGTAACAAGGAGATTTTAAAATTTCGCACAGCTGCCATCTTGAGGTTATGGAAACAATTGAAATAAATTAGATGCCAGTGGATTACCATTCGTATTAGGATTTACTGTTCCAAGTTTCACTACACTCGGATGGTTAAATTGCGAGAAACGTCCATGTGAATTTTTATATTTCGCGTCGCCTCCATGTTGGATTTGTGAACACCAAGTTATTTAAAGTCCTATAGGTGAACTTAAGTTCATAGCCCCTATGAACATTAAGAAATTCAGTTTGATTGCTATAATAGATTCGTAGATATTCAGAGCCGACTAAATATTTTGGATGGTCGCCATGTTGAATTGTTAAATGTATAGGCCATAGAGTCATGTACCATTAAAGGAAAATTTTTGCGTAGGTTCAATATTCAAACTTTCAATTCGATCGCATGACTACATCACAAGATATAAAACTTAATTTTAAAATTCGCTCATCCGCCATTTTGAGGTTATGTAAACAATTGAACTAAATTAGATACCAGTGCATTACAATGTGTATAAATATTTCCTGTACCAGATTTCAGTGCGTTTGGAACATTAAATCGCGAGAAAGGTCTATTTAAAATTTTCTAATTCGCTGGGCTGCCATGTTCGTTTTGTAGTTAACCGGTTTCTGAAAGTCTTATAGATGGACTTCCGTAGTGCCCTTTATCTCCGTAAATGATTTCAGGGAGATACCGCAAATAGTTTCACAGATATGGATTGCCGGTGAAATATTTCGCACATCCGCCATCTTGTGGTTATGTAAACAATTGAACGAAGTTAGATGTCGGTGCATTACAATGTATATAAACATATACTGTACCAAGTTTCATTGCGTTTGGTTGGTTAAATCGCGAGAAACGTCTATTTAAAAGTCGCAAATTCGCTTGACCGCCATGTTCGTTTTGTTGTTACCAGATTTTCAAAGGTCACATAAGTGAACTTATAGTTGTTCCCTTTATCAACATACAAAATGTCAGGGTAATATCGGTAATAGTTTCGGAGATATTGAATGCTGGTGACATATTTCGCACAGCTGCCATGTTGGATTGGTGAGTCGTAACAAAATTTGAAGGGCACGGTCGGGGTCGCAGGGAATAGTGCTATGAACTTACCGAGTTTCATTGAAATCGCTCCAGCCGTTTAGATTTTATTAGGGGACACACACGCACACGAATCACACACACACACACGCACACACACACGGACAAAAGGTGATCTCATTAGCCTATTTTTTCAAAATTGAAAATAGGCTAAAAATGCCTATATTTATTTGGTGCAGCGTTCCTCCTCAGAGAATAACTGGGCCAAATATTATCCGATCGCAGTGATCCAACATAGTATGTGTGTTGAAATACATCATTTAATTCAATTGGCATCATCACAACAATCATATCTTAATTACTTTTCGAAATATCGAGATTCTTCTGTGTTCCACTACGCTTCTAAAATAAAGGGATCAGATCACCAGACCTCTTCTCCAAGCGGGCAATATAATTAGTTCCAGCTGGCCGAGCAAGATGGCCGCCATCCTCGTGGCCTGCTACCACCCCATATGGCTGCTAGCAAGGTCACGTTTGTTTACAAGTGCAGAACACTGGAGGTACCCTGAGTGTTGTCCCTAGTAATTGAGTCATTCTAATTATTTAACACCTACATTTATAGTGTAATGGGCTCAATTCGGCTCCTAATTAACATTCATGGCAGGGGATGGATCCTGTAATAGCCTTGCCGTTCTGTGGCGATACTAGTGGCTTCGGCGCTCTTCTCGATAGAGTATCCAAGTTTTCTCATCAGCAGCTGTCTAATAATAATAATAAGGAAATCTGCGTTTCCTATACGACGAACATGATTCTTACCTCACAGGGCAGATCAATTAATACATGGGCTCACGCAGGGTCTCGAAGAGCTATCCCTCGTGGCACAATTCCTGCAAGCGGTGGATACAGACAGCCTCCGTTCCACTCCGCTGCGAATAATAATAGTATGCACCAAGGCGATAGTGTCTCGTAGATTAGCCAACTTTTCACCTAACGTGCAAGCTATGTTTGAATGATCCCCGCAACTTATTTGACGTAAATCACTTGATTCTACGTTACTTGCTCGCTGTATGCGGCTCAAACAATACTTCTCATAGATGACTCAATTATTAAAGCACTCACGCCTCTCTGCAATTACTCTTAAGCCAAAGCTTTAAGTAGCTCCTAAAACAGGTATCAATTTACTGCCTTATATTACCTATCATTATGGTTCTCAAATACAACCCTGTAGAATTTACCATATTAAATATACATTCAACATTTCAACGACACTGAAAAACTCTCATATCTCGATATATTTTACGTTACTTTCTTACTGTTTACAAAAATACAGTATTTTTACGTTAGACATGACACAATTTGCACGTACGCTAGGCCTGACACGCCTATTACTTTACTTTTTACTGTTACCGACCCCAGATTATTATTATTATTATTAATATTTAACGTTACCGTTACTTTCATCACTATTTTAGGCCCAAATAGCCGTAAGCAAATCACCCTCCAAGCCATATTTTACCAAAATACGAGTGGTGAAAGCTCGTACATAAGTGACTGTTACATCTTAGTCTTAAAGTGATGCTTCGTTGTATGGTGAACTATTTAATTATATTAACATTTTAAATTTGTACTCACTTTCCATTTTTGCTGGGTTATTTCAGCACGCCAGCCACGAACCTACCATGATGGTGGGTTTAAGCCATCATAGTAGTTATCACACGACAACTGGTATTATACATTTCAAATATGATAATCATATTTTTAGCCTATTTTCAATTTTGAAAAAATAGGCTCATGAGATCACCTTTTGTCCGTGTGTGTGTGCGTGTGCGTGTGTGTGTGTGTGTGTGTGCGTGTGTGTGTGATTCGTGTGTGTGTCCCCCCCCTAATAAAATCGAAACGGCTGGAGCGATTTCAATGAAACACGGGAAGTTCATAGCACTATTCCCGGCGACCTAGACCGTAACCTTCAAATTTTGTTACGTCTCTCCAATCCAACATGGCGGCTGTGCGGAATACTTCACTAGCATTCAATATCTCCGAAACTATTACCGATATCGCCCTGAAATTGTGTACGGTGATAAAGGGCACTACTAGCAGTTCACCTATGAGACTTCCAAAAACCTGGTGACTACAAAACCAACATGGCGGCCAAGCGAAGTTGAGACATTTAAATAGACTTTTCTCGCGATTTAACTATCTAAATGTAATGAAACTTGGTACAGCAAATGTTTATACACAAGGTGATGCACTGGAGTCTAATTTAGTTCAATTGTTTACATAACCTCAAAATGGCGGCTGTGCGAAATATATCACTGACATTCAATATCTCCGAAACTATTACAGATATCACCCTGCAATTTTGTACGGTGATAAAGGGTACTGATACAGGTATAACTATGTATATTTCATAAACCTGTAAAGTACGAAACGAACATGGCGACCAAGCGAATTTAAAATATTTTAATAGACTTTTCTCGTGATTTAACTCTCTGAGCGCAGTGAAATGTGGTACAGTAATTGATTTTGCAGATTGTAATGCACTGCCATCTAATTTAATTCAATTGCTTACATAACCTCAAGATGGCGGCTGTGCGAAATTTTAAAATTAAGTTTTAATTTCTTGTGTCGTAATCATGCGATCGAAGTGAAAGTTTGAATAATGAACCTAGGCAATAATTGTCCTTGAATGGTACATAACTCTATGGCCTATACACATAACACTCCTAAATGGTGAGTTCCCGAAATATTTAGATGGTTCTCAATATCTATGAATCTTTTACAGTAACCAAACTGATTTTTTTATGTTCATAGAGACTATGAACATATGTTCACCTATAGGACTTTCAGGAACCTGGTGAGCACAATTCCAACATGGCGGCGACGCGAAGTATAAATATTTAAATGGACGTTTCTCGCGAATTAACTATCCGAGTGCCGTGAAACGTTGCACGTTAAATGCTTATACAAATGTTGATCCACTGGCATCTAATTTATTTCAATGGTTTGCATTATCACAAGATGGCTGCTGTGCGTAATTTTAAAATCTCGTTTATACTTCTTGTTGTCTAATCATGCGATTGAAGTTTAAATACCACACGTACACAATAATCTTAATGTAATAGTAAAAAAATAAAAATCCAACCTGGCGACCATCTGAAATATTTAGACGGTTCTCAATATCTACGAATCTGTTACAGCAATTAAACTGATATTTTGTATGTTGATTGTGGCAGTTAACATAAGTAGGATATATGAAAATAGGCTGTATAGTTCTTCAAGGAACTACTTGTTATCACTGGCTTTTCTCACTTTAACACAATACATATTATTTTACCATACACATAAACACTTTTAAAATCACTGTAATAAAACTTATATACACTTCCCGCACTATTTCACATGTGGATCCTTAACTGGACTCCTACTAACGCCTGACCTCAGAGATGCGATGCAGCTAACTTCCGACGACCGCTGGTCTCCGTGAAAGTCTATCTTGCGTGTGCGTGCGTTCGATTCCCGTCACCTTCAATACATATCATCTCTACTGCAATCCTGTTCAGTTCACTGTCATGATTATATGTGATGCCTTCCAGGCTCCCACAATTGCATTGATCCTGATAATAATGTGAAATTTTTAACTATGACAACACCTCCTGGTATATTCCCTGTCCAAAAACATCCTGAATTATCCCTACGCTGTAGCGAATTTATACTTGCGTAAGATATTGGTTAATATCTGCTGTAGATTAAATCTTACATGATTCATAATTGCTATTAAGACGCTGTATGATGCGCTTCCATTGTTCTTCAGCGTCGATACTTGAACAACTCGCGCACTTTCTAGCGTGATCTGGCAGCGTGTTAGTTTACGTGATGAGTCGAGAAGAACTGGAGATGAACTCGAGATGAACTCCAGATGAACTAACTCCTCTGCGCTGCTCCCCCTATATAAAGGTTTCTCGTAAAACGTAGTCCACTGGACATTCGGGACCGACTCCTTTCTTGAAATAATGCATTTCCAGCCAAAATGACGTATAATCCTCGTTTGTCTAGGTGTGGAGGTCACAAAATCACTCGCGTGCAAGCGATCGCTTCGGCCAATTAATTACAATTAATTGCCTTCTTCCATAGCGTCATGACGCTAGCCGGGTAAATCCCCTCGTGCGGGTCTCCAAATCATTCCTCCTGCGCGTAGGCAGTATGTTCAGAGGCTCATTTAGAGATATAGGCTTTAATTTAGGCGTGAGAGCACTCCTAAATTATCTCTCCTAGAATATATTCACCTGGGTGTAAATTTCACTTCATTTCAATGCTCCAATTGGCTGCAATCAATTAATTTCTGTGGGCAACTACCCCTTCTCCGGTCTCAAGCCTTGTCCGCTGGTGAACCCCAGAGTCATTAATCTCGAGCTGTCCCTGTGGTCCAGACGAAATGAGTTCCTTCGGCGTCACCCCGACACGCCCCTCTGCTGACTGCGATTAGTCAAGTGTCAAGCTGGTTGGTTTTCATGCGCCCAGACTTCCAAAACTTACATATGCCTACCTTAATCTTACAATTATTCACCTTAAACAGCTACGTTATTCACATTCTAGCCGTAAAATCATGCTATTGTTTTTTATGCCATTATAACTCATTGTTCTTCGGGTTCCCTGTAGCTGTTTCCCCTCAGAGATCAATGGTTCAATTCTAGACAGAATCATGGGCCTGGTCTTCTCTGATAAGACCCGAGTTCGATGCCAATCTGCCGTGTCCCATTGGGTACAGTATTGATACACGAATTAGTAAAAACAGGTTATAGGTTCCGCCTGATCAACACTTTTATTAAATATGATCACTGTGTGGTCATTAGTGAGATATATTTTGAGGCATAATTGTTAGTTTTGGCCCCTTCATCAGCCGATATGAAAGAAAACGATACAAGATAATTGTTTGGCGTAACACTAAAAATTCCCTTAAATTTAAATCTTGCATGGTGCACCATAAAGAGAGATTGAAAAAATATTAACGCCTTAAGCAATATAAATGATGTCAGAAGTCTTATGAACTATGAACACTTTCAATACACGCATCGCTATGCACTGTTGCTGCGGTACTGAACCGGTACATTTGCGTTAGCATTAGCATCTACGCACCACAGCGATGCGTGTATTAAAAGCGTTCATAGTTCATAAAACTTTTAACATCATTTATATTACTTAAGGCGTTAACAAATTTTCAATCTCCCTTTATTATGCACCATACAAGATTTAATTTTAAGGGAATTTTTAGTGTTACGCCAAACAATTATCTTGTATCGTTTTCTTTCATATCGGCTGATGAAGTGTCCAAAACTAACAATTAGGCCTCGAAATATATCCCACTAATGACCACACTGTGATCATATTTAATAAATTATTGATCAGGCGGAACCTTTAACCTGTTAATACTAATTCGAATAATTAGTTGGAAAATAGCGTGAAGTTGCGCGTTACGCACGTACCATGGGCCTTCGGATATCGTACATAACGCTCTGTTATGAATACCAGTAGTTTATTGATATTGTGCGCTCCGTATCCCCACACTGGACAAGCATATTCCATAACAGGTCACACAAGAGTGCGACATGCCAAACGTTTGTTACCGGAAGATTCCTCAATTTATACGTCTGAACTGGACCCTCTCGGCGAACTTCATGTAGCGTTGGTTAAGCTATAGCCCAGGCTGTTCCAGCCGAGCCGTTCGCCAGTGAGCAGCTGAGTACTCGCCGCCCCGCGTGAGTAAAACTGCAACATGCAATACAGCTCTGATGTGGGGGCTGCCGTCACTGCGCGGTGGATACATCAAGACTGGCAGGAAGCGCATGGACTTGTGCTATGACCTTCACCCAGTGACGTATTGACTCTCACCCCCAGTCCCTCTCCCTCTCCAAGCTTCCTTCCCTTATTGAACAGGTTGGCAAAATTAATTTTTATAAATATTAAGCTTCTCTCTTAGATAGCCTGCCAGTACCAAGCCTTTCTAAACAATCAATCAGCTTTAAACATTACTTACGCCTTTACACTCTAAAATCAGACTTACTTGCTTTCACCTTTCGCTCCCAGCTTATCTTTCTTCTCCTACACAGGTTATTACTGTTAATGGTGAGTGTGAGCTATAGGCTACTGCATGACATAGATATTGTCATACAGATCAGGCAAAACAAAATTAACCCAGTTCACAGTTGATGTAATGGCTGCTAGCTCTCCCTATGATGACAGTCATTTAATGAGATAAACCCCAATGGATGATAATTATTATAAATAATTGTTCTTCAGCTGTCACCTATAACCATCACTGATATGTGTTCAGATTAGCATTTCCAGTCTAACCTCGCATCATGCAATGTGAATACATTTTATGTTCTGTAAGTAAGCTTATATAGGGTACAAGCTGGAGACTAGCAGGCCTGCTTTAAACCACATTCAACTTTAATTTCATTACATCCGTATTTCTTTTGTTTTTAATTCAACCTATCACAAATGTTAAATTAAATGTATAGTCTATATAGCTATAACTTACACTATGTCTTGAGCTATGAAACCTTAATGGCATTTTCAGGGTGTGATGGTTGGTGAGTGACAAGTGACTTTAAACTATGCTTAGCTCAATTCTAGCCAGATCTGATAACATGACTGTGTAATTCCAAAATGTTACTGAAGATTGCAGTGTGTTTCACTGTGTCATTATTTAACTCATATATTTATTTGCCATCTGTCATAACTTAACTTTTTCTTTAGCTTCTAAATTGTGTTGTAGTTTGTGCTATTGTAGAATATGAATGACGACTAATAATGGTACCTGTACTAATTTCTCTTCTGAGTGACTAGGAAATGCCTTTCACTACTTTACAAGATCTTTTAACTTGTACCTATGGTTGTATCTGACCATAGTCTATCAGACATACTTTCCGCTATCAGCCTGAAAAACACAAACTGCCTAAAAATTGCTCATATCAATGCTCAATCATTAGTTGACTCCTCTCACTATTCTGAATTTTGTCACGTCTTTGCTGGTTCGTCTTTTGACATAATTGCAGTAAGTGAGTCCTTTTGCAAGCCCTCAATTCCAGATGCTGCTGTCTCTCTCACTGGCTATAAAGTCATTAGAAATGACAGAGTAACCGTCGGTGGAGGTGGTGTTGCAGTTTACCTTAGGGATAACATAAAGTATAGCGTGCTAAGTCAGTCTCCTGGTGAATATAATAAGAGGCCTGAATACATTATACTTGACATTTCTCTTACCGAAACTGAAATTCTCTTTGCTTGTGTGTACCGTCCACTGAAAGCTGGCTACCTAGATATTTTTCTGAATGACATGTACAGATTCATTCTTGATTATAAATATGATTTTATTGTTGGGGACGTTAATGCTCTGTTTGGTAGTGAAGCTTTTGAAACTGAACAGGTATAAGATGTGCTCTGTTCCTGTAATGCTGAATGTTTACCATTCGATACTACATTTCACACAGCTACTTGTGACAGCTCTCTCGATATTATCTCTTCAAACTGTAATGACCTCGTTGTTGACTACGGACAAGAACCATGCTGGATTCTCAGCCCATGATCTTCTCTATGCAGTGTTTTCTCTATCTACCCCGAAACTTCGACCAAAATCAATCTTTGTACGTGTCTTCAGCAAATTTAATTTAAATGATTTAAAACGGATGCAGAATTACTCCCTTGGCAGAATTTCTACCAATCCACTGACATAGATGAGAAAGTGACTCTATTTAATGATTGTGTAAATAAACTCTGTGATATGCATGCACCGCAAAAGAAAGTGGATATAAAACATAACTCTGCTCCGTGGATCAGTAAAGAGATCAAAACGCTTTTAAAGAAACGTGATAAAGCACGTAGAACATTTATTAAATCTAAACTTACCATTGACTATGAAGAGTACAGAATTCTGCGTAATAAGACAAAACAATCAGGAACACAAAAGTGAAATATATGTACAACCTCTTCAGTGAATGCAAACCCACCTCCGCCAAATGGCGTGCTGCAAAATCATTGGGAGTTGGTGCCAGTTCAGTCACTGATGTTGAGATACCTGTCTCTGCAATTAATTAAATGAACATTACTCAATTGTTGCCTCAATTGGTGATGTATTAAGAGTATCAGAGACCGTCATGAAATACACATCCATCCCTCCCCGTGCCCATGAAAATTTTTTCTTCATGTATGTTTACCCACACCAGATTGTGAAAGCCATCAAATCAATTCGTACAAAAGCAAGAGGCCCTGATAGCATCCCAATTTCTTTTATTTCTAACTGTCTTGAAGTATTTCTACCCCCAATTATCCATCTATTTAATTTATCTCTACAAAGTGGAGTATACCCGTCTCTTTGGAAGTGTACTAACATACGTCCAGTGCCAAAAAATAAAAACCCCACTAGCTGTAGTGACTTTAGACCAATAAATATCCTTTGAGCCCTTAGTAAAGCGCTTGAGAAAATAGTTCATGAACAAGTATGGGAATACCTAACTAAATTTAATATCTTCAATCCTTACCAATCTGGGTTTATAAAGGGTCATAGTACCACCACTGCTTTGTTAAATGTCAGCGATGATATACGCTCAGCTATGGACAAGCGTCAGCTTACAATCCTATGTCTTTTCGATTTCAGTAAGGTTTTTGACTGTGTGAATCACAATATATTTCTTGCAAAGCTGAAATCTTTTGGCTTCTCTCAGAGTGCTCTTTCCTGGTTCAAATCCTACCTTTCCATGCGTACACAGAGAGTGGTCCTCGCGGATGGCTCCTCCTCAGACTGGAAATCGGTAGAAAGTGGAGTACCTCAGGGATCTGTCATAGGTCCACTATGCTTCTAGATCTATATAAACGATGTTTCTAATGAATTCCGAAATAGTTCTGTTCATATATACGCTGATTACCTCCAAGCCTATTTTCACTTCACACCTAACACTGCATGTGAACGTATAAATCTGTTTAATAAAGACATTGACAGGCTTTGTGAATGGGCCCTAAATCATAATCTTAACTTAAACATATCTAAAACACAACTTATATCCATTGGATATACAAAACTTCTAAATTCAGTAGATTTTAATTCACTACCACCCATCAAGATACCAGATAATAATATTAAATATAGCAACACTGTCAATAATCTTGGAGTGATATTTGATAGAACACTGTCGTGGGCAGAGTATACGTCTAATGTGAAAGGAAGGTTGTATCAACTATGCATCTCCTGAAAAGAACTGTTTCTTACACCACTCCTAACACACGTAAGCTCTTCGTTCAAACTCTCATTTTTCCAATCATTGATTATGGCCCTGCTGTATACTATGATTTACCAGAAACACAGAACATCAAATTACAAAGAGTCCTGAATGCATGTGTTCGGAACATTCTGGATGTAAGACGAGATGAACATATCACACCTTACTACGTGCAGCTGAAATGGCTGAAACTCCACGAGCGCAGGCAGTTATCAGTTGCTATTCTGACACACAAAATATTACATACCAAGACCCCGTTATATCTCTACAATGCCTTTACACCAATGCATTCTGTTCATAATCGAGAAAATAGATACACAATTAACACTTCAGATTCCTATACACCGAACCATGAAGTTCAATAAATCTTTTGTTTGCACCGCCTCACGCCTCTTCAACACCTTCGATTTATATAAGTTCGTCAACATTGCAAGCACTGCAGCTTTTAAAATACATCTTTCATCCCGCTTCTTGGAGCAGTATACCTCTCACATTTGATTACTGTATTATGTTAAAATACTTTTTTTAACGTTCAATTATATCACAAGGACAATAGCTGACAACCTGTCTACTTCAATAGCTTTTCGTGTACAGTATATGGTGTTTGTTTTTCGGGCTGATAGTCTGTATGCACTCTCACTCTTTTGTATATAATTTTTCCATTATCATTAGTATTATTATTATTATTATTATTGTATTGTTACTATCTTTTTGTTACTATAATTGTTAGACTATGATTATTTATATTGTGAATGTAAGTGAAATGTTTTATTTTTATAAGCCCTAATCTTATTTTATGTAGGGCGCTACTGTAAAGGAGCTCTTAAGTTCTAAGTGTAGCCGTGAAAATAAAATCAATCAATCAATCAATCAATCAATCAATCAATCAACCGTGCTCCGAGCACCACAGTTGAGTACTCGCGTCTACGTAAACTCAAACTCGTGGATTTGGAACAGCCTGCTATAGCCTATTAGCCCGAAGGCTTTTAGAGCTACTGTATAATGTGATTGACCAAGTGGAATTTGATTTGGGGCGTTGGATGATTACCAATTAACTTATTTGGCAAGAATATGACCAAACGCTGGAGACTCTATGATTTACAAGAGGCGATAGGAAGTACGTAGTTGGATGGAATAGTAGTATTGGAGTTAAATAATTAGAAATCTTACTCAATTGAAGACTTCGCGGGAAAAACGGGGTAAGTCACATTCTGTAAGTTTCTTAGGAGAGTCAATTATAACGTTCAACACTAAACAAAAGTTTGGTGCTTTTCAGTCAGTCAACACGAATGTAACCAAAAGAGCTGGGTTATGCCCTAATCCTGAAAAAATTACATGAGATTAATAAATAAACTAAAATGACCAGTTTCGATCGTCAAGCGATCATCATCAGATCCATTACACTTTGGCTGTAAAATCTATGTTTGAAAATACAGGTGAAAATATATACAATATCCAGAATTATTTAGTTGCAGTATTGAAAATGCAACTTGTCAGTGTATGCTAGTTGCAGTATATATGACGAGCTTTCGCAACGTGAATGTAGGTTTATGGGGAAGTAGGGAAGAATGTGGGAGAACGAAGTTTTAAATATTGAAGAAATGTGTTTATTGTTGTTAAACGGCATATGTACATGATGATCATGATGATAATTGTTGTTTTAAGAGGCCTAACATCTAGGTTATCGGCCCCTAATTGTTTGGGTGATCGTGAAGATGGAAATGAAATGTAAACTATAACTAAAAACTAACTACTAACGTATATACTAGAAGAAGAAATGGGAAACAAAAGGAGAATAAGGCAAATAAAGGACAGGAGGAAAAGAAATGCCCGCAACCCTCGAAGAATGCGGATTTAGGGACTTGGAAGGAAGGAGAGCCATGAAAGGCAGATAGGAAAGTGGAAAGAGGAGAGTGTCGTCCCAGAGGTAAGGGATAAAAGGGGTAAACCAGACCAGCTCAGTAATCCCTCGGGGTCGCCAAATCCCGAACTCACCAGCCGTGAGCCCCTGAGGGTGTAGCAATATCCAGGGTGCACCAGAAGTGGTAGGGCTACATACACCCTGCCTCTATGAGGGCCTTGAGCTGAAGGCAGGAGAGATCATGAAAAGAAAAAGAAGGGTGACCCCTCGCAGGAGGAGGGTATCAGAAAAGATGAGACAAGGGCCAATGAAGGCGGGAAAGGAAGAGACTCCCTAGGCCTCGGATACCCTAATACTGTCGGGGTCGGAAGAGAACAGGAGTTGACCAAGGGAGGTTGGCAGGAAAGAAGACAGAGAGTAGCCCCTATAGAACCCTATAGAAAGTCTTGGCGTGACCACACTGGAGCCATCTGCTGAGAGACTCCTCATCTAGCAGTACGCCACTCTAGCGGCAGGCTCACCTAGCAGTACCCCGCGCTCCCGCCAGGTTACAGTGCTTACATTGTAAATGTACATTTCTTAGGGTATTTATTTAATTGTGAGGCATTTAAAGAGGAAGTGAGTGCGTTTCGGGCACACATGAGTTTATGCGGATGAGGATTGAGGATGTTAGGTAAAATGCTAAAATTGTGATAGAAATCCGGAATTTGTCTGTTTGGAGTGACTATATGGTTGTGAAAGTCAACTATGCATACTTATCTTCCGTTCTGTAACTGCGAGTAGTATCAACTTCCCTCTTGGAGCAGTGACGGTCGACATAACGAATACTGCAACTAAATAATTGTGGATATTGTATTATATTTTCACCTGTATTTTCAAACATACATTTTACAGCCTAAGTGATGATCGCTAGTGTATTGATTAATCTTATTCGGTAGCATGCTGAGCTTCTATGCCCAAAATAGCGGGCCGAAGCCGTTAAAAATCCCTCAAGATGCCTTCCTTCGGAGGGGGAGTAAAGCCGGCGGTCCCATGTCATAGATTTATGGCATGTTTAAGAACCTTCCACTAATTGCACCTGTGTGAAGCTAAACTGGATAGGTTAAGAATGTAAAGAACGCTCTTAGGTTTCTACGTTCGTTGCCAAGAGCCGACTGCGGTGGCGTCTAGTAGCTAAGTTCTGAACTTGGCCTAGTAGTCGTTGACGGTGACGCTTGCTTGGCGGCAAAAGTAGGAACTATTTGAAAAATTCTAAGTTGCAGTACTTAAATTAAGAAACAGATAACACACACTAATACTGTCATCACAAATAACACCGGTTATCAGACAGACAGCAAAGCGGTACATATCTCGGGTGTGCAATAAAGGCTTCTCACAGAGCGGTGACCTCAAGAAGCACACTGTTGTTCATGCTGGAGTGAAGTAATACACTTGTAGCACATGTGAGAAGTCATTTGCACGGCGGACAGAGCTAATGGAACATTTTGTCGTTCACTCAGGGATGAGACCGCATTGTCTCGCGCTCTAATTTGAGGAAACATCATCGTGTTCACTAGGGAAAATAACCTTACTGCATCACCTGTTACAAGGAATTCAAAAGGTTCGACTATCTTGCGAAACACTTGTTAATTCGTTCCGGGACCACATGTGCACAACATAGTGAATGATTTGTGGGATGTTAAAGAACGTGTATATGTATCTGCATCCAAACTAGATGTTAAAACTCCACCGGTAAGGTTTTGTATTACATTTTAAAAAGACCTATTTGAAACGGTTCAATATACGTAGATTTTACTGAAGAGTGAAGACTTGGCAGTTCCCGTCATTGTTCAAGTGCTTAGACAGGGTAAGCTTTGTGCTTAGTGGCAATGGGAAGCTCCCAGATATTGGTTGATGGCTATTATGATTTCCGTAATACTATTGGATATTTGAGGCCTTGATATCGCCAGACTCAGAAATGGAGATTGTTGTAGCGAATGTTATGCCAGCGTAATATAATTTACTTAATCTTTAATCAGCTGCACATCTATATAGAAGGCCCAATCAGAAAGAATAACCCCGAATGCTCCTCAGGACTTGCTCACCTGATGAGTTAAAACTGAGCAATTCCCTGCAAAGCAGGAGGCCATAGCCCTTATGGGATTTGTAAGGCTATTTATTATTATTATTATTATTATTATTATTATTATTATTATTATCAGACAGATTCTACACACACCCAAAGTACACGGGGCTACATGACCGCGTTGTCGCAGCCCCTAAACTTAAGAACCAACCAACCAAACTAGTCATCCTAGTGTATTGATTAATCTCATGTATTTTTTTTTCACGATTAGGGCATAACCCAGTTCTTTCGGATACATTTGCGTTGACTGACTGAAAAGCACCAAACGTTTGTTTACTTAGGCAACACCCCACAACTTTCAACACTACAAAGAGATACTTAAAACACCCCAATTGAGGGTAAGCAATATAGTTATTTTGCCAATTGTATTTCCTATAAAGGAATTAGGCCTACTTGTAGAACAAATAACACCTTAGGTAAAATCATAATAAAAGTGAGAGGATATGGGACGTTCTTTTCGTTTCCAATAACAAGATGTTCAGTAAAGAACATATAGCCTACTTTCTCCTAAATGTATGGGTATTGTTATAACTCTTTTTCCTTTTCAAGGTCTTTAATTGAATGTTGGTTGTAGTAGCTTTTTGAAATACAACGTGTTATACGGATATTAAACATGAATATGAATATGAATATGAGGTGCTTTTTGCTAGTGCTACCTCTGTACAAAATTTCATTCAATTCGGTTTCACCGTGTTTGAATTGATATGGTGAATCGATTTGCACACATACATGGCTGCTATCTGCAAACTATTGGGCTGATGACCTGGTATTTCAGTGAAAAGATGCTTCCAACAAAAAGGTAAGTTGTTCAAAATTTGGTAGAGATCAGATTATCAGGTTGGTCGTAATTTGATGTAATCTTTTAACATTTGGCTACCTCTGTAGCAAATTTCGTTCAATTCGGTTTCACCGTGCTTGAATAGATAGGGGGAATCGATTAGCACACAAACATAGCCGCCATCCGCAAATTATTGGACTGATGACCGTATAGATTGGTCAACGGATTCTTCACATGCAAAGGTATAATATTGCAAAAATTGGTAGACATAAGATGATTCGTTTGGTCGTAATTTGATTTAAGCTTTCAACATTTGAGTGGTCGCCATTACGTTTTCGTCAATATGGTGGCGATATAAAACATGACACTGAGGTGGCCTTTGCTAGTGCTACCTCTGTACCAAATTTCGTTCAATTCGGTTTCACCATGTTTGAATAGATAGGGGGAAACGATTATCACACAAACATGGTCGCCATCCGCAAATTATTGGGCTGATGACGTTGTAGATTGGTAAAAATAAGTTTCATATGAATAGGTATAACGTTGCAAGAATTGGTAGAGATCAGATGATTCGTTTGGCCGTAATTTGATTTAAGCTTTCAACACTTGGGGGGCCGCCATTACGTTTCCGTCAAGATGGCGGCGATATAAAACATGACACTGAGGTGCCCTTTGCTAGTGCTACATCTGTACCAAATTTCGTTCAATTCGGATTCACCGGGTTCGAATTGATAAGGAGGGGGGGGGGGGGACAGACATTCAGAGTACACACACTCATACACACACACACACACACACACACACACACAGACACACAGACAGACACACAATTTTTCGCCCTGTGTTGATCTCATAAGTCTACTTTCATTTTTTGCAAAAATCGAAAGTAGGCTAAAAACAAGATGTTCAGTAAAGAACATATAGCCTACTTTCTCCTAAATGCATGAGTATTGTTATAACTCTTTGTCCTTTTCAAGGAGTATAATTTAATGTTGGTTGTAGTAGCTTGCTAAAATACAACGTGTTATAAGGCTATTAAACATGGATATGAGGTGCCCTTTGCTAGTGCTACCTCTGTACAAAATTTCATTCAATTCGATTTCACCGTGTGTGAATTGATATGGTGAATCGATTTGTACACATACAAGGCAGCTATCTGCAACCTATTGGACTGACGACCTTTTAGCTTAGTCAAAGAACGCTCCTCACATGAAGGAATGTTGTTGCAAAATATGGTAGAGATCAAATGATTAGGTTGGTCGTAATTTGATTTAAGCTTTTAACATTTGGGTGGCCGCCATTACGTTTCCGTCAAGATGGCGACGATATAAAACATGACACTGAGTTGCCTTTTGCAAATGCTACCTCTGTACCAAATTTCTTTCAATTCGGTTTCACCGTGTTTGAATTGATAGCGGGAATTGATTTGCTCACATACTTGGCCGCTATCGGCAAACTATAGTGCTGATGACCTTGCCGTTTGGTCAAAAGATGCTTACCACGTATAGGAATGTAATTGCAACATTATGTAGACATGCTAACATTTGGGTGGCGCCATTACGTTTCCGTCTAGATGGCGGCGATATAAAACATGCCACTGAGGTGCTCTTTGCTAGTGCTATCTCTGTACCAAATTTCGTTCATTTCGGTTTCACCGTGTTTGAATAGATAGGGGTAATCGATCTTCACACATACATGGCCGCCATCCACAAATTATTGGGCTGATAACCTTGTAGTTCTGTCAAAAGCTTCTTCGTACATACAGGTATAATGTTGCAAAATTGGGTATAGATCAGATGATTAAGTTGGTCGTAATTTCATTTAAGCTTATAACATTTGGGTGGCCGCCATTACGTTTTTGTCAAGATGGCGGTGATATAAATCATGACCATGAGGTTCCCATTTCGTTCAATTCGGTTTCACCGTATTTGAATTGATGGGGGGAATGGATTTGCACACATACATGGCCGCCATCAGCAAACTATTCGGCTGATGACCTTGTAGTTTGGTCAAAAGACGCTCGCCGTATAAATATATGTTGTTGCAAAATTTGGTAGAGATCGGATGATTAGGTTAGTCGTAATTTGATTTAAGCTTTGAACATTTGGGTGGCCGCGATTACATTTCTTTCAAGATGGCGGCGATATAAAACATGACGCTGAGGTGCCCTTTGCTAGTGCTACCTCTGTACCAAATTTCGTTAAATTCGGTTTCACCGTGTTCGAATTGTTAGGGGGGGGGGGGTGGACAGGCATTCAGAGTACACACACTCACACACAGACACACAGATACACAGGCAGACTCACAATTTTGCGCCCAGTGTTGATCTCATAAGTCTACTTTTTTTTTTTTTTTGCAAAAATCGAAAGTAGACTAAAAATACAACCCTCTGTATCTGGTGACATTCCGCTTCATTTGAAATTAATTTCAACTGATCTGTAGTGACAATGGCTGGCCACCAGAATGCGCCATAAACTCAGTTCCAAAAAATATGGACTTATCCTGTTTTTTTTCGTGTGGTCTGCAATTGGATTCCAGGAACATATATGGCCACACCCGCTGGCCTAAAAATCACCCAACCTGTTTATAGGAGGGTTTGTGTATCTGTCTTTTCCTCTCAAGACCGCACTACTGCGCTCAGCCACACGCAGTCATGCTGCATTTCAAATCATTGAAGTATTTCTCCCATAAACGGCATCTTTGTCTGACATCGTTTTTAATGTCCAATTGTACTCATGCGTCTGGCTAGAAATTTAATTAGCAACTACGTCTGCTGGTGGAGGGCAGGAAGTCTTGAATTCCAACATCAATGAAATGAAAATCCACAGCCTGCTTCCAGTCTCCGACCGGGTCAGGAATGGAATGAATGAAGCCCCTATCTAGCGGCGAGGATATGAACTGTGCCGGCTGCCGAGGCCTGACGCACTCCTCTGGGGCAATGATTAAATGAATGATAGATGAAATGAAATGATAGTGGAGAGTGTTGCTGGAATGAAATTTTTACAGGGAAAACCGGAGTACCCGGAGAAAAACCTGTCTGCCTCCGTTCTGTCCAGCACAGATCTCACATTGAGTGACCGGGATTTGAACCACGGACTCAGCGGTGAGAGGCCGGCGTGCTGCCGTCTAAGCCACGGAGGCTCGCAATTCTAACATCAATAATATCTTCAAAATATTCTGCTGAAGAAATCGGCTTTCCTTTGGTGGCCATCTCTTTGGGAATGAAACGAGTGTCCTGATAATGATGGCGTACCATAGTTTTACCATACGTTTCGTGGCAAAAAAAAATCAGTAAACTTAAACACAGTGACATATATTCAAACTTCTCAAAAACCTAAAAGTATCAATTTTCTATATTAACATTACTGTTTACAAGAGATTTTTTAAATTTATTTTTATTTTAGCGTACGACTTTTAGTGCCGGGAGTGTCCGAGGACATGTTCGACTCGCTAGTGTTTGCAACTGCTTCTATGCGGACACCCATGGGGTGAGCTACAAGTACCATCGCGTGTGGATTGTTGTCTGGGAATAAAAGTGTTAATGTCAGGACGAGGAATTAGAAGGTAGCGGCTGTGGCCTATAGTTAGAGACCAACCCCGGCATTTGCCTGGAAGGAAGATGGGAAACCACAGAAAACCATCTTCAAGATTGCCGGCGGGTGGATTCAAACTCCCTCGTCTCCCGGATGAGAGCGACTGCCTGCAGCCACGGCGTAACGACCACGGCTAACTCACCCGGTTTTACAAGAGATGTAAGACTATGTTACTGTGTTTAGTTTAGTGAGTCCCTTCTCTAAAGAACGGAACCTCGCCGAGGCTGTGTGGCGTGCGGTGAGTGACAAGTTACGGCCAGATGATTAGCATCCACATATTACACAACAGTGGGTCGGGAAGCAATGGATGCTGTCATAGAATTGATTATATACTCAGCTGACAAGATACATTAGTTGAGGGAGTTAATATTTGTGGTGAAGTACTGTAGCATATCTAGTATCCCATAAACATGGCTACGTACATGGGTTGGTTTTTAGTTTTGGCACCTTAGTTATAACTTGATTAATAACTCACTTAAATGGTTCCAGTTTCACAAGCCCTCGATGTAGTCCCCACAGTTGCGTACAACGTGTTCCCAGCTTTGCGGAAGTCGTTGGATCCCGTTGGCACTGCCCAATCTATTGATGGTACAAAGAGAGCGCTCGGCAGCCTGCTTAACGTCTTCAATGGCACGGAAGCGCTGCCATACTGTTCCCCGAGGGCAAACCGTTAATGCGGCGTACTATTGTTCGTTTCTACAAGACCATCTCCAAGGAGCTCTGAGAAGGAAACGGCGCCACCACATGGTTATACCGCCCATCGTTCTGCATGACAATGCTTGGGCACACACAGCAGGCGTTGTGTCGGCATTGTTGGATCGCTGGGGCTGGGAGGTCCTCTATCAACCCCCATATTCTCCCGACATCAGTCCCTTCGACTATGATCTCATCCCGAAGATGAAGATGACAATGACGTTAAGCAGGCTGCCGAGCGCTCTTTTCGTACCATCAATAGATTGGGCAGTGCCAACGGTATCCAACGACTTCCGCATCGCTGGGAACACGTTGTACGCAACGGTGGGGACTACATCGAGGGCCTTTGAAACTTGGAACCATCTAAATGAGTTATTAATCCAGTTATAACTAAGATGCCAAAACTAAAAAACCAACCCATGTATAAAACAAAACATCGAATTTTCCTAGTGGAAACTTTTATCTTCTCAAGAAGAAGACTTACTGTAAATGTGTTCGTAAGTTTCAGCGCCATGCGATTTCTACTTGTGGGGGAACCTCAAACAAATGGTACACAAAAACAAACCGCGTAATCTGCGTAATCTGGATGCTTTTGCGAACGAAATAACTGGACTGATACCAAACATATGTCAGAATTAATTACAGCATGTGTACCAGAACTTCCTGTGTGTGTAGAACTGAATGACTGCATTACCAGCAACAACTCTGAAATTAATAATAACAAAAATAATAATAACCCCTGGTACTATAGCCCATGAAGGGCTTAGGCCTACCAAGCGACCGCTGCCCAACCATTTGGCCTGCAGATATTGGAGTGACGCGTGATCAGCGCATCGGGTCCCTTCGGCCGTTAATCTTGGTTTTCGTGATCGGGGCGCTGCCTCATTATCAGACAGGTACTCAATTGTCCTCACGAGGCTGAGTGCACCCCGTTCCAGCCCTCACGCCAGTTTCTAAAATCCCTGATGGAGCCGGGACTCGAACCCGGGGCCTCCCGGTGAGAGGTAGGTGCGCTACCCCAACACCACGGGGCAATGTCAGTAATAAATGATGATTATTAAATACATTAAAGTGTAAATATGTTCAACTAGTTGGGCGCTACGCTGCTGCTATTGCGCATCCAGCGTTGAGAAAGGACTGTGGCGCCTTATGGCGACAGTGTTGCTAACTCTAGGCAGGGGTAGCGCTGACGTCATACCTCATTGGGGCTGTGAGCTTGCATTCGGGAGATAGTGGGTTTGAACCCAGCTCTGAAGATGGATTTCCGTGGTTTCCCATTTTCACTCCAGGGAAATGCTGGGACTGTACCTTAATTGAAGTGTGCTCGTTGGTGCTTTCCATGAATAAGGAAAAAATAAAGAAACGTAATGCCTCGCACAAATCATCTGATGAATGAGTTATTTCATATCCTACAGGACGAGTTCATTCGTTGTTAATAGGCTGCGCGCGATAGGAACATATAACAGTTTTATCCTCCCCATTAGTATTCTTACGAGGGACAAGACAGTAGGCTACTTATATAACTAATAATAAAACGAGCCGATTCACAGCGGAGTTTGAACACTAATGATCTGGATGTACCTGTAGCAACAGCAGTTTCGTCGGCGTTCCAACTCACACTTTGGCCGGGATTTAAATAATTGAAAACGTTTACAACTATTGTCCTCTCCGTACTTCTCAGTGTCTCATCAAAACACCAGCCATTTCGATTCGAACGAACAGAAAATAAAACAAGACACACAACAGTAACACCAATGATGGATAGTGCTTCAGAACTTATGTTGCCGGCGGAACAGAGCACGTGGTCCACTCCGGACGAGCAAGCAGCGCAGGACGTGGCTCTTCTTTTCAGCGTGCAAACCTCGAAAAATTTTAAATAACTAAGACGTAATATAAACGATACTTGTATGCAATAACAAAGGTAATCAATTGGTATATAATTGTAGGAAGGTATTATGACGAAAAATATATATGTTCAGAGTTCCTTCATGAAAAAAGTTGAGGTAACAAAACCAGTTAAAAGCAAAAGCCCATAAGACCCACAGTCTTTTCTAAACGCTGGATGCACCAGTACCATGTTCGAGGCGCTGCTACACACAGTGGCCCATCCACCAAGCGCTCTCTGCGAGGATCTGTCATTTAGAGAATCAGTTCACTGCATATCAACATAAGTGATTAATAGTTCAATTTGTGTTCGATGAACTCCTAACAGACTAACAGTGAAAACATAAATTGAAGTCATGTGATTCATCATTATACACCTCATCCATTAAAAAGGTACAGGGCCACCTTGCGAGGGCTCGTGGTGTAGCGGCTAGCATTCTTGGCTCTCGCTCTGGAGGTCCAGGTTCGATTCTTGGCTCTACGAAGTAATCTAATTCTGGTCTGAGGGCTGGAACGGGGTACACTCAGCCTGGTGAGACAAACGTGTGAAGGGGTGTGTTCGATTCGTACCTCAGCCATCCTGGAAGTCGCTTTCCGTGGTTTCCTTCATCTACTCTGCCGGGATGATTCCCAAGTTAAAGCTCCTTCCCAACCCTCATCTAAATAGAAAACAAAAAACACACACTACTGCAGATACCACAATAACACAGATTAACAAACGAATTCTACACACGGAGCTGAATGAATACGATGTATACGCCACGGTGGGTGAGTCGTCAACCTGTCGGTCTACTAACCCCAAGCTTGCAGGCTTGCTCCTGGTCGTGGTAAGTGATTTTTGAACGGCGGCAAAAATTACGACACCATGTAATACGATGTTGGCATCTCAAAGAACCCAGTAGAATTCAGTAGGCCGTGTTCATAATGGCAAATTAAATCTCGGGAGTTTCCGCCAACACAAAGTTCCTCATTTCTCTACTAGAAAGCGCTATAGTTTTCACGGATCTTAAATATCTAACCTCCTTCATAGTGCTTCAAGGAACAACGAAATTCGACATGCGAGCTACCCTTGGGGTTTCAAATAACAAAGGTTGCACCCACCACCCGTGGCCATACAATATTATTATTATTATTTTATTATTATTATTATTATTATTATTATTATTATTATATAAAACAACAACCACCACAAAATGGTATAGCCTGAAATAAGGAAGATTGTGACTGTTAATCCCGCAATCATGAGCCACGGAACCTCAATTTTTACGTTGAATCCGAACCATAGGACGTGATAATTCACTTCGAAAATCTCACATACAGTGACCGGGAATCAAACCCGTTCCGGCTTGGTGAGAGGCAAGCAGCTTGACCACTGCACCACCACGCTCCCCCAGCCAGAAATAAGATTTTATTTTTAGAGACTGGCAAATGAGTTGTGAACATATATTGTGTTAGTAAACGTCTTCGATCAAATGGCATCCATAATGTACGAGTGGCTTTGAGACTATTAGGTCGACATTTAATGCGAAAGAACCAACACGTTTTTGGATAACAGCTTGTCCCTTTATCGCGCTTAGGAGGAAAATAAAGGAATGAGTCAACAATGGGATATCGCTTCCATAGATAATATATTAGATAGGAGGCCCAAACCCGGCCGAAGCCGTCGGATTTTTTAAGAGCGTTAAAAATCCCTCAGTATGCCTTCCTTCGGAGGGGAAGTAAATCCGGCGGTCCCATGTCATAGATTTATGGCATGTTAAAGAACCTTCCACAAATTACACCTGTGTGAAGCTAAATTGGGTAGGTTAAGAATGTAAACAACGCTCTTAGGTTTCTACGTTCGTTGCCAAGTGCCGACTGCGGTGGCGTCTAGTAGCTACGTTCTGAACTTGGCCTAGTAGTCGTTGACGGTGGCGCTTGGCGGCAAAAGTAGGAACTATTTGAAATATTCTAAGTTGCAGTCTGTACTTAAATTTAAAAATCAGATAACACACACTAATACAGTCATCACAATTAACACCGGTTATCAGACAGATTCTACACACACCCAAAGTACCTTGGGCTACATGACCGCGATGTCGCAGCGCCTAAACCTAAGAACCAACCAGATAGGAGGCCATGACGAAACATGACCTCCTGTATCAAAGGAGAGGTGTTAACTTAACTACAAAGGGCAGCCATGATCTGCTTAAAGGATAATCATCATCTCCATTAAAGCTACATTTATCGCCTCTCGAATCATTCTAGAATTATATGTTTCTTTATACAGATGTTTGATCAGAAAGAATTCAATCATTGTTTTGCATGGTTCTTAACTCGACATAATAGCCTGAAAGCTGAATTGCGATAATGTTGTGTGTTATTATTGAATATGTTTTTTTTTTTCTTGAGTAGTTTCGGCCATCAATGGACCACGATGTTCTTCACTCATATGATCACTGTAAAGCTTGTTTTCTTGTCTGCCACTAGATCTTCATTCTTGACGAATGTTCAGCTCTCCTTTCTTTCGTCCACTTGCAGTGAGGGCGAGGCATCACAGATGTTAAAGGGTGTAGATTACTGGTTGATTTAACCGCCTTTCTGAACAGGTTCCTATCCCAAACCAGAGCTTGTTTGATTCGAGCTTCTGTTAGGTCCTTTTTAACTTGCATCGACCATTTACAATATGATTTTTTTTTAGAGATTGATGAGTGTATTCGATCCAAATCCAATTCTGACGGCCTAATTACTGTGTTATAATGACAAAGTTTGATATTCCGGGACAAGCTTTTACTTTTGTAGATGTTTTTGCAGGTTTGAAAGGCACCTTCCAATTTGTTACATCTGCTCTCAATGGCAGCTATTTCTGAATTATTAGGGGTAACCCATTCGCCTAGGTATTTAAATTTTCGGACTTTTTTGATTTTTTGCAGACCAATCGTGATGAATTTTGAGGCATCTTTGACATTTGTGATAAAATTAGTTTTATGGAAGGCCACTTCAAGTCCAGTTTTAGCAGCTATGATTTGTAGTTTATTAAGTTGGTCAGTGGCCTCTTCCATTGAATTAGCGAACAAAGCAATGTCATCAGCAAAAGCGAGACAGTTTATATTCAGGTCTTCTTTTTTATAACCAATTCGAATACCATAATTATTTGGTAAGATTGTTAACCATTCTGTTATATTTTTTTCCAAGACACAGTTGAACAGCATCGGTGATCCCAGATCACCTTGTCTACAGCCAGTCTTGATTGCAAAGGCTTCGGACAATTCACCACGAAATTTGACCTTAGAAATTGTGTTTTCTAAGCTTGCTTTGAATAAATTAATTGATTTATTGTCTAGGCTAAACTCACGTAAGGTGTTAATTATTGTGTCTCTATGAATGCAATCATAAGCCTTTTGAAAGTCCACAAAAATCGCAACATAAGGTTTTGATCGTACCGTACAGTAGGAAATTATGGTCTTAATGTTATGAATTTGTTCAGGACAGGATCTCGATTTCCTGAACCCAGCTTGATATTCCCCTAACTGACGGTCTAATATCGGTTCTGCTCTGTTCAGAAGAGCCCTTGCAAATATTTTGTACGTTACCGATACCAGTGAAATACCTCTATAATTATTTGGGTCGGATTTATCCCCTTTCTTATGTATAGGATGAATGATGGCAGAAGTCCAATCCTCCGGCAACTTTTCACTATGCCATATTTCTTCAATGGTTTTCTGGAGACAAATGATGGAGTCATTATCTGCATATTTCCATAATTCAGCCACAATACTATCCTCCCCAGAGGCCTTATTATTTTTTAGCGCCTTGATGATTTGTGTTATTTCTTCGACGGAGGGTGGTGAACTGTCGTGGTATACAACGCTAGGATAGAAAGCAAGTTGTTCAGTAGGTATGTCCGTGTTGAAAAGGGTTTCAAAATATTCTCCAAGAGCTTTAGCACAGTCTTTATTATTGAGATTAAGTTTACCATCAGATCCTCGGATGTGAAGAGTAGGGGCGACGTATTTGGACAGTTGGTGTTTAAAAGTTTGATAGAAATCCCTTGTTTTGTGCCTTGGAAAATCATCTTCAATTTGAATAATTTGTGATTTGTGGAAATTTCGTTTTGCCAATTTTAAAATTTTACAAGTTTCTTTCCTGATGCAGAGAAAGTTCTAACGGTTCACATCGTCTTTCTTGTTATTCCACTTGATCCAAGCTTTTCTTCTTTCCTCTATTGCGTGATCATATTGACCGTTCCACCAAGGATGCTTGCGCGTTCTATCAAGAGGAATGGAATACGAAGCCGCAGTAACAATGGCGTTCCTTAAAGTAAACCATGTTCCATCTTTTGGTTTGTTGTGGAGTGTTTCCGAAAAAGTGTTGTTATTTGACTTCAGACCACCGATGTTGTACTTTTGCGTTTTCATTCCCTTTTCAACATTCACTCTTTTGTTCCTAAACGGAATACCTTTCATTTTAATAAGGAACAGATGATCTGAGTCTATATTCGCATTACGCAGGACCTTCACATTTTGGATTTCACGATCTGATTTTTTTGATATTGCCACATGATCCAGTTGAATTCACCCATAAGTGGATTTGGATGTCTCCATGTCTTTGCTTTCCGAGGAAGATGTTTAAACGCAGTAGATTTCAAAACTAGGTTGTTATTTTTGCAAGTGTCAATCAGCCTTTCGCCATTTTTGTTTGTTCGTTTATGTTCAGGATAGTTTCCAACTATATTCCTAAACATTTTCTCTCTTCCTACTTGGGCGTTAAAATCACCGAGTAGGATGGTGGTGTGATGCGCTGGAATATTGTCAATCACGTCTTCTAATTGTTCCCATATTATATTAGTTTGCTCTCGGTCTTTCTTGTTTGACACGTTCGTCGGTGCATGATAATTGACCTCGGTGTAGGCTTTATTAAGTGATCTAAATGACAATGTGGATAGTCTTCCATTGAATGATGTAAAATCCAGCACTGAATCAACAGCTTTCTTGTGGACTATGAAACCTGTACCAAGATGAGGGATGTTCGGTGTAACTCTTGTGCCAGGTAATCCTTTATAAATTCTGAATCCTTGAGACTCAAAAGCTTCTTTATCACAAAATCGTGTTTCATGCAATGCAGCGATGACAATGTTATGTTTCTCAAGAACATCCAATGTTTGCTTTAGTTTTCCTATCTGAAGGATTAGTTATTAGGAAGTCATTTTTGAAAGCCTTTGTATGGAGCGTGGAGCTCTATGGAAGTGAAACTTCGACTGTTGACGCAGCAGAAAAGAGGGGAAGCGTTTGAAATGTGGTGTTACAGGAGAATGATGAAGATCAGATGGGCAGATAGACAAATGGAGAGGTATTAAGACTAGTGGAAAAGGAGAGATGTTTCTGGCGACTGTCTATGAATAGAAGGACACATTCTAAGACACGCGGGAATAGCAAAGTTAGTTATGAAAGGAAGGGTTGAGGACAAGAACTGTAGGGGTAGACCAAGATTATAATGTGTCTTGGACATAAGGTGTGGTAGCTATATAGAGGTGAAACGATTACTTCAGGACAGGGAGAATGGAGTGCTTCGTCAAAACAATCAAAAGACTGAAGACTCAAACATACATTATTGTTTGTACATTAATCCTACTTTCCTCTTAACGCTTGCTCTGAGCTCCTTGTGTAATGGTGTAACATGTTTTACCATAGAATTCTTTACGCTATTTTATATTCAGTGGTTAAATAGTTGGAAGGATTTGCTTGTCATTTTCCTGGACGTTAACAAACAAGTAAACTAAATGTAAGCAGCTCGCGAACGTGCACTCGACAGGGTGTGAAATAAAGAAATTATTCTAAACAATTCCTCCTTGAAATCCTCTTGTCAAAAGCAGCTTCCACATACATTCTATGAATACCATACGTAGTGTATATTTGTGTAGTTGTCCGTTTTAGATGGCGAAGCTTACACCACACAATTTAATGGAGGTCTTATCGGTTCGCTGCTAAAATGAACCGCACGTTGCCTCGTCGACTCTTATCAATTGTGAACTGGGTTAATTAAAAAAAGGGTTACTTCTTCAATATCACCATTTTCAATCAGTATTCGCTTTTAGAGAACCCGAGGCTTATCTAGGTTTTCTATCGTATTAATGTCCATTAAAATATCACTTTTAAAATTATATGGTTTGTTTGTGCAAGGCCGATTCTCCTGCAAGTCGCGTGCGCGCTTGAATAAGGATGCCTAGGTTGGAAAAGGATTATGTTTGGGAAGGAATAGTGATAGGGGGCGTGCTTGGTGTTGTTTTAAGGTTATTTCTTCCGATCTATCTAATGGCGAGCTTATTTTCTTAATAGGCGAAGTTTTGAAATGTATTTTGGTGTAAAAACCTGTTTTTTCACATTTTTTGTGACATTTCGGGAAGGGTTTGTGGTAGGAGGGCATGCTTAGTGTCATTTGTTTCGGCGTGTTGTCCTCTTTAAGATGATGAAGTTTTGTGAATGAGGGAAACAGAATATTTGGGCTAAAGCATGACTTTTAGACTTTGTGTTATATCTTGCAAACCAATAAGGCTAGGGAGGTGTACGAGGTGTCAAAGGACTTGGAGTGACGCCCCCCTTTTGAATGTATTATTTATTTTTCCAAAAAATGTTGACAAAGGGCCCAACGAGACATGTCAAAATATTTAAAATTTAAATTAAGAGTGGTAGTAGAGAGAGACGGTACCGCTTGTGTGTGTTTAAACGAGCATGTTACAGGCCACGGTGGTGGTGCCCCAATAGATGAATCGATATTTACTGTTAACGTCCCATAGTTTCTTGAAATATTTCACTGAATCATTTTTGTTATTATTTCAATTGGAGTACATTGATGGCCTGCAGCCTCTATTACTTCTGTGTGTTTTTTTTTTGTCGTGTAGCCTCCTGAGAGGCCGAGTTCAGGTCTTTCTAGGTGACGCCCGTGGGCGACCTGCGTGTCGGGATGAGCGATGGAATGGATGAAGATGAATGAAACTGGGCAAGGATGTGGAAGGAAGCGACCGTGGCCTGTCAGAAGGTACTGTCCCAGCATTTGCCTGGTGTTGAAAATGGGGAAACCACGGAAAACCATTTCAAGGACAGCCGACGGTGGGGCTCGAACCCACGCGTCTACCGAGTCAGCAGAGAGCTTGGCCCCTTGACCTAAGGCAGCGCTTTAGCCCGCGTAGCCACTACTGTCGGTTCTGTGTGTGTTGAAAATGTCTGATAAACTGTGTTAATGTGGTGTCAATATATCTATTCATTTGGAAACATATTTGGATGGATGTCCTGAGACTTGAAATGAGGTACCATTTCTGAATTTACATTGAGGGTGTGGGTAAAACTCGACTAAAAATCACACTCAGGATAACCGCTGTCAGCCTCGGGAATCGAATCTCGGATTTCCGAACTTGCAGCTGCACATTTAAGCCGTGAAGTGTAGCTTAGCGCACTCGGTGACACTGCTGGCTGCCAGGAAGAAGTCCAGCACCAATAATACAGATTTACCGACACGCACAAAAAGAAAGTATCACCACTCTCTACAGAGTGTTTAATCAATACTCGACAATATGACATTATAATAAATTTATTAGAGCACAAAATATGCAATTGAATTAAACATGACTTATCTTATCCTCGAACATCATCATCATCATTAATTACTTATCACTAGTAACAAGAAGTTCCGTGAAGAACTATACAGCCTACTTTTCATGCCGATGATTATTCTACAGTATATGAACCTATCTAGAATTATGACGAAATTAAGTTGGTAATATCGAAATATCTAATTAGTTCAAAATATACCTGGTATAATGTAGCCTAATAGACCACTAGAGTTGGCAGCCCTGGTGACTGAATATATTCTTAGTTCCACCTCTTAAGGTACAGAATACAAAATTTGGTTGAAGTCCAATGGACGTTACATGCAGTTAGACACTGGATCTATCAGCACGCGTAAAAGCATGTTGCCAACAATACCATGCGTGTGCTGGTCAGAAATAATCTGAATTATTATGATATCTTGTTGTGCCAATTTTGGATGAAATCCATTTGTTATTATAGAAGTTACATGTATTTTAAAATTGGACATATCAGCAGGCATAGAATCATGTTGGCAGCACTGCCTTGTATTAATTACTCCAAATTAATCTAGAATGTCAGGTGCTATACGTGTGCAAAGTATAGAGCTGTTGGCTTGCATACTTTCTGATATATTGATATTAGTGTAAAAAGAATATAGACAGCATTTATTAACAGTTGGCAGCCCTGATTGCTCTTAACAATACATATAGTCATATCTGTTATGGTACACATATCACATACGAAATTTGGTTGAAATCCAACTGATAGTATAGAAGTTACATGTATTTAAAAATTGGTACTATCAGCAGGCTAATAATCATGTTGGTAGAACTGACGTATATAAGTTACTCCAAATTAATCTAAAATGTCAGAAAATACGTGTGCATAGTATAAAGCTGTTGGCTTGCATACTTTGTGATATATTGGTATTTGGATAAAAAAAAATAGAGAGAGCAATTATTAACAGTTGGCAGCCCTGGTGGCTCTTAAGAATACGCTCAGTCATATCTGTTTATGTACAGATATTACATACAAAATTTGGTTGAAATCCAATTGATAGTGTAGAAGTTATATGCATTTAAACATTGGACTTATCAGAAGGATTAAAATTATTTTGGCAACACTGTCATGGTTGGCCTCCTGGAAATTAAACTGAAATAGTATTATCTATATGTGTGCCAATTTTGGAATGGCTCCCATGCATACCTTGCAAGATATCGAACATGGAGCTCAAATTTCTAGTGCGTTTTTTCAGCAGTTGGTAGCACTGACATCATTTTCAAATATGGACGTGAACTATTCCGGTGCACATCTTTACTCATACTAAATTTGGTTTTGATTGCTGCAGCCGTTTAGGAGTTGATAGGGGGACACACACACACAGCCAGACAGACAGACAGAAGGACAGACAGACAGACAGAAGGACAGACAGACACACATTTTCCCGGGTCGATCTCATAAGTCTACTTTTTCCTCATTTTTGCAAAATGTGAAAAGTAGGCTAAAAACTGTGACAGAGATAACTTCCTCTGATCACACTGCATTACATGATATCTGTCACATGCTTTGCCGCAGAGGGCACACACGCACCAGCAATCCGGCTGTTTGCACACACCCTGAAGTGGAATCCATGCACCGCGAATCTGGTTATCAAGTGTCTCATCTCATAGAAACCCTTCGTCCAATCCCGCGATTTCATCGCATCCGTGATATAAAATTCCTGCCATATGCTTCCTCTCTCTCTAACTTCATTTCCTGCATTAGTCTCTCATAACCCGATGTAGATGGCAGGAGCAGCTGTAATCTGAGGTCTTCAACAAAAGGAGGCTCTTTCGCGAGTTCATACACCAACCGAGAAAGAGTGAATTTCGAAAGACACTTGACCATTTTCAGGTAGGTAGCTTTCACCTTCTCCAACTCCACGAGTTGCTTATACTTAAGGTGATGCCAAATACTTTCCAAACCATATGCAACTACAGGAATGATCTTCAGCGAGAAAAGTCTCATCGCTGTCTGTAATGACAGTGTTCGGAGATGTCGTATGTCACTCATGGCCTTTATAGCCGCGTTTGTTCTGTCCTTGATGTGAATAGTGAAGACGTTTCCGTGAGTCTGGAACGTCACCCCCAGATACTTGAAGTGCGTAACACATTCCAGCGGTCTATTTTTGTAGAGAATTGTCGCTCCTCTTCCCCCTTTCCTGAAAGTAATTGCAACTGTTTTCCTTTCATTCAGATAGAGTTCATTCTCTTCCGCCCACTCCGCAACTCTGTCAAATGCCTGCCGTAAATCCTTTTCACTGGTTGAAATTAGAGCCATATCGTCTGCGTAAATGTATATTTTTACATTTGGGGGTAATATTTCCACCACATCTGCCGTAGCAAGAGCGAAGAGGATGGGGCTTAAGGGATCCCCCTGCAGTACTCCAATTGTCTGCTGTATTTCCTTGGAAGTTGTAATGTTGTCCGAAATAACGATGTAGTTTTCGCTCAACAGGGTCCTAACAAATCTCGCCAAGTAGTTGCCTTCACCAATCATGTTGTCTAATTTCCTTACTAGCATTTGTCTATTGACGGTATCAAAGGCCTTTGCATAGTCCAAGAATACCACATGTAGTTTTCCCCCGGGTGGTTTCAGGGCTTCTTCTATGTCAGCCTGCAGACATTGTATAGCCTGAGTTGCAGATCGTCCCCTCCTAAAACCAAATTGCTCTTCCGGTATCGGAGATTCTATTGCCTTTGTCAAACGAATGCATACTATATAGCTGAGGAGTTTCAATACTGTCGATTCTAGGGCAATTATGACATTATAAAAGGGTCAAACAATGAATGTTTTTTGAGATATGAGACAAGTAGATGGTACCCTGTAGAATTGTTCTGAATGAGTGGTATCCTATCCGCCAGGTATACAGGGGAGGGCCAATTTCTTGGTCTCCACACTTACCGGACTTAAACTCGTTGGACTGCTTTGTCTGGGTGGAATTAAAGTCGATATGCACTCAACTACTGTGGAGGATTAAGCAACACTTAAAGAATGAATTGTGCAGGGTTGTCAAGGAATGCGTACAATCGCAGGCATTTTTGATTGTGTTCTTTCCTCAATGCGGCAATGAGTGGAGCGCTGCACTGTGACAGAGACCCTCGTGTAAGGTACTGACAAGGGAAGTGCCCGAGCTTGTGAGGCTAAAACAGCGCAATAACTTGTTTAATTAAACTATGGTAGTGTGTGTATTTGCAAGCCTTCAAAGCAATTTACCTGTAAAATGCCATGTTTATTTACTATGGATGCTTGAATGACCACCTAAGTAAAGACTAGAGAATCTAACGTTGCTGAGAAAACACTACCCTGTAACGGATATGTGTACTAGCTAGGAATCCCCGATGAGGCACACATCATTCTCAATCTTAAAATGTCGCTGGCTGCGTGACTCAGCGGTAACGTTCTCGCTTGCTGTTAACAAGGTTGCAGAATCGAATCCTGGCGCAGTCAGCTGGGATTTGAGGGTGCGCAAATGCGAGGGAGCCGTGTCACTAATTTACTGGCACGTTAAAGATTCCCCGCGAGGCGAAATTCCGACACCCCGGCGTCTCTAAAAGTCACAGACGTTAAATGGGACGTAAGACACATAACATTATTATTATTATTATTAATTATTATTATTATTATTATTATTATTATTATTATTATTATCATCTTAAATTGTACCTAATAACCCATTTTGTTTATATGAAATGGGAAGAAACCTTAAACCTATGGTGATTCACGAGTTTCCTATAAGAAATTGTCATGGTCATAATAATTTACATACATATTTTCCAATATTACGTCGTCAATATTTTGGAGCACAATGTTTCTTGATAATTTTGACTTGTACTTCTTTCTTTTGTTAGCGAGAAAGTCTCAGCACTTCTTCATGCCCACATGAACTTTTCACTACATAGTCTCTCTTCAGTACGATTATCTTTAAGTATCCAGTGTGCTTCATCATTATGTCGTCACGTAACCAGCATGTGAACTGGTCATTCACCGTTTCCAATTACGTTTTTACATTTAGGTATGTAAGCTCAACGTAACTCATCCTTCAGCTTAAATAGGTTCACATGCTCAGTCATTAATGGCTGGCATTATCATGTCCATTATACATGGCACAACTTTACTGAAACAGACATGTCAGTATGATACCCTTCAGATGATACTAGCAGATACAAACAGTTCTACAGAAGAATGGCTTTAAGTGGGGATGTAACCGAAAATGCATAGCTGGCTCTTAGTGCCAACCCATTTACTGAAATACTTGCAAAGAATGCCAAGCCATTTTCAATGGTCATGCAGACTATTCGAAAACAAATCATAAATACCACATTTCCAACGATAGAATCATCATTTTTGCTTTGCATTATAACCAATACCTCATTCTTTTATACATTATATTCATAAAAGTAAATACGACATCTAATCCTTTTTAATTGAGGTTATTCTGATAATTGTTCAATTTTGTTTTGTAAAAAATCAGTTTTGAGCCTAAATTAAGGACACCTAAGAGCCATACTCGAAGAAACACTACGTTTCCTGCTGTAGAAAGTTCTTCGATACATCTGCAGGCAGAAAACTTCAACAGGAAGAAAACAACTGCACCACAAATTTGGCGGGAACGCGCGTGATTGGGGGAGTGCAAAGGGAGGGCGTGAATACAAACTCAAACCTATCGCGTAACGGACTTCGAAGGAAAGAAGTAAACTCCGCACAGGCAAGCTTGAAACTCATCTTTCCAACAGTTTGAAATAATCACGGACATATGCCTACAGAAATCTACAAATATAAGATAAACAGCGCGCCGATTGAATCGGTTTTGGCACTTTTGGCGCGAGCAGAGGAAGCCGATCTGATCGGCTCGTGACACTTAGAGGGTTAAAAGTTCACTGAGTTCACAATATAAAACACAGAGAATTGAAACGTGTACAGTTGTCTAATGGTGTTTGATCTATAACGTGGCAAGCAACAGCTATCTTGTGTGGCAAAATGCCACCAGTTCAGTCACTTCAAGAAGTTTTTTACATCCTCTTATTTAGGTACACTTTACAACATAACTATAAAAGATCCTGGCCTGAGCTTGTAACTAGTTTAAATATATGTTACTATCTCTCTAACTTTATGTAGAATTATCCAAATACCGTGAAAAGTTTTTTGTTTATGGTCATTTGAATTTTGGATTCTATAAACCTCAGTGAAAATATGAATGTAAATGCATACAAATTCTACAAATGGTTAAATAGAAGCATAATTCTACATAAATACTGTATGTGTATAATCACTCAATAAACAATCCCTGAAAATTTCAGTTATGTAGCATTTAGGGTTTCAGAAAAAAGTGTACCTATTTGGTGGAAAAATTGATATTGAGAAAACAACATTTTTGGCGGCTTCGCTAGCGTAGTCGGTAGCATGCTGAGCTTCTATGTCCAAGATAGTGGGTTCAAACCCGGCCGAAGCCGTTGGATATTTTAAGAGCGTTAAAAATCCCTCAGTATGCCTTCCTTCGGAGGGGAATTTAGCTTCACTTAGGTACAATTATTGGAAGGTTCTTTAACATGCCATAAATCTATGACATGGGACCGCCGGCTTTACTTCCCCTCCGAAGGAAGGTATAGTGAGGGATTTTAACGCTCTTAAAAAGCCGCTCATTGTATCATATATCACTCTGAAATTTTGTAAGGTGATCAAGGATACTACTATACGTTCACCTATGACCAAAACCAACATGGGGGCTAAGCAAAGTTAAAACATTAAATGGAATTTTCGATTTAATCATCCGAGCGCAGTGAAACAAAGCACAGGGTCTTCTGGCATCTAATTTAATTCAATTATTTCCATAATCCCAAGATAATGCTGTGCGAAATATTTTTAACCTACTTTTCACATTTTTCAAAAATGAGAAAAAAGTAGACTTATGAGATCGATCCGGGAAAATTTCTGTTTGTCTGTCTGTCTGTCTGTCTGTCCTTCTGTCAGCCTGTCTGCTATCTGGTTGTGTGTGTGTCCCCCTAAACTCCTAAACGGCTGCAGCAATCGAAACCAAATTTGGTATGAGTAAAGATCTATACCTGAATGTCTCAAGCCCATATTTGAAAATTATGTCAGTGCTACCAACTGCTGAAGAACCTCAATTGAAATTTGAGCTCCAAGTTAGATATCTTGGAAGGTATGAATGGGAGCGATTTCACACGTATAGATAAGAATATTTTAGTTTAATTTCCAGGAGGCCATGCAAGGCTGTGTTGACAAAATGATACTGAGCTTGCTGATAGGTCCAATTTTTAAATGCATATAACTTCTATACTATCATTTGGATATCAACCAAATTTTGTATGTAATATGTGTACATAAACAGATATGAATGAGCGTATTCTTAAGAGCCACCAGGGCTGCCAACTGTCAATAAATGTTCTCTCTATTCTTTTATCCAAATATCAATATATCAGAAAGTATGCAAGCCGACAGCTTTAAACTATGCACACGTATAGTACTTGACATTCTAGATTAATCTGGAGTAACTTATGTACGTCAGTGCTACCAACATGATTCTAAGCCTGCTGATAGGACCAATTTTTAAATACATGTAACTTCTATACTATCAATTGGAATTCAACCAAATTTCGTATGTGCTATGAGTACCATAACAGATATGACTATGCTTATTCTTAAGAGCAACCAGGCCTGCCAACTGTTAATAAATGCTATCTCTATTTTTTTGCCCAAATATTAATATATATGAAAGTATGTAAGCCAACAGCTTTAAAATTTGCACACGTATAGTACCTAACATTCTAGATTAATTAGGAGAAATGAATATATGCCAGTGCTGTCAACATGACTCTAAGCCTGCCAATAGGTCCAATTATAAAATACATGACACGTCTATACTAACAAATGGACTTCATCCAAAATTGGCACAACAAGAAATAATAATATTTCAGATTATTTCTGACCAACGCATGCATGACGTTGTTGCCAACATGATTTTACGCGCGCTGATAGATACAATGTCTAACTGCATGTAACGTTCATGCTATCCATTGGACTTCAACCAAATATTGTATTCTGTACCTTAAGAGATGAAACTAACAATGTATTCAGTCACCAGGGCTGCCAACTGTAGTGCTCAATTAGGCTACAGGTATATTTCGATCTAATTAGAAATGTCGATATTACCAACTTAAATTCGCTATTTTTCTAGATAGGTCTTCATAGATTGGCATGAATCTTAAATTTTAAGAAAAGTAGGCTCTTTAGTTCGTTACGGAACTTCTTGTTAAATTAAGTTTTTATTTCTTGTGTCCTGATCACGCGACCAAAGTGAACGTTTGAATAATGAACCTACCAAATAATCTTCAGGTCTATGATCTACATATAGAACAATCCAGCATGGCGACCTTCTGAAATATTTAGACAGTTCTCATTATCTACGAACCTACAACAGCAATCAAACTGAGGTTTAGTATGGTGATAGAGGCTATTAACAAAAGTTCATTTATGGAACTTTCAATAAATTAGTGTGCACAAAACCAACATGGTGACGACGCGAAATTTAAACATTTAAATGGAATTTTTCTCGCGAATTTTCATTAGAGCTCTGTGAAACTTGACTCGTTTTATCTTCATACAAGCCTTAAATATATTTCTGACGTCTAATTTAATGGAATTGTTTGAGAAGTTAAAAATGGCTGTAGTGCATTTTTCTTCAATCCTGTTTTTTTTCTCGTGTCCTAGTCTAGCAATAGAAATGTAGGCAGATATAATGAACTATCATTAGAATATTAATCTGCTGGCATATAATTCTATAGCCTGTTTAAGAAACAATCCAACATGGCGTCCATACAGTACTCAGTTCGAAATTTTGATATGTTATTTTTGTAATTTCACGTACCCTATTCAAGCGATTGAAGAGTTCATGTTAGGTCATTATAATAATCATAATCAAATGGCACTATATTCTGTAGTTTAGGTTTCGTAAATCAGAGAAGCCGTTCATTTGACTGTACTAAAATTATTATTAAACTCCCGTGATGCGTCACAGAAAGATGGCATCTCGCGGGAAGAGCCTTATTGACCGATACTGGAAGTTATTATATTCTAGCACATACTTTCTCAATGCAGTGGTGTAGGTAGAGAGCAAGGTCGAGTATTAAAATCTATTTTATGTTCGACCCTGACTATTATGTGTCAGAAAACTGTATCATAATGAGGCTCATTATAACACTGTTTTTCATTACGATACAGTTTCTCCAGCCAATCGTAGCTCGTTCATTGACCAATTAGGTAACGATACCTTCGCGCATGCGCTCAAAATCCATCATGTCGGACATAAACACAACATCGAACTACAATAAATTACCGACATGGAATACGCACCGTCCATATGTTCGCGTAAATAAACTGGCGAATATGAGACAAGAAATAGCACTGTACCTTAATATCACCAACCCTAATTTATACACAGCGCATTGCCTTCAAAATACTCCGATGACAATATTACTGAGGGACGGCAGATGTAAACATATGGCCTGCATAATATGGCATTGCAAGCACACAGAGCGCATGCGTCGGTCGGTCAGAGAACTTGAAAGACAGAGATATCATACCCAGCGCTCGCTCTCCGATCACAAAATTCAAGTGGCTGACACTCAACAGATATTTATGAATATTTATGTTAAAACATATAATACAGTTATAATTATCGTCGAACATAAACAGTCGTATGCAACTCACCTATAATGGTAATTAAGACACTCGTATGGAAATTATAAAACTCGCATACGCCCGTTTTATAAACATACTCGTGTCTTAAATATTGCCATTATAGGCTCGTTGCATAATGTGCTATTTTGTTCGACCCTGACTAATATGTGTCAGAAAACTGTATCATAATAAGGCTCATTATAACACTATTTTTCATTTTGAAACAGTTTCTCCCACCAATCAGAGCTCAAGAAACAGTTGTGTGACCAATTAGATAAGGATACCGTCGCGCATGCGCTGAAAATCCAACATGTCTATATAAATTACCGAAAGTGCCCCGTCCATATGTTCGCGTAAATAAACTGGTGAATATGAGACAAGAAATAGCACTGTACCTTAATATCCCCAAATCCAATTCAAACGACTTCGGTGACAGTTTTACTGAATACTGGTGCACTGAACATATGGCATTGAAGCACGCAGAGCGCATGCGTCGGTCGGCCAGAGAGCTTGGAAAACAGCACCCGATTACAAAATTCTAGTGACTGAACAGATATTTATGAATATTTATGTTAAAACATATAATACAGTTATAATTATCGTCGAACATAAACAGTTGTATGCAACTCGCCTATAATGGTAATTAAGACACTCGTATAGAAATTATAAAACTCGCATACGCTCGTTTTATAAACATACTCGTGTGTTAATTATAGCCATTATAGGCTCGTTGCATAATGTACTATATTATACATCACATGGAAAATCCTTTTAATAGCTGGGGAGTTCTTAATGGAAAATACCAGTAAGATACATGCAAATAAGCTATTTAGTTCTTCATGGAACTTCTTGCTAATGTTGCCTTGGTAATCGAAATGTAATGTTTTTTAATCGGTCAACACGAATGTACCCAATTGTAATGGATGTTTCCCTAATACGGAACAGAATACATGAGATTAATAAATACACTTGGATGACCAGTTTCGATCGTCAAGTGATCATCATAAAATCGTTCACACTTAGGCTATTAAATCTATGTCTATCAGTATGTGTAATGGTATTTACAATGTATACACTTCTTATTAAAACTCCCTTAGAGAACTATTGGTCAAACCCAAAGAAGAACTAGCTGCTGGTCATCACCTCCCATGCGAGAGATGGAAGGTCTTTAATAGACTGAGGACTGGAGTACCTCGGTGTAAGGTGAACATGAAGAAATGGGGATTCATCTCAGAGGACGAACTATGTGAGTGTGGTGAACATCAAGACCACCAGCACTTACTTAACTGCAGGAAACTATCAGAACCTGTCTCCATGGACGATCTGGTAGCCGCCAGTGATAAGGCAGTTCGTGCAGCGGAATTCTGGGCATCACGTGGAATATAAAGATGCACATATACTTTGTAATCTTTGTATATATATATTTATAATATGTTATGTTCTGGACACGTATAAATAAATAAATAAGTAAATAAATTAAAACTCCCACATCTTGTTAAGATTCGTTGGTTGTATGTGATTTGTTAGCCTACTTTTCACATTTTGCAAAAATGAGGAAAAAGTAGTCTTATGAGATCGATCCGGGAAAATGTGTGTCTGTCTATCTGTCTGTCTGACTGTGTGTGTGTGTCCCCCTATCAACTGCTAAACGGCTGCAGCAGTCAAAACCAAATTTAGTATGAGTAAAGACGTGCACCGGAATAGCTCACGTCCATATTTGGAAATGATGTCAGTGCTACCAAGTGCTGAAAAAACGCACTAGAAATTTGAGCTCCATGTTGGATATCTCGCAAGGTATGCATGGGAGCTATTCCAAAATTGGTACACATGCAGATAATACTATTTCAGTTTAACTTCCAGGAGGCCAACATTGACAATGTTGCCAAAATAATTTTAAACCTTCTGATAAGTCCAATGTTTAAATGCATATAACTTCTACACTATCAATTGGATTTCAACCAAATTTTGTATGTAATATCTGTACATAAACAGATATGATTGGGCGTATTCTTAAGAGCCACCAGGTCTGCCAACTGTTAATAATTGCTCTCTCTATTTTTCTTTATTCAAATACCAATATATCAGGAAGTATGCAAGCCAACAGCTTTAAACTATGCACACGTATATTCTGACATTTTAGATTAATTTTGAGTAACTTATATACGTCAATTCTACCAACATGATTATAAGCCTGCTGATAGTACCAATTTTTAAATACATGTAACTTCTATACTATCAGTTGGATTACAACCAAATTTCGTATGTGCTATGTGTACCATAACAGAATGACTGTAAGTATTGTTAAGAGCAATCAGGGCTGCCAACTGTTAATAAATGCTGTCTATATTTTTCCCTAATATCAATATATCAGAAAGTATGCAAGCCAACAGCTCTATACTTTGCACACGTATAGCACCTGACATTGTAGATTAATTTGGAGTAATTAACAACATTATTCTATGCCTGCTGATATGTCCAATTTTAAAATACATGTAACTTCTATACTAACAAATGGATTTCATCCAAAATTGGCACAACAAGATATAATAATTCAGATTATTTCTGACCAGCACACGCATGGTATTGTTGGCAACATGCTTTTACGCGTGCTGATAGATCCAGTGTCTTCACGGAACTTCTTGTTTTTGTTAAGATATTGACCTTCTAGTTTGCTTGCTTTGTGTCATCTGTGATTGTTATTAAACGGTAAGGTTACAGTAGATTTGAACTTAACTGATAGATTTAACAGCCTAAGTGTAAAGGATATGATGATGATTGCTTGACGATTGAAACTGGTTCATCCAAGTGTATTTATTAATCTTATGTAAAATTTGTTTCCAGGATTAGGGAAACACCCTATAGAATTGGGTACAATTCTTATTGGCCGACAGATAAACAATGAATTTCAAGGTAATAATGTATTAAATATGCTAATTTCCATGTCTGATATCACAGTGAGTATCTATTCCGGAACCATGTTATATCACCTTTTTTGACCCTTTACTTGTTAGCTCAGGCAAGGAAAGCATTTCTACCAAAAAATAAAAAATCTGTTGACATCGAATATACCTATAGATTTAGGTACTAGGAAGTCTTTCTCTGGAGCGCTCTATGGAAGTGAAACTTGGACTATTGGTGTAGCAGAAAAGAGGAGAATTGAAGCGTTGGAAATGTGGTGTTACAGGAGAATGATGAAGATCAGATGGGTAGATAGGGTTACAAACGAATAGGTATTAAGACAAGTGGGAGAGAAGAGATGTTTCTGGCGACTGCTAATGAAGAGAAGAGATAGGTTAGTAGGACACATACTAAGACACCCAGGAATAGCAAGCTTAGTTATGGAAGGAAGGGTCGAGGACTAGAATTGTAGGGGTAGACTAAGGTTAGAATATGTTAACCAGATTGCCTTGGATGTAGGGTGTGGTAGCTATGTAGAGATGAAACGATTATCTCAAGACAGGGAGACATGGCGAGCTGCAACAAACCAGCCAAAAGGCTGAAGACTCAAACAACAACAACAACACTTGTGGGGATTATAACCCTGAAATATTGCCGCGTAATAATGGAACACTCTGTATAATTAAGTGACAATATAAAGGACGATGTTTAGAGCATATATTTTGTTTAAGGATGTAAATCAGCTCATTTTAAAAGCAAAGTGGCTTTTTAACGTCATCAGATTGCCGACTTGATTTAAGAATTTTATTCCTGATAGTTACACGGCGTTTGGTTTCCCTCGAGATATATATTTAGTAATAAAATTCATAGCAAGAGTAGAAAGTTAGCAATAAACTTCATGAAACTGCGGAATAGCAAAGACCTACTCCACCGCAGCCGTGCTGACATTAAAAGAGAAGTAATTCTGAAATATTTACGTTTTAACTTAAGGGCACTCCGCGGTTGCTACGGAGAAGAGAAAGTAATTTCGCAAGTTTCTGTAATTTAAGCTACATGTTCTTTCGACCACACACCTTTCTATAGTCTAGCACAGTGGTTCCCAACCTTTGCCAGCTGACGCCCTCCTTTTCAGATACGGGTGGTCATCGCGTCCCCACCCCTTGCTTCTATAATATCTTCGATAAACTGTCGTGGAGGATATACTGTAGACCTAACCTAATAACACTACATAATGGAATAATTATTTCTGAAAATAATAATATGAAGTACGCGCTTTATATCTATTACATACTAAAAAGAAGGTATATTGGCTTTCACGGCCAGTGAGTTAAAACTCAGCAATTTTTCTAGCATTATGCCATGTCTTGTGTGGGGTTTCGCTTAGGACACCAAGCTGGCTGATGAGCCACATTCTAACTTCATTTTAGCACAATACAAAGAACACACTTTTACAATACATCCTTAAATTAGTCAACAAATTTCAGGGCCAATTTCCGAGGTCCTGTTGCGATGCGCGTCGCCCCCTGGACAAATAATTTTGATAAATGAATAAAAGTACAACCCTGAACGGTGGATCACTCGGTTCGTGCGTCGATGAAGAACGCAGCGCGATGACATGTGAACTGCAGGACAAGGAAATACTCCTCTAGGCCTCGTATACCGTCGGGGTCAGATGACAACAAGATTTGACCAAGGGAGGTGGACAGGAAAGATAGTAGTCTGGTACAATAAAGTGGAATTAATGCTTTACTCAACTGCAATCCCACGGTCGCCAACCCATGTCACACTAGTTGTGAGTCCTTAGGAAATTAGGCTAATGATTAGCATTCTTGGCTATCGCCGCGGAGGTCTGGGTTGTATTCCCGGCACTGCCAAGAGTAGATTGTTTTGTCGTGTGGCCTCCTGAGAGGCCGAGTGCAGGTCTTTCTTGTCGACGCACGTGGGCGCCTGCGTGTTGAGATGAGAGATGGAATGGATGAAGATTAATGAATTTGGGCAAGGATGTGGTAGGAAGAGGCCGTCGCCTATCAGAAGGTACCGTCCCAGCATTTGCTTGGTTTTGAAAATGGGGAAGCCACGGAAAACCATTTCAAGGACGGCCGATGGTGGGGCTCGAACCCACGTGTCTACCGAGTCAGCAGAGAGCTTGGCTCCATGACCTAACGCTGCGCTTTAGCCATCGTAGCCACTACTGTCGGTATAGATTTAATAGTCTAAGTGTGAAGGGCTGGAACGGGATACACTCAGCTTGGTGAAGCTGAACTGATAAGATTCCCACCTCAGCCTCAGTTTTCCGTGATTCCTTCACTTCCACTCTAGGTAAATGAAGCGATTGTTCGTAACGCAAAGTCCACGGCTGCCTCATTTCCAATCCTCACATGAATTACAAACACACTACTACTACTACTACTACTACTACTACTACTACCACCACCACATACACCACAATAACACTAGTTATCAAACAAATACTACGCACACCAAAATACACGGGAATGATGACCAAGATATGCCAAGTCTCTAAAATGGGTTAACAACACCAATGGTTCACAGTAGTAGTAATAATAACAGTTTTCATTTCATTTTCATTTTCATCTTTACCTTTGGGGAAGATGATCCAGATGTTACGCCCCTTAAAACAACAATCACCACCCCCTGCAGGCTATTTACAGGGTCCTTAAAACCTACACCTGTTGAGAAGATTTACTGTCTTGCCGGTGTCGCTCCTCCAAATATTCATGAACGATTGAAGGTGGTAGAAAGTTGAAGCTCACCCACTGTTTGGCCATGTAATAATCAGTCTAGGATAAAATCAAGAAAACGTTTCCTTCGAACAGCAAAACCTTGAAAGTCCCTCCTGACAAGGCAAGACTTCTTCGATGGAAATCGGTTCAAAATTGGAAGGAACCGCAAGAACATCTTTCAGTAAGTCACAGCGAGGATTGGGGTGTTTGGAGGTCCCTTAACCGCTAAGAACTGGTGTCGGTAAGGTGAAGTCCTCTCTTATACTATGAAGTTTCACAGAGAATAGCAAGTGTGAGTGTGGAGAAGAAGAAACGTTGGAACACCTGTGCCAGTACCCTCTTTGACCATTTACCTGTTCAACGCAAGGACTTTATGTTTCCAACCGAGGTATAAATAAACCTTATTATGACTTATCCTTAACGCGGAACAGAGCAGGCTATCAGAAAACTCCACAACCTATATTATTCTGCCCTGTAACGCCCTATTTTACAACCTCATAGTTGAGTCGTCCAATTGCAAACTTGTTTAATCCACTTGTGAATAAGATTCATTTTCATGAGAAACGTTTCTCTGGACTATGCCTCGCGTATCTTTTGTGTTCGTTGTTTTCTACGTTTTGCTTTTTGTTTTGGGTTCTAGGTTTTTCGTTGTGTGTTGGCTTTGTGCTTTTGCTTTTGAATTTTACTTTTTGCTTTTCTTTCTTGGTTTTGGTTTTGTGTTTGTTTTCTGTTGTTGTTTGAGTCTTCAGTCTTTTGACTGGTTTGATGCAGCTCTCCATGCCTCCCTGTCCGGAGCCAATCGTTTCATCTCTACATAGCTACCACATCCTACATCAGAGGCTATCTGTTTAACATATTCTAACCTTGGTCTACCCCTACAGTTCTTGTCCTCGACCCTTCCTTCCATAACTAAGCTTGCTATTCCTGGGTGTCTTAGTATGTGTCCTACCAACCTATCTCTTCTCTTCATTAGCAGTCGCCAGAAACATCTCTCCTCTCCCACTCGCCTTAATACCTCTTCGTTTGTAACCCTATCTACCCATCTGATCTTCATCATTCTCCTGTAACACCACATTTCAAATGCTTCAATTCTCCTCTTTTCTGCTGCACCAATAGTCCAAGTTTCACTTCCATAGAGCGCCACGCTCCAGACAAAGGCTTTCAAAAGTGACTTCCTAATACCTAAATCTATATTCGATGTCAACAGATTCCTTTTTTGTAGAAAGGCTTTCCTTGCCTGAGCCAACCTACTTTTTATATCCTCTTTGCTTCGTCCATCACTGGTTATTCTGCTTCCTAAGTAACAGAAGTTTCCTACTTCCTTCAGCTTTTCACCTGCCAATTTGATCTCTATAGAGGTTTCTGATTTATTTCGGCTGCATTCCAGTATTTTTGTTTTACATTTATTAATTTTCATCATGAATTCCTTCCGTAAGACGGAATCCATACCATTCAAAAACTCATTCAAATCCTCAGGCTTGTCGGCCAAGATGACGATGTCATCAGCAAATCTCAGAGTTGAAATTATTTCTCCTTGAATCTTCACTCCCACTTTAAATTTTTCTCCAATTTCCTTCATTGCTTGTTCAATGTAAAGATTGAAAAGTATGGGTGATAAGTTGCAGCCTTGCCTTACACCTTTCTGAATACCAGCTTCTCTCTCATGTCCTTCAGCTCGAATGACTGCTGTCTGGTTTCTGTATAGATTGTATATCACCCTCCTATCCCTGTACTTTAGTCCAATAGATTTCAAAATGTCAAACAATTTAGTCCAATCAACGTTATCGAAAGCCTTTTCTAAGTCTACAAAAGCCATGAACGTTCTCTTATCTTTCCTTATTCTACCTTCCAAAATCAGCCTAAGACTTAGTACAGCTTCCCTTGTTCCTACATTTCTCCTGAAACCAAACTGGTCTTCACCCAACTCCGTTTCTATCTGGCTTTCAATCCTCTTGTAAATTATTCTAGACAGGATCTTTGAAGCATGAGTAATCAAGCTGATTGTACGGTAATCTTCACATCTGTCAGCTCCCACTTTCTTTGGTATAGGGATGATAACATTCTTCTTGAAATCAGGGGGTACCTCACCTGTCTCATAAATCCTACACACGAAGTGAAATAACCTGATCAGACCTTCATCTCCTATGCAGCGTAGCAACTCAATCGGTATATCATCTATGCCTGGTGCTTTGTTCCGGCCTAAGTCCTCTAATGCTCTGTCAAATTCTGATCTCAATATTAAATCTCCTTTTGCATCCTCATCAATTTCCTCCTCCCTTTCCATTACATGATTCTCAATCTCCTTTCCCTTATACAAGCACTCTATGTAAGCTTTCCATCTCTCGATCTTTTCTTCCCTATCTGTTAGAGGCTTTCCATTTGTGTCCTTAATATTACAGCACTTAGTCTCCTTTTCCCCAAAAGTATTCTTAATCCTTCGATAAGCTGTGTCTACTTTTCCTAATTTCAGACAATTTTCTATACCTGCACATTTCTCTTTCAACCATTCTTCTTTCGCTTCCCTGCACTTCTTGTTAACCTCATTTCTCAAACGTCTGTATTCTGCTTTCCCCTTTTCATCTCTTAGATTCTTGTGTTTCCGCCTTTCATCCATCAATTCTAGTATATCCTGAGTGATCCACGGTTTTCTACCTATTCTTTCTTTCCTACCAATGTTTTCTTCTGCGGATTTTGTTATTTCATTCTTCAAAAGTGCCCATTCGTCTGCAATTGAAGTTTGTTTAGGGGTTTTGATTAGTCCTTCCTTTATACTTTTCTTGAATCTTTCGTTTACATCCTTCACTTTCAGTCTGTCTATTGCCCACCTTTTTGGCTTTTGACTTTTCTTCAGTTTCTTCAACTTTAATCTGCATTTCATTACAACCAGATTGTGGTCACAGTTTATGTCAGCACCAGGATATGTTTTACAATCCAAAATCTGGTTTCGAAACCTCTGCTTGACCATAATGAAGTCGATTTGGTAACGCCCTGTATCTCCTGGTCTCATCCATGTGTATATTCTTCTATTGTGGTTATCGAATAAGGTGTTAGCTATGACCAACTCATGTTCGGTGCAGAATTCCATCAGCCTGTTTCCTCGATCATTCCTTTCACCTAATCCAAAATCTCCTACTATCTTCCCTTCTCTCCCTTTTCCTACCACAGCATTCCAATCTCCCATTACTATAACATTTTCATCACCTTTGATATACCTCAGAATGTCATCTATTTCTTCGTAGACCTTTTCAACATCCTCATCATCAGCTTATAGGCATATAGACTTGTACCACTGTGGTGCACGTAGGTTTAGTATTGATTTTTGCTACAATAATCCGTTCACTGTATTGCTCATAATATTCCACCCGCTGTCCAAGTTTCCTACTCAATATGAGACCAACCCCTGCTTGGCCATTGTTTGATTTAGTGCTAATGACCCTATAGTCTCCTGACCAAAAGTCCTGTTCTTCCTGCCAGCGCATTTCACTAATCCCAACCAAATCCAACCTCAACCTATCCATTTCCCTTTCTAAGTTTTCTAACTTTCCACTTCCTAGCAGACTTCTAACATTCCACGCTCCGATCCGTAGAATGTCAGATTTCCTTTTTGTCACTTCTGTGATGTTAACCCCCTCTCGAGTAGTCCCCACCCGGAGATCCGAACGGGGGACTAGTTTACCTCCGGATAGAAATTTTACAAGGGAGGAGGCCATCATCACATGTAATTATGCATAGAGAGGTGCATATCCTCGGGAATAGCATTACGGCTGTAGTTTCCCGTTGCTTTCAGCCGTGCAGCAGAACGCAGTGTAGCCATTAGTTGGCTTATATTATCAATATCTTAACCGTCTATTAGACTAGTAAAGAATTGATTTATTCTGAAAGGCTGCTACTCCCTTTCAGAATAAGTAAAGAGCAATTCTACTACAAAATACTAACCTTCTACTAACAATTAAATACCAAAATTCTACTAACGAAAAAAAATACTAAAGTTTCACCAACAAACAAATACTACCACTAAAACAGTCTGTCACCAGGCCAACTCACATGCACCCTCACCAGACACACTCACACACCACAGTCTAATAGAACAATGACATATATCTAATAAACAAATCAACTTCATACTTACAATTAAAACTAACTACATACTTACTGTACTGTAATTTGAATTGACAACATTTACAACATTTTCTAGAAGATAAATATTAAAAAATAAAAATGTTCAAAGCATATCCTTAATCCTCCAAGAATAAGGAACTTAGAAAGCGGAGAGCCAAACAGGGAGCAGCCCATGTGAAAGCTGCATTCAAAAAGTGAAAAATCTAAAAACTGCAATTAAAAATTAAAATAACGATATCAGGTTTTTAAGACGATATGACATTATTGAAGTAAATGGTATTACAGACCAATGTGTGTAGTTCGCATTTTTTCCGGGGTTTCAGTTGGAGTTGCTGCGCTCTAGCTATGCATTTGACCCTTAGAGCTCAGCGGTAGGAGAGAGGTGTAGAGCGATGTGGGGAGCATGACAAATACCTCCCTATCAGAGAAGATAGGTGCCCACAGTCGGACAGACCATTCGGCGTGGCAAATATTTTACGCTGCAGAGCTATGTGCAGGTAAGTGTATGCCATAAGACAAGGTCATCACACGAATTGACTGCGTGGGGAAACAAGGAGGAGGAAATTCAGGAGCAACTGAAGGCTTGGGAAGAAACAGTGGGAAGAGTACGGATGGAAGTTCAACATCAGTAAATGTGAGATCCTGTTAACAACCAGGAAAAAGGACAGACCAATGAGTGGGATAACACTTGGAGGTGGACAGCTGAAGGTGGATATTGAGAACCGTCTAAATATTTCCGATGCTCGCCATTTTGGATTGTTATATGTATAGGCCATAGAGTTATGTACCATTAAAGAAAATTATTGCGTAGGTTCATTACTCAAACTTTCACTTCGATCGCATGACTACGACTCAAGAAATAAAAACTTAATTTTAAAATTTCGCACAGCCGCCATCTTGAGGTAAATCAGTTGTTATCAAGTGTATAAGCGTTATTATATCATTAATGAGTAAGGACGTCGAAGAAGTATATTGTTGTTATGTATCAAACAACTCACAGCAGGTACAAGGGTTCACCAAGCTTTGAGATAAGGAATAAATAGCATATTTTTAAGGAAGTTGACGAAGCATATGATTGCAAAGTATTAAATGATAGTGATCATTTAATATTTTTATTTATGGAACAACATTATTTCTTTCATAAAATTCAAGTGCAGAATCTGCTCTAAAAGTTCATGTAAATAACACAATTTTCTGCCGGCCCTTTGGTGTTGGGGTAGAGCGTCTGCCTTTCACCCGGAGGCCCCGGGTTCGATTCCCGGCTCCGCCAGGGATTTTAAAACTGACGTGAGGGTTGGAACGGGGTGCACTCAGCCTCGTTAGGACAATTGAGTAGCTGTCCGACAGTGAGGCAGCGCCCCGATCACGAAAACCAAGATTAACGGCCAAGGGGACCCGATGCCCTGATCACGCGTCACCCCAATATCTGCTGGCCAAATGGCTGAGCAGCGGTCACTTTTTCTGATGTTACTATTTAATCCAGGAACAACATATTGCAGACTTTTATGCTGGCACTACAGAAAATAAAACTGAAACTTGTAGGATTAAATGACATTTACAAGAAGAAGTGATTTTGTTAGTACCTGTGCCACTTCATCCTGCATGGCTGAAGTGTTGTGTAGGCGAGCCATAGTCTCCAGACGGGATTTCTCTGCAGCCAAGTTAGCCCTCTCTTCACTGAACTGCTGTCTCCAGGCCTTTTCTACATAATAAAACTGAACAAAACAAAGTCCCCAATTCTTGGATATAACGGTTAATCGCGAGAACCACTAGATGGATTTTGATGCGGTTTTCACCATTCTGTAAAAGATTTCTCGAGGAAGGTTTCTGTAGAAAAACAAACATTTACGACCAAAGGACGCCAAGCTGTAACGAATTCAGTGAATCGAGTCGAAGAAGAACCTGCCGTCAGTGCGCCTTGTAAGATTACGCTGGGTGAACCGTTATAAATATCTAGCCTATACCTCGGTATACTATGAGTGTAAGAATTGTTCAGCATGAACATTTATACCAAAAAAAAACCGACAGCATATCTCTATCTTTAATTGATCGTCCATTATAAGATTATTTACGTTTTCATTTCTTCCAACAATCTCCATTCAGTGGAGATTTAAATTACTAGTTTCAGAGCGAGTGAGCCTATCACCCCAGCTTCGTCCAGCATCAAACTGTCGAGTCGTGTCGAGTTAAGACTTCAGAGAAGAGTATAAGTGTTTGGAGTTTCTCTGTTCACAATGGCTCTTTTGAATTACGTCTTGGACCAGCTGTCCGTGCGCCTTTTAAGCTTACTCTGGGTAGACCGTTAAAGATACCGGGCGAAGCTGGGGCAGATTACTAGTTTATATATAGTTTCAAATCTCTTATTGCAGAAGGAAGCATCGCAAATCTATTATGTGCTCCACCCACATGCACAGATAGTGAAGAAGGTACGCCTAACTTACAAACTACGAATTAAAACGCAGCATTATGCTCGTCTGTCTGTCAATGTGTTAATATTACAAATATTGAATTATGTTATTTACTCATAATATTTGCGTCTATGTTCTTTAAAGTGAGAAAACTGCATTTTTGTTCAACGATGTCGAAATGTAAACATTATATGTCAGAAAACTGTATCATAATGAGGGTCATTATAACACTATTTTTAGCCTATTTTCAATTTTGAAAAAAATAGGCTTATGAGATCACCTTTTGTCCGTGTGTGTGTGTGTGTGTGTGCGTCTGTGTGTGTGTGTGTGTGTGAGGTGTGTGTGTGTGTGTCCCCAATAATTTTTAAACGGCTGGAGCGATTTCAATGAAACTCGTTAAGTTCATAGCACTATTGCGGACGACCCCGACCGTGCCCTTCAAATTTTGCTATGTCTTACCAATCCAACATGGCGGCAGTGCGAAATATTTCACCAGCATTCAATATCTCCGAAACTATTCCCGATATCACCATGGAATTTATTACGGTGATAAAGGAAACTAGTAGAAGTTCATCTATGTGACTTTTGAAACCCTGGTAACTACAAAACCAACATGGTGGCCACGCGAATTTGCGACTTTTAAATAGACATTTCTCGCGATTTAACCAACCAATCGCAATAAAACTTGGTACAGTATATATTTATACACATTGTAATGCACCGACATCTAACTTCGTTCAATTGCTTACATAACCACTAAATGGCGGATGTGCGAAATATTTCACCGGCATTCTATATCTCTGAAACTATTAGCGGTATCACCCTGAAATTATGTACGGAGATAAAGGGCACTACTGGAAGTTCAAATATAAGACTTTCAAAAAACGGCTAACTACAAAACGAACATGGTTGCCAAGCGAATTTGAAAAACATAAATAGACCTTTCTCGCGATTTAATGTTCCAAACGCAATGAAATCTGGTACAGGAAATGTTTATACAAATTGAAATGCACTGGTATCTAATTTAGTTTAATTTTTTACATAACCTCAAGATGGCGGCTGTGCGAATTTTAAAATTAAGTTTTTATTTCTTGTGTTGTAATAATGCTATCGAAGTGAAAGTTTGAATAATGAACCAACGCAATAATTTAGATTTAATGGTACATGACTCCATGGCCTATACATCTAACAATCCAACATGGCGACCATCCGAAATATTTAGACGGCTCTGAATATCTACGAATCTATTATAGCAATCAAACTGATTTTTTTATGTTCATAGGGGCTATGAACTTAAGTTCACCTACAGGACTTTAAATAACCTGGTGATCACAAATCCAACATGGCGGCGACGCGAAGTATAAATATTCACATGGACGTTTCTCGCAATTTATCCATCCGAGTGCAGTGAAACTCGGTACAGTAAATCCTTATGCGAATGTTAATCCACTTGCATCTAATTTATTTCAATTGTTTCCATAACCACAAGATGGCAGCTGTGCGAAATTTTTAAAATCTCCTTGTTACTTCTTGTGTCGCAATCATGAGATTGAAGTTTGAATGATACACGTACACAATAATCTTCATGTAACAGTACATAACTCTGGGACCTACATATATAATCCAACATGGCGACCATCCGAAATATTTAGTCGGTTCTCAATATCTACGAATCTATTACAGCAATCAAACTGAAATTTTATATGTTGATAGGATATATGAAAATAGGCTGTATAGTTCTTCACGGAACTACTTGTTCATTATGAAACAATTTCTCCCACCAATCAGAGCTCAGGAAACAGTTGTGTGACCTATTAGGTAAGGATAGCATCGCATTTGGGCTGACTTCCATGGCCTCCTATTTCAAATTTCACTACGTGGATAGTGTCATAGTGGGGTATTTGAGGTAGCCATGGTCAAATACAAGGTATTCTCTGCGTCCCATGCGCTATGTTCAGTACACAAAACTGGCGAAATCTCGACTGATATTTGTGAATATTTATGTTCGGACACAAAATAGTTATAATTATCGTCGAACATAAACAGTCGTATGAAACTCAAATACAAATCCCTCCCTATATTATTCTGCTAAGTTCCCATTCCAGTTTTGTACCGAAAATACGGTCCCATTAACACCAACCTACACATATGGGGTACCTACAGGTTCAGCATATCCCAATGCGTAAGCGAAACGCACTCACTTAATCTTTAAATGCCTCACAATTAAATAAATACCTTAAAACATGTATATTTACAATGAAATAATGCAAGAATGCAACACGGTAACCATGGTAACAGAATCTCACAGGCTCATCTATTTCTGTAAGACGCAATGCAATTCCAATTATTACATCATTGTGAAAGTTTCCAGACGGTTATAAGGCTATCACTGAACCAAATAACGCTGTAAAATTCATCAATACATACAGTATAATGCGCTTAAGGGGGTCAAGGGCCACTCTAGACTTTTTTCACGCAATATTCACGTGTGAGTGTGGTACGAAAGGTCTTTTTCACCCGACTATAAAGGGTTTCCGAAAACCACATTTAAAGGCCCTTAAATTAACAGTGTCTGTGATATTCCCAGAAAACTAGCTTCGCTCTGATATACCTATGAAGGAATGACAAACCCCTAACCACTGCACCAGTAGCTGAATTGATAAAGTCTTATTATTCATACCAAAAATAAATCAGTTATAGCATTCATGATTTAGATTTTGCTAAGTGTACTCTTTACAACCGGAATATACGGGGGCTTAGTCGCGACGGGTAATGCTAGTTATTATTATTATTATTGTTACCATCATCAATTTTATTAGCATTCCTATTTTATTTGTCGGTAGTTCCATTAATTTATCCAGTATTCGTGTCACAATCTGTTTAGAAGGAAGAGGGGCCCCCGATGGCCCTATCTAAATTGTTTATATTTGAATTGCAGTCAATGGCCTTAACATTTTTTTTATTGAACGCCCATAGGTTCCCCGTCAAGTTCAATTTCAAGTAGTTCCAATTTGGCTACCAGAGTTGCAACTATCACTGACACCTAGTGGCGAATGTTGGAATTTGATGGAGCATTTCTAACCAAATAACCTTCAAATTTAGCTGCACACTACCAATTGTAGCGGTAGGTTCTTTTACATGCCATAAATCTCTAACATGAGCGCGCCGGCGTTACTATCTACTCCACTGAATGAAAGCATTTTTTTTTGAATTTTGCTTTTTGCTTTGTGTTGCTTGTTTTTTGCTTTCTGCTTTTGCTTTCGTTTTTGAATTTTTGTTTTTGCTTCGTGTTTTTTGTTTTTATTTTTGTTTTTATGTTTGTTTTCTGGAAAATCAAAATAAAACAAAACAAATTTAAACAAAATAAACAAAATAAAAAATATAAATTAAACTAAATAGAAACAAAATAAAATAAAACAAACCAAATAAAAACAAAACAAAAAATTTAATTAAACAATTTAAAACAAAATAAAATGAAATAAAACAAAACAAAATCAAAATTAAACAAAACAAAATTAAATTAAACAAAACAAAATGAAATAAAATAAATTAATGATATAAAATAATTAACTAATAGTACATTATGCAACGAGCCTATAATGGCAATAATTAAGACTCAAGTATGTTTATAAAACGAGCGTTTGCGAGTTTTATAATTTCCATACGATTGTCTTAATTACCATTATAGGCGAGTTGCATACGACTGTTTATGTTTCGACAATAATTATAACTATTTTATGTTCGAACATAAATATTCAGAAATATCTGTCGAGATTTCGCCAGTTTTATGTACTGAACAGAGCGCATGAGACGCAGAGAATGCCTTGTATTTGACCATGGCCTCCTCGATTACCCTACTATGACACTAGGCCACGAAGTGAAATTTAAATTCGAAGGCCGTGGAACTCAGCGCAGGTGCGATGCTATCGTTATCTAATTGGTCAAACAACTGTTGCTTGAGCTCTGATTGGTGGGAGAAACTGTTTCATAATGAAAAATAGTGTTATAATGAGCCTCATTATAGAACAGTTTTCTGACATATAATAGTCAGGGTCGAACATAAATAATTTTACGACATTATCCTTAGTCACAAGTGGATTAAGCGAGTTTTGCAACTGGACGACCCACTTGTCAGAGAATGGTAATGGTTTCTTTTTTCTTTTTAGTAACTCATCGCTCCGTATTACCAAGAAAATTCTGTTGCTTGTTTCAGCTTCGTTACCGAGAAGTACCTTAAATCATCTCCTGCAGAAATGGTTGTGATATGTTTAAGCTATTAAGTATCATATTTCACAAAATATAAATTGGATTTCTTGCAGGAATAATCTTCACCAATACCGTTCTTGGTCCAGCGGTTGCCAATAATTCTATCATCTTGTAAGGAAAATCCCTCCACAAAAGGTTTGCAGGCTGCCTGATTTATAACAGGCAATATCTGGGCGGAACATAACATGCCATGACTCGCTTAGAATGGCCAATCTCGGAAGGAATTGCCTTCAGCTTCACGGATAGGACCCAGCTTACTTTCGTCATAATATGTAAAGTAGCGGGATGAGAATTTCACTTTACATTCGTCGAGTGAATACTCGTAAGGTAGTAAACTCAGCGAAAATTTTGTTAAGAATACTTGAGTGATATGACAAGGGGTAGCCTAATTAATACACACACATTGAAAGCAAGTACTGAGTGAGCAGAAATTGTTATCTATACTGAGTATCTTAAGTTACTGACAGTTGCTACAAACCTCCAAAGAAATCCTCATCTTTTGCGAAATCATTTACATATTTGTGATATGTCACAAATATTTACTAACACAATAGTGAAGAAATGATGAGTGGTTGGACCGAGTTACTGAGTCTTCAGGATCCACAATTGCGTCTTCGATCTAGGCTCAGTTAGGTAACATTCAAGTGTGTTTAGCTGAGGAAGCTTCATGTCAGTAGAATTAACGAAACGTAAAAAAAATTACATCCACAATAATTTCATGAGTTCTTAACCGCATGATTAATTAATAAAGAGGACTTTCAAGTTCATTGCAATCGCAAGATATCGCCTTGTATCTTCTTTCTTTTTATATAGCCGTGGATCACGCACATTCTACATATGCACAACAAGTAATGTGTAGCATATAGGCTACTGTAGTTTAATGTAACAATATAATTGATAACTTTCACTTATGCTCAGTTATATGAACATGTACTTTTGTTTTTATCATTTGAAATGATCTTGTCGACTTCCTCGCTACGCTGGGGTCTGGCGTTACGTTACGGTGACGGGACGAAATGCACCCAGATGCACTGAGGTGTGTGACATCATAGTACTGCTTGGTGCATGTGTTCCCCTACAATCTCAACTTCGTTAGTACAAGACAAAAATCCCCGATTCTTGGATGTCACGGGTAATCTCGAGAACCACTGGATGGATTTTGATGCGGTTTTCACCATTCGGTAAAGGATATCTCGTGGAAAGATTCTGTAGAAAATAATTTATGTATGATCAAAGGAAGCCAAGCAGTAACGATTTCAGTGAAAGAGTCGAAAACAAATTGGCATCCGTGCGCTTCTTAAGCTTACGCTGGGCAAACCGTTAAAAATATCAATATACTATGAGCGTAAGAATTGTTCAGCATGAAAATTTCTAAAAAAAAAAGTCCGCGAGAGCATATCTCTATCTTCAATACATCGCCCACTATAAGTGTTTTTAGACTGGATGGAAGGGGCAAGTCCCCGCGCGCTCTAGTGAGCGTGACGGCATCCCGCGCACTTGACCTTGCTTTGCCCTTGGTTTGCACTTGCCGTTCGCGAGTAATTTGAAACAAGATAAGCAAGATGAGTATTATGCAGATAATTTTCTAACATGTCACGAGTCTTTGGCTTCGAACGAAGCGAGAAGCCTCCACCCTTTCTAGCATTTTTCAGCATTTAAAATGATTCAAAGACTAGTCTTCCAAACTGACTGTCACTTTTTATGTTCTAGTATGTACATGTACTTATGAGATCACCTGTTGTCCGTGTGTGTGTGTGTTTTATGTGTGTGTGCGCGTATATGTGTGTATCCCTAATAAAATCTAAACGGCCGGAGCGATTTGAATGAAACTCGCAATAGACATACTAATACTTCTTCCGACCTTGACCGTGTCTTTCAAATTTCAACACGTTTTAACAATCAAACATAGAGGCCGCGTCAAATATTTCACCGGCATTCAATATCTCCGACACTATTACAGATATCACCCTGAAATTTTGTACGTTAATAAAGGATACAACTATACGTCCCCCTATGTGAATTTCCAAAACCTGTTTAGTACAAAAAAAAACACGGCGGCCAAGCGAAATTGAAATATTTAATTGAATTTTTCTCGCGATTTAATTACTCGAGAATTCAGAATCCTGGCACGATAAATATTTATACACAATTTAACCTACTGGTATTTAATTTAGTTCAATATTGTTCTGATAACCTCAAGGTAGCGCCAGTGCGAAATTTTAAAATTAAGTTTGTATTTTTTGTGTCAATCTTATTTAAATAAGTTATATTATTGCTCAGTTGACCTGAAGCACTTCTATAATTGTAGTTGAGGTAGTTGACTTATTAATGTGACGAACCCCAGGTATGATGTTGTCTATACTACAGTATTTTTACCCTATTTTCATTCATGAAAAAAAATAAGCTTATGGGATCACCTTTTGACCGTGTGTCTGTGTGTGTGTGTGTATGTGTGTGCCCCCCTTATAACTTCTAAACGGCTGGTGCGAATTCAATGAAACTCGGTAAATTCATAGCACTATTCCGGACGACCCCGACTGAGCCCATCAAATTTTGTTACGTCTCAACAATCCATCATGGCGGATGTGCGAAATATTTCACTAGCATTCAATATCTCCGAAACTATTACCGATATCACCCTGGAATGTTTTTGGGTGATAAGGGGAACTACTAGAAGTTCACTTGTGTGACTTTTCAAAACCTCGTAACTACAAAACCAACATGGCGGCCAAGCGAAGTTGTGACTTTTAAATAGACGTTTGTCGCGATTTAACCAACCAAACGCAATAAAACTTGGTACAGTATACTGTATGTTTATACGCATTGTAATGCACAGAAATCTAAATTCGTTCAATTGTTTACATAACCTCAAAATGGCGGCTGTGCGAATTATTTCACCAGCATTCTATATCTCTGAAACTATTAGCGGTATCACCCTGAAATTTTGTGCGGAGATAAATGGCCCTACTGGAAGTTCATCTGTGAGACTTTCAAAAACCGGTTAACTACAAAACGAACATGGCGGTCAAGCGAAATTGAAAATTTTAAATAGACTTTTCTCACGATTTATTGATCCAAACGCAATAAAACTTGGTACAGCAAATGTGTATACACATTGTAATGCACTGGTATCTAATTTAGATTAATTGTTTATATAAACTCAAGATGGCGGCTGGGCGAATTTCGAAATTACGTTTTTATTTCTTGTGTTCTAATTATGCAATCGAAATCAACATTTGGATAATGAACGTACACAATAATCATCATCTAATAGTACATAACTCTATGGCCTATATATATTAAAATCCAACATGGCGACTATCCGAAATATTTAGACAGTTCTCAATATCTATTAATCTACTACAGCAATCAAACTAAAATTGTGTAAATGTATAGAGGCTATAAGCATAAGTCCACTTATTGGTCGTTCAATAACCTGGCGAGCACAAATCCAACATGGCGGCGATGCGAAATATAAATATTCACAATGACGTTTCTTGCAATTTAACCATCCGGGTGCAGTGAAACTTGGTACAGTAAATCCTTATACGAATGTAAATCCACAGGCATCTAATTTATTTCAATTGTTTCCATAACCACAAGATGGCAGCTGTGCGAAATTTTAAAATATCCTTGTTACTTCTAGTGTCCTAATCATGCGATTGATGTTTGAATGCTACACGTACACAATAATCTTCATGTAACAGTACATAACTCTACGACATACATAAAATCCAACATGGAGACCATCCGAAATATTTAGTCGGTTCTCAATATCTACGAATCGAACCTATTACAGCAATCAAACTGAAATTTTGTGTGTAGATAGAGGCAATTAATATAAGTAGGATTTAAAAATTCCTCTCGGCACGCCGGAAGGCGGAGGTAGATTTCACCGGGCAAACTAGGGGATAGGCTATAATAGGCAAAATATGCAGGTTTTCGTAGGAGGATCAGACCTCATTTACTGCGAGAAAGTATTTTACAATTGGAGGTTAGTTAACATTTTTTCGTCCTTCTATGCATATTTTTAACATTTTACTGTCTTATGGGGATGGTAACCTTCTTGTCATTTGGGGTTCATTTTTATACTTGTGATCACACTGTCCTTATGCAAGGTTTGGAACTAATGTGTAACTATCTAACAGTCTGTTACTTCTTCACGCAAAATTTTATCTCCCGCAGAGATGTTGGTTGGTTCCTCAGTTTAGGGGCTGCGACAAGGTGGTCATGTAACCCCGTGTACATTGGGTGTGTGTAGAATCTGTCTGATAAACGGTGTTATTTGTGATGACTGTATTAGTCTGTAATTCAGGTAAGGTCTGCAGACGGTCAATTTTAAATAGTAGAGTTATGTATCCCGTCCAGGGTCGAACCCCAGACTCCATTCTAAACTAAAGGTTATGGTCATTCTTCCTATAGAAGGAAGACCATTGCCCAATGTATTTATCAATATGCTATTATCAACGTGTTAACTGGAACAATGCTCATTCTAGGAAACAAGGAAATGCTTCCTTCACAAACATGTTATCTTCAACACATGTGGTTTACTATCTGTAGATTATTATTTATCAAATACTTCCTAGAAGGACTAAGGAAATGGCCCTGTACATTTCCTCATATGATTACTTAATCTGTTATTTCCAGATGTATTAACAGCAACAGCTATGAGTGATCAAATTCACGGAACTGTTATCAAAGACATGAGTCCATATCCTGTAAGATATATATTTCCACATACATGTTATCTAGTACGCCCCTCCACTGTGACGCACTTTGTTATGAAGGGATTTTGTATAAAAGACCTGGGCTGAGAAGCAAAGGTCCTCTTCCAACAGCAGCAACTAAACAGGTTGTCTGACTGGTGTTAACTTGTATATATTGGATCGTCAAATATTAATAAATACTTCTACAAACTAACCAACGAGTTCTCATTCATAGAAAGCAGATACTACTCATCAGAAGTAAGAACCACGAGACCTACTGACTTAGCAGTAGCAACGACTTCTTAGTACATCACTAAAGAAGACTGTTAAGCGACAAACTTAACTGGGGGCCCAGTCCGGGATAGGTAACGATTATCCTTGCCAGATAATCTACGAGTAAGTTAGTACAGTGTTCTGACAAACCTCACAAGGAGGCCTTTCGTCACTATACTAGCGACACCAAGGTACCTATCTTCAGCACCAGATGAAGCCATCGTTTCTATGAACCAGCCAGCAAGCCAGGAGTGGAACTAACAACCTCAGGGAGGCCTTTTATCCACGACTAACTTCGCCAGCTTGAAGGAAGGAAGTTCGCCGACAAACGTTCCAAGAAGCCCACGCTCCAAGTAACGCCTTTCGCAACAACCAACCGCCATCGCCGTACGTGCCGACAACGCTCCAGAAGCGCTTTCCGACCACACGACGACACAAGAGAACCAACCGACTCCGCAGTTCCAAGAGGATGCAGCCAGCACTGATCATCTTTTCTTGTCTGTAAGTCAAACTCCAAATAATACCTTATTTGTGAACTAGAGTATTATTAGTAAAGCATGGTTCAATATTTCAAGTAACAAATTGGGAGAGCAACAACAATAATAATAATAAAACCTAAATAATACATTCTTTTCCTTTCAAACGAAAACAAATTACAGTTAACTTTAACTAGTAGAGTTTGCCTTGTCATTTCGATTTGAATTAAAATTAATAAACTTAAAACAAATAATAAATACATAATAATAAATATTTGTAATTTCAAGAAGAAATAATTTAGTGGGCTCTAATTAGCAGACCTTACACTCTTTATTTACTTTTGAATTAATATTGTAACTAAACAATTAAAACAAAAATTAATAATAAAGTAATATAATTTCCTAACAAAAGTGAGTTAGTGCAGCCCATACTGGTCTTTCGCTTGTCACTATTAAAGGAATTAATAAAATAATTAAATATTTATTATCATCATCAATCATCATCCTCATTTCAGAAGACATATAATTAATTTTATCATTTTACTAGTTCATATTGTGGAGAATCTAAACGAGATATCCACATATCATTAATTTTAGATTAATAATAATAAGTTATTTCCTTTATTGTGAAAACCTAACCGGGGCTCTTTCACATATATTTTGATTATTAATAATAATAAGTTATTTCCTTTATTGTGAAAACCTAAACGGGGCTCTTTCACATGTATTTTGATTAATATTAACACTTATAAGTAAGTAATTAACTTTTAAAAGTAACCACTGTTACAAAATTTAATCTAACAATTTAAATATTTATTATAAACAATTTTGAAAACCGTCTTTATAAATTCAACCAAAATGCCTGAAACCGAGTTACTTTCAAAGTTCGAATATGCTCAGATACAGCATTTGCCTGAATTTAACGGCACTAATTCTTGCAGTCTTGACTATTTCTTAGCAAGAACAGAATCGTTTCTAAACACTCATAAGAGAATAGCGTCAGCTACAAACTCAGTATTAATAAATGACTTCCTATTTAACGTCATAAAGTCAAAACTAAAAGGTGAAGCATGTAGCATTCTTGACTTAGAAGCCAACAGTACTTATGAAAAATTTAAAGATAAACTCATAAGAAAATACGGTAACGTCAAAGACGAGAGACTTCTCATCCAGGAGATCTCTAATTGATACCAGAAAAGAAACGAATCATACAATGACTACCATGATAAATTGGAAGGATTGACTTTGCAATGCAAAAGCTTAGGCAAACTCAATTACCAAAATCAAATTTTGGAATTGAAATTAAGAGAACTTGAAGAGTTAAGCCTAAACACGTTTAAAGCAGGAGTTTTGGAACCCTATCGTTCATACTTAAGATATGCACAGATTACAGACCTGAATCATTGCCTCAGGTTAAGCAGGTCTTACGATAACGATCGCGCCCATGAAGATTACATGGACCAACTAAGAGGAAAACTACCTCCTAGCAAGTTTCCAACAGCTCGACCACTAGGCCACTCTGCACACAATCCATTCTCGAATTTTAACCCAGCTCCACCAAGGAACCCATTTAACCAACCTGTCATGCAAAATCAAACCCACAGACCCTTCTTTAAAGATAAACCACAACCAATTTTCGGACACGCTCAAGCTCCAAACACTCAGCCTTTCAAGCCACCAAACCCCATGAATCGTCCTTACCCAACTCCCAATAATATTGGCCGACGTTTCACACCCACTAACCATCAAAGATTTCCACAGCCGATGTCCGGTGTTTCAACCATTAGAGGTAATCTGAATGCTCACTTAGAACCTTCAGAAGACATCGAACAGGAAGCTTTAGGTCCCATACAGCAATCACTAGAGTATGTAGATGAGTACAACATACAAAACTACCCGAAAGAGTACGAAACTCAGAACTATGAATACGAGTGCGATACAGAGGAACAGACTCAGGATTTTCGCTTGGCCCAGCCATCAAAATCGAAGACTTAAATAATTTAGGTAGCGCAGATTTCGCTCATTTAGACGCAAAGATTGACTACGCCTCGAACCTACTCACTCTCAACAGCACGGACATACCGTTTCACTTTCATTCCTCACATAAAAAATTGAATAATTTTCAACCCACAGTAGATACAGCTAACACTGCGATTCCCGTCAATATCAAAAACGAAAATGAGTATGTTCTGAATTTTAAATATGGTGAAATGTATCTCTTAGATGCCAAAACTCACCAAGCCATACAGCCCACAGAGAGACAACTAAAACACGAGTTTAAGGAACCAATTTTAGTTGAGCCAATGGAAATAAATTCCATTACATACGGTAACATTCAAGAATATCCCCACACAAAACCAGGAGAGTCTGATTACGTCAAAGACAAAATTAACTATGTAGCAGACGCACTCTCTAGAGTAGAGATTAACATGGCTGATGAAGCAGCTTCAATCATTGCCATCCCCGGAGATGACACCTACCAAAATGATATGGATAATGAAACTGTCCATTCAAATCAGGTACATTGAAAATATCTGAACGGAACTTAAACCAAAACCGCAATCACATTATTGTAAAATATGGTAATTATCCCAAGGTACTTAAACAAAACCTGTTTAAAAAAATGTACCGGGCACATAATGATTGTCACAAAGAAGAATCTTCAGGAAGATTTAGCAAATCACCTCCTCAAAATAATAGTAACCTCAAACAAGTACGCTACTTATTTTGACGATATCACTCTCGAGATCCCATTCATCAGGGCATGCCAGAAGCTATTTACTTCTGAACTAATCATTATCAGGACATCCAAATTCTTGGAAGACATTGAAAGCCCCGAAACTCAGAGACAGCTGATTTCACACTATCATTCTGAAAACCACAATGGTATAGTAGAAACTTACGAACATCTTAAGAACAAATACTACTGGCCTCATTTAAGAGAACAAATTAGGACAATCATCAATGTAACCTCTGTCAGAGAAACAAATACGAGAGACACCCTAACGAGGTATCGAACCAAGGTCCCATCACCGCCGATCACCCTTTCTCTCAAATTCACATCGACACGTTTCACTTCGAGCAAAGTCGCATATTAACTATAATTGACATTTTCTCAAAGTATGGACAAGCCTACATTTTACCAAATGGTACAGGTCTGGCCACACTAAGCCAATTACAAGTTTACTTTTCCCACCATGGATTCCCAAGGAAAATCACACATGACCAAGGAGGAGAGTTCGAAAACAATGTCATAAAAGAATATTGTAAAGCCACGAACATCGAATATCACGCTACTACCCCTTTGAATTCTTCATCTAATTCTCCAGTAGAAAGACTGAATTCGACCCTTCTAGAGAAACTTCGTATCTCCAGAGATCACGATAAGTTCACTCCGCTCTCAGAGCTCGTGACCACCATAATCACGAATTACAATTCTTCAATCCATTCCACTACTAAACAACCTCCTTTCAACGTTCTATACGGACCCTACTATAAGGCTTTAGACCACGTCTTCTCGCCATGTCCCAAAATCAATGAATACATTGAAAGACAAGGAAATCAGTTGAAAATTGTAAAAGAGAGTCATACTAAACCAAACACCGACACTTTCAATCATAATTACCAAATTAATGAAACTGTCTACGTATTAGATCCCCTCACCAGAAACAAGAAATCAAAAAACCTGTACAACGAAGGTATCATTACCAAAATTGAAGAAAACAGGGTATACTGTAAAATGAGAAACGGTAAAACTCATGTAAGGAATTTTCGGGACATTAAACCAAAAAGAAAATTTCTTATTCCAGATTCCTCCCTGGATATGGCACCATCATCACACAGCCCATCCAGACACAAGGATTCTATGCCGACTCATTAGGACCAGCCTTAATAATTAACGATTGTCACCGGTTCATGTTTCATTTCAATTTAACGAGTTAAAAAGAATCTTATAATAATATTCAAGACATTATCTCAAGTCTCATATCACGAAGCAATAATACTTTTCCTTATCTAATATCAGAATTAAGAAAATCAATTAAAGAAACAAAAAAGGAATTAAATAAGTTACTACCTGCTACACCTAGAAGTAAGAGAGGTCTTATAAATGGTTTAGGTAGTATAATTAAATTCATATTAGGTAATCTAGACCAAGATGATCTAGACAATCTACAAGAACAATTAAAAGCATTATAACAAAGTAACGCCAAAGAAATTAAACATATTAATAAATTAGTATCATTCAGTAACTCCATTGCTCTAAAGTTCTATAATGAAATGAACCATGTAAAACTATAATATGAAGGTAATTAAAGGTATTTTACAAGAAGAAGACTTCAAGATTAACCTTCTGGAACATCAACAATATGTGCTCTTGTGTACGAACAAATTAGATAAAATCATACAAGTGATACAAGATACTATTAGCTTGTCATTTAATGAAATGACAAATATCAAGATGTTCTCCCAAAAGGATTTAACAAATGTTGTAAGACATTTACAACTAATCTGCCCAACAAAACTATAATTCATACTGACCAGTATCATCAATTTGAGAACCATAAACTGTCAAAACGCGAGTTCTCATGATGAACGAAGAAATGGTTGTAATATATATATGCCAATCACTGATGCTAAAACTTATACATTGTATAAAATTTCTCCTGTACCTAGCAATAATCTAATATTAATCCCTCCGGAAAAATATTACTTGCAAGGACCTACCTTAAGATGGTCTAACGCACCTTGTATAAAATTTACTCAATATTACGCATGTATACTCTTTAATACTAAAATAACTTCATGTAATTTAACGGACACTACCAGATGTCAATTTGCCACTGTCAAAAACGAGGTACAACTATTTCAACCACTAAATAAGAAGCATAGCCTTTTCTCTAGTAAAAATCCTCAAATAATCTTGCAAACCTGCCCAGAATCTCAGAGAACTATAAAATTAGCAGGATCATATGTTATCTACTCAAATGAGTCTTGCCCTATTACAAGTATGGGCATAACTTTGCAACAGCAACCTACAAATTATGTGCACCTGTTTCCACTCCTGTCAACTCCAAATGATCCATACGTTAAAACCGAAATAAATTTCCATTCATCCCACCTCGATGTGAAAGGAATGAAGTTAGATTTAAAACCCATTCCAGAATACAATACTAAAATGAAAACTTTTGTGTCTGTGAACACAAGTATTATAATACTTATTTTCTGTGTTATTATGTTAATATTTAGAAAAAGAATATATCAAGGTATTAAATCTGCAAAGAATAGATTTAAGAAAATTGTTATCGAGGACGATAACGAGCAACAAAGGGTGGAGGAGTTATGTATCCCGTCCAGGGTCGAACCCCAGACTCCATTCTAAACTAAAGGTTATGGTCATTCTTCCTATAGAAGGAAGACCATTGCCCAATGTATTTATCAATATGCTATTATCAACGTGTTAACTGGAACAATGCTCATTCTAGGAAACAAGGAAATGCTTCCTTCACAAACATGTTATCTTCAACACATGTGGTTTACTATCTGTAGATTATTATTTATCAAATACTTCCTAGAAGGACTAAGGAAATGGCCCTGTACATTTCCTCATATGATTACTTAATCTGTTATTTCCAGATGTATTAACAGCAACAGCTATGAGTGATCAAATTCACGGAACTGTTATCAAAGACATGAGTCCATATCCTGTAAGATATATATTTCCACATACATGTTATCTAGTACGCCCCTCCACTGTGACGCACTTTGTTATGAAGGGATTTTGTATAAAAGACCTGGGCTGAGAAGCAAAGGTCCTCTTCCAACAGCAGCAACTAAACAGGTTGTCTGACTGGTGTTAACTTGTATATATTGGATCGTCAAAGATTAATAAATACTTCTACAAACTAACCAACGAGTTCTCATTCATAGAAAGCAGATACTACTCATCAGAAGTAAGAACCACGAGACCTACTGACTTAGCAGTAGCAACGACTTCTTAGTACATCACTAAAGAAGACTGTTAAGCGACAAACTTAACTGTAGTACCTAACTTTGTACCAAATACTAACGTCAACGACACCTAGCTGTGAACTTGGCTGCTAGATGCCACTGCAACCAGCAACTTGCAACGAACGTTGTAACTTCCCCTCCGAAGGCAAGCATGCTGACGGATTTTTAGCGCTCTTAGAAAATCCGGCGACTTTGGCCGGCTTTGAACCAGCGACCTTGGGCATAGAAGGTCAGCATGCTACCCGCTTCCCTCATAGTCAGATGGAACAAGAAGTTCCGTGACGAACTAAAGAGCCTACTTTTCTTAAAATTAAGATTCATGCCAAAGATTAATCTACAGTATATGAACCTATCTAGAATAATGACAAAATTAATTGGGTAATATCGAAATGTCTTAATTAGTTCGAAATAAGGTATACCTGGCATAATGTAGCCTAATAGAGCAATACAGTTGGCAGCTCTGGTGATTGAATATATTCTTACTTCCATCTCCTAAGGTACAGAATACAAAATGTGGTTTAAGTCCAAAGGACGTTACATGGAGTTAGACATTGGATCTATTAGTACACGTAAAAGCACGTTGGCAACAATGTCATGCGAGTGCTGGTCAGAAATAATCTGAAATATTATATCTTTTTGTACCAATTTGGGATGAAATCCATTTGTTGGTATAGAAGTTACATATATTTAAAAATTGGTCCTATCAGCAGGCTTAGAATCATGTTGGTAGAACTGACGTATATAAGTTACTCCAAATTAATGTAAAATGTCAGGTAATACACGTGTGCATAGTTTAAAGATGTCGGCTTGCATACTTTCTGATATATTGGTATTTTGATACAAAATAGAGAGCAATTATTAACAGTTGGCAGCCCTGGTGGCTCTTAAGAATACACTCAGTCATATCTGTTTATGTACACATATTACATAAAACATTTGGTTGAAATCCAATTGATAGTGTTGAAGTTATATGCATTTAAAAATTGGACTTATCAGAAGGCTTAAAATTATTTTGGCAATGCTGTCATGTACATTATGGCCACCTGGAAATTAAACTGAAATAGTATTATCTACATGTGTGCCAAATTTAGAATAGCTCCCATGTATACCTTCCAAGATATCCAACATGGAGCTCAAATTTCTAGTGCGTTTTTTTAGCAGTTGGTAACACTGACATCATTTTCAAATATGGGCCTGAGATATTCCGGTATACATCTTTACTCATACTAAATTTGGTTTCGATTGCTGCAGCCGTTTAGGAGTTGATAGGGGGGGGGGACACACACACACACAGCCAGCCAGCCAGACAGACAGAATGACATACATACAGACAGACAGACAGACAGAAGGACAGACACATTTTCCCGGATATATCTCATAAGTCTACTTTTTCCCCATTTTTGAAAAGTGTGAAAAGTAGGCTAAAATGAATGTGATCTCGTCAATGGCGTTGTCTTGGCAACCTCTGATAGATCATCCCTCATCAATTTAAAAGCGTTGTTATGGTAACCTCTCATGGCACTTGGCATTTTTAGTCTATTTTCAATTTTGAAAAAATAGGCTTATGAGATCACCTTTTGTCCGTGTGTGTGTGCGTGTGTGTGTGTGTGTGTGTGATTCGTGTTTGTGTCCCGCCCTAATAAAATCTAAACGGCAGGAGCGATTTCAATGAAACTCGGAAAGTTCATAGCACTATTCCCGGCGACCTCGACCGTGCCCTTCAAATTTTGTTACGACTCACCAATCCAGCATGGCGGCTGTGCGAAATATTTCACCAGCATTCAATATCTCCGAAACTATTACCGATATTACCCTGATATTTTCTATGGTGATAGAGGGAACTACTATAATTTCACTTATGTGACATTTGAAAACCTGGTAACTACAAAACCAACATGGCGGCCAAGCGAATTTGCGACTTTTAAATAGACGTTTCTCGCGATTTGACCAACCAAACGCAATGAAACTTGGTACAGTATATGTTTATATACATTGTAATGCACCGACATCCAACTTAGTTCAATTGTTTACATAATCACAAGATGGCGGATGTGCGAAATATTTCACCGGCATTCTATATCTCTGAAACTATTAGCGGTATCTCCCTAAAATTTTGTACGGAGATAAAGGGCACTACTGGAAGTCCATCTATAAGATTTTCAAAAACTGGTTAACTACAAAACGAACATGGCGGCCAAGCGAATTTGAACATTTTAAATAGACCATCCTCGCGATTTAATGTTCCAAGCGCACTGAAACCTGGTACAGGAAATGTTTATACACATTGTAATCCACTGGTATCTAATTTAGTTCAATTGTTTACATAACCTCAAAATGGCGGCAGTGCGAATTTTAAAATTAAGTTTTTATTTCTTGTGATGTAGTCATGCGATCGAAGTGAAAGTTTGAATAATGAACCTACGCAATAATTTTCCTTTAATGGTACATGACTCTATGGCCTATACATTTAACAATCCAACATCGCGACCATCCGAAATATTTAGACGATACTGAATATCTATGAATCTATTTTAGCAATCAAACTGCATTTTTTTAATGTTCATAGGGGCTATGAACTTAAGTTCACCTATAGGACTTTAAATAACCTGGTGATCACAAATCCAACATGGCGGTTACGCGAATTATAAATATTCACATGGACGTTTCTCGCAATTTAACCATCCGCGTGCAGTGAAACTTGGTACAGTAAATCTTTATCCGATTGTTAATCCACTGGCATCTAATTTATTTCTATTGTTTCCATAACCTCAAGATGGCAGCTGTGAAAAAAATTGATAATTTCCTTGTTTTTTCTTGTGTCCTAATTATGCGATTGAAGTTTGAATACTACACGTTCACAATAATCTGCACGTAACAGTACATAACTCTAGGACCTACATATATAAAATCCAACATGGCGACCATCCGAAATATTTAGTCGGTTCTCAATATCTACGAATCTATTGCAGCAATCAAACTGAAATTGTGTATGTTGATAGTGGCAATTAACATAAGTAGGATATATGAAAATAGGCTGTATAGTTCTTCACGGAACTACTTGTTTAAAATTCCGAAATCATTCTTGTCATCCCTTGGCGTAATGGTGGGTCATATCAAAAATTCGTTCAGACAAAAGTTTTAGGTAATTATTAGGGAAATATTTTCCATTTTGTACGGTTTTGATATTGTGCCTATTAAGAGAGATATGATTAATGTTTCCCGAAAAACCCACTTTTTTCCACCCCTTTGGTCAATGGTTGGTGCTATCAAAAAACTTATTTGACATACATTTTTGGCACTTATCCGACACATATTATGAACTTTGAATAGGTTCGATATTTCACGTATTAAGAGAGTTATAGCGAAATTTCACTTTTTCGAAAAAAAAGCCCCCCATTTTAACCCCCTTCGACCGATTTTGCCCATTAACGAACTCGACCGAGATTTTATAGGGATACATATTATGTAAAAAATTCAAAGTGATTTCTGCAAAATTACGGCAGTTACCGTGTCCACAAGAAACTGATATATATATATATATATATACATAAATTATATATAAACTTTTGAACTGACGGTGGTTTTGGGGTCTGGGGGATGTGAAACGCGAAGATATGTCGAAATTTTCCGGAAGTCGAAACATGGTACCCATTGCAATAGTTAGCTTTCTAATGAAATCTACCTAAAACAGATAACACACTCGAATACAGTCATCACAATTAACACCGGTCGTCTGTCAGGTTTTACACACACCCAAAGTATAAGGTGCGTTCAAAAAGTAACGAGCCGGAGGCATAATTACAGAAACCAGTACCTGTATGTTCCCTGGGTTGAGATGTGAACCAGTTCCGCACGTACAGCTGGACGTCGGCGTCCGAGGTGAATCGTTGGCCCCGCTGAGCCCTTTTCAGGGGACCAAACATGGCGTAATCACAGGGAGAGAGGTTTGGACTGTATGGAGGGTGGCCGAGAACCTCCCATTTGAATTTCTGCTGCAGTGCCGCGACTGTGTTGGCCGTATGAGGTCGTGCATTGTCGTGGAGCGACCACGGCAGCTATGGCGTTCTTTGATACTCGGCGGTCCTGGGTAATGAGTGCATCAACCAGCTGGACGTAGTCACCCGTAATGCAGGGTGGTGCCCAGGACCGGGCATCATCGGCTAACGACACCCGTCCTTCCCTGAAGCACTTGTGCCACTCCTTGACCCTTGCAAGGGACATGCAGTGTTCGCCGTGCACTTGTGACATTCGGCGATGAATGTCCGTTCCCCCTACTCCTTCCACTGTCAGAAACCGAACAACACCTCTTTGCTCTTCGGTTGACGCCTCCATGTCTCTGTTTGCAATGCGACTGGCAGCGTTGGACGATTGATGCATGCTACTGCTCGCTTTGTATCATCACGTGACGTGCACGCGTGCCCTCTAGCGACGGGCTGTGACCTTCCACGCTCTGGTTACATACGCCACGATTAGCCAATGTTGTCACCGGTTTGAGCATTTCAGCCTCCGGCTCGTTACTTTTTGAACGCACCTTATACACGGGGCTATATGAACAGGTTTTCGCAGCCCCTAAACTGATGAACCAAGCAACCATCTCTAAAGCTGGTTATGCTCCTGCGGATATCTTCACATGAAATGCCAATCTTGTGTAGATCTTTTTGTATTATTATTATTATTATTATTACTATTATTATTATTATTATTATTATTATTATTATTATTATTATTCAAAGGTTTGATGCTTTTCTGTCAGTCAACACGATTGTACCCAAATAAGATGAGTTACTGCTAAATCCTGAACCAAAAATAGCCTACATGAGATTAATAAAAAAGATACGAGCCTTACAGTAGTCTTATATGATGTGTAACATCTGACATGTTATCCTACCTTGAAGTTGCTATCGTTTTTATTATCCTTGACATTCATCAACATACAAAAATTCTTTTTTTTACATAGTCATAATACATAACAATTCCAAGACTCTCTTTTTTCTCTTCACTGTCTACTTCATATTTCTACTCTCGCACTGCATTCTTGATACTCTGCTGTTACATTAGGCTACTCTCCTGCCAGTAACTAAGTTACGTTAACAGAGACTGACTTTTTTTTCTTCACTGCCACTTGATATTTCTACTCTCGCACTGCCTTCTTGATACACTGCTGTTACAAAGTAATCCGTATGTGATAAAGCAGCCAGGAGGGATGCGATCCAACTGGCAGTGTGTCTTACACACTTCCGTCCGATCCACTTCCGTCCAATTTTTCAAAATCACTCCCACAAAAATATCCAGCAACCGAGTGGAAATATGTTACACATCAATAAATAACCCATCTCATTTGGGTTCAATCGTGTAGACCGACTGAAAAGCAGCAAACTTTTGTTTACTAAGACAACACTGACAAATGACTTCAAACATCATAATTATTATTATTATTATGTCACTCAAGAAACACAGGTTATACGACTAATTCAGAACTGAATAAACTACAACAAGAAATTGGGTAGTAATTGACAACGGCATTTGTATTTAGGTACAAGGCAGTCGATTTTGTTGGTAATTGCTGATATTATCGCTATTGTGAAGGCACTTGACACCTACTTTCAGCGTTGCGGATGACGATGTCACCGGTGTTTAAGTAACGTCATTACACTGGATATCGCTCAGGTCTGCCAACATGAGAGAGAAACCTCATATCCTCCTCGATCTTCATTTCCAAGCAATCTCCGGGAACACTAGAGCTAGATTGGCTAAGTTATCGAGTACATTTCTTCTCCCCTCACACAGTCCCGACAATATGTTACAAGTAATGGATGGCTTAGGACCTACCTAAGATCTACAGTATAATATTCATAGCCTATGTCAGAATAAAGTATGCTATTGATTCACTGCAACGTAGCTTAGTGTGATCAGCTACGATACATGGCTGCCATGAGGAGCTGCTACAACTTCCGAGATCGATTCGCCGTTCACAAAGTAGCTTCATGAAAATTCCACTTTAAATCTCTACGAAATTCCCGCAATACCCAGCGAATGATAGTAGACACCCGTATGTTGTCCTTCTTTAACGCAAATACATGGGTTGGTTTTTTAGTTTTGGCACCTTAGTTATAACTGGATTAATAACTCACTTAGATGGTTCCAAGCTTCACAGGCCCTCGATGTAGTCCCCACCGTGGCTTACAACTTGTTCCCAGAGATGCGGAAGTCGTTGGATCCCGTTGGCAATGTCCAATCTATTGATGGTACGAAGAGAGCGCTCGGCAGTCTGCTTAACGTCTTCAAAGGTACGGAAGCGCTGCCATACTGTTCCCCGAGGGCAAACCGTTAATGCGGCGTACTATTGTTCGTTTCTGCAAGACCATCTCCGAGGAGCTCTGAGAAGGAAACGGCGCCTCCACATGGTTACACCGCCCATCGTTCTGCATGACAATGCTAGGGCACACACAGCAGGCGTTGTGTCGGCATTGTTGGATCGCTGGGGCTGGGAGGTCCTCTATCACCCCCCATATTCTCCCGACATCAGTCCCTGCGACTATGATCTCATCCCGAAGATGAAGATGACAGTGACATTAAGCAGGCTGCCGAGCGCTCTCTTCGTACCATCAATAGATTGGGCAGTGCCAACGGAATCCAACGACTTCCGCATCGCTGGGAACACGTTGTACGCATCGGTGGGGCTACATCGAGGGTCTGTGAAACTTGGAACCATCAAAGTGAGTTATTAATCCAGTTATAACTAAGGTGCCAGAACTAAAAAACCAACCCGTGTATTTGGAACACCCATCAATCGGATTTTCTTGGTGAATTCCAGGGCATTTGCCAGGAAAAAAATGCAATCCAAACTTAACCAGTGACGTAGGTAAGAAAAGCCTTTAACTTACTGTAGACTATACATCTCATCACTGCCCACATTCTGTTGTAGACAAGACCACGGCCGTTTCCTTCCCAATCCTCTCCTGAATTACAAATAATCACTCTCCTACAGACACCACAACAACACAGGTTCAGTCACCACAACAACACAGGTTATCAGACAAATACTATATAGGTCTGTGCACATACCCAAGCACAATGTCCAAGAACCTCAAATAAAACAACAACAACAACAACAGCTTCTCGTCACTAAATATCAATATACCGAAATGGTTCCCGACTTAAGGCTACGGCCTCATTCTTCCTAATCCTAGCCTTGCATAAAATTACACTCACTACTACAGTCATTACAATGACACAGGTTATCAGACAGATTTCAACTCGCACACACCCACGTAGACACGGGATTGCAGGACCACGATCTTGCCAAGTCGCTAAATGACTTAACAACAATAACAACAACAACAACTGCTGACTAAAATACAAGAATATAAAAAGCAAAGCCAACTCCGTACAGGCCATGGAGGCCCTGGGAGTAGTGGAAGGTAGAGGCTTCCACTTATTGTGACATCGGCGCTAGATGGGATGGAGTTGTCAGCTCCAAGCCCGGCCGCCTTTGCTCCCAGGAAATAACCTGGTACTCATTTCTGCTGTGGGCTGAATGTATCCCAGGGCTATTTGCGTTTCCGAAAGTGGTAGTTCTGTTTCTTAAATCCACTACCTGGATGGGGATCGAACCCACTCCCTTTTTGTTAGAAGCTCAGCGCACAGTGGGTCAAAATCGAAATCTACGGGGACAAAATTATGTTTAAGTTCTAATCATGAATTTAGAGTAAAAGCAACGTATATAATATGTTTACTTCATTATAAACATCAGTTAAGACCTTTTTTAAGCTAGGGCTACATATGCAAGAAATTGTCTATGACTAGGAGTTGGATAGAGCATTCATTTATCACTTCAGAACAATTTTCTACCCCTAATTTACTTTTAACAAAGTCACAAATTTCCACTTTTGGCATAATCGTCGAACCCAGTGCTTCAAACAGTTGTAATCGTGTGAGAACTGGTTGCGCGGCATCTTCTAAAACGTAAAATAAGTAAGTAAGTTGCAAAAAGATGCAAAAAATCTTATAACAGGCGTAAACTACAAGACATTATCTACATTTTAACATTAAGTAGAAAGTGACGCAGAGTGACGCGACATAATAAAAATCTAAGTGAAAATATAAATTTTAAAATAATAGTTAAATATTATATAATGCAAATATAGCTAAAATTACGTAACAATTACGCCCATTAATAACTGAAACACGTTACAAAGATCATACCTTCAGTTGCATGTTACATCTTAAAGCATCACACTAACCACAAAGACAACCAAACCACAGCCACTTACATTCACCCTCCAATTCCGACAGCTCGAACAGTGGTGACAGATTTACACTAAGAAGCGTTTATATCCCAGAATAGTGAGCGGCAATTGTATGAGAATGCTGTAGAAGTAATAAATTTTGATTTTTTTATTATGAAAATAAATAATTTTGTCCTCCTAGATATCGATTTTGACCCAATGTGTAGCGCCTCTATCGACTGCGCCACGCATCCTCCAAAATACAAGAATATGTTAGGTATAACATAATGTCAACAACACATGTTCTGAAAGTTTCATGATGAACTGTAACGAATATGATATTGACCTATTAATATGCAGATGTTTCGAAATGTACCTAAGCTATACACAAGATATTTTTGAGCTACATTATCGTGATCAAGAATAATATTCTGAGAGTGCTTCATATCGCTTATATAATTTATTTGTTTCCATACTACAATTTATCCAGATCATCAGGCTATTGATACTAATGTATTACAGTTACAGGGTTCATTAGATTCATTAAAACAGTAAAAACGAAAAAGAGTTCTCAGTGTTTATTAGATATCTCGCACTCAACCCCGATTTAGTTTTAAACTACACGCGGGGTAATCAGAAGAGTGAACATGATGGTTGTGTATGTGCCAGAACCACGTGGCCACTTAAATTAATTAAACCAATTACAAAGTGTTCAAAGAGTTCGTGAAGCGTACGAGGCACAGCATTGGCAGCTGACACTATTCCTGTGAAAGCGTCTAAGTGGCAATGTCAAGGGGTTTTCTTGCCGAACGTGCCATACCGAGGCTTTACTACACTCCCTCAAGGAAAATGGTAACTCACTCTTAATTTTAGTTTTGGGGTAGCTACCCCATAACTATTTCCAATTCTGCTACAGTCACTAAAATACACACATCAAGGCACGGATGTCCAAGGATGTCACAACCCCCTAGTTAAAACAACGAAAACGACAGCTTACGATCGTGAAAATCAAATTCTTGGATCAACAACTTGGCCAACTCACAGCAATTCAAAACATAAACAATTCTGTCTAAAGAGAATCTACTCACAGGGACGGACAACTCTCTGAGCGGATGATGTAATGATTGTTGCTTTAGGAATTATTTATTTCTTGAGTCGATGACTGATCTCATTTACTTCTCGTGACATAAACATTTTCTTCCTCTAATACTTTTATTGAGCTTGTTATTAATTGCCTAGAAACAATATTATGAACAAACTGCAACTGAATGAAGAAAAGATATCTCAACGCACTCCTCATTTTACGTTCTGAAACTTTGGAGAGTAATTCTAATCTGCAAAGTTTTTGGAAGTGAAAACTTCAGGAACTAAACTTTGTGCAGTTATCAAATTTCAATACTCGACAATATGTTCTTTACTGTAATCCGTTACCTGATATTAATAGTTGGCGTGTGGGCATTCAGGTTGTTATTATTTCATGTGGGGCCTTGGGTCACCTTGCTCATCAGGCCCGTGTACTTCGTTGCACCTGTAGTTCTTATCTGTGTGTGTCAATGTTTTCATTTGAGTCAAGGATTGTGACATGTGCCCAGCGACTTGTAGTAGTGTAAAACGTTGGGCACTGTCTGTATTCTAACCTCGGATGACTGAACTTACAGAAGCTCCAATGCAGTTATATAACGTGACTTAACGCGTTATGCTACACATACGATCTATGATTACGGTGTAACATGAATATTTTCTTTTATTCATTTGTGGTCTCAGTATTCCATTATCCCAAATTTAGGTATAATTAAATTGAGGAGTAAACAGATGTTTGTATAAAACACGACTTATTGGAGTCGTAGCATTCAGTGGGAACAAACGAAAGAAGCTACCGTCTGTTTCATCCAGAAATATACGACTCGCACATTTGACTACCATTTAGAACCGGAATTATGTAAATCAACTAAATCGACACCCATTTTAGTGTAATTGAATCATCCTGCAATAATTATAATAATAATAATAATAATAATAATAGTAATAATAATAATAATAATAATAATAATAATCTTCTTCTTTGGTTTCAGGCAACTAAGGACTACGTCATGTCAACTGTTTCCTTTTAGCTTTTAAAATTAGCTCAATATTCCTTCATTTGTAGACTGTGTTGTTCCCTTCCCTCTTTCGTCCGCGTCTTTCTAGTTTTCGGTGTCGGCTTCGGTTGGAAACTCTTATGTTCGAAGAGATTTCTCAAGGGGCCTCATTCACCGTCAGTGGGAATTTTCGCATACAGTTACGAATCATATCAAAGCTTCACTAATATGTAACATAGAGTTATGTAAACTGACATATGTATACTAAATACATAGCGCTTTAATCTAATTTAGAGAGAGGAGCAGTATATAAAGTATTTCGTGATATATTGAAAGGAAAATATTCGTGATATTTTCAACTCCGTGAATCACAAAAAACACGTTTTAACAAGAAATGCCAGTCTGAATGGAATGAATTTTTTCATGTGAAGTAAACGCATAAATAGCGAGGATGAACTACCATGAATGTAATATTGTAAATAGTATATTTAAAAAAATATATATTAAATTTGTCTTTCAAAAAATGAACAGTTTTTTGTTTAATTTTCCAAGTATATCTCAATTATTTTTTAAGATAATTTCATAAATGATGTTCATCCTCTAGGGATCATATGTTGGAATGTATCTGCCGAGTTTCATCTAGTTTCATCACATAGTTCACGAGATATTGTGTTTTTCCTACCAAAAAAGCAACCTTTCGGGTAAACAGCTTTGAATATTAAACACTCCATTGACAGATAGGCGCATGGTCTCACGTAATACGCTATGTCTCTGCCAAAACGCTGAATTTACTTATAAAACTTAACATATATACTGAGAAAGGTATTGTCTTTCATTTAAACGTTAAAAAAAACTTAAATTTTGAGAACCGGCGGTGTATGAGCCCCCTTTTAAGCCAGTCACGCTCCTGGATATATTCACATGAGATCCCAATCTCATGCAGATATTTTTATCTCACTGAACCGAGCTCCCTTTGTCTTTTTCTCTTAGAGAACATAATAATAATTATAGCATGAAGTCAGCTACCGTACCGTAGATCTCTTGTATTGGAGCCACTGATGCGATCTACTCGAGGTTTTGTTAAACACTGACATCTGGCAATGATTCCTGGAACACTATTGGACGACCTTTGCCTGAGATTTAATCAAATTTGTCTCGTAATGACCAATTGTGATACTAGAGATCTTTTATGAGCTGATGTTGTGCGATGCGAAGTGCTGTGAGTTTTTGTCGCCTTTCAAAGATCCGACTTCCTCTGTCTGGAATCGATCCTGTGAACTTGGGTTTAGGAGGTGGACATTCTACCACTGATCCGCAGAGGAAGCTTCATACTGTAATGGGGAGAATCATCGCCACATTTGTAAGCGCTGAGTGAAAACTTTCTTCAGCCGTAATGAGAGGCACCTCCATTGCCTGTTTCTATTAAATTGAGACCTGTGCTAACAAAGAATAATATAAGGGGGATTTGTTATTCAAAAATTAGTTTAAAATGTGATTGTGCGGCAATAGAATGGAGGATGAAGTTATTATAATTATTATTATTATTTATTAAATCGTTACAAATACACACACATTTAAAAAAATTCAGAATAACTGTACACATTTTATGAATTTCCTTACACTTCCTACTCATTGTTTATCCTGTAAATTTACAATTATTAAATTATATTGTTACAATATGATAAAGACAGGTCGAAATAGGATATCAAATTCATACAGAGTAGGAAGAGATATCACATATGCCACTAAAATGTGCAACCTTGTGTGTGGCAAGCATATCATTGATTACTATTTCAAAAAATTGTATAATGGCTTAGCCGAATAACACGTTCTATGTAAATGATGTATACACTAAAAAATAATGAATAAGAAGGAAAATTGAATTTGTGTTTGTATAACCTTGTATCTTATCTTATAAATCCTGTATTAAACGCCAATGGCGGAAGGACTGAATTGAAGAGCATTAACTAGCTATCCCAATCAGTTACAGAACTCGGAAATCCTTGTTACCGTACCAGTGTACTATTGATTACACCACTGCCACCTAAATCCGGTCTGGGAATCATCAAATCCCCATGTAATTGCTATTGATGACCTAATTGAAGTTGTATGACAGCTTGGATTCTCGCTGCTGCTAAATATTAAGGTTAAATCATCGCTCTAACGTCAATCAAACGTTTGAGCTTTACTCCTTTCTTTAGTCAATTGATGACCAAAGCAATTGTTCGAGGAAAATGGAAAGCAAAATGACAATCTGAAAATCTCAGGTTTGAATTTGTATAATAATTTAAATTTGATTGGATTTAATTCTCTAACCTACTTATTATTTCCCGAAATCAGTGGCCTAGTGAACTTATAGAGAAGGTAAATACATAAGAGAGATTGTTTATACCTCGTTCACTAAGCCAGGTCTATTATTAATATCTCATAACTCATTATTCGTAGTCAACTACCTCGTCAGATGTAGATGGAGGACAGAGAATTAAAATGTTGGACACATGTGAAATTCAAAATCGTAACCTTTGACACATATGGGATTTAATCTGTGACTCATGGGTAAGATTGAGATATTTTAACAGTCTGTATTCCATCAAAAACACAATGTAAGGTATACGTATTTAACGCATTAATCTTCAGACAACTTCATTTCTTACCTGAAGCACTACGGCATTCAAAACTACCACAAAACATTGACAATGTGTTTTTTGAGTTTTTTTTATGACTGCAACATTGACTTAGGGGACGACCGGGCAAAGCGAATGAAACGGGCAAAGCGAATAGGCCTATGTAAAAGTTAAGGAAAATCACGACAGATGTCACCGAATTGCTTCTGCAGGAAGCGCTGCCATCTACTGGAGATATAAGAATCAGTAGTACAAAGACTACAGTGGTTGACAGTGTGAGACTAGAAGCGTTTGCAGATTTTTATAGCATTTCTTAAAATTTTATCAAGGTAAGAAACACAATATTATTCATAGATTGGTATAACTATTTTGAAAGTGATTACATTGTGTTTTAGTGTTGTTCCAACCCTCTTATTTACACACTTTGTTTGCTTTCTTGCTACACTATTTTTAAGCGATCAGTCACGATTTCCGTAATGGCGCACAGCTGGGCAAAGTGGATATTTATTCACTTTGCATGTTTGGGATAATGTTGTTGAATACTTCGTTCACTAATTACGTAATGGCGTCTAATAATGTATTATTTGTTAGGAATACTTATCAAAGATTATGCGTTCCCACATGGTAAAATGTTACACAATTGGTACCGTGGTGTCTACGAAAACACTTAAGAATGTGTCTACCTCGTGAGAAGAGAACGATAAGACTGAAGGTGACGAAATGAGGCTGAACAGATGTTTAGACAGAGATGAGAAGGTATTGCAAACAAGTCTCGTTTCGCAGTGAGTCCTTAGGGGTGTACAATCATCTCCTTCTCAGAGTCTGTGAGAAACCACGTTATCAGTTGAGGGTTAAATGCCCTGAAATAAGTACTGAAGTATATCAATAATAATCAGAATAATGTAATATTTGCTTACAGATGGTTTACAATTTCAAACGAAGCAGTGATCAGGGCTGCTGGTGCGAAGAAACAATGAAGCACGCTCTGGAGGATTGTAGGACAAATCCTATTAACTCTGTTGCTTTAGTTACCGTATACCAGGTGAACTGTGAACGTTGTAAAACCTATTGAAAAACAAAAGTGGATCCCATTTATATGCAATGTTGAGTTTCTGTCAAATGTACACTTGCTTAGTATTAATAATAACATGTCTTAAACAATACATTCCGTTATTCACTTTGCCCGGCCATACGGGCAAAGTGAATAATTTGATAAAATTACTTAATACTGAATTATAATTAAGAATAGTTTCACAATTGATTATGTTTTATACAGAAATTAAATGGAAAGATAACAATGAACAACTACAGTAAATTGCATGTCATTGTCGTATGTAATTATATAGATATACTCATATAAAGTTAGTTTATTCACTTTGCCCGGTCTTCCCCTACTTGACTTGACTTAGTTTATGTTGCTCCTCTCGGAGCATAGGACCTCCGTGAAACGCTTCCATCGGGTCCTGTTGTTGGCCAAACTCTTCACCTCACTCCATGTCTTTCCCATTTGCAGGCATTCTTCCTTTATCGTCCTCTTCCCAGTCTTCTTCGGACGACCTCGTTTTCGGGACCCTTGTGGGTTCCAATCGAGTGCAGTCTTCTCAATGGCTCCAGCAGGCTTCCTTAGGGTGTGGCCTATCCATCGCCACTCTCTCTCCTTTATTTGTATATCCATTTTCTGCTGGTTGGTTTCCTCCCATAGATCTTCAGTTGAGATGACATCCGGCCATCTTCGATTGATGATGCGTCTCAAGCAACGATTCAGGAAGACTTGCAGTTGGTCAGTAATCTTCTTGGTGACCTTCCAGGTTTCACAACCATAAAGTAGGACGGACTTAACATTTGTGTTAAAAAAGGCGTCGTTTCGTCCTCTTATTAAAAGGTGCCTGTACACTGGAGAGATTTTGCCCTAGCTAGAGCGTAGAGTAACTCTAGCTAGGGCATTCTAAGCTTCTCTGAAGCGTACACAGGTGGTAGAGAACCCTAGCGGATACCGCTCTAAGCTCTAGCTAGGGCCGGCTGACTACGGAGTAAACAGTATTTGGGTGCCCTAGCTTGACCAGTCTAGCTCTATTCATTCGGTTGAATATTGGAAAGTGATCTACTGTATGTAGAGTCAGTGGTGGATTCTTGGGGTTATTTGTTTGTTGTTAATTATAGTGTTTGAATAAGGCTAAATTTGTGTGGAGTCGCAAAAAAAAATCATTAATTGAATATCCAGAAACTTGGAATTGCACTCTGAAAGAATAGTCATTTTTGCTCATTGTTAAGAAGTTCTTGTACGCTTCAGAATATTCTGAACATAACTCTTGCGATAATTTAGCGTGCATTCCCTCGTATTTTCTATTTGATATCCAATTCCTCACACACAACCACTTTTTCCTCTTCATAGTTTTCTTTTTTAACCACCACAGATGCTAAATGCTCTCTTGAAGTTATTTTAACTTGACAACACAGCGTGGGGGCGTGGTGGCTCAGCGGTCTAGCTGTGTGCCTCTCACCAAGGCGGTCCGGGTTCGATTCCCGGTCAATGCATGTGAGATTTTCGAAGTGAAATGCCATGTCCTGTGGTTCGGATTCCACGTATAAAGGAGGTCCCGTGGATCATGATCTCGAGATTAACGGTCACGTTAAACTACAAGCTTGCTTTGACAACACAGCGCAAAAAAAAAACTAGACTCACACTGTTCTCAGAATGTTTTAGCGTTGCTCTACCTAGTGCATTTACGTTTGACAGTGCACACAGGTTCAGAGAGTGCTTCAGGTAGATTTGTCTATCCCCGCTCTACGAATGCTCTACTTAGGGAAAATTACTCTACAGTGTACACGCACTCAGATTAGCTAGAGTGGTCTAGCTAGACTTCCTCTATGAAAATCACTCTCCAGTGTTCAGACACCTTTTTGAGATGTTTCTGTTTCTCCAGTCATGACCACGATGTCGCAGTCTCTGAAATAAGCAACAACAACAACAACAACAACAACATTGATTAAAGCCTCCTTTGCAGTCTGATTTGCCAATATTCATTTCCCACATGTCGTCAAGCCTCGGCCAAATACTTGTGAGACCGTCCTCCTGATGATCTAGACCGCTTAGTATTACGAATACAATACTTTCTAAAGTAGTATTGATGTATTCGGCTTTTATTAAATATCCCGCCGTTCTCGTCTGTGACGTCTTTCAGCAAACTCAGAGGACTTTCTCTCAATAAACCACGTTCGAGCTGTGTGACTTGCTTAAATTGATTCTGTCAACTGTGGCTAATAAGTCTAATGCGCTGAATACCAATGTTCTAGCACCGTGATCCAATTAATGAAGGACCTCTAATTCGGAGATATTTCTGGATGAATAAAGCTGAGCTGGTATTGTTCTCAACTGTTCATACAGCGAAGGTATTTCTTCTGAAGCTCTGGGGTGATAATAAGTATTGAGTGTTAGTTCAAATTTGTGGAAATTACTCTCAAAAATATGCACGGTGGTAAGTGCTCTCAATCTGTTAATACTTCTTAGAAGTAGGTTTAAAATAAATTGTTGTTGTTGATTGATTTGAGACATCGTGGTCATTTAGCTCCATGTACTTGGGCGTGTGTGGAATTTGTATAATCTGTGTTATTTATTTATCTATTTATCGTATGGCTTTTAGTGCCGGGAGTGTCCGAGGACATGTTCGGCTCGCTTGAGTCTGTAGCTGCTTCCAGCGAAAACCCTTAGCGTGAGCTACAAGTTCCGTTCAATTTCAAGTAGTTCCAACCTTCGCTACCAGATATCAATGATACAAAGTGGTAAACGTTGGAACTTTGATAGAGCGTTCCGACGAAATCTAACCTAACAATTTAGCTTCACACAAGTTTAGTCTGTGGAAGGATCTTTTACATGCCATAAATCTATGACATGGGACCGCTGGCTTTACTTCCCCTCCGAAGGAAGGCATACTGAAGGATTTTTAACGCTCTGGAAAAATCCGACGACATCGGCCGGGTTTTAACCCGTTATCTGGGGCACAGCAGTTCAGCATGCTACCAACTACGCCACCGAAGCCGCTAATCTGTGTTATTGTGATGGCTGCATTAGCGTGTGTATTTGTAATTCAGTTGAGGATTGCGAAGGAGGCAGCCGTGTCCTTAAGTTGGGAGCCATCCCGGCATTTGTCTGGAGTAGAAGTGGGAAACCACGGAAAACCACTTCCAGGATGGCTGAGGTAGGAATCAAACCCGTCTCTTCTATGTTTTGTCTCACAAAGCTGAGTGTACCCCGTTCCAGACCAGAATTAAATTTCTTGGCAGTGCCGGGAATCGACCTCAGACAAGCATGCTAGCCACTTCGCAACGAGGCGGACGGTTTAAAATAATGACAGTCGCACATAATACTGTATTTAACAGAACGGATGCACTAAGTCTCGTGAGGGAATTTGAAAATTTGCTTGATATTAGAAGGAACTAGCACCCTATGACATAGAACCAAGGTGTCGTTGCGCTGCACACCACATCCAATTACATGGGGATTTCGGCTAACATGTTCCAAAGCTCTAAAATTAACATAAACACAATACCAAATGTAGGCCTATATCGGTTTAGAACATTTCCCGTCCCCCCTCCCCATAAGAAAGCGTAAGTATTCTTGGCTCTCTCCCCGGAGTGTCATGTTCGATTCCTGGCTCTGCCAAGAAAAATGTAATTCTGAAATGAGGGCTGGAACGGTGTACACCTCTTGTCCGTTCTTCCTCACGAGGCTGTGAGGAAAAACGGACAAGAGGTGGGTTCGATTCCCACCTCAACTTTCCTAGAAGTGGCTTTCCTTGATTTCCACCTTCTAACCCCTGACACTACAGCCCGTGAAGGGACTAGGCCTACCAAGCGACCGCTGCCCAGCCATTTGGCCTGCAGATATTGGGGTGACGCGTGATCAGTGCATCGGATCCTCTCGGTCGTTAATCTTGGTTTTCGTGATCGGGGTACTGCCTCATTGTCAGACAGCTACTCAATTGTCCTCACGGCTGAGTGCACCCCGTTCCAGCCCTCACGCCAGTTTCTAAAATCCCTGACGGAGCCGGGAATCAAACCTGGGGCCACCGGGCGAGTGGCAGGCGCGCTACCCCAACACCACGGGGCCGGCGGTTTCCAACATCTACTCCAGGCAAATGCCGGGATGGTTCCTAACGTAAGGCCCCGGCCGCCTCCCTCGTTATTCTCACCTGAATTTAAAATACACCCACAACTACAAACACCACAATAACACAGGTTATCAGACAGATTTTTTTCTTCTCTCTCTCTCTACACGGGGTTAAATAAATACGATGCCCAAGTCTCTCAAATGAAATAACATCAGCAGCAGCAACCATAACTAAGCAACGGAGATCAAAGATTGTTTTCTGATTGCAGCATTGATGTAGAGAGTTGCGAAATAAAATAAAAACAAGATGTTCAGTAAAGAACATATAGCCTACTTTCTCCTAAATGCATGGGTATTGTTATAACTCTTTGTCCTTTTCAAGGAGTATAATTGAATGTTGGTTGTAGTAGCTTGTTGAAATACAACGTGCTATAGGGATATTAAACATGAATATGAGTGCCCTTTGCTAGTGCTACCTCTTTAAAAAAAATACATTCAATTCGGTTTCACCGTGTTTGAATTGATCTGGGGAATCGATTTGCACACATACATGGCCGCTATTTGCAAACTATTGGGCTGATGACCTTGTAGTCAGTCATAAGATGCTTTCCACAAAAAGGCATGTTGTTGCAAAATACGGTAGAGATCAAATTATTAGGATGGTCGAAATTTGATTTAAGCTTTTAACATTTGGGTGGCCGTAATTCCGTTTCCGTCAAGATGGCGGCGATATAAAACATGACACTGAGGTGCCTTTTGCTAGTGCTACCTCTGTACCAAATTTCGTTCAATCGGTTTCACCGTGTTTGAATTGATAGGGGGAATCGATTTGCACACATACTTGGCCACCATCTGCAAACTATTGGGCTGATGATCTAGCAGTTTGGTCAGAATATGCTTGCCACAAAAAGATTTGTTGTTGCAAAATTTGGTAGAGACTAGATTATTAGGTTGGTCGTAATTACATTTTAGCCTTTAACATTTGGGTGGCCGCGATTACGTTTCCATCAAGATGGCGGTGATATAAAACATGACACTGAGGTGCCCTTTGCTAGTGCTACCTCTGTACCAAATTTCGTTCCATTCGGTTCCACCGTGTTCGAATTAATAGGGGGAATCAATTTTGACATAAAGATGGCCGCCATCCGCAAACTATTAGGCTAATAACCTATTAGATTGGTCAAAGGATGCTCCCTCCATAAAGGTATGTTTTTGCAAAGTTTGGTAGAGATCGGATGGTTATGTTAATTGTAATTTAACTTAAGCTTTGAACATTTGTGTGGCCGCCATTACGTTTCCGTCAGGATGGCGGCGTTATAAAAAAATGACACTGAGGTGCCCTTTGCTAGTGCTACCTCTGTACCAAATTTCATTCCATTCGGTTCACCGTGTTCGAATTAATAGTGGTAATCGATTTTGACACAATGATGGCCGCCATCCGCAAACTATTAGGCTAATGACCTATTAGATTTGTCAAAGGATGCTTCCTCCATAAAGGTATGTTGTTGCAATATTTGGTGGAGATCGGATGATTAGGTTAGTCGTAATTTGATTTAAGCTTTGAACATTTGTGTGGCCGCCATTACGTTTCCGTCAGGATGGCGGCGTTATAAAACATGACACTGAGGTGCCCTTTGCTAGTGCTACCTCTGTACCAAATTTCATTCCATTCGGTTTCACCGTGTTCGAATTAATAGGGGTAATCGATTTTGACACAAAGATGGCCGCCATCCGCAAACTATTAGGCTAATGACCTATTAGATTTGTCAAAGGATGCTCCCTTCATAAAGGTATGTTGTTGCAAAATTTGGCAGAGATCGGATGATTAGGTTAGTCGTAATTTGATTTAAGCTTTCAACAATTGGGTGGCCGCCATTACGTTTCCGTCAAGACGGCGGCGATATAAAACATGACACTGGGGTGCCCTTTGCTAGTGCTACCTCTGTACCAAATTTCATTCCATTCGGTTTCACCGTGTTCGAATTAATAGGGGTAATCGATTTTGACACCGAGATGGCCGCCATCCGCAAACTATTAGGCTAATGACCTATTAGATTTGTCAAAGGATGCTCCCTCCATATAGGTATGTTGTTGCAAAATTTGGTAGAGATCGGATGATTAGGTTAGTCGTAATTTGATTTAAGCTTTGAACATTTGTGTGGCCGCCATTATGTTTCCGTCAAGATGGCGGCGATATAAGACATGACACTGGGGTGCCCTTTGCAAGTACCACCTCTGTACCAAATTTCGTTCCATTCGGTTTCACTGTGTTCGAATTAATAGGGGCAATCGATTTTCACACAAAGATGGCCGCCATACGCAAGCTATTAGGCTTATGACCTATTAGTTTGGTCAAAGGATGCTGCCCCCATAAAGGTATGTTGTTGCAAAATTTGGTAGAGATCGGATGATTAGGTTAGTCGTAATTTGATTTAAGCTTTGAACATTTGTGTGGCCGCCATTACGTTTCCGTCAAGATGGCGGCGATATAAAACATGACACTGAGGTGTCCTTTGCTAGTGCTACCTTTGTACCAAATTTCGTTCAATTTGCGCTCACCGTGTTCGAATTGATAGGGGGGGGGGTGACTGACATTCAGAGTACACACACTCACACACACACACACACACAGACTCACACACACACATACACACACACACAGACAGACACACTTTTTTTCGCCCTGTAGTGATCTCATAAGTCTACTTTTATTTTTTGAAAAAATCGAAAGTAGGCTAATAGTTGATAATTCGATTAGTTTAAAGGGGGTGACAAATATATCTCTACATGGTAAAAACAAGTCCCCGATTCTTGGATGTAACGGGTAATCTCGAGAACCTCTGGCAGGATTTGGATGCGGTTTTCACCATTCTGTAAAGGATTTCGAGAAATGTTTCTGTAGAAAAACATTCATTTGTGACCAAAGGAAGCCGAGCAGTAACGATTTAAGTGAATCGAGTCGAAGAAAAACCTACCGTCCGTGCGCCTTTTAAGCTTAAGGTGGGTAAGCCGTTAAAATTATCTATATACAGTACTATGAGTGTAAGAATTGTTCAGTATGATAAGTTCTACAAAAAGTCCCCGACAGAATAAGTTATCTCTATCATTAATACAACGCCCACTATAATTGTTTTTACGTTTGCATTTCTTTCAATAATTTGCATTCAGTGGAAATTTAAATTACTAGCTTCGGAGCAAGCCTATCATCCCAGATTCGGCCAGCATCAAATTGTTGAGTCGTGTGGTGTTAAGACTTCAGAGAAGAGTAAATGTGTTTGGAGTTTCGCTGTTCACCTCGGCTTTTCTGAATTGCGTCTGGGACCTGCCGTCCATGCGTTTTTTAAGCTTACGCTAGGTAAACCGTTAAATATACCGGGCAAAGCCGTGGTGAGTTGCTATCGAACAATAATATAACAGTACAAGGTTTCTATAAGAACAATATGGTCTTCATGCAGAGAGATTATATTTCCCAAAGTATGTAAATGAATTGGAGTAGCGTCTTCCTACTCAAATTTGAGTTGCCTAGTCCTTGTATTCATGGTTTGTATTCAGCATAGAGGAACTAAGAACACCTATGGTCACCAGCATCGTGCACTAGTGAGTGGAAACTATCTCATAGCTTGTTTTATTGTGGTGGCAACAGAGGTCAGATAGCAGCAATGGGTATGGTTAAAACCGAGAAATAACCATATACGCTGGCTGACGCTATTATTATTATTTAAGATTCATGCCGATCTATATAGACCTACCTAGAATAATGACGAAATTAAGTTGGTAATATCGACATTTCTAATTAGTTCGAAATATACCTGATATAATGTAGCCTAATAGAGCACTACAATTGGCAGCCCTGGTGACTGAATATATTTTTAGTTCCATCTCTTAAGGTACAGAATGCAAAATTTGGTTGAAGTCCAATGGATAGCATGGACGTTACATGCAGTTAGACATTGGATCTATCAGCGCGCGTAAAATCATGTTGGCAACAATATCATGCATGCGTTGGTCAGAAATAATCTGAAATATTATGATCTCTTGTTGTGCCAGTTTTGGATGAAATCCATTTGTTATTATAGAAGTTACATCTATCTTAAAATTGGACCTATCAGTAGGCTATATCTATACCTGAATATCTCAAGCCCATATTTGAAAATTATGTCTGTGCTACCATCTGCTGAAAAACAGCAATTGAAATTTGAGCTCACTGTTGGATATCTTGGAAGGTATGCATGGGAGCTATTTCAGAATTGACACACGTATAGAAAATAATATTTCAGTTTAATTCCCAGGAGGCCATCATGTTGGCAGCACTGACGTATATTAGTTTCTCCTAATTAATCTAGAATGTTAGGTACTATACATGTGCAAATTTTAAAGACGTCAGTGCTACCAACATGATTCTAAGCCTGCTGATAGGACCAATTTGTAAATACATGTAACTTCTATACTATCTATTGGATTTCAACCAAATTTCGTATGTGTTATGTGTACCATAACAGATATGACTAAGCATATTCTTATGAGCCACCAGGGCTGCCAACTGTTAATAAATGCTGTCTCTATTTTATACCCAAATATCAATATATCAGAAAGTATGTGAGCCAACAACTTTACAACTTTACTCATACCAAATTTGGATTCGATTGCTGCTGCCGTTTAGGAGTTGATAGGGTACACACACACACAGCCAGATAGTCAGACAGATAGACAGACAGACATTTGCCCGGATCGATCTCATAAGACTACTTTTTCCTCATTTTTGCAAAATGAGAAAAGTAGGCTAAAAATAACACTTCACCTTACAAGTACTGAGGAGGGTTAAGTGTGGGTTGTATCTGTCTGACAACCTGTGTCCTCGTGATGGTTTTCGAAGTGAGATGCCATGTCCTGTGGTTCGGATTCCACGTCAAAAGGAGGTCCCGTGGCTCATGATCGCGAGATTAACGGTCACGTTAAAATACAAGCTTCCTTCCTTTCCTCGTGATGGCAATACTAGTGTGTGTGCATAATTGTTATTGGGCCTAGGATTTGAGCAGGACGTGGCCGTTGCTTTAATTTAGGTACCTTCCTAGCATTCTCCTAGTGTAGGAAACCACAGAAAAGCACTTCAAAGATATCTTAGGTGGGAGTCGAACCTGCCTCTTCGCAGTTCTACCTCAAGAGGTTTAGTAAACCCCGTTTCAACCTTCAAACGAGAAATTATATGACTTAGCAAGCCCGCCCTCCCGTGGTGATAGTCGAAACTGCTAGTCACTGGGCCACGACGTGGACAGCGATGGCTATTGGCAGTGATTGATATGAATCTTAGATCTTACGACTAACATACACGCTGTTGGTTCCTTTGAATTTGAATGACAATATGATGGTAAACTGATGAATTAGAAGCCATTCCGGAAAACCCATGATTGAGCAGACTACATAATTCCCATAAAATGTTTCACTAAAGAGCAGAGAGGTTGCTACAGGGTTGATAATCTGTGACGCAGTGGCTACGTGCCGCTGCGTGTGGTTGCGTCACCAGTTTTGTTGGCAGCACGGTGTCCTTGATAGGGTGAAGGCCACATGTGTGGGCTGTGAGCTGTCGAATTCGTCAGTTCAATAAGCCAGCATGTGTGTCATCAGCACTTCTAGCATCAGTTATGAATGGCTGTGGTGAGTATAAATTTTACTGTTTGTTATGATACAAGGGAAAGACGTGCTGCCAACGTAACTGGTGACGTAATTTCTCGCAGCAGCTTGTAGGCACTGCGGAGAACATTCCCGGGTGCACTGTACTATCGTCATTGCACAGGCAAGGAAAGCATTTCTACAGAAAAGGAATCTGTTGAAATCGAATATAGATTTAGGTATAATGAAGTCATTTTTGAAAGCCTTTGTCTGGAGCGTGGTGCTCTACGGAAGTGAAACTAGGACTATTGGTGCAGCAGAATAGAAGAGAATTGAAGCGTTTGAAATGTGGTGTTACAGGAGAATGATGAAGATCAGATGGGTAGATAGGGTTACGAATGAAGAGGTATTAAGACGAGTGGGAGAGGAGAGATGTTTCTGGTAACTGCTAATGGAGAGAAGAGATAGACTGGTAGGACACGTACTAAGACAGCCAGGGATAGCAAACTTAGTTATAGAAGGAAGGGTCGAGGACAAGAACTATAGGGGTAGACCAAGGTTAGAATATGTTAAACAGATTGCCTCTGATGTAGGGTGTGGTAACTATGTAGAGATGAAACGATCAGCTCAGGACAGGGAAGCATGGAGGGCTGCATCAAACCAGTCGAAAGACTGAAGACTCAAACAACAACAACAACAACAACAACAACAACAACAACAACAACACAAAAACAACAACAACAACAACAACAACTACTACAAAACAACTCAATAGAACGCAGAAGCACATATGATCGTATTACTCTAAATGAGACAACTTTCTCCTGCATCTGTGCACATCAAAAAATGATTTGCATAACACTTGTTTGCCATGATGCAGAGCGTATGGGGCATTGTGGGCGAGGTTATTACAGAAGAGACGGCATACTGACAATATTCTGCACACCTTAATCATGGGTGAAAAGAAGACTAACAAGAAGTTCCGTGAAGAACTATACAGCCTACTTTTCATGCCAATGATTATTCTACAGAATAATGACGAAATTAAGTTGGTAATATCGAAATATCTAATTAGTTCAAAATATACCTGGTATAATGTAGCCTAATAGAGCACTACAGTTGGCAGCCCTGCTGACTAAATATATTCTTAGTTCCATCTATTAAGGTACAGAATACAAAATTTGGTTGAAGTCCAATGGACGTTACATGCAGTTAGACACTGGATCTATCAGCACGCGTAAAAGCATGTTGCCAACAATGTCATGCGTGTGCTGGTCTGAAATAATCTGAAATATTCTGATATCTTGTTGTGCCGATTTTGGATGAAATCCATTTGTTAGTATAGAAGTTACATGTATTTTAAAATTGGACCTATCAGCAGGCATAGAATCATGTTGGCAGCACTGCCTTGTATTAATTACTCCAAATTAATCCAGAGTGTCAGGTGCTATACGTGTGCAAAGTATAGAGCTGTTGGCTTGCATACTTTCTGATATATAGATATTAGGGTAAAAAAATATAGACAGAATGTATTAACAGTTGGCAGCCCTGATTGCTCTTAACAATACTTATAGTCATATCTGTTATGGTACACATAGCACATACGAAATTTGGTTGAAATCCAACTGATAGTATAGAAGTTACATGTATTTAAAAATTGGTACTATCAGCAGGCTTATAATCATGTTGGTAGAACTGACGTATATAAGTTACTCCAAATTAATCTAAAATGTCAGAATATACGTGTGCATAGTTTAAACCTTTTGGCTTGCATACTTCTGATATATTGGTATTTGGAAAAAAATAGAGAGAGCAATTATTAACAGTTGGCAGCCCTGGTGGCTCTTAAGAATACACTCAGTCATATCTGTTTATGTACAGATATTACATACAAAATTTGGTAGAAATCCAATTGATAGTGTAGAAGTTATATGCATTTAAACATTGGACCTATCAGAAGGCTTAAAATTATTTTGGCAACACTGACATGGTTGGCCTCCTGGGAATTAAACTGAAATAGTCTTATCTACATGTGTGCCAATTTTGGAATAGCTCCCATGCATACCTTGCAAGATATCCAACATGGAGCTCAAATTTCTAGTACGTTTTTTCAGCAGTTGATAGCACTGACATCATTTTCAAATATGGACGTGAGATATTCCGGTGCTCATCTTTACTCATACTAAATTTGGTTTTGATTGCTGCAGCCATTTAGGAGTTGATAGGGGGGGGGGACACTCACACAGGCAGACAGACAGACAGAAGGACAGACAGACAGACAGACACACATTTCCCGGATCGATCTCATAAGTCTACTTTTTCCTCATTTTTGCAAAATGTGAAAAGTAGGCTAAAACGGGAAGGCATTTGACCTGTTAAACAGGGACTGATGTATTTGAATTTTGCCATCCAGTGACGTCTCAATAAGGAACATTGCCACCACGGGTGTCCAGACGGGTTCTTAATCGCCGTGTCATACCACAGATCAAGTTGCCCTTGTCATCTTGAGGCAGGCAATTCCACTCTTCGACGGTGGCCTCCATGATCATTTCGCGGGTAATGGGAGGGCGTGGACGCTGAGCAATAGCACGCTTCCGCATATCCCAGATTTGTTCGATAGAGTTCCAAGGGCATTGACCCATTCATTTACAGTTTTTTTTAACTTCTGGCTTATCGAACCTTAGTGTTTTATTTCTGAACGTAATTTTAATTTTTTGTGTAAAGAAGTGAAATTGTCTTAGTTTTTTTTACGAAGTTTAAATGATTATCAGTCGCTCATCTCAACTCGACTGTTGACCATGTTGACCGACTGAAGAACATTTACTAAGGCATCATTGAAAAATGGCTTCCAACACGATAATGTTATTTTTTACCTACTTTCGATTTTAGAAAAAAAATGAAGTAGACTTATGAGATCTACACGGGCCAAACGTTGTCAGTATGTCTGTGTGTCAAACATGACGAAACGGAATTGCACGAAATTTGGTACATAGGTAGCACTAGCAAAGGGAACCTCAGTGTCATGTTTTATATCGCCGCCATCTTTGCCAAAATTGAATGGCGGCCACCCAAATGTTCAAAACGTAAAATAGACATTACGACTAAACTAATCATCCGATCTCTAACAAATTTGGCAACAACATACCCTCATATGGGACGCGTCGTGCGCCTAAACTACAAGGTCATCAACCGTACCATTTCAAGATGTTGGCCGTGTGAATTATTCAATCATTATGATCCATAACTTAGGACCTAGCAATTCAGATTATCGAACCAAGGGTGGTTTAAGCTGTCCTAAATGACGGGGCTCGTTGAATGTTATAATGTGATATAATATTAAACTGTAGCAGTGACTTAGAAGAGCCGTCTCGGTTACAAGACAAGATGGCAGCTGATATCTTGTGCCTGACCATATTTCACTGGTATGAGTATTGCATGCAATATAGCCTACTGATAGAAATAATATAAACTTTGTGCGAAATGGTTTAACAATGAAAATACTATATACTGCACTGAAGAAATCGTATACTCCCAAGTCATTATTTGCTAAGACGTATGTAAGTCGATTGATTGATAACGGTCTTTTTCTTGAAATTTGTTACATTTTTTGTTTTGTAATTACTCACACGCTATAAAGTTAAGCGTTGTGTTGCACATTTTACAATGGAAAGTATACAGTATAATTAAGAAAACGTTCGCCACCGGATCTGCATGAGAGTCATCTAACAGCAACCAAATGAACTATGCACGTGACAATCACGACCAACTGGATGCGAGCTGCGCTCTAGATCAGCCTGGACATTCTCAGTTGGAACCCACGCTTAAGGTGTAGGACTAATTGAAAAGTTTTCTCTTGTAGCCGCTAGAATGCACTCGCCCTATTAGAGTTATCTTATGCGAAACATTTCCACCAAATGTCAGGTCTGTGGTAGGCTATGTGGGACTCGATTGGTTTGCCTTCGGTTGGCATTCTGTACGTATCGAATTTGAAGAATGGAAAGTTGATAATAGGATTAATTTTCATTTTTAAGCGTTTGTAACAGCCTATTGTGTTTTGTACCATACATTTAGGAGAAAGTTGGTATTTGTCTTCGCTGAACATCTTGTTTATAGTTAATATTTATATTTATAGGCGCGTTTCTCATTGTCCAAGTAAACTTGTTTACCTAAAACATAAGAACATTCATCGTCTGGATCTCTTCCTGTATAAACGGAGAAATTATTAAATTACTTACAAGTTTTCTCCACTTACTGAGGTGGAGATTGAGAATATCCAATCGAAATTAAAACATAAAGAATGACAGTGAGATGCTCAATTATCGACTGTTCTTGGGCAGTTCTGTCGGGATTTATTGCACGACAAGTTCAACTGAAGCCCTGAGTGAGGGCGCTATCGGTGCGAGGGAAGGGGAGCACGTGGTGGACGGGGGAAGAGAGCGAGAGCGCGATAAGAAAGCGCCGATGACAATTCAACAATTAAATACAACGGCTGTGCCTGTATCGGATAATGTCTGGTGTTTAAAATAATATCACCTAAGATAGTTGTTGGAAAGGCGTGATTTAATGTGTTACACTTATTATTGGAAATAAAACAATAACAGAAAGTTCGAAATTAACACAAAATATTGTTCATAATGACAAACTACGCCTAGCACCCTTTTCTTTAACAGTCTCGGAAGTTCTTAAATAAATAAAGAAAGAAAGAGAATGAAAGAGAGAAAGAAAAGGAGAAAGAAAAAGAGAAAGAAAAGGGAAAAAAAGAAGAAGAAGAAGAAGAAGAAGAAGAAAGTACAACTGATGTCATCCTCACGTGCGCGCGCAACCCAGCGCCAGTGTGTACAATGTGGCAAAATCTTCAGCCAAATAGCTTATAAAGATAATAGCGGAAACTCCTCGCCAAAACAGGAGACAGCGCTCTCCAGCACCGCCTAGCGGTCCGAGTTGGCAACGTAAGACCAGCTGATTTACAACTGTGAGATCCAACCAAACAATTATAAGAAATTATTGACCTGTGGATGATCTAATTATCCAATTGTAACGGTTGGTACGGGGATTATTTATGCCATGTATGGCTGTAATAATTGTAAACAACAACGTGACCCTAAATCTTTCTTCAGGTTCCCAAGAAATTATTGTAAACAAGTAGCCTACCATTACACTGATAGTTCGGTTTTCTTTTAATACAGAATGCTTTTACAATATAATTTAGCATATTTTAGCCAGTTCTTTATATATTTATAGATGCACGCTGTGGGTAATTCGAAGTCGAAGAGCTGACTTAGATGACGTATTGAAAAGGAATGGCCCAGAACATTTAAACAGAACTCATGTTGTATGCTCAGACCACTTTGTGGAGAAAGATTTCAGGAACAAAAACTTGTTAAGTCATGAGTAAGATCTTTGTAGGTTGTTGATAGTAGGCCTAATGTTAATATTGAAATAACAGCCATTATAAAACGTGGTGACTCTACGGTACAGTAGGCCTAACATTTCACAACATGCTTCAATATTTCCGATTGAAAGTGTACGTAGTTATTTATTGTTGTTATAAGGGGCGGAACAGCGAGATCATCTGCCTCTAAAGTGTACGTATTGCACTATTAAAGCTAAGGAGGTTGGTGTAATCTAACAAGTTAAGAAACACAAATTTTAATTTTACTGACTTTATTAGGAAATATACAGTAAAAGAAGGTAACTGTTTTTTAATGTAATTAAGCGTGTTCAACTCTTTTTAAATAACAGTATGTCAAAAAGGATAGATTAAAACCAATGTGCTAATATTTCCTTGTAATTTTCAGTATTTGGCCTGGTGCAGTGCCTTCAGTTCTACTGCCTATGGCAAAGCAAACCATATGCAGAAATAGTCCAGTATTTTTTAGAATTCTATATAAATATTGTACAGAACCAAGTATATTTTGTTTCTTTTAACACTAATCTTTAAATTATTTGCTGCCTAAATATCAAGCCGAGACATATGTTAACTTCACAATGCAATTTCGGTCGGTGCGCACTCAAAAATGCTAGCTGTGGGTGGCAAGGCGAGTAATGCTGTCAACTCGCACCAAGAGATGGCACTGTGATCGCTGTCTCCAAACGAGCGCATGCTTTTACGGCGGAGTTTCCGCTATTATCTTTATAAGCTATTTGCTTCAGCTATTAGGATAAAGCTACCAGTGATAAAACCACAATTCTTTCCTTATTAAATACACCGTGCGGTAGCTGGCGACGGAATGACAATAATGAAACATTTGATAACGATGAATGAACTCTCTCCTTATTGGCTTCTGATGACGTAACTGTGTAGTTAACGCCTTTCGCGGCAGCAAATAGTAGTAATGATATCGCGTCAGGAGATGGCAGCCCAACACGCTGTGACGGGGTGCGGGAGGTCTTGCAGTACGCATGCGCGAACCTCATATTCCAAACTTAAATATATCGGCTTCGCGCATGCCAATCGCTGTTATTGCAGCACACGACACGCAGCCAGTGAAAGAAGGAATGTGCTGAGTGAGTTAAACAAGTAGTGACTAACTTAATGTTTTTGGAATGCGCGTTACGCAGTGAGCGAAAAGATATCTGCAGTTCAAACCCAACTGCCAACTCCTGGCGCGATATCAATAGATCCTGTAGCATGAAGGCTATAGGGGCTAGGGAATTCCTAGTAGTTCGCATATTTTCAGGGGCTTCAGATGAACTTGCGTCGCTGTAGCCAGAATGGGCGAGGCAGGGGGTGAGATATTTGCCCTTCTCTGCTACTGCAGGACTGCGAGTACGAGCAACTTAAAGTATGTGAACTACTCACCTACTAAGCACTGAGGACACTGGGTATAAATCGCATGGTTTTTTATGCATCTATCTATATATTTAAAGCACTAAGGTAATTTTTGTACCTCGAGATTGAGATAACATCTTAACCGATTGACATCGTAATGCATTCTAACGAGAGCTCTTGGCATGTAGATTTGCAGAGTGTCTTTAAAAGGAAAATATATTTTAGGGTATATTTTTAAATTATTGAAGAAAAATGTGGTCTAAAATTTGTCGCTCCTGCGCTTGCGCACAATGGCTCTATTCCACCAGAGAAATGGCGGGTCCCTTGGCGTCTTGCTGAGATCTTTGTTCATGACAATTAAAAAGGGGGGAAATATTGTTGTGGCTCTATGGCTCACACTTTTAGAGTAAGTATATTTGGAGGCAAATCACTTAGTGGGCAGAGAGCTTTAATCCTTCGACTTGATTTAACATCTTCCAATAAAACACTTCAATTTTCCAATTTCCAATTCGCTTGGCGTACTTTATCACAATCAATAAAGCTCAAAGGGAACTCTGGAACATGTAGGTGTCTATTTGCCTCATTAAGGTTTCAATCATGGCCAGTTATATGTTCCGAAGTCGATCTTTCGACGCCCTTAAAGTTGCAACAGTGTCAAAAAACGCATACTGTATAAGAGAATCCTTCGGTAAATATTTTCCCAATGACGGTCATGCTCTGACGGGTATCAGCTAGTAAGTTATTCAATTTGTCTAATACCGGTGTTTTCCGGTGATTTTTAGTCTCTTTTCATCCTGTAAAATACAAACTTATAAGATCACCTTTTGAGGACGTGTGTGTGCATGTGTGCCGTATGTGTGTTTGTGTCCCCTCTTGTGTTTGAGTCTTCAGTCTTTTGACTGGTTTGATGCAGCTCTCCATGCCTCCCTGTCCTGAGCTAACCGTTTCATCTCTACATAGCTACCACACCCTACATCCGAGGCAATCTGTTTAACATATTCTAACCTCGGTCTACCCCTACAGTTCTTGTCCTCGACCCTTCCTTCCGTAACTAAGCTTGCTATTCCTGGGTGTCTTAGTATGTGTCCTACCAACCTATCTCTTCTCTTCATTAGCAGTCGCCAGAAACATCTCTCCTCTCCCACTCGTCTTAATACCTCTTTGTTTGTAACCCTATCTACCCATCTGATCTTCATCATTCTCCTGTAACACCACATTTCAAATGCTTCAATTCTTTTCTTTTCTGCTGCACCAATTGTCCAAGTTTCACTTCCATAGAGCGCCACGCTCCAGACAAAGGCTTTCAAAAATGACTTCCTAATACCTAAATCTATATTCGATGTCAGCAATTTCCTTTTTTGTAGAAATGCTTTCTTTGCCTGAGCCAACCTACTTTTTATATCCTCTTTGCTTCGTCCATCACTGGTTATTCTGCTTCCTAAGTAACAGAAGTCTCCTACTTCCTTCAGCTTTTCACCTGCCAATTTGATCTCCATAGAGTTTTCTGATTTATTTCCGCTGCATTCCGGTATTTTTGTTTTACATTTATTACTTTTCATCATGAATTATTTCCGTAAGACGTAGTCCATACCATTCAAAAACTCATTCAGATCCTCAGGCGTGTCGGCCAAGATGACGATGTCATCAGCAAATCTCAGAGTTGAAATTATTTCTCCTTGAATCTTCACTCCCACTTTACATTTTTCTCTAATTTCCTTCATTGCTTGTTCAATGTAAAGATTGAAAAGTATGGGTGATAAGTTGCAGCCTTGCCTTACACCTTTCTGAATACCAGCTTCTCCCTAAACTTGATAAGGAGGGACTACTACCTCGTCCAAACTCGACTATACCGTTCAAATGTTAACAACTTTCACCAATCCAACATGGAGCCATGCGAAATAATTCACCGACATTCTATATCTCCGTAATAATTACTGCCGTTAACCCGATTTTTAAATGGTGATGGAGGATGCTATAATACGCTTAACTATGCCACTTTCCAAGTCCAGATAAGCATAGAACCAACATGGCGACAAAGCGAAGTGAAGATGCCACAATGGAATTAATTACACAGGTAGCCTATAATAATTGCGTATAATTAATGAGGCTTGGTTCTTGGTGTACGTGTAGTAGCGGCAGGCTCGTTCCGAACAGAGAACAGTACTTACCATAACCATTAGGACATTGGCTCAAGCAATAATTCAACAGTAATGAACAGTGCAACATCTATTGATCGAGGGTAGTATAATGATAATACATAGGCTACCTCAGCGATAATTCCATGCTTCGATCCAGACAAGTGGCTAGTATAATATTCGTGTCACCATCTTTCTTAATTCCTCTGTATGTACGTGGAGCAGTGTACAACGGTACTTATCCTGAGAACTAGGGCGAAATGCGCATTTATGTTCGACGATGTTGAAATGTAAATATTATATGTCAGAAAACTGTATCATAATGAGGGTCATCATAACACTATTTTCCATTATGAAACAGTTTCTCCCGCCAATCAGAGCTCAAGAAACAGTTGTGTGACCAATTTGGTAAGGATAGCATCACACCTGCGCTGACTTCCACGGCCTTCTATTTTAAATTTCACTGCGTGGCTTCTTGTGTCATAGTGGGGTATTCCAGGAGGCCATGGTATTCTCTGCGTCCCATGCGCTCTGTTCAGTACATAAAACTGGCGAAATCTCGACAGATAATTATGAATATTTACGTTCGAACATAAAATAGTTATAATTATCGTCGAACATAAACAGTCGAATTCAACTCGCCAATACTGGTAATTAAGACGCTCGTTTTATAAACATACTCTTGTCTTAATTATTGCCATTATAGGCTCGTTGCATAATGTACTATTAAGGTCACATGTCGTCAAATTAAGTGTATATAACTGCAACATTAAGGGCATAATTACAGGTCTAATTCTGGTGTGTTAGTGCAAATATTAAACACATGTTACAGACCATCGACCGTGATAGCAACGCTCGCTAAAGAACAGTGCAAGGCTACAGAGCCAAGCTATCTCCGGACTTGGTAGACGAGCGGGTTTGGACCCAATCGTTCGCCGCCCTTGAAATGGTATTCTGTAGTTTCCCAATTTTAAATCTAGCTTTCGTTTGAAAACATGCTTTGGCCACTGCCTGCTAGATAATAAATTGTATAAAATATATTTTATCAAGCTTTGTGACATCGTGGTCATGTAGCCCCGTGTACTTGGCTGTGTGTATGAAATTTGACTAATAACCTGTGTTATTGAGATGGCTGTATTAGTGTGTGTATGTGTAATTCAGATGAGGATTGGGAAAGAGGCGGCTATAGTCTTAAGTTAGGAACCATCCCGACATTTTCTTGGAGTAGAAGTTGGAAACCACGTAAAATCATTAAATCACTTCCAGGATGGCTGAGGTAGGAATCGAATCCACCTCTTCTCAGTTTCCACTCAAGAGGCTGAGTTTACCCCGTTACAGCCCTTAGACCATAATTCAATTTCTTGGCAGATCCGGGAATCGAACCCCCTCCAGTGTGACAACCATGAATGCTAGCCACTACCGTACACCAAGAGGTGGTCTGTAACTTATAATAGAACAAACCGTCAAGATCAACACAGTGGATATTTTCCGGCATTAGTTACGTAATGCAAGAAACTGGAGACTTCTTCCCAAAGTCCCCGGAAAAGGCGGGAAACAGACCCCGTCCAGAATGCTCTCGGGGTCACCCGATCTCACCAGCCGTAAAACCCAGGGAATTTAGAAAGCAAAGAAGCTACATGCACCTCGACCTTTTTGACACTTCTTACGACTGGAAGGGAGCCCAGTGGATGCATTCGATTTCCCATTCAGAAAGAAAAGAAGAGTTTCAAACCTGCTGGAATATTATACTTATCTACTTATACTTATTATTTGGGGCCTTTTTTTTCCAACCTGGATCCTTTTTTTTAGCCTATTTTCAATTTTGAAAAAAATAGGCTTATGAGATCACCTTTTGTCCGTGTGTGTGTGTGTGTGTGTGTGTGTGGTGTGTGTGTGTGTCCCCTAATAAAATCTAAACGGCTGAGCGATTTCAATGAAACTCTGTAAGTTCATAGCACTATTCCCGGCGAACCCGACCGTGCCCTTCAAACTTTGTTACGTCTCACCAATCCAACATGGCGGCTTTGCAAAATATTTCACCAGCATTCAATATCTCCGAAACTATTCCCGAAATCACCCTGGAATTTATTACGGTGATAAAGAGGACTACTAGAAGTTCACCTATGTAACCTTTGAAAAACTGGTAACTACAAAACGAACATGGCGGCCACGCGAATTTGCGACTTTTAAATAGACGTTTCTCGCGATTTAACCAACCAAACGCAATAAAACTTGGTACAGTATATGTTTATACACATTGTAATGCACCGACATCTAACTTCGTTGAATTGTTTACATAACCACAAGATGGCGGATGTGCGAAATATTTCACCGGCATTCTATATCTCTGAAACTATTAGTGGTATCACCCTGAAATTTTGTACGGAGATAAAGGACACTACTGGAAGTTCATCTATAAGACTTTCAGAAACCAGTTAACTACAAAACGAACAAGGTGGCCAAGCGAATTTGAAAATTTTAAATAGACCTTTCTCGCGATTTAATGTTCCAAACGCAATGAAATCTGGTACAGGAAATGTTTATACACATTGTAATGCACTGGTATCTAATTTAGTTCAATTGTTTACATAACCTCAAGATGGCGGCTGTGCGAATTTCGAAAAATAAGTTTTTATTTCTTGTGTCGTAATCATGCGATCGAAGTGAAAGTTTGAATAATAAACCTACGCAATAATTTTCCTTTAATGGTACATGACTCTATGGCCTATACATTTAACAATCCAACATGGCAACCATCCGAAATATGTAGACGGCTCTGAATATCTACGAATCTATTATAGCAATCAAACTGATTTTATTTTATTTACATAGGGGCTATGAACTTAAGTTCGCCTATAGGACTTTAAATAACCTGGTGTTCACAAATCCAACATGGCGGCGACGCGAAGTATAAATGTTCACATGAACGTTTCTCGCAATTTAACCATCTGAGATCAGTGAAACTTGGTACAGTAAATCCTTATACGAATGTTAATCCACTGGCATCTAATTTATTTCAATTGTTTCCATAACCACAAGATGGCAGCTGAGTGAAATTTTTAAATCTCCTTTTTATTTCTTGTGTCCTAATCATGCGATTGAAGTTTGAATACTACACGTACACAATAATCTTCATGTAGGCCTAACAGTACATAACTCTAGGACCTATATATATAAAATCCAACATGGCGACCATCCGAAATATTTAGTCGGTTCTCAATATCTACGAATCTATTACAGCAATCAAACTGAAATTTTGTATGTTGATGGTGGCAATATGTAGGATATATGAAAATAGGCTTTATAGTTCTTCACGGAACTACTTGTTTTGTCCGAGGATCAAGTTGATCTGAATGTACATTTTAACTATTTTAACACAAAGAGTGTACCATCAGTATTAGTAGCCCATTTAAAGTACTTGCTACAGGGTTCTTGTAATCTTCTATTATTTTCTAGAAATAATCGTAAACGAAGTTTGATGTTTTTCAGTCTGTCAACACGATTATACCCAATTGTGTTAACCGACTTCGTTTACTAAGGCAACACTGAAAAAGGTGAGGTGCCGCTTCCTGGTGGTTCTGATTGGTACTTGGAAGGACTCACCAGAGAGCGATATGCTCTATCTGTATATACGAGGCACGTCCAGAAAGTAAGCTCCGTTTGGTAATAAAATTAAATTGTGTACATATACAGAAAAAATATTTATTGCACAACATTCTACACCTCTTAAACTACTTTTCCACATAACTGCCGAACTTTTGCAGGCATTTGTCATAGCGTGGCACAAGTTTTGGATACCTTCTTCATAGAACTTTGCCGCCGACCCGTAACGAGAGTGAAGACTCCCCTGTAAGATATCCTACAGTTTGGCCACAACTGTTAGGCAAATTGCGTGCTTACCAGGAGAACTGCGTATGTTTAGGAGTTCTCCTGACCACATACGCAATTTGCCTTACAGTGGTGGCCAAATAGTAGGATATCTTACAGGGGAGTCTTCACTCTCGTTTACGGGTCAGCGGCAATGTTCTATGAAGAAGGTATCCAAAACTTGTGCCACGCTATGACAAATGCCTGCAAAAGTTCGGCAGTTATGTGGAAAAGTAGTTTAAGAGGTGTAGAATGTTGTGCAATAAATATTTTTTCTGTATATGTACACAATTTAATTTTATTACCAAACGGAGCTTACTTTCTGGACGTGCCTCGTATATATATTTGTATAATTCTGTGTCTTTGTATTGTTACTTCTTTTGGTTTTAAATAATAAATCGGCTACAAATTGGTGACCCCGACGTGATTTGAAGTAAATATTAGAAAACATCACTTACAGTGTTAGTTATCATTCCGTCTTTTATAAGTATTATTCTGCTAACTTCATGGCACTCAACGATCAACCAGCGGTGCATCATGTTTCCGTCAAGGTACCCCCGTTTTGGTCTGAAAATCCAGCTCATTGATTTGCGCAACTTGAAGGTCAGTTCATTTTAGCTAACGTAACTGCGGACGCTACAAAATATAGTCATGTAGTAGCTAGCTTAAGTGAAAAATTAGCTATCGAAGTTCAGGACATTTTATCGTCGCCGCCAGATACTAATAAGTATGCCACAATAAAGCAGGCGTTAATCGACCGCATGCCACAATCTAATGCAAAACGAATAGAGAAGCTACTGCGAACCGAGGAACTCGGAGACCGTACTCCATCTCAACCCCTTATCGTCTGAAAACATTAGCCGGTACCACCATGGCAGATGATATGCTTAAGAACATTTGGATGTCTCGCCTGCCTTCCAATGTACAGAAGATCCTCACAGTTTCAGAAGGCAATCTTGATGGGCTTGCAAAAATAGCCGATAGATTACTTGAACTATATCCGGTAACACCCAGTACCTCTATAATGGCCTCTACTTCCGAACCTACTATCATTGCGTCATTGCAATTCCAAATTAACGAACTGAGGAAACTAGTTACCGAGATGTCAACGAGAAACACTCGATCCAGCCGATCAGCTTCGAGACGTAGTTCTCCGTACCGTTATCGCTCCCCACGATCACCTTCAGTTAACAGGGACACTTGTTGGTTTCACCGTAAGTTTGGCTCTAATGCTCGTCAATGTCGCCCTCCATGTAATCAGGGAATCTGTCCCGGGAGTCAGTAGCGACGGCAACTGACCCCACACCTTCGAATCGCCGTCTGTTCATGACCGAACTATCATCAAAAGTTGCCTTCCTGATAGACACTGAAGCTGACGTTTCTGTTTATCCTGCAGCTCGCCTTACTCGCCGTAGCCTCGAAGAATACCAACTTTTTGCCGCGAACGGTACAGCTATCAAGGCTTACGGACATATAGTTCTGAAACTTGATTTTTCCCTACGCCGTGATTTCACGTGGCGTTTCATTGTTGCCGATGTTACTCATCCCATCATCGGAGCCGACTTTCTCGCATACTTCGGAATTCTCCCTGATCTTCGTCATAGACGTCTCATTGATTCAACGACCAACTTGACCAGTAATGGTCATATCCACTGCATCGCTTGCCCATCAATTCGAACTGTAGTCGGCGATTCTCCCTACCACTTGTTGCTTAGTAAATTCACTGAAATTACTCATCCATCTTCAACCCTTACACCAATCCAACATTCTACTGTTCATCATATTGTTACCACTCCAGGTCAACCAATTCGATCAAGGCCACGCCGGCTGGCATCTGAAAAAATAACACTGCCAAACGAGAGTTTGAAATCATGCTAGCCCAAGGAATTTGTCGACCATCTACAAGTTGTTGGTCATCCCCACTGCACATGGTCCAAAAGAAGAACAATCAGTGGAGACCTTGTGGTGACTATCGTCAGCTGAACTCTCGCACAATTCCTGATCGCTACCCAGTCCCACATATTGAAGACTTCGCCATCAACTTTCATGGACGTCATGTATTCTTCACCATTGACCTTGTTCGTGCTTTTCACCATATTCCCATTGCAAAAGAAGACACTCCCAAAACTGCTATTCGTTGTCATGCTACCGATTTTTGGACTGACAATTTACCTATTGTTCTCCTGGGCAACCGCACTGCGATTAAGGAGGATATTGGTGCAACCGCTGCTGAGTTAGTTTATGGTCAAACATTGCATCTTCCAGGCGAGTTCTTCACGAACACCAGCAGTGATATCATCGATGCGTCCAACTTTGTCAGAGACCTCAGTACGAGATTCAGGCAGCTGCGTCCAGTCGCTCCAAAGATACACGGTGCTCAACAGGCTTTCATCTTTCGTGACCAAAAAACCTGTTCACGTGTGTTCGTACGGCACGACGCAGTGCGTAGGCCATTACAGCCTCCGTACGATGGCCCTTTTAAAGTGTTGCTTCGTGCCACCAAGACCTACGACATTGAGAACAATGGGAAACGATCAACAGTGTCCATTGATCGACTGAAACCTGCCTTCATCGCAACGCCAGATGACTCCATTCCGCCTAGGTCTTCGACAACTCCAGTTATTCCAGAACGGGACTCAGCCGAACCAACACCACAGACGTCTACCTTACCTTCCCCCGTTATTACCCGTTCCGGACGATGGGTTCGGTTTACTGAGAAATATAGTCGAACTCTAAGGAAGGAGTATTGAGGTGCCGCTTCCTGGTGGTACTGATTGGTATTTGGGAGGACTCACCAGAGAGCGATATGCTCTATCTGTATATATATTTGTATAATTCTGTGTCTTTGTATTGTTACTTCTTTTGGTTGTAAATAATAAATCGGCTACAAAGGCTTTCAACACCATAAAGTGATTTATTTATCGTGTGGCTTTTAGTGCCGGGAGTGTCCGAGGACTTTTCGGCTCGCCTGAGGCTGTAGCTGCTTCAAGCGGACTATCCAGAGGGTGAGCTACAAGTTCCGTTCAATTTCAAGTAGTTCCAACTTTCGCTACCAGATGTCACTGATAACCTATTGGTTAACGTTAGAACTTTTATAGAGCCTTCTAACGAAATCTAACCTAGAAGTTTAGCTTCACACAAGTTTAGCCCGTGAAAGGATCTTTTACATGCCATAAATCTATGACAAGGGACCGCCGGCTTTACTTCCCCTCCGAAGGAAGGCATACTGAAGGATTTTAACGCTCTTAATAAATTCTGACGACTTCGGCCGGGTTTGAACCCACTATCTTGGGTACAGCAGTTCAGCATGCTACCAACTACGCCACGGAAACCACTAACGCCATAAAGAAATAATAGTAGTAATAGTTGTAGTACATGTCATTCTCATCTAAACGAACCATTAATCAATTAATCAAGCCCCTTTAAACAATTATCAAGATCAACACCTTGTCTATATTAGATCCAGCATTCTTTCCAGTTTTTCATACCATGCCGGGATCCTGAAGAACCCTTCTACAAATAATGAGATCCTCATTTTATTAAGATACTAATCTCTTTTGTAAAACTGTGCTAGCTTGGAGCAAATCCTTGACTACGATCTCTCAATCCAGAGTGCTTGACACTCAGCCCTTGACCGACATTATCTCTTCTACCGTAACTTTGAAGTACTCTCCATCTCTTACATCGCTCCTTTCTGCCTCCTTGAAACTTTACTCTCAACACCGCAATTTCTGCAGTTTTAGATTCTGGAGATACGCAACCTACATTTTCGTCAAAATTAAATTATTAATAATAAGATAAAAAATAAATAAATACATAAATAATATTATTAATAATAATAATAAATACATAATAAATAAATAATAAATAAATAAAATAAAATAATTAAAATAAAATAAAACAAGAAGTTCCGTGACTAACTAAAGAGCCGACTTTACTTAAAAATTAAGATTCATGCCAATCTATATAGACCTAATAATGAAGAAATTAATTTGGCAATATCGAAATTTCTAATTAGTTCGAAATATGAAAATCCACAGCCTGCTTTCAGTCTCCGACCGGGTCAGGAATGGAATGAATGAAGCCCCCATCTAGCGGCGAGGATATGAACTGTGCCAGCTGCCGAGGCCTGACGCACTCCTCTGGGGCAATGATTAAATGAATGACAGATGGAATGAAATGATAGTGGAGAGTGTTGCTGGAATGAAATTTTGACAGGGAAAACCGGAGTACCCGGAGAAAAACCTGTCTGCCTCCGTTTTGTCCAGCACAGATCTCACATGGAGTGACCGGGATTTGAACCACGGACCCAGCGGTGAGAGGCCGGCGTGATGCCGCCTAAGCCACGGAGGCTTCTAGTTCGAAATATACCTGGTATAATGTAGCCTAATAGAGCACTACAGTTGGCAGCCCTGGTGACTAAATATATTGTTAGTTCCATCACTTATGGTACAGAATACAAAATTTGGTTGAAGTCAAATGGATAGCATGGACATTACATGTAGTTAACCATTGGATCTATTAAGCACGTAAAATCATGTTGGCAACAATGTCATGCATGTGTTGGTCAGAAATAATCTGAAATGTTATGATCTCCTGTTGTGCCAATTTTGGATGAAATCCAATTGTTAGTATAGAAGTTACATGTATTTAAAAAAAAAGTCCTCTCGGCACGCCGGAAGGCGGAGGTAGATTTCACCGGTCAAACTTGGGGATAGGCGAAAATAGGCAGAATATGCAGGTTTTCGTAGAAGGATCAGACCTCATTTATTTCGAGAAGGTATTTTATAATTGGAGCTTAATTAACTTTGTTTTTCGTCATTTTATGCTTATTTTAAACATTTTATTGTCTTATGGGAACGGTAACCTTCTTGTCATTTGGGGTCCATTTTTATACTTGTGGTCACACTGTCCTTATGCAAGGTTTCGACACTGATGTGTAACTATGTAACGGCCTGTTACTTCTTCACGCAAAATTATATCTTCCGCAGAGATTTTGGTTGGTTCCTCAGTTTAGGGGCTGCGACAACGCGGTCATGTAACCCCGTGTACTTAGGGATGGCTGTATTAGTCTGTAATTCAGGTAAGGACTGCAGACGGTCAATTTCAAGCAGTAGTTCCTAATGTTGCTACCAGGTACTACCGTCAACGACACCTACCTGTGAACTTGGCTACTAGATGCCACCGCAGCCAGCAACTCGCAACGAACGTTGGAATTTCCCCTCCAAAGGAAAGCATCCGGAGGGATTTTTAGCGCTCTTAGAAAATCCGACGACTTCGGCCGGCTTTGAACTCGCGACCTTGGGCATAGACATTCAGCATGCTTGCTACCAGTTACGCCACCGAAGCCGCTTCACACTTAGTCAGATGGAATTCTGAATATGATCTCGTGCAAGTGCGTTATCTTGGCAACGTTAGATGGCTCATCCCTCATCAATTTAGTAGAGTTGCCATGGCAAGCACTGATAGCTCTTGGCATTTTCTTATAATTCCGAAATCATTTTTCTCATCCCTTGGCATAATGGTGGGTCATATCAAAAATTCTTTCAGACAAAATTTTAGGTAATTATTAGGGGAATATTGTCCATTTTGAACGGTTTTGGGATTGTGCCTATTAAGAGAGATATAATTAATGTTTCCCGAAAAACCCACTTTTTCCCACCCCTTTGGTCAATGGTTGGTGCTATAAAAAAAACTCTTCAAACATAAATTTTTGGGCTTTATCCGACACATAGTATGAACGTTAAACAGATTCGATATTTCACATATTAAGAGAGTTATAGCAATATTTCACTTTTTCGAAAAAAAAGCCCCCCATTTTCACCCCCTTCGACCGATTTAGCCCTTTAACGAACTCGACCGAGATTTTATAGGTATACATATTCGGTAAAATATTCAAAGTGATTGGTGCAAAATTACGGCAGTTATCGTGTCCACAAGAAACTGATATGCATATATATATATACATACACATATACATACATAAATTATATATAAACTTTTGAACTGACGGTGGTTTTGGGGTCTGGGGGATGTGAAACGCGAAGATATGTCGAAATTTTCCGGAAGTCGAAACATGGTACCCATTGCAATAGTTAGCTTTCTAATGAAATCTACCTCTGGTTGGTTCCTCAGTTTAGGGGCTGCGACAACGCGGTCATCTAACACCGTGTACTTTGGGTGAGTGTAGAATCTGTCTGATAAACGGTGTGAATTGTAATGGCTGTAGTAGTCTTAATTCAGGTAAGGACTGCAGACGGTCAATTTCAAGCAGTAGTTCCTAATGTTGCTACCAGGTACTACCGTCAACGACACCTAGCTGTGAACTTGGCTACTAGATGCCACCCTTACCAGCAACTCGCAACGAACGTTGGAACTTCCCCTCCAAAGGAAAGCATACTGAGGGATTTTAGCTCTCTTAGAAAATCCGACGACTTCGCCCGGCTTTGAAACCGCGACGTTGGGCATAGTCATTCTGCATGCTACCAGTTACGTCACCGAAGCCGCTTCCCACTTAGATGAAAATACTGAATCTGATCTCGTGCAAGTGCGTTGTCATGGCAACGTCTGATGGCTCATCCCTCATCAATTTAGTAGTGTTGCCATGGCAACCTCTGATAGCTCTTGGCATTTTCATATAATTCCGAAATCATTTTTCTCATCCCTTGGCATAATGGTGGGTCATAACAAAAATTCTTTCAGACAAAAGTTTTTGGTAATTATTAGGGGAATATTGTCCATTTCGTACGGTATTGATATTGTGCCTATTAAGAGAGATATGATTAATGTTTCCCGAAAAACCCACTTTTCCCTCCTCTTTGGTCAATGGTTGGTGATATAAAAAAACTCTTCAAACATAAATATTTGGGCTTTATCCGACACATAGTATGAACGTTGAACGGATTCGATATTTCATATATTAAGAGAGTTATAGCAATATTTCACTTTTTCGAAAAAAAGTCCCCCATTTTCACCCCCTTCTACCGATTTAGCCCAGTAACGAACTCGACCGAGATTTTATAGGTATACATATTCGGTAAAAAGTGATTGGTGAAAAATTACGGCAGTTATCGTGTCCACAAGAAACTGATATATACTTTTGAACTGACGGTGGTTTTGGGGTCTGGGGGATGTGAAACGCGAAGATATGTCGAAATTTTCCGGAAGTCGAAACATGGTAGCCTACCCATTGCAATAGTTAGCTTTCTAATGAAATCTACCTCTGGTTGGTTCCTCAGTTTAGGGGCTGCGACAACGTGGTCATCTAACCCCGTGTACTTTGGGTGAGTGTAGAATCTGTCTGATAAACGGTGTGAATTGTAATGGATGTATTAGTCTGTAATTCAGGTAAGGACTGCAGACGGTCAATTTCAAGCAGTAGTTCCTATTGTCGCTACCAGGTACTACCGTCAATGACACCTAGCTGTGAACTTGGCTACTAGATGCCACCCCAACCAGCAACTCGTAAAGAACGTTGGAACTTCCCCTCCAAAGGAAAGCATACTGAGGGATTTTAGCGCTCTTAGAAAATCCGATGACTTTGGCCGGCTTTGAAACCGCGACCTTGGGCATAGACATTCTGCATGCTACCAGTTACGTCACCGAAGCCGCTTCCCACTTAGTCAGATGTCAAAGTCAACCCCTGGCACCAACCAGCCCATGACGGGCTAAGGCCGACCAAGCGACCGCTGCCCAGCCATTTGGCCTGCAGATATTGGGGTGACGCGTGATCAGCGCGTCGGGTCCCCTCGGCCGTTAATATTGGTATTCGTGATCGGGGTGCTGTCTCACTGTCAGACAGCTACTCAATTGTCCTCACGAGGCTGAGTGCACCCCGTTCCAACCCTCACGTCAGTTTTAAAATCCTTGACGGAGCCGGGGATCGAACCCGGGGACTCCGGGTGAGAGGCAGGCGCGCTACCCCAACACCACGGGGCCGGCTTAGTCAGATGGAAATACTGAATCTGATCTCGTGCAAATGCGTTGTCATGGCAACGGCTCATCCCTCATCAATTTAGTAGTGTTGCCATGGCAACTTCTGATAGCTCTTGGCATTTTCTTATAATTCCGAAATCATTTTTCTCATCCCTTGGTGTAATGGTGGGTCATATCAAAAATTCTTTCAGACAAAAGTTTTAGGTAATTATTAGGGGAATATTGTCCATTTTGTACGGTTTTGATATTGTGCCTATTAAGAGAGATATGATTAATGTTTCCCGAAAAACCCACTTTTTCCCACCCCTTTGGTCAATGGTTGGTGCTATCAAAAAACTTATTTGGCATAAATTGTTGGCACTTATCCGACACATATTATGAACTTTGAATGGATTCGATATTTCACGTATTAGGAGACTTATAGCGAAATTTCAATTTATCGAAAAAATCCCCCCATTTTCACCCCCTTCGACCGATTTTGCCCATTAACGAACTCGACCGAGATTTTATAGGGATACATATTATGTAAAAAATTCAAAGTGATTGGTTCCTCAGTTTAGGGGCTGCGACAACGTGGTCATCTAACCCCGTGTACTTTGGGTGAGTGTAGAATCTGTCTGATAAACGGTGTGAATTGTAATGGATGTATTAGTCTGTAATTCAGGTAAGGACTGCAGACGGTCAATTTCAAGCAGTAGTTCCTAATGTTGCTACCAGGTACTACCGTCAATGACACCTAGCTGTGAACTTGGCTACTAGATGCCACCCCAACCAGCAACTCGTAAAGAACGTTGTAACTTCCCCTCCAAAGGAAATCATACTGAGGGATTTTAGCGCTCTTAGAAAATCCGACGACTTCGGCCGGCTTTGAAACCGCGACCTTGGGCATAGACATTCTGCAAGCTACCAGTTACGTCACCGAAGCCGCTTCCCACTTAGTCGGATGTCAAAGTCAACCCCTGGCACCATCCAGCCCATGACGGGCTAAGGCCGACCAAGCGACCGCTGCCCAGCCATTTTGCCTGCAGATATTGGGGTGACGCGTGATCAGCGCGTCGCGTCCCCTCGGCCGTTAATATTGGTATTCGTGATCGGGGTGCTGTCTCACTGTCAGACAGCTACTCAATTGTCCTCACGAGGCTGAGTGCACCCCGTTCCAACCCTCACGTCAGTTTAAAAATCCTTGACGGAGCCGGGGATCGAACCCGGGGACTCCGGGTGAGAGGCAGGCGCGCTACCCCAACACCACGGGGCCGGCTTAGTCAGATGGAAATACTGAATCTGATCTCGTGAAAGTGCGTTGTCATGGCAACGGCTCATCCCTCATCAATTTAGTAGTGTTGCCATGGCAACCTCTGATAGCTCTTGGCATTTTCTTATAATTCCGAAATCATTTTTCTCATCCCTTGGCGTAATGGTGGGTCATATCAAAAATTCTTTCAGACAAAAGTTTTAGGTAATTATTAGGGGAATATTGTCCATTTTGTACGGTTTTGATATTGTGCCTATTAAGAGAGATATGATTAATGTTTCCCGAAAAACCCACTTTTTTCCACCCCTTTGGTCAATGGTTGGTGCTATCAAAAAACTTATTTGACATAAATTGTTGGCACTTATCCGACACATATTATGAACTTTGAATGGATTCGATATTTCACGTATTACGAGAGTTATAGCGAAATTTCAATTTATCGAAAAAAAGCCCCCCATTTTCACCCCCTTCGACCGATTTTGCCCATTAACGACCTCGACCGAGATTTTATAGGGATACATATTATGTAAAAAATGCAAAGTGATTGGTGCAAAATTACGGTAGTTATCGTGTCCACAAGAAACTGATATACATATATATATATATATATATACATAAATTATAGATAAACTTTTGAACTTACGGTGGTTTTGGGGTCTGGGGGATGTGAAACGCGAAGATATGTCGAAATTTTCCGGAAGTCGAAACATGGGACCCATTGCAATAGTTAGCTTTCTAATGAAATCTACCTAATTGGACCAATCAGCAGGCTTAGAATCATGTTGGAAGCACTGACGTATATTGGTTACTCAAAACTAATCTAGAATGTAAGGTACTATACGTGTGCAAAGTTTAGAGCCGTTGGCTTGAATACTTTCTGATATATTGAAATTAGGGTAAAAAATAGAGACAGCATTTTTTAACTTTGGCAGCCCTCGTTGCTCTTAATAATACGCACAGTCATATCTGTAATTGTACACATAGCACATACGAAATTTGATTGAAATCGAATTGATAGCATAAAAGATAGGTGTATTTACAATTGGTCCTATCAGCAGTCTTTGAATCATGTTGGTAGTACTAAGGTTCATTAGTTACTCCAAATTAATCTAGAATGTCAGGTACTATACGTGTGCATAGTTTATGGCTGTCGGCTTGCATACTTTCTGAAATATTGGTATTTGGATAAAAACAATAGAGAGTGCATTTATTAACAGTTGGCAGCCCTGGTGGCTCTTAAGATAACGCTCAGTCATATCTGTACACACTCCTACCAAGACTCCTCTCCACCCACGAAAGAGGTAATCAGACAGATCATCCAGTCACTGAAGAACAACAAAGCACCTGGTGAAGATACAATAATAGCCGAACTCTGGAAGTCTACAGGCGACAAAGCGATTGACAAACTAACAGAGATTATCCATGAGATCTGGAATACTGAGAAACTCCCCAGTGACTGGACATCATCCCTAATATATCCCCTTCACAAGAAAGGTGACAAAGCAGATGTAAACAACTACCAAGGCATCTCACTTCTCTCGATAACATATAAAATTCTCTCGCAAGCCCTTCAGACCCGGGCAGAGAAACAACTAGATTCGCAATTGGGAGAGCATCAAGGAGGATTTGGAAAAGGGTGCTCATATGTTGACCAGATCATGACCCTTAAACTTGTTCTTACATATCTGACTCTCAGGAACAGGAAGTTTGTGGTGACCTTCATAGACTTCAAGAAGGCCTACGATTCTATTGATCGACGTACAGTCCGTCAAATTCTAAAGGAAATGGGCCTAGACAACAAAACAAAAACAATTATCCAACAGACCATAACCAATACGACCTCCAGAGTGAAATTCAGGGGAGAGATTTCGATCACCTTCGAAATCAAGACAGGTGTTAGACAAGGAGATGGATTATCGCCTCTACTTTTCAACTGCGTATTAGAAAATGTCATTCGGCAGTGGCGCAATGAGATGTGTAATGAAGAGGTCGACAACGGACTCAGAATAGGTTATAAGAAAATGGATCTGACAATTGACTGCCTAGCTTTTGCAGATGATCTAGTTATTTTTTCGGATTCCATAAATACTGCTACAAAACAAATCATCAAACTTAAAACCCAAGCGGCAAAGGCAGGCCTCCAGATCTCCTTGGAGAAAACGGAATTTATAACTAACATCAGAGAGTTATATGTGGAAAAACAAATAATCAAGCGGGCAGAAAAAATTAAGTATTTAGGCTACTGGATAAAACCAAACAACTCTGAGAAAGAAGCATTTACATCAACGATCAACAAGATGGAAACTGCGTACCAGCTAACCAGATATGTTTACAATAAACCATCAGTGTCCATCAATGCCAAGATTAGGCATTATTGTTCAGTTATTCGTCCAGAAGCTCTGTACGCAGCAGAATGCCTTGCAGTGAATAAGAAAGATTTAGTTGAAAAGTTACAGGCCAAAGAACGAAATATCCTGAGAAAGATCCCAGGACCACTCAGAGAAAATGGAGAGTACAGGAGGCGACATAACAACGAACTCTACATACGTGTGGAAAGGTTAACGGACTTGATGCGAAAAAGAAGAATTTGTTTCTATGGCCACATGAGCTCGCCGAGACTGACCAACCGCATATTTTCCTACTTTGTAGAAAAGAAAACCAAGGGACCATGGTTTTCTGAGATCGAAAAAGATCTTATAGAAGTAGGGATTTCGCTTGAGGACATTCAAGAACGTCTTCCTCTCCAGATAAAACTTAGAGCACACCTGCGATTCCAAGAAAAACCAAAACTGAGAACAGGAAGTAGTGGACGGCAGACAGAAGGAGGCGCACAGGAAATGGATGAAGGACTGCTGGGAAAAGATTGAAGCACAAAGACGGAAACAGTCGAAGTAACGTGGTCCATAGCTGGCCGAAACGAAGAAGAAGTGGAAGAAGAAGATAATAAAACAAAACAAAATAAAATAAATTAGGCCTAAAATAAAATAAAATAAATCGTTAACGAGCGGCGGCTTGAACGTTAGGCAATAGCAGATGCCGACAATAAGCACTTTTTGCTGCTTACTAATAGCTGATGGTTCTTGACCAATAGCATGCTTTCTCTATCTCTCCACGTGAACTCCAGAATCCGGTTCTGGTGGCCTGCTCGCGTGTCAGGTCTCCAGTGTAGCACATCCTCACGTAGTTCTGTCCTGTCTCGCTGCTTGCTCTCAGTGACTACGATGGAGAGTTGACAACACTGTACCTCGAGATGGGAAAGCCTTGACTCCCCGCAGACATGGAATATGAACATATCTGCCCAGCTAGGTTTCAAAGGCAAGCCTCTCGTTAACGAGGAAAGTGGGAGAGCTAGGCTGAGCTTCCATTGGCGCTTTACCCGCTAGTTAACAATCGCTACGGTCAACCAACGCGCAGCAAGGCCAGCAGCACTCGTATCTCAAACACGTAATACGTGCTCCTTCATTTTACTGGAGAAAGTGTGATACAACCTTGGGAAAATCACGGCCAGGGTAATCATTGTCGGCTTGGGAATTCGAACCTCAAATCACCGAATGGAACAGCTATTCTCTCGTACTCGGCTATCAATGTAGTACCAATTGCTTCTCATTTAAAATCCAGCAAATCGTCTAGGTTATTGCCGTGCGATGAATTTCACATAAGGGATGTAGTGTATGTTCGACTCCCCAAGCGGCGGTCCGGGCATGGTTCCCAAGAGCCCACTGAAGAACCTGACTTGGTGCACCTACTGTCGACCAAAGTATTATGTGTACTCGAGTTTGAAGGTCGTTTATTAACTAACCAATACACCTACATAAAATCCAATACCATCAACATTTTCGTCGTTCTATTTTAGGTTAGTTCATGTAGGTTTGTATTAGGTAGATTTCATTAGAAAGCTAACTATTGCAATGGGTCCCATGTATCGACTTCCGGAAAATTTCGACATATCTTCGCGTTTCACATCCCCCAGACCCCAAAACCACCGTCAGTTCAAAAGTTTATATATAATTTATATACTATATATGTACATCAGTTTCTTGTGGACACGATAACTGCCGTAATTTTGCACCAATCACTTTAAATTTTTTACCGAATATGTATACCTATAAAATTTCGGTCGAGTTCGTTACTGGGCTAAATCGGTCGAAGGGGGTGAGAAAGGGGGTCTTTTTTCGAAAAAGTGAAATATTGCTATAACTCTCTTAATATGTGACTTATCAAATCCGTTCAACGTTCATACTATGTGTCGGATAAAGCCCAAAAATTTATGTTTGAAGAGTTTTTTATAGCACCAACCATTGACCAAAGGGGTGGGAAAAAGTGGGTTTTTCGGGAATCATTAATCATATCTCTCTTAATAGGCACAATATCAAAACCGTACAAAATGGACAATATTCCCCTAATAATTGCCTAAAACTTTTGTCTGAAAGAATTTTTGATATGACCCACCATTATGCCAAGGGATGAGAAAAATGATTTCGGAATTACAAGAAAATGCCAAGAGCTATCAGTGGTTGCCATGGCAACACTACTAAATTGATGAGGGATGAGCCATCAGACGTTGCCAAGATAACGCACTTGCACGAGATCAGATTCAGATTTTCATCTGACTAAGTGTGAAGCGGCTTCGGTGACGTACAGTAACTGGTAGCATGCTGAATGTCTATGCCCAAGGTCGCGAGTTCAAAGCCGGCCGAAGTCGTCGGATTTTCTAAGAGCGCTAAAAATCCCTCAGTATGCTTTCCTTTGGAGGGGAAGTTCCAACGTTCGTTGCGAGTTGCTGGTTGCGGTGGCATCTAGTAGCCAAGTTCACAGCTAGGTGTCGTTGACGGTAGTACCTGGTAGCAACATTAGGAACTACTGCTTGAAATTGACCGTCTGCAGTCCTTATCTGAATTACAAACTAATACAGCCATCCCTAAGTACACGGGGTTACATGACCGCCTTGTCGCAGCCCCTAAACTGAGCAACCAACCAAAATCTCTGCGGGAGATATAATTTTGTGTGAAGAAGTAACAGACCGTTACATAGTCACACATCAGTGTCGAAACCTTGCATAAGGACAGTGTGACCACAAGTATAAAAATGGACCCCAAATGACAAGAAGGTTACCGTTCCCATAAGACAATAAAATGTTTAAAATAAGCATAAAATGACGAAAAACAAAGTTAATTAAGCTCCAATTATAAAATATCTTCTCGCAATAAATGAGGTCTGATCCTTCTACGAAAACCTGCATATTCTGCCTATTTTCGCCTATCCCCAAGTTTGTCCGGTGAAATCTACCTCCGCCTTCCGGCGTGCCGAGAGGACTTTTTTTTTAAATTTATATTTTAAAATTTGTTATCGCAATTGGAACGCAAAAAGTGCCCGTTTTTAAGCGTGTTTCAACCATGCGTCACATTTAAGAATTATTATCTCAAAAGCCCGTCATCAGATCGAATCCAAATTTTAACTCAATATACATTGGAGTGTTGTATAACTGGTTTATTAATTTCACAATTTTGTGTGTCCAAGAAACAATGTTGTTATCATTGATGTAAGGTAACTTTTTCTCGGCTCAGGGTGGTTGGAAAATGTAGTTCTTGGTTGCGTTGTAATCATTATACATCAAAAAGTTATGCTGTATGACTGTGAAATACGTAAATTAATTCACTTATTTTATATCGGTTTGTATTTGTATGACGAAATAACACATGGTTCTCGAGCTAGCCGGTCTTGGAACAGCTGTACAGCGTTGCTGAGATGGAGCCCATCACTTCCGAGCGAGACGCGCCATGATGCGTGTGGGCACCATTTCGGCAACGCTGTACAGCTGTTCCCAGACCGGCTAGCTGGTGAAACATGTGTTATTTCCCTGTAGAAATACAAACCGATATAAAATAAGTGAATTAATTTACGTATTACACAGTCATACAGCATAACGTTTCGATGTTTAAGGATTACAATGCAACCAAGAACTACATTTTCCAACTACCCCGATCCGAGAAAAAGTTACCTTACAAAAATAATAACAACTTTGTTTGTTGGCCACATACAATTTTGAAAATAATAAACCAGTTATACAACATTCCAATGTATATTGTGTTAAAATTTGGATTCGATCTGATGACGGGTTTTTGAGATAATAATTCTTAAATGTGACGCATGGTTGAAATACTCTTAAAAAGGTGTACTTTTTGTGTTCCAACTGCCATAAAATATATTAAAATATATATTAAAAATTCGAAACCTACATGACCTAACGTAAAATAGAACGACGAAAATGATGATGTTATTGGATTTTATGTAGGTCTATTGGTTACTTCACAAACAACCTTCAACTCGAGTGCACATAATATTTTGGTCGACAGTAGGTGAAACCCCGAAAAAGACACGGCAATAACCTAGAAGAATTGCTGGATTTTATATACTTGGCCGTGAAAGCCAATATGTCATGCTTCTAATTTCTTCCAAATTAATTATTTTCCAATGCTTTTTTTGTCTCTTGAATTATTATCACAATTTAGTCCATCATCCCTCAAGCAATCTCTGCCCTCTTATTGTATTTCATCTCGGGACAATTTTCTTTATGAAATGTCAGTGTGGGGTGCAGTTAAATGTCATAAAGTTTAGTTATACGTTTATGAAATCTCAAAAGTTTTTACACTCATTCGTCATCGCGGAAGAAAAAAGTTCCCTCTAATTGGAAACATGCCTCGAGCTACATTTAATGCTACCCTACACTCGCAACCAACGAGTCCTAATGTTGTTTCAGCCACTTTAAGAGGCGTTCCTCCAAAGTCACATTTCTTCAGGCTGTATTCGTCTTCTGATTCAATATTGCTGCAGAAGCAGAGTGGTGAGAGCTTCTCGTTAGAGAGAGAGAGAGTTGTAAAGCAGTTTGAGCCACCTAAGCGACATTCCTTCAAGTGACTTGTAATCGACATCTCTTTTCATTTATCTAGGAATTATTTGTTTAACGTGCGGAGTAGCTACGCGTGTTAGAGCGCAAGCCATACTCGGAAGACGAGCGAGTTCGAACCCCACCGTCAGGGTTCGGCGATCATTGAAATGGTTTTCCACCGTTTTCCTTTTTTTTTACTTCAGGCAAATGCTAAAATTGTATCTTACACCAGACCACGGTCATTTCCTTATAACTCCTTGTCTCATTTTAATTTATTATTTATTTATTTATTTGCTTGTTTATTTATTATTTATGTATTTATTTATTTATTTATTTATTTATCTACAGTATTCTATATTTCTATAATCTATATGTTATTCTAATTTTGTTGCTATTTTATTTTATTTTACTTTACTTATTCACATACTTACTTACGGTACCCGCTAGAGATATTCGCTCTCAGTTACGCCTACAAGTTCTAGCTTTTTGGGAGAGTCAGTGGCTAGCTAACCCACTGCCTAGTAAACTGAGAGCGATCAAGGGAACTACTCGCGTGTGGCGGAGCTCTTTCCGGTCACGGAGAGAGTCCGTCTTTTGTGTAGGCTAAGGATAGGTCATACAAGATCCACCGACTCGTACCTGATGAGAAGGGAAGACCCCCCACTTTGTACCTGTGGAGCCGTTTTCACCGTGGTCCACATTTTCACCGAGTGTGTGGATCTTGCTGACTTATGAAGAAACCTTGGTTTGCAGATGACACTCAAACTTATAGTAGCCGATGACGCGGTGGCTACTGATCGCGTTATCCGCTTTATAAGTGAGAGTGGGTTAGGACCAGCAATCTAATTTTTCCAGTGTAAATTGACTTAACGACTTGTTCGTTTTTTAATGATAATTTTTTGTTTTTCCGTAATTTTGTTAATTTTCATAATTTTTATTTTTATTTAATTTCTTGTTTTATTAATTTTAGGTCTTTCCAAATGTAGGTGTCCACCTCTAAATTATAAATTCAATTCCAAATTTGTATTCTTTAATCTGTGTTAAGAGGGGCAGATGACCTCGTAGTTCCGTCCCTTAAAACAACAATAATCAATCAATCAATCAATCAATCAAATTCTTACTTCGTTAGCCACACGAACTGAAGTCGGTCCATCGCCTCACACTTTAGCCTCTTGCATTGGTCTCTATTGCTAGCCATGTTCTCGTTGGCTCCCAGTGTTTCCAGGTCTTTCTTGACTCCATCCACCTCAGTTTTGGTCTACCCAGGGGTCTCGTACCTTGTGGCTTCCCTTCTAGCACTGTCTTCACCATTTTGTCTTCTCTTCTCTTCTCAGTACATGTCCCAGCCATTCAATTCTTCTGCTCGTTATTACAGCTGTCACATCGGGTTCATTAAACAGCGTGTGGATTTCAATATTTTTTCTTCTTCTAAAATATTCCATTTTCAGACACTGGCCCAAAAACTTTTCCTAACAACTTGTTTTCTAAGTTTATAATTTTTCTCTCCCATTTTCTTGCTCAGGGCTATGTTTCCGTCCCATACATTAAGACTGGTCACACGATTGTCTTGTAAATGTGGAGTTTTGTTGTTTTCGTTAATAGCCTGCTGGTAAATAGCAATCAACATTGAAATAAGTTGAATAAATTGTAGTGGTTCTGTGCAATATCAAACTGAGTGTACCTCGCTAGCTAACTGACAATAACAATAGAAAACTTAGAAGCTATTTCTTCAGTGTTGCTATTTTAATATTCTGTATAAAAATGCTCTTTCATCATTCAATACCTGTCGGGATGCCCAATTATATCGGGCAAATTATTAAGGGGAATTGATTGTTTCGCTTGTCAAGCAATCACCTTCAGATCCTGGTTAATTATTTTAATAATGTCAGTGATATCTTAGTAATGATAATGTAGTAACACATAAATGATGTTTGCTAGAGAAATCCATTTAAAACTAAATTAAAATGGAAATAAAGGCCCTTTAGGACTTTTTCAATCCCAAGTTTAGGATTTTTTGGGTCCTAAACCATACAATAAAACCTTTTGTACAATGTAAAATTAAATTACATTCTCCGCTGCAGTAGGAATAAATCTACTGTGGCCTAATTACAGAGATGCCTTTCCTTGAATGGAATTCGGGGGACGATTAAAAAAGAATTTTATAATGTACGGGACATGCCATTCTAATAAATTTGAGCTTTGGGTTTTAATAATAGTCTTCATATGAATTTCACTTTAAAGCAGAAAGAAGCTATCTAAATATTAATAACTAACAATGTTTTAATTAAAGATAAGAAGCTTTTTTTTATTGATTTTCCTACTTTTATTTTGATTCATTTGAAATTAGATTGTTGTTATATGCATGATATACTTCCTCAGCACGCCCTTGAAAATGTTCAATATTGATTTACTCATTCAATTTCGAAAATGTTCATCAATAATAAATAATGACTCGCAAATACCAGTCGGGTGGTTCCTCTAAATTAGTCTTGCAATATCCAGATAGATAATTAAATGTATTCAAAATGATACCAAGTGTTAATATGAAACATTGTGAATGGGAAATGACCCTAGAACCTTTTGCTTTATCCACCACTATGCTCAACCATTTAACAGTGAAGTGCAATTCAACTCGCTAGGCATAGGTACATCTGTGAATTGCAGTCAACAAACCAGCATTGAGGACCTTAATAGTGCAGTCTTTAAGGGCCAATACTTCGGTATTTCATGTGAAATTAATTGTCATAAGCTAGGAACAATTATAATGCATACAAATTATCGCAGCATTGGAAAATATGTTCATGTAAACTGAAACAATTACTGACGCTAAGATATGAACAAGATCATTCTCTGATTTGTAATGAACTGTTTGCACCAGTTCGTCTAATTCTCCGATATCCTCCCGATATTATTCTGCTAAGGTCTCATTCCAGTTTTGTACCGAAAATAAGGTCCTGTTAACACCAACCTACACATATGGGGTACCTACAGGTTCCGCATAACCCCATGTGTGTCCGAAACGCACTCACTTCCTCTTTAAATGCCTCACAATTGAATAAATACCTTAAATAATGTACATTTAAAATGGGAGCACCGTAACCTGGCGAGCCTGCCGCTAGAGCGCAGGACAGCGCGGCGGAGGCATATTTCCTATTCTGTTTGCTAGAAAAATGAAAATATGATTGTATGACCTACAGTATATACTAAATAACAAATTAAAAATTAATCACAACACGTGAAACTAACACAACATGACAATTATTAATATCCAGAACGCATTTTGTATTATGATTAAGTGTTTTATTTAGAGAACATTGCAAAATAAAAAAGGCACATATTGGACATTAATTCATTTGTAGTGACCTATTGTTTCCACAAGTTTGTCATGGCTACGTGATAATGCATTACCTCATCTTGTGGTCCTCTTCATGGAGTCGAGATTAACTTAGCTCTATACTTATAAATGCTTTTAAAAGTTTTAATGGGATTATTCTAAGGTTTGCTACTGTATTTCACATCTTTTATAGAAGATGTTCTGTTTAAAAATATCATCTGCTCCACATGTATACGAGAGCCCATTGGACAAGGCGAACAAATTAAGAAATGAATAATGCATCAGCTGCACAACTAAAATTTAAATCACAATGTTCTTGTTACAGATGGAGAAGGTAAGCTGTTCGTATACCTAGGGTTATCACATTGAGTTCAGCCGCTCGCTGGAGCACGTGTGCTTTCATGGGCACAACAGAATGGTGGAAGAAGGCGAAATAAGTATGTAGTCCAGTATAAACTAATCAAGCCAAAGCCCCATTTTACTTACCAATATGCTGGCTGATGATTTTGATCGCAACAATATCTGTTTTTGTAAATATGTTTTGTAATTTATATTTTAGTAACTGTATTCTGTTTTGTTTGCTTTTATATTAGTTATGTAAATAAAAATTGATGTGATTTGTGATATTTGGCTGTAAAATTTTTCAATTTATTATTCATGTTTTAACAATATTATGTTTTGCGGTGCCTTTAATTTAGTATTATGGGCCAAAGACACCATCTTGTAAAACCAGCTCTTGCGGCTAAACGAATAAACATAAAACTCTGCAACACATGTGATTAAGTTCGAAATTTCAAACCAGAGGGGTGCAAAGTGAGTCTTAGGATTGATTCTTTTTTCACTCAGTCTTAGTTAATAAGTTTACGGTTGGCTAAACAATCAACCATTATACTCTGGAGGCCAGATGCAAATAAAAACAAGTAGTTCCGTGAAGAACTATACAGCCTATTTTCATATATCCTACTTATGTTAACTGCCACAATCAACATACAAAATTTCAGTTTAATTGCTGTAACAGATTCGTAGATATTGAGAACCGTCTAAATATTTCAGATGGTCGCCAGGTTGGATTTTTATTTTTGTACTATTACATTAAGATTATTGTGTACGTGTGGTATTCAAACTTCAATCGCATGATTAGACAACAAGAAGTAAAAACGAGATTTTAAAATTACGCACAGCAGCCATCTTGTGATAATGCAAACCATTGAAATAAATTAGATGCCAGTGGATCAACATTTGTATAAGCATTTAACGTGCAACGTTTCACGGCACTCGGGTAGTTAATTCGCGAGAAACGTCCATTTAAATATTTATACTTCGCGTCGCCGCCATGTTGGATTTGTGCTCACCAGGTTCCTGAAAGTCCTATAGGTGAACATATGTTCATAGTCTCTATGAACATTAAAAAATTCAGTTTGGTTGCTGTAAAAGATTCATAGATATTGAGAACCGTCTAAATATTTCGGGAGCTCACCATTTAGGAGTGTTATGTGTATAGACCCTAGAGTTATGTACCATTCAAGGACAATTATTGCCTAGGTTCATTATTCAAACTTTCACTTCGATCGCATGATTACGACACAAGAAATTAAAACTTAATTTTAAAATTTCGCACAGCCGCCATCTTGAGGTTATGTAAGCAATTGAATTAAATTAGATGGCAGTGCATTACAATCTGCAAAATCAATTACTGTACCACATTTCACTGCGCTCAGAGAGTTAAATCACGAGAAAAGTCTATTAAAATATTTTAAATTCGCTTGGTCGCCATGTTAATTTCGTACTTTAGAGGTTTATGAAATATACATAGGTATACCTGTATCAGTACCCTTTATCACCGTACTAAATTGCAGGGTGATATCTGTAATAGTTTCGGAGATATAGAATGTCAGTGAAATATTTCGCACAGCCGCCATTTTGAGGTTATGTAAACAATTGAACTAAATTAAACTCCAGTGCATTACAATGTGTATAAACATTTGCTGTACCAAGTTTCATTACATTTAGATAGTTAAATCGCGAGAAAAGTCTATTTAAATATCTCAAATTCGCTTGGCCGCCATGTTGGTTTTGTAGTCACCAGGTTTTTGAAAGTCTCATAGGTGAACTTCTAGTAGTGCCCTTTATCACCGTACACAATTTCAGGGCGATATCGGTAATAGTTTCGGAGATATTGAATGCTAGTGAAATATTTCGCACAGCCGCCATGTTGGATTGGTGAGACGTAACAAAATTAGAAGGGCACGGTCGAGGTTGCCGGGAATAGTGCTATGAACTTCCCGAGTTTCATTGAAATCGCTCCAGCCGTTTCGATTTTATTAGGGGGGGACACACACACGAATCACACACACACGCACACACACACACACACACGCACACACACACGGACAAAAGGTGATCTCATAAGCCTATTTTTTCAAAATTGAAAATAGGCTAATAAATGTGCAGTATACGAAAGAAGTCAAAATTGAAATAACTTTCTAAGGCAACTTTGGAAACATACTAACGGAAATTGTGTCCAGCAAACACTCGTTTTGGTGTTAATTTTTACTTCGATATAATGACATTGCTAATACAGACATTTAATTGATGATTGAACTCCGGTATTAATGAAGGGAATGAAGGGAATGATCTCTATGTAGTTTACAACTTCAATAATGTGTAATTATTTATTGGAACCACTTACAGACTTGGTTTATATGTTATTATATTGAAAAGCACTTCATGTTTTGACTCACGTAGTTTGTAGTTGCACAGTTGTCCGCCACGCGCGCCACCTGCCACTTGTTGGAAATGGCGTCTTTCACTGGAGCGGAAAGAGCGAAGTGCGTATTCTGGTTTGAAGAAACCAAGTCAGCAACGAGTGTACAGCGGAGGTTTTCTATGTAATGACATATAAACCAAGTCTGTAAGTGGTTCCAATAAATTATTACACATTATTGAAGTTGTAAGCTACATAGAGAATCACCCTGTATACCAGTAGTAAAGGACGCAACGTAATGATTCAAAATGTAATATTATATTTCATCTAATAAATATATAATGTGTGGTATATGTATTCCGTTGTAACATTCATACTGTATATTTACACATCGATTTGTAAGTAGCTGTTAAAACAATATATTCAACTCAATCACGGACATTTTATGACATTTGTTGTTGAGTGTTAGTACTTCTTTTTGTCCGGGTTGTTTTCCAATATAATGTGGATTCATTGCACTGGAACGCCTGAAGTGCCCATTTTCATATTTGAACTTTGCATGACAGTCATGCTGGTCTTATACTTATCAGATTTTTCAAAGTGACGTACGTGAGCTTACTATAGTATCCTCTATGACTATGAAAAAATTGACGTTGGCAGCTGTAATAGTTTCGGAGATATTGATTACTGGCGAATATTTTGCACGGCCACAATGTTGCATTGGTGACACTTATTAAAATATGAATGTCACGGTCAAGGTGAGACGAGGTACCGAGTATCATTAAAAATGATCCAGCAGTTAAGATTTTATTAGGGACACACACACACGGACAGAAGGTGATCTCTTGAGCCTATATTTCATAAATGAAAATATTCTACATTATGAGACATTACGCCATTACGATATTCTTATTACAGAGTTCTATCCTTGTTCGCTTAGCCAAGAGAGCTGTAAAATGTTTTGCTAGACCCACCTATATGTTTGCACTTCAAATTTCTGACTCAGTTTTTCTGGAATACTACATTCTTTATGTATAGTCCTTATGATGAAAAAATAACATTTTTGTGATAAATATATGACTAGGTAATATATTAATTTCACATAAAGAGGTTACCCATGCCATTCACCACATGGATTGAGGATGAAAATGGAGACTATAAATCTCTGGGGAAATTTCACGCCCGATAACATTTTACTCGCATAGCCTAATGTGGAAACACTCTCCGGTGGTAAAAAATACTTTAGTCTACTTAGAAGGCTAATGACATCTATATTCCATGAATTCCCTTCTAAGTGGCTAATATTTGTACAATTTACGTTCTAATAGCTAAAAGCCTCCATCATCGATACCTGTTTTCCGTATATACAAGGTGTTTGGTAAAGAACTCCCTAGTTTTAATGTGTCCTATAATCTGTACAAAGTGACATACACTATTCTAGTTTGAGGTGTGTGATTCATCAACTCTCCAAGTTTGGCTCCCCTGCAGTTGGCAGGTTTGCTTGACCTTGAGATGGCCCCAGTGCTGTTTGTTTCCTCTCCTCCCTTAGTTCAGTCCAGGCGTGCATGCAGTGCAGTGCAGAGAGAGAGAAGTCCTTCTAGTTTTGTTTAATGTTAGTAGACTTATACATGGGATCTATTCGTTCCCCTGTACACGTCGAGACGATACTCCACTTCTCGCCACATATTCACCAACATTTCAGGTGTAACTGTCCCAACCGCCGCGAGGATTCTTTCCCGTAAGTGATTGATGTCTCGGATCTTTTCACCGTACACAACATTTTTTATGTTGCCCCTTTAGGAACTCCTAATTGTAAACTACGTCTGACCATTGACTTCTTCGGGCTCGGAAGACACAAAACACGGATCTGTTCAACAACAGCTTCAGAAATGCTTGGTCTACCTGGTGAGTTTGCATTTAAAACACTACCGGTTTCCTTGAAAGGCTTTAGCCAATGACGGATAGTTTTTGCTGTAGGTGGTTCACCGCCATTCTGTCGTCTAAAATTACGTTGCACTGTTATAACTGACTCAGTTTTCACAAGCCAAATAACATACTGCGCTTTCTGTTGCGGAGTACACATTGCTTCTGAGTTGCCCTGCACTGCATGCACGCCTGGACTGAACTGAGCAAGGATCTTGTATTAAACTATAAGAGATTCGTCACTTTTGGTTATAGAATTTCCGAGAGTGAGCAACGCCTGAGGCTATGTACTGCTCCGGCAAATCTGGCAACATAAAAAGTAAAAAGCCATATGAAAGTAGCCTTTATTACACGTAATTGAACAGTATGTTCTGCGATGAGTTATTGATTATTCATGAAAATAACACAAACATAACTGCGCTTTTCGCTAGGCACTGAAATATACGTCCAGATAGGAAATTACAGTAAAACCCCTCAAATCCGAACCCCAGAAATCCGAAATCCCGGGTAATCCGAACGAGTTATTTTTGACAATTTCAAGTTTGAAAAAAAAAGCAAAAAGAGAAACTTATTTTAGTCATAAAACAATTATATATTCTACAATATAACTTAACGTTATTTTAAATAATTAGTTGAAAAATTAACAAAGAAGTACAGTTAGCATACCTAACAAAGTGTAAATGTGCCTAAGCTACATAGCCTACTTATCTCATCCAGGATTGAAAAACGAAAAAGTTGGTTATTGTAATTCCTTAGGTTAATCACTTTGCAAAATCAAATGAAATAACAATAGAAAAACACAAAATATCACTTAATCTTTCACTTGAAATCATCAGTTATCTTCAATTGTCGAAGCGACGAAAACATTTCCGTGGAGGCAATCGTGCGCCAGCGTCGCATGAACATGACATCGTTTGGCGTGACTACTGCGTGTTGTTCTACGAAGCGCAATGCGATGTCAAGAGCAGATGCAGCTTCAGTATATGTCACATTGTCTGTCGAAGTTTCTTCTTCCTCACTGTCGCTAGCTCAACGTACAGTCTTATACCGTAACGAGGGCTGGTTATTATGTTATGGATATTTTCGACTAATCCGAACAAATTGAAATCCGAACAGGCTACAGCCCCAATTAGTTCGGATTTCAGGGGTTTCACTGTAATACATTTTGATATATATCAATGTAGGCAATAGATTTGTCACGAAGGACACAGTTATGCCATTCTAGAGCTTAATTTACCTTTAGGCTAATTAAACATTGCTCTCCTACTCTACAGAATTGTTGGGATATTCAATGAATATAAAGAAAACTGTCCAAATGCACACTATATTGCCATAACCTCACTTTTTGCCTAGCATGCCGGCTGCCACCCACCCCTCCCCGTAGCCCTAAACCACAAATTTTATTGCAATGCAAAGGAGAATGGGTAAGAAAACAAACAAGAGATGAAATGCACACATTTATTCTCTATATATTTTTATTCGAGAGTAGTCCATATAGCCCACTAGTTTTACACATGGTCAACACCAGGAAGATGAAAATTGCCGTATTGTTCTTACTATCATTATAATTCTTACATCCCGGTGCTTGGCAATTTTTCCTCCCTTGCAGGGGCATGATTGACTCTCAATTGTTCAATTCAAATAAATAATCAAAATACCGAAAAAATCAAATCAACCAATAACACCACGAGGAAAATCAATCAAAACAGACTATTCCCGCTTCCGCCAGTCGGTTTGATGTCATTGTTCATGAGTGCCAAATACTGAATATTAGTGCTAAAATTAATTCTTCATTGGTTGGCAGAACATCCGGAGCAGAGTTTTACCGCGACCCAAGCGCTCCCTATGAACTGTCATCCCCCTGGAACTGAGGGAGCAGAGGAAACAAACAGTACTGGGGCCATCTCAAGGTCAAGCAGACCTGCCATCTGCAGGGGAGCCAAACTTGGAGAGTTGATAAATCACAGTGTATGTCACTTTGTACATATTCTAGGACACATTAAAACTAGGGAGTTCTTTTTCAAACATTCTGTATATAGAGTTGTCCTTTGAAACATAGACTCATGTGTAGAAACGAACACCATATTGGACATTACAACGGCAACATATAGATGACAGCTCGAGGGAGTCTACAGATATTCATCTCCACTGTTCAAGCACCTGTTCCTTATTTCCCTATTTCCTCTGAGAAGAAGGACGCTGGTAGTTTGTGAGATCATTCTTCCACAGCTTGACGAATCACTTGATCAGTGGTGCAATGTCTAACTTTTATAAACTTCTCCATTGGATCAAGCGCATTATAATCACAAGGAGAGAGATCTGGAATGTAAGAGTGATTTCACCAGCAACCAGTATTCTTCACGGTTTGCGCAGTGGTTAGAAATCTTGGCTATTCTTAAAGGCCCGGGATCGATTCCCGGCTCTGCCAAGAAATGTTATTCTCGTCTGAGGGCTGGAACGGGGTATACTCAGACTCGTGATGCAAAACTGAGAAGAGGAGGGTTCGATTCCTACCTCAGCCATCCTGGAAGTGGTATTCCGTGGTTTTCCATTTCTACTCCAGGCAAATACACATTGGCTGCGTGACTGCGTGGCTCAGCGGTAACGTTCTCACTTGCTGTGCCTAACGTTTCAGGTTCGAATCCTGGCGCAGACAGCTGGCATTTGAGGGTGCGCAAATGCGAGGGAGCCGTGTCAGTAGATTTACTGGCATGTTGAATATTCCCTTCGGGGCAAAATTCCGGCACCCCGGCGTCTCTAAAAACCGCAGTACTTAAAAAGGGACGTAAAACCAATAACATTAATATTATTATTATTCCAGGCAAATGCCAGGATGGTATCCGGCCGCTTCCTGGCCAACTCCTACCTCAATTACAAATTCACACACTAGTTGAGACTGCCCGAAGGCAGGACCAAGCCTCCGAAGAGGCTACCCCCAGCCGGAGTTTACGTGCGGTAGGGTGGCCAGGGCCTTTTCCCTCCTCCCTATGTTGGCCAACAGCGCGCAGTGCCTAGAACCGGCACACCATCCGAGTTCCGACTACTCCCAATGTTGTTTAACTGCGGAGTTCTCATGGGATCCGGTGTTTCAACACGGCTAGGCCGTTGGCAGTTGAGACATTACAGTGACACAGGTTATCAGACAAATTCTACACTCACCCACGTACACGGGGCTACATGACCACGATGTCGCAAAGCCCCTAAAACAATCTACATCTCGTATTCATGGGGGGAGTAGGGAAACTTTTTGAGCGTTAGTACAGGTGGCTGAAAAGTGGACTTAATAACTGCAGAATCCCTCGAACCGTCATCTCTAAGCCGTTGTCTTAATATAGTGTATGTTATCCAACACATAGTCTATTGTGTTTGTTTTTACACCTCAGCTTATGTTTAATTTGAAGATCTATTTTAATTTCAATAGTTTTCCCTCAGAGTCGCCTCCGTAGCGTAGCGGTCAGCATGGTTAGCTGCCGCCCCGGAGGTCCTGGGTTCGATTCCCGGCTCTGCCACGAAATTTGAAAAGTGGTATGAGGACTGGAACGGGGTCTACTCAGCCTCGGTTGGCCCAAATGAGTAGAGGGGATTCGATTCCCACCTCAGCCATCCTCGAAGTGCTTTTCCGTGGTTTCCCACTTCGTCTTCGGGCAAATGCCGGGATGGTACCTCCTTCAAGGCCACGGCCGCCTCCTTCCCTCTTCCTTGAGTATCCATCCTAACCATCCCTTACCTTCCTTCACGAGGCCCCTGTTCGCTTTGCAGGTGAGGCCGCCTGGGCGTAGTGCTGATCACACCTCCCCAGTTGTATCCATCCCGACCAGATGTTCCAAGCTCCAGGACACTGCCCATAGAGGCGGTAGAGGTGAGTTCCCTCGCTGAGTCCGTGGGAACCATCAACCTAGAGGGTAAATTGACTAAAAAAAAATTCCCTCAGAAACATCATCCTTGTAACCAGTGGCCGATAACTAAGCAGATAGGTGAAAAGTTGAAGGAAGTAGGAGACTTCTGTTACTTAGGAAGCAGAATAACCAATGATGGACGAAGCAAAGAGTATATAAAAAGTAGGTTGGCTCAGGCAAAGAAACCATTTCTACAAAAAAGGAATCTGCTGACATCGAATATAGATTTAGGTATTAGGAAGTCAATTTTGAAAGCCTTTGTCTGGAGCGTGGCGCTCCATGGAAGTGAAACTTGGACCATTGGTGCAGCAGAAAAGAGGAGAATTGAAGCGTTTGAAATGTGGTGTTACAGGAGAATGATGAAGATCAGATGGGTAGATAGGGTTACAAACATAGAGGTATTAAGACGAGTGTGAGAGGAGAGATGTTTCTGGCGACTACTAATGAAGAGAAGAGATAGATTGGTAGGACACATACTAAGACACCCAGGAGTAGCAAGCTTAGTTATTGAAGGAAGGGTCGAGGACAAGAGCTGTAGGGGTAGACCAAGGTTTGAATATGTTAAACAGATTGCCTCGGATGTAGGGTGTGGTAGCTATGTAGAGATGAAACGATTAGCACAGGACAGGGAGGCATGGAGAGCTGCATCAAACCAGTCAAAAGACTGAAGACTCAAACATCAACAGGCCCCCAATTGAATACTAATCTCCTGGTTACTACATATCTTAGACTTGATTTCCACCTTGTCACCATAGCTCAGCTGTTTCATTATATTAAGTTAGCACGGTTGGGCTTAACCGACACCTGGCAAACTAGCGTCGAGGACAGTGACTGGATGAGCACTCCTCAGTACCCACTCCACTGTTAACATTTTGATGAAATATCACTGCAGCCTCCATGGCTCAGGTGCCAGTACGCCGACCTCTCACCGCTGGCTCCGTGGTTCAAATCCCGGTCACTCCATGTGAGATTTGTGCTGGACAAAGCGGAGGCAGACACGTTTTTCTCCGTGTACTCCCTATCTCAAATTTCATTCCAGCAACACTCTCCACTGTCATTTCATTTCATCTGTCATTCATTTAATCATTGCTCCAGGGGAGTGCGACAGGCATCGGCAGCTGGCATAGTTCAAATCCTCGCCGCTAGATGGGGCCTTCATTCATTCCTGGAAGCAAGCTGTGGTTTTTCACCACTGCAGTTGAGAGGTTGTATGACGTATGTGTCACTCCAATAAATGGTTAGCTCTATATACTGTATTTATAAATTACCTTATTATGAGATCAACAGTGTAAGATTTAGTCTTACTGATAGGGTGAGATGAACGTGACACTTCTCCCACAGTTTAGCAACATAAACTCATTAATCGCATTTTCAACGGGGTCGGGGATGATATGTGATGAAAGTCTATGAAGCGGGTGATTTTTACGGCCGGATGTCCTTCCTGACACCAACCTCAAGAGAGGAGCTAATGAGGGATGAAATGAATAACTATGAATGGAACTGGGCAAGGATGTGGAAGGAAGCGGCCACGTCCTGTCAGAAGGTACCGCCCCAGCATTTGCCTGTAAATGAAAATGGGAAACCACGGAAAACCATTTCAAGGACGGCCGACGGTGTGACTTGATCACACGTCTGCCGAGTCCACAGATAGCTTGGCCCCATGGCCTGGCGTTTCGCGTTAGCGAGCGTAGCTATGTTTATCAAGGTACAAGAAGTGATGTGGGAAAAAGTAGGTAAAAGAACCAGTCACTCCCTGGAATAATAGTAGGCAAGACTTGGCCTGACTTATAGTAGTACTGTAGAAAGCGAATACATGGTTAGAATTAATTACATATTCTTAGCCCTGAAGTGTTGCCTCATTTTGCTACCTAAATATAGTTGGACAAATTTCTTTCACTGGCTTTATCATCTCCATATTCATCCAAAATTCACACGACGTAGACTTTAGATGCAAATGTTGTGCCACCCTATACAGGGTGTAACAAAATTGTACGGCACAAAATTCAGGACACATTCCTCACACGTAGACGAATACATTTTGTTATATAATAAATACTTTATTGCGCACAATGAACATGGCTCCGGAATCGCTTTGTTTCCATATTACACCTCATTGTTTCCAGCACACAAGAAGAGAACGTGAGAACCATGGGGAATATGCACTCTTGGTTACGTCTGGTTACGTTGTAATTATTGTATGTGCACCACCAGTGTTTTGTTTTACATGGCCCTGTTGCCATGCGACTTAGTAGATGTGCCTTTAGCTGTGCGACAAAACATGTACTCCATGCACCTCCTCATTTTAGTGTTAATGTCTTTCGGATCTAAATAACAGATTTGGCTCTCCGGACCTAAACCCACTGGACTTTTATTTGTGAGGGCATTTGAAAGCTCTTGTGTATCGAACCCCAGTGCAAGATGTTCAGAGTCTCCGTGCCCGTATTATGGAAGGCTGAGAGACCATACGCAATCCTCCAGGTATACATCAGCGCGTTCGAGATTCACTACGACTGTGGGTTGATGAATGTATCAATGGACACGGAGGGCATAAAGGACATGTCCTGTGAGAAAGAGTTGCATGTGGTATGCTGTTAAATTCTGTCTTGTGTGTTTTCCATGATTAGTGAGTTGGAAACAATAACATGGAAACAAAGCGTTTCCGGAACCATGTTCATATAACAAAATTTCTTCGTCTACGTATGAGGAATGTGGCCTGAATTTTGTGCTGTACCATTTTGTTACACCCTGTATATGAGTTAATGCAGCCACCAACCTATCCCAGTGTGTAGCTGACGTCGCGTCGCTTGGCCCGATGCCCAAAGCATAGCACGTGCCCAGCGAGCATGCCCGCGCTCAATGTCTCCCTGCTGTACAGTAGTTGATGTTACCCCTTGTTACTGCAATGGCTACGCTCCTGGTTTATAGTGTTGAATTGCATTTATTATGACTGCCTCATGTTTTGATACCACCATGTTTTCAGATACAACAAGTCGCAGATAGTTTCAAGTTTTAAGGTATGTTGTAAGTTTCATTGTTTATTATGGGGGCGTGGTGCCACAGCGGTCAAGCTCTTTCCCTCTCACCTAGGTGGTCCGGGCTCAATTCCCGGTCAATGCATGTGAGATTTTCCAAGTGAAATGCCATGTCCTGTGGTTCGGACTCCACGTTAAAAGGAGGGCTCGTGGCTCATGATCGCAAGATTAACGGTCACGTTAAACTATGTATAAGCTTCCTTCCTTCCTTCATTATTTCTTACGACTAGAGGTCAAATTCAAACATACGGTCGAGCCTTAAGGAATAGGGTATATAAGGAGAAAGAATCCCATACGAATGACATTTGAGAGATATTTAACATTTTGTGCATTAGTTTTACTTACGTTTTTGTATTTACCTGCACTATCCTGTCCATGTGACTTTCCACCTATATCTGAGCCTCACTCATGGCTGTGATTATATGGAAGCTACTGAGGTAAGGGTGCTGCTGACAAGTATCAGGTAAGACAGGTCGAAACCTATCTAGGAACTTTGTGGACGTAATCGTTGTACTATAAGAGGACAACGTGTGGAAAATCAGCTGCCAGATTGAACTGCAAGGCTCCGAAATCATGTGGCGAATCTCTCATATATATCAATAGGCGGTAGCGAGTACCGTACATGTTGGAATGGACAGCCCTGACCGCCCAAGCACTCAAGGCCGTTGGGGAGGGGCCGCACGCTCCAGTCAGCAGATACGCTACTCCTAGTGCCACAGGGATGTCCAGCTCCTCCAGCCGTCATGCCTGCATACCAGGATGTCAGGTAAGATTTCGGAGCCTTGCAGTTCAATCTGGCGGCTGATTTTCCGCACGTTGTCCTCTTATAGTACAACGATTGTGTCCACAAAGTATCAAGATAGGTTTCGCCCAATTTTACCTAATACTTCCCTTGTGAGTAATGACCTTCAGGGCACAACTAGTGCCTGTGTGTACTGTGATAGGTTCTATTCATAACGTTGCGCTGTTGTTCTGACTCAGAAAGGAAGGCAATGCAAACTACCTCACTCCTCATCTTGCATAGTGTGTACGCCTCATTATAGTGCTGTTTTGCGGGTTTGTGGGTATCTACCGACCTAAACTATGGTGGTACTTTTTGCTGAGGATCCAACCAGGGTCTGGGCTGACTACCCAAGAGATATCTCTGTCCAATCTCTTAATATTTTCTATTGTTATTCATGAAGAGTTCTTTCGGTTTAAACCACGAAATTTTACATAAATTACGGTGTCAGATGTTTCTTCTATGTTATAAATGTATTTTTTAAATTATTTCACCAGATGGACACCGAAGTTGAGCTCAATAACTTCGTTGAGGGCGACCAGTTCGGAACTTGTAAAAATGTCTATAATTTTGACGTGGTCAAAGCCGATAGAAATATCCATTTGTAATAGCAATGGCTGTATATTCTTATTCTTCTTATTATTATTGGTATTCTGCTAGAAGGCAGGTCCATGCCTCCAAAGAGACTATCCTCAGCTGGAGTTAACGTGTGGTAGGGTGGCCAGGGACTTTCCGCTTCTCCTTTCTTTGCCAACAGCACGTGGTCCCAATGAACCGGCATGCCATCCAACAACCAACCACGCCCAATGCTGCTTAACTGCGCAGTTCTCATGGGATCAGGTGTTTCAACATGGCCAGGCCGTTCGCTCTTGCATATGCTTGCGTATGAAGAAAACGTACCACAGGATACATTAATCTGCGGACACAAACAAACATTCATTTATTTAGCGCTCCTAACAGTGGCACAAGGGACATCTCTTGACATTCTAGTCTAGATGGTGTGTTAGTTATTTGTTGATTTGAGGGGCGGAACAGCCTCTAGATGGTGCGTGGTGATGTAACAATACATAACTTGCACAGCAACATACGCCCAATTACCGTGGTTAGAGTGGATCTTTCCACTGTCCTTGTCACCTGCTGCATATAATAAAATAAAAATATTCGATCTAAGCCTACATTGTTTCAAATTATTATGTAGATAATTGTTTGTTTTAAGGGGCCTAACATTAAGATTATCTGCCCCTAATGTTTCAAATAAAGACATAATTACAATGTTAGAATGTGAATACTTCCTACGCAGTGACAAGGAAATGTTAGTGTATAAGTGAGATAACATAATAATAAAACAAGATGTTCAATAAAGAACATATAGCCTACTTTCTCCTAAATGCATGGGTATTGTTATAACTCTTTGTCCTTTTCAAGGAGTATAATTGAAAGTTGGTTGTAGTAGCTTGTTGAAATACAACGTGCTATAGGGATATTAAACATGAATATGAGATGCCCTTTGCTAGTGCTACCTCTGTAAAAAAAAAAAACACTCAATTCGGTTTCACCGTGTTTGAATTGATCTGGGGAATGGATTTGCACACATACATGGCCACTATTTGCAAACTATTGGGCTGATGACCTTGTAGTCAGTCATAAGATGCTTTCCACAAAAAGGCATGTTGTTGCAAAATCCGGTAGAGATCAAATTATTAGGATGGTCGAAATTTGATTTAAGCTTTTAACATTTGGGTGGCCGTCATTCCATTTCCGTCAAGATGGCGGCGATATAAAACATGACACTGGGGTGCCCTTTGCTAGTACTACCTCTGTACCAAATTTCGTTCCATTAGGTTTCACCGTGTTCGAATTAATAGGGGCAATCGATTTTCACACAAAGATGGCCGCCATCCGCAAACTATTAGGCTGATGACCTATTAGTTTGGTCAAAGGATGCTGCCCCCATAAAGGTATGTTGTTGCAAAATTTGGTAGAGATCGGATGATTAGGTTAGTCGTAATTTGATTTAAGCTTTGAAGATTTGTGTGGCTGCCATTACATTTCCGTCAATATGGCGGCGATATCAAACATGACACTGAGGTGTCCTTTGCTAGTGCTACCTTTGTACCAAATTTCGTTCAATTTGCGCTCACCGTGTTCGAATTGATAGGGGGGGACAGACATTCAGAGTACACACACTCACACACACACACAGAGACTCACACACACACATACACACACACAGACAGGCACACTTTTTTCGCCCTGTAGTGATCTCATAAGTCTACTTTCATTTTTTGCAAAAATCGAAAGTAGGCTAATACAATCATGTACTCGTAACTAAACAAAATTGTTATGAATCACGTGGCGTAGCCGTGCTCGTTAAATTATGCACCACGACCATGCGGGCAGCTGCAGAAAGTCCGGAGATTGAAGGTTCGAATTACGGCATTGACGACGGTGTTGTTTTCCACAATATTTTTCCACACTCCATCCAGGCAAATGCCGGGATAATACCTTATATCAAGTCTCCGGGCACCTATCCCATGCCGTTCCCTAATACAGCTACACACACTATTACAGTCATCACATAAATACAGGTTATTAGACAAGTTCAACACACATCCAACTACATGGGGCTGATTACCAAGATGTCTCAAGTCCTTGGTTGGTTCCTTAGTTTAGTGGCTGGGACAACGCGAACATGTAGCCCCGTGTACTTTGGGTGTGTGTAGAATCTGTCTGATAACCGGTGTTAATTGTGATAGCTGTATTAGTGTGTGTTATCTGTTTTAATTCAAGTAAGGTCTGTAGACAATAATTTCAAGTATTTCCTACTTTTGCTACTAAATGCTACCGTCCATGACACCTAGCTGTGAACTTGGCTACTAGATGACATCGCTGACAGCACCTGGCGGCGAACGTTGGAACCAATATAGCGTTATCAATTATAACCTACAAATTTTGGCTTCACACATGTGTAATTAGTGGAAGGTTCTCTTTCATGCCATAAATCTATGACATGGGATCGCCGGCTTTTCTTCCCCTCCGTTGGAAGGCATACTGAGGGATTTTGAACACTCTTAAAAAATCCGACGACCTCGGCCGGGTTTGAACCCGCGACCTTGGGCGTAGAAGCTAAGCATGTTACCAACTACGCCACCGAAGCCGCCTTGTCTCAAGTCCCTACATTGAATTATGAACTGTAACGTTCGTAGAGAAAGGTTAGTGTTTTAAAAGTATTACTTTTACGTGCAAATATAACTAATGCAGGAACGGTGAAATATTGCAGCCTTTCCTCACATCTTCCGAATCCTAGACTCTGTTACAATACACGTACTCCTATACACCCATAAGAGCTCAGGCAGTCAAAAAATCTACACGTATTGAAGTAAGCCGGGCTGCATTATTATGAAGTCCACGGCCCTAAAATAAATAATATACTACTAATAATTATAATATTATTAATAATACTAATACTATTAAAAATAACGACAAAACTGCAAACGTACCTTATTTAGGTCCTAGGTCACCTACAATAATTTCAGTTGCTCACTCTAAAAGATAAAGGAAGTAGGAGACTTCTGTTACTTAGGAAGAAAACAACCAGTGATGGACGAAGCAAAGAGGATATAAAAATTGTTTGGCTCAGACAAAGAAAGGATTTCTACTGAAAATAAATCTGTTGACTTCAAATATAGATTTAGGTGTTAGGAAGTCATTTTTGAATGCAGTAGAAAAGACGAGCATTGAAGCGTTTGAAATGTGGTTTTACAGGAGAATGTTGAAGATCAGATGGGTAGATAGGGTTACAAATGAAGATGTATTAAGGCGACTGAGAGAGGAGAGATGTGTCTGGTGACTGCTAATGAAGAGAAAAGGTAGTTTGGTCGAACACATTCTAAGACACCCAGGAATAGCGAAGTTAGGTATTGAAGGATAGGTCGAGGACAAGAACTGTAGGGGTAGACCAAGGTTAGAATATGTTTTGCCTCGAATGTAAGGTGTGGTAGGTATGAAGATATGGAACAATTAGTTCAAGACAGGGAGGCTTGGAACGCTGCATCAAACCAGTGAAAAGACAGATGATTCAAACACAATACAACACTCGCTCTATTACAGTCACCACAGAAACACAGGTTGTTAGATGCATTGCACAACAATGACGGCGAGAACGAGAAAAATTGGAATCTGGTAAATTACACATGAATACGTTAATTTACCTTGAAAAAATGCATATCTTAGAACTTTTAGTTATGGTCGCCACAGCTGAGGTACGTATATTTATGGAGGCATCCATTACAATCAGGGCCCCAATGGAGACAAACTGCATCCCAAATTAAAATGGTGACTGCGTACGGCGCACAGCGAAGAAAATATCGCTAATGTCAAATACGATCTTGTATTAGATATAGGAGAGTAATATAATAATGAAAATCTATGATTTATCGTGTGTGTTATTATCTTTATTATTATTAATTTATTAATGTACTATTAATATTTGCAAAGTTTTACCCTTCCTAGGAGCACAATGTAACCAAATTAACAGATGAATATGGATTTTTCTTTCTTCTTTCTCCAAAATCTTTTCATTCGCTTACTATGATTTTTAGCCTATTTTCAATTCTGAAAAAATAGGCTTATGAGATCACCTTTTGTCCGTGTTCTGTGTGTGCGTGCGTGTGTGTGTGTGTGTGTGTGTGTGTGTGTCTAATAACTTCTAAACGGCTGGAGCGATTTCAATGAAACTCGGTAAGTTCATAGCACTATATTGGGCGACCCCGGCCGTGCCCTTCAAATTTTGTTACGTATCACCAATCCAATATGGCGGCTGTGCGAAATATTTCACAAGCATTCAATATCTACGAAACTATTCCCGATATCACCCTGCAATTTTTTACGGTGATAAAGGGAACTACTAGAAGTTTATCTATGTGACCTTTCAAAAACTGATAACTACAAAACCAACATGGCGGCCACGCGAATTTGCAACATTTAAAGAGACGTTTCTCGCGATTTAACCAACCAAACGCAATAAAACTTGGTACAGTATATGCTTATACTCATTGTAATGCACCAACATCTAACTTCGTTGAATTGGTTAGATAACTATAAGATGGCGGATGTGCGAAATATTTCACCGGCATTCTATATCTCGGAAACTATTAGCGGTATCACCCTGAAATTTTGTACGGATATAAAGGGCACTACTAGAAGTTTATCTGTAAGACTTTCAAAAATCGGTTAACTACAAAAGGAACATGGCAGCCAAGCGAATTTGATAATTTTAAATAGACCTTTCTCGCGATTTAATGTTCCAAACGCAATGAAATCTGGTACAAGAAATGTTTATACTCATTGTAATGCACTGGTATCTAATTTAGTTCAGTTGTTTACATAACCTCAAGATGGCGGCTGTGCGAATTTTAAAATTAAGTTTTCATTTCTTGTGTCGTAGTCATGCGATCGAAGTGAAAGTTTGAATAATGAAACTACGCAATAATTTTCCTTTAACGGTACATGACTCTATGCCCTATAGATTTAACAATTCAGCATGGCGGCCATCCGAAATATTTAGACGGCTCTGAATATCTACGAATCTATTATAGCAATCAAACTGATTTTTTTAATGTTCCCTTTAAATAACCTGCTGATCACAAATCCAACATGGCGGCGACGAGAAGTATAATATTCACATGGACGTTTCTCGCAATTTAACCATCCGAGTGCAGTGAAACTTGGTACAGTAAATCCATTTAGGAATGTTTATCTACTGGCATCTAATTTATTTCAATTGTTTCCATAACCACAAGATGGTAGCTGAGAGAAATTTTAAAATCTCCTTGTTACTTCTTGTGTCCTAATCATGCGATTGAAGTTTGAATGCTACGCGTACACAATAATCTTCATGTAACAGTACATAACTCTAGGACCTACATATATAAAATCCAACATGGCGACCATCCGCAATATTTACTCGGTTCTCAATATCTACGAATCTATTACAGCAATCAAACTGAAATTTTGTATGTTGATAGTGGCAATTAACATAAGTAGGATATATGAAAATATGCTGTATAGTTATTCACGGAACTACTTGTTCTTTCATCAATCCATGTGGTGGTGGCTCTCATCCGGGGATTCGCAGCAAAGTGATGTTTGTTCACCAACCTTCTGAAGCTGGGCCTGTCTTATAAAACGTTGTCTGGTACGTTGAATTCTTGGAGGTCATTATCAATTTCATTTATTATATATACTGTATATTCGTTTAATGGCTTTAAAGACCACGTTAGGCAACACTTACACATTATTGGAAGCCTTCTTCACCTTCCAAAATATTCGTATTCTTTCTCTGACAGCCTGTCTTCGTTCTTCTGTCAAACCCCGTTCATTTTTGGTTCGTCGTGGAATCCTTGGAATTTTTCGATAACTGACCTAAGCTTAGCGCGGTTTGAAAGGTCTTCCGACTTTAGCCCAACCTGATGAAGATCTTTCCGCACCTCCCTGAACCATTTGTCGGACACTTTAGGTCTACTGTCACGTATTCTAAAAATCCTCATCGTAAGTCTGCGCTCATACATTCGAAATAAATGCCCATAGAATTTGAGTCTCCGTTTTCTTTTATTATTATAAATGTTATTATTATTAGTCTTCTTATTCTTCTTCTTTTCGTTCAGGCCTACTAAGGACCACGGGGCTCGTTTTGACTTCTTGTAAGGAATTTATGTTTCTTCTTAGCCCAGGCAGCTGTCATCTTCTGGCTGTGTGTTTGCTTTCTTTCCTGTGTCCACTTCGGTCTGGAAGTCCCTGTACTCTTCCTGCTGGTGAGAGACACTGGAAAGACACCATGTTGAATCATCTGTCGGAATTGTGATCGATCCTGTATGTTTTTGATGAAATTCCAAGTTGCTCTAGGTCTGACTTCACTGTGGTGATCCATTTGTTTTTGGACGCTTTCCCTCTTCCTGTCGTGGTGAAGATCTGGCTGGTAAGTCTATCTGGACCCATGCGTGTCAGATGTCCGTAGAAAGCTAATCGTCTCTTCCTCATGGATGTGACGATATCTTCCTGATGATCATAGATCTCATCGTTGTGCCTGATCCTGTAAGTACTACCCTCTTCCCTTATTGGTCCTAAAATCCTTCTAAGTATTTTCCGTTCCTTGAGCTCTAGTTTCCTCAGTGGGCCTTTCCGGTTCATCAGGAGACACTCAGTGGCATATAGAACGGAAGATCTTACTACTGAGTTGTAATGTAGAAGTTTAAGGTTCTTAGAGAGGCACTTGGATGTGTAGATGCTCTTACAGGAGTGGTAGACCCTTTCCAGTTTCGTGCATCTAGTGTCTATTGTTAAGGTCTCACTCTCGTTTACTGGAATCCACTCCCCTAGGTACTTCACTGCAGGAACTTTTTGAATTGCGGGGTCTTTCACAAGAATAAAATTATTAGTCTATTATTATTTTACGATGTTTTAACCAACTACGTAGAACGATTGAACCTATTTCACTGATGAATTGGTATTACCTTTCTTCTCTTCCCAAAATCTCTTCATAGTCTCACTATAATAATTCTTCCTTTCTGCTGTCCATGTACAATAGTGGTGACTCTAATCTGGGGGTTTTCAACAAAATGATGTTAGTTCACCCACGATCTGAAGCTAGGTATGTCCCATAAAATTTCGTATGTTACGTTGATTTCTTGAAGGTCATTTTCAACTTCTATCATCCGGTTATTCTCGGCTTTTAATGAGGAGGAATGTTTAAATATCCTTTCAGTAACTCTTGCATTGCCCCTCCTTTGAATATGTCAATATAATTTTAATTGTCTTTTACTAATAGTGTTAGATATTTTCTCGGAATGTTAGTATAACTCTTGAGACTTCATTTTCGTCCACACTCCCTCTATGAACACTGGGCCAAAGATTTTCTTGAGGAATTTCCTTTCTTGTTTTTCTAAATTTTTAGTTAGTTATCTGCCTCCAATTATTAGGGTTTCTGATGCTTATAATGCTTCAGGTTGAATTACCATGCTATAGTGTTTCAATTTTGCGTTCTGAGATATTGCTTCTTTGTTGTATCTGTTCCAGGAGATTCTATAGTGTATTAGTCTATTATTGCTATTCTTCTTCTTTCGAATAACCCATTTGGAGGGTACGACGAGTCAACTTAGGCTATTGTCCATTGCATTCAATTTCCTTTGTTTCCAAGTTTCATTCATCCTTCTAGGTTGTTGATCTTTCTCCTCTTGAGTCCACTTTCTGCGAGGTGTTTGTTTGTTTGTTTGTTTCTTTCTTTCTTTCTTTTTTCTTTCTTGAAATTCTGCCTTTTGAATAGCTTCTCTGAAGAGTGATCTGATTGTTATTGTGTCAGTCTAAATTCTGGCGTTTGTCAAGTCTTTGTCAATTTCAATGAACCATGTGTGTTTGGATTTCTAACTATTCAGTAAGTTTAAGATCTGTTTAGTTAATCTACTATTTTCCATTGTATAAATGTGCCCGAAAATCTGTAATCTTCTCTTTTTCATTACATCAGTTAATTTTTCGCTTTCAAATAGACCTATAACTCTCTATTTCGTCGTAACCTATATTCTGCGTTATTATTTCGTTTAGCTTCCAGTATTTTTTCTCAGAATTCGCCTTTCAGTCTTCTCTAATTTGTCTTCAGAGTTTCAGGTCTTACCACTGCCTTAATTTAGTGTTCAGGAAAAGTTTTTTATATTATACAGTAGGTCTATATATCTTTTGTCATATTATAATTATAATTACTAGTGTGTCCCCAAAATTCATGGGAACAGTATTTGGAGGAACTTGGGATGGTCGGATGTTATATATAAGGTGCGTTTCAAAAGTAACGAGCCAGATGCTGGAATCGCAAACCGGTGACTACATCGGATAATCGTGGCGTGTGTAACGAGGCGTGGTTCCGACCAGAGCGTGGAAGGTCACAGCCCGTCGCTAGAGGGCACTCGTGCACTTCACGTGACGATACAAAGCGAGCAGCAGCATGCATCAATCGTCCAACGCCGCCAGTCACATTGAAAACAGTGACATGGAGGCGTCAACCGAAGGGCAAAGAGGTGTTGTTCGGTTTCTGACAGCGGAAGGAGTAGGGGGAACGGACATTCATCGCCGATACAGCGAACACTGCATGTCCCTTGCAAGGGTCAAGGATGGCACAAGCGCTTCAGGGAAGGACGGGTGTCGTTAGCCGATGATGCCTGGTCTGGGGCACCCCACTGCATTACCGATGACAACGTCAAGCTGGTTGATGCACTCATTACCCAGGACCGTCGAGTGACAGTGAACGCCATAGCCGCCGTGGTCGCTCCACGACAATGCACGACCTCATACGGCCAACACAGTCGCGGCATTTCTGCAGAAATTCAAATGGGAGGTTCTCAGCCACCCTCCATACAGTCCAGACCTCTCTCCCTGTCATTATGCCATGTTTGGTTCCCTGAAAAGGACTCTGCGTGGCCAACGATTCACCTCGGACGCCGACGTCCAGCTGTACGTGCGGAACTGTTTCACATCGCAGCCCAGGGAATTTTATGAGACAGCCATTCACCACCTCATGTCACAGTGGGACAAGTGCCTCAACAGCCAGGGCCAATACTTCTAACATACAGGTACTGGTTTCTGTAATTATGCCTCCGGCTCGTTACTTTTTGAACGCACCTTATATTTAGATCTATGCATTGCGTACATGTCTGTGGCGATGAGTGAGAACCGTGGACCATTGTGTTTAATAGGATTTGAGAGGCGAAGATGATTTATATTTTTCGTTCACTGCTACTAAAATCTGAATGCAATCGTGAAATGGAGTTACGAGGTTATTTTATAGCAGCAAGGATATCACCTCTGCCAGCCAATCATTTGGAAAGCAGAGGTCTACAATTTACCCATTGTGCATACAAAATATTCTCTCTTCGATTTACCAATGCCATTAAGTTAACTCTACCTTCACATTGTAATACTCCCAGAACGTTACTTACTACTGTAGTGTATATAACAAGTTCACCTACTCTATTCACACTGTCTTAAACTTACAAGCCACTTACTTATGCAATTTGAGGTACAAAACTGCTGTTGTGCCCGGTGTTCGAAACGGAATTGGTCCTATCTCTTAACCGGGTAGGTTAAAAAGTAGTTCCGTGACGAACTAAAGAGCCTACGTTTCTTAAAATTTAAGATTCATGCCAATGATTAATCTATATGGATCTATCTAGAATAATGACGACATTAAGTTGGTAATATAGAAATTTCAAATTAGTTCGAAATACTGTATACCTGGCATAATGTAGCTTAATGTAGCCTAATAGAGAACTATAGTTGGCAGCCCTGGTGACTGAATATATTCTTAGTTCCATCTCTTAAGGCACAGAATACAAAATTTGGTTGAAGTCCAATGGAAAACATGGACGTTACTTGCACTTAAACATTGGATCGAACAGCACGCGTAAAATCAAGTTAGCAACAATGTCATGCATGTATTGGTCAGAAATAATCTGAAATAATACGATCTATTGTTGTGCCAATTTTAAATAAAATCCATTAGTTAGTATAGAAGTTACATGCATTTTAAAATTGTACCTATCATCAGGCTTAGAATAAAAGCCTCCATGGCTTAGGCGGCAGCACGCCGGTCTCTCACCGCTGGATCCATGGTTCAAATCCCGGTCACTCCATGTGAGATCTGTGCTGGACAAAACGGAGGCAGACAGGTTTTTCTCCGGGTATTCCGGTTTTTCCTGTCAAAATTTCATTCCAGCAACATTCTCCACTATCATTTCATTTCATCTGTCATTCATTTAATCATTGCCCCGGAGGAGTGCGTCAGGCCTCGGCAGCCGGCACAGTTCACATCCTCGCCGCTAGATGGGGGCTTCATTCATTCCATTCCTGACCCGGTCGGAGACTGGAAGCAGGCTGTGGATTTTCATTCATCAGGCTTAGAATCATGTTGGCAGCACTGACGTATATTAGTTACTCCAAATTAATCTAAAATGCCAGGTACTATACGTGTGCAAAGTTTAAAGCTATTGGCTTTCATACTTTCTGATATATTGATATTAGGGTAACAAAAATAGAGCCAGCTTTAATTAACAGCTGGCAGCCCTGGTGGCTCTTAAGAATACGCTCAGTCATATCCGTTTATGTACACATAGCACATACGAATTTGGTTGAATTCCAATTGATAGTGTAGAAATTTTATGCATTTAAATATTGGACCTATCAGCAGGCTTAGAATCATTTTGGCAACGCTGTCATGTATGGCCTCCTGGAAATTAAACTGAAATATTATTATCTATACGTGTGCCAATTTTGAAATAGCTTCCATTCATACCATCCAAGATATCCAACATGGAGCTCAAATTTCAATTGCGAGTTTTCAGCAGTTGGTAGCACTGACATAATTTTCAAATACGGCATTGAGATATTCTGGTAAATATCTTACTCCTACCAAATTTTGTTTCGATAGTTGCAGCCGTTTAGGAGTTGATAGGGAGGGGGTACACACTCACACAGCCAGACAGACAGGACAGACACACATATGACCGGATCGACCTCATAAGTCTTCTTTTTACTATTTTTTGCAAAATGTGAAAAGTAGGCTTAAAATGCAATGCATGTGTTCAGGTCTGAGAACGCAGTTTATAAAATACAGTTACTAGTACCCTAATGCTCTTGAGTTACATTGTCATATTCAGTGTTCCATATGCATAATATTATTATTAATAATAATAATAATAATAATAATAGTAATAATGATATATGGTTTTTCGTCCCTTTAAACTACTGTGGCTTTGAAAACACCGAGGTGCAAGAATTTTGCTAAGAAGTGGATCATTAACGTGTCAGATTTCCGTATGAGTATGAGCATTAAGTTACGCACGCAGGTGTAGAAAAGCGATTGCGTAACAACTGTACAACTAACTGCTCCGCTGAGATAAGTCACTATTTTATACATAATAGATTCCAAGTGAATGTTATAATTTTATTTTATTTAGTATATTGTGCTGTTCTAACTGTATACATGTGCATAATACTCATACGTAATTCACAAATCCTTATGAAACAAACTAACCTTATTATAACGAGGTTAAAAACTGCCACTCGTAATATAAACACTAACTAAACGCACTTCACTTATTTGTAGTTAGATAATATTTGTGTATAAATTTAGACATCAACCTGATGATCAGGATCTGATGATGAATTGAAGGTCAAAACGCGTAATCCTAAAATTTGCTCCATTATAATAGTAATAATAATAATAATAATAGTAATAATATCGTATGGCCTCGGGTGCCGGGTGCAAGCTTTGTTAATTGGCACCCTGAGGGCAGCTTGCGTGTCGAATTTATTGCGCCTTAGAGCGCTATGAATGTCAAGGAGGTTAGATATCTAAGCTCCTTGGCGCTATACCGCTTTCTAGTAGAGAAATGAGGAACTTTGTGTTGGCGGAAAATCCCGAGATTAATTTTGCCATTATGAACACGGCCTACTGAATTCAAATGGGTTCTTTAACATGCCAAAAACGTAAGACACGAGTATCGAGATTTTTGTCGTCTTTCAAAAATCACTTACCATGGCCAGGAGCGAATCTGCAAGCTTGGAGTTGATTGTCCGACACTATAACCACACTCCCACCGTGATTATAATAGTGATCATAAGTAATACTTGTATTTCTTTCTAGTAGTGTAATTTACATAATATGCATATATTATATACATTGTACACCACCCAATCATTGTACAAATTCTTGTTGACCGCCTGAAGAGTTACAACTGACAGTTTCTTACAACTGATAGGCAACACTGAAATAATAGCTTCAAAACTTCGCATAGTAGTTTTGACATAAACCAATAAAAGAAGAGAGACAGGCAGGCGGCACAAATACAGTATCAAACAGAGGTCATTCTCATTCTTGTCCGAGATGAAAGCAAAACACACTGGTCAAAGAAAGTTCTGCGTATTGCATGATGTCGTATTTACATTGCTGTATGACGACATTTCGTTTTTGCACATTGGCTCCTGTGTTAACTCTAAGATAACATGTCGGTTTATTTGTACCGTACACTGTTTTCGGCCGTGGAATTTGTGCATACAACCTGCAAAAATGGGGGAAGTGGCCAAGTGATTGCGGTCCATCGAACCAGACCATCAGGCACATTGTCGAAAATTGCAAAGAAAGAGCGTACCTACTTAGGTCACTCTAAGGACTTTTTCAGTGCTATACCATCGAGCCTGTACTGGAGAAAATAGACTGGATACATGGTCGGAATAAGGTTGATATCTGTGCTACTGGGCGCCCGAGAATGCTCTCCGCAGTGGGTACGTGCAGCTGTGAGTGGTTGAGTCATGCGTTTAGTTGGCTGCACTGTGTCCTTCAAAGCGGGATTCCCCCGTGTGGTCTGTCAGTGTGTATTACAGTCAGCGAGCGTTCAGATAGATTATTGGAAGAGTGCAACAGTATACAGGCGGTAATGCTTACTACTGAAGAGAGAGGTTTTTTTTTGTGGTGGGGGGGGGGGAATATGTTTTTCGCGAAGGTGATCGGTTTACAGAAAATGTAAAATAAGATTTCAGGCACGGTTTCCTAATACAAAGTGTCCAAACCGTGATACCGTTCGGGATTTGATAAGTAAGTTCCGTGTGACTGGCTCAGTTCACGATGTACCGGGAACGGGCAGGCCTACGCTTTTAACGGACGAAAAACTTGATGAAATCTCCGATATAACGCTGCGTAGTCCAAGTAAATCAACACGAAAATTAACTCAACAAACAGGAATCTCTAAGTCGACAGCACATAAAGCTGTAAGAGACAAGCTTCAGTTGTTCCCTTATAAAGTTACCGTGGTTCATGAATTAAAGCAAACTGATTACGGAAAAAGAGTGATGTACTGTGAATGGTTCCAGCATCTGTTATGAATGGCTGTGGTGAGTACAAAGTTTACTGTTTATTTGTTATGATGCAAGCGGCAGCCGTGGTACCAACCTAACTGCTGTAGCTAGCTCTCGCAGACGCATGTAGGCACTGCGGAGAACATTCCCGGACTCACTGTAGTATGCACTTGTTATTATTATTATTGTGTACACAACCTCCACATAAATAATTAAAAACAGTTATCGGATGAAGCACAAGTATTGTATTTGGTCCACAAATACATAAGTTGCAATATGCAAAACGTGTTTTGGCCAGTGTATTAGCATAACATTTTAAACGTACAGACAATAAGGTAATTGTTGTGGACTTTACTATCAAAGTGATTGTACAATTTTCCTGCAGTAATATCGTTGAAGGAATAATATAGCTCTCACTAAATACTACCAGCCTGTGAAGCTAATATGTAAAATATTTGAAATACTTGGAGCAGTAAATAAAATTACATTTGGTCGTAAAACTCGACGAGTATTGTAGCAATACACATAAAATAAGAGGAAAGTGACGAGATATTAACAAAATAGTTGGAATACTTCTCTCAGCGGCATCGGGGACTGCAGAGTAGCATGAAGCTAATGGGATTTGCTGCCGCGTGTTAGTAAACCGCAGCGGCCATACGTCTTCCACTACGCAAACAGGCAATAATATGCCTGTGGGACACCATCACATCTCCCTTCGTACAGCATCACGGGCGCCAGATTTTTTTCTAATTCAGGAAAAGAAGCTCTTGTGTTTACAGACAAATAATTTGTGATACACCAACGCATTCCTCACTACTTTGCATACCAAAATATTTCACAGTGATCGATGTTGGAGACTTATGCAAAACATAAATGCCTTTTTAATGTAAAATTATCAATGTTGAAACATCGATATTGAGTATATTAAGGCTTTTACGGCCCGGATTATATAAATAACTAGCTGTACCCGGCATGCGTTGAAATGCCAATCAAAGAAAGTGTTGGCATTGTAACTTTGTATGTTGAAGTGCTTTTGGATTCCCAATATTGTTTTTCTTTTTCCGTTAACCACCTCTAAACTATTGTAAAATTAATTTACTATCTCAAAAAAATCATGGGAGCGTGCTCAACAACTCACCAAATTTTCATCGCAATGAAATGAATGGTGTATGAACGCATACGGGACTTTGTTGAAAAGATTCGAGCGCCGTCACCCATTTGTTGAATATACTCGAACGCTTCCAATTGTAAAATGGATTTTCTGAAACCCTTCCCTGGCTTATGAAAGTTTCATCGCAATCAGATGAATGGCATATGAACGCATACGGGTTTTTGCTTAAACGATTCGCGCGACGACACTCATTTGTTGAATCTACTTGTAAGCCATCCATTAAAAAACGGATTTACTAATTCATACACCTTCGCAGGACTGTGTTCAACTCCCCAAAGTTTTATGATAATCGGATAAATGTTATATGAACGCATACGGGACTTGGTTGAAACGATTCACGCGCTGTCGCCCATTATTTGAATCTAATCGTGCGCTACCAATTCTAAAATGGATTTACTAAATCAGAAATCTTTGCGGGATTGGAAACAATATTTCTCCAAATATCATTGCAATCGCATGAATGGTATATGAACGCATACGGATTTTTTTAAACGATACGCACGCCGTTATTCATTTGTTGCATCTACTTGTGCGATACATATTGTAAAGTGGATGTACTGTGCTCTTTCAGCAAGAAATATGCAAATTACAGTATGCCAGCATTGCTCAATTCGGGATTTTCGGGGCTGCGGTAAGTTCTCCCACTCTGTGACTTACATATTTTGGATTAAATAGAGGATACACTTGCAAAAATAACAACAAAATCAACTCCTATTTTAACACATTTAATTAATCAAAATTATGGCGCTACAAACAATAAAACAAATAAACTACTGACCTATATCTTTCTACTTGTTCAAAGTGAACAAGGAATAGCATAAGAATAAAACAAACATTAGATTAAAACACATGGTTTTCTTTAAAACCAACAATTCACGATTATTTTCACTTCCATAAAGTACCTATCTTAAAGTTCCATATAACTACGAGCTTCTTTGGCTCGATACTTTTCCATAATAATGGTGTCATTCTTTTGTACACCTCAAGAACTATTTTTATCTTTTCTTATCATCAAAACAATTATATAATTACATTTAAAATTATATGTTAATTATCCACTTCAATATTTGGGCTCTTCACATGTTCTCAGTATTTACCACCTCTCTCAAGTTTGCAAATTCACTACGGTGATCGGGAAACTATTTGTGTACTCCAGAGTTACAAAGATTACTTGACAAAGTCAAAAACTATGATTACTCCCGAAATCTAGTTATCTTCACAAAACTCGTGGATTCCTATTTTCCATACAACATTACAATAGGGATTTTTATTTAATTCATTTGTCTTAAGACCATTATCACATAAGAAAACTACGATCTGAACTGGCAAGCGATAATATCAATCTACCAGGACCTCGGTTCAACGCCCGGGTCATTAACAACTTTTAAACACTCACGGTGTCTTAAGCACTTCTTACAAGACGGTCTTTACCCACCCTCATACTATGAGGATCAGGCCATTATACTCGAGCGAGATTTATGGCAGGGAGGGCGGCTCCCTGTCTAGCCTACGGTTGGAGCTCCCTTCAATGCTTTTAAAACAAACCTTCCTTTTATTTTCAGTTCTATGGAGACTTCTCTTTTCACTTTCAACAATATTCTTTGGCTCATAAACCACTTTCGTAATCTTGGCATTTATTAATTATGAAGGGTCCTCGTTGATTGGGAAGAGTAATACACATTCTACGACGAATAATAAGGGGCTTTAACAACAAGAGGATTCTAGGTTCGAATCTCTTGACATGCCTCGGGAACCATTTCCACATTGGAGGACTTATACAAGACGCGATTTAGAGTCGGCCGTGGCCTACATTTCATACGCTCAATAATACCATACATTTTCTCCCTTTTATATAATAAAACACACATGGCCTCGTGATCTACGTCACAATTAGAGGACTTACAACATATCTCAATTCAATACAATCAACTACCCCTCATAAGTAATTTACCAAGTACATTTAAATTCTACGCATTCCTAGCGTGACTTTTTATTTAATTGCGTTCCATTGCGCTACACATTACTTTACGGCCCAATGTCTTCCAAAGAACTGATCTATTTTATAGTAACAAATTGATACATATCTCAATTCTTATATTTATCTTTTCCGTTGACAATAAATCGCTCCATTTTTAAGAACATGCATTCACATCATGTCTTATACATTTGTTAAGGCTCCATCGCTCTATATTTTTATATCATTCAATTTAATCTTTATTTAGATTTCTTTACCATGTTATTATTATTATTAATCACATCATGTCTTCATTCCTTACTAAAGCTCAAAAGCTATTTCTTTCATATAATTCAAATTTACCTTTATGTAAATATCTTTGTTATAATTATTATTATTACGCTTGCTTTTATAACATTCGTCAAATACACTGACATTTTATTTCCATACATTTCCTCTACAGGATTTATTCTTTCACATAGTTATTTATTATTTCTCAAAACTTTATTTTTGTTCAGATCGCGTTCTTATTTAGTTATTATTTATATAAAAACATCCCTTTTACTCAAAACTCCGGTGGAATTGTACACAAAAATTTCCCCGACACCAAAACATAATGAAAATCTTTACTCACATGTCTAAGGTCGTTTTCTGACCTTCATTCTCGTTTGATGTGTCATTTTTGCCCACCTTCTTGACTTACTCCATATTGTACAAATTCATCTCATGTACAAACATTTCTTGACACATATTCAATACATTTAACACTGACAACATTTTTAATACACTGGTGTATCCATTTAGAACACACAATAAAACACTAAAAAATATATTACTTTAACACACAATCTTGATATATTTACACTTCACCACTTTTGATCACTAGGCCGTCTTTTTCTAGCCTATCACACGTGACCTCTTAATCTCCCGTCTCCAAGGGTGAAATTTATTCAATGTCGGCTTCCTATCCTGCAGAATACGAAAGTCTCGAATCATCTACTTTTTCCCTGGAATAACAATTCTTTGAATCCTGTTCCTGATGATCGGCTATTTCTCTAGCTTGAACGGCTCCCCTTTTAGATCTGGTTTATCGATCCTAGCGAAAGTCTGTTCTGATCGAGGTCCCCTCGATAACCTATCGATGACCTATGGATTTTTTGGCAACTAATACTTCTCGAGTCTTAGTGCTTTAGAATAGTTCGTCTGCTTTCTTGAGACAATGTCTATAGTTTCCGTTCTTCTTTGTTTATTCGGTTCTCGCACTTCTAATTTTCTGGAATACGTTGCGAACCTTACTCTGTTTTTCCCTGTTCGGGTTCTTTAAAATTGATAAACTCTTTATCTCGCTGTTCCGGTACTTCCGTACGTTATGATACTTTTGGTCATTTACTGAAAGACCTATCGCCTGAATCCTAAGTTCGCAGCCTGCTCTGACTGTATTTTAGGAAATTTACGGTAAACTTTGCCCTGTCGGACCTAAATACTGTAACTAGGATTTTCCTAATTTTTCAACACGGCGATACTTTAATACTTCTTCTTTGCAACTCCTTATGGAGGCACGCAAGTTATTAATACTGCGACGCCCGTGGCTGTCGGATATTAATTCTGCGGTGTAGTACAGCGTTTCGCCCCTCAAGGAGTACTGGTAAACTGCCTTCGATGTCTGATACAGCGTAACGCCCCTCTGGACGGACTAATACTGCCTGCGGTGTGATACAGAGTGACGCCCCCTCACGGGCTGTCAGAGTAACTGCATTGATCCAGCGTAACGCCCCCTTGGGCTGTCGAAAACTGCATGCTTGGCTTGGTGAGGCCAGGAGTTTTATACTCTTCAGTCAAAAAAAGATAAAATTCTAGTCCTTTTCGTGGCCAACTTTTGAACTAATTGTCGTACAATTATAAAAATTATATCTCCAGAAAGCTCGTCTTCCAAACGTAAAATGATCTTCCTGTGCATGGAAATCGATCGTGCATTTCCGAGAAATTAATTAATTTTTAGTCTTCAACTGTGTGGGTGTTGCTGTTCATTTTTAATTCTCCCACTCCTTGGGTCCCGGTGAATTCCCGATGACGTCTGCTGCATTTGCACTTTCCTCGTGTGCAATTATTAAAGGGTTTTTCTTTACACAAAAATCTTTAATCCGAAATGATTCACCGTACTGTATTTGTTTACTTATTTTTATACTCGTAAACGGGTTAAATTTAATTATTCTTGTTCTGACTCAGCGGCGAGGTTGCCGTTTTCCTGCAACGTAAGAGCAATTTCCGAGTCGAGCTTCTCTGTCTTACAGTCCAAACTTTCCACTCGTTCTAATAATATCCATGACTGGCTCCTTATAAATGTCAAGAGGCATGAGCTCATCTTATGAACACCTGGTCCTGCAGCTTGCGCAATGTTAGGCTAGAATCCTGGCTTGAAATCTCTCTCCGTTACATTAGAAACTGTATGATTCTTTCATTCATTTCACACAATACATGGATTCGACTCCCTTTGAAGCCTATGGTACATGGGTTCATCTCACCCCTCCTTAGGTTAATACATTTTCGAAAAATTTTGAGGAAATTTATTTAATTATTTATAAAAATCTTATTTTTCCTTTAATAGTCGAAGCCATCATAACGTTCTTCGTACTTTTTGTTTCTTTATTCCTTTAAAGTTTCCTTCCTCTCTGGTTTGTATTTGTATTGGGTCTTCTTAAAAGTCCCATTCATTCTTTCATTTCCCTAGTGGACGTCTCCACTCAGGGTCATAATTTTTTTGTCACGTTCGGGTGTTTTGTTAATCTTCCTCTAGTCTGGCGAGCTCTCTCCAAACTTGAGTCAAACCGTTTGTTTCTTTTCTTCTTTTATAAGACGGACATCCTGCCGGCCTGTTTCTCTTTTCATTACATATTGTCAACGTAATGACCTTATTTTAATGCATTACGGGTGCAAATGGCTTTACCCGTAACTTCATCATTATTATATTCAGACTCTCCAGGTCTGTAAAATTTCATTTATTTCTTAAGAGCTCGGTCTAACCTCACCTGACTCTTCTCGGTTTTCTTCCACCTTCTTCATCTCCTTTTGAGATGGTATTTCAAACAAAATTAATTTATTCCTCTTATTCTTTAACGGTTGCATAGGGCTTTACCCGTTGGTTATGATGGAATAATTCTTTCCTTCATCTCGCATCGAGATGGCATTTCGAAAGAGTATTTCTTTTTTCGACTCTTCCAATTCTTTAGATCCTTCAGATCTCCCTTCTGTCTCTTCCTTTTATCACTCCCTTTCTTTTTATGGAGCTTCCAACTGAAGTATGCCTGTGCATCCTCTTTCTCTAAGTCATCGTACCTTGTATCTCCTCCTTTCTTACATTCCATGGGGTATCTATTTTCTGGTAAACCGACTACCAATGGCGGTTTTCCTCTTTCCTGATTTTCTTCAAAGGCATCTCCTTCCTTCTTTTCATTATCTCCAACAATCTCATCTTTTCCTTTGAGGTTTTCTTGGCTCGTGTTTGGACCTCTTTCCATTTCTCTTTCCTTTTGTTGATATTCTTGATATTTCCTCATTAACTCAAGAATCTGTGCTTTCAACTGTTCCTTTTCTTTGTTGATTCGAATCTTATTTTCCTTATCCTCAGGAATTTCTTCTAGTTATATCTCATCTTTCTTCACCTCCTGAATTTCTTCGGAGTTTTCTACTTCAATTTCTATGACATCTTGAACCTCTGTTTCTATCGGTGCTTCGACGATAGTTTCTATTATGGTTTCATTTACTTTTTCCATTTCTTCAGGAATTATTATTTCCATCTTTTCAACTTCCGCTTCTTTCATTATTTCCTGTTCGGAGATTATTTCTTGCTCTTCCAGCTCAACCTTTTCATCCAAATGATTTTCTTCACTTCGCAGCTCGATTTCATTTTGGCTATCCTCCTGGTCTGGAATTACTATTTCATCTTGAGTCTCCATATCTTCTTCAGGAAGGATCTCAAGGTTTTCCTCAGTTTCCACTGGAGTCTTTACGATTTCTACTTCTTGTTTTTCTTCTCTAATATCACTTTTGGGCTCCTCTGGCACCGTGACTTCTTTTTCTTCTTCAATTTCGGCTTGTCTTTCATCTTGGGCAACTATTTCATTTGCCTGACGGTTCTGCTCCAACATGTATTCCTCATATCTCTTCTGAGCAGCCTCTAATGTTTCTTGATATTCTGGAATTTTGACCTGCCTTACTTCAGCTAACTCCTGAAAGCTGATTATCCCTCGTTCCTCATACATACTCAAACTGAAACGGTACATCTTACTCTTTTCCTCTGCCATATAATCTTTCTGTTCTTGAACATATTTCCGCCTTGCGCGCTCTTCATATTTGGTCTTCCACCAAATCTCATCCCATGCGTCTCTCATTTTCCATATTTTATCCCCTATTTCACTTACTTCATCAACGAATGTAACTATCTGTTCCCACGGAGCTAGTTTTATTTTTCCTTCTTCCTCCATACGTTTCGCAAATTCCCTCTTTGTTTCTTTTAACGACCATTTAACTTCAGGGATTTCCTTGTACAATTCTTCCAATTCCTGTTTGGGTAAATTATACCAATTTTTACTTGCCCTTCCACGGAGCTCGGATATCTCCTTTATTTCCTCGGAAATACTTTCACTTTGCTCCTTAATTTTCTCTTTCTTCTTTGAGTCTACATCTCTAAATTCCCAAAGTTCACTCCTCATCTTATAGTGCTCGTCTCGTATTTCATCAATTATATCCAAGAATTTCTTTATCTCATCCCAAGTCGCCATTTCTACTTTTTCCTGATCCTGAATGTCAGTACTATCATTTTTTTCGTTTCCGCTCTCCGAGCCTACTTGAACCTGCATTTCTACGTGAGACTTTGAGTTACCTTTACTATTATTATCCTCGGTACTACTTACATTCTCCCTTGGAATCGGTTTACATTTTTAGCCTATTTTCAATTTTGAAAAAATAGGCTTATGAGATCACCTTTTGTCCGTGTGTGTGTGCGTGTGTGTGTGTGATTCGTGTGTGTGTCCCCCCCTAATAAAATCTAAACGGCTGGAGCGATTTCATTGAAACTCGGAAAGTTCATAGCACTATTCCCGGCGACCTCGACCGTGCCCTTCAAATTTTGTTACGACTCACCAATCCAACATGGCGGCTGTGCGAAATATTTCACCAGCATTCTATATCTTCGAAACTATTACCGATATTACCCTGACATTTTCTATGGTGATATAGGGAACTACTATAAGTTCACTTATGTGATTTTTGAAAATCTGGTAACTACAAAACCAACATGGCGGCCAAGCGAATTTGCGACATTTAAATAGACGTTTCTCGCGATTTGACCAACCAAACGCAATGAAACTTGGTACAGTATATGTTTATATACATTGTAATGCACCGACATCTAACTTCGTTCAATTGTTTACATAATCACAAGATGGCGGATGTGCGAAATATTTTACCGGCATTCTATATCTCTGAAACCATTAGCGGTATCACCCTGAAGTTTTGTACGGAGATAAAGGGCGCTACTGGAAGTTCATCTATAAGACTTTCAAAAACCGGTTAACTACAAAACGAACATGGCGGCCAAGCGAAATTGAAAATTTTAAATAGACCTTTTTCGCGATTTAATGTTCCAAGTGCACTGAAACCTGGCACAGGAAATATTTATACACATTGTAATCCACTGGTATCTAATTTAGTTCAATTGTTTACATAACCTCAAGATGGCGGCAGTGCGAATTTTAAAATTAAGATTTTATTTCTTGTGATGTAGTCATGCAATCGAAGTGAAAGTTTGAATAATGAACCTACGCAATAATTTTCCTTTAATGGTACATGACTCTACGGCCTATACATTTAACAATCCAACATGGCGACCATCCGAAATATTTAGACGATACTGAATATCTACGAATCTATTTTAGCAATCAAACTGCATTTTTAATGTTCATAGGGGCTATGAACTTAAGTTCACCTATAGGACTTTAAATAACCTGGTGATCACAAATCCAACATGGCGGTGACGCGAATTATAAATATTCACATGGACGTTTCTCGCAATTTAACCAACCGCGTGCAGTGAAACTTGGTACAGTAAATCCTTATACGAATGTTAATCCACAGGCATCTAATTTATTTCAATTGTTGCCATAACCTCAAGATGGCAGCTGTGAAATTTTTAAAATCTCCTTGTTTTTTCTTGTGTCCTAATTATGCGATTGAAGTTTGAATACTACACGTTCACAATAATCTTCATGTAACAGCACATAACTCTAGGACCTACATATATAAAATCCAACATGGCGAAATATTTAGTCGGTTCTCAATATCTACGAATCTATTACAGCAATCAAACTGAAATTTTGTATGTTGATAGTGGCAATTAACATAGGATATATGAAAATAGGCTGTATAGTTCTTCACGGAACTACTTGTTCCTTTTCCATTTGGAGCTCTAAAAGCTCATTTGTTACCCTGTTTTCTGCAGACATGTTACCTCCTCTTCGTGTAACTATGTCTCCAGGTGCACGCATGCTTTCTACAGAAACCTTTACAATTTCCTTACTTGGGTACTCTTTATCATCCATTTGGAGGTTCTCTTGACTATCTCTAGCTTTACTTTCTGCCTTCTTGGCCTCCCATACCTCATTATTTATCTTTATCATTTCCTCCATATCTTTATTAAAATGCTCCCTCAGGCACTCCTTAACATCTGTAGTTTTACATTTATCTTTACTCTTTACCCTTACATTCTCTGAGAGCCTCCGCCTCTCTTCACTTAATGACATCATATTGGAATACAGTGGGCTACTCATGCCACATCGCTAAAACATGCTTGAGAGATTGTAATCTGAACCATTGTGTCCCAATTTCTGCAAAAAAAATTTACTTTGGTACGGGTGTTTACTACACCGTACCCTTTTGATATTCTTATTCAAACTCAATACCTTTATGGAAGCATTTAAAATTCAAAATATCGAAAAACCATTTTTTTTTCAAAAAATGAAAATTTTGATTTTTCGAGGAAACTCGGGTTTTCCCCAGGAAAACTCAGCCCTGCATACTGGGCGCCAAAAAGATATCTTTTGCTGGGGGGTTGTTTAATCCAGGGCTGCTCGGTGTGAGTTTCTAGGGACCCATGCGGTCAGTTAACCTTATACGTTGTAGCTACTCCTATCATTACTTTACTTTTACATGAATCGACCGTCATTAGTGTTCCTCTAATCATTAATCCAAACACAGTACTTCTATTCACCCCCTTGTGCCCTTTCAGCAAGAAATATGCAAATCACAGTATGCCAGCATTGCTCAATTCGGGATTTTCGGGGCTGCGGTAAGTTCTCCCACTCTGTGACTTACATATTTTGGATTAAATAGAGGATACACTTGCAAAAATAACAACAAAATCAACTCCTATTTTAACACATTTAATTAATCAAAATTAAGCGCTACAAACAATAAAACAAATAAACTACTGACCTATATCTTTCTACTTGTTCAAAGTGAACAAGGAATAGCATAAGAATAAAACAAACATTAGATTAAAACACATGGTTTTCTTTAAAACCAACAATTCACGATTATTTTCACTTCCATAAAGTACCTATCTTAAAGTTCCATATAACTACGAGCTTCTTTGGCTCGATACTTTTCCATAATAATGGTGTCATTCTTTTGTACACCTCAAGAACTATTTTTATCTTTTCTTATCATCAAAACAATTATATAATTACATTTAAAATTATATGTTAATTATCCACTTCAATATTTGGACTCTTCACATGTTCTCAGTATTTACCACCTCTCTCAAGTTTGCAAATTCACTACGGTGATCGGGAAACTATTTGTGTACTCCAGAGTTACAAAGATTACTTGACAAAGTCAAAAACTATGATTACTCCCGAAATCTAGTTATCTTCACAAAACTCGTGGATTCCTATTTTCCATACAACGTTACAATAGGGATTTTTATTTAATTCATTTGTCTTAAGACCATTATCACATAAGAAAACTACGATCTGAACTGGCAAGCGATAATATCAATCTACCAGGACCTCGGTTCAACGCCCGGGTCATTAACAACTTTTAAACACTCACGGTGTCTTAAGCACTTCTTACAAGACGGTCTTTACCCACCCTCATACTATGAGGATCAGGCCATTATACTCGAGCGAGATTTATGACAGGGAGGGCGGCTCCCTGTCTAGCCTACGGTTGGAGCTCCCTTCAATGCTTTTAAAACAAACCTTCCTTTTATTTTCAGTTCTATGGAGACTTCTCTTTTCACTTTCAACAATATTCTTTGGCTCATAAACCACTTTCGTAATCTTGGCATTTATTAATTATGAAGGGTCCTCGTTGATTGGGAAGAGTAATACACATTCTACGACGAATAATAAGGGGCTTTAACAACAAGAGGATTCTAGGTTCGAATCTCTTGACATGCCTCGGGAACCATTTCCACATTGGAGGACTTATACAAGACGCGATTTAGAGTCGGCCGTGGCCTACATTTCATACGCTCAATAATACCATACATTTTCTCCCTTTTATATAATAAAACACACATGGCCTCGTGATCTACGTCACAATTAGAGGACTTACAACATATCTCAATTCAATACAATCAACTACCCCTCATAAGTAATTTGCCAAGTACATTTAAATTCTACGCATTCCTAGCGTGACTTTTTATTTAATTGCGTTCCATTGCGCTACACATTACTTTACGGCCCAATGTCTTCCAAAGAACTGATATATTTTATAGTAACAAATTGATACATATCTCAATTCTTATATTTATCTTTTCCGTTGACAATAAATCGCTCCATTTTTAAGAACATGCATTCACATCATGTCTTATACATTTGTTAAGGCTCCATCGCTCTATATTTTTATATCATTCAATTTAATCTTTATTTAGATTTCTTTACCATGTTATTATTATTATTAATCACATCATGTCTTCATTCCTTACTAAAGCTCAAAAGCTATTTCTTTCATATAATTCAAATTTACCTTTATGTAAATATCTTTGTTATAATTATTATTATTACGCTTGCTTTTATAACATTCGTCAAATACACTGACATTTTATTTCCATACATTTCCTCTACAGGATTTATTCTTTCACATAGTTATTTATTATTTCTCAAAACTTTATTTTTGTTCAGATCGCGTTCTTATTTAGTTATTATTTATATAAAAACATCCCTTTTACTCAAAACTCCGGTGGAATTGTACACAAAAATTTCCCCGACACCAAAACATAATGAAAATCTTTACTCACATGTCTAAGGTCGTTTTCTGACCTTCATTCTCGTTCGATGTGTCATTTTTGCCCACCTTCTTGACTTACTCCATATTGTACAAATTCATCTCATGTACAAACATTTCTTGACACATATTCAATACATTTAACACTGACAACATTTTTAATACACTGGTGTATCCATTTAGAACACACAATAAAACACTAAAAAATATATTACTTTAACACACAATCTTGATATATTTACACTTCACAACTTTTGATCACTAGGCCGTCTTTTTCTAGCCTATCACACGTGACCTCTTAATCTCCCGTCTCCAAGGGTGAAATTTATTCAATGTCGGCTTCCTATCCTGCAGAATCATCTCGAATCATCTACTTTTTCCCTGGAATAACAATTCTTCGAATCCTGTTCCTGATGATCGGCTATTTCTCTAGCTTGAACGGCTCCCCTTTTAGATCTGGTTTATCGATCCTAGCGAAAGTCTGTTCTGATCGAGGTCCCCTCGATAACCTATCGATGACCTATGGATTGTTTGGCAACTAATACTTCTCGAGTCTTAGTGCTTTAGAATAGTTCGTCTGCTTTCTTGAGACAATGTCTATAGTTCCTGTTCTTCTTTGTTTATTCGGTTCTCGCACTTCTAATTTTCTGGAATACGTTGCGAACCTTACTCTGTTTTTCCCTGTTTGGGTTCTTTAAAATTGATAAACTGTTTATCTCGCTGTTCCGGTACTTCCGTACGTTATGATACTTTTGGTCATTTACTGAAAGACCTATCGCCTGAATCCTAAGTTCGCAGCCTGCTCTGACTGTATTTTAGGAACTTTTACGGTAAACTTTGCCCTGTCGGACCTAAATCCTGTAACTAGGATTTTCCTAATTTTTCAACACGGCGATACTTTAATACTTCTTCTTTGCAACTCCTTATGGAGGCACGCAAGTTATTAATACTGCGACGCCCGTGGCTGTCGGATATTAATTCTGCGGTGTAGTACAGCGTTTCTCCCCTCAAGGAGTACTGGTAAACTGCCTTCGATGTCTGATACAGCGTAACGCCCCTCTGGACGGACTAATACTGCCTGCGGTGTGATACAGAGTGACGCCCCCTCACGGGCTGTCAGAGTAACTGCATTGATCCAGCGTAACGCCCCCCTGGGCTGTCGAAAACTGCATGCTTGGCTTGGTGAGGCCAGGAGTTTTATACTCTTCAGTCAAAAAAGATAAAATCCTAGTCCTTTTCGTGGCCAACTTTTGAACTAATTGTCGTACAATTATAAAAATTATATCTCCAGAAAGCTCGTCTTCCAAACGTAAAATGATCTTCCTGTGCATGGAAATCGATCGTGCATTTCCGAGATATTAATTAATTTTTAGTCTTCAACTGTGTGGGTGTTGCTGTTCATTTTTAATTCTCCCACTCCTTGGGTCCCGGTGAATTCCCGATGACGTCTGCTGCATTTGCACTTTCCTCTTGTGCAATTATTAAAGGGTTTTTCTTTACACAAAAATCTTTAATCCGAAATGATTCACCGTACTGTATTTGTTTACTTATTTTTATACTCGTAAACGGGTTAAATTTAATTATTCTTGTTCTGACTCAGCGGCGAGGTTGCCGTTTTCCTGCAACGTAAGAGCAATTTCCGAGTCGAGCTTCTCTGTCTTACAGTCCAAACTTTCCACTCGTTCTAATAGTATCCATGACTGGCTCCTTATAAATGTCAAGAGGCATGAGCTCATCTTATGAACACCTGGTCCTGCAGCTTGCGCAATGTTAGGCTAGAATCCTGGCTTGAAATCTCTCTCCGTTACATTAGAAACTGTATGATTCTTTCATTCATTTCACACAATACATGGATTCGACTCCCTTTGAAGCCTATGGTACATGGGTTCAGTACTAAGCCAGAAACCTTCCCTGAATTCTACACAACATCTCACCTAAGTATCATCGCTTTCGGACAAATGGTATATGAACGCATACGGGACTTTGTTGAAACGCTTCGCGCGCCTTCGCTCATATGTGAATCTACTTGAGCGCTACCTATTGTAAAATGGATTAACTAAGCCTGGAACTTTCTCTGGAGTGTACACAACAACTCACACAAGTTTAGTCGCTATCAGACGAATAGTATATGAACGCAAACGGGACTTTGTTGAAACGCTTCGCACAACGTCACTCATTTGTTGAATCTACTCGTGCGCTACCTATCATGACTTGGATTTACTAACACAGAAACCGTGCCTGTAGTGTGCACAACCTCTCACCCATGTTTCATCGCTATCGGACGAATGGTATGTGAACGTATACAGGACTTTGTTGAAACGCTTCGCCCGTCGTCGCTCATTTGTTGAATCTACTCGTGCGCTACCTATTGTTAAGTGGACTTACTAATCCAGACACCCTCCATGAAGTGTACACAACATCTCACCCAAGTTTCATCACTATCAGACGAATAGTATATGAACGCATACGGGACTTTGTTAAAACGCTTCGCTCGTCGTCGCTCATTTGTTGAAACTACTCGTGCGCTACCTATTATAATATGGATTTACTAAGAGAGAAACCTTGCCCGTAGTGTACACAACCTCTCACCCAAGTTTCATCGCCATCGGACTTATGGTATGTGAACGCATACAGGACTTTGTTGAAACGCTTCGCCAGTCGTCGCTGATTTGTTGAATCTAATCGTGCGCTACCTATTGTTCAGTGGATTTACTAAGCCAGAAACCTTCCATGAAGTGTACACAACATCTCACCCAAGTTTCATCACTATCAGACAAGTAGTATATGAACGCATACGGGACTTAGTTGAAACGCTTCGGCCATCGTCACTCATTTGTTGCATCTACTCGTGCGCTACATATTGTAAAAAGGAATTACTAAGTCAGAAACATATCTAAGAGTGTGCACAATAATACAACCAAAGTTTCATAGCAATCGGATGAATGGTATATGAACGCATACGGGACTTTGTTTAAGCGATTCGCGTGCCGTCACTCATTTGTTGAATCTACTCGTGCGCTACAACTTTCATATTTATTCACCTTTTAAACCTTCTCTGGACTTCCACAAATAATTCAAGACCAAAATTAGCCAAATCGGTCCAGGCGTTCTCGAGTTTTAGTGAGACTAACGAACAGCAATTCATTTTGATATATATAGATTCATGTTTTTTGGGCTAATGCCATGTGTATTTACATTAGAACCATACGTTTCGGAGAAAGAAACCTTGCCTCCTTTTTCAATGGAAGTCAAACAATGTGGCCAAAGAAAGTATATCAATGAGATTACAAAAATTACAAAACATATAGATAAATTCCTCGGTTTGTCACCAGAGAGCAGCTGCCAGAAATTACTGTATGGACCATTGTAGAACGGCGGACAGAGTAGTAAGTGACACTTGGCTACCAGTTATTAAGGATCTAGGGGGCGGGGTGAAAATATAGAGACTCCTCGAAGAATGAGGATGTCCAAAAGAAGAGGGGGGGGGAGGAGGGGGGGGGGGGGTTGATGGATATAAGGAAACATAAACAAAAGGGAAGTGTATCTGAACGATACCTAACGTCATACAGGGAACGGCGAAAAAACAGATGGAAACTCCTCCAGTGACGAACAAAGGAGAACAAATCCAGGCTCTGTAGCCATAGAGGAAAAATGTACAATTTGAAATAGGTGAAGAACAGAGAGACTGAGAGGAACTCTCTTCCTAGATCCTTAATAACTGGTAGCCAAGTGTCACTTAGCTGGTATCCACTGTCTCAGTTAAAATTATTGGGATTTTGACGAATTTCAAGCCTGTAGTGGAATGATCTTTGACATATATTGTCTTTATTTTCTTTTCTTTCCTTTTTATATAATTCAAAGTTAATGCTTCAGTATACTGTGATTCCCCACACCCAATAGTGCAATATCGTTCTAAATTTATGTGAATGTTTACTTGCTATATGATACTTAGTCGTTTCATTCCTTGATTACCTCTTCTATCGACAAGCATAGTTTTAATGGATTGAACATTTCAAATTCCTAGGAGTTATGATTGATGAACAGAATCATAGAGAAGTGGAAATTAAAGTTAGAATACAGAATGCTAACAAGGTGTACTACTCGCTGCAGTTTTTATTGGGATCCAATTTTTTGACAATAAATACAAAACTGAAAATATAAAATACCATCATTAGGCCATTTCTAATTTATGGTTCAGAATCATGGAATTTAACAAAACGCGAAGAACACGAGTTGCAGATTTTCTAAAATAAAGTGTGTAGGAAATTTTTGGACCTTTTTTTGACCCCGCATCTCAAAGCTAGAAAAAGAGATCAAATAAAGACATACACTCACTATCACAGAAAGCACCACTAGTCAACATTATTAACTCCAGAAGACTTCAATGGGCTGGTCATTTACTAAGGATGGGAGATGATCGGATGGTCTTACAAATCTTTAAAGAGGAATCAAGAGGGAAAAGGCCAGTAGGAAGACCAGGAAGTTCCTGGAAAAAATAAATCTCCAAACTTTGTAGACATCTGAATGAGGACAACTGGCAAGAAATCGCCCAAAACAGAGTTCAGTGAAGGCATTTTGTGAGTTCGGCGTGAAATTTTCGTGCCCCATAGAAACTTTCTGCGTGAGTGTGTATTCCTTCATTAATGGTATTTCCTTCCCACACTTAAGATCATCATTGCGGATCAAAATAATTAAGAAACCTAACAGGGAATATGTCTTTCGTAAATGATATTACAAACTATTATGCGATATGCCAGGAGAAGTGTATGGATAGTTGAGGAAAATGGCATAATCTTTAACATCGTAGTTCAAAGAGGGGCTCATAATGCCCACTACTTATAAGCTAAGCTAAGTAAAGGAATTCTTTTAAAATTCACTTTTCTATTATTGCTACATAATGTATTTTATGTTCGACGTTGTCGAAATGTAAATATTATGTGACAGAAAACTGTATCATAATGAGGTTCATTATGCTACAAGTTTTCATTATGAGTCAGTTTCTCCAGCCAATCAGAGCTCAAGAAACAGTTGTCAGACCAATTAGACAAGGATAGCATCGCACCTGCGCTGATTTCAAAGGCCTTCTAATTTAAATTTCAATGCGTGGCCTAGTGTCATAGTGGTGTAATCGAGGAGGCCATGGTAAAATACAAGGTATTCTCTGCGTCCCATGCACTCTGTTCAGTACATAAAACTGGCGAAATCTCGACAGATATTTATGAATATTTATGTTTGAACTTACTGTAAGTAAGCCTCCGTGGCTTAGGCGGCAGCACGCCGGCCTCTCACCGTTGGGTCCGTGGTTCAAATCCCGGTCACTCCATGTGAGACCTGTGCTGGACAGAACGGAGGCAGACAGGTTTTTCTCCGGGTACTCCGGTTTTCCCTGTCAAAAATGTCATTCCAGCTACACTCTCCACTATAATTTCATTACATCTGTCATTCATTTAATCATTGCCCCAGAGGAGTGCGTCAGGCCTTGGCAGCCGGCACAGTTCATATCCTCGCCGCTAGATGGGGGCTTCATTCATTCCATTCCTGACCCGGTCGGAGACTGGAAGCAGGCTTTGGATTTTTTATGTTCGAACTTAAAATAGTTATAATATTTATGGTCAAACATTAACAGTCGTGTGCAACTCACCTATAATGGTAATTAAGACACGCGTATGGAAATTATAAAACTCGCGTCCGCTCGTTTTATAAATATACTCGTGTCTTAATTATTGCCATTATAGGCTAGTTGCATAATGTACTATTAAATAACATAAACGTTGAGAATTGAAATATTCAACAATGACTTCGTCATGCAACGGGAAAATGAAAATGTACGGGAAAATGTCTTACCAGCAAACTGAGTTGGCTAATCCTGAGTGTGGCTTTTCCCGCTTTTTTCTCACACTCCTTTTAAGAAAATGCGGGGTAGTACCTTACTTCAAGTCCCGGGCACGTTTCCCATCCCAGCCCCTAATAATGTTGTTGTTGTTGTGAGAGTTTTCAGTCTTTTGACTGGTTTGATGCAGTTGTCAATACTTTCCTGTCCTGAGCTAATCGTTTCATCTCTAAATACCTACCACACCCTACATCCGAGGAAAACTGTTAACCTTGGTCTACCCCTACAGTTCTTATCTTCGACCCTACCTTCAATAACTAAGTTTGCTATTCCTGGGTGTCTTAGTATGTGTCCTACCAACCTATCTCTTCTCTGCATTAGCAGTCGCCACAAACATCTCTCCTCTCCCACTAGTCTTAATACCTCTTCATTTGTAACCCTATCTGTCCATTTGATCTTTATCATTCTCCTGTAACACCACATTCCAAACGTTTCTATTCTTCTCTATTCTGCTGCTCCAACAGTCCAAGTTTCACTTCCATAGAGCGCCACGCTCCGGACAAAGGCTTTCAAAAATGACTTCCCAATACCTATGCCACAGGCATAACTTAAACTATGCCAAGGATGTTGAGAGTACAGTAGAAAGAAACTCTTGGAAACTCACTGAATATCATCAAATCCCAGTAGGAAAAAGAGAAAATGACATTTTAATCTGCAGGATGGGGCTCTGAGACTACATCTAAACTCTGCATGACAACTGTTTATTATAATGTCAGTAATTGAGGTCCGTATTGACTAACTATAAATTAGAAAGAAAATAGATGGAGTCTGCCTTCCCAATACTTGTATTGAACCTACTCACAGGTACATGTTTCGAAGGTAAAACTCCTTCTTCCTCAGCCTGTACATAAAAATAACAAAGATAAATTACCTTTATAAGACCAGACGTTACATGAATAAAGCTTGTGAAATAAATAGGCTAATATGATGTTCAATTGTTTCCGTTTCTCCTAGGAAGATCTTCCAATTGGATATTTAGGCCTGGGTGCATTAAAAAGCCGCTCAGTCAGGCCGGTGTTGTGAGTCGCTATTTGGTTGCGTCATCGTTTTTCGAACTAGTCTCTATGCTGCCCTTGGAGAACATCATGGCAAAGAGATCAACAGAATCCCTGTAGTAGTGCCATGTCCCGCTGTATGTAGTGTGTTTGGGCGTGAACAACAGCAGATCAAATAACGTGTCTCAAACAAATATCACTCCTTTGCTTGTCCACAGACATACTAGGTGAGAAAGGGAAAGGAAATAGAGGACGGGAATAAAAATTAAGGAAAAAATAAATGTGGAATATTTATGAAGTGCCGATGGCTGTTGTTTTGGGGTGGATGAATGCCATCATGTTCTCCAAGGGCAGCATAGAGACTAGTTCGAAAAACGATGAAGCAACCAAATAGCGACTCACAACACCGGCCTGACTCAGCGGCTTTTTAATGCACCCAGGCCTGGATATCCAATTGGAAGATCTTCCAAGGAGAAACGGAAACAATTGAACTTCATTTTATTTATTTCACAAATCTTTATTCATGTAACGTATGTTCTTATAAAGGTAATTTATCTTTGTTATTTTTATATACAGGCTGAGGAAGAAGGAGTTTTACCTTCGAAACATGTACCTGTGAGTAGGTTCAATACAAGTATTGGAAAGGCAGAATCCATTTATTTTCTTTCTAACTGTTTATTACCCTGAAAGAAAACCTGAAAGTTTTATTCTCTAAGTTTCCATGATTTCTCAAATAGGCAACACCGAACCATTATCATCTCTTATGGTGTTCATTTTCCTTTAACAAGATCAGCACCTCTTCATCGATGGAACATTAATTAGACAGCTGACTGGTCCCATTTTCTACTACTTAGGACTCTTTAATAGAGAAAATCTCCTCAGTATGAGAGTATTACTTGAAGGCAATTTCGTAAGGAATATACGGATTATTCCAGGTTGGAATCAAGAAAGCAGTCATCTATTGAAGATTTCATCAACACAAGAGACCGCAAACAGGTACAAATCTGCTAAATTCTGTCGGTGAAGCCCAGATTTGGACTTCACACACACCAGAAAAAGAGCATCCGGTTGTTAGGACCCAACACAAGAATCAAGGTCATGTAATGCTATTGCAAGCCAGTAGAATGTGTCAGAAGACGAAGGGACACTTCACCAAAATTAAAATAAAATAAAATAAAATGTATAAACAGTGATGTAATAGTACATTATGCAACGAGCCTATAATGGCAATAATTAAGACACAAGTATGTTTATAAAACGAGCGTATGTGAGTTTTATAATTTCCATACGAGTGCCTTAATTACCATTATAGGCGAGTTGCATACGACTGTTTATGTTCGCCGATAATAATTATAACTATTTTATGTTCTAACATAAATATTCATACATATCTGTCGAGAATTCGCCAGTTTTATGTACTGAACAGAGCGCCTGAGACGCAGGGAATGCCTTGTACTTGACCATGGCCTCCTCGATTACTCTACTAAGACACTAGGCCAGGCATTGTGATTTACATTAGAAGGCCGTGGAACTCAGCGCATCTAATTATCTAATTGGTCAAACAACTGTTTCTTGAGCTCTGATTGGTGGGAGAAACTGTTCCATAATGAAAAATAGTGTTATAATGAGCCTCATTATAGTACAGTTCTCTGACAGGTAATTGTCAGGGTCGAACATAAAGAGGTAAGTTCAACCAAATCCTGATTTCTCTGTCCCGTTCACCTTTAAAGAACTGGAATGTGCATTATCTCATACAAATAGTAGATTTATTTATTTAGCGTATGGCTTTTAGTGCTGGGAGTGTCCGAGGACATGTTCGACTCGTCAGAGATTGTAGTTGCTTCTATGCGGACACCCACGGGGTTAGCTACAAATACCGTTCAATTTGAAGTAATTCCTACTTTGGCTCCCAGATATCACTGGTACCTAGCGGCGAATGTTGGAAATTGATAAAGCGTTTGAAACAAAATATACAGTAAACTCTCGATTATCCACGGGCGGTTTATCCGCGGTGCCTGTAGGAGAACATTTTTATAAAAAGGAAGGTTTTGAAACCGAAAATTATTTCTCAAAAATTGAAATAAAGTTACTAAATACTTAAACGTAATACAAATCGTAAATCACAAATACAGTACAGTACACTTAATAATGCACAGTACAAAACGTGTACTGTAGTTCATTATTACTGTACAGTACTGTACTGTATATCGGTATACACACTGTACGTCCTGTGTGCTTGAGCAGTTTTGGACGTGACCAGCGGCCTTTTATTGTATAATAAACTTATTTAAAGCAGGTGTGTGTTGTTTTTTAGTGCCTTCGACCTTTGTTTAACCATTACCAGCAATTTTGCGGCTTATCCGCGAAATTCGATTATCCGCGGTATCCGCGCCAGTCAATTCCGCGGATAATCTGGAGTTTACTGTAACCTACATATTTGGCTACACGCTACCAATTGTAGCGGTAGGTCCCTTTTCATTCCATGAGTCTATGACATGGGCCCGCCGACTGTACTTCTGCTCCAAAAGAAGGCAAACTGAAGAATTTTTATTGCTCTTAAAATATACGATGACTTCGGCTGGGTTTGAACCCGCAATCTTGGGCATAGCAGTTCAGCATGCTACCGACTATGCCACCAAAGTCGCTACAAATAGAAGTAACAAACTGGCACTGATGACTGATGACTCCTATCCGGAATTTCTGATACATAGTGGTCCCATAAATTTGTGATGACTCGTCATCTTAATGAAATCCTCGGTGTAGAAAATCTATCTTCCAAGGTTGAAAAGTGTTGGTTGGTTGGTTGGTTCCTTAGTTTAGGGGCTGTGACAACGCGGTCATGTAGCCCCGTTTACTTTGGGAGTGTGTAGAATCTGTCTGATAACCGGTGTTAATTGTGATGACTGTATTAGTGTGTGTATCTGTTTTTTTAATTCAAGTATGGACTGCAACTTTGAATTTTTCAAATAGTTCCTACTTTTGCCGCCAAACGCCACTGTCAACGACCACTAGGCCTAGTTCATAATTTAGCTACTAGACGCCACCGCAATCGGCTCTTGGCAATGAACGTAGCAACCTAACAGCGTTGTTTACATTCTTAACCTATACAATTTAGTTTCAAACAGGTGTAATTAGTGGAAAGTTCTTTAACATGCCATAAATCTATGACATGGGACCGCCGGCTTTACTTCCCCTCCGAAGGAAGGTGTACTGGAAGAGTGTCAAGTTATTGTTGTTAGATCGCGGGATCAAACCCGGCCGAAATGCACCACAGTCACGAGGGCAGCTGCGGCAAACCCGGAGATCGCAAGTTAGAAACCCATCGCTGAGTGTGTTTTTTCGCGTTTCTTTAACACTCTCTCCAGGCAAATGCCAAGATAGTACTTTACTTCAAGTCCCGGGGCACCTGCCTCATTCTTGTCCCTAATACAATTACACTACAGTCATCATTGGAATACAGGTTATCAGACAAGTTCAACATAACCCAACTACTCGGGGATAATGACTAAGATGTCCCAAGCCCATAAAATGAATTAACAACACAAAGGAACTGTAGTCAGGAGTACTAAATGAAGTTCTTGAGGAATAGCTGGAATAAGCATCCTGTATAGTAAATGAAAAGTTTTGAATTGAAAGCTACCATGCAATGTGTGCCAGAAATACTAAATGAAGTTCATGCGGAACAGTTGGAATAAGCACCCTGTATAGTAAATGAAAAGTTTTGAATTGAAAGCTAAGCTCCCATGCAATGTGTGTCAGAAGTAAAGTATGAAGTTCTTGCGGAATAGTTGGAATAAGCACCCTGTATAGTAAATGAACAGTTTTGAAATGGAAGCTCCATGCAATGTGTGTCAGGAGTTCTGTATGGAGTTGTTGCAGAATAGTTGGTTTAAGCACCCTGTATAGTAAATGAACAGTTTTGAAATGAAAGCCCCCATGCGATGTGTGTCAGGAGTTCTGTATTGAGTTGTTGCGGAATAGATGGTTTAAGCACCCTGTATAGTAAATGAACAGTTTTGAAATGGCAGCTCCCATGCGATGTGTGTCAGGAGTTCTGTATGAAGTTGTTGCGGAATAGATGGTTTAAGCACCCTGTATAGTAAATGAACAGTTTTGAAATGGCAGCTCTCATGCTATGTGTGTCAGGAGTTCTGTATGGAGTTGTTGCGGAATAGATGGTTTAAGCACCCTGTATAGTAAATGAACAGTTTTGAAATGGCAGCCCCCATGCGATGTGTGTCAGGAGTTCAGTGTGAAGTTGTTGCGGAATAGTTGGTTGAAGCACCCTGTATAGTAAATGAACAGTTTTGAAATGGCAGCTCTCATGCTATGTGTGTCAGGAGTTCTGTATTGAGTTGTTGCGGAATAGTTGGTTGAAGCACCCTGTATAGTAAATGAACAGTTTTGAAATGGCAGCTCTCATGCTATGTGTGTCAGGAGTTCTGTATTGAGTTGTTGCCGAATAGTTGGTTTAAGCACCCTGTATAGTAAATGAACAGTTTTGAAATGGCAGCTCCCATGCGATGTGTGTCAGGAGTACTGTATGGAGTTGATGCGGAATAGATGGTTTAAGCACCCTGTATAGTAAATGAACAGTTTTGAAATGGCAGCTCCCATGCGATGTGTGTCAGGAGTTCTGTATGAAGTTGTTGCGGAATAGATGGTTTAAGCACCCTGTATAGTAAATGAACAGTTTTGAAATGGCAGCCCCCATGCGATGTGTGTCAGGAGTACTGTATGGAGTTGATGCGGAATAGATGGTTTAAGCACCCTGTATAGTAAATGAACAGTTTTGAAATGGCAGCTCCCATGCGATGTGTGTCAGGAGTTCTGTATGAAGTTGTTGCGGAATAGATGGTTTAAGCACCCTGTATAGTAAATGAACAGTTTTGAAATGGAAGCCCCCATGCGATGTGTGTCAGGAGTACTGTATGGAGTTGATGCGGAATAGATGGTTTAAGCACCCTGTATAGTAAATGAACAGTTTTGAAATGGCAGCCCCCATGCGATGTGTGTCAGGAGTACTGTATGGAGTTGATGCGGAATAGATGGTTTAAGCACCCTGTATAGTAAATGAACAGTTTTGAAATGACAGCTCCCATGCGATGTATGTCAGGAGTTCTGTATGAAGTTGTTGCGGAATAGATGGTTTAAGCACCCTGTATAGTAAATGAACAGTTTTGAAATGGCAGCCCCCATGCGATGTGTGTCAGGAGTTCTGTATGAAGTTGTTGCGGAATAGATGGTTTAAGCACCCTGTATAGTAAATGAACAGTTTTGAAATGGCAGCCCCCATGCGATGTGTGTCAGGAGTACTGTATGGAGTTGATGCGGAATAGATGGTTTAAGCACCCTGTATAGTAAATGAACAGTTTTGAAATGGCAGCTCCCATGCGATGTGTGTCAGGAGTTCTGTATGAAGTTGTTGCGGAATAGATGGTTTAAGCACCCTGTATAGTAAATGAACAGTTTTGAAATGGAAGCCCCCATGCGATGTGTGTCAGGAGTTCTGTATTGAGTTGTTGCGGAATAGTTGGTTTAAGCACCCTGTATAGTAAATGAACAGTTTTGAAATGGCAGCTCCCATGCAATGTGTGTCAGGAGTTCTGTATGAAGTTGTTCCAGAATAGTTGGTTGAAGCACCCTGTATAGTAAATGAACAGTTTTGAAATGGCAGCTCTCATGCTATGTGTGTCAGGAGATCTGTATTGAGTTGTTGCGGAATAGTTGGTTGAAGCACCCTGTATAGTAAATGAACAGTTTTGAAATGGAAGCCCCCATGCGATGTGTGTCAGGAGTACTGTATTGAGTTGTTGCGGAATAGATGGTTTAAGCACCCTGTATAGTAAATGAACAGTTTTGAAATGGCAGCTCCCATGCAATGTGTGTCAGGAGTACTGTATTGAGTTGTTGCGGAATAGATGGTTTAAGCACCCTGTATAGTAAATGAACAGTTTTGAAATGGCAGCTCTCATGCTATGTGTGTCAGGAGTTCTGTATTGAGTTGTTGCGGAATAGATGGTTTAAGCACCCTGTATAGTAAATGAACAGTTTTGAAATGGCAGCTCCCATGCAATGTGTGTCAGGAGTTCAGTGTGAAGTTCTTGCAGAATAGTTGGTTGAAGCACCCTGTATAGTAAATGAACAGTTTTGAAATGGAAGCCCCCATGCGATGTGTGTCAGGAGTTCTGTATTGAGTTGTTGCGGAATAGATGGTTTAAGCACCCTGTATAGTAAATGAACAGTTTTGAAATGGCAGCTCTCATGCGATGTGTGTCAGGAGTTCTGTATGGAGTTGATGCGGAATAGTTGGTTGAAGCACCCTGTATAGTAAATGAACAGTTTTGAAATGGCAGCTCCCATGCGATGTGTGTCAGGAGTACTGTATGGAGTTGATGCGGAATAGTTGGTTGAAGCACCCTGTATAGTAAATGAACAGTTTTGAAATGGAAGCTCCCATGCAATGTGTGTCAGGAGTACTGTATTGAGTTGTTGCGGAATAGATGGTTTAAGCACCCTGTATAGTAAATGAACAGTTTTGAAATGGAAGCTCCCATGCAATGTGTGTCAGGAGAACTGTATGGAGTTGTTGTGGAATAGTTGGTTGAAGCACCCTGTATAGTAAATGAACAGTTTTGAAATGGCAGCTCTCATGCTATGTGTGTCAGGAGTTCTGTATGAAGTTGTTCCAGAATAGTTGGTTGAAGCACCCTGTATAGTAAATGAACAGTTTTGAAATGGCAGCTCTCATGCTATGAGTGTCAGGAGTTCTGTATTGAGTTGTTGCGGAATAGATGGTTTAAGCACCCTGTATAGTAAATGAACAGTTTTGAAATGGCAGCTCTCATGCTATGTGTGTCAGGAGTTCTGTATGAAGTTGTTCCAGAATAGTTGGTTGAAGCACCCTGTATAGTAAATGAACAGTTTTGAAATGGAAGCCCCCATGCGATGTGTGTCAGGAGTTCTGTATTGAGTTGTTGCGGAATAGATGGTTTAAGCACCCTGTATAGTAAATGAACAGTTTTGAAATGGAAGCTCCCATCTGATGTGTGTCAGGAGGTCTGTATGAAGTTCTTGCGGAATAGTGCGTTTAAGCACCCTGTATAGTAAATTAACAGTTTTGAAATGGAAACCCCCATGCGATGTGTGTCAGGAGTACTGTATTGATAGTTGAGGTTCACGGTGCTGACCTCCTCGTATTTCGGCAGCGCGCAGCGACCGGGACTAGGCTGGATCAATAGCGGCGAGATCCGGGCGGGGGCGGCGTGATTAGGGAAAGCGTCCCCATGTTGGGTAGCGCCGGAACATCCTCGTGGCCAACGGATAAGACAATAAGCTGCACTTTATCTGCGGTATTGAACTCTTCACACAGTACCTGATTTTTTATGCTTTGTTATCAGTCCACAGTCAGTCCTGTAGCTAAGTGGTTAAGGTGTTAGACTTTGGCTGCAAGGGTCCCAGGTTCATTTCCCTGCCAGGTCGGAACTGCGTTTGTCACGCCTTCATAATTCATTTCATCGGCACTACGACACGCAAGTCCCCTATGGTAACCAACTCCTAATACATTATTCATTCATTCATAAGCCATCTATGGACCGCGTCATTCCAACTGTCTCCTATAGGCTTTCATATTTGCCCAGTACGCCCGCATTTGTTCTCGGTGGACTTCCTTCCGTTTCTGGGTCAAAATCTTTCCCGTTTTCTGCTTCGGTTTTTCTTGGAAACCTTTGCAAGCTTGAAGTTTTCTTTTGAGTGGGGCGCGCTCCTGAGTGCCTGTTGGTGTAATCCCCACTTCTTTCAGATCTTTATCCAGTTCAATGAACCAGGCCCATTTTTTCCCTCTCCTGAAAGTAAGTTATGTTGCGGCTGGTCAGTCTCGCTGGGCTCATTCGTTTCATATGTCCATAAAATGGTGTCCTCCTCTTCCGGATGACGTCACTTATCTTCTCCACATGAGTATATCGTTCATGGTTATGCCGTCTTCTGTATTCCCCATTGTCTTTGATGGGACCCAATATCTTTCTCAAAATTTTCCTTTCTTTGGCCTCCAGTGTTTCGACCAAGCCTATTTTGTTCATCGTGAGACATTCAGAAGCATACAAGACCTCCGGACGGATGACAATGCAGTAATGTTTTAGTTTTGCGTTGAAGGATATTGACCTTTTCTTATAGATGCCCTTAGTTATTAATAATAATATTATTATTCTGTCCATTTTGGCTTACTGTGGACCGCGGTAAACAATCGACTGACTTGCCAATCTCTTTTTGTCCTCCAAGAATCAAACGGTCGATAAATCTTTTACCTTCTGTCTTCAGACCATATGATATTCGTTTTTGAGCTATGTTTATCCTGCAGAGTTTATCAACTTTCCCATGAAACCCTAATCTGGTTAGTATATCTTCTTGCTTAATTCCAACGTTTTGGAGATCCTTTCTAGTTTTTTCAACCCATTTTGTGGTGGACTTCAACTTAGTAATGTAAATGAATATCCTTTTGTTCAACCTATTATTGCTCATCCTTGCGAGGTGACCATAAAATTTCATCTTTCTCTTTTACGTATTGTGCCCGTAAGGTTCACAGCCTGGCAGTACAAGTCACAATTTCTCCATTTTTTATGACAATGAGGCATTCTGAACTGAAAATAAGTAAATTAATATTAAATTAGACGTATGTATATGAAGATATACCATGCCAACTTTCACAGCGCTCGTATGAAAAGTCACGAGAAATATCCATTCAAATATTTAAATTTCGCGTCACCGCCATGTTGGTTTTGTGCTCACCAGGTTATTGAATGATCCATAGGTGAACCTATGTTAATAGCCTTTATCAACATACAAAATTTCAGTTCGATTGCTGTAGGCCTAATCGAATCGTAGATATTGAGAACCGTCTACATAATTCGGATGGTCACCATGTTGGATTTTTATATGTGTAGTCCATATAGTTATGTGCCATCAGATGAAGATTATTGCGTAAGTTCACTTTGATCGCATAATTAGGACACAGGAAATAAATTCTTAACTTAAAAATTCGCATAGCTGCCATCTTGGGGTTATCAAAACAATTAAGTTTATTTGGATGTCAGTAGATTAAATATGAACATTTACCGTACCATGTTTCACTGTGCTGGGATGATTAAATTGCGAGTAAATAGAGTACCATTTAAATGTTTAAACTTCGCTTGGCCACCATGTTAATTTTGTTATCACCAAGTTATTAAATTCCCCATAGGTGGTGAACTTAAGTTAATAGCTTCTATCGACATACAAAATTTCAGTTTGTTTGCTGTAATAGATTCGTCGATATTGAGAGCCGTCCAAATATTTCGAATGGTCGCCATGTTTTATTGTTAATGTGTAGGCCATAGAGGTTTACGATGGAGATTATTTCGTAGGTGGATTATTCAAACTTTCACTTCGATCGCATGATTAGGACACAAGAAATAAAAACTTAATTTTAAAAGTTCACACAGCCACCATTCTGAGGTTATGTAAACAAATGAACTAAATTAGATATCAGTGCATTACAATGTGTATAAACATATTATGTTGTACCGGCATTTGCCTGGAGCAAAATAATGAAACCATGGAAAAACCTTTCCTAGGACATCTCAGGTGCGAATCAACCCACCTCTTCTCAGATCTGCCTCACAAAGCTGATGCACCCTTTACCATCCCTTACCAATATGTCTCAAGCCGCTAAAATAAAAATAAAAATAAAATGAACAATGAACAATAAAAAACAACAATAAGTTAACTCCAGAGTACGGGACGATAACCTAGATGTCATGCTGCTTAACATTATTATAGTCACCACCATCAAACTCCATAGTAATTTCTGGCACTATATTCATCGTATTATTGTCTATATTGCCTCTTTGAACGTGTGCAGATTTGATATTCGCTGTCTTGCGAGATTGGAATGCATCTGAGGGAGCTGCAGACTGAGCCAGTGCTCATTTCCCAACCTTGCAGATGTCGTGACAGGCGAACAATGGCAGAGATGTGCCTGCAATTGGCCAAGAGTAAAGTCCAACACGTCTCTGAAGTAGATAGCGAGGCGTGCTCCAAATGAGCATCTCCTTCCTAAACTCTTCTACCTGGCTGAAAGCATTTTAAGACAACTGGAATAAAATGATATCTGAAAGAGAAGGCTCAAACATGTCCTGGACGAAAGGAAACTCAATTTCAACTTTAAAAGAACGCTATCATTATTGCGTTATCATTTCTAAGACCAGGAAGTCGGTGTTTTGAAGGCGGCAAAAATTCTTGCAATACGCATCGCCTCGTGACTTCTCTGGACGATTATTATTATTATTATTATTAGTCTACTATTTAATACAAATATTATTATTTCGTGCAAAGCCTCCATGGCTTAGGCGGCTGCATGACGGCCTCTAACCGCTGGGTCCGTGGTTCAAATCCCGGTCACTCCATGTGAGATTTGTGCTGGACAAAGCGGAGGCAGACAGGTTTTTCTCCGGGAACTCCGGTTTTCCCTGTCACAAATTTCATTCCAGCAACACTCTCCACTGTCATTTCATTTCATTTGTCATTCATTTAATCATTGCCCCAGTGGAGTGCCTCAGGTTTCGGCAGCTGGCAAAGTCCATATCCTCGCCTCATTCATTCCATTCCCTGGCCCACTCGGTCGACTGGAAGCAGGCTGTGGATTTTCCTTCATTATTATTTCATGTAGGTGAACGAAGGATCACGTCATTTAAACAGCGTAGCCTTTGGTTGGAAACACTCATGTTCGAAGAGTCTTCTATTAAATAGGTCACACTCCTGGATATCATCACATGAGATCCCAATCTCGTGCAGATCTTTTTGTATCTAACTGAACCAGGTTCCCTTTGTCTTTTCCTCTTGGAGAAGAGCGACTATGCGATAAGTTAATTTTGTTGATGTCATTCGGGTCACGTGCCCTAATAACATAATCCGTCTTTTCCACATCGTGTGAATCCTGGTTATGTCGTCTTCTAAACTCACCATTCTCTTTAACTGGACCTAAGATTTTCCTCAAAATCTTCCTTTCCTTTCGATTTATCCATCATCCATTTTTAGACTATTTTCAATTTTGAAAAAAAAAATAGGCTTATGAGATCACCTTTTGTCCGTGTGTATGTGCGCGTGTGTGTGTGTGTGATGTGTGTGTGTGTCCTCCCTAATAACTTTTAAACGGCTGGAGCGATTTCAATGAAACTCGGTAAGTTCATAGCACTATTCCTGGCGACCCCGACTGTGCCCTTCAAATTTTGTTACGTCTTATCAATCGAACATGGCGGTTGTGCGAAATATTTCACCAGCATTCAATATCTCCGAAACTATTCCCGATATCACCCTGGAATTTATTACGGTGATAAAGAGAACTACTAAAAGTTCACCTATGTGACTTTTGAAAAACTGGTAACTACAAAACAAACATGGTGGTCATGCGAATTTGCGACATTTAAATAGACGTTTCTCGCGATTTAACCTACCAAACGCGATAAAACTTGATAGAGTATATGTTTATGCATATTGTAATGCACCGACATCTAACTTCGTTCAATTGTTTACATAACCACAAGATGGCGGATGTGTGAAATATTTCACCGGCATTCTATATCTCGGAAACTATTAGCGGTATCAGCCTGAAATTTTTTATTGAGATAGAGGGCACTACTGGAAGTTCACCTATAAGACTTTCAAAAACCGGTTAACTACAAAACGAACATGGCGGCCAAGCGAATTTGAAAATTTTAAATAGACCTTTCTGGCGATTTAACGTTCCAAACGCAATGAAATCTGGTACAGGAAATGTTTATACACATTGTAATGCACTGGTATCTAATTTAGTTCAGTTGTTTACATAACCTCAAGATGGCGGCTGTGCGAATTTTAAAATTAAGTTTTTATTTCTTGTGTCGTAATCATGCGATCGATGTGAAAGTTTGAATAATGATCATTCCGCAATAATTTTCCTTTAATGGTACACGACTCTATGGCCTATACATTTAACAATCCAACATGGCGACCATCCGAAATATTTAGACGGCTCTGAATATTTACGAATCTATTATAGAAATCTAACTGCATTTTTTATGTTCATAGGGGTATGAACGTAAGTTCACCTATAGGACTTTAAATAACCTGGTGATCACAAATCCAACATGGCGGCGACGCGAAGTATAAATATTCACATGGACATTTCTCGCAATTTAACCATCCGATTGCAGTGAAACTTGGTACCGTAAATCCACTGGTATCTAATTTATTTCAATTGTTTCCATAACCACAAAATGGCAGCTGTGCGAAATTTTAGAATCTCCTTGGTACTTCTTGTGTCCTAATCATGCGATTGAAGTTTGAATGCTACACGTACACAATAATCTTCATGTAAGAGTACATAACATTAGGACCAACATATATAAAATCCAACATGGCGACCATCTGAAATATTTAGTCGGTTCTCAATATCTACGAATCTATTACAGCAATCAAACTGAAATTTTCTATGTTGATAGTGGCAATTAACATAAGTAGGATATATGAAAATAGGCTGTATAGTTCTTCACGGAACTACTTGTTTGTTCATGACGAGACATTCCGCTGCATTTAAGTTAATACTTTTTTCTTGAGGCATAACTCTGATGGGGAGCAGCAGAAAGTCCGGTGATTGGTGGTTCAAATCATGACACTGGTTTTCCACACTCCTTCCAAGCAAATGCCAGTACGCTACCTTATTTCTACTCCCGGGACCCTTACCGCAATCGCTGACCCTAAAAATTGCAGCTCAACATATTACTGTAGTCTCCCACAGAAGCAGAGATTGTTTGAGAAATACTAGGCCTACACAGACCCCAGTACTCGGGACCAAAATGCTCCAAGTTCTAAAATAAATCACCAACAACAGCATCTTTTACTTTAATTTTCATACTAACCGGAGTACGTCTGTTAAATGAAACTAACTCAACTTGCATTCCTTTCAACGCTTTGCAAACGAGAGCACTGCAACATAGAAAACAAGTGCCTAGTACAGTCACCACAAGTGCACGGGTTATCAAACAGAATCTAAACACACGGGGATAAAATAATGATCCTGTGGCCTCCGGAGAGGCAGGTCTTTCTAGTTGACGTCCGTCGTAATGAGGATGACGTGAGGATGTAGACGTCACGTACACCCAGTCCTCGAGCCACGGGAATTAACCCCAGGATATTAAAATCCCTGATGGCTCAGCCAGGAATCGAACCTGGGGCACTTCAGGCCAAAGTTTAGCGCGCTAAAGGCTAGGTCAAACAGGAAGCGGGCTGCCCGCGCGAACCAGCCCGCCCGACCACTGCGAACTTTGTATTGTGTAATATTGCATCATCCTGGTTCAACAGGAGGCGGTCTACCGCGCTGAACCAATCTTGTTTGCGGCGGGCAAGTGAGCAGTTGTGATTTTCCACAAAGACCGCGCGGGCTGGAAGCATGGCCGACGAAACAGAGAGGTTAATTGACCTTGTGCGCGAGTCCGTATTCCTGTATGAATTGCGTCACCGTGACTAAAGGCCGAACGTTTGTTTTAGACGAGTGAAAACTCTTAATGGAAGCCTGGAGGCGAGTTACTGCAGTACCTGTGTTGTTATCAGCTGCCCCAAGCGGTCCGATGATTGACAAAGCTGTCTCACTCACCTTCTGAAGTACAGTCATTGGCAAATATAATGCCGTTCTGTTCGTAAATACGTAACGTGTACTTCCGCATCACACAATACTTCGACGTTGACTGGACTGTCTGCAAGTCTGTGTCGCCACGTGCTCAAGTCTGGAATTCCATTACATCAGATCGGTGGTGATAAATGTGAAGCGATAGGGTGAGAGAGTGACTCTGTACAGGCTCACTCGCAGGCTTCAAGGTCAAGGGCAATCGTCTAAAACAAACGTCCGGCCTGTACAAGGATGTCGTGAAGAGAGGAGAAGCGTGGAAGGAGATTTTGCTCTGGAAATTACCTCAACTCTCAGCATAGTTTGTTATACTCGCCTAACTCCTGTCCTTTTTCATTAGTATCATGCACCCATGTTCTTTTTCGTCTCCCTTGATTCAAAGCGAACAGAAGAAGCAATTCTTCTTCGTCCGAGGAACTGCTGGACATGTTGAATTAACAGAAAACACTGTGATATGCACTTGATGGCGATCGCTTTCATACAGGTTCGCCTTGACTTGCCCGCATTCAGTTTGACCACTCCAGTCCGCGACGGGCTGCGGTCGTTTCGTCCGCGCGGGCAGCCCGCTTCCTGTTTGATAGAACCTTAACCATTTAGCCACGGAGCCGGACAATGACTACGGTGTCTAAGCCACTCAAATGAAACTGCAAATCAAAATAGAAACGAAACAAGTGTGGAGCGTGGCGAGTGGGAGAGGTACATTAGTTTAGGAAATGAGCATCGGGCCGGGTCCAGATGGCGTTGATATAGGGCAGAGGTGTCCAGCAATTGCACGCTTGGCGTGCTAGCTAAGCTGCGCCGTCGGCGTAAGGCTGGCTTCTGCCTCCCTTGGCTGGGCTGACTGTCCTGTCTGCCGGCGCTGTGACAGCTCTTCGCCGCGTTTGAGCAAGTCAAGCAGAGATCGATGATGATGATGATAATTTTTGTTTTAAGGGGCCTAACATCTAGGTTATCGGCCCCTAATGGTTTGGATGATCGTGAAGATGATAATGAAATGTAAACTATAACTAAAACTAACTACTAACGTATATACTAGAAGAAGAAATGGAAAACAAAAGGAGAATAAGGCAATTAAAGGACATGAGGAATAGAAATGCCCTCAACCCTCGAAGAAGGCGGATTGAGGGACTTGGAAGGAAGGAGATCCATAAAAGGCAGATAGGAATGGGAAAGAGGAGAGGGTCCACCCCCACAGGTAGTGGACAAAAGAGGTAAAAGCGGACCCAGCTCAGGAATCCCTCGGGTTCGCCAACTCCCGAACTCACCAGCCGTGAGCCCCTGGAAAAGAAGGCTGACCCCTCGCAGAAGGAGGGTATCAGAAAAGATGAGATAAGGGCCAATTAGCCTAAGAAGGGAAAGGAAGAGACTCCTGGGGCCTCGGATACCCTAATACCGTCGGGGTCGGAAGAGAACAAGAGTTGACCAAGTGAGGTCGACAGGAAAGAAGACGGAGAGGAGCCCGGCACAAGTAAGTGGAAGCAATGCCGGACTCAGCTGGGGCCCGTGGTCGCCAACCCACATCCTACTAGATGTGAGCCCCTGGGGGAAAGTAGAGATCGCTTGTGCACCGGACGTAATATAAACAAACAAACAAACAAACAAACAAACAAACAAACAAACTGTTCGTCCAATGCGTTGGTTAACCGACATATCTGAATTGTTTTTCGCGTGTTTCTCCACGCGCCGGTACTTGAAGATTTACGTGCTTAGCATTAAAGAGTCAAGAATACTGAATTCATTGAATTCATTTAAATCATTGCAATTTTGGTCACATCATTGTTTCTTTCCGTTTGTTTTAGTCTTTTTTTTTTTCATATTTACAATATACTGAATCCCATTTGACGTTTGACGGAAGGGAGTGAGAAGGGAAAGTGAGCGAGAAGGACAAACATACAGTCTTCCCCCACCATCGCAGCAACCCTGGCAGGTATTTTCTCTGGTATAGATCGATGACGTTCACCCATAATCACCAATCTGACCGCTACATTTTCTTTAATAATTAATTGAAAAATATAGCATTTCACAGCGGTTTAATTACTCATTGCACGTCTACAGGCGAATAGTTTTATTTGAGATCATTCCACGAACCGACAGATTTTACCATTCCTTCATCTGAGATGTTAGACTACATATTGCGGTGCTCCGTGTGTACATTTCACTGCATGTTAAAACGATCATCGAATAATGGCTCCTAATTGAATTAAACAGAATGTATGGTCCAATCAGCAAGGCATGAAAACTGAAATAAAAAGCATGTGTTTAATGATATCCTGTGGATGTTATATTATGCTATCATTTACTTGGCTATTTTATTTCCATTGTTTAACTGTCCATCGTTTTGAAATGACAAGCAAATACAACTGTATTGATTATTAAATTCAATAGGAATTATTTGGTAGGATACGCTGTTAGAGGATCTCCGCCCACCTGGTTAATGCACCGTAATATCCGGTTGACGCTCGATCTAATTCCGCGATGGATTAAAACTTAAACGCTTGCATACGTGCACAAAACCCATCACTAGGTATGCTTATCATATCATCAATACACAGTGAATTGATCGCTATTATGGAATCTATTATAAATACAGACATTTAGGCTTCACTGTCTGCCGTCATTATTTTCCACGAAATTATGTTCAAAATGCGAATATTATGTTTGTTCGTGCATTCAATAGTTACATACTATTTAGTCGTCATCCCCGTGTACTTCCGTATACGGTTATTAGACAAGTTATTAGGCAATCTCAACACACACCCAATTACATGGGGCTGATGACCAAAACGTCGTATGCTCAACTAATAAACATTTGTAACGGGCAGGTATTTTCTCATGTCCTTAACATTACTAAGCTTTTTAGTGTAATGATTAGGCCAGCGAACGAAACAATGTAAGATGAATGAGGAGGCAATGAAACCCAGTTGTCCTCTGGAGGGTAAATAAAACCCATTCCAGCTCTCCCACCAGAATAACATTCTTGGGCAAAGAAATCCTTACAGATGGCCTCCAACAACGCTAATGGTCAAACCATTACCGTATGCATCTTTCTTTATACTGGACTGTTGGAAATTTTACATCTTTAGATGTTACATTAAGAACGTTAAAACATATAAAATGTCGAAGCAGAGTACTGTTTGTCTGAACGAATAATTAGGCTACTAATCATCAGATGTTCAAGCTTTCTGTTTAGTGCACGACTATTAGTGTCATGTACTTACTTTGCTTACTAGTGCCTCGTCGAGTACTGTAGAGCCCTGTCATGAATATTATGTTAATGAGGATTCCTTCTCATTGTTTTGTAAATACGGTGGAGCCTTTGAAGTTTCTTATTCAGCTCCTAAGCCCCTACAGTTGCCTTTGTTTTCCAATCAACATTCATAATCCATTTGAATGCCCTTCTTCTCGGCTCATTGGCTTACATTATCTCTTCTAACATTATTGTGTTAAGCTAAATAAATGTCATCTCTATGTTAGAATATTACTTCTAATTGTGTCTTTGAGCTCAAAAGCAGAACAAACCATTTCGTGGCATAGTGGATAGCGCTATTAGAAGCCATCTCTGAGGATTTCTCTGCCGAAAATTTGTATTCTCGTGCGAAGGCTGGAATGGGGCTAATTTACTTTCCAGATGACGACTGGGTTCCATTGCCTCTTCAGTCATTTTTGGCCTTTTCAATTCTGAAAAAATAGGCTTAAAAGATCACCTTTTGTCCGTGTGTGTGTGCGCGTGTGTGTGTGTGTGTGAGGTGTGTGTGTGTGTGTCCCCTAATAACTTTTAAACGGCTGGAGCGATTTTAATGAAACTCGGTAAGTTCATAGCACTATTCCTGGCGACCCCGATCGTGCCCTTCAAATTTTGTTACGTCTTATCAATCGGACATGGCGGGTGTGCGAAATATTTCACCAGCATTCAATATCTCCGAAACTATTCCCGATATCACCCTGGAATTTATTACGGTGATAAAGGGAACTACTAGAAATTCACCTATGTGACATTTGAAAAACTGGTAACTACAAAACCAACATGGCGGTCATGCGAATTTGCGACATTTAAATAGACGTTTCTCGCGATTTAACCAACCAAACGCAATAAAACATGGTAGAGTATATGTTTATACACATTGTAATGCACCGACATCTAACTTTGTTCAATTGTTTACATAACCGCAAGATGGCGGATGTGCGAAATATTTCACCGGCAATCTATATCTCTGAAACTATTAGCGGTATCACCCTGAAATTTTGTGCGGGGATAAAGGGCACAACTGGAAGTTCATCTATAAGACTTTCAAAAACCGGTTAACTACAAAACGAACATGGCGTCCAAGCGAATTTGAAAAATTTAAATAGACCTTTCTCGCGATTTAATGTTCGAAACGCAATGAAATCTGACACAGGAAATGTTTATACACATTTTAATGCACTGGTATCTAATTTAGTTGAATTGTTTACATAACCTCAAGATGGCGGCTGTGCGAATTTTAAAATTACGCTCTTATTTCTCGTGTCGTAATCTTGCGATCGAAGTGAAAGTTTGAATATTGAACGTACGCAATAATTTTCCTTTAGTGGTACATGACTCTATGGCCCATACATTTAACAATCCAACATGGCGACCATCCGAAACATTTAGACGGCTCTGAATATCTACTATCTATTATAGCAATCACACTGGTTTTTTTTATATTCATAGGGGTTATGAACTTAAGTTCACCTATAGTAGCCTACTTTAAATAACCTGGTGATCACAAATCCAAAATGGTGGCGACGCGATGTATAAATCTTCACATGGACGTTTCTCGCAATTTAACCATCTCAGTGCAGTGAAACTTGGTACAGAAAATTCTTATACGAATGTTAATCCACTGGCATCTAATTTATTTCAATTGTTTCCATAACCACAAGATGGCAGCTGTGCGAAATTTTAAAATCTCCTTGTTACTTCTTGTGTCCTAATCATGCGATTGAAATTTGAATGCTACACCTACACAATAATCTTCATGTAATAGTACATAACTGTAGGACCTACATATATAAAATCGAACATGGCGACCATCCGAAATATCTAGTCGGTTCTTAATATCTACGAATCTATTACAGCGATCAAACTGAAATTTTGTATGTTGATAGTGGCAGTTAACATAAGTAGGATATATGAAAATAGGCTGTATAGTTCTTCACGGAACTACTTGTTTAGATGTGATTTTGTTGGTTTTCCACCTTTTCTCCAGGCTTATGGACAACAGTGTCCTCCCTAATCGTATCCACAAATACAAATAACCGCATTAACGCAGGCTATCAGACAGATTCCACCTGCACTCGAGTGTTATGTTCCCAGTCCACTCAAATAAACAACACCGGATGCAGACCATGGATTTTGCTTTGTAGGCCAATTTAAAGCCCATCTCTGGGGATAAACTGTAATATTATAATGAAAAATGATATTAAAGGAAACTTTCCAGTCGGTCAACATACTGTAAATGGTGCCCAATTACATTAGGCGGGCACCAAGTATTTTCATGCTCTAACCTGAAAAAAGAACAAGATGTTATTACAAAGCTTGTAGTTTAACGTGACCGTTAATCTAGAAATCATGAGCCACGGGACCTCCTTATTACGTGGAATCCGAACCACAGGACATGGAATTTCACTTCGAAAATCTCACATGCATTGACTGAGAATCGAACCCGGACCGCCTTGGTGAGAGGCATACAGCTAGACCGCTGAGCCACCACGCCCCGGACTTTATGTACAAAATAGGGTACGTAATTGGATAACATTTTCGAACGTCAAGTGTTCATCTTCAGATCGTGTTCATTTATTAGTTTATTAGTTTATTAGTTAATGCGAGGCGGGGAAGAGATTGGTCGTTAATAGTAGAGATCGCCCTTTACAAATGGCATGCTTCATCACAGATTAGGTCATTGCCGGCCACGACACAAACTAATTAAACCAAGTAATGTTTTAAGTAGTCGCCTCCGTAGCGTAGCGGTCAGCACGGTTAGCTGCCGCCCCGGAGGTCCTGGGTTCGTTTCCCGGCTCTGCCACGAAATTTGAAAAGTGGTATGAGGACTGGAACGGGGTCTACTCAGCCTCGGGTGGCCCAAATGAGTAGAGGGGGTTCGATTCCCACCTCAGCCATCCTCGAAGTGGTTTTCCGTGGTTTCCCACTTCGTCTTCGGGCAAATGCCGGGATGGTACTGCCCCCGTAATTGAATTATGTAGAGACCACGGTGGCTATATTTGAAATTATAATTTGAGTTATGGCTGTCATAGTTATGACGTGGGTAGTCATGACGTAAGCACGGATGACGTAAATGCTATGCTAGCAAGCTACTTGAGCTGAGATTCTCAGTGACGTCAGCATTTAGTCGAGAGTGTTCCAAGATTTACGACGCAGTCGCAGGAAACGAGGAATTCTGCTGAGGAAGAAACTATGCTATTGGAGGAGAGGCTTGAACCAATGAACGATAGTTTAAAGGAAGACGGAGATTGCTGAAACTATGGTATTTTTATTACTTTTGGAATGCAGAATTGTGGAAATCCATTTGCAGTAAAGGCATTGATTTGGAATTTTGGTGAAATTTATTTTCAGTTTTTGAATTTTGAAAATCCGTCATGTATTAACGAAGTTGGAACTTTTAGCGATGACGTAGTATCTCGCTTTGGAAGGGATGGAAACGCCCCTCGAGAAGTTAATAAAAGGGCTTGCGCAGAAGAGAGGAGTCTCTTTCGTCCTCTGATCATTCTGAGATCTCATTCTCAGATCATCGAAGTATATTTGTGAAAGTTCTTTTCTTATACATTCATTATAGTGAGACGTCGAAGTGAACAGCAGTGAAAAGAATCGTCTTTATAACGCGTGGCGAGGCCACTATATTAACGAGATCCAAGTCAAACTAGGTGAAGTTGAAACGGACCTTAGAAAGCTTCTACAAGTTTAGCTTCGAACAGTTAGCGGTCACCGATAAGCTAATTGTATTGTGCTGTGCTTCATAAAGTAATAGAGAAAAGCTGAACAATTTCGACCGATTAGTTTAAAAGATATTAGCAGTTTTATACGACTGACAAAAGTGATTATCTCGCCACTAGAGAAGCACTTTTGTATAGCCAGAATCAACGCAAGGCTGACGCTGCGAGTGGAATAGAAAGACTTCAGATTGCTTGGTTACAGAACGATACAGTATAATGGAGCAATTGAATACGGCAGTTTGTTCTTCTGACACTACAACCGAAGAGCAGATGGAAGGCTAAAAGGGCTTATTGCAATTGGGACATATTTCAACGGAGTAAGATAGCGACATGGAACTTCGCTAATTGCTATTCCACACAAGCGAACATGCGGTGAATACCATCTACACCCATGTTTCGTAATTAAAGGCTGAATACCATCGAACAGCCATAGAAACAATTTCATACTCTGAATATGAATAATTTCTTCGGAAATTTCTACAAAACTTCATGACGATTGTCTACTGGAACTTCAGGGAATTTTTCAAGAGAGGTCAGGGATATCCCGACTCACAAAGAAGATTATTGCCGGAAGGATGTCTATTCGTCTTCAAGGAGCAGAGCGATTCACGGAGAAGGAAGCAGTTCGATTCTCCGAGGGTGCTATTTCCTATTTCGAGGATGGAGCTCAACTTTAACGTGGTGAAATGGATCCATCAGCAGTCTTCTTTGGGGAATTTTCCTCTGGAACGTCAATCGGCAGATAAGGTAGTCGTGAACGTTTATTGTATTTGAGTTTACTAATAATGTTTGAGCAACCATTTTTCCCATATTTTTATCCTCATGTTTTTTGCCCTATTTTCTTGTTGAGATTCTTATTCTCCGTACACCTTGATGAGTTTTGCATTTTTCGACGTTTTATTAAGACATTGTTATGTCATGGGCATAGTAAACGATTTTGAATCAGTTGAGACTGATATTTAGAATATTCAGTTATTAATATTTTGCAGTCACGATTTGACTGTAAGTTAATGATTTTTATGGCAGATTTAAATTCAGACAGCGTGTCACTTTATTAAAGTAATTCTACCCCAGTTTAATTACTTTGACCAATTTTCTGTCATCATCAAGAAGGAAGAACATTTAAATGATTTTAGAGCGTTAAAATCTCTTACGTTGTCGACGATCTTGGAAATACTAGTCGTTATTTGAATTGATTGCAACACAGACATTTATCGTCAGTTATGAATGAACATTGCATTATAGACACTTTGTGAAAAAGTAACTTTAATAAGGAATTATTGAATGCATTAAAGTCAAGAACTTTTGTTAGGAGTTTTTCTCAATTAGAGATTTATAGAACGATGTTTGCATTCCCCAGTCTAATTGGATTCTATTCGACTACTTTGCATTTTAGTCGCACTTTATTTGATGATAGTATTTTCATACTACAATTTCTTTTAAGATGTTAATCTTAAATTTTGATAGACCAGACAGGCGTATATAAGCGTATTCACTATTAAATTTGTTTGTGATTGGCAAGTTTTGACTTCATTTCGGTTCATGAATGAAATCCACGAAGGTTAAATAGAAAAACAGTTTTGAAACAAGTAATGATTATTAAAAATTTTTAAGTGGAACTATGAATGTATAATCGCTAGTGCAGCGCGTGTTGAAAGTCGCTGAGGTATAATGCCCTTGAATATGAAGGAGGTTCCCACAGGAATAAATGTTAAAGAATTATTTGTGGAAGTTTTGTAAGTTATGTGGAAGTTTTTAATGCCATATAGATTAATATATGATGATTTTGGGCATATTTTTAATGCAGAGTGTGCATTAACTTGTTAGCGAAGGATTTTCCGCTGGAGTAAGATTGTCATAGTTCGTTGAAAATTAATCAAGTGAGTTACTGTTATAATTAACACGAGTTTTGAAAGAATTTGAGATAAGATTTTGAATGAAGGTTGCCGTCACAAATCATTATTAAAAACTTTATTAAACCAGATTGTGACATTAATATGTATAACTAACCTTCATTGGTCGATAATATTAAACAGGATTTAAAAAATTATCAACCGAATGAACATGTGGTTAATGTATTTATTAAATTAATAATTTAAACAATTTAAATGTTAATATTGTAAATAATTGCTGTAAATATTTTTTGAAAATAATGTGAAACGAGAGTGATGTTAAAGGCGTGCTTATAATATTTTTATTGTCTTTGACAAATATTATAAACAATTTCTAATTGTTATAAATAATTTATGTGATTTTGTTATAAACATTTAAGAGCTAATTAAACATTTGGATTGAAGTTAACAAGTTTAAGAAATTAATATAATGATCCAATAGGATGTGAGCAAAGTACTTGAAAGATTTGCGTAAATATAATGTGAGTTGTCTTCTAGACATTTAAAAGCTTGAGAGAACAAGCTGTATTCTTACGTAACATAGCATGTGAGAAGGGAGTGCATTTGACCAGTATGCAACAGGCTGAGGGTAGCCCGCAGCTGTGCCAACATATGGTTCTCAGAGAGTGAGGTCGTACACACTCTGGCCTTGCGACTATAAATACCATTCTCATGTTTATTAAAAGGAAACCAAATGCTCTATATATGTCACACCCTGACGTCCTTCTCCAATCCAATAGTGTTATGAATATTACGTTATTTGGAGCTCTTGGGGGCTAAAATGTTTTATATCATGTTGTATGATAATTTTGCAAGTCCTACTGGAGGACGTAGTCAGATTGACTTGGGCTACTGATAGCCACGTTGTTTTTGTTGTGTTAGTAAAATCAGACCCTTTATTAGAAATAAAGCTTTTGTACAGTTCAAAGTTCTCGTCTTCGTCTTGGTTCATTTTTAAATGTCATGGTGGAGGTTATTGTGTGAACAGACTTTAGTGATCCTGTTGTCAACTCAAACCCCGAGATAATTAAGAGGTAAGTAACGGTAAGTATGAACCCCCCCCCGTCTATTTTGGTGTGTTCCACAATGATTTCCTGTGAACTTCTGTGCTCTTATCTCGATGGTATCTGTCAGTGCCGTTTTCATTGATGTAGCTGAGCCGGTGCGATTGATAATTGGCAATCCGATTGAGGGGGCGGATATCTGACAGCCTACTATCCAGGTAAACGGGGACAGAAAGATTGGCGCCCAACGTGGGGCATGTTCAACAACACTGGATCACCAGGTTGAACAATAGAAAGATTGGCGCACCTAAAACGTTGGGGCTCGATTCAACATAACTGGATTACCAGGTTGAACGCCAGTAAAGAGTGGCAAACCTAAAACGTAGGGTTCGATTAGACTCAAATAAAGAGGTTGATTCTTTGTTAGATGTCTAGGCAAATTGTAGTATTTAAGAGTGTGATTATATAGGAATTAAATGTTGTATTGTATTAGGAAAATTACACTCAGAAAAGATCAGATCTTATACAACTTGAGAAAGGTTAAATAGGCTGGAAACTTAGAAAAATCGCCTATGATCTGGAATCTTATTTTATTTGACCGGCTTATGACTTTTCAGTCATATTAAAGATAAATTTAAATTATTTGGATTGTAAATGTAAATTATTTGTGTTAGGATATTTTAAAATGAGCCAGAGAAATTTGAACATGTGCTTGAGTTTGTTTCAACATGAAGTATCTTCGAATATTAATTATAAGGTATAAGTTAGATTTAAGACAGAAAATTGATCAAATTTATATATGGTGAAAAGTGTTGCTCAAATGTTGTTATTTTGCTCTTTTGATGTATGTCCCTACAGCAATCCATTTTTGAATAATATTGTAATGGCAGATGAAAGTTTGAAGAAAATGTTAGAGGAGATGTCTGCTAACATGAAGTAGATGATGGAGGAGAATGCTAGTAATATGTCTGCTAATTTGAAAGCAAGCATGACTAGTAGTATGAAGCAGATGCTGAATGAAAGCATGAAGGAGAATAATAGTCGAATGGAGGAGAATGTTAGTAATTTGTCTGCTAATTTGAATGCAAGAATGGAGGAGAATGCTAGTAATTTGAAAGCTAGTATGGGTGAAAGTTTGAAGGGTATCCAAACTAGTGCTGCTAATTTGGAGGATAATATGTCGCGTTTACAGATTAATACCCTAGGAATTGAAAATACTGTAAGTGACATCCGCACAAATGTGTCTGATGTTAAAAATGATGTGTCTAAGGTACAGAAAGACCTTACAATGTTAAATTTAGATGTAGCTAATGTCCGAGGGGATATTTCTTGTGCTAGAGCCGAAGTAGTTGTTGTCAAAAACGATGTTGCGACTGTCCAAGACAAGGTCGAGGAAGTCCAAAAAGAAATTCAAAAAGCTAGAACTGATGTATCCAATGTTCAGGTAGACATTAATAACATTCATGCGGATATAACTGAGGTGCAAAGTGACATAACTAAGATTCAGGTAGAGGTCAACACAGTTTTCGTAGATATTACTAAAGTCCAAACTGATGTAAATAAAGTCAGGGAAGAAATCGAAAACTCAAAAACTCTTTGTACGCGTAATATAACTGCATTAGCGACTAGACTAGTTGATGAATCAGTTAGAACAACAACGTCTTTAGCAGAGTTGAAGTATGATGTAGAGGTCATGAGAACCCAGGTATTAGACCACAATAGAGTATTAAAAGAGGATATCGAAGTAGACATAGCCGAAATGTTAACAGCAAACGTAGCGGTATGGAAAGACGAGTGGAATAAGTCAAGTGGGGAACATGTAACCCAAATTCAGGAAAGGATTGAAAGAAAACTTGCCAGTACGCAGATAGAAATTAACAATGAAGTAGTACAGATTAGGAAAGATTTAAGCGTCAGGATAAATTCGTTATCCGAAAAACAAGTTGACGATAGAACACAACTAGATCAGGATATGCAAACTTTAAAATCTACATTAGAGGAACAAATTCATAAAGTTGTCTCTGACGTAAATGAAACGACGAGTAAACTGAAAAATTTGAAGTTAGGAGAGGCTAGTTTAATGGAGAACTACAAAGAAGAGATAGTCAAGAAAGTCTTAACAGAAATCACCGACAAGGATACAGAAGGCTTAGCTTGCGAATTGAATAGGAATTATACTAGAAGACATAACCTAGAGCCAGAAGAAAGAGACGTGACTCCTGAAGAACGTGTATCCAGATTCAGAGAGGAGGATGACGAGAGGAATATGGAACCTGAGTGGAATTATCGAGATAGTGGGAAAAACTATCCGGATTCATATCCGAGGAACGTGACGGTCATCAGGAATTTCGAAGACAAACCACACAAATTCAGTAACACTGATAGTTTGACACCTATAGAGTATGTAAGGAATCTCAAAGATTATTTCATCGAAGCTCACATTCCCAGAGAGAGAGAGATGAAGATAGTAGAGAGATATCTGATTGGAGGACCCCTTGAATGGTTTCGCGCATTTAGATACACATTCAGTAACTTTGACGAGTTTGCAGAGGCATTAATCAAACGATTTTGGTCCATAGAAGCGCAGAATTCGTTAAGAGCGGAGGTGTATTCAAGAAAATACTCGGGTACTCTTCCAACGAGGTACGCTGATTTCTTTACGAGTCAGTTGTCCCGCTTGAGATTTTTGCAACCCCCATTGTCCACGGAGCAACTAATAGATGCAATTTCTCGTATGCTGCCAGTTGAGGTGAGGAGACTTATAATTTCGTCCAACATCAGGGATTTAACCAGCATGGATGAATTACTGAGAAGGTTAGACTACACAAGTCCAATGCCTAACGTAGTCCAGAAAGGTCAAAGGCAGGAGTTTAAAGAAATCAATACGGTATACATGGACCAAGTCCAACAAACTGACAAGCCAGAGGAGGAGAAAACTGACAATGTAGGTCCTCACAGGAATAATCAGTTTAGAAATTACAGATCACAAGGTTACCGACCGTATCAACAGAGAAGAGGTTGGAACTACAACCGAGGAAACTACAATGGAAGAGGCAGATATTACAACAATAATGGGTATAACCGTAACTATAATAGGAATAACCAAAACCAAAATAGAAACCAGAATACTCAAAGTCAGGTTATGACACCTGATCAGTATCAGCAAAGAGAAAAGGAAAGCCAGCAATACTTAAAAGAATTAAGGGATAAATAAGCTGACAATCAAAAGAAAAGGCAGGATGTTGTAATCGATCCTGGTCCTTCTACGAGCCAGCAGAACTTTGAAAATAAAAATACTGGTCAGAAGAGAAAGTAGAGAGGAAAGAATACATTAACCACACAACCCAGAGTAGAAGAAAAATATATGATTAAGGAACATAGAGGAAATATCATACTAGAGTAAGCCAGTAATAATTCAATTTCGTGTTCAAGAGAGTTGAGATACTTGTAACACTGAGTTTAAAAACAATTTGCAACTGTTTTTAAAACGTGGTGAGAGGAGAATGCCCCCGTAATTGAATTATGTAGAGACCACGGTGGCTATATTTGAAATTATAATTTGAGTTATGGCTGTCATAGTTATGACGTGGGTAGTCATGACGTAAGCACGGATGACGTAAATGCTATGCTAGCAAGCTACTTGAGCTGAGATTCTCAGTGACGTCAGCATTTAGTCGAGAATGTTCCAAGATTTACGACGCAGTCGCAGGAAACGAGGAATTCTGCTGAGGAAGAAACTATGCTATTGGAGGAGAGGCTTGAACCAATGAACGATAGTTTAAAGGAAGACGGAGATTGCTGAAACTATGGTATTTTTATTACTTTTGGAATGCAGAATTGTGGAAATCCATTTGCAGTAAAGGCATTGATTTGGAATTTTGGTGAAATTTATTTTCAGTTTTTGAATTTTGAAAATCCGTCATGTATTAACGAAGTTGGAACTTTTAGCGATGACGTAGTATCTCGCTTTGGAAGGGATGGAAACGCCCCTCGAGAAGTTAATAAAAGGGCTTGCGCAGAAGAGAGGAGTCTCTTTCGTCCTCTGATCATTCTGAGATCTCATTCTCAGATCATCGAAGTATATTTGTGAAAGTTCTTTTCTTATACATTCATTATAGTGAGACGTCGAAGTGAACAGCAGTGAAAAGAATCGTCTTTATAACGCGTGGCGAGGCCACTATATTAACGAGATCCAAGTCAAACTAGGTGAAGTTGAAACGGACCTTAGAAAGCTTCTACAAGTTTAGCTTCGAACAGTTAGCGGTCACCGATAAGCTAATTGTATTGTGCTGTGCTTCATAAAGTAATAGAGAAAAGCTGAACAATTTCGACCGATTAGTTTAAAAGATATTAGCAGTTTTATACGACTGACAAAAGTGATTATCTCGCCACTAGAGAAGCACTTTTGTATAGCCAGAATCAACGCAAGGCTGACGCTGCGAGTGGAATAGAAAGACTTCAGATTGCTTGGTTACAGAACGATACAGTATAATGGAGCAATTGAATACGGCAGTTTGTTCTTCTGACACTACAACCGAAGAGCAGATGGAAGGCTAAAAAGGGCTTATTGCAATTGGGACATATTTCAACGGAGTAAGATAGCGACATGGAACTTCGCTAATTGCTATTCCACACAAGCGAACATGCGGTGAATACCATCTACACCCATGTTTCGTAATTAAAGGCTGAATACCATCGAACAGCCATAGAAACAATTTCATACTCTGAATATGAATAATTTCTTCGGAAATTTCTACAAAACTTCATGACGATTGTCTACTGGAACTTCAGGGAATTTTTCAAGAGAGGTCAGGGATATCCCGACTCACAAAGAAGATTATTGCCGGAAGGATGTCTATTCGTCTTCAAGGAGCAGAGCGATTCACGGAGAAGGAAGCAGTTCGATTCTCCGAGGGTGCTATTTCCTATTTCGAGGATGGAGCTCAACTTTAACGTGGTGAAATGGATCCATCAGCAGTCTTCTTTGGGGAATTTTCCTCTGGAACGTCAATCGGCAGATAAGGTAGTCGTGAACGTTTATTGTATTTGAGTTTACTAATAATGTTTGAGCAACCATTTTTCCCATATTTTTATCCTCATGTTTTTTGCCCTATTTTCTTGTTGAGATTCTTATTCTCCGTACACCTTGATGAGTTTTGCATTTTTCGACGTTTTATTAAAACATTGTTATGTCATGGGCATAGTAAACGATTTTGAATCAGTTGAGACTGATATTTAGAATATTCAGTTATTAATATTTTGCAGTCACGATTTGACTGTAAGTTAATGATTTTTATGGCAGATTTAAATTCAGACAGCGTGTCACTTTATTAAAGTAATTCTACCCCAGTTTAATTACTTTGACCAATTTTCTGTCATCATCAAGAAGGAAGAACATTTAAATGATTTTAGAGCGTTAAAATCTCTTACGTTGTCGACGATCTTGGAAATACTAGTCGTTATTTGAATTGATTGCAACACAGACATTTATCGTCAGTTATGAATGAACATTGCATTATAGACACTTTGTGAAAAAGTAACTTTAATAAGGAATTATTGAATGCATTAAAGTCAAGAACTTTTGTTAGGAGTTTTTCTCAATTAGAGATTTATAGAACGATGTTTGCATTCCCCAGTCTAATTGGATTCTATTCGACTACTTTGCATTTTAGTCGCACTTTATTTGATGATAGTATTTTCATACTACAATTTCTTTTAAGATGTTAATCTTAAATTTTGATAGACCAGACAGGCGTATATAAGCGTATTCACTATTAAATTTGTTTGTGATTGGCAAGTTTTGACTTCATTTCGGTTCATGAATGAAATCCACGAAGGTTAAATAGAAAAACAGTTTTGAAACAAGTAATGATTATTAAAAATTTTTAAGTGGAACTATGAATGTATAATCGCTAGTGCAGCGCGTGTTGAAAGTCGCTGAGGTATAATGCCCTTGAATATGAAGGAGGTTCCCACAGGAATAAATGTTAAAGAATTATTTGTGGAAGTTTTGTAAGTTATGTGGAAGTTTTTAATGCCATATAGATTAATATATGATGATTTTGGGCATATTTTTAATGCAGAGTGTGCATTAACTTGTTAGCGAAGGATTTTCCGCTGGAGTAAGATTGTCATAGTTCGTTGAAAATTAATCAAGTGAGTTACTGTTAAAATTAACACGAGTTTTGAAAGAATTTGAGATAAGATTTTGAATGAAGGTTGCCGTCACAAATCATTATTAAAAACTTTATTAAACCAGATTGTGACATTAATATGTATAACTAACCTTCATTGGTCGATTATATTAAACAGGATTAAAAAAATTATCAACCGAATGAACATGTGGTTAATGTATTTATTAAATTAATAATTTAAACAATTTAAATGTTAATATTGTAAATAATTGCTGTAAATATTTTTTGAAAATAATGTGAAACGAGAGTGATGTTAAAGGCGTGCTTATAATATTTTTATTGTCTTTGACAAATATTATAAACAATTTCTAATTGTTATAAATAATTTATGTGATTTTGTTATAAACATTTAAGAGCTAATTAAACATTTGGATTGAAGTTAACAAGTTTAAGAAATTAATATAATGATCCAATAGGATGTGAGCAAAGTACTTGAAAGATTTGCGTAAATATAATGTGAGTTGTCTTCTAGACATTTAAAAGCTTGAGAGAACAAGCTGTATTCTTACGTAACATAGCATGTGAGAAGGGAGTGCATTTGACCAGTATGCAACAGGCTGAGGGTAGCCCGCAGCTGTGCCAACATATGGTTCTCAGAGAGTGAGGTCGTACACACTCTGGCCTTGCGACTATAAATACCATTCTCATGTTTATTAAAAGGAAACCAAATGCTCTATATATGTCACACCCTGACGTCCTTCTCCAATCCAATAGTGTTATGAATATTACGTTATTTGGAGCTCTTGGGGGCTAAAATGTTTTATATCATGTTGTATGATAATTTTGCAAGTCCTACTGGAGGACGTAGTCAGATTGACTTGGGCTACTGATAGCCACGTTGTTTTTGTTGTGTTAGTAAAATCATACCCTTTATTAGAAATAAAGCTTTTGTACAGTTCAAAGTTCTCGTCTTCGTCTTGGTTCATTTTTAAATGTCATGGTGGAGGTTATTGTGTGAACAGACTTTAGTGATCCTGTTGTCAACTCAAACCCCGAGATAATTAAGAGGTAAGTAACGGTAAGTATGAACCCCCCGTCTATTTTGGTGTGTTCCACAATGATTTCCTGTGAACTTCTGTGCTCTTATCTCGATGGTATCTGTCAGTGCCGTTTTCATTGATGTAGCTGAGCCGGTGCGATTGATAATTGGCAATCCGATTGAGGGGGCGGATATCTGACAGCCTACTATCCAGGTAAACGGGGACAGTACCTACTGTAAGGCCACGGCCGCCTCCTTCCCTCTTCCTAGCCTATCCATCCTCTCCCATCCCTCATGAGGCCCCTATTCGCTTTGCAGGTGAGGCCGCCTGGGCGAAGTGCTGATCACACCTCCCCAGTTGTATCCATCCCGACCAGATGTTCCCAGCTCCAGGACACTGCCCATAGAGGCGGTAGTGGTGAGTTCCCTTGCTGCGTCCGTGGGAACCACCAACCTAGAGGGTAAATTGACTAAAAAACGACTCAACAGATTTCGTTCAAAATTTACAATTGGCTATAAGAACATCCCGGAATCAACTTAAGATGTAAAATTCAACATTACATGCAATGCGCTTAAGGGGACCAAGGGGTACCCTATTACATTAACCTTCGATTTACTTATATGATATGTCGTATGAAAGGTATTTTAAGGATCTATAGAGCAAGATTATTCTCATTACTCCCTGTAACAAAAAAATATTTTTTTCCAATTAATTACAAAAGGTGTAAATAGGAGGCTAAATCACTGAATTTGTATGCCCCACAAGCTTTATAATTGTATTTAAGGGCGTCATTACGGGGATGGGGATTTGTAGCCTCGGTGAGGTATCATTATTTTAGAGCATGAGCTGAAAAAATAGTATTTTTCTTGCTTTTAGATTTGATTTCTTCTGTTTTGCAGACAGAATCCATACCATCTTTTAAGGTCTCCTTTTTATAGAGGTTGTGACACTTTTCATACGGGAAGCTTTATTTAGGGTCCTTTTTCATACTACGTGTGTTGCTATTCGTGTCCGATTTCATCTGAAGAAGGAGAGGTTTGGTAAATATAGCTTCAGAATTGATTTGTTACTTATCTTCTCATTTTTGTCGCCAAATGTCATCATCACATAGAACCTGGGTCCTTTTGGGGTATGGTTTCTACCTCCAGATTTGGTCATCTGGGTGATATGGTTTTCTGAATAGGCTTAGTTTGTCTCGTGGCCATACGGTCGTATGAGCAGTTCTGATTTAAGTGTAGCTGGACATATACTGTAGATTCTTAGATGATATTTATTAGTTTCTTTTTGGTATTCGTTATTTCCCTAATCAAATGCATACATTATTATGAAGATGGGATTCTAAGCGTTTATCTGCGGAATACAATTATCCTCTTGAAATATTGTTGTTCGACAAGACATGCAAGGCCAATACAATTAAGAAAAAGAAATTCAATGGCCTTAAAATGTTTATTAGCGAAATTTCAGGATTAATCTATTATAAGGTACAACCAGTTTAGAGCCGTCGTACTTAACAACTTCCAACACAATTTTTGATCAGATAAAAAGCACGCTCAAGGACTTTGAGTGGCAATAATATTGCTCATTATAACAACGACCTTCCTCCGGGTTGCACACAATACGACAATTCGAGCAAAGGTACGATCTCTTAATATCCAATTGTGATCCCGAGCAACGCCAGGCATAACAGCTAGTATAGCATGCCACGGTGGGTGAATGGTTAACGTGTCGGTCTACTAACCCCAATCTTTCAGGTTCGCTCCTGGCCGTGGTAAGTGATTTTTGAAAGGCGGAAAAAATTACCACACCATGTCATACGATGATGGCATGTCAAAGAACCCATTTGAATTCAGTAGGCCGTGTTCATAAGGTAAAATTAATCTCGGGAGTTTCCGCCAATACAAAGTTCCTCATTTCTCTACTAGAAAGCGCTATAGTGTTCAAGGAGCTTAGATATCTAACCTCCTTAGATATCTAACTTCCATAGTGCTTCAAGGAACAACGAAATTCGACATACAAGCTACCCTTTGGGTGTCAAATAACAAAGAAACGAGATGTGATAAATCTACATGCGCAGGAATGTAGCCACGTCAGGGGGTCACACAATGGGAGTATATGCACAATCCAGGAAATTATAACAGTATCACATTCAACGAGAAGTTACCTTTTTTCTAAATGGAACATACATGTTTATTCTATCAAAATCAAAAATAAACATACAATTATTGATAATAGAATTGGTTTCGATTCTCTAATCCTCGTACCTTCTGAAATAACTAACGTTGAGGAGGATGGCAATGGAGACACTGTTTGTCACGTTTAACACAAGTGTAGAACTCTACACATATTACAAAAGGTACAATTACCGATTTCCTAAACAAACATTTGGCCTATAGCTTAAAGAAACGTCATGTTCTTAAATTACATCCAGCACGGAAAAGGCATTCACAAGTAAGCAGTAACACCTTTACTGATGGAACTGTGTCACTTCAGCAGATGTTCACCACCGTTTGCATCAATGCACTTCTGTAGACGGTGAACAAGAGACCGTTGTACTGATCCCAGTGTTTCAACAGATATTTCCGCACACGCTACAGTAATACGCTGTTGCATATTCGCTATTGTAGTTGGGGCTTCCTGATAGACTCTATCTTTCAATTCGCCCAGAGAAAGTAGTCAAATGGCGTCAAGTCGGGGGACCGTGCTGACCATCTCACTGGACCACCACGTCCTATCCACCGATTTGGAAACTTCGCATCCACTCCTTTACCATCCTCTACAACTTTAGTTATTTCAGAAGGTACGAGGTTTAGAGAAGATACACCAATTCTGTTATCAATAATTGTATGTTTACTTTTGATTTTGCTAGAAAAAGCATGTATGTTCCATTTAAAAAAGGTAACTTTGCGTTGAAAATGATATTGTTATAATTTCCTGAATTGTGAATATCCTCCCATTGTGTGACCCCCTGACGTGGCTACATTTCTGCGCAAGTAGATTTTACACATCTTGTTTCATTTCGATAATATTTGAGGTCACAGAGTTAGGTGGGACACCCTGTATAAAGAAATAAAGAAATAATGTTATTAATTATCATTATTATAATAATAAGTATTATTAATATTATGACAAATATAGGAAATATTTCTAAATATTGAGAGCTGTACATGACAACCAGATAACCAGCTTGCTCATTAGAATACTTCCTGTCAGCCACACAGGCTCCGAGGACCGTACCGTCTTGTTATTCAGGCGTTGTAGCAAAGTGGCTGGCCATTTGTTCAACTTGGTCTCAACGAAACAAAGAGAGCGGATTCTCGCAATTTGCAGCGAACTTTCTACTCACTCAGTGGCAGCCGGCAATGTGGACTGCAAAGTTCTTTGTGAGATTTAAACCTCCACTATGTTCGCCCGTTCAACATAAAGGGAAGGATGAATCTGACATGCGTACGTAAGCAAACAGTCCTGAATTGTAGTATGGGTCGATAAAATAATCCGTTTTAATTGGAGAGAACCATTTATTGATTTGTACATATGTGCATGCACATAAATATTTGTAACTCGGTAAACATAAAATTATAACTTTCTCTTTGCTACTTAGGCATTAAAATACGATAATGTATTAAATATTCTTCACACCAAAACAATACATAAATGACCGTTTATTCTATTCTAGCAGTAGTGCCTGGCTTCGCCCGGTGGATTTATTACTTGTTTTATGGATGATAATGAATACTACTACAGAACTGGAGCGCTCAAGGATAAGGATCGGAAAGCACCAACGCGTATTGCAGCTGATAACCTCAGTATACTGCACCAACACCATCGCCCTTATACAGAGGTATACTATTGTCATGATGATAACTGCTTTAAGGGGCCTAAGCAATCTTTTTGCACTATTTACTCCCCGTGACTGCAATTTATAAGCAGCTCGTAATTCTGCACTAGAACTCAGGTAGGGGTGACGTGATGCAACCCGCATTGCCATGCAACAATAGACTTGGGTATTATTGAAGCTGTTCGGGAGCGCTTGATCTTCCGACTTACTGAACAAAAACAATCTTTAAGGTTACCTGAAAGGCGAGCCTATGCTACATAGCGTAAACTATTCCTCTTGAATCTGGCTATCATATAAAAAGAACAATCCGACTGGTAGTTCCAGAGATTGGTTGGTTGGTTGGTTCCTCAGTTTAGGGGCTGCGACAACGCGGTCATGTAGCCCCGAGTACTTTGGGTGTGTGTAGAATCTGTCTGATAACGGTTGTTAATTGTGATAACTGTATTAGTGTGTGTTATCTGTTTTAATTCAAGTAAGGACTGCAGACGATCATTTTTCAAGTATTTCCTACTTTTACCGCCAAACGCCATCGTCAACGGCCAACTAGTTCAGAAATTAGTTACCAGATGCCACCGCAGTCTGCTCCTGACGACGAACGGAAGAACCTAAGAACGTTAGTCAAATGTTTAACCTATATTAATTTAGCTTCACACAGGTGTAATTAGTGGAGGGTTCTTTAATATGGCATAAATCTGCGACATGGGACCGCCAGCTTTACTTCCCCTCCGAAGGAAGACATACTGAGGGATTTTTAACGTTCTTAAAAAATCCGACGACTTCGGCCGGGTTTGAACCCGCGATCTTGGGCATAGAAGCTCAGCATGCTACCGACTACGCCACCAAAGCCGATAGTTCCAGAGATTAGCGCGTTTAAACACACTCACAAACAAACAAACAAACAAACAAACAAACAAATACAAACAAACTCTTCAGCTATATTATATTAGTATAGATTATAATAGTATAATTTAATTCGACATCTGTCAACTTTGCTGTGTATATGTTCGGTCCTGCCATGGTTGAAAACGGCAGTATTTTTTGTTAAGACAAAAGCTAAAAATGTCTTGATTTATATAACAGGATAATTAATTAAAATGCTCCGGCAATCAATAAAAATTATATTCAAATTAGTACATATTTCTGTCCAACAATGAGACCTCCTTCAGCAATTCTTCAGAAATGAATCTCTATATTGTCGCAATTAAAAACCAATCCTATGATCATTCACGTAACAGCACGGAGTGATTGGAACAGTGTGAGATTTATATGCAATTTATAAACGAATACAGCGAGGATAGGCCGACATTTATGGCTGTATGGAGCCTGTTTCCAAAAGTCGACATGTGACATTTTGTACAAAATATAGATTTTGTTGATTTTGTATTTCTCTTTGAGAAACGCATCAAATGGGTGGTGTAAGATGTTCCAATACACGATATTTGTGGTTAAAAATCAATATTAAAGTTTGACTTTATTTCCAAATCTCGACATCGGCTTTGTTAAGTTATTTCAATAATCCAACATCTGCATTTCGTTCCTAAAAAATAAGTTACGAGCCCTACCGTAGACGCATATTATGTGCAACATCTGACATGTTATTCAAATAATTCCATATTACTTACTCGCATTTTTAGCCTACTTTTCACATTTTGCAAAAATGAGGAAAAGTAGACTTATGAGATCGATCCGGGAAAATGTGTGTCTGTCTGTCTGTCTGTCCTTCTGTCTGTCTGTCTGTCTGTCTGTGTGTGTGTGTGTGTGTCCCCCCCCTATCAACTCCTAAACGGCTGCAGCAATCAAAACCAAATTTAGTATGAGTAAAGATGTGCACCGGAATATCTCACGTCCATATTTGAAATTGATATCAGTGCTACCAACTGCTGAAAAAAACGCACTAGAAATTTGAGCTCCATGTTGGATATCTCGCAAGATATGCAAGGGAGCTATTCCAAAATTGGTACACATACAGATAATACTATTTCAGTTTAATTTCCAGGAGGCCAACAATGAAAGTGTTGCCAAAATAATTTTAAGCCTTCTGATAGGTCCAATGTTTAAATGCATATAACTTCTACACTATCAATTGGATTTCAACCAAATTTTGTATGTAATGTCTGTACACAAACAGATATGGTTGAGCGTATTCTTAAGAGCCACCAAGGCTGCCAATTGTTAATAATTGCTCTCTATTTTTATCCAAGTACCAATATATCAGAAAGTATGCAAGCCAACAGCTTTAAACTATGCACAGGTATATTCTTACATTTTAGATTAATTTGGAGTAACTTATATACGTCAGTTCTACCAACATGATTACAAGCCTGCTGATAGTACCAATTTTTAAATACATGTTACTTTTATACTATCAGTTGGATTTCAATCAAATTTCGTATGTGCTATGTGTACCATAACAGATATGACTGTAAGTATTGTTAAGATCAATCAGGGCTGCCAACTGTTAATAAATTCTGTCCATATTTTTTTACCCTAATATCAATATATCAGAAAGTATGCAAATATACAGCTCTATACTTTGCACACGTATAGCACCTGACATTGTAGATTAATTTGGAGTAAGTAATACAAGGCAGTGCTGCCAACATGATTCTATGCCTGCTGATATGTCCAATTTTAAAATACAAGTAACTTCTATACTAACAAATGGATTTCATCCAAAATTGGCACAACAAGATATCATAATATTTCAGATTATTTCTGACCAGCACACGCATGGTATTGTTGGCAACATGCTTTTACGCGTGGTGATAGATCCAGTGTCTAACTGCGTGTAACGTCCATTGGACTTCAACCTAATTTTGTATTCTGTACCTTAAGAGATGGAACTAAGAATATATTCAGTCACCAGGGCTGCCAACTGTAGTGCTCTATTAGGCTACATTATACCAGGTATATTTTGAACTAGTCACCTCCTTAGCGTAGCAGCCAGCATGGTTAGCTGCCGTCCCGGAGGTCCTGGGTTCGATTCCCGGCTCTGCCACGAAATTTGAAAAGTGGTACGAGGACTGGAACGGTGTCTACTCAGCCTCGGGTGGCCCAAATGAGTAGAGGGGGTTCGATTCCCCCTCAGCCATCCTCGAAGTGGTTTTCCGTGGTTTCCCACTTCGTCTTCGGGCAAATGCCGGGATGGTACCTTCTTCAAGGCCACGGCCGCCTCCTTCCCTCTTCCTTGTCTATCCATCCTAACCATCCCTTACCTTCCCTCATGATGCCCCTGTTCGCTTTGCAGATGAGGCCGCCTGGGCGAAGTGCTGATCACAACTCCCCAGTTGTATCCATCCCGACCAGATGTTCCAAGCTCCAGGACACTGCCCATAGAGGCGGTAGTGGTGCGTTCCCTCGCTGAGTCCGTGGGAACCACCAACCTAGAGGGTAAATTGACTAAATAAAAATATATATTTTTTGAACTAATTAGATATTTCGATATTACCAACTTAATTTCGTCATTATTCTAGACAGGTTCATATACTGTAGAATAATCATTGGCATGGAAAGTAGGCTGTATAGTTCTTCACGGAACTTCTTGTTTTAAAGAATGAACCCATAGTGCTACCTTGGGCCATCAAACATGAAGGATTCCTTCGTGTTATCACCATCGGTAAGTTCTCAGTACTATTATTTCTGCAATAATCACTTGTAAAACTCCAGTAACAAATCCTTTCAGCAAAAATGATATAATAGTGCTGTATTTTGGCCGACAGTACCTCGAGTGCTTACATTAATTAAGAATACAGCCAAAGTACTGTTGTTTGAGTCTTCAGTCTTTTGACTGGTTTGATGCAGCTCTCCATGCCTCCCTATCCTGAGCTAATCGTTTCATCTCTACATAGCTCCGACACCCTACATCGGAGGCAATCTGTTTAACATATTCTAACCTTGGTCTACCCCTACAGTTTTTGTCCTCGACCCTTCCTTCCATAAGTAAGCTTGCTATTCCTGGGTGTCTTAGTATGTGTCCTACCAACCTATCTCTTCTCTTCATTAGCAGTCGCCAGAAACATCTCTCCTCTCCCACTCGTCTTAATACCTCTTTGTTTGTAACCCTATCTACCCATCTGATCTTCATCATTCTCCTGTAACACCACATTTCAAATGCTTCAATTCTCCTCTTTTCTGCTGCACCAATCGTCCAAGTTTCACTTCCTTAGAGCGCCACGCTCCAGACAAAAGCTTTCAAAAATGACTTCGTAATACCTAAATCTATATTCGATGTCAGCAGATTCCTTTTTTGTAGAAATGCTTTCTTTGCCTGAGCCAACCTACTTTTTATATCCTCTTTGCTTCGTCCATCACTGGTTATTCTGCTTCCTAAGTAACAGAAGTCTCCTACTTCCTTCAGCTTTTCACCTGCCAATTTGATCTCCATAGAGGTTTCTGATTTATTTCGGCTGCATTCCAGTATTTTTGTTTTACATTTATTTATTTTCATCATGAATTCTTTCCGTAAGACGGAGTCCATACCATTCAAAAACTCATTCAAAACCTCAGGCTTGTCGGCCAAGATGACGATGTCATCAGCAAATCTCAGAGTTGAAATTATTTCTCCTTGAATCTTCACTCCCACTTTAATTTTTTCTCTAATTTCCTTCATTGCTTGTTCAATGTAAAGATTGAAAAGTATGGGTGATAAGTTGCAGCCTTGCCTTACACCTTTCTGAATACCAGCATCTCTCTCATGTCCTTCAACTCGAATGACTGCTGCCTGGTTTCTGTATAGATTGTATATCACCCTCCTAACCCTGTACTTTATTCCAATCGATTTCAAAATGTCAAACAATTTAGTCCAATCAACGTTATCAAAAGCCTTTTCTAAGTCTACAAAAGCCATGAACGTTCTCTTATCTTTCCTTATTCTACCTTCCAAAATCAGCCTAAGACTAAGATTTAATAAATCATCATTGTTTTCAGCAAATATGATTTAATGAATATTTTCACACCAAAGAACGTCAGTTTGAAGATGATTTATTCTAGGAATATCTGTAATGGGGCCTCCAAACCTTGAAGTAAACCATATGCGATTTACATTCCACATAGCCACATGGCCGACAGTATGATGCTGTACCAATCTTCGCCACCGCACGCGCTCATTGTTTCCGTTGCATTTCCGTCCCACTTCCGTCCCTTTTTACAAAATCACCCCCACACAAAATATCCAGCAACCGAGCTGAAAGATGTTACATATCAAAAACGCTTGAATGATGGGATTCACGAAATGTTATCTTATTCTTGGTAGGCCCTACAAACTCAAACATAAAAAGTAGAATAACATAAAATTTCCTGAATATTGCCGTTTAAGCACGTTTTAGTTTTTCTCAATAACTTAGAAAATGCTGATGTCGACTTTTGGAAATAGGCTCCTCTTGGTAGTCTCAATTCCATCTGTCTGTTTCAACTTCACAACCATCCATCACGGCTCTAATAACAAGTTTGAAAAGGCATCTTCATATTGTTTTGAAAATAACCTAGGTCTACTAAAATATTTGGAACTTTTTATTTAAAAAAATTATTTGTAAGGATAGCAATTTATTTTATTTCAAATTGAATCAATAATTTTACATTTTACAAGAATACTTATCCATTAGATGTTAGATTTTTATCGTCCTAAATATTGTTTTTTCAGTTTCTTCATTTAATCCTGTATCATCATATATATTATTTCAGAAGTATAGATCCTTCCTGCGGCGCTCACAAATGACCGATCGTGACAAATGAGCATTCAAATGAAAGAAAATATACATTACCAGTGACGCATTGCACTCTAATTTCATAAATATCAATAATTTCTATAAAAATTACTTTATAAAAACTGTACGTAGTGTGCGATTTGCAGATACTGTTGCTGCACGAAGATACGCTCCATAATTGCTGTCTGATTCACATTTTGGTCGCTGTGACGCCTGTTTTATTTCATTTTAACATCCTGAGGTCTTTCCTTTATCGTTTAGCATGGATTTCATAAACAGTAATTTAAAGAAATTAGTACTCAAATCGGAAAATTTCAATAACTTCTAACAACCCGGTGAATGTTACGGCTAAGCTGTGAATCAATGGACTCAGCACACAAATGACATTAGCAGTGACGAATTGTATTCGAATTTCATAAATATCAATTTTTGTAAGAAGTGTGCGATATGCAACTACTGTTGCTGTTGGAAAATACGTGACAACATTGCTGTTCAGTTCGCATTTTGGCCGTAGGGACGCCTGAAACGTAAATAGTATTGTATAATCATTTGGTTGAAATAAAAACCTAACAACCTTTCTCCTTTAGTCTCTCATTATAAACCTATTGGGGAAGGTGTGGCTTCTGAACATGCGAAATTTCTCGCTCGGGTCTGCCAGTATATATTATTTCAGTAGTATGGATCCCTCCTACGGCGCTCACAAACGACCATTCGTGACAAATGATCATTGAAATGAAAGAGAATAGACATAGGCAGTGACGAATTTCATAAATCAGTATTATTTCTTTAGAAATTGTACGAAGTGTGCAATTTGCACATACTGTTGCTGTAGGAAAATACGCTCCATAATTGCTGTCCACTTCACATTTTAGCCGCTGTGACGCCTGTTTCATTTCATTTTAACATTCTGAGATCTTTCCTTTATCATTTTGCATGGATTCCAGAAACAGTAAATCAAAGGAATGAGTACTCAAATCGTATAATTTCATAACCGATGAGTGTTATGATGATCCAATTTTCAGTGATTGCCTTCTAAGTTAGGGATCGCAGAACTTGGAATTCTAACTGAAATGTGAATATTGTTCTATAATCATTTGGATGAAATAAAAACCTAACAAACTTTCTCCTTCATTCTCTCATTATAAACCTATTGGGGTAAGTGTGGATTATGAAGTTGTGAGATTTCTCGCACGGGTCCGCTGGTTTTACTTAATTGCATTTGTTATTTATTTTATTAAATCAATTTCTTAAGGTTTAACTGAAAATTGCAGAAGAAGGTGCCATTGTTGGACCGAAACATGTACTAATTTGCTGAAGAAGGTCTCTTTGTTGTACCGAAACATATACTAATTTGCTGAAGAAGGTCCCATTGTTGGACCGAAACATGTACTAATTTGCTGAAGAAGGTACCATTGTTGCACCGAAACATGTATTAATTTGCTGAAGAAGGTCCCATTGTTGGACCGAAACATGTACTAATTTGCTGATGAAGGTCCCATTGTTGGACCGAAACATGTACTAATTTGCTGAAGGAGGTCCCATTGTTGGACCGAAACGTGTACAAATTTGCTGAAGAAGGTCCCATTGTTGGACTGAAACATGTACTAATTTGCTGAAGAAGGACCCATTGTTGGACCGAAACATGTACTAATTTGCTGAAGGAGGTCCCATTGTTGGACCGAAACATGCACTAATTTGCTAAAGGAGGTCCCATTGTTGGACCGAAACATGTACTAATTTGCTAAAGGAGGTCCCATTGTTGGACCGAAACATGCACTAATTTGCTAAAGGAGGTCCCGTTGTTGGACCGAAAAATGTACTAATTTGCTGAAGGGGGTCCCGTTGTTGGAACGAAACATGTACTAATTAGCTGAAGGTGGTACCGTTTTTGGACCGAAACATGTACAAATTTGCTAAAGGAGGTCCCATTGTTGGACCGAAACATGTACTAATTTGCTGAAGGTGGTCCCATTATAGGACCGAAACATGTAATATGTTCCTCAAGAAAGTCCCATTGTTGGACCGAAACATGTACTAATTTGCTGAAGAAGGTCCCATTGTTGGACCGAAACATGTACTAATTTGCTGAATAAGGTCCCATTGTTGGACCGAAACATGAACTAATTTGTTGAAGAAGGTCCCATTGTTGGACCGAAACATGTACTAATTTGCTGAAGATGGTCCCATTGTTGGATCGAAACATGTACAAATTTGCTGAAGAAGGTCCCATTGTTGGGCGGAAACATGTACTAATTTCCTGAAGAAGGTCCCATTAATGTACCGAAACATGTACTAATTTGCTGAAGAAGGTCCCATTGTTGGACCGAAACATGTACCGGTACTAATTTTCTGAAGGAGGTCCCATTTTTGGACCGAAACATGAACTAATTTGCTGAAGAAGGTCCCATTTTTGGACCGAAATATGTACTAATTTGTTGAGGGGGGTCCAATTGTTGCACCGAAACATGTACTAATTTGCTGAAGGAGTTCCCATTTTTGGACTGAAACATGTACTAATTTGCTGAAGGAGGTCCCATTGTTGGACCGAAACATGTACTAATTTGCTGAAGGAGATCCCATTATTGGACTGAAACATTTACCAATTTGCTGAAGAATGTCCCATTGCTGGACCGAAACATGTACTAATTTTCTGAAGAAGGTCCCATTTCTGGACCGAAACATGTACTAATTTGTTGAAGAAGGTTCCATTGTTGCACCGAAACATGAACTAATTTGCTGAAGAAGGGCCCATTGTTGGACAGAAACATGTACTAATTTGCTGATGAAGGTCCCTTTGTTGGACCGAAGCATGTAATAATTTGCTGAAGAAAGTCCCATTTTTACAACGAAACATGTACTAAATTGCTGAAGAAGTCCCCATTGTTGGATCGAATCATGTAATAATTTGCTGAAGAAGGTCCAATTTTTACACCGAAACATGTACTAATTTGCTGAAAAAGGTCCCATTGTTGGACCAAAGCATGTACTCATTTGCTGAAGAAGGTCCCATTTTTACACCGAAACATGTACTAAATTGCTGAAGAAGGTCCCATTGTTGGCCCGAAACATGTACTAATTTGCTGAAGAAGGTACTATTATTGTACCGAAACATGTAATAATCTGCTGAAGAAGGTCCCATTGTTGGACCGAAACATGTACTAATTTGCTGAAGAAGGTCCCAATGTTGGACCGTAACATGTACTAACTTTCTGAAGAAGGCCCCATTGTTGGAACGAAACATGTACTAATTTGCTGAAGAAGGTCCCATTTTTACACCGAAACATGTACTAAATTGCTGAAGATGGCCCCTTTGTTGGACCGAAACATGTAATAATTTGCTGAAGAAGGTCCCATTTTTACACCGTAACATGTACCAATTTGCTGAAGAAGGTCCCATTGTTGGACCGATGCATGTACTAATTTGCTGATGAAGGTCCCATTTTTACAACGAAACATGTACTAAATTGCTGAAGAAGGTCCCATTGTTGGACTGAAACATGTACTAATTTGCTGAAGAAGGTCCCATTAATGTACCGAAACATGTACTAATCTGCTGAAGAAGGTCCCATTAATGTACCGAAACATGTACTAATTTGCTGAAGGATGTCCCATTGTTGGACCGAAACATGTACTAATTTGCTGAAGATGGTCCCATTATTGGACCGAAACATGTACTAATATGGTGAGAAAGGTCCCATTGTTGGACCGAAACATGTACTAAATGCTGAAGAAGGTCCCATTGTTGGACCGAAACATGTACTAATTTTCTGAAGGAGGTCCCATTGTTGAACCAAAACATGTACTAATTTGCTGAAGAAGGTCCCATTTCTGGGCGGAAACATGTACTAATTTGCTGAAGAAGGTCCCATTGTTGGACTGAAACATGTACTAATGTGCTGAAGCAGGTCCCATTGTTGGACCAAAAAATGTACTAATTTGATGAAGGAGGTCCCATTGTTGGACCGAAACATGTACTAATTTGCTGAAGAAGGTCCCATTGTTGGACCGAAACATGCACTAATTTGCTGAAGGTGGTCCCATTGTTGGACCGAAACATGTACTAATTTGCTGATGGTGGTCCCGTTGTTGGACCGAAGCATGTACTAATTTGCTGACGGTGGTCCCGTTGTTGGACCGAAACATGTACTAATTTGCTGAAGAAGGTCCCATTGTTGGACTGAAACATGTACTAATTTGCTGAAGAAGGTCCCATTGTTGGACCGAAAAATGTTCTAATTTGCTGAAGGAGATCCCATTATTGGACTGAAACATGTACTAATTTGCTGAAGAATGTCCCTTTGTTGGACCGAAGTATGTACTAATTTGCTGAAGAAAGTCCCATTGTTGGACCGAAACATGTACTAATTTGCTGAAGAAGGTCCCATTTTTACTTCGAAACATGTACTAATTTGCTGAAGAAGGTCCCATTGTTGGACGGAAACATGTACTAATTTGCTGAAGGTGGTCCCGTTGTTGGACCGAAACATGTACTAATTTGCTAAAGGAGGTCTCATTGTTGGACCGAAACATGTACTAATCGGCTGAAGGTGGTCCCATTTTTGGACCGAAACTTGTACAAATTAGCTAAAGGAGGTCCCATTGTTGGACTGAAACATGTACTAATTTGCTGAAGAAGGTCCCATTGATGGACTGAAACATGTACTAATTTGCTGAAGAAGGTCCCATTGTTGGACCGAAACATGTGCTGGTACTAATTTTCTAAAAGAGGTCCCATTTTTGATCGAAACATGTACTAATTTGCTGAAGGTGGTCCCATTGTTGCACCGAAACATGTACTAATTTGCTGAAGGAGGTCCCATAGTTGCACCGAAATATGAACTAATTTTCTGAATGAGGTCCCATTTTTGATCGAAACATGTACTAATTTGCTGAAGGAGGTCCTATTGTTGCACCGAATCATGTACTAATTTTCTGAAGGTGGTCCCATTTTTGGACCGAAACATGTAGGCCTACTAATTTGCAGAAGGTGGTCCCGTTGTTGGACCGAAACATGTACTAATTTGAAGAAGGTGGTCCCGTTGTTGGACCGAAACATGTACTAATTTGCTGAAGGTGGTCCCGTTGTTTGACCGAAACATGTACGGTACTAATTTGCTCAAGAAGGTCCCGTTCTTGGATTGAAACATGTACTAATTTGCTGAAGTAGGTCCCATTGTTGCACCGAAGCATGTACTAATTTGCTGAAGGAGGTCCCATTGTTGTACCGAAACATGTTCTAATTTGCTGAAGGAGATCCCATTATTGGACTGAAACATGTACTAATTTGCTGAAGAATGTCCCTTTGTTGGACCGAAGTATGTACTAATTTGCTGAAGAAAGTCCCATTGTTGGACCGAAACATGTACTAATTTGCTGAAGAAGGTCCCATTTTTACTTCGAAACATGTACTAATTTGCTGAAGATGGTCCCATTGTTGGACCGAAACATGTGCTAATTTGCTGAAGAAGGTCCCATTAATGTTTCGAAACATGTACTAATTTTCTGAAGAAGGCCCCATTGTTGGACCGAAACATGTACCAATTTGCTGAAGAAGGTCCCATTGTTGGACCGAAACATGTACTAATTTGCTGAAGAAGGTCCCATTGTTGCACCGAAATATGAACTAATTTGCTGAAGAAGGTCCCATTGTTGGACAGAAACATGTACTAATTTGCTGAAGAAGGTCCCATTGTTGGACCGAAGCATGTACTAATTTGCTGAAGAAGGTCCCATTTTTACACCGAAACATGTCCTAATTGCTGAAGAAGGTCTCATTTTTGGACCGAAACATGTACTAATTTGCTGAAGAAGGTCCCATTAATGTACCGAAACATGTACTAATCTGCTGAAAAAGGTCCCATTAATGTACCGAAACATGTACTAATATGCTGAAGGAGGTCCCATTGTTGGACAGAATCATGTACTAATTTGCTGAAGAAGGTCCCATTGTTGGACCGAAGCATGTACTAATTTGCTGAAGAAGGTCCCATTTTTACACCGTAACATGTCCTAATTGCTGAAGATGGTCCCATTGTCGGACCGAAACATGTACTAATCTGCTGAAGAAGGTCCCATTAATGTACCGAAACATGTACTAATTTGCTGAAGGAGGTCCCATTGTTGGACCGAAACATGTACTATTTTGCTGAAGAAGGTCCCATTGTTGGACCGAAACATGTAATAATCTGCTGAAGAAAGTCCCATTTGTACCGAAACATGTACTAATCTGCTGAAGAAGGTCCCATTGTTGCACCGAAACATGAACTAATTTGCTGAAGAAGGTCCCATTGTTGGACAGAAACATGTATTAATTTGCTAAAGAAGGTCCTATTGTTGGACCGAAACATGCACTAATTTGTAAGTAACAATTTTCGTTTCATTACATACCCGCCACTACGTGATGATGAGACATAGACTCCCGCCCAAATCTTCGTTTATTTTCTTACTTGCTTCGTGAAATTCATTATTTGACTGTTCTGAAACAGTTGGCTACTTTATGGCCTGAATGGGAGGAATATTTTGTTTGAGTTTTTGTCCTCAAAAGTTCGCTTTTCTATGTAATTCAGCGTCGTAATGTTCAGTTCTTAAAAACTACTGGTATCGACAAAACTAAAGGATCAAGTAGTTCATTAAAATGGTAATGTTAATCCAGTTTGCCAACTTTCTACATAACTTGACTTGTTTTCAGATAATCCCAAATTACTAAGTTAAATTAAACTGTGGTAATATCCCTACATCTGAATCTGCCCAGTAATTCAAATAGCACCGTTATTAAATACTGTATCTATAAGGTGCGTTCAAAAAGTAACGAGCCGGAGGCTGGAATGCGCAAACCGGTGACGACATCGGCTAATCGTGGCGTGTGTAACGAGGTGTGGTTCCGACCAAAGCGTGGAAGGTCACAGCCTGTCGCTAGAGGGCACGCGTGCACGTCACGTGACGATACAAAGCGAGCAGCAGCATGCATCAATCGTCCAATGCTGCCAGTCGCATTGCAAACAGTGACATGGAGGCGTCAAACGAAGAGCAAAGAGGTGTTGTTCGGTTTCTGACAGCGAAAGGAGTAGGGGGAATGGACATTCATCGCCGAATGTCACAAGTGTACGGCGAACAACACTGCAAATCCCTTGCAAGGGTCAAGGCGTGGCACAAGCGCTTCAGGGAAGGACGGGTGTCGTTAACCGATTATGCCCGGTCTGGGGCACCCCGCTGCATTACCGATGACAACGTCCAGCTGGTTGATGCACTCATTACCCAGGACCGCCGAGTGACTGTGAACGCCATAGCCGCCGTGGTCGCTCCACGACAATGCACGACCTCATACGGCCAACACAGTCTCCTGTAGAAATTCAAATGGGAGGTTCTCGGCCACCCTTCATACAGTCCAGACCTCTCTCCCTGTGATTACGCCATGTTTGGTCCCCTGAAAAGGGTTCTTCGGGGCCGACGATTCACCTCGGACGCCGACGTCCAGCTGTACGTGCGGAACTGGTTCACATCGCAGCCCAGGGAATTTTAAGAAACAGCCATTCACCGCCTCGTGTCACAGTGGGACAAGTGCCTCAACAGCCAGGGCCAATACTTCTAACATACAGTTACTGGTTTCTGTAATTATGCCTCCGGCTCGTTACTTTCTGAACGCATCTTGTAGTTTGTACTGGCCGTTGCAGTAGATCATCACGTTTTAAATGTAAATGCATATTACGACAGCAACATTAAATACATTTTCTGTTGTAACAGTTGTCACGGAGACCAAGATTAACGACCGAGGTTACCCATGCGTTACTCCATAATCTGCAGGCCAAAAGGCTGGGCAGCGGTCGCTTGGTAGGCCTAGGCCCTTCACGGGCTGTAGTGCCACGGTATTTGTTTGTGTACAGTCATCGCTGCAATACACGTTATCAGATAAGTTCAAAACAGACCCAACTACACGGATCTGATGACCAAGATATCGCAAGTCCCTCAAATAAATTTACAACAACTCGAATGGCGAGACGTAACTTAAGTACGTCAATTAATCCTTCCTTGACCCCGCCCCCTGTCACGCTACCGGAGGATTGCTTGTAATTTAATCATTCACCATGATGATGAACTCTTCGATAGAAATTCTCATGCTCCCGTTAAAAACAAATGGTGTTTGGTTGGTTAGTTTCTTAATTTGGGGGATGCGACAACGCGGTCACGTAGCCCCGTGTACTTTGGGTGTGTGGAGAATTTGTCTGATAACCGGTGTTAATTGTGATGACTGTATTAATGTGTATTATCTGTTTTAATTCAAGTAAGGTCTACATACGATAATTTCAAGTAGTTCCTACTTTTGCTAACAAATGCTACCGTCCACGACACCTAGTTTGTGTACTTGGCTACTAGATGCCATCGCAGTCAGCACCTGGCGGCGAACGTTGGAAATAATATAGTGTTATCAATTCTAACCAACAAATTTTGGGCTTCACACAAGTGTAGTTAGTGGAATGTCCTTTTTGTTGCCATACATCTATGTCATGGGACCGCTACTTCCCCCCTCCCCTCCCGAAGGAAGGCATACTGACGGATTTTTAAAGCTCTTAAAATATCCGACGACCTCGGCCGTGTTTGAACCCGCGACCTTGGGCATAGAAACTCAGCATGCTACCAACCACGCCACCGAAGCCGCTCAAATGGTGTTTCTTTAAAGCTTGTGTAGTATACTACAGTAATCTTACTGTTTTTCTTGTCCAACTCCAATACAGCAGAGCGCCCTACAATCGTCGATATCAGAGTGTGAACGTGCACTGTATTGCATCGTCCGGCTCAGAATTGGTGTTTTATGAGAACCTATTGTTTGTGCGACAATATTTGTTCTTTTGTGAGCAGTGAAGAACGTTGTAAAACAGTTCATGATGATTGAATGTGAACATGCGTCTCAAGTTCTAGGTTGCTGCCTTCCAGCGCTGCGAATATCGGTGTCGTCTTAATTTACCTTTGTTTGCTGTGTGGTATCGTTGTCATGTAGCCCCGTGTACTTCGGTGTGTGGAATTTGCCTTATAACCTGTGTTATTGTGTTATGTTAGTGTGTGTATTCGGATGAGGATTGGGAATGAGGCGACCGTGGCCTTAAGTTAAACAGATGACCTCGGTTTTAGGGTGTGGTAGCTATGTAGAGATAAAACGATTAGTTGAGGACAGGGAGGCTTGGAGCTCTGCATCAAACCAGTCAAAAGATTAAAGACTAAAACAACAACAATGACAACAAATTCTCAAACATGCTAGGTAATGTTGTTTTTTGTGTTGATTATTTTGGGGGATTTCCAACATCATGGTCATGTAGCCCCGTGTAATTGGGTGTATGTAGAATTTATCTGATAACCTGTGTCACTGTCATGTCTGAAATAGTGTGTGTATTTTTAATTGGGGTAGGATTTGAGTAGGAAGCGGCCGTGGCTTCACCTTATGTACCATCACGGCATTTGACTGGAGTAATTATGGGAAACCACAGAAAACCAATCCCAAGATGGCTGAGATAGGAATAGAACCCGTCTCTTCTTGGTTTTGCCTCACAAGGCTGAGTATACCCCGTTCCAGTCCTCAGACCAGAATTAAATATCTTGGCAGAATAGGGAATCGAACCTGGGCCTCCGTGGTGAGAGCCACTACCGGTACGCAACGATGCGGACTGCTAATAGCTAATTTCCTTCTGTTCTCATGAAGAGAATCTGCCACTTGCTAAACTATCGACATAAGTTTTCTAGAAAGCGAAATTTATGCGACGGTAACGTCATGTTAAATGTTAAATACCTACTAAAATCTATGGCACTATTTGGGGGAGTTAGTAAAGATGGTGACGCCATCGCTAAAATATCTCTTTATAACGTAGATGCTGAGAGGTTTTTAAGTGTTTTGTTGCTGTAGTTCAGTGTCATGGCTGATATAACTGGGAGCAATTCTGGCCGTCATACAGTCTGCTCGAGTGACTCCGGATGCTGATATTGAGCGTGCGGTCCAATGATTGATGCAGCCTGTCATCCTCAGACCACTGTGACTCCGTCTGGTACGTACGTCTTACTTTTGTCTTACATGACTGCGTTTGCAATTTATACCCATCCACCAACCAAGCTGCAGGGAACAATCAGACCAGAATCACATCTTTTTTTTTAACAGGCTGGGAAAATTATGTCCTAACAAACTACTTCGACCTACGCCATCAGATAATCTATAATAAGTCATGTTATTAGAAATGTGTTGATATGTTATACAGTCGATATCTCGAATCGTTAGGGGATGCCAAAACAAATTCAACTTATCGAAAATTCTAGTAGGAAATATGTTAAAATTCGTGATATACTGGTCGCTAGATACTGTATGTAGGATTTCACCATATAGTTGTCTAAATATATGTAATAAAATATATGATCGTAATGATAACAGCATTTTCTTCTTCTTTTCTTTCGTTGCACCCTCTTTGGGGTGTTGTTCTTTCCTTAGTGCCCAGTATCTCTTAATTATTTCCGATCTTCTTTTCCTTTCCTTCTTCCGAGATGATGGGTGTGAATTTTATTGTAGATTTGTCTTGGAACCTAATATTTTTGTCTTTAGTATTTATGTTAGCTGTATTTTTTAATTCTACTAGGTCTTTTTTTTTCAGTTTCTTTAAACCACGTGGGTTTTGTTTTTCGTTTACGGAAGAAATCAAAGATTTGTTTTCTTAATCTATTACAGTCATTCTGAGAATTTGACCGTAAAAATGTATCCTCCTATTTCGTATAGTAGGTCGTAAAGTGATACTGTTCATCTTGAGTGAGTTTTTGGCCGCTGTGTATTTCAAGTTCAGGGGCACCTATGTACTATATATATACACTTATGGCTAGGGGTTGTATATCAGAGACGAGAATGGAAAGGAGCATCATAGTAGTTTATGAGATATGGCATTCTCACGGTTGATATAACTGTTGTCAATTATACGCCACATAACACCGAGAGCACAATGTGAAAACTATAGAAGAACAATAATATCGCACTCATAGGGATATAAAATTATATAAGTATAGTTTCGCGGCTTCGGTGGCGTAGTTGGTAGCATGCTGAGTTTCTATGCCCAAGATCGCGGGTTCAAATCCGGCCGAAGCCGTCGGATTTTTTAAGAGCGTAACAAATCCTTCAGTATGCCTTCCTTCAGAGGGAAAGTAAAGCCGGCGGTTCCATGTCATAGATTTATAGCATGTTAAAGAACATTCCACTAATTACACCTGTGTGAAGTTAAATTGTATAGGTTAAGAATGTAAACAACGCTCATAGGTTCCTACGTTCGTTGCCAAGAGCCGACTGCGGTAGCTAAGTTCTGTACTAGTAGTCGTTGACGGTGGCGTTTGGCGGCAAAAGTAGGAACTCTTTGAAAAATTCAAAAGTCTGCAGTCCTTACTTGAATTTAAAAAAACAGATAACACACACTAATACAGTCATGACAATTAACACTGGTTATCAGACAGATTCTACACACGCCCAAAGTACACGGGGCTACATGACCGTGATGTCGCAGCACCTCAACTTAAGAACCAACCAACCAATACACATTGAGCTAACAACGCAGGGCATCTCTCTTGGAACACATCTTCTCCCGTTTAGTTTCGACGCCTTCAGTATATTAAATGCAAACTATGTTAAACCTCGATATCTCAAACCTCCATTGCTCGAATTTTCGGTAACTTGTAGTAATTATTATTTCCTGAACAAAGTCCCCATAAATTGAATGTATTTTTTCTCTCTCACGCAAGTCGAATTTCTATAACTTGAATTTTCCCATATTTCTAAGCTTAAATTATATCGATGTTGTTGATTCATTTTAGTGGCTTTGCGGCATCGAAGCCATGTAACCCCATATTTTTAGGTGTGTGAGGAATTTGTCTGATAACCTGGGTTATTGTGATGGCTGTATTAGTGTGTGTGTATTTGTAATTAAGATGAAGATTGGGAAGGAGGTGGCGTGGCCTTAAGTTAAGGAACCATCCCGGCATTTTTTCTGTAGAAGAAGTGGGAAACCATGGAAAGCCACTTCCAAGATGGCTGAGGTTGGCATCGAAATAGCTTATTGTAAGTTTTGTCTACTAACCCCAAGCTGGGAGGTTCGCTCCTGGCAGTGGTAAATGATTTTTGAAAGGCGGCAAAAATTACGGCACGCATGTCTTGCGGTGTTGGCATGTCAAAGAACCCATTTGAAATCAGTAGGCTGTGTTCATAATGGCAAAATTAATCTCGGCGGAAAATCCCGAGATTAATTTTGCCATTATGAACAAGGCAAACTGAATTCAAATGGGTTCTTTAACATGCCAACAACGTATGACATAAAATCACTTACCATGGCCAGGAGCGAGCCTGCAAGCTTGGGGTTGGCAGTTCGACACGATAACCACTCACCCACCGTGGCAAGCTAAGGAAACGATCAGTGAAATATATGATAGTAGGCTATTTAGTTCTTCACGGAACTGCTTGTTCGCTTTTTTTTGTGTGTTATTATTTGTGTTTTGTTTTTCGGGATGTTTGAGTGTCAGTATGATTATTTTTATGATAATAAATAATGTCTTACATATTTGTGTTCGTGTTTTTTGATTTTATTTGTTTGTAATTTGAATTTTGTTGTAAGTATTTATTATATTGTCACATGTGAGTTGTTATCAATCTGACAGTATAGAATACATACATAAAATTGAGTGACCTATGCTGCAGTCACCGATGTTATAATCTGGATCAACTAGAATAGTAAATCATGCAACGAGCTTATAATGGCTATAATTAAGACATGAATATTTTTATAAAACGAGCGTATGCGAGTTTTATAATTTCCATACGAGTGTCTTAATTACCATTATAGGCGATTTGCATACGACTGTTTATGTTCGACGATAATTAAAACTTTATTATATGTTTTAACATAAATATTCATAAATATCTGTTGAGAGTCAGCCACTTGAATTTTGTGATCGGTGAGCGAGCGCTGGGTGTGATATCTCTGTCTTTCAAGATCTCTGAACGACCGACGCATGCGCTCTGTGTGTTTGCAATGCCATATTATGCAGGCCATATGTTTACATCTGCCGTCCCTCAGTAATATTGTCACAGGAGTCGTTTGAAGGCAATGCGCTGTGTAGAAATTAGGATTGGTGATATTAGGGTACAGTGCTATTTCTTGTCTCATATTCGCCAGTTTATTTACGCGAACATATGGACGGTGCGTATTCCATGTCGGTAATTTATTATATTTCGATGTTGTGTTTATGTCCGACTTGTTAGATTTTGAGCGCATACGCGAAGGTATCGTTACCTAATTGGTCAATGAACGAGCTCTGATTGGCTGGAGAAACTGTATCGTAATGAAAGACAGTGTTATAATGGCCATCATTATGATACAGTTTTCTGACACATAATAGTGAGGGCCGAACATAATAGTACATTATGCAACGAGCCTATAATGGCTATAATTAAGACACGAGTATTTTTTATAAAACGAGCGTATGCGAGTTTTATAATTTCCATACGAGTGTCTTAATTACCATTATAGGCGAGTTGCATACGACTGTTTATGTTCGACGATAATTATAACTTTATTATATGTTTTAACATAAATATTCATAAATATCTGTTGAGAGTCAGCTACTGGAATTTTGTGATCGCAGAGCGAGCGTTGGGTGTTATACCTTCGTCTTTCAAGAGCTTTGAACGGCCGACGCATGCGCTCTGTGGGCTCTCAATGCCATATGCAGCCATATGTTTACATCAGCCGCCCCTCAGTAATATTGTCACCGCAGTCATTTGAAGACAATGCTCTGTGTAGAAATTAGTGTTAGTGATTTTAAGGTACTGTGCTATTTCTTGTCTCATATTCGCCAGTTTATTTACGCGAACATATGGACGGTGGGTATTCCATGTCGGTAATTTATTATAGTTCGATGTTGTGTTTATGTCCGACATGTTGAATTTTGAGCGCATGCGCGAAATTATCGTTTCCTAATTGGTCAATGAACGAGCTCTGATTGGCTGGAGAAACTGTATCGTAATGAAAAACGGTGTTATAATGACCATCATTATGATACAGTTTTCAAACACATAATAGTGAGGGTCGAACATAAAGCAATTTATAATACATGCATGTGTTCAAAGTTTATATAATTATGTAAGAAAGTGTCTTTATCGTACTAAACGAGCGCGGGGGATGTGGGAACCTGTGTGTTTCCTGTGGATTTATGACTTTGCATGGATCTGTTGCAATCGATTTCAAACAAACAAATCATTGGGGTTTGGCGTAGTTCAATTTCCTAGAGTGTTTGCGCTGACGCCTATATAGTTGCCACACCAACGTTTTACTGTGACCTCAATGGAACAATGTCATTCCTGATTCAAACCATAATTGCGCTTAGCCATCCCACATAAACACAACTCGTTTGCGAGGCTCCAAACTGAGGAATTAAAGACAAGTGCAATTCGACAATGCTCCGAGGCAGTAAAAAGCAGGGAGTGAAAGATAACATGGCTCAGTGAAGATGGCGACGTGAGAGACGCATAACGGTCATTAAACAAATGAATATAACGGTAGAAGAACTTGGAGGAAAGACATAGTTGTAATCCTCGAGAAGAAAGAGTTGAAAGGGGTAAAACATTCTGGCATCAACAAACGTAGATAAGAGGATATAAATGGCCTGGGTGTGGTTTAAACTAAGGTAAGGAGGAGATACGGGCTTCTCTCAGAAATTCGTCCAATAGCTGCTTGTACAAAACATGGCAACAGATACAGTACAAACTAGGAGTGGAGGTCAAGGGACCGAGAAGACTATATAAAATACTGTCAGGTCCAGTGTTCCCATGAATATCCCAAACAGACTTTATCGTGTTGGAAACCATATTTCTGTGATGCCTTAATAAATGATATTTAAATGCTTTTCAATCGGTCAACACGATTGCTCTCAAATTGTAATTTGTGTTAGTCCCTACACCTGACACAATATAACATGAGATTAATTAATACAATTAGATGACTAGTTTCGATCGTAAAGCGGTCATCGTCAGATATTCCCAATACTACAAGAAAGGATCCGTCATTATTTCTTTCCTAATCGCCTATTTTACATCGCTTATGTCCTTTGAATCTGGCACAAGTATCCCACTTTAAAACACCCGTCATCAGATAGGTGATATTCGATCCCATAAGCTTGATCTAAATGATATAGACCAAAATGTCGAGCTTCTTTCGTCGCCAATGCCAATGAACAAGCCCGCATGGACTAGACAAAGCAGATTAGATTTCTTAAAATTGCTTTATACACAGACCTGATTTACATTTTCCCCCTCTCTCCTAGCTATTTTCATCTGATCGTGACAATTATTGGATTAGTGTTCAGAACATAGTACCTGGATGAAGTGCCACTTCAACCGGGTCGCTGTCTCACAGTCAGGCAGCTACTCAATTGTACTCACGAGGCTGAGTTCACCCCGTTCCATCCATTACATCAGTTTCTAAGAGGCTGGCTGTGTGGCTCAGAGGTAATGTTCTCGCCTGCTGTTCCCAAGGTTGCAGGATCGAATCCTGGCACAGTCAGGTGGCGTTTGAGGGTGCACAAATGTGAGGGAGCCGTGTCAGTAGATTTACTGGCACGTTGCAGATCCCCTTCGGGAAAAAATTCTAGCACCCTGTCGTCTCTAAAAGCCGCAGTAGTTAAAAGTGTCGAAAAACAAATAACATTATTATAACTTATATAAAAAATTCAACAAGGCGACCCCATTCGTAATATTTAGTCGGTTCTCAATATCTACGAATCTATTACGGCAATCAAACTGAAATTTTGTATGTTGATTGAGGGAAGTAACGTAAGTAGTATATATGAAAATAGGCTGTATAGTTATTCATGGAAATACTTGTTATGAGTTTCTACCCACATAACCTAAGGTAGTAATTTTTTAGCCTACTTTTCACATTATGTAACAAGTAGTTCCGTGAAGAACTATACAGCCTATTTTCATATATCCTACTTATGTTAATTGCCTCTGTATACATACAAAATTTCAGTTTGATTGCTGAAATAGATTCGTAGATATTGAGAACCGACTAAATATTTCGGATGGTCGCCATGTTGGATTTCATGTATGTAGGTCCTAGAGTTATGTACTGTTACATGAAGATTATTGTGTACGTGTAGCATTCAAACTTCAATTGCATGATTCGGACACAAAAAGTAACAAGGTGATTTTAAAATTTCGCACAGCTGCCATCTTGTGGTTATGGAAACAATTGAAATAAATTAGATGCCAGTGGATTAACATTCGTATAAGGATTTACTGTACCAAGTTTCACTGCACTCGGATGGATAAATTGCGAGAAACGTCAATGTGAATATTGATACTTCGCGTCGCCGCCATGTTGGATTTGTGATCACCAGGTTATTTAAAGCCCTATAGGAGAACTTATGTTCATAGCCCCTATGAACATAAAAAAAACAGTTTGATTGCTATAATAGATTCGTAGATATTCAGAGCCGTCTAAATATTTCGGATGGTCACCATGTTGGATTGCTTAATGTATAGGTCATAGAGACATGTACCATTAAAGGAAAATTATTGCGTAGGTTCATTATTCAAACTTTCACATCGACCGCATAATTACGACACAAGAAATAAAAGCTTAATTTTAAAATTCGCAAAGCCACCATCTTGAGGTTATGTAAGCAATTGAACTAAATTAGATACCAGTGTATTACAATGTGTATAAACATTTCCTGTACCAGAATTCATTGCGTTTGGAACATTAAATGGCGAGAAAGGTCTATTTAAAATTTTCAAATTCGCTTGGCCACCATGTTCGTTTTGTAGTTAACCGGTTTTTGAAAGTCTTATAGATGAACTTCCAATAGTGCCCTTTATCTCCGTACAAAATTTCAGGGTGATACCGCTAATAGTTTCAGATATATAGAATGCAGGTGAAATATTTCGCACATCCGCCATCTTGTAGTTATGTAAACAATTGAACCAAGTTAGATGTCGTTGCATTACAATGCGTATAAACATATACTGTACCAAGTTTTATTGCGTTTGGTTGGTTAAATCGCGAGAAACGTCTATTTAAATGTCGCAAATTCGCGTGGCCGCCATGTTGGTTTTGTAGGTACCAGTTTTTCAAAAGTCACACAGGTGAACTTCTAGTAGTTCCCTTTATCACCGTAAAATATTCCACGGTGATGTCGGGAATAGTTTCGGAGATATTGAATGCTGGTGAAATATTTCGCACAGCCGCCATGTTGGATTGGTGAGACGTAACAAAATTTGAAGGGTACGGTCGGGGTCGTACAAAATAGTGCTATGAACTTACCGAGTTTCATTGAAATCGCTCCAGCCGTTTAGAATTTATTAGGGACTCACCCATACTCCTCACATACACACACACACACACACACGCGCGCACTCACACACGAACAAAAGGTGATCTCATAAGCCTATTTTTTCAAAATTGAAAATAGGTTAAAAATGAGAAAGAAGAGTAGACTTACGAATTTGATCCGAGCAAATGTCCGTCCTTCTATCTGCTTGTGGAAATTAGTGAATTCTTGTGCCTTTTGCTGTACCGAAGTTCTGTTTTTTATAAAAATCCAAATCGTTTGATAAATAACAAAGCAAAACAAAATAATTATAATAATAATAATGGTAATAATATACAGTATATACAATATGAGCCTGTTAGGTAGTCAACCTGGAGGCAGATCGGATCCTCAACAAGTAGTTCCATGACTAACAAGTAGTTCCCCCTCTATCAACTCCTAAACGGCTGCAGCTATCGTAACCGAATTTGATATAAGTAAAGATCTATGCCTGAATATCTCAAGGCCCTATTTTGAAATGACGTCGGTGCTACCAACTGCTGAAAAATCGCAATTGTAATTGGAGCTCCATGTTGGATATCTCGGAAGGTATGAATGGGAGCTATTCCAAATTAGGCACCCATGTAGATAATTATATTCAGTTTAATTTCCTTGAGGCCACACATTTCCGTGTTGCCAACATTATTCTAAGTCTGCTGATAAGTCCAAATTTTAAATGCATGTAACTTTCATACTGTGAATTCGATTTCCACCAAATTTCGTATATACTATGACTATGCATATTCTTAAGAGCAAGCAGGGTTGCCAACTATTAATAAATGTGCTCTTATTTTTTTATCCTAATACCAATATATCAGAAAGTATGCAAGCCTTCCACACGTATAGTACATGACCTCCTACTCGTAGTTAGTTAGTTATTGTTGTTTTAAGGGGCGTAACTACGAGGTCATCTTCCCCTAAACCTCCTACTCTAATTTGGAGTGACTAATATACGTCAGTCCTGCCATCATGTTTTAAGCATGCTGATAGATTCAATTTTTAAATACATGTAACTTCTATACTAACAAATTGATTTCATCCAAAATTGGCACAATAATAGATCATAATATTTAAGATTAATTCTGAGCATCACAATCATGGCATTGTTGCCAACGTGATTTTATGCGTGCTGATAAATTTAATGTCTAACTTCATGTATCGTCCATATTATCCATTGGACTTCAGCTAAATTTTGTGTGTGCAGTCTATACTTCAATAGATGGATCTAAGAATATATTCAGAGTCACAAGGGCTGCAAACTGTAGTGCTTAATTAGGCTACACTATTTCAGGTAAACTTCGAACTAATTAGAAATGTCAGTATTACCAACCTAATTTCGTCATTATTATAGACGAAATCATTGGCTTGAATCTTAAATTTTAAGGAAAGTGGCCTCTTTAGTTCGTCACGGAACTACTTGTTGAGGATCCGATCTGCCTCCAGGTTGACTATCTAACAGACTCATATTGTACATACTGTATATTATTACCATTATTATTATTATTATTATTTTGTTTTTCTTTGTTATTTATCAAACGATTTGGATTTTTATCAAAAACAGAATTTCGGTACAGCAAATGGCACAAGAATTCTCTTTCACACAATCATTCTTCATTATGATAGAAGTCTCCTCACTATACAACACGTATCCAGTATGATAACTTTCTGCATGATTGGTGCAGTGCTGTCAATTTAAAGATCCTTGAGGTGTACCTTAGTAGTCAAAGGAACCATTTTAACCATTTTCCACAATAGCTTAATTTCTTAATCTAAATATATATATATATATATATTATTATTATTAGTATTATTATTCTATAAGCCAAACAAAGAAGAACCCAAGAAAAATGTTTCCTCTTTTCTTCCCACAGTGCTCTCCTTTGCGTTCTTCTGTCCATTCTGTATTCTTCTGTGTAGGTTTATCAGCAAATTTGTGTCCGTTTATTAGGGTTGTACATTTTGTTATATTTTGAAGGTTTTCATCGTTGACACCAATTTCTTGTGTTACTTATACTAGATAATTGTGTTTTTGCAGAGGTAGTGCTAGAATTGAAAGTTTCTTTGTTAGCCAATTGTCATCCATTCTATATATATGAACATAAAATTTCAGCCTGCCTTTTCATTGATGTCATCTGTGATTCAATGTGGCTTATATTTCATCCATTCTGTATATGTGAACATAAAATTTCAGCCTGCCTTTTCATTGATGTAGCCTAATCTGTGATTCAATGTGGCTTATATTTCATCCAAACCATATTTTTATATTTTGATCTAAATACTACCCTGGATTATATTTTCTCTTGTTTATGGGCAGATTATCTCGCTATTCCAGACCTTAAAAGACAATAACTGCTACCACTGTCTCTTGTTTCTCGATGGTTATCTGCCCCCCCAGTTATCAAAGTTTCATATGCGTGCTTCTGGTTTGACGACAATACTGTAGTGTCGTAATTTTGCGTTTTATGATTAGAATTTTTTATCATGGTGATCCAATTTTTTAAATTCTTTTTTATTTATTTTTATTTATTATTATACGGTTGACTTCCTGATTTTACCTTGTTAGATGAATAATTTTTCCTATTTTTATGGTTATTATTATCTCTCTTCATCGTTAGGACCACTTAGGACCGTGAAATCTCAACTGTTTGCCTTCTTGCGGGCCCACCAGGTTTCATCCCTTCGGAGTGTGCTATCTTCCATGCATCAGAATGAACATACTGTACTTAGGTCGAGTTGTGAATTCTTCTTGATGTGCCTGTTTAAGTGGTGTTTTGAGTTTAATGTCTGTTTATGAAATTCTATACATTAAAAGGTTCTTATCGATCTCCAACAACCAAGGAGGAATCATTTTGAGACTTCTGTAATAGGATAACAAACGTTTAGTAATTCTTTCAGTTGGCAATCTGAAAAGGTAAGCGCAAAAGATCACCCTTCTCTGTCGGAATACAATTGATATATTTTCGGTGTGCGGGTATATTTCTAATTATTATTATTATTGTTATGATAACAGTATTATTATTATTATCACCAAATCACCAAAAAATATTTAGGGTCAATGATATCTGGCTTAGCCGGCAGAACACCGGCCTCTCACCGCTTGGTCCGTGGTTCAAATCCCTGCCACTCCATGTGAGATCTGTGCTGGACAAAACGGAGGCAGACAGGTTTTTCTCCGGGTATTCCGGTTTTTCCCTGTCAAACATTCATTCCGGATACACTCCACTACCATTTAATTTCATCTGTCATTCATTTAATCATTGCCTCAGAGGAGTGCGACAGGCTTCGTCAGCCGGCACAGTTCATATCCTCGCCGATAGATGGGGGCTTCATTCATTCCATCCCTGACTCGGTCGGTCGACTGGAAGCAGGCTGTGGATTTTCGATAGCTGAAAACAATGATATGAGAGAAGAAATACATGTAAGGAGATCATCTGGAAATAGGAGTTACTTTGCTTTAAGCCTAGTATTTAAAGCAAGAAGCCTTAGTAGGAATCCGAAGATGACTGTATATCGTACCGTAGTGGTGATGTATGGTTTGGAGACTTTGACCATGATACAAGGTGATGAGGAATTGTTAAGGAGATGGGAAAGGAAGATACACAGGAAAGTATATGGACCAGTAAAAGAGGGTGAAATCTGGCGAACCAGAAATAATATACCGATAAGAGAGTTGTATGGTAAGCCAGATATAGTATGGTTAACAATCTTACCAAATAATTATGGTATTCGAATTGGTTTTAAAAAAGAAGACCTGAATATTAACTGTCTCGCTTTTGCAGATGACATTGCTTTGTTCGCTAATTCAATGGAAGAGGCCACTGACCAACTTAATAAACTACAAACCATAGCTGCTAAAACTGGACTTAAAGTGGCCTTCCATAAAACTAATTTTATCACAAATGTCAAAGATGCCTCAAAATTCATCACGATTGGTCTACAAAAAATCAAAAAAGTCCGAAAATTTAAATACCTAGGGGAATGTATTACCCCTAATAATTCAGAAATAGCTGCCATTGAGAGCAGATGTAACAAATTGGAAGGTGCCTTTCAAACCTGCAAAAACATTTACAAAAGTAAAAGCTTGTCCCGCAATGTCAAACTTTGTCATTATAACGCAGTAATTAGGCCGTCAGCACTGTATGCCGCAGAATGCTTACTGATGACAAACAAAGGTCCATTGAGAAAATTAGAACTTAAGGATCGGAAAGTTCTAAGGAAACTATTAGGACCTGTTAATGATAATGGTACTTACAGAAGAAGACATAACAATGAATTATTTGAACATATAGAAGATTTGGTGAGTGTGATGAGAAAAAGGAGAATGTCTTTCTTTGGACATTTAGAGCGGATGGAGCATCATCGACTTTCATATCGAATCCACTCACCAATATCTAAAAAAAACATACTGTAAATGGTCGATGCAAGTTAAAAAGGACCTAACAGAAGCTCGAATCAATCAAGCTCTGCTTTGGGATAGGAACCTGTTCAAAAAGGCGGTTAAATCAACCAGTAATCTACACCCTTTAACATCTGTGATACCTCGCCCTCACTGCAAGTGGACGGAAGAAAGGAGAGCAGAACATTCGTCAAGAATGAAGATCTACTGGCAGACAAGAAAACAAGCATTACAGTGATCATATGAGTGAAGAACATTGTGGTCCATTGATGGCCGAAACGTCTCAAAGAAAAAAAAATCCTCTCGGCACGCCGGAAGGCGGAGGTAGATTTCACCGGGCAAACTAGGGGATAGGCTATAATAGGCAAAATATGCAGGTTTTCGTAGGAGGATCAGACCTCATTTATTGCGAGAAAGTATTTTACAATTGGAGGTTAGTTAACATTTTTTCGTCTATGCATACTTTTAACATTTTACTGTCTTATGGGGATGGTAACCTTCTTGTCATTTGGGGTTAATTTTTATACTTATGATCACACTGTCCTTATGCAAGGTTTGGAACTAATGTGTAACTATCTAACAGTCTGTTACTTCTTCACGCAAAATTTTATCTCCCGCAGAGATGTTGGTTGGTTCCTCAGTTTAGGGGCTGCGACAAGGTGGTCATGTAACCCCGTGTACATTGGGTGTGTGTAGAATCTGTCTGATAAACGGTGTTATTTGTGATGACTGTATTAGTCTGTAATTCAGGTAAGGTCTGCAGACGGTCAATGTTAAGTAGTAGTAGCTAATTTTGTACCAAATACTAACGTCAACGACACCTAGCTGTGAACTTGGCTGCTAGATGCCACCGCAACCAGCAACTTGCAACGAACGTTGTAACTTCCCCTCCGAAGGAAAGCATGCTGACGGATTTTTAGCGCTCTTAGAAAATCCGGCGACTTTGTCCGGCTTTGAACTAGCACCTTGGGCATAGAAGTTCAGCATGCTACCAGTTAGCCGCTTCCCTCATAGTCAGATGGAACAAGAAGTTCCGTGACGAACTAAAGAGCCTACTTTTCTTAAAATTATGATTCATGCCATAGATTAATCTACAGTATATGAACCTATCTAGAATAATGACGAAATTAAGTGGGCAATATCGAAATATCTTAATTAGTTAGAAATACTGTATACTAGGCATAATGTAGCCTAATAGAGCAATACAGTTGGCAGCTCTGGTGACTGAATATATTCTTACTTCCATCTCCTAAGGTACAGAATACAAAATGTGGTTGAAGTCCAAAGGACGTTACATGGATTTAGACATTGGATCTATTAGTACACTTAAAAGCATGTTGGCAACAATGTCATGCGAGTGCTGGTCAGAAATAATCTGAAATATTATATATTTTTGTGCCAATTTTGGATGAAATCCATTTGTTGGTATAGAAGTTACATGTACTTAAAATTGGTCCTATCAGCAGACTTAGAATCATGTTGGTAGAACTGACGTATATAAGTTACTCAAAATTAATGTAAAATGTCGGGTAATTTACGTGTGCATAGTTTAAAGCTGTCAGCTTGCATACTTTCTGATATATTTGGATACAAAATAGAGAGCAATTATTAACAGTTGGCAGCCCTGGTGGCTCTTAAGAATACACTCAGTCATGTACACATATTACATACAAAATTTGGTTGAAATCCAATTGATAGTGTAGAAGTTATATGCGTTTAAAAATTGGACTTATCAGAAGGCTTAAAATTATTTTGGCAACGCTGTCATGTATGGCCACCTGGAAATTAAACTGAAATAGTATTATCTACATGTGTGCCAATTTTAGAATAGCTCCCATGTATACCTTTCAAGATATCCAACATGGAGCTCAAATTTCTAGTGCGTTTTTTTAGCAGTTGGTAGCACTGGCATCTTTTTCAAATATGGGCCTGAGATATTCTGGTATACATCTTTACTCATACTAAATTTGGTTTCGATTGCTGCAGCCGTTTAGGAGTTGATAGGGGGGGGGACACACACACACACAGCCAGACAGACAGACAGAAGGACAGACAGACAGACAGAAGGACAGACACATTTTCCCGGATATATCTTATAAGTCTACTTTTTCCTCATTTTTGAAAAGTGTGAAAAGTTGGCTAAAAATGAATGTGATCTCGTCAATGGCGTTCTCTTGACAACCTCTGATAGATCAACCCTTATCAATTTAAAAGCGTTGTTATGGTAACCTCGGATGGCACTAGACATTTTTTAAAATTCCGAAATCATTTTTCTCATCCCTTGGCGTAATGGTGGGTCATATCAAAAATTCTTTCAGACAAAAGTTTTAGGTAATTATTAGGGGAATATTTTCCATTTTGTACGGTTTTGATATTGTGCCTATTAAGAGAGATATGATTAATGTTTCCTGAAAAACCCACTTTTTTCCACCCCTTTGGTCAATGGTTGGTGCTATCAAAAAACTTATTTGACATAAACTTTTGGCACTTATCCGACACATATTATGAACTTTGAATGGATTCGATATTTCACGTATTAAGAGAGTTATAGCGAAATTTCACTTTTTCGAAAAAAGCCCCCCATTTTCACCCCCTTCGACCGATTTTGCCCATTAACGAACTCGACCGAGATTTTATAGGGATACATATTATGTAAAAAATTCAAAGTGATTGGTGCAAAATTACGGCAGTTATCGTGTCCACAAGAAACTGATATATACATATATATATATATATATATATATATATATATATATATATATATATATATATATATATATACATATATACATAAATTATATATAAACTTTTGAACTGACGGTGGTTTTGGGGTCTGGGGGATGTGAAACGCGAAGATATGTCGAAATTTTCCGGAAGTTGAAACATGGTACCCATTGCAATAGTTAGCTTTCTAATGAAATCTACCTAACAGATATAGTAGTGGAAATAAAGAGTAGTACAGTAGACTGCATTGGTTAGGACATGTAGAAAGGATGACAGAGAACAGGATGTTAAGGAAAGTCTTCAATGGGAAACCAGGAGGACGTCGTGTGGGGGAGGGGGGAGAAAGACCTGGGAAAAGATGGCTGGATAACGTGGAGGAGGATCTGAGAAAGATGGCAGTCAGAATGGAGAAGCAAAGCAGTCAACAGGGAACCATGGGTGGATATTGTCCGGGAGGCCACGGTCCTATTAGGGCTGTTGCGCCAAGGAGTATTTAAGTAAGTAAATTATCGTCAGCAAAGTGTGATTTAAAGGAGATTATATGTAAGACTTTGTATAAATTCTCCACTCATTCAATTAGGGAATATTGGATGGCTCCAATCGCAAGTTATGCGAGCCAGGGCCAGGAAGTGCTTGAATCAGGTGTGTGTGTGTGCACTTCTCATTCCTCCCGTTGAACTTTAATTTCCAACTGATGGTCTCTTTCCCAGAACATACAGTAGTCACGCATTAACATTTGAATTCAAATATCCATATTAAGTCTCTTTTATCACCTTTCGTTCCAGGAGGCTCTCCATTCGCTCTGTTCTGCATTCAGCGTTCGCTTGATCATTTGCATTATTTAGTAGGCACTTCCAGCATCCCATCCTCAGTGCACCGACTTTACGACAGGAAGGTTGAGCACCTCGTGACTTAAGTAAGACAAGTGTATCTTCACTTGCCATTCTAACGCTGTCAAATTCTGACGACATACGAAGAACTTTCTCTAAGAAGAGGTACGGTATTTACAGGATTATTAATTCCACAATTAACTTAGGTTCCTGAGTAGGAGTGATCATCCTTTCAAAGTTAAGGTCCGACCATAGCGTACAAATTATGGTAAATATTCTTTCGTAAACCGTGCCATTGATATCAGCAACTCTCTACCTGCCGCAGGCTTAGAGCCTTTTCCCAAACATATAGGTGTGTTTAAGAAAAGACTGACGATTTGTGTAAATAACTTACTCCAGTTTAATTGTTATTGAATTGTTATGTCTAATTTATTTGTTATGTATATGCAATTTGCCACCAGGAAACACACCCCCAATTGCAAATAAATGAATAAATGAATCAATGAAAATAAACTTAAAATAAAAGTGGATGCATTCGGTCTTAATCTCTCTATATATAACAAGATGTTCAGTAAAGAAAATATAGCCTACTTTCTCCTAAATGCATGGGTATTAGGTAGATTTCATTAGAAAGCTAACTATTGCAATGGGTACCATGTTCCGACTTCCGGAAAATTTAGACATATCTTCGCGTTTCACATCACCCAGACCCCAAAACCACCATCAGTTCAAAAGTTTATATATAATTTATGTATATATGTATATATGTATATAATATCTCTATATATCTCTTGATGAATACAGTACATTTGCATTTGTCTGTTGGCACAGGCTAGAGTAAAAGGTGGCTTTCCACCGATGTCTCAGTCTCACTCATGGCTGTTATTATATGGAAGCTACTGAGGTATGGGTGGTGCTTAGTAATGGCATTCAGAGCACAGTCAGTGCCTGTGAATGCTGTGAAAGGTTCAACTCATAGGGTTAGTACTGCTGTTCTGACTCAGTGAGGAAAGCAATGGCAAACTACCTCACTCCTCTTCTTGCCTAGAACGCCTCAATATAGTGCTGCCTTGGGTTTTTGTGGGTATCTACTCACATAACCTAACGGCGGTACTTTTTGAGGATCCAACCAGCCTTCGGGCTGACTACTTAACAGACATCTCTATATATATAAAATGAAAGTTTGTCTGTTTTTTATGAATTTCCACGGAAATTTGCGATATTTGCGCGTTTCAGGCTGTTTTATGACGGATGCGCGCAAAAATAAATTTTTTGTCTGTCTGTCTGTGTGTCTGTGGACAACTTCTACGAGTCCATATAACTTGAGAACGGCTGGGTGGATCAACGTAAAATTTGATACAGATATCCATCAGAGGCACCACACTAATCATTGATGTAACTCTTCTCCGTACCTCTCATAAAAAGGCCCTACCCCCTTTAAATACATGCTGAAATGGGCGTAGAAGGGTGAAACAAAGCTCATTTTCAGCCCCTCAATGTGAGAAACGAAACTCGGTAGGGCCCCGAAAACCACATTTTAAGGCCCTAAAACCAACAGTTTTTGAGATATTCCCAGAAAACTAATTTCACTTAATAAATTATTGAAAGAATGCATGGCGGTAACCATGGCAACTGAATCTCCGAGGTCCATCTATTTCTGTAAGACGCAATGAAATTCCATTTATTACATTACTGCGAAGGTTTGCAAACGGCTATAAGGTTATAATGGATCCAAATTAAGCTGAAATATTCATTAATACATACAATGCGCTTAAGGGGTCAAGGGGTACTCTAGAATTTTTTCACGCGATTTACACGTGCGGGTGTGGTACGGAAGGTCTATTAAGCTTATATCCCTTCTCTATTATATAAAAATGAATGTTTGTCTGATTTTTCGGCTTTTCTACGAAAATTTGACATATTTTCCCGTTTCAGACTGTTTTGTGACGGATGCACGCAAAAATACACACATCAAAAAAAGTTTTGCATCACCTCGGTTCCAAGAGTTCCGGAACCGTTAAATACAAAGGGAATAGAGATCAACACAAACAACATTTCAGCTCGTTTTATTGCTCATGAGACCCACACATTGCATGTTGTACCATCATACAGCTAGACTTTCAGCATTTGTGGTCCAGATTGCAGTACACACCACTACCTCTAATACCCAGTAGCACGTCCTCTTGCATTGATGCATGCCTGTATTCGCCGTGGCATACTATCCACAAGTTCATCAAGACACTGTTGGTCCAAATTGTCCCACTCCTCAACGACAATTCGGCGTAAATCTCTCAGAGTGGTTGGTGGGTCAAGACGTCCATAAACAGCCATTTTCAACATATCCCAGGCATGTTCGATAGGGTTCATGTCTGGCGAACATGCTGGCCACTGTAGTCGAGCGATGTCGTTATCTTGAAGGAACGCATTCACAAGATGTGCACGATGAGGTCGAGAATTGTCGTCCATGAAGACAAATGCCTCTCCAATATTCTGCCGATATGGTTGCACTATGGGTCGGAGGATGTCATTCAGGTATCGTAAAGCCGTTTCGGAGCCTTCCATGACCACCAGTGGCGTACGTCGGCCCCACATAATGCCACCCCAAAACATCAGGGAACCACCACCTTGCTGCACTCGCTGGACAGTGTGTCTAAGACGTTCAGCCTGACCAGGGTGCCTCCAAACACGTCTCCGACGATTGTCTGGTTGAAGGCATATGCGACACTCATCGGTGAAGAGAACGTGATGCCAATTCCGTGGGGTCCATTCAGCATGTTGTTGGGCCCATCTGTACCACGCTGCATGGTGTCGGGGTTGCAAAGCTGGACCTCGCCATGGACGTCGGGAGTGAAGTTGCGCATCATGCAGCCTATTGCGCACAGTTTGAGTTGAAACACGACGTCCTGTGGCTGAACGAAACGCATTATTCAACATGGTGGCATTGATGTCAGGGTTCCTCCGAGCGGCAATCCGTAAGTAGCGGTCATCCACTACAGTAGTAGCCCTTGGGCGGCCTGAGCGAGGCCTGTCATCGACAGTTCCTGTATCTCTGTACCTCCTCCATGTCCGAACAACATCGCTTTGGTTCACTCTGAGACGCCTGGAAACTTCCCTTGTTGAGAGCCCTTCTTGACACAAAGTAACAATGCGGACGCGATCGAACTGCGGTATTGACCTTCTAGGCATGGTAGAACTACAGACAACATGAGCAGCGTACCTTCGTCCTGGTGGAATGACTGGAACTGATCGGCTGTCGTACCCCCTCCGTCTAATAGGCCCTGCTCATGCATGGTTGTTTACATCTTTGAGCAGTTTTAGTGACATCTATGAACAGTCAAAGGGACTGTATCTTGGATACAATATACACAGTCAACGTCTATATGCCGGAGATCTGGGAACCGAGGTGATGCAAAACTTTTTTTGATGTGTGTATATTTTTGTCTGTCTGTCTGTGGACAATCTTTTGTGTCCTTATAACTCGAGAACGGCTGGGTGGATTAACGTAAAATTTGATACAGATATCCATCAGAGGCACGACACTAATCATTGATGTAACTCTTCTCCGTACCTCTCATAATAGGGGGGGGGGGGTCTACCCCCTTAAAATACATGCTGAAATAAGCGTGAGACAAAGCTCATTTTCAGCCCCTCAATGTGAGAAACGAAACTCGGGGGCCCTAAAATGACCCCGAAAACCACATTTTAAGGCCCTAAAACCAACAGTTTTTGAGATATTCCCAAAAAACTAATTTCACTTAATAAATTAATGAAGGAATGCATGCCGGTAACAATGGCAACAGAATCTCAGGGGTCCATCTATTTCTGTAAGACGCAATGCAGTTCCATTTATTACATTACTGTGAAGGTTTGCAAACGGCAATAAGGTTATAACGGATCCAAATTAAGCTGAAATATTCATCAATACATATAATGCGCTTATGGGGTCAAGGGGTAGTCTAGAATTTTTTAACGCGATTTACACGTGCGGGTATGGTCCGGAAGGTCTATTATATCCCTATCCCTATTTTGTTATATTATTATTATTATTATTATTATTATTATTATTATTATTATTATTAATAATCTTTTAATTATTATCATTATTATGGCGTACAACGAAGAGACAAAGCTCATTTTCATACCCTTGGGGTCAGAAACAAAACTCGGGGCCCCTCAAGAGCCATAAGGGTCCCCGAAAACTATATTTTAAGGCTCTAAACCCAACAGTTTCTTAGATATTCCCAGAAAACTAATTTCATTTAATAAACTAAAGAAGGAATGCAAGCCACTAACCATGACAACGGTATCTCAAGAGGTGGCATCCAACTTTCCATCTATTTCTGGAATAAGTAATGCCACTTCATTTATTACATTTCTGTGAAAGGTTGCAAATGGAGTACCCTAGATTTTTTTCACACGACTTACACGTGCGATATGTCGTACAGAAGGTCTATTATATCTCCAAACATCAACATTATTTTCAAAAATTCCTGAATAGAAATAGTTGACTGTTTTTTGCTGATTTTAGGAATTTGGGCCATTGGAGGCTAAAAACACTGAATTTTCATGCACCACAAGCCTTTATAATTTATAAAAGGGGTCTTCCTGTAGTTGGGCACTTGACACAACGGTTAGGGTCAGTTCGTATGTGACGTGTATTGCGATTCTTCTACGAAGTTTTCAATTCTATTTTCACGCCAGGAAGAACACGTTAGGTAAATTTAGTTTGAGAGCACATTTTAAGTAATAATTTTTCTTTGCCAACAAACAGGTTCCAAGCCCCTAAACATTGCAACAGTAGCTCAATTGATAACATCTGGTTATTAATACCGAAGACCGTTCGAAGAATGGGTACTTCTGCTAGTATATATCAGTTTCTTGTGGACACGATAACTGCCGTAATTTTGCCCCAATCAGTTTGAATTTTTTACATAATAAGTATCTCATTAAACTCTCGGTCGAGTTCGTTAATGGGCAAAATCGGTCGAAGGGGGTGAAAATGGGGGCTTTTTTTTTCGAAAAAGTGAAATTTCGCTATAACTCTCTTAATACGTGAAATATCGAATCCATTCAAAGTTCATAATATGTGTCGGATACGTGCCAAAAATTTATGTCAAATAAGGTTTATGATAGCACCAACCATTGATCCAAGGGGTGGAAAAAAGTGGGTTTTTCGGGAAACATTAATCATATCTCTCTTAATAGGCACAATATCAAAAACGTACAAAATGGAAAATATTCCCCTAATAATTACATAAACTTTTGTCTGAAAGAATTTTTGATATGACCCACCATTACGCCAAGGGATGAGAACATTAATTTCGGAATTAAAGAAAATGCCAGGGCCATCAGAGGTTACCATGACAACGCTTCTAAATTGTTGAGGGATGAGCTATCAGAGGTTGCCAAGACAACGCCACTGACGAGACCACATTCATTTTTAGCCTATTTTCAATTTTGAAAAAATAGGCTTATGAGATCACCTTTTGACAGTGTGTGTGTGCGTGTGTGTGTGTGTGATTCGTGTGTGTGTCCCCCCCCCTAATAAAATCTAAACGGCAGGAGCGATTTCAATGAAACTCGGAAAGTTCATAGCACTATTCCGGGCGACCTCGACCGTGCCCTTCAAATTTTGTTACGACTCACCAATCCAACATGGCGGCTGTGCGAAATATTTCACCAGCATTCAATATCTCCGAAACTATTACCGATATTACCCTGACATTTTCTATGGTGATAGAGGGAACTACTATAAGTTCACTTATGTGACTTTTGAAAACCTGGTAACTACAAAACCAACATGGCGGCCAAGCGAATTAGCTACTTTTAAATAGACGTTTCTCGCGATTTGACCAACCAAACGCAATGAAACTTGGTACAGTATATGTATATATACATTGTAATGCACCGACATCTAACTTCGTTCAATTGTTTACATAATCACAAGATGGCGGATGTGCGAAATATTTAACCGGCATTCTATATCTCTGAAACTATTAGCGGTGTCTCCCTAAAATTTTGTACGGAGATAAAGGGCACTACTGGAAGTCCATCTATAAGACTTTCAAAACCCGGTTAACTACAAAACGATCATGGCGGCCAAGCGAATTTGAAAATGTTAAATAGACCTTTCTCGCGATTTAATGTTCCAAGCGCACTGAAACCTGGTACAGGAAATATTCATACGCATTGTAATCCACTGGTATCTAATTTAGTTCAATTGTTTACATAACCTCAAGATGGCGGCAGTGCGAATTTTAAATTAAGTTTTTATTTATTGTGATGTAATCATGCGATCGAAGTGAAAGTTTGAATAATGAACCTACGCAATAATTTTCCTTTAATGGTACATGACTCTATGGCCTATACATTTAACAATCCAACATGGCGACCATCCGAAATATTTAGACGATACTGAATATCTACGAATCTATTTTAGCAATCAAACTGCATTTTTTAATGTTCATAGGGGCTATGAACTTAAGTTCACCTATAGGACTTTAAATAACCTGGTGATCACAAATCCAACATGGCGGCGACGCGAATTATAAATATTCACATGGACGTTTCTCGCAATTTAACCATCCGCGTGCATTGAAACTTGGTACAGTAAATCCTTATACGAATGTTAATCCACTGGTATCTAATTTATTTCCATTGTTTCCTTAACCTCAAGATGGCAGCTGTGAAAAATTTTAAAATCTCCTTGTTACTTCTTGTGTCCTAATTATGCGATTGAAGTTTGAATACTACATGTTCACAATAATCTGCATATAACAGTACATAACTCTAGGACCTACATATATAAAATCCAACATGGCGACCATCCGAAATATTTAGGCGGTTCTCAATATCTACGAATCTATAACAGCAATCAAACTGAAATTGTGTATGTTGATAGTGGCAATTAACATAAGTAGGATATATGAAAATAGGCTGTATAGTTCTTCACGGAACTACTTGTTAGCCTACTTTTCACACTTTGCAAAACTGAGGAAAAGGTAGACTTGTGAGATCGATCCGGGAAAATGTGTCTGTCTGTCCTTCTGTCTGTCTGTCTGTCTGTCCTTCTGTCTGTTTGGCTGGCTGTGTGTGTGAGTGTGTGTGTCCCCCCCCCTTATCAACTCCTAAACGGCTGCAGCAATCGAAACCAAATTTAGTATGAGTAAAGATGTATACCGGAATATCTCAGGCCCATATTTGAAAAAGATGTCAGTGCTACCAACTGCTAAAAAAAACGCACTAGAAATTTGAGCTCCATGTTGGATATCTTGGAAGGTATACATGGGAGCTATTCCAAAAATGGCACACATGTTTAATTTCCAGGAGGCCATACATGACAGTGTTGCCAAAATAATTTTAAGCCTTCTGATAGGTCCAATTTTTAAATGGATATAACTTCTACACTATCAATTGGATTTTAACCAAATTTTGTAAGTAATATGTGTATATAAACAGATATGACTGAGTGTATTCTTAAGAGCCACCAGGGCTGCCAACTGTTAATAATTTCTCTCTCTATTTTTATCCAAATACCTATATATCAGAAAGTATGCAAGCCGACAGCTTTAAACCCTGCATACGTATATTACCTGACATTTTACATTAATTTGGAGTAACTTATATACGTCAGTTCTACCAACATGATTCTAAGCCTGCTGATAGGACCAATTTCTAAATACATGTAACTTCTATACTGTCAGTTGGATTTCAACCAAATTTCGTATGTGCTATGTGTAACATAACAGATATGACTATAAGTATTCTTAAGAGCAATCAGGGCTGCCAACTGTTAATAAATGCTGTCTATATTTTTACCCTAATATCAATATATCAGAAAGTATGCAGGCCAACAGCTCTATACTTTGCACACGTATAGCACCTGACATTGTAGATTAATTTGGAGTAATTAATATACGTCAGTGTTGCCAGCATGATTCTATGCCTGATGACAGCTACAATTTTAAAATACATGTAACTTCTATTCCAACAAATGGATTTCATCCAAAATTGGCACAAAAAGATATCATAATATTTCAGATTATTTCTGACCAGCACTCGCATGACATTGTTGCCAACATGCTTTTACGTGTACTAATAGATCCAATGTCTAACTCCATGTAACGTCCTTTGGACTTCAACCACATTTTGTATTCTGTACCTTAAGAGATGGAATTAAGCATATATTGTCACCAGGGCTGCCAACTGTATTGCTCTATTAGGCTACATTATGCCTAGTATACAGTATTTCGAACTAATTAAGACATTTCGATATTACCAACATAATTTCGTCATTATTCTAGATAGGATCATATACTGTAGATTAATTATTGGCATGGATCTTAATTTTAAGAAAAGTAGGCTCTTTAGTTCGTCACGGAACTTCTTGTTCCATCTGACTATGAGGGAAGCGGCTAACTGTTAGCATGCTGAACATCTATGCCCAAGGTCGCTGGTTCAAGGCCGGCCAATGTCGCCGGATTTTCTAAGAACGCTAAAAGACCCTCAGCATGCTTTCCTTCGGAGGGGAAGTTACAACGTTCGATGCAAGTTGCTGGTTGCGGTGGCATCTAGCAGCCAAGTTCACAGCTAGGTGTCGTTGACGGTAGTATTTGGTACAAAATTAGGTACTAATACTTAAAATGGACCGTCTGCAGACCTTACCTGAATTACAGACTAATACAGTCATCACAATTAACTCCGTTTATCAGACAGATTCTACACACACCCAATGTACACGGGGTTACATGACTACGTTGTCGCAGCCCCTAAACTGAGGAACCAACCAACATCTCCGCGGGATATAAAATTTTGCGCGAAGAAGTAACAGACTGTTAGATAGTTACACATTAGTTCCAAACCTTGCATAAGGACAGTGTGATGAAAAGTATAAAAAAATGAACCCCAAATGACAAGAAGGTTACCATCCCCATAAGACAATAAAATGTTAAATAATGCATAGAAAGACGGAAAAAAGTTAATTAACCTCCAATTGTAAAATACTTTCTTGCAATAAATGAGGTCTGATCCTCCTACGAAAACCTGCATATTTTGCCTATTATAGCCTATCCCCTAGTTTGCCCGGTGAAATCTACCTCCGCCTTCCGGTGTGCCGGGAGGATTTTTTTTATAACTCTTTGTCATTTTCAAGGAGATTAATAGAATGTTGGTTGTAGTTGCTTGTTGCAATACAACGTGTTACACGGATATTAAACATGAATAAGAGGTGCCCTTTGCTAGTTCTACCTCTGCAAAAAAAAAAACATTCAATTCGGTTTTACCGTGTTGGAATTGATATGGGGAATCAATTAGCACACATACATGGCCGCTATCTGCAAACTATTGGGCTGATGACCTTGTAGTTCAGTCGAAAGATTCTTCCCTCAAAAAGGTATGTTGTTGCACAATTTGGTAGAGATCAAATGATTAGGGTGGTCGTAATTTGATTTAAGCTTGGTGTCCTTAGCGAATCCACACACAAGACACGGCACAAACCTAGAAGAATTGATGAGTTTAATTCACTGGCTGTGAAAGCCAATATACCAATAACAAGAAACTTCTGAAGTTTTTTTAACGGTTGCTTATTAACAATCTGAAGCATAACTTTTCACTCAGACTGCACGTATCTGTGCCCAATTATATTATTATATGTGAATTGCAGCCGAATGGCTATAGCTGGGTATGTTTGATTGAACGCCTGAACCAACAGTATGGTGACTCTTTACTTTATTTGTGCTCGCCTGAGGGCTCCCAACAAGTTCAATTTCAAATTGTTCAATACCAGATTCTAGTGTCACTAATACCTAGCAGCGAACGTTGGAAGTAGATAGATCGTTTCTAAATAGCCAATGCAGTGGTAGGTTCTTGCACGTGCCATAATTCTATGACATGGACTCGCCAGCTTTACTCCCCCCCCAAAGTAAGGTATATCGATGGATTTTTGCGTTGTTAAAAATCTGACGACTTCGGCCGGGTTTGAACTCGCGATCTTGGGTGTAGCAGTACAGCATGCTACCGATTACGCCACCGAAGCCTTATATTCAATTATATTCAAAAATATAAATCCCTACCTGAAAAAAAATTAATTACTTTCAGGTAGAGTTTTGTGTGTTGACCGATTGAAAAGTTAATTGTTTGATAGTCACTTGAAAACCAACAGTATGGTGACTCATTACTTTATTTGTGCTCGCCTAGAGAGGCCATACCTCTCCAGCTCGTGCCAAGCGAGTGGCTCAATACTCAGATCCATGCTGTCACTACCACCTGACTGCCCTGAGTTGCTTGGTGGACCAGCTAGTTTTGCTATGATGACTCGTCTCAACTCCACCAGAATGTTACACCTATCACCACCCTATCATAGCTTAGCTGCCCCGAGCCGGCCAGCGGGCAGTTTAGCTGGAGATCCATGAGATAGCTTCCCGCGCAATGAGCTTATGGCGCAAACAGAACATGATGGACCATCAATCAAACAAAGAATGAGCGCACTCCTGCTAACCATACAATTATCTTTCTCTCTTCTATCTATTCCCATCCTCCCTCTTTTCTCTCTCCGTTCTCTTCTCTCTCTTCCATTCACTTATCTTTCTTCTTTTCTATCTTTGTACTTCTCTTCTCATCCTTTCTTCTCTCTCATTTCTTCTAATCACTCCTCTTTCTCTCCTCACCCATTTCTTCTTTTCTCTGTCTCTGCTTCTTTTCTATCTCTTTCTTTCTCCCTTCTCTCCCTTTCCTCTCTCCCCTTCACTCTTCTCTCCTCTTCCCTCACTTCTCTTCTCTCTTTCTTTTCTTCTATCCTGTTCTCTCTTCTCTCTATTTTCTTATGTTATCTCTTTTTTCATCCCTTCAGTCTTCTCTCTCTACCATACAATCTTCTTTCTTTGTTTCTCTCTCCTCTCTTCTCTCTTCGTTTCTCTCCCCTCTCTTCTCTTCTCTCTTCTTTCATCTCTCCCTTATCCCTCTTCCCTTTACCCTTCTCTCGTCTTTTCTTCTTCTCTCTCTCTTCTCTCCTATTCTCTTCTTTATTTCTTCGTTTGTCATTTACGTATCGAGGTTTAGAGCCAAAAATCAAAAGAACGAGTAGAGTAACCTTGTAGAATATATAAATAATCTCGAACAGCGCTATAATATTTCTTAAGTAAATTCGTCATTACTTATTGAATACCTACACCTTTCGATTATCGGTTGGCAAGATCACTTCATCAGCAAGAGAAAGGTCCCTGGTTCGAATTTCGGTGTTATCAGTATTCCATACTTTACTTACTTACATCGGGTTTTCTCATATATGACATTCTAGATTGATATAAATTACTTTGGAGAACCACTCCCCTTATAGCGGCCATATTTGTGGAGTTAGACCACCCACTCGATTCAAACCTATATCTCCTGAATTACGAGCAGGTGAGTTTACCATTTGCAGCACAACTGTTGAAGCTCAAGAACAACTCAATTCCAAATTTTAGATGAAGAGGGCAATGCTGAGTGATCTAGAAGACATCAACGAGATGTCCTTTATTTGGATTGAAAACACCAGAAAAATCTGCTGTGTGATCCACAACTGATTTTAAACATTGTTTGAAATGTTTTGGTTGATTTTGCATATCTGAGTAACCTTTAACGTCGTTGCCCTTTTATAGATCGGATAGTTTCTATGACCATAGTACTAAAAAGAATTATTCTTCCAATAGTTTCAAAATACTGATAATGTGATTAACAAGTTTCGTAATATTATTGTTAAAATTTCAACGTTTCTTCCAACAGTTGCGGCTTTTTTTAAGTAACCGGCGCAGTAGATATTTACCCTAAAGTGGTATTTAACTCGCCATAATTCTACCAACATATTGTAGACTATATATTTTAGCATCCTTAAATGCCATCAGACTGCACCGGAATTCGATCTTGAGACCTTGAACCCGGCAGACGAGAGCCTTACCAGTTACGCCATGCAGCCGGATGAGGACTATTTGTTATTTTATGGCCCACCGAAATGAGAAAATATTTAATTAAAATAGATGGCGCGTGTGTGAAGATATCATTTTAGATTTTATTATATTGTATTCCTAAAAATTCACAGCCCTCTTGTAGGCCCAACATGTGAAAGAAACGGCAACAACTCAGGTGATGATGTACACGATAGTGGAATGGCTGCAGGTAATAGCATTTATCGTTCCTCGCGAGTATAACTTGCTGATTATATCTTGACTGTTCAAACACACACACACAGATATATATGAAGCAGCATGGCTTTCTGTGACCTGCTACGATAAGAATGCACTTTACGAGCTAAAGGGATGGTAGATATGGCACGAGTGGTTTTAATAGTGAGTGCTCGACACTCATTGGTTGGTACAGTACTTTGCTTGTAATGGGCAGTACGATACTTTGTAAGGTGCTTGTGTAAAAATCACTTTCAAAATTGCCATAGAAGTTGATGAATCATATCCAAAAAAATAAGTTTTGAAACATTAAATAAAATCAAAAGGACAATGAATTGAATGCCCAATTCATGCATTGTATTTGTTCTTCCTAAAATTCAAATATGATTTACCTCAGGTGCGTAATCTATCAATGTGTGCCTTTCCGTCCGTCAACATGCTAGATTAGATTAGATTAGGTGAGGTAACTCTGTATATATACTAGCAGGAGTACCCATTCTTCGAACGGTCTTCGGTATTAATAACCAGAGCTACTGTTGCAATGGTTAGGAACTTCAAACCTGTTTGTCAACAAATAACAAGAAGTTCTGTGAAGAACTATACAACCTATTTTCATATCTACTGCTTATGTTAATTGGCACTATCAACATACAAAATTTCAGTTTGATTGCTGTAATAGATCCGTAGATATTGAGAACCGACTAAATATTGCGGATGGTCGCCATGTTGGATTTTTATATCTGTAGGTCTTAGAGTCATGTACTGTTACATGAAGAGTATTGTGTACGTGTAGTATTCAAACTTCAATCGCATGATTAGGACACAAGAAGTAAAAACGAGATTTTAAAATTTCGCACAGCTGCCATCTTGTTGTTATGGAAACAAATGAAAAAAATAGATGCCAGTGGATTAACATTTGTATAAGGATTTACTGTACCAAGTGTCACTGCGCTCGTATGGTTAAATTGCGAGAAACGACCCTGTAAATATTTATAATTCGCGTCGCCGCCATGTTGGATTTGTGATCACCGGGATATCGAAAGTCCTATAGGTGAACTTATGTCCATAGCCCCTATGAACATTAAAAAATTCAGTTTGATTACTTTAATAGATTCGTAGATATTGAGATCCATCTGAATATTTCGGATGGTCGCCATGTTGGATTGTTATATGTATAGGCCATTGAGTCATGTAACATTAAAGGAAAATTATTGCGTAGGTACATTATTCAAACTTTCACTGCGATCTCATAAATACGACACAAGGAATAAAAACTTATTTTTAAAATTCGCACAGCCGCCATCTTGAGGGTAAGTAAACAATTGAACTAAATTAGATACCAGTGCATTACAATGTGTATAAACATTTCCTGTACAAAGTATCATTGTGTTTGGATCATTAACTCGCGAGAAAGGTCTATTTAAATTTTCAACTTCGCTTGGCCGCCATGTTCGTTTTGTAGTTAACCGGTTTTTGAAAGACTTATAGATGTACTTCCAATAGTGCTCTTTATCTCCGTACAAAATTTCAGGGTGATACCGCTAATAGTTTCAGAGATATAGAATGCCGGTGAAATATTTCGCACAGCCGCCATCTTGAGGTTGTGTAAACAATTTAACAAAGTTAGATAGTCGGTGAATTACAATGTGTATAAACATATACTGTACCAAGTTTTAATGCGTTTGGATGGTTAAATCGCGAGAAACGTCTATTTAAAAGTCGCAAATTCGCTTGGCCGCCATGTTGGTTTTGTAGTTACCAGGTTTTCAAAAGTCACATAGGTGAACTTCTAGTAGTTCTCTTTATCACCGTAAAATATTCCAGGGTGATATTGGTAATTGTTTCAGAGATATTGAATGCAGGTGAAATATTTCACACAGCCGCCATGTTGGATTAGTGAGATGTAACAAAATTTGAAGGGCACGGTCGGGGTGGTCCGGAATCGTGCTATGAACTTACCGAGTTTAATTGGAATCGCTTCAGCCATTTAGATGTTATTTGGGGGAACACACACCATCACACACACACGCACACACAGACACACGGACAAAAAGTGATCTCATAAGCCTATTTTTTCATAAATGAAAATAGGCTAAAAATGATTAGTTAAAATGTGCTCTCAAACGAAATTTACCTAACGTGTACTTCCTGGCGTGAAAATAAAATTTAAAGCCTCGAAGACGAAACACAATACACGTCACATGAAAACTGACCCTCACCGTTATGTCAAATCCAGAGGAAGACTTCTTTAATAAATTATAAAGGCTTGTGGTGCATGAAAATTCAGGTCTTTTAGCCTCCAATGGCCCATATTCCTAAGAGCCATAAAATACTATTTCAAGTCTTAAAAATAATGTTGCTGTTAGGAGATTATTTTTAGCGTATGGCTTTTAGTGCCGGGAGTGTCCGAGGACATGTTCGGCTCGCCAGTTTTGTAGCTGCTTCGGGGTGAACACCCACTGGGTGAGCTACACGTTTTAATGTAAGGACGAGGAGTTGGAAGGTAGCGGTTGTGGGCTATAGTTAGGGACCCACCCCGGCATTTGCCTGTGGGAAACCACAGACGACCATCTTCAAGGTTGCCGGCGGGGGGATTCGAACCTCCTCGCCTCCCGGATGTGAGCGACTGCCAACAGTCATGCCGTAACGACCACGGCTAACTCACCCGGTTTTGGAGACATAATAGACCTTCTGTACGACATATCGCACGTGTAAATTGCGTGATTTTTTTTAGGGTACCCCTTGACCCCCTTAGGCGCGTTATAGGTATATTGATGAATTTTATAGCTTAATTTGGTTCCGTGATAACCTTATAGCCATTTGCAAACTTGCACAGTAATGTAATAAATCGAACTGCATTGCGTCTTACAGAAATAAATGGACCTGTGAGATTCTGTTGCCATGGCTACCGGTTTTCATTCTTTCATCAATTTATTAAATGAAATTGAGGCGCTGGGTGCAATAACCACTTAAGTCGACTTAAGTCGTTTTTCCGGCGAATGCAGTTTTGTAATCCCCAATGTGTTCTTCATCTATCCTCCAAATATTATTTTGTTATGTCAACTCTAGATGGCAGGAGCTTGCATTACATACAGCTGTGTAGCAAGTCGTTCTTCCGGCGAACAGCTTGGCAGACTTAGGCGCTTCGAACGCCGGTATCGCACACGCGCGGGAATCAGTGAGTGTTGTCTTGTGACTGTTGCGTGTGATTTTGTTATTGTTATTCTGTAAAGATGTGTGATCAGTCAGATGATAGTAAACATGAGAAGTTAAATGAAGGATCGGATTTGGAAATGCAGAATAAAGGAAACAAGAGATTACTTTAGCGAGACTCTTGGAAACGCGTGCAGAACAAAGCCAAGAGGAATCGTGGTGATAGCTATGCGAGTTCTATTGGCAAGAAGGTTTCCAAGAAAGTATTTAGTTACACTGAAAATTGTTGCAAGAGAAACTGCCACTCATTTTTCCCCAAAGAAAATCACCGGAGAATGCAGATGCACTTAAGCACATATTAGAGAAAGAGACTGTTGTGGAAGAAAGTGAACTGCAAAGTGAAATCAGTGAGGCTGAGGAAACCATTGGATGTCCATAAACTCCTGTTGTTTTATTATTATTATTATTATTATTATTATTATTTAAATACAGTTTTACTTCATTTAGTCTATCCTATCAAGGCAATGCTGGTGTATATCTATTCATTTAATCATTATTTTCTGATTGAAATCGGGTAATCAGAACCAGAGTTCATGCATGAATGTAACCATTCTAAGCCTTATTTGCATATCCGTTTGCATTTAAATGTACTAATTACACAGGATTATAAAAAATGGCTGTGTTCGGACACCTTTTTATTTCTTTTTTTAGATAAAATAATTGCAGTGATACTTTCAAAAGTGCCTTATTTAAAGAATAGTTTCAAAATTACGTTTTTGGTGTTAATTTTATATATACTGGATATATATATATATATATATATATATATATTGTATATATATATATATATATATAGCCTATATATTATAATTTTTATAAAATTATACTTATTGTGCAGTACAGGATAGCTATTTTTTTTCGAATTAAATTAATTTGAACGAATCTACTATCCATAAATGGTAATTTAAGAAGCTGATTGTCAGTCTCTGCAATAACAACTTAAGTCAATCCATATTTAAATTAAAATATTTAAGAACTGGTAAAGTTTAAATTCACAGTGACATTGATATATTGTTAAGGACTATCTATAAATGGTGTGTATAAATCATCGTATCCATAAATGAAAAACTCAGACATTTACAGTGTTTCAAAACTTAAGGAGTGATTTTCTCAAAACAGTGTTTTCAGACTTAAGTTGTTATTGCACCCATCGCCTCAATTAGTTTTCTGGGAATATTTCAACAACTGTTGGTTTTAGGGCCTTAAAATATGGTTTCGTTTCTAATTAGGCATAAGCGTGTTGACCGACTTTATTTATGAAACGATGAAACGATTAGCTCAGGACAGGGAGACATAGAGGGCTGCATCAAACCAGTCAAAAGTCTGATGACTCAAACAACGAATGTTCACCGACAGCCTTGTCATTACATCCCACAACCTTGGCCACAGCAGGCGAGAACCGCTGTGCCACGCAGCCGGCTCAGTGGGAGACCTCTGACTTGGGCTACCTTGGTTCTAAAAACTTTATGATGTATGATTTTAAAATAAATATTGAGAAAAGTAGATCTGCCCTAATCACAACCAACACATAAAATACTGGACAACTACCATTTTCCCTGTAAGCAGAAACAACAGTCGATACTAAACATCAATCAGCTCCTGTAATTTTAACTTGTCATCCTTCACTGGCTGTTGGCTTTGTGGGTTTGCGTTTACAGTTTGCTGTTTGTGTACTGTATTTGCTCGATACGTTTGGTGATCCACTGGAAAAATGTTTGAGTCTAATTGTACTGATTGGGTTTTGGATGCCATTTGTTTGCCTATACAGCAGATTATGCCCTTGAAAGGCTTCTGGTTGACATGGGTTTCTACGTGACCAGCTGGATGGTGCAATAGATAAGGTTTTCAATCCTGTACTCAAGGATCAAACCACAGGCATGTGATATTGAAGGGTACAGAAATGTGAGAGCACCCCATCAGCAGATTTATTTGAGCATTCAGTATTTCTCCGGTCCCTCTAAAACCACAGTAATTGTCGTCAAAACCATAACATTATTACTATTTCCATCATCATGTTCACCATCATAATCATATAGATGTTTCCACGGCTCGAATTGAGGCGTAACCGTTCCGGTACCTCTCTTTAGGGAAAAAAGAAACGATAGATAATACATTTATTGAAGAGTAAGGAGAAATCATGAGACAAGAAGTATGATGATAGCATGTTGATGTTTTGGAAAATCTTTTAGGATAGGCTGACAACCTAAACAATCATAAAACTGTGCTTTCTTTCTGTTTTTATTACTTTACTACAGCACATTTTTTTACTTGATTTGCAAAATATGGTTTGGAATTAAATAAAATTTTCAAGTGTATTTATAATCTTGAGATTTCTTATTTTCTATCCAATCATTTGGAAACCTCCCCCCACCACCACCACCACCACCACCACCACTACTTCCCACGGAAGGTAACAGTTCCGGCTCCTCTATCTTTAGAAATCGAGCACTGGATGTTTCTACAAAGGAATTACTATAAATATGATCTGGAATACCGAATATACTATAGTGATATTGAAATATTTTATCTAAGAACTAATATCATCCCGGATGACTAGTTCTGCAGTCTCGTCTCAAAGTTGGAACAGTGTGTACTCAGCCTCTTTAGACAAACCTGAGAAAAGACGGGTTGGATTTCCATCTCAGCCATCCTAGAAATGTCTTCCGTAGTTTCTATTCAAGACCGGGATGGTTTCTAATTTAAAGACATGTCCACTTTCCCAATCCTAGCCTCAGGTACGTATACACACATAACTAATTACAGACACCGCAGTACCACAGGTTAGACTGGCAGTGTGGTGCAGCAGTAATGTTCTCGCTTGTTGTGCCCAAGTTAGATGGCATTTCAGGGTGCACAAATACGAGGGATCCGTGTCGGTATATTTATTTGCACGCTAAAGATCTCCTTCGGAGTAGAACTCCAGCACACCTGCGTTCCTAAAAACCGCAGTAGTTAAAAGCGACGTAAAACCAGTAACATAACTATATTAGGGCCATCTAGGACCACGATAAGTCTTGTTTCATTTGGCTTTCTTTTGTGCCCAGAATTCTCTCATCCTTTCGCAATGTGCCTGCTTGCGTTCCTCTGTCCAAGGGGCACCGCATCTTCTTTTCCAAGACAAGACTCGGTTAAGCACGTTCGTCACTCTTTTTGAGGAAGATATCCCTGTCCAATGCGTCATCGGGATTGATTTGGAGTATTTGGAGGCCTTCTTTGGTGTTTCTAAACCAGGGCATGGAGGTTTTGTTTTTGGAATAAAAAGAGTGAAATATTTTCTTATTCAACCTGCTGCCGTCCTTTCGTCTGAGTGGCCATAAATCGTACCCGTCATTTGCGGATTGTGTCTGTAAGCATCTTTACTATGTTGTATACTTCGGTTGGTTGCTTCCTAAGTTTAGGGGCTGCGACAACGCGGTCATGTAGTCCCGTGTACTTTGGGTGTGTGTAGAATCTGTCTGATAACCGGTGTGAATTGTGATGACTGTATTAGTGTGTGTGTTATCTGTTTTCAATGCAAGTGATGACTGCAGACATTGAATTTTTTTCAAGTAGTTCCTACTTTTGCTGGCAAACGCCACGGTCAACGACTACTAGTTCAGAACTTGAATACCAGACGTCACCGCAAGTCGGATCCTGGTGACGAACGTCGGAACCAACGATCGTTTGTCGAATGTTTAACCGATATACCTAAATTTAACTTCACACAGGTGTAATTAGTGGAAGGTTCTCTAACAAGCCATAAATCTATGGGCTCAGGGGTAACGTTCTCGCTTGCTGAACCCAAGGTTGCAGGTTCGAAACCTGGCGCAGTCAGCTGGCATTTGAGGGTGCGCAAATGCGAGGGAGCCGTGTCAGTACATTTACTGGCACGTTAAAGATCCCCTTCGGGGCAAAATTCCGGCACCCCGGCGTCTCTAAAAGCCAGTGTAGTTAAAAGGGACGTAAAACCAATAACATTATTATTATTAACATAAATCTATGACATGGGACCGTCGGCTTTACTTCCCGTCCGAAGGAAGGCATACTGAGCGATTTTAATGCTCTTAACAAGAAGTTCCGCGAAGAACTATACAGCCTATTTTCATATATCCTATTTATGTTAATTGCCACTATCAACATACAAAATATTAGTTTGATTGCTGTAATAGATTCGTAGATATAGAGAACCGACTAAATATTTCGGAGGGTCGCCATGTTGGATTTTATATATGTAGGTCCTAGAGTTATGTACTGTTACATGAAGATTATTGTGTACGTGTAACATTCAAACTTCAATCGCATGATTAGGACACAAGAAGTAACAAGGAGATTTTAAAATTTCGCACAGCTGCCATCTTGTGGTTATGGAAACAATTCAAATAAATTTGATGCCAGTGGATTAACATTCGTATAAGGATTTACTGTACCAAGTTTCACTGCACTCGGATGGTTAAATTGCGAGGACCGTCCAAGTGAATATTCATACTTCGCGTCGCCGCCATGTTGGATTTGTGATCACCAGGTTATTTAAAGTCCTATAGGTGAACTTAAGTTCATAGCACCTATGAAAATTAAAAAAACCAGTTTGATTGCTATAATAGATTCGTAGATATTCAGAGCCGTCTAAATATTTCGGATGGTCGCCATGTTGGATTGTTAAACGTATAGGCCATAGAGTCAGGTACCATTAAAGGACAATTATTGCGTAGGTTTATTACTCAAACTTTCACTTCGATCGCATGATTACGACACAAGAAATAAAAACTTAATTTTCGAAATTCGCACAGCTGCCATCTTGGGGTTATGTAAACAATTGAACTAAATTAGATACCGGTACATTACAATGTGTATAAACATTTCCTGTACCAGATTTCATTGCGTTTGGAACATTAAATCGCGAGAAAGGTCTATTTAACATTTTCAAATTCGCTTGGCCGCCATGTTCGTTTTGTAGTTAACCGGTTTTTGGATGTCTTATAGATGAACTTCCAGTAGTGCCCTTTATCTCCGTACACAATTTCAGGGTGATACCGCTAATAGTTTCAGAGATGTAGAATGCCGGTGAAATATTTCGCACATCCGCCATCTTGTGGTTATGTAAACAATTGAACGAAGTTAGATGTCGGTGCATTACAATGTGCATACACATTTATTGTACCAAGTTTTATTGCGTTTGGGTGGTTAAATCGCGAGAAACGTCTATTTAAAAATCGCAAATTTGCGTGACCGCCATGTTGGCTACGTAGTTACCAGTTGTTCAATGGTTACATAGGTGAACTTATAGTAGTTCCCTTTATCACCGTAATAAATTACAGGGTGATATCGGGAATAGTTTCGGAGATATTGAATGCTGGTGAAATATTTCGCACAGCCGCCATGTTGGATTGGTGAGACGTAACAAAATTTGAAAGGCACGGTCGAGGTCGCCCGGAATAGTGCTATGAACTTACCGAGTTTCATTGAAATCGATCCAGCAGTTTAGATTTTATTAGGGGGGGGACACACACACACGCACACACACACGGACAAAAGGTGATCTCATAAGCCTATTTTTTCCAAATTGAAAATAGGCTAAAAATCCGATGACTTCGGCCGGGTTTGAACCCGCGATCTTGGGCATAGAAGCTCAGCATGCTACCAACTACGCCACCGAAGCCGCTGTTATATACTTCCTTGATGGATCTGTTTTGGTTGATCACATTCTTGTAATTGGATCCCATGAATCCTCTAATGATCCTGCGCTCTTTTTTCTCAAGTTCTTCCAAGAGCCCTTTATCGGCATTTAGGGAAAGGGTTCCGTCTGCATTATTATTAATATCATCATTATTATTTTCTTATTTTGCTCATGAATATGGTACAAGTCAGTCTACAAGATAAGGATTTCACAATCAAGTATCCTGTAAACCTTACTGAGATAAAAAAATAGCCTAGCAATATGACACGTATCCAGCAGCACTGCTTTCTGTACCTAAGTATTCTGGCGATCATGTGTTTCATTTGCAGTTCCGCCAAAGCCATTATCAACGTCTTTAGACCAAATCTCGTAGAAGAGATCACCACTGGCAACATTTTAGTCCCCATAACTTCCGTATTTCTTCAGCCAACGGTGCATAATTTCTTGCTTCTTAGTCTGGGTAGTTAGCATATTTTGGTTAAGTGGGACATCAACGTCTATCAAGTTGATTGGCCAAGATTTTCTTATTCTTTTTTAGCCTATTTTCAATTTTGAAAAAATAGGCTTATGAGATCACCTTTTGTCCGTGTGTGTGTGCGTGTGTGTGTGTGTGATTCGTGTGTGTGTCCCCCCCCCCCCCCTAATAAAATCTAAACGGCAGGAGCGATTTCAATGAAACTCGGAAAGTTCATAGCACTATTCCCGGCGACCTCGACCGTGCCCTTCAAATTTTGTTACGACTCACCAATCCAACATGGCGGCTGTGCGAAATATTTCACCAGCATTCAATATCTCCGAAACTATTACCGATATCACCCTGGAATGTTTTACGGTAATAAAGAAAACTACTAGAAGTTTACCTATGTAAGTGTTGAAAACCTGGTAACTACAAAACGAACATGGCGGCCAAGCGAATTTGCGACTTTTAAATAGACGTTTCTCGCGATTTGACCAACCAAACGCAATGAAACATGGTACAGTATATGTTTATATACATTGTAATGCACCGACATCTAAGTTCGTTCAATTGTTTACATAATCACAAGATGGCGGATGTGCGAAATATTTCACCGGCATTCTATATATCTGAAACTATTAGCGGTATCTCCCTAAAATTTTGTACTGAGATAAAGGGCACTACTGGAAGTCCATCTATAAGATTTTCAAAAACCGGTTAACTACAAAACGAACTTGGCGGCCAAGCGAATTTGAACATTTTTAATAGACCTTTCTCGCGATTTAATGTTCCAAACGCACTGAAACCTGGTACAGGAAATATTTATACACATTGTAATCCACTGGTATCTAATTTAGTTCAATTGTTTACATAACCTCAAGATGGCGGCAGTGCGAATTTTAAAATTAAGTTTTTATTTCTTGTGATGTAGTCATGCGATTGAAGTGAAAGTTTGAATAATGAACCTACGCAATAATTTTCCTTTAATGGTACATGACTCTATGGCCTATACATTTAACAATCCAGCATGGCGACCATCTGCAATATTTAGACGATACTGAATATCTACGAATCTATTTTAGCAATCAAACTGCATTTTTTAATGTTCATAGGGGCTATGAACTTAAGTTCACCTATAGGACTTTAAATAACCTGGTGATCACAAATCCAACATGGCGGTGACGCGAATTATTAATATTCACATGGACGTTTCTCGCAATTTTACCATCCGCGTGCAGTGAAACTTGGTACAGTAAATCTTTATCCGAATGTTAATTCACTGGCATCTAATTTATTTCAATTGTCTCCATAACCTCAAGATGGCTGCTGTGAATTTTTTTTTAATCTCCTTGTTTTTTCTTGTGTCCTAATTATGCGATTGAAGTTTGAATACTACACGTTCACAATAATCTGCATGTAACAGTACATAACTCTAGGACCTACATATATAAAATGCAACATGGCGACCATCCGAAATATTTAGTCGGTTCTCAATATCTACGAATCTATTACAGCAATCAAACTGAAATTGTGTATGTTAAATAGTGGCAATTAACATAAGTAGGATATATGAAAATAGGCTGTATAGTTCTTCACGGAACTACTTGTTTATTTCTTCTTCTTTCTCTTATTATTATTCCTATTAACCCGAGAGGGGTCGCGTCAAAATAGTTTCGTGACGGGTCGCACACGGTCATTATGACCGGGGTGTATAAAATACAATTTTTTGTTGCAAAACATATATTATTATTATGGAAACATATATCCATGGAACTAAAAACCAGGTTTTGTACCGAAACACATTGTACTGTATTATTGAAAAAAAATCAATGAAATCCACTTAATCTATTGATTTATTCATCCTCGCAATTATCCTGGGCAGCATCAGGATTAGTGCATTCCACCCAGGTAACACATGTAAATTCCTTACGAAACATCTTCCAGATCCACCAATCGGTTGAACTAGCCTCGAAAATACAGCGAGTCCAGAATTATCAACGGAAAACGGTCCCTGAGGCTGCTTGCTTACCAGCGTACACTTCCATGTACATCGTGTGAAACAAAGCTCTCCACTAACTGACTGGGAATGAAAGTGGGAACAGCAAACGCAGACACGTGCAGTGGATGAGTCCATTAAAAGGTATAGGAGGGGAGGAAACTTTACGCCGTGACATTATTTCGGAGGAGTAAAAAATGTATGCGCCCGGTCTAAAAGACCGTGACGCGACCCCTCACGGGTTAAATCAGGTTTTTGCAGACACACTACACACACTTTTAGTAGCTATATTGGGCTGAAATGACCACGATATCGAAGCGCCTGAGCGAAGCAACCACGTGCTTAACTTGACAACTAGGTCTTTCAGTTTACTCACTTCAGCATGCAGTGACAGATTAGTAGAGGAATGTGAATTTTATTTACATCACTCATAAAGTGTGTCATTAGCCTCCGTGGCTTAGGCGGCAGCACGCCGGCCTCTCACCGCTGAGTCCGTGGTTCATATCCCGGTCACTCCATGTGAGATCTGTGCTGGACAAAACGGAGGCCGACAGGTTTTTCTCCGGGTACTCCGGTTTTCCCTGTCACAATTTAATTCCAGCAACACTCTCCACTATCATTTCATTTCATCTGTCATTCATTTAATCATTGCCCCGGAGGAGTGCGTCAGGCCTCGGCAGCCGGCACAGTTCATATCCTCGCCGCTAGATGGGGGCTTCATTCATTCCATTCCTGACCCGGTCGGAGACTGGAAGCAGGCTGTGGATTTTTTTCATAAAGTGTGTCATTTAAACAGGTTCCATCAACCATATCCCTAATCCTTTCAGAGAAAGAATTCGTATGGAAATTAAAGCTGCATTGAGCTAATGAGTGGATATGTTCGCGAGCTTCGGGGCCAACAAATTACCTAACTCGGTCCTTAAACCTCACACTGTTCTACCATCTGGGTATTGGGGCCTTTTAGGGGGATGAGCAAGGTGAACTTCAGTCGTTGGGATTAAGAGCTAGAGACGCGATTTCAAGGCGTTTTCTACACACATTCACCGGTTGTTACGTCTGTCAATTTATCTATGAACTTGACTGCATTCAACTAAGTTTAACTAAGCTATCTACTCATTGCCACAAACTAGAACCCGTATATCGCGTCGAGGAAGAGGTTTTCCCATTGTTTTAACACTGTGCGTCTTGGCTTATATCTCCTGGACATCACATTACTGCGATTTTGATGCAATCTCAGTTCTTGAAATAGTTTAGAAGTGCCTACATGTCACTTAAGGGGAGTCAGCCTTTGGGGAGCCGGGGTGGGGGTTAACAATACCTGTGAAATTTTCTGAACAGAATGAGTATTCTACATCAGTCTATTGTCAATTTAAGACATTTAAAAATATATTTGAAATAATACTTGTTATCTCACTGTTACCTCTAATAGCAAGTGTCTGTCAGAAATCAAGAAAATAATAGTGGTAGCAAAACAAGCCTTCCGAAATAAAAACAATTTATTGGTAAATAACCACCTCAGTTTGAGGACTAGAAAGTCTTACTGTATGGATGTGAAACCTGGACATTAGGGAAACTGGAAGAAACAAAACATAATGCTGAAGAAATGTGGTTTTGGAGAAGAATGACCAGAACAAGTTGGATGGACAGGAAAACAAATGAGCTTGTTCTACGGGACGTGAAGGAGGATCAATGTTTATTAAAAACAATAAAGAATAGGAAAACAGAGTTCCTTGGGCATGTATTCAGGCACGACTCTCTTATCCAAACCATTATCGAGGGCAAAGTATTGGGAAAGAAACCGAGGAAACATCCAAGGATGTCGTACATCAAGAACTCCATTGAGAACTGGTATGTGGTTCTTATGGCAGCATGAAGAGACTGGCAGAACACCGTCAAATGCAGCAACACCGACAAGGCTTTGCCTTTAGTAAATGGTGATGATGATCTCACTGTACTATAAGAAAATTACAACCTTTAACTTTGAAAATTATATTTCCAAAACTATTCAGTCAAGAAACCTGGGATTTGTTTTGTTTTGTAGAGCAAAATCCATTTCATATGGTAGTATCATTGTCATAACAGTATTGGCGCCCACAGATGCCTAAAGGAATAGTGATGATGATGATGATCAGGTGTCATCAAGTCGGCGACGATTCCTAGCGACTGCATGGATGGACTGTCTCCATATGATTCGGTCTTCAGCCATATACTTCAGATCCTTCACTGACATATTCATGTTGGATTTGATGGAGTCGATCCATCTCAATGCTGGCCGCCCTCGTCTCCGAGACCCTTCCAACTTTCCAAGCATAATTGTCTTTTCCAACGAATCAGAACGCCTCATAATGTGTCCAAAATATGACAGCTGTAATCGTGTTATCAATGCTTCAAGAGACAGATCTGGTTTGATTGTTTGAATCACCCATACATTTGTCTTCTTGGTTGTCCAAGGAATACGCAGTACCTTTCTGCAACACCAGAGCTCAAAGGCATCGATATACTTCCTAACTCGTTTCCTTATGGTCCAGCTTTGGCAACCATGTGTAGCTATGGGAAAGACAAGTGTCTTAACCATTCTAATTTTAGTAGGCAAAGAAACATCGGAACACTTGAAGATCTTACCCATGTGTTTATTGAGAGAGTAATAGTTGCGAGTTTATATCTACTGTATGTCTAACTTTAAAACCTATTTCTGGAGAATTTAATTTTTCTGCACATTCGAACCATTTCCTCAAGAAGTAATTCAGATAGAGACTTGTCATTTTTACCAGATCTTTATCATGTTATGTCTGTTGTTTGATACTAGAAGTATTCAGACAAGTGTAAGCCATCAATTAAAATATCCTCTAAGTGCAGAACATTTCCCCCCCCAAAATTATTCTAAATTTAAAAATTTATAGTTGTGCAACTATCTACTGTAGATTAACTATTCTAGAAGGGTGAATAGAAATAGGTACATGTAAACATCTGTGAAAATTTGATTCTTAGGTATTTATTAGCTGCTGAGATAATGGAGTATCATTTTTCATGTTAGACATAGGCAGCATAGGGCTGGCTGACTCCCCTTAATGTTCCTACTAAATATAGTAAGTTATTTGAGATTAAATCCAACACTCCTATACATGTTGAGTATCTTGGTGGTCCCTTTTAACACTCTCCTATATGCATCTTGTATTTAAGTTACATTATATTACCTAAATCCGATTTTGAATGTGTCCCTAAAGTTTGCTACTGAGCATAGAACCGTAAACTGTCCCACATTTTCCGTAAGAAAATCGAGTTTATCTGAGAAACGTCGAGCCAGCAAGGCACAGGAAATAGGCGGCAGTAAACGAATTGGAATAGAAATTAAGTTGCAATCTTCTTCATGACGTTGTTCGAGGTAGAGAGAATTAAGTGAGGTAACTCGGATAACAAGAGGGTGTAATCAGCCTCAGGGTTAACACTTACTGCTTGTCTTTGCTTGCGTATTTGTCTGACACTCAACGCATAGAATGCAGGTCATCTGAGTAAAAGGAATTGTATTTCCCAATTGTTCTCACTGCTAGCGGATATTTAAATATTAATAAGCTACGAAAGCTTGTTGACTTCGGAGAACAGAAGTGCCGATCGTATTCAAATGAAAGTGTAAATAAAGTAGTACTGAAACCTCGTTATGCGTTAGAAATCCCAGATATATACCCTCTCTTCCTTTCATGAGATTTCTCCACAACATCCTTATCATTAATAGAGTAATATGAATAATGAAGATGATCTTTTCAGCACTTATTTATGAAGTGAATAACAACAGTATACCGAATTATCACTGTGCTTACAAATCGGACAACATATTGTCTTATATTGGACATTGAACTTATGGATAGGAATTTATTTATTTAATCGTATGGTGAATTATATACAAAATTTACATTATACAACATTATCCACATTCTGCAACCAAGTTATGACATTCGGAGTGACATGAAAGAGTTCAGCAGGGTTCCCAGGGAACGAGAACAGAGGGCAGCGTCGGAGCAGATGATCCATTGTCTGCTCCTCTTGATCACAGTCGCACATTGCTGAATTGATCCAGCCCCATCTGTGTTGAAAGAATTTACAGCAGCCATGGCCGGTTCTGAATCTGTTAAGACGGCACCACAGTTTCCTTGGGAGGTCAGAACCTTTCAGTTCCTTTGTAGGATCAAGAGAATGGGCACTTGTCCCCGCTGTTTTTGTTGACCACTCGTTTCTCCAACTTTGGTTTAAATTAAACCCATCCACATACAGTATTTCTGCAGTAACACATGTTGGCCTCCTAGACCGTAGTCGCTGTTGTGAGGGATGGCAAAATTCATGGTGTAGTGGTAAAGTAGGTGAAGCCCTGATCTTAGCCTCTCTCAACAATGCTTGTTTCCTTCTTAGATGTGGTGGAGGAATGTGGCTCAGCACAGGCAGCCAATGGCAAGGCGTTGACTTAATAGTACCAGTGATGCATCGCATTGTGTCATTTAATCTTGAGTCTACTTTATGCACATGTGCACTTTCCAACCACACGGGTGCACAGTATTCTGCTGTTGAATAGACAAGGCTAATGCCAGTTAGGCGTAAGCAGTCGGCAGAGGCTCCCCAGGAAGTACCACTAAGTTTATGTAGGATGTTGTTTCTTGCAGCAATTTTATGGGAGAGCTTGGTGAGATGCTCTTTGTAGGTCAGGGTTCTATCCAAAGTCACTCCAAGATAAGTAGGAAAGGGATTATATCTAAGTTGTTGTCCGTCAAGCAAAATATTTGGTTTGTAATTAGAAAACCGATGTGCAAGGTGGAAGCAAGATACTTCTGTTTTATTCAGGCTCGGAATCAATCTCCAGGACTGAAGGAAAGCTGACATTCTCTTAAGGTCTTCAGTAAGGGTGTTTTCTGCATCTTCAAAATTTCTGCTCTGCGTTACAAGCGCAATATCGTCAGCATAAATGAACTTTCTTGCCGTAGTATTTGGCAAGTCATGAATATACAGGTTGAAAAGGATAGGGGCCAAAACAGATCCTTGTGGGAGTCCATTATTCAGCTTCCTCTTGTGACTTTTAGAGTCACCCAAGAACACCTCAAACTGTCTTTCACTGAGAATGTTTGATAACAAATTCACAATTTCAAAAGATGGAATAACTTGAAACAGTTTGAAAAGTAACCCTTGTCTCCAGACAGTATCATAGGCTGCCGTGAGATCAATGAAGACAGCTGTGGATTTTAGATGGTTTTGGAAACCTGCTTCAATGTGTATTGTAAGGGCAAGAACTTGATCTGTGCAACTACGACCGTTTCGGAAGCCAGCTTGTTCAGGTGGTATGACATCTTCAATGTACGGTGCTATCCTGTTCAGAAGGACACGTTCCAGAAGTTTAAACATGGCGCTAAGCAGGGCAATGGGACGATAGCTTTCAGGATTGTGTTCAGATTTACCTGGTTTCAGAATAGCTATAACTTTGGATAGTTTAAACTGTCTGGGTAGGTGATTCTTTTCAAGGATATATGTGAAAAGAGAAGTAATCCAGTTTATACTGAGTGGACCCATGTGTAAGATGAATTCATTATAGATGTTATCAGGACCAGCTGCCTTGTTGGTCTTCAACTGCTTGATAGCTGCTACAACTTCTTCAACCGAAAACGCCCTGGATAGTTGATTATTTCTCTGGGCGTTCTTTTTGAGGAGAGTGAGGTTACGTTTCACCATTTTGGTGTGGCACTTGTCTCGCTTTGCCCTTGTAAGATCTACCATTCTATTAGCAATGGTGTCAGGACTTAAAGTACCGTATGTCTTTCTGGAGTTTTTCTTACCAGTCAGTCCGTGAAGTATTCTCCAAGCTTTTCTGCTCGACTTTACAAAATTCATTTCTGTAACAGTTGCTTCCCACTTCTCTCTCCTGCTTTTATTGAGGGACAGTAGTAGCTGAGTGCCTAATGATTGATCTCCAGTACTTTGATATTCTTTATACAAGTCCTCACTGTCCTTATTCCATCCAGGCACATATTCCTTCCTATAACCCCTAGGAATGTTTGCTTTTGCAGCCTTAATAACGAGTTCAACAAATTCGCCATAGTTGGTTGCTGTTGATTGTAAGTTCTTCTCAGTTAAGTTTTTATCAAGTTCCTTAGAGAATGCGTCCCAATTAGCGCGTTGGAAATTCCATCTGGGTAAGGGCATCGAATTCATAAGAGGGATTTTTAGCCCTACCTCTACAATTACAGGACGGTGTTGGCTGTTTGGAAAGTTAGACAGAACATTTCGTGAGGTATATAAGGGTTGCGATAGTTGATCCATAGAAACAAATACTAGATCTGGGTTGCAGTCCCTATTCCAGCGTGCGGAATGGAAAGTACCTTTGTCCTTTACATCAAACACCAGATGCAAATTGGATATTTCTGCCCATAAAAGTAATGTCTCTCCATTAGCATCTACTGTATCATAACCCCATGATGTGTGGTGGCTGTTAAAGTCACCAGTATAGATACATGGATGGTCAAAAGTAGGCAGTACAGCTGGAGTCCAGTTTATGCATGGAGGCTTGTACACATTGACAATTTTTAGGCCGTTAATCTCAATGACTAATAGGAAGGTATTGTCTATGACTGTGGACTCAAGAACTTGGACTGCAGTCAAGCTGGACTTGGCATAAGTGGCTATACCATACTGTGGGTGGTGGATGGCATTTACTAGGGTATAACTTGGAAGATGTCCTCTTCTATGGAAGTCCTGCTCATCTTTGGTATGCGTCTCTTGGATATTAACGATGTCAATATCAAGATCCTGTAGCTGTTTATGTAGATAAACACATTTGGCTGAACTTAGGCCTTCAATATTGAGTTGCATAATGCGTATTGAGTGTCCAATATCTCTAGTTTGGTGGTTCTGAAAAGAACCATTTTTACATTGCATTCTTGGCATTATATGTATAGTTCACCTAATATTGTTGCTCGTTTAGCACCACCCAGGGGTCACGTGTAGGGTTAAGTTATAGGTTACATCTACGGACGTGAGCAACATCAACCCCCAGGATAGGAATATTGACCCATGACAAATATTTCCTTTAGAATGGTTTATTAATGATTATTTTCCTCTGAACGTGGGTATAAAAGAAATAACATTTAATTGTATATTCGCCAGAGATATTTACTGGGGTTTATTTTCATATGCACCACTAGTATTAGAAACCGGATTCACCAGGTGGATTTGTGACAGATCTTGGATCAGCACAGACACTCCTCATCATTAATTATTATATTATGTTAATCCTCCCATTTTGATATCAAGTAATTCGCTGTTTCATTTATTGTCGTTCGCGCCATTACCTCATATATGTTAATTATAAGTAAAAGGGATATACATATTTATAAATTACTGTATGTAAATTTGTCGGAAAGTGCAAAGTTAGGGATTACAATTAAGCATAAAGTAGCGACACGGACTACTGTTGAACTAATGCGAGATAGATTGGAAATCTAGTGTGATCTAGATGGCGGTGTACAAACTTCTTGGTCCATTGAACTTCGCATACAATTGGTTTGAAGAAGGATATTCTTTGTCCTAACTTGGTTATGATTTACGTTTCGTTGGATGATTGTTATCTATTGAGAGTAGTGAAGTATATCTCTGGACAGTGGAGATGCATGAATAATTTGATTGTTTTGAGAAATAAGGATGCTATAGGCCTACTGCAAGTTTGCAGATCATAATAATTAAACTACATTGAATTGTATAACTGCCTGAGCATTTCCCTACACGGTTGTAGCGGAGGGAGAGAAGTTTTGTTTTACGCAAGTACATCTCCTTGAAGTGATCTAAAATTATCTATCGACATAGTATTCTATAACAGATAATAAAAGAAATCACTCATTCCTGCAAAATAGTCACGAAGCCTTTTAAGGTAAACGCACATCGAAATAGCCTTGGCTAGCTATACAGAACATTGTAATGTAATGCACTTTCCTACTGGTATTTTTAGCCTACATTTCACATTTTGCAAAAATGAGGAAAAAGTAGACTTATGAGATCGGGCAAATGTGTGTCTGTCTGTGTGTGTGTCCTCCCCTATCAACTCCTAAACGGCTGCAGCAATCGAAACAGAATTTGGTAGGAGTAAAGATCTATACCTGAATATCTCACGGCCATATTTGAAAATGATGTCAGTGCTACCAACTGCTGAAAAATTGCAATTGAAATTTGAGCTCCATGTTGGATATCCTGGAAGGTATGAATGGGAGCTATTTCAAAATTGGCACACGTATAGATAATAATATTGCAGTTTAATTTCCAGGAGGCCATACATGGCAGTGATACCAAAATGATTATAAGCCTGCTGATAAGTCCAATGTTTAAATGCATATAACTTCTTCACTATCAATTGGAATTCAACTAAATTTCGTATGTGCTATGTATACCTAATCAGATATGACTGAGCGTATTTCTAAGAGACACCAGGGCTGCCAACTTTTAATAAATGCTCTCAATTTTCTAAAATCCATATACCCATATATCAGAAAGTATGCAAGCCAACAGCTTTAAACTATGCACACGTATTGTGCCCGTTTAGACCGGAGTCCGCACGACCACATATGCATTTTACCAATAATCAGTCAGCACGAGAATCAAAATATCCCGGAGCGCCAGATGGGTTAAAGCAAATCGCAAAAACGACATCAAATTTATAAAAATGCTTTGCTGATTTTTGGCTCAATGCAACAATAAGGATAGAAGGAGATTTAATTGGGTGAAACACATCTGGTAAAATTATCTCTGTTTATTTAAAGTTAAAATCTGACTGCAAGAATAATGCTCAAAGCAGCATCATCCACGTGTGGCGATCCACACTCTTATTTACACACAATATACAGAATCTTCCAAACACATTTGACAATCTTTTGAAAACACAAGTCCGATTGTTAGTCCTGTGGACTGTGTTCCAAAATTATTAACATTTTATTCCAGTGCAAAATGAATTGTCCATACTGGAAATAACGTAGATCACTGTTTGACTATTTACATGATATTAACACTCGTAGAATAAATGTTTATAGAATTTCTTAGACTTTCATTTGTTTTCCAGTTTTCAAAAATATATCGTTGAAACTATTATTATCATCGTAGCAACACAAATTATTAACACATATTAACAACATCTGACAAATATTTGACCATTGAGCATAGCATCGAAGAACTGTGCGAAGCACAACAACAATTAATTGTTCTTCTGACATTAAATATTCGAGAAGTGACTCGATTATGAACTTCAAGTTCCAAACAAAACATATGATTTCTGAATCATCAACTTGATCAATAAATGGTTGAACCATTCAACTATTAGATTTTCCACTTGGGAACAATATTATAAAAATATTTATATTTATGGCCATTTCTAGCAACTTTCACAACTTGCAATTCTTCGACAGAATGCGGAAATTAGAATTGTAGTCTTATAATGAATTCATTTAGTTCATGGCACTAGGATTGAAAATATCCTTCAAATTATTCGTGGTTAAAGAATTATTTTAAATTGGCAGTGGCCCATTCTACTATTTGTGTAAGGACACAATATTATAACAACAACAACAACGGCAAAGGTCTTCCTCTGAAGAAGAATAAACTACTATCATGACAAATCCGGGTTCTAGCAAAATCAAATCCTAAATGGAATTCGTAAACAAGGTTGAAATAAGAACTGATGGTTTCAAAGAAATAACCTTCGGGTTATTCATACGACGAAACGTGTGGCTCCAATACTCCAACTATAAACCTGAGCCATCGAACCTGCTATTTGATTGATGCTCGAAAAAACCTTCATTCCTGCGACTTAACATGCGCACCTGGGAATGGCATTACAACTATTCCACACACATAAATTATCTTCCCAAAATTTATACAATAAATCAAGCCTCTGCTTGTTATCAACACTGGAAGATTAATAAACTGACAAGTTTATTTTATTTTACCATTCAGTTCAACCCGTGATTTTACCATACTCATGAAAAGCTTCATTTCACTATCGAAGTGTATTTACGTCATGATTTTATATAAATACAAAAATATCCTATTTGATACAAATATCAATTGCTTCCCGTTTCATGCCTCTCCGTGTTATATGAAACATATACTTTGCTCATTGCAAATATCAACTGTTCAATCAGAACTGAAATGTAGGTTGAATGCGGGCTTGCACTAACCACTCTCCTTCGTAAAATCTCCTGTTCCATACTAGAAATGTTTCAACTACTTCATAGGCTCTTTCTCAATACATATGATTATTATAAAATATAATATCCAAGAATTATTTAGAAAAATAATGAAAATTATTATTATTATTATTAGTGGATTATTATTATTATTTCAAATATGTTGAATTATCATCTCATTATGTGAGAATCCACATGTTCGAACCTTCGAATATGGAAAAAATGTCCATTCCTCAACAAAAATAAATTTAACTTTTACAGTTACATCGGCTGATTACCGTGATTTCCCAAAAATATGAAAAATTCAAATAAATGCTCAAAATGCTCGGTCATCGATCCTAAACTGTTCTGAGTGCTGAAAATGCTCAGAATAAATCTAACAAGTCTTGCGTAAATCATTACAAGCTTTAAATACGACGAAAAAAATGTGTTGGTCATCTGCAGAAAAATAGTTTGTTCCAATTAGCTAGGCATAAAATAATTCAAATGTGGCTTACATTTCTTGATGTTCTTGAAGTGTCGTAAACCTGGTCTATACCAGATTTATCCGTAGACATGCCCTAGCGGACAAGCACGTATAATCCTTGTATCGGCCGCCATTGTAGACCCACAAATCGTCTAGTCAGACATAGTGGTAGTATCTTTCGACGTTTTAAATGACTGTGGTTCCATTTTAATATGGGCTTCTAACAAAGCCATAACAGTTTGTTTGAAAAGGGTCAGATCTAAGCGATCTCTTCTTAAATGTGTCAGTTGTAACTTAACTCACTGTAATCTCATCAGTACAAGAAAAATGTTGACAGTCTAAGCAGTTAACGGCTGTTCTGAAGATCGTTCCCTGGGCATGGTTTGTATATCACCATCTGCCATGCGCTAGACAACTTGCAGTTTCCCTTGCGTAGACTAATGAACGCCACCGTTATAGACTATTCTTCAATGTACTGACGGATCGAAGTGGTTAAATAGTTACAAAATATGAAAACTGACTTCAAATGGATCTAAACATCCAAGTATTAATTTACTATTGGACTGTGACAAATACTACTTTCTAGACCAAGTCTAGCATATGTCCTTTAGGAAATATAAATATTTCCACCAATGTCTGTAGAAATACAATCACCTCAGTGATTCTCCTCACCAGAAACTTACTAAGTTCCAACTCGTTTGCGCAGCACTTCTCGTGACTATCACGATTTGAAAAGTACTTCTTCGTAGACGTGGCAACCATGTGCCTTGGCTCAGCGTAGACGCAACTTGTTCGCCAAGTGCTTGTGATGAAGTGAGCTAACTAAGCCTGCTCCAGCTTGCTTTTATACAAAAACGGTCAGGGTCACGCGTCATCGCCTGATATCTAGAAATCCTCATATCTCTTGAATCCCTGGTCCGATTTACTTGATATTAATTGCATTCTCTTTTATTTGGCCGTGCCAGTAATCTGATCCCAGTCTCAAGTCTCTGCTCCATAGTTAACTATTTAATCAATAAATAGTCTCCACCTCTGCGGTGACTCGCTACGTCATTTACCATCCAACTATCGGTAATTTCCTTCGAATGGCTTCGAGAAGCAATGTAGCGCGATATTCAAATATCTGAACTTTCAAACGCTGCTACAGCCTTTCCCTTGATATCTAGGTGTCTGAAACTTGGAATACCCATTCCTAGAGTTGGGCACATCCACCCCACACCTAGCAAAAAATAAAAATTGAAAAATTTTTATTTTCCCTATCTACACATTAAATTATCTGGTTCTTGAATAATAGATCTTCAAATTCGAAGCATTATAAGTTCCCACGATGTTACCAGTTCGTGTATTGGCTACTTCATAGCTTCCATTATTGTTTACTTCCACAATATTCAAAATCCTTAATTTTACCATTCCCCCGGGATTGTTGTGTTCCCGATGGACCTGGATCATTGGGCCTCTGCTCCACAAATTGTAAGTTATCTTGGTGTCTTGCTTCCAAGTTTTTCCTCGTGTCCTTGTTAAACTCTTCATTGGACTGACGAGTATCTACATTCCCTCTGTTATTATAGTTATTACCATAGGATCTTCTTTCCTGGTACCTTCCTTGAGTATCACGTGGTCTTCTCCATCGAGTGTTGTATCGATTACCACCATCCGGTCTTGCATATGGTTTGTAACTGTATCTGTTACGGTATTGGTTCCATCCTCTCGTATTGGAATCTTCCCTCGGCGATTTCTCTTCTCGCTCCTCTCGAATCTCTCGAGGTGTCTGAGAATAACTGTCAGCCATAACAGCATACACAGCGTTATTACTCTTTACTCCCTTCTGATGAAAGAATTGAGCGTTTGTATGATCCAGCTTTTGCAATACTTCATCAAACTGTTCCATATTGTAGATATCAGCAGCGATCAAAGTCCTCTGGACGTCTGCTGGAAATTGTCGTATCAAAGCAGTAATCAACTCGTTATCTGGCATTGGCGGATCTAAATGTTGGAGTTTAGACAGCTGTCCAGAAAAGTATGTAGAGTATCGAGTAGGTTGTGACGTCGAGAATCTCTTCGAATACAACTCTGCTCTAACTTGCTTTTGGGTTTCAGGGGACCAAAACTTCTTCAATAGCCCACGAGAAAACTCCTCAAAAGTATTTAGAGTGGATCTAAATGCTCTAAACCACAAAAGTGCGGGACCTTCAAGGAACTTCCCTATTACCCTGATCTGTCTTTCTTTAGGGATCTTAGAATCTTTCAGGTAATCACCTGCTTCTCTCAGAAATTCCACGGGTGTTACAGAATCTCGCCCTGAAAATTTAGAAGGCTTGTCTTCTATATTCTTAAACACAGTTATGGGGTTGGATTGAAATACTGTCCTGACCTCATCCTGTCTTTCAGTCTCTCTAGCTCCTCCTAGATTTATCCGTATCTGTTCCTTTCCTCTTACATTCGGCATTTTCAAAAGATGATCAGACTGTTTCTCATCCTTTATTTGAGTTTTCATAGCCTCAAGTTCCTTCTGGTTTTCTTCTGCCATCTTCTTGATTGCTTCAGTCTCCTTACTATTTTCTTTAACATCAATGGATATCTGGTTCATTACAGCCTCATGACTTTTCAATGACCCTGTCATATCTGATATGTCCTTCTGAGTTGCTTGAATATCCTTGGCAATTACTTCAATGTGGGATGACAAAGATTCCCTAATCTCCTTGATTCCCTCTTGATTCTCCAGCTTGAGTGTGTCTTTAATTTCATTGACAACTGTGGTTTTAATCTCAGTTTGCAATTCATGAATCACTCCTTCTCTTATTTCTCCCATGACAAGTTCCTTGAATTGTTCCGTTAAACGCTGAACAACTAAAATTCCCATCTCGTTACTCTCCTTCTTCACTCTGACTTCCAGGTTGACCATGTCTTCACCAACTTTCCTAAGACCATGTTCTATCCTATCAGCTAAGCTTTGGGATCGAAGATCGGCATCGCGAAATTTATCGTCCATTAAACTAGCGTTAGTAGCTAATGAAGTTTCGAGCTCATGTGTTTTTTCGCATAATTTATTCATTTTAATTTCAAGTGTCATTTTCAAAATTTCAGAATTCTCTTTAAATTTACTTTCCATTGAATTAAATTTACTATTTAAATTTTCCTTTAAGTTATCTTTTAACCTGCTTTCTAACAAATCGGAATTTTCTTTGAGTTTATCCTCTAAACTTTCTTTTAAGTTACCTTTTAACCTGCTTTCTAAAGAATCAGAATTTTCTTTAAGTTTATCATTCAAATTTTCTTTAAGTTTATTCTCTAAAGAATCAGAATTTTCTTTAAGTTTATCTTCCAAAGAGTCAGAATTTTCTTTAAGTTTATTTTCCAAAGAGTCAGAATTTTCTTTCATAATGGCTGCTACACGCAGTCCAGCCTCTTTCGAACTATCCTCCAAACTCCTCATCATCCTCATCATTTCTTCCATAATTTCAATTAATTCAAAACTTAGGGGTATACAACAGTGGCAAACACAAGCTTATAACTAGAACAAGAAATATGAATAGCTAATTGGAACACTATAATAAAATGAGATTTGTCCTAATATCGACGTGATGGAAAAACAAAATTCTTTACTTTTACGAATTACATTTACCATAATATCACAAGAAAAATATGCAAGTTCTCAAATATCCTCCACCTGGATTCTAATAATGTGTATCTCCAGTCATCGAACGTTTACTACTGAATTTACTTGACGCCCTAATGGTTAAGCCATTATCCAAATAATCAAACCCATTCTAATTATTAACCAAGTTAAATTATTAATTTTCCCACTAATTGGGTTTCCTACTAATTTATTCATCCAAACCAGACATCTCTCAACTCCCAAAATATTTCAAAAAAAATTATCACAATTTCAAATCGGCATGCGATTGACCATGTCTAAATCGGGCCCCACGTTGGGCGCCATTTCTCTCTCTATCTTATTTTATGTGCCCGTTTAGACCGGAGTCCGCACGACCACATATGCATTTTACCAATAACCAGTCAGCACGAGAATCAAAATATCCCGGAGCGCCAGATGGGTTAAAGCAAATCGCAAAAACGACATCAAATTTATAAAAATGCTTTGCTGATTTTTGGCTCAATGCAACAATAAGGATAGAAGGAGATTTAATTGGGTGAAACACATCTGGTAAAATTATCTCAGTTTATTTAAAGTTAAAATCTGACTGCAAGAATAATGCTCAAAGCAGCATCATCCACGTGTGGCGATCCACACTCTTATTTACACACAATATACAGAATCTTCCAAACACATTTGACAATCTTTTGAAAACACAAGTCCGATTGTTAGTCCTGTGGACTGTGTTCCAAAATTATTAACATTTTATTCCAGTGCAAAATGAATTGTCCATACTGGAAATAACGTAGATCACTGTTTGACTATTTACATGATATTAACACTCGTAGAATAAATGTTTATAGAATTTCTTAGACTTTCATTTGTTTTCCAGTTTTCAAAAATATATCGTTGAAACTATTATTATCATCGTAGCAACACAAATTATTAACACATATTAACAACATCTGACAAATATTTGACCATTGAGCATAGCATCGAAGAACTGTGCGAAGCACAACAACAATTAATTGTTCTTCTGACATTAAATATTCGAGAAGTGACTCGATTATGAACTTCAAGTTCCAAACAAAACATATGATTTCTGAATCATCAACTTGATCAATAAATGGTTGAACCATTCAACTATTAGATTTTCCACTTGGGAACAATATTATAAAAATATTTATATTTATGGCCATTTCTAGCAACTTTCACAACTTGCAATTCTTCGACAGAATGCGGAAATTAGAATTGTAGTCTTATAATGAATTCATTTAGTTCATGGCACTAGGATTGAAAATATCCTTCAAATTATTCGTGGTTAAAGAATTATTTTAAATTGGCAGTGGCCCATTCTACTATTTGTGTAAGGACACAATATTATAACAACAACAACGGCAAAGGTCTTCCTCTGAAGAAGAATAAACTACTATCATGACAAATCCGGGTTCTAGCAAAATCAAATCCTAAATGGAATTCGTAAACAAGGTTGAAATAAGAACTGATGGTTTCAAAGAAATAACCTTCGGGTTATTCATACGACGAAACGTGTGGCTCCAATACTCCAACTATAAACCTGAGCCATCGAACCTGCTATTTGATTGATGCTCGAAAAAACCTTCATTCCTGCGACTTAACATGCGCACCTGGGAATGGCATTACAACTATTCCACACACATAAATTATCTTCCCAAAATTTATACAATAAATCAAGCCTCTGCTTGTTATCAACACTGGAAGATTAATAAACTGACAAGTTTATTTTATTTTACCATTCAGTTCAACCCGTGATTTTACCATACTCATGAAAAGCTTCATTTCACTATCGAAGTGTATTTACGTCATGATTTTATATAAATACAAAAATATCCTATTTGATACAAATATCAATTGCTTCCCGTTTCATGCCTCTCCGTGTTATATGAAACATATACTTTGCTCATTGCAAATATCAACTGTTCAATCAGAACTGAAATGTAGGTTGAATGCGGGCTTGCGCTAACCACTCTCCTTCGTAAAATCTCCTGTTCCATACTAGAAATGTTTCAACTACTTCATAGGCTCTTTCTCAATACATATGATTATTATAAAATATAATATCCAAGAATTATTTAGAAAAATAATGAAAATTATTATTATTATTATTAGTGGATTATTATTATTATTTCAAATATGTTGAATTATCATCTCATTATGTGAGAATCCACATGTTCGAACCTTCGAATATGGAAAAAATGTCCATTCCTCAACAAAAATAAATTTAACTTTTACAGTTACATCGGCTGATTACCGTGATTTCCCAAAAATATGAAAAATTCAAATAAATGCTCAAAATGCTCGGTCATCGATCCTAAACTGTTCTGAGTGCTGAAAATGCTCAGAATAAATCTAACAAGTCTTGCGTAAATCATTACAAGCTTTAAATACGACGAAAAAAATGTGTTGGTCATCTGCAGAAAAATAGTTTGTTCCAATTAGCTAGGCATAAAATAATTCAAATGTGGCTTACATTTCTTGATGTTCTTGAAGTGTCGTAAACCTGGTCTATACCAGATTTATCCGTAGACATGCCCTAGCGGACAAGCACGTATAATCCTTGTATCGGCCGCCATTGTAGACCCACAAATCGTCTAGTCAGACATAGTGGTAGTATCTTTCGACGTTTTAAATGACTGTGGTTCCATTTTAATATGGGCTTCTAACAAAGCCATAACAGTTTGTTTGAAAAGGGTCAGATCTAAGCGATCTCTTCTTAAATGTGTCAGTTGTAACTTAACTCACTGTAATCTCATCAGTACAAGAAAAATGTTGACAGTCTAAGCAGTTAACGGCTGTTCTGAAGATCGTTCCCTGGGCATGGTTTGTATATCACCATCTGCCATGCGCTAGACAACTTGCAGTTTCCCTTGCGTAGACTAATGAACGCCACCGTTATAGACTATTCTTCAATGTACTGACGGATCGAAGTGGTTAAATAGTTACAAAATATGAAAACTGACTTCAAATGGATCTAAACATCCAAGTATTAATTTACTATTGGACTGTGACAAATACTACTTTCTAGACCAAGTCTAGCATATGTCCTTTAGGAAATATAAATATTTCCACCAATGTCTGTAGAAATACAATCACCTCAGTGATTCTCCTCACCAGAAACTTACTAAGTTCCAACTCGTTTGCGCAGCACTTCTCGTGACTATCACGATTTGAAAAGTACTTCTTCGTAGACGTGGCAACCATGTGCCTTGGCTCAGCGTAGACGCAACTTGTTCGCCAAGTGCTTGTGATGAAGTGAGCTAACTAAGCCTGCTCCAGCTTGCTTTTATACAAAAACGGTCAGGGTCACGCGTCATCGCCTGATATCTAGAAATCCTCATATCTCTTGAATCCCTGGTCCGATTTACTTGATATTAATTGCATTCTCTTTTATTTGGCCGTGCCAGTAATCTGATCCCAGTCTCAAGTCTCTGCTCCATAGTTAACTATTTAATCAATAAATAGTCTCCACCTCTGCGGTGACTCGCTACGTCATTTACCATCCAACTATCGGTAATTTCCTTCGAATGACTTCGAGAAGCAATGTAGCGCGATATTCAAATATCTGAACTTTCAAACGCTGCTACAGCCTTTCCCTTGATATCTAGGTGTCTGAAACTTGGAATACCCATTCCTAGAGTTGGGCACAGTATAGTACCTGACATTCTATATTAATTTGGAGTATCTTATATAAGTCAGTGCTACCTACATAATTCTAAGCCTGCTGAGAGGTCCAACTTTAAATACATGTAACTTCTATACTAACAAACGGATTTAATCGAAAATTGGCACAACAACAGATCATAATATTTCAGATTATTTCTGACCAACGCACGCATGACATTGTTGCCAACATGATTTAACGCGCGCTGATAGCTCCAATGTCTAACTGCATGTAACGTCCATGCTATCCATTGGACTCCAACCAAATTTTGTATTCTGTACCTTAAGAGATGGAACTAAGAATATATTCAGTCACCAGGGCTGCCAACTGTAGTGCTCTATTAGGCTACAGGTATATTTCTAACTAATTAGAAATGTCGATATTACCAACTTAATTTCGCTATTTTTCTATATACTGTAGGTCTATATAGATTGGCATGAATCTTAAATTTTAAGAAAAGTAGGCTCTTTAGTTCGTCACGGAACTTCTTGTTATGTTTTAATTTTCAGAATATAGTAACTTTCTTGTCCTTTTCTCGTATTCCGTAGTGTTATTTATCGCTACTCTATATTTATTCTTTATTATTTTGTTTATACGGGAAGGGGTGTATTGCCAGGAGCAAACTCCATTGCCTATACCCTGGGAAGAGAGATCTCGTGTTCAACATTTTCTCATCTATATGAGTGGCGCCCAACAAATTAACATCCAAATTACCAACACATTTATTTCTAACTTATCAGAGTAATCACAAATGTATTTATTTGTTTATGGATGATAATGGATACTACTACTGAACTGACACAAACTAATAGAAAATAATATTTTAAAAATAACAGTTGAGGAAGCCTTTTGTGGTGTGATAAGCAGTCTGCGGGATTTTAGTTCGTGTGCAATCAAGTTAGAACGCATCGTACCATAGGGCACGTAGAAGGTCCTCCTGTGACCTTCGGGTGTCCCTATGAACTTTTAAGCAGCGTAAGATGAAACTGTTTTCGCAAATCCGAACCACAACGGTGGTAGGGGTGACGTGAAGCAGCCTGCTTTGCCCGTCAACAATAGACTTACTTAAATATTGTTACAGTTACACCTTAATTCCCATCTCTGGACCGCTAGTACACCGAAAATTGTTCGACACGATTGGTTCTAGAGCCTTATCGTGTTTTTTGGGTCCCTTTGTCTGTTATTTATACAAATCTACTCGGTTTAACCAAACGGAACCAAAGTTTACGTCCCGAGTTTTGTTTCTACCTTTGCGAGGCTTAAAATTAGCCTAGATTGGTCCTTCTATGACAAATTCGATTTTTAGTCTACGTGCCAAACGGCCTAAATCTAGGGAATGGATGTGGCTGTCCAATTTCAAGTAGACACGTGTTACCTGCAGGGTTTCGAATGTTAAGTACGTAAAATTTGGTTCAGATCGGTGAACTGGTGTAGATTTATGGTAAAGGGTCTAAATATGTAGAAAGGAAAGGACTGTCCAAAATTTCAAGACGACAGTGTTACCCGCAGGGTTCCAAATGGTAAATACTTAAGATTTGGTTCAGATCGGGGAAACGGTGTAGATTTGTGCCAAATGACTATGAGGGGAATGGAGAGGGTTGTCCGAAATTTCAAGTGGACAGTGTTTCTCGTCGAGTTCCAAATGGTAAGTAGGTAAAATTTGGTTCAGGTCCGTGAAACTGTGTAGATTTGTACCAAAGGGCCTAATTGCAAGGAAATGCTGTCCGAAATGTCAAGTAGACAGTGTTACTCGTTGGGTTTCAAAGGGTAAGTATGTATAATTTGGTTCAGATCGGTGAAATGGTGTAGATTTGCGCCAAAAGGCCTAAATGCAGGGAAAGGAGAGGGCTGTCCGAAATTTCAAGTAGATAGTATTATTCGTCGGGTTCCAAAGGATAGGTACGTAAATATCGGTTCAGATCGGTGGAGCAGTGTAGTTTTGAGCCCGGCATAACGGTGTAGATTTGTGCCAAAGGGCCTAAATGAAGAGAACGGAGAGGGCTATCTAAAATTATTGTTGCCAAAAACCCTCCTTGGGGTGTGCACTAAAACCCTACAAAAAATCAATGCAATTAACTCCGGTTAAATATGGCTGTCACATCTCAGGTTCGGGTTCGTTTCCCTCCTCTGCAAGGAAATTTCATTCAGCTCTGATTGTTGAAACTGTACATTAACGTGCTCGTGAGTCAAAACTGAGAAAAGGTGCGTTCGATTCTCACCTCAACAATCCTGGAAGTGGTTTGATTTTGTGGTTTTCCATCTCTATTACAAATCCTCACCTGAATTACAAACGCACACTTCGTTGCGCAGGGCCTAGCATTCTTGACTGTCACCGCGGATGCCCAAGTTCGATTTCCGGCTCCGCCAAGAAATTTAATTCTGTTCTGAGGGCTGGAATGGGGTACATTCAGCCTAGCGAGGAAAAACTGAGAAGGGATGGAGAGCTGAGTAGGTGAAATATGTCTATCGGTGATGGCTCCACCGCACAATGAACAAGAGAGAATGCATTTGCTTGTAATGACCGAGAACTCGCGTTTTGTGTTGTACCATTTAATCTAACCGGTGTGGATGTGCATTAAAATGTACTGTAGTAGTTAGTCTCAGTTTAAAAGGGAGTCAAAGGAGTATGGTGCTTTTAACAATTTGGGCCTACGATGTTATCGTGAACTTCATGGGGATAATCCAAGATTTTCGCAATTTAAAATACTGTATTACGAATCGAGTAGTCCAATGAAGTGTCAAAATGTTATGACAAACTATTTATATTATTACTTTGTACTATGTTTCGATACATTTCAAGATTTTTGAACAGTAATATTCTACTGCATTTGACATACGAAGGCTAATCCTTATTTGGATGCTCATTCTTCTGTTGGAAGGGTAACATACATTTTTGGATGCCGTCTCCACCTGACAGAACGCACAGCGTATTTAGTCATCAACCACTTGAAATCATTCATACTTTGTTTGATCCATATGAATCACCTCGAATTTATTCAGCACTGATTGTGACTCCATAAACCGATGGCCTGTGGCTCTAAAGTGTATGGATTTGAGAAATGTCTCAGGAGTCTAGGTCAGAGAAATAATGGAGATGAGGCGCACGAGTTAAATTGAATTTAACAAATTTGCCACATTGGCCCTTGTATTTCATCCAACTCATTGGGTTTAGGTCTCCATTACCTGATGTAGCTTCAAGGACACCCAATATCTGAATATTTCCCGTTGCTCACGGTAAAATGTTTCTTAATATTTATTTTACAACTAATTTTATAAAAATAAAAATAAAAGACGAAAGCAAGCTGTGTTGTTCACGGTAAAATTATTTTATAAAATCCGTGGATGTATTAGGATCGCCATCTACCGATAAACTTCTGAACCAAGAATTAGCTGTTCAACACACATTGGTTTGAGAGTATGGCTCCAACAAACAAAGCAAAAATTGCTGCTTTAGCTACAATTATATGTCGTACAGTGGTAAAAAGGAAGAAAAGAAATGCTAGGAAGTGCTGGACTCGGGAATGGATAAAAAGAAGAGAAGAGTCCTTGGTCGAAAATTAGTTGAAGTTAGAAGATCAGAATTCATATAGGAATTTTCTAAGAATGGAGGAAAGCAGTTTTTAAAACTCCTAGATCTTGTTGATCCCAAATTATTCGACAGGACACTAACATAAGGCAAGCCATTTCTCTTGAAATAAGACTGCAAGTGAGTACGAAGCCCGTTTATCTTCTCCTTCACATCAGCCTGGCTTGTGTTCGGTCGAATTTGTGAAACATATTCGGCGATTGAGATTTCTGCCTCTCTTCTTGCATTTCTACTGTGGTATATGGGCCTTTTAACCTCATACAAACACGGATATTTCTGGTACTCTTCCAGTAAAACACTAACAGCTTCCTTAGTCCAGCCGGAGCCAGCCATTTTCGAAGTGTTTGTTTACAAGCGAGCTTCACAATCTTACCACGTGGCGCCAGCAACATCGTCATGGCAGCTTCCCTGATTGGTTCGTTTCGCATAATTAATTTTACGGAATAGAACATGTCCTATTTTATGGAAAGTTTTATCAAAGGTTTTATAAAACTTGAATTTGACCGTGAATAAAAGAAATTTTATAAAATTAAATTATTGTACAATAAATTTGAAGGAAAATTTTACCGTGAGCAACGAGCTTATTAGAAAAGGATTCTAACGTACCAATCTACTGATACCTGTCATCGAATTTAAGCATCCTAACTAAAATGCCAAACTTGACTACAGAATGCGACAGCTTTACTGACGACACAACACAGCTGGTATATTAAGATTGTGTTTTACTCCTTCAACAATCAAGGTTATTTCTTTCTTTCTTTCTTTCTTTCTTTCTTTCTTTCTTTCTTTCTTTCTTTCTTGATCACCTCGTGATTTACTGGCTGGAATATTCTGCTGAGGGTTTCCCTGAGGTCCTTGTTTAATTCCCGGCTATGTCAAGAATTCTATATGGTGTAAGGGGGATACACTCAGTCTATTGAGGCAAAACTGACCAATGCACAGTGGGTCAAAATCGAAATCTAGGAGGCCAAGATTATTTATTTTCATAATTAAAAATCAAAATGTATTACTTCTACAGCATTCTCATATAATTGCCGCTCACTATTCTGGGATATAAACGCTTCTTAGTGTAAATCTGTCACCACTGTTCGAGCAGTCGGAATTGGAGGGTGAATGTAAGTGGCTGTGGTTTGGTTGTCTTTGTGGTTAGTGTGATGCTTTAAGATGGAACATGCAGCTGAATGTATGATCTTTGTAACGTGTTTCAGTTATTAATGGGCGTAATTGTTACGTAATTTTAGCTATATTTGCATTATATAATATTTAACTATTAATTTTAACATTATATTTTCACTTAGAATTTTAGTATGTCGCGTCACTCTGCGTCACTTTCTACTTAATGTTAAAATGTAGATAAAGTCTTGTAGTTTACGCCTGTTATAAGATTTTTTGTAACTTACTTAGTTAATTTACGTTTTAGAAGATGCCGCGAAACCAGTTCTCACACGTTTACAACTGTTTGAAGCACTGGGTTCGACGATTATGTCAAAAGTGGAACTTTTTGACTTTGTTAAAAGTAAATTAGGGGTAGAAAATTGTTCTGAAGAGATAACTGACTGCTCTATCCAACTCCTAGTCATAGACAATATCTTGCATGTGTAGACGTAGCTTAAAAAGGTCTTAACTGATGTTTATTATGAAGTAAACAAATTATATACGTTGCTTTCACTCTAAATTCTTGATTAAAACGTAAAAATAATGTTGTCCCCTAGATTTCGATTTTGACCCACTGTGCAGTGGTGGGTTAGATTCCCACCCCAGCCATCTTGGCAATGTTTTTTTTTTTTTTTTTCGTGATTTCCCAATTCTACTCCAAGCAAATATCGGGATGGTTTGTGACGTAAGTCCACGACCGTCTTTTTTACAATCCATGCCTCAGTTACAATACACACACTACTACTACTACTACTGCAGATGCCACAATAACACAGGTTATCAGATAAATTCTACTCAAACCCAAAGTAACCTACACAGGGTCCACGGTTTCCTAGCTCCAAAATGAAACGACTAACATGTAAGCTTCCCTCCATTCTTTCCTACTTTCCATCTTTCCTTCTTTTCTTTCCTTATTTCCATCTTTCCTTTCTTTCTTTCCTTCTTTCCTTTCTTTCTTTCCTTCTTTTCTTTCCTTCTTTCCTTCCTTTCTTTCCTTATTTCCATCTTTCCTTCCTTTCTTTCCATATTTCCGTCTTTTCTTCCTGCCCATCCTTCTTTCCGTTTTCCTTCCTTTCCTTCTGTTTTCTTTTCTGCACTCCTTTCCTAATTTCTTTCCTTCTATCCTTCCTTCATTACTCTCTTTATTTCCCTACTTTCCTTTTCTTCTTTACTTTACCCTTCTCTTCTTCCTTTCCTTCTTTTCTTTCATTCATTCCTTTGTTTTCTTCTATTCTTGCTTCTTGTCCCTGTTATCTTTCCTTCTTTCATTTCTTCCTACTTGCCTTCATTTAGTATGCTGCTTGCCTCGGTGGGTGAGTGGTTATCGTGTCGGATTATTAACCCTTAACTTGCAGGTTTGCTCCTGGCCGTGGTAAGTGATTTTTTGAAAGGAGGCAAAAGTCACGACACGCTTGTCATACGATGTTGGCATGTTAAAGAACCCTTTTGAATTCATTAGGCCGTGTTCATAATGGAAACATTAATCTCGGGATTTTCCGCCAACACAAAGTTTCTCATTTCTCTACTAGAAAGCGCTATAGAGTAAACGAGCTTTGATATCTAACCTCCTTGACTTTCATAGTGCTTCAAGGAACAACAAAATTCGACATGCAAGCTGCCCTCTGGGTGTCACATAACAAAGCTTGCACCCGGCACCGAGGATATACGATATTATTAGGCCTATTATTATTTAGTATGCTCCCCTACATGCCAGAGTAATGAAATAACGACAGAGCAGTTTCTTTGTATAGCTACAAGTTGACCCAGAGGACTTATGACATGTAGTTAATTACCTCGACATGACTTATGTCCCTGTGTTAGCACGCAATGCTTCTTGGCATCTGTTTCTCCTGCAGCTACTTGTTGCTCTAGTTCGCTCTATTTCTTACGAGTGAGACAAGAAATTCCTAGGTTACTCGAGTGAGTCGCGTGCTCTAATTGATGTTGTTACCCCATGCAAGGTCTTAGGTGCTGACACACAAAATTCTGAAGGGTGTCACAGGGAACTTTGTGCACCAGTGCAGGTACAACCCACATGGAATATACTGTATTTGCCGATGGCCAAGCTGTTTACATTTCTTTAGAGATGATGCTGTTACAGTAGAGTCTCGCAAACTCGGCCTAATGTGGACTGAAGGGTGGCTGAGTTCGCGAAAATGCTGGGTTATCGGTAAATGTGTTAAAAAGAAGAAGTAAGTAAAAATTACCATTATTATTATTATTATTGATTTAAGCCCACTACGGAGCGCTTATGACTAGTTCTTCGATGCTCTTTTCCGTTCCCAATATCTCTTGAGCCCTGCTGATAATTTCTCCTTTCTCTCCTGCGAAAGGTGCTTCCGACATTTAGAGACTCTAGGTGGTGGGGTCCAAGATTCTACCATAGCACAAAATTTAAAACGATCTTGTACATCAAGGTCAGCAATTCCAGCCGAATCCAAGTCCTTTAGTACTTCATTAAGCCACAGGCTTCACAGTCTTGTAGCTTTTAACCAAGGAGAAGATCTTCTTGGTAAGCCTATTGCTGTTCATTCGTTGTAGGTGCCCGTAGAACTTTAGCCTCCTACGTCGCATACTGATATTGGCTAATTCTAACTGTCGATGCAGGTCAGAATTAGCCTAGATTTCAAACGGTAGGTTCCATCTGGGAGCAATCTCGGGCCATGGATTTTCCTGAGGATACGTCTTTCGGCTTTCTCCAGGTCATCCATGGTGCCTTTTCTGTTCATCAAGAGGGTCTCTGCGGCATACAGAAACTGTGGTCTGACAGCAGTTCTGTAGTGACAGATCTTAGCATTCCTCGAAATGCATTTCTTGTTGTACAAATTGTGGGATAGTTGGTATGCTGCATTGAGTTTGGTACGCCTTGCTAAGATGGAGGTGCCATCTCTACCATTGGGGTGGACCCATTCACCAAGATAATGAAAGCGATTGACTCTTCCAATCGTTCCATGTATGATCGTAAATTACCATTTACCTTTTTGCAAAAAATAAGTAATGTTATTTTGCTTTTCGCTTTGAAACCTGTTTCTTGAAGCCTCGTCACGAAGACGGCGAAGAAATAGAGTGTCCATAGCGGATGCACCTTGTTGTTCAAAGTACCGAAGAGTAGTTTCAGTGGCATTAAGTCCCTCGGTATGAGTGATTTTTTGTTCCACTACTCCGCAATCTTCAACTTCATCATGATCGTCGATTTCATCATTTCTTGTGACAGCCGCTACAATATCTGCATCCGACAGAATGTCTTGCTGCGTGTCACGGAGAATGCGCAATCTAATAATTACAACGGTCTGTGCGAGAACCGTTTGTTTACTTCTTACTGCCCACAGTACTGTACTGTTCCTGTATTTATCAGGTCGTCGTTACTCTTCTTACTACACACATCAAAAAAAGTTTTGCATCACCTCGGTTCCCAGATCTCCGGCATATAGACGTTGACTGTGTATATTGTATCCAAGATACAGTCCCTTTGACTGTTCATAGATGTCACTAAAACTGCTCAAAGATGTAAACAACCATGCATGAGCAGGGCCTATTAGACGGAGGGGGTACGACAGCCGATCAGTTCCAGTCATTCCACCAGGACGAAGGTACGCTGCTCATGTTGTCTGTAGTTCTACCATGCCTAGAAGGTCAATACCGCAGTTCGATCGCGTCCGCATTGTTACTTTGTGTCAAGAAGGGCTCTCAACAAGGGAAGTTTCCAGGCGTCTCAGAGTGAACCAAAGCGATGTTGTTCGGACATGGAGGAGGTACAGAGATACAGGAACTGTCGATGACAGGCCTCGCTCAGGCCGCCCAAGGGCTACTACTGTAGTGGATGACCGCTACTTACGGATTGCCGCTCGGAGGAACCCTGACAGCAATGCCACCATGTTGAATAATGCGTTTCGTTCAGCCACAGGACGTCGTGTTTCAACTCAAACTGTGCGCAATAGGCTGCATGATGCGCAACTTCACTCCCGACGTCCATGGCGAGGTCCCGACACCATGCAGCGCGGTACAGATGGGCCCAACAACATGCTGAATGGACCCCACGGAATTGGCATCACGTTCTCTTCACCGATGAGTGTCGCATATGCCTTCAACCAGACAATCGTCGGAGACGTGTTTGGAGGCACCCTGGTCAGGCTGAACGTCTTAGACACACTGTCCAGCGAGTGCAGCAAGGTGGTGGTTCCCTGATGTTTTGGGGATGGCATTATGTGGGGCCGACGTACGCCACTGGTGGTCATGGAAGGCTCCGAAACGGCTTTACGATACCTGAATGACATCCTCCGACCCATAGTGCAACCATATCGGCAGAATATTGGAGAGGCATTTGTCTTCATGGACGACAATTCTCGACCTCATCGTGCACATCTTGTGAATGCGTTCCTTCAAGATAACGACATCGCTCGACTACAGTGGCCAGCATGTTCGCCAGACATGAACCCTATCGAACATGCCTGGGATATGTTGAAAATGGCTGTTTATGGACGTCTTGACCCACCAACCACTCTGAGAGATTTACGCCGAATTGTCGTTGAGGAGTGGGACAATTTGGACCAACAGTGTCTTGATGAACTTGTGGATAGTATGCCACGGCGAATACAGGCATGCATCAATGCAAGAGGACGTGCTACTGGGTATTAGAGGTAGTGGTGTGTACTGCAATCTGGACCACAAATGCTGAAAGTCTAGCTGTATGATGGTACAACATGCAATGTGTGGGTCTCATGAGCAATAAAACGAGCTGAAATGTTGTTTGTGTTGATCTCTATTCCCTTTGTATTTAACGGTTCCGGAACTCTTGGAACCGAGGTGATGCAAAACTTTTTTTGATGTGTGTATATACTGTAGGTCAACTCGTTTCGCGTCGTATTTAACTGTCGATAATTCCATTGACGCAGAAGACGAAAGAAAACATAATAACGCTCTGTGCGGAAACACGAAAACAAACAAAATTCATAATTTAACCACTGGGCCACAAGCACATTGATAAATGAACAACAGTACCCCGTGACGTAGCCGTGTGTGTTAAATCGTACACCCAAGGCCGTGATCGAGAACCGTAACAAGTCCGGAGATTCGAATCCCTGTGCTGAGAGCTGGCAGGGGTTTGCCCCTCACTTCGTCCAGGAACATGCTGTGATAGTACCTTATTTCATATCCCTGGGTATCCACCCCCCGTCCTTACACTTATTTCTTAAACAACTACACACACTACCACTACTACTACAGTCACCACAGAAATACAGGTTAACAGACAAGTTCAATACACACTCAAGTTCACGGGGACGGTGATGTCCTAATAATCATCAACTTCTAAAGGCAATGCTTTGTCTCCGCAACCATTGTTCTCAGTATTAGCACCTCGTCTCATTTCATAAGATGCCCTAGGCCCCTAAAATAAATTAACGACTATAATGAACAACAGTGCAGCCCCTTTAATCACCACCGAGCAAATGGACCATAGAACCATATACTGCAGTTCCGCTCAAGATCTAGCCATGTGTCTCATCATCATCATCTTCATCTTTATTTTCATCTTCGCGTTGTCCCTCTTTAGTCCAATGCTCGTTGTGTGAAGTAAAAATTTAGACTTTCACGACCGGCGTTGAAATAGGAATCTCTGTTTCGCGGGCTTATAGGCCGTGTTCTAAGGATATTTTGTCGTCCTGGCGTTTCGCTGAAGACTGCGTTCAGCATGTTCACAGGTTACATTAAGCGAGGTAAAACAAGTAAACAGAATATATATAAATAGTCAACAACCCGAACATAGAGGCTATCATAGCAACGGCGTACCACATAAAAGTAATGCATCAAGGACAGAGCTGCTCTTCTGCTGCATCTTCTCGTCTTCGACGGTCAATGAGGGCAGGCTTGAGGGGATTAAGGACTGGGAGCCAAGCTCTGTTCACACGTTCTGCTTCCTCCTTAAGATTGAAGCTGTTAGTATGCTTCAGGATTTCAATGGCCTCCCTTTGTAGCCTGGCTTGATAAGACACCGTGGTAGACAGAACTTCGGTGTCTCCATACCTTATGTCGTGACCTGCGAGTAGCGAGTGTGCTGCAAAAGTGGATTGATCTGTTTGTCGCAGCCGGCTCTGTCGTTCGTGCTCCTTGAGGCGAGTGGCAATACTTCTTTTCGTTGTTCCAATATATACTTGGCAACAATCACACGGGACATCCTCATACCGCGGCAGGGGTTTATAAAATCGAATATAGATTTAGGTATAGGGAAGTCATTTTTGAAGGCCTTTGTCTGGAGCGTGGCACTCTATGGAAGTGAAACTTGGACTATTGGTGCAGCAGAAAAGAGGAGAATTGAAGCATTTGAAATGTGGTGTTACAGAAGAGTGATGAAGATCAGATGGATAGATAGGGTTACAAACGAAGTGGTATTAAGACTAGTGGGAGAGGAGAGATGTTTCTGGCGACTGCTAATGAAGAGAAGAGATAGGTTGGTAGGACACATACTAAGACACCCAGGAATAGCAAGCTTAGTTATGGAAGGAAGGGTCGAGGGCAAGAACTGTAGGGGTAGCCAAAGGTTAGAATATGTCAAACAGATTGCCTCAGATGTAGGGTGTGGTAGCTATGTAGAGATGAAACGATTAGCTCAGGACAGGGAGGCATGGAGAGATGCATCAAACCAGTCAAAAGACTGATGACTCAAACAACAACAACAGAGTTCAGTGATGTGGGTGGGATAGGTCTCTGGATACACGAGAAGAATATGCTCGAAAACGGTATAACTATCCGTGACTGTAGATGGATGAGTAGCGAGACGCACTGTGACCAGTGGGCATCTTCATTAAAAGAAGGCAAGGGCTCACTGAATTTGGTAGCGGGCCAACACTCATATCACGCAACTGGACGGCCATTCTTCGGTAGATCTATTTTTATGTAAGTCGACATTTAAGGTATTTTCTTTTCGCACAAAAAATGTCCATTGTAACCAGGTCGCGTTGACTCTCGCCAGCACGTCACCGTCAATATCAGAGCCATTCTTCAGGTTCGATCCAAAATATTGGAAGTGAACTGTCGCGTTTATTTTGTTGGAGCGAGCATTGGTAGCCTACTGTGTTTTTTCTCCCAATTTTCACAAAAAGCTGTATTGGCTTATGAGATCGATATGGAGTCTTTATGGGAGTCGGTCAGTGTGTGTGTGTGTGTGTGTGTCAGTGACTATGTATCAGCTGAGTGTGTGTCATAAACCCTCATCCCTCTTTCAATTGCTTAACGTCTGAACGAAATTAAATACAAATTACTGGAGATGTATTTACTCTCCCATGCATCTTAACCGCACTTTTCACATTAATAATAATAATATCGTATGGCCTCGGGTGCCTGGTGCAAGCTTTGCTATTTGACACCCAGAGGGTAGCTTGCATGTCGAATTTCGTTGTTCCTTGACTATGAAAGTCAAGGAGGTTAGATGTTAGATATCTGAGCTCCATGAACACTATAGCGCTTTCTAGTAGAGAAATGAGGAACTTTGTATTGGCGGAAACTCCCGAGATTAATTTTGCCATTATGAACTCGGCCTACTGAATTCAAATGGGTTCTTTGACATGCCAACATCGTATGACATGCGTATAGTATTTTTGGCGCCTTTCAAAAATCACTTACCGCGGCCACGAGCACTTTTCACATTGTCGCCATCTCGGTGAATACCAAATGGCGGCCACTTGATTTTTTTATTTCCTAAGTAGACTATCAGCTAAACCAATCATCGAATCCTTCCTAACTTATGAATTTAGTATATTTATGGATTAACAAAGGTACGCATGTCATATTACAGATATTTTCAGCAATTACTGGTACATAAACATAGTACTCGTCTTTCCCTACACTTGGAAATCTCTACATACACGTAGTATAAAACTAAGTCCCCGTTGCTTGGATGTAACGGGCAATCCCAAGAACCACTGGATGGATTTTGATGCGGTTTTCACCATTCTGTAAAGGATTTCCAGAGGAAGGTTTCTACGGACAACATTCATTTATGACTAATGTAAGCCGAGTAGTAACGATTTCTGTGAATCGAGTTCAAGGTAACCTGCCGTCCGTGCGCTTTTTAAGCTTACGATGAATAAACCGTTAAAATATCTATATACCATGACTGTACGAATTGTTCAGCATGAAAAGTTCTACAAAAAAGTCCGTGAGAGCATATCTCTATCTTTAATACATCGCCCATTTTAAGTTAAGTGTTTTTACGTTATAATTTTTTCCAACAATCTCCAGTCAGTGGAAATTTCAATCCAGCTTCGGCCAGCATAAAACTGTCGAGTCGTATCAAGTTAAGACTTAAGAGAAGAGTATAATGTGTTTGGAGTTTCGCTGTTCACCTCGGCTTTACTGAATTGCGTCTGTGACCTGCAGTCCGTGCGCCTTTTAAGCTTAGGCTGGGTAAACCCTTTAAGATACCGGGCGAAGCCGGGGTGGGTTACTAGTTTAAAGATTGTAACCGAACTTTAGTAGGTTACAGAGCCTGCTTCTAGTTTTTGTTTTTGTTGATTGTAATTATTTTTTGTTTTATCAGGTTGCCAGCCATGGCCACCTATTGGTGTGGGACAGCGGAGAGTCTGGTGTTCTGTGCCCATTGGATTCTTTTGTGGTGGTCTACCAATGGGTGGCTTTGCTAGTGGCAAGGTTGCTTTGCCAATGTCAAGGTGGCTTTGCTAATGGCAAGGTTGCTTTGCTAATGGCAAGTAACCATGGGGATGGAATTTGATTTGAGGATGCCAAGCGGAATGGAGGGGTTTTAGGAGAGATAGTTTATGATGATGAAATGAAGTGGTTATCTATGGAAAAATGAGATGAGAGATGATGTCATGTTCGGCGACGGTAATTTTGTTTTGGAGAAGAATTTGTGAGTAGTAAAGAATAAAAGTTGTAGTGGACACGGTACAAGAGATGCAGGTAGTGGAAACCTGCTTAAAGGTTGACAAACAAGAATTATTAGTTTTGGTTACCAGAGAACATCTTGTTAGAAAGGGGAAGAAGAATATTAAACCTTGTGAGGGGTATTTAATTTTATTATGAAGATAGTTGTGTATAGATGCAGGTAAATGGAAGTGACAAACAGGTATCGATAGTTTATGATTGCCAGAGTACGACCAGAAATGAAGTACTTGTAATTGGAGAAGAATGAGAGTTGTTGTGAATACTGGGTGAGAGATCCAGGTAATAGAAGCTTGCGTTTATTAATAAATGTATGTATTAGTGAATTCGGTGTATTGTTCATTGTATGATGTCGTTTAGCGAGTGTATCGCCCCACTACCCTGAGGTGGCTAGCTCGAGTATCATATTTATTACGAGTGTCGCCTAACGTAGGGGCATTTTCATAAATATTACAGGATATACTGAAATACGCCCTGCGTAAGATGTGAAGGTGTATCCCAAGGGAAGCACGCATGCCGACCTCCAACATTTGCTCTTGTTATTGTTAATTCATATTGAGGGCATGGACAATCTTGGTTATCAGCCTCGTATACTTGGGCGCGTGTTGAATTTGTCTGAAAACCGGTGTTTAAGCGGTGACTGTTCTAGAGTGTGTAGCTATACTTTTAGGTTCGCGTAGATGTATACTGGTGTCTTCACTTGGGATTACAATTATTTAATTTTATCAACACTTAACTGGTTGTTAATTTTGTTTGCATTTTTAAATCTTAACGCTACTAAAACGGCTATTCACTTTGCTTGCAAATAGTAACCTCTTCATATTATTTGGGTCATTATTGTTTTCAGGGAAATATCTCATAACATCATCATCATCTTGAACCGGCTCCAGTTTCCCGGGTGCGGTGAATGAGCGCTCTCCATTTAGTTCTCTCCAAGAATGTTTCCTCATCCATATTTTGCTGCAAATCCAGACCTCTCCCTGCAAGATCATTTCTAACCTGGTCGATCCATCTCTTCCTCGGTCGATCTCTTGGTCTCTTGCCCCTCGGTTCTTTCTCAAAACACACTCTAGCTGTTCTTTGTGGGTCTATTCTTTTGAGATATCCGTCGTATTGAAGACACTTTTACAAAAACAGCCATAGTCCAAAATTGGGATTTTTGAACGGTGACCACCATTTGGTACTTTGCTACATGCAGCACCGTTTGAATACAAATATTTCACAAAACCATCCATAGTTCCATTATAAATGCATGTTAAAATGTGCCCTGTTTTACAAAAAAAACCATTGTCCTTTGACTGGGTTACAAAAGGTGCCAATGTCCAGAATAATATTTGGCTTTGTTGCTAAAGGTGCCAATGTCCAGAATAATCTAGACGACATATCGACAGCTACAGATTGATTCAACTATAACTGAAGAAGAGATCAACAGATACAAAGTTGAAAAGCAAGTCCACATATTGTGCCCGTTAGAGGTGTGGATCTGGTCCGCCACCGATCATGTGTCGCTTTCTAGATAACCACATCCTTGAACACATGTGGCCTAAGAGGATTGGAGTACACTCCTTGTGGGCTATTCCGGCACAAGACTCCTCGTCATCATAGGGATCAGGTTCCCTTCATAGCATAGTCATAGACCCCTCAAAGAAATGCACCCTCTTAAAAACGATTAAATTAAAATCCAGGCTTAAGTAAATTTCACAAAATGATTTATTAAAATCATAAGACCCTATCCTACAATCGGGGGTATGAGTCGGCTAATCCGTAAACTAAACACAGGTAAAGAAACAAAAATAAACTATTACCTTCTATGTAAAAATCACCCCTCGATTGGTCCTAAATAAAATCAGAAAAAAAACAGCAAAGCTAGGGAAATGGTTCAAAAGATCTTAAATTGTAATTATAACTAACAAGGCATGACGTTTCCAAGCGAAATGACATGATGGCGAAATGTCAAACATGTCAGGAAAAACAACAAAGTAAGCTGTGACCATCCCGTATTTACATTTAATTTTTAATTAATATAAGCTCATCCTAAGTTAAACTAATCTACGGTGAGAAGCATCCGTAGTAAAAACAACTAAACAAAAATCTAAAGTGATTTACAGTCATCCTTTACAACACAAATCAAGTTTACTATCAACTGTACAACAAAATATCTACAAGTCATAGAAGAAAGATGGGCATATGGATTTACACAACAATTAATAAATAAGTATCACACACAAGAGTATTCTTATTAATCCTTCCTACCACATGATGGTTACTGTTTGTTTCCATCGGTCATCTATCATGTGTAAGCTAGGAAATCATAGTACTGTTCGTTAACAGTAGAACAAAAGTTACCGTACATGGTTCACGGCCCACGAGTTGAAAACTCTGGGGTAGACCAAATCCCTGTCAGTCGCATGTGTCAGCTGTCTAAAGCTTAAACTAACGAAGAAATAAAACAGCAGCTCAGTGGAATGGTCAGCGAGTTATAAATCATGATCAAAGTTATCAAGCGTTTAGTGATTAACGATAATAATTGCTTTCGTTTAAATTCATTACTCAATTTTAGTGAGTGATTATTAGTTGTCTTTGTTTTAATATTTATTAATTCTACGGATTGACCATCTGCACGGCTTCCTAACTGGTGGATAAAACCACTGGTGCACACCCAAGTATACGCGAACAAGCTAACTCCGAGCTATCAAAAAGCTCAAAAACCAATCTAAAGTAACAGAGTGTCCCGCTGGATCACTTCCTTAACCTCGGTCTGTCAAGCGCATGAGCTTTGAAACAAGGCCGGCAACCTCAAAAACTATGGGAAACCACCCCTTCCTCGTGCATAAACACACGGCATGAACGTTCACAACATGTGAGAAAAAAAAACACAGCCTCAAATAAGTCAATCAGTTTCACAAGACAATTCTAAAATCTTAAACAATAAAGGTTGTTCAAGTGTGCTTCGCTCACAACATATGCGAAGATCGTAAACATTATAGGTGACCTCCTGTCACACAATATCATTGCATTCTTAATATCGCTGTTAACTTGACCTAGTTTTATAAAGCTTAATAAACACTGGCTTCTGTAGATTACATCATTTAGAAAAGCATTAGCATTAAATCTGTCAGAAGTCTAGTCTCACCTGGGATTATGGGTTGGCACTACTGCAGAAGTGCAGAAGCCTCCGTGGCTGCCTCTCACCGCTGGGTCCGTGGTTCAAATCCCGGTCACTCCATGTGAGATCTGTGCTGGACAAAACAGAGGATGACAGGTTTTTCTCCGGGTACTCCGGTTTTCCCTGTCAAAATTTCATTCCAGCAACACTCTCCACTATAATTTCATTTCATCTGTCATTCATTTAATCATTGCCCCCAGAGGAGTGCGTCAGGCCTCGGCAGCCGGCATAGTTCATATCCTCGCCGCTAGCTGGGGGCTTCATTCATTCCATTCCTGACCCGGTCGGAGACTGGAAGCAGGCTGTGGATTTTCATTTCAATGAAAAGTGCACTGATGAGTGAAATAAATCCTATACTTCGATTTAAAATTAGTATATTAAGATTTAATGGAAGGAAAAGACTGGACACAGTATTTTTACTCTACTGAAAATTTCAATTTTTGGACTATGGCTGTTTTAGGAAAGGGTCTTCGATTCTAATTGATAAACCTGCCACGTACTTATATGTTGATATTTACTTTGCCTGGTTGTAACACATTAATATTCATATTAGATTTACAATGATTCAAATTCATAATCTTCACAAATGATGGTAAGTATTCGTAGATATCATCACAATGCTTTCAATTCTCTATTCGGATTTCCAACCTATACCAACATTCGAATTTCGAAATATTTGCATTAGTGAAATAATTCGACTATTCAGTCAATAGTCGAGTGAATCGACGGACAAGTCGAATCATTCAAATTCCCAAATAACTATAATAAATATAGAAACAAAGTGAAAATAAGCGGCTTCGGTGGTTAGTCGGTAGCATGCTGAGCTTCTATGCCCAAGATAGCGGGTTCAAACCCGGCCGAAGCCGTCGAATTTTTTAAGAGCGTTAAAATCCCTCAGTATGCCTTCCATCGAAGGGGAAGTAAAGCCGGCGGTCCCATGTCATAGATTTATGGCATGTTAAAGAACCTTCCACTAATTGCACCTGTTTGAAGCTAAATTGGATAGGTTAAGAATGTAAACAACGCTCTTAGGTTTCTACGTTCGTTGCCAAGAGCCGACTGCGGTGGCGTCTAGTAGCTAAGTTCTGAACTTGGCCTAGTAGTCGTTGACGGTGGTGTTTGGCGACAAAAGTAGGAACTATTTGAAAAATTCTAAGTTGCAGTACTTAAATAAATAAATAAAAACAGATAACACACACTAATACAGTCATCACAATTAACACCGGTTATCAGACAGATTCTACACACACCCAAAGTACACGGGGCTACATGACCGCGTTGTCGCAGTCCCTAAACTTAAGAACCAACCAACCAAAGTGAAAATCAGCATAAAGGGGAAAAATTGTAAGGCTGTTAAACTATAAGGCTGACGGTGAAGGGGTTAACCAGCATTCGACCCCTTGAATTCGCCTATTCTTCGAACATCTCGTCCACTGTAGATTTCGGGTACCCCGTACTTATTATCTTGGAATAGCTCAAATATTTGAACTGTTCGAATTTCGAATGGGCGAATATTCGAAGTGGTTGAATTAATCAAATATTCGATTGATATGTACAGACCTACAGTCCAGCGACTGAGTGTCCGGCTCTGACGTTTGGCGATGGTTGGCGAACAGGAGTAAAGAGACAATATAGCCAACTCACGGCAATGAGAAGCTTTAAATAGAACCTTGAAACTTCCCATCATTGTACTTCTTCTCTTGCATCTTCACTATGTAACGTGGACGTCCCACACCCCATTTGCAAATTTTATGCATCATTTTGTTATAGTTTTAAACAACAATTATACATCCGCCTTAGTCAATACATAAATGAAAGGACATATTGCTCCTGGTACATGTTTCAGGGATTAATAGCTTTTATCCCTTTCATCAGCCAATATATTTTAAAATATAAATATAAAATAGCGTAGCACTAAAAAAAAAACAAATGGCTATTAGACTTAATATGGTGCACCACATAAGTAGGTAAAAAAAATATGAGACGGAATGATATTCAGCCATTAAACACAAGCGAAGATATACGAAGAGAATGAGTGGACAGTTCATTCACATATCCGGTACAAAAACACAAGTCAAAGCTTCAATTGGCAAAAATGGGACCACAATACTTCACCATATGTACACAACCAATGAAGAAGCCTTATGCTTAACAGGTCCATAGGCCTAAGACAAATCAAATGCCTGCATGCCAACGAAACGAACGTGGAAGGAAGAACTTCATATAGCAAAGAGGTTAGCTCAATGCATAACACCAGGTTAAATCAGCAGGTTATTCCGACATTTTGCGGTTACATAACCTAAATTATTCGATCACAGTGGAATTCTACTGATGTTGGCGATGTCGCTTACTACCGTGAAGAATGCTGTCACCTGTGCCAATCGCGATAAGCCGGTCTCTAAATTTAGCTCGATGTTGCCAAGGCTCTGTTCTGTTGCTCTGTTTATTGTCTTGTGTGTGCACAATTACCGGTTAACTGTGTGAATATTACTTTTATGTTCGACTATGTTAAAATGTAAACAATATGTGTCGGAAAACTGTATCATAATGAGGCTCATTATAACACTATTTTTCATTATGAAACAGTTTCTCCCACCAATCAGAGCTCAAGAAACAGTTGTGTGACCAATTCGGTAAGGATACCTTCGCGAATGCGTTCAAAATCCAACATGTCTATATAATTTACCGAAAGTGTACCGTCCATATGTTCGCGTAAATAAACTGCCAAGCACACATAGCACATGCGTCGGTCGGTCAGAGAGCTTGGAAAACAGAGATCCTACCCAGCGCTCTCACTCCGATCACAACATTCTAGTGACTGAATCTCAACAGATATTTATGAATATTTATGTTAAAACATATAATAAAGTTATAATTATCGTCGAATATAAACAGTCGTATGCAACTCGCCGATAATGGTAATTAAGACACTCGTATGGAAATTATAAAACTCACTTACGCTCGTTTTATAAACATACTCGTGTCTTAATTAATGCCATTATAGGCTCGTTTCATAATGTACTATAGTAATATAGTCAGCAGTTCGTCAGAATTCATTTAAAAACATGTGAAATATTTTATATTATCCACGTTTTGTATTTCGCGGCAACGCTGTCTCCTTCTCTCATGAGAAATGTCAGAGCCGGACACTCGGTGCCTGGACTGTAGATTCTACTCATTACACATAATTATTACGGTAAGGATGATTAATTTTGTAAGTATTTAATATCTTACCAACCCCATTAGGAACTAGTTGACCATTTTGTTCATAAATATGAAAAGAATAAGAAATCTTCCATCTTTGACTAGAAACAAATCGTTTAAGCTGAATGTTATACTCCAGTACAGAAGCCTAATACATTCAGCAAAGAAAATGTTATAATAGTTCGTTTATTGTTGGTCAAGGAGACAGCCACCCAACGCAAGCAACGACCAGAGAATGAGAAGCAGAAACGACAATAGAATTGGTCATTTGAGAAACCCTACATCTGCAATTGCAGTTAGAAAATTATTGCACCTTCCGATGAAGGAAATTTACTGAAAATATAATTATCAAGTATCAATAGGTACACATACCTCATCTGTACCTACTGATACTTGATAATGACATTTTCAGTGAGTTTCCTTCCTCGGGTGGTACAGGGAATTTCAAATTGCAATTATTGCAGATGTGGGATTTCTCAAAGTAGCTTCAACAGGAATCAGAAGCAGGTAAGTATGCAAGATTAGTCAAACGGCGTAAGCAAGCTGAATAACAAGAGTTTAGTGCTTTTCAGTCGGTCAACACGAATGTACCCAAAAGAGATGGGTTATGCCCTAATCCTGAAATAAATTACATGAGATTAATAAAACACTAGGATGACCAGTTTCGATCGTCAAGCGATCATCATCAGATCCAATACACTTAGGCTATAAAATCTATGTTTGAAATACAGGTGAAAATATTTACAATATGTACAATTATTTAGTTGCAGTATTGGTACTGCAACTGTCAGTGTATGCTAAATGCAGTATATATGTTAGGTGAAATGCTAAATGGTGATGGCTATCCGGAGATTGTACTTTAGAGAAATTATATGGTTGTAAACTATGGTTAAACTATAAAATTTTAGGCTAACTACTTATCTGATTGTCTTCCGTACTACAGCTATTCGCAGTTTCCGTGCTCACTTGAACTCGCTGTGCGGTCGACTGCGGTGGTTATCTTAACGACTGGTTTTTCCCTGCCTTCCCCCCCTGTCCCTACGTGCTGTGGGGAGTGATCGCGATGTGTTTATGTGAGGTGTTGCCAACCTAGATAAGATGTATGTTATTGAATGAGGTGGATCTACAACTATTAAAGACCGTGGATTAGTCCTCGCCACGCGTGGAGCATAACCCATTCGAACTAAGCGTTGACGGTCTTATGAGGACGTCCCGGCACCTTTAATACTGCCTCTAATATGGGCCTTGGTTTATTGCAGAAGAAAAGTACATCGTACACCTGATCCAGATAACATTTACCTATTAAGAACCCCCTAATTTCCCCCCTTTTTTATCTAGCTTGGGGGGAAATTAGGGGGTTTTTAATAGGTAAATGTTATCTGGATCAGGTGTACGATGTACTTTTCTTCTGCAATAAACCAAGGCCCATATTAGAGGCAGTATTAAAGGTGCCGGGACGTCCTCATAAGACCGTCAACGCTTAGTTCGAATGGGTTATGCTCCACGCGTGGCGAGGACTAATCCACGGTCTTTAATAGTTGTAGATCCACCTCATTCAATAACATACATCTTATCTAGGTTGGCAACACCTCACATAAACACATCGCGATCACTCCCCACAGCACGTAGGGACAGGGGGGGAAGGCAGGGAAAAACCAGTCGTTAAGATAACCACCGCAGTCGACCGCACAGCGAGTTCAAGTGAGCACGGAAACTGCGAATAGCTGTAGTACGGAAGACAATCAGATAAGTAGTTAGCCTAAAATTTTATAGTTTAACCATAGTTTACAACCATATAATTTCTCTAAAGTACAATCTCCGGATAGCCATCACCATTTAGCATTTCACCTAACATATATACTGCATTTAGCATACACTGACAGTTGCAGTACCAATACTGCAACTAAATAATTGTACATATTGTAAATATTTTCACCTGTATTTCAAACATAGATTTTATAGCCTAAGTGTATTGGATCTGATGATGATCGCTTGACGATCGAAACTGGTCATCCTAGTGTTTTATTAATCTCATGTAATTTATTTCAGGATTAGGGCATAACCCATCTCTTTTGGGTACATTCGTGTTGACCGACTGAAAAGCACTAAACTCTTGTTTACTAAGGCAACACTGAAAATATGGCTTCAAACACCACAACAAGCTGAATAAATTCCTAAAAATTTGCACAATGTCAAACGCGCATATATTTCGGCTCTAAAGCCAAAGAACACGACAAGCAGAATCGAAAGCGATTGAGACAGCTGATGAACATATCTCTCGCCTTGCTAGTGTCGCACTTCGTCATGCTCAAACAAGATCGATTAAGACTGTTGAAGCGCATATCACTCGACTGAAATCAGATCGATTGAGACATTCTGAATTAAGAGCTACAGAGATAATTCAGGAACGTTTGCAAGACTACGACGTCAACGTGAGGTTCAGATTAGGCAGATTTTTACTCAACTATAAATACTTTAAACTTCCCGATACAAGAAACAAGAAACTTCAAGCATAACTCATGGCAATGCAATTTTAACTATCTTTCTTGTCGATAACCAGCAAATTCCAAAACTTTGAGACTAGAAAGCAGAAAATAATTGTTTAAATGTAAACAGGATTACCTCGATTCTAAAGCGGACTAAAAAGTACAAAATAATTTATCGTGGCCCTACACAGGTTGTCCAGAAAATTTGTGATTGTGAGCTTTTAATTGCTATGAAAGTACCTGTAAGGTTTAAAACGAAACGATTGGGACACATGCAATTGATGTGAATATTATGCGAGTTCTTTCAACGAGAACTGCTCCCTACACTCCTGCTATTACCTATATTGCTACATATCAGTTTTAAGTAAATTTATAAAATATTTTCCTGGGTCATGTTAGTACAGTATTCAGTAAATAATCATTTTCAACATATGAAGTTTTAGTACGAACACATTTTCCACGACAATATGTATAACGCAGTATTGTGCCCAACTCTAGGAATGGGTATTCCAAGATTCAGACACCTAGATATCAAGGGAAAGGCTACAGCCGCTTTTGAAAGTTGAGATATTTGAATATCGCGCTCCATTGCTTCTCGAAGCAATTGGAAAGAATATACCGCTAACAGCATGTCAAGTGACGTAGCGAGTAATAGCAGAGGTCGAGGCTATTTATTGATTAAATAGTTAACCATGCAGTAGAGACTTGAGACTTGGATCAGATTACTGGCACGGCCAAATGAAAGAGAATGCAATTAGTATCAAGTAAATCGGACCAGGGATACCAGAGATATGAGGATTTCCAGATTTCAGCGTGATGACGCGTGACCCTGACAGTTTTGAATAAAAGCCGGCCGGTCGAGGCATCAGGAGCTCACTTCGACACAAGCACTTGCCTAGCAAGGTGCTACTACGCTGAGCCAAGGCAGAAGGTTGCCGGATCTACGCAAAAGTTATTTTCAGAGTTGTGATAGTCACAAAAGTGCTGCGCTAACGAGCGGAACTTAGTAAGTTTGCGGCAGGGAGGATCACTAAGGTGATAGTTATTTTCTACAGACACTGGTGAAATATTTTTATTTTCACATGGACATATGCTAGACTTTGTCTTGAATTAGTACTTTGTCACAGTCCAGTAATAACCTAATACTTGGATAATTAAATCCATTTTAGTCAGTTTTCATATTTGTAACTTGTTAACCACTTCGATCTATCAGTACATTGAAGACCAGTCTATCACGTTGGTGTTCATTAGTCTACGCAGGGAAACTACATGTGGCTTCGCGCATGGTAGATGGTGTGAAACCATGCCCAGGGAAAGATCTTCAGAACAGCCGTTGCTTGGTTAGACTGTCAGTGTTTTCTTGTACTGAGAAGATTACCGTGAGTTATGTTACAACTGACATATCTGAGAATAGATCACTTAGATCTGACCCCATTTAAGCAAACTGTTATGGAATTAACAGGAGCCAATATTAAAATGGATCAACAGTTACTTCAAACGTCAAGAGATATTACCACTATGTCTTGCTAGACAGATTGTGGGTATATAATGGCGGCCGATACAAGGATTATACATGCTTGTCCGATAGAGCATGTCTACGGATAAATATGGTTCAGACCAGGTTCGCTACGCTTCAAGACCATCAAGAAATGTAAGCCACATTTTGAATTATATTATGCCTAGCTAATTGGAACAAACTATTTTTCGGCAGATGACCAACACATTTATTTTTCTTCGTATTTAAATCTTGCAATGATTTACGCAAGACTTGTTAGAGTTATTCTGAGTATTTTCAGCACTCAGAACAGTTTAGGATCGATGACCGAGCATTTCGAGCATTTATTTGAATATTTCATATTTTAGGGATATCACGGAAAACCGTCGATGTAATGGTTGAGTTAAATTATTTTTGTTGAGGAATGGATATTTTTTCCATATTCGAAGATTCGAACATGTGGGTTCTCACATAATGAAATAATAATTAAACATATTTAGAATAATATAACAAATAATAATAATAATAATAATCCACTGATAATAATAATAATAATAATTTTCATACCTGTTCTAAATAATTCTTGGATATTATATTTTCTAATAATCACATGTATTGAGAGAGAGCCTATGAAGTAGTTTAATCATTTCTAGTTTGGAACAGGAGATTTTCCGAAGGAGAGTGGTTAGCGCAAGCCCGCATTCAACCAACATTTCAGTTCTGGTTGAACAGTTAATGTTTGCAATGAGCAAAGTATATTTTTCAGATAACACGGAGAGGAATGAAACGGGAAGCAAATGATATTTGTATCGAATAGGATATTTTTGTATTTATATAAAATCATGACGTAAATATACACTCGAAAGTGAAATAAAGATTTTCATAAGTATGGTAAATTCACGGGTTGAACTGAATGGTAAAATAAAATAAACTTGTAAGTTTATTAATCTTCCAGTGTTGATAACAAGCAGAGGCTTGATTTATTGTATAAATTTTGGGAAGAAAATTTATGTGTGTGGAGTAGTTGAAATGCCATTCCCAGGTGCGCATATTTAAGTCGCAGGAATGAGGAGATTGTTTCGAGCATCAATCAAATAGCAGGTTCGATGGCTCAGGTTTATAGAAGGAGTATTGGAACCACACATTTCGTCGTATGAATGACCCGAAGGTTATTTCTTAGAAACCATCAGTTCTTATTTCAACCTTGTTTACGGATTCCATTAAGACTTTGATTTTGCTAGAACCCGGATTTGTCATGATAGTAGTTTATTCTTCTTCAGAGGAAGACCTTTGCCGTTGTTGTTGGAATATTGTGTTCTTATGAAAATAATAGAATGGGCAACTGCCAATTAAAAATAATTCTATAACCACGAATAATTTGAAGGATATTTTCAATCCTAGTGCCATGAACTAAATGAATTTAGTATGAAGCTACAATTCTTATTTCCGCATTCTGTTGAAGAATTGCAAGTTGTGAAAGTTACTAAAAGGGCCACACATATAAATATTTTTCTTAATGATGATTCTAAGTGGAGAATCGAATAGTTGAATGGTTCAACAATTTATTGATCAAGTTGATGATTCAGAAGTCATATATTTTGTTAGGAACTTGAAGTTCATAATCGAGTCACTTCTCGAAACATTTAATGTCAGAAGAACAATTAATTTTGTTGTGCTTCGCACAGTTCTTCGATGCTATGCTCAAGGTCAAATACTTTTCAGATGTTATTAATATGTGTAAATAATTTGTGTCGATTCAGAAATAATAATATTTTTTGACAATATTTTTTTGAAACTGGAAAAATAAGTGAAAGTTTAAAATTCTATGAACATTTATTCTACGAGTGTTAATATTATATAAAAATTCAAACAGTGAACTAAGATATTCCAGTAGAGACAATTAAATTTGAACTGGATTTAATCATAAATAATTTTGGAACACAGTCTACAGGACTAACAATCAGACTTGTGTTTCCAAAAAAATAATTGTCAAATGTGTTTGGGAAATTTCTGTATATTGTGTAAATAGAAGTGTGGATCGCCACACGTGAGTGATGCTGCTTTGAGCATTTTTGCAGTCAATTTTAAATTCAAAATAAACTGAGATAATTTTACAGGATGTGTTATACCCAATTGAATCTCCTTCTATCCTTATTGTTGCATTGAGCCAAAAATCAGTAAAGCTTTTTTTCATTTGATGTCGTTTTTGCGATTTGCTTTAACCCATCTGGCGCCCCGGGATATTTTGACTCTCGTGCTGACTGATTCTTGGTAAAATGCATATGTGGTCGTGCGGACTCCGGTCTAAACGGGCACAGTATCACATGTTTATCAGTATTTCATATATCATCACAATCCACTATTACTCAGAGTTAAGGCCAAACTTCTTATTTTCTTTAAGTACTATTTTACTCGCAATTATTTACATTTTCATATTTTAACGCCGAGAAAGTCGTACGTTAATTTGCATTAATTAAAAAAGTGTCAGTCAGTCTGAAAGACTAGACTTTGTATCATTTTAAATGCTACAAATGCTGAAAAATGTTAGAAAGGCTGGAGGCTTCTCGCTTCGCTCGAAGCCAAAGACTCTTGACATGTTAGACAATTATCTGCATAATACTTATCTTGCTTATCTTGTTTCAAATTACTCGCGAATGGCATGTGCAAACCTAGGGCAAAGCAAGGTCAAGCGCGCGAGATGCCGTCACGCTCACCAGAGCGCGCGGGGACGTGCCCCTTCCATCCAGTCTAAAAACACTTATAGTGGGCGATGTATTGAGGATAGAGATATGCTCTCCCAGACTTTTTTGTAGAACTTTTCATGCTGACCAGTTCTTACGCTCATAGCATATTGATATTTTTAACGGTTAGCCCAGCGTAAGCTTAAGAATCGCACGGACGCCAAGTTTGTTTTCGACTTTTTCACTGAAATCGTTACTGCTTGGCTTCCTTTCATCATTTCACCGACAATCTCTACTTCGTTAGTATAAGACAAAAATCCCCGATTCTTGGATGTCACGGGTAATCTCGAGAACCACTGGATGGATTTTGATGCGGTTTTCACCATTCTGTAAAGGATATCTGGAGGAAAGATTCTGTAGAAAATAATTTATGTATGATGAAAGGAAGCCAAGCAGGAACGATTTCAGTGAAAAAGTCGAAAACGAACTTGGCGTCCGTGCGCTTCTTAAGCTTACGCTGGGCAAACCGTTAAAAATATCAATATACTATGAGCGTAAGAATTGGTCAGCATGAAAAGTTCTACAAGAAAGTCCGCGAGATCATATCTCTATCTTCAATACCTTGCCCACTATAAGTGTTTTTAGACTGGATAGAAGGGGTACGGCATCCCGCGCGCTCTGGTGAGCGTGACGGCATCCCGCGAGCTTGACCTTGCTTTGCCCTTGGTTTGCACTTGCCGTTCGCGAGTAATTTGAAACAAGGTAAAGTATTATGAAGCAAGATAAGTGTTATGCAGATAATTTTCTAACATGTCAAGAGTCTTTGGCTTCGAGCGAAGCGAGAAGCCTCCAGCCTTTCTAGCATTTTTCAGCATTTGTAGCATTTAAAATGATACAAAGTCTAGATTGACTGTCACTTTTTAATAAAGCACGGATGGCTGCTATACAGTTACCACGGAAAGACAAGTTATCAGATGAATTGAATGAATACTCGAGGCTGATTACCATGTCGTCCTAGGCCCCTTTAACGGATTATTAATACGCTTGAAATACGGTTGGTTTTCTTAATATGAGAATCAATAGGATCTCGTGTCTGAAAAGACAAGCCGAGGTCTTCTTTGTTTTGTTTGATGTATACAACTAAGTTTCAAGACTAATCCGAGCGCCTTTCAGTTTGGTGAATCCTCGAAAACAAAGTCCCGGATTACAGTAGGCTATGTCGAAACCCGCATTGGTTGAAGTCCACTGTTGGAGAGAAAGGAAGAAAGAGAGAGGGAATACATACACACTTGACATCCTGCTGGAAGCGTAGCTTACTTTCGTGAAATATAAACTCTGTTTTTTGTGAGCGTAAAAAATTCCTCAGAACCTTCCATTAATTACACTTGTGTAAAGCTAAGTTATAGGTTAGATTTGACTGACGCTCTTAGGTTCCAACGTTCGTCGCCAGGAACCGACTACGGTGGCATCTTGTAACCAAGTTCACAACTAGTTGGTCGTTGACGGTGGCGTTTGGTAGCAAAGGTTGGAACTATATGAAAATCGAATGTCTGCAGTCCTTACTCGAATTAATTACAGATAACACACACTAATACAGCCTTCACAATTAACATCGGTTATCAGACAGATTCTACACACACCCAAAGTACACGGGGCTACATGACAGCTTTGTCGCAGCCCCTAAACTGAGGAACCAACCATCTGGTTTCTGTATTTTCAATGTTAAATTTCACGAAAAAAGAAAATAGAAGAAAAGAAGAAAATAGAGACGAAGAGCGTGATAGCACAGTTGTAAAATCGTCTGCCTTCCACCCAGATGTCCGTAGTTCGAATCGCGGTGACATCGGAATGGAACTTTCACCTAAGAAGAAACAGTTCTAGCCCTTCAGGCAAGCAACTCAATATCGAAAACATCCTTTAAAGTCATAGAATAGCAGAAAAGAGGAGAATTGAAGCGTTTAAAATGTGGTGTTACAGGAGAATGATGAAGATCAGATGGGTAGATAGGGTTACAAATGAAGAGGTATTAAGACAAGTGGGAGAGGAGAGATGTTTCTGGCGACTGCTAATGAAGAGAAGAGATAGGTTGGTAGGAAACATACTAAGACACCAAGGAATAGCAAGCTTAGTTATGGAAGGAAGGGTCGAGGACAAGAACTGAGGGAGAGACCAAGGTTAGATTATTGTAAAGAGCTTGCCTTGGATGTAGGGTGTGGTAACTATGTAGAGATGAAACGATTAGCGCAAGACAGGGATCCATGGAGTGCTGCATCAAACCAGTCAAAAGACTGAAGAATCAAACACAACAAGTACTTTGTCGTTTCTTGGCAGGTTTCTCTTCGTTCGTGACACAATCTACTGGTTGTTTGTCGATCATAATTACATTTTCGTCCTATTGCCGACTCGAACCCAGTTCATCACTGAATGCTATTGTTGGTGCTTTTGTAATTCATTTTCGTTGTTTTCTCCACTTTTCCAAACCTAAAGGACACAAAAGTTTGGTGCTTTTCAGTCGGTCAACACGAATGTACCCAAAAGAGTTGGGTAATACCCTAATCCTGAAAAAAATTACATGACATTAACAAATACACTAGGATGACCAGTTTCGATCGTCAAACGATCATCATCAGATCCATTACACTTAGGCTATAAAGTCTAGGTGAGAAAAAAGATGTGAAATATTTAAAATATGTACAATTATTGTACATATTGTAAATATTTTTACCTGTAATTCCAGGCGAGTTGCATACGACTGTTTATGTTCGACGATAATTATTATAACTATTTTATGTTCGAACATAAATATTCGTAAATATCTGTCGACATTTCGCCAGTTTTATGTAATGAACAAAGCGCATGAGACGCAGTGAATGGCTTGTATTTGACCATGGCCTCCTCGATTACCCTACTATGACACTAGGCCAGGCAGTGAAATTTAAATTAGAAGGCCGTGGAACTCAGCTCATCTAAATTATCTAATTGGTCAAACAACTGTTTCTTGAGCTCTGATTGGTGGGAGAAACTGTTTCCTTGAAAAATAGTGTTATAATGAGCCTCATTATAGTACAGTTTTCTGACATATAATAGTCAGGGTCGAACATAAAATATATTTGAAGTGTTTTCGAATTAAAAACACACACAGCATCAAATGTAAATTACAAATCCATTTACATATCGCAAGTTGTTTATTATCGATTCATTTAACCCTTGAGAAGTTGCGTGACATAGGCTAATATAACACGAGGACTGGCGCCGGGTCATTTTGACCCACGGTGTGTCATTCCCTTTTTGTCGTAGTCGTACGGATTGCTATGAAATAATTTTATACCTGGTGTCTTCCTATGAACTATTCTCAATATAAAATTAGGTTTATTTAAATTTTTCATATTTAACATGCAATAAAAAATTATGAGCCTTACAGTAGTCGCATATGATGTGTAACATCTGACATAGAAGAAACCTCACGTGAAATTGTTGATACACCGGCATTTTTATAGTATTATTGGCACACATATTAATCTATTGTAAAAGGGAGTGTTTTACAGATATTGTAGTTTATAATACGGAACTCATTTTATTAGATGATTTGTAGCTTCCACCAGCACTAGCCTAAATAAAAAATACGATATGGATCAACTAGATTGATAGACGCGACACCGCTCATAACCCTAAATTCCTTATAAACAGGTCCTCTTGATTCACAGACCAACACCTAATTTCATATGGATTCTGTTAAAATGAGTCATATTGATACGATAAATATCGTTTAAAATGATAATCTGGTAGCAAAATTATCAACCCCGTCCAGGATTCGAACCCAATATCTCTAGATTCACAGTCATACGCAATAACCCCACGGCTATTTCGACTGAGCAAATATTGTGCACAAGATGGTGACTTATTTCCACGTTCCAATAATACTTCATTACGGAATTAAGTTTCATTTATATTTTGCTTGTTTCGATAATGTTCCTGAGTGACATTGAGTTTAAAATGCTTTATGCCAATGCAATGCCGACTACTTACAATGTTTGATATTAAGGCATTTTACCATTTAAATACTGATACGAAGACTTCGAACATGTACCATGTCATTTGTTTAAATCACTTGACACCAGAGTTCGCATGAGCGTTTTCCGTTCAGTATGTCATATACATTCCACATGGCCGAGAGTGCGTCATGGTATCAATTTTCGACACCGCGCGCTGATTGTTTCTCTTACCAGTGACAGCTGGATCGATCGATCGTATTGACAGTGCGTCTTATTATACTTCCGTTCGATCCTCCACTGCCAGCTCGATCGTTCCGATCCACTTTCGTCCCCAATTTTCAAAATCCCTCCCACAAAACACATCAAAAACAACAATAATATTCGTAACAGTATAATTGGCTTTGACAGTGGCGGCAAAGCAGTCACCTTAATTTTTTCGAACAAAGGAGTTGATGACCAAGGTGTCCCTAGACCCTAAACATGGATGAACAAGAACGTGAGCTATGTGATTGTGCTGCACCGAAATACAGTAGGTGAATTTTCCCCCCTTATTTTTTACAGATTGTTCCGACTAACGTAAGCCGAGAATTTTCACGCGAAGACTGGCGCCATGGGTAAATCCGACCCGACCGTAAATAATATAGAAATAACTTGAGTGTTCAAAATGCTATGGACATGTTTATTTTGCAGGGTAAAGTACAAGGCTTACAAGGAAGGTACAGTGAACGTCGGGAAATAAGGGCTACCCAAAACGAAAATATAGAGCATTATTAAAGCATCGAATCAAAAATACCCTTGCGCCACTCCTCGCGGGTTAAGCTTGCAAAGTTAAAACGATGGTGAATACAATTTTGAACATCATATAGGAAGTAATTTTTAGATTCACCACACAAATGCCTTCGGCTCATGCCAATTATTTCGGGTCACTGGAACCAAACTGGCTTATTTTGGTTTAGTGATGATTACTCTACCTAACGCTACTTGTTTTCTTTTGATGTAGAAAACATTTCTTAACCGTCAAAGTAGCAAAATCGTAAAATTAAGCAATTTCCTCAATATATATAATTCGTATGGCATGAAGATTATTTACATATTATTATTATTTCCGATTTTTCCCCTTCAGGAGAGCGTGGTAACTTGAGCCAATCACAGCTTCACTTCCTTTACCTCTCTTCTTTTCTTCCCAAAACCTCTTCATTAGTTCACTGTGCTTTTTCTTCCTTCCCTCTGTCCATTTTTTCCCTGATGTAACTTTCCTTGAAACTTGTACAATTTTTGTGTTTCTGATTTTATTTCTAAATTGTTCTCTGTCCTTAATGTCGTCTTCAGAGATTTTAAGTAATTCCATGTCTTCATGTACTTCTTTTATCCAACTGGTCTTTAATTTACTTGCATTTACAAGTACATATTTACAGATTGAGACCTTGATATGCAAGTAGCTTCAGTGTTGTTAGAGCTGAATACCTAATTTCTCTAATCATTCTATAGCTTTATCGCTAGCTTGATGAATCTCCTTCATTGTACCATAGAACCTTCGGTGTGGGCAACCCATTGCGATGTGACTGATGGTCTGAGGCACATCTGCACAGTTGCAGAAAGGGTTCTCGGCAATATTCTCAATTGTGATAAACGTTCAATGGCTAAAGAGCCCGGAAAAGTTTCAAATTGTGAGTCGTTGAGAGCTGTATCAAACTGGAAAAACAAATGTCAAAAATTACTTCCGGCATATATGCAGTTCCGGAAAGACCGTCTAAAATCGCTTGATTATTTATTTGTTTTCTTTTTTATTCAAATCTTAGCCAAATTGACTTATTTACATAATTCATTCTGTAATGAATTGCCATAATAAGCTCGTTGCATAACGTACTGTTATGTTCGACCCTCACTGTTATATGTCTGAAAACTGTATCATAATGATGGTCATTGTAACACTATTTTTCATTATGAAACAGTTTCTCCCACCAATCACAGCTCAAGAAACAGTTGTTTGGCCAATTAGATAAGGATACCTTCGCGCATGCGCTCAAAATCCAACATGTCTATATAAATTACCGAAAGTACACCGTCCATATGTTTGCGTAAATAAACTGCCAAGCACACAGAGCGCATGCGTCGGTCGGTCAGATAGCTTGGAAAACAGAGTTATCCTACCCAGCGCTCTCACTCCGATCACAACATTCTAGTGACTGAATCTCAACAGATATTTATGAATATATATGTTATAATAATAATAATATCGTATGGCCTCGGGTGCCTGGTGCAAGCTTTGTTAATTGACACCCAGAGGGTAGCTTACATGTCGAATTTCGTCGTTCCTTTGAACGCTATGAAAGTCAAGGAGGTTAGATACCGTATCTAAACTTCTTGACACTACAGCGCTTTCAAGTAGAGAATGGAGGAACTTTGTGTTGGCGGAAAATCCCGAGATTAATTTTGCCATTTAACACGGCCTACTGAATTCAAATGGGTTCTTTAACATGCCAACAACGTATGACATGAGTATCGTGATTTTTGTCGCCTTCAAAAATCACTTACCATGGTCAGGGGCGAACCTGCAATCTTGGGGTTGGTAGTCCGACACTAAATATATATGTTAAAACATATAATAAAGTTATAATTATCGTCGAACATAAACAGTCGTATGCAAGTCGCCTATAGTGGTAATTAATGCAATTATAGGCTCGTTGCATAATGTTCTATTATATTCATTCGTAGACGGTATCTGTAACATTATCCTGGAACAGCCTTGTATTCTTCCCCAGATGCACTTTATGACTTTTAAGGACCACAGCCATAGAAGCAATATGTACGATGAGGTGTTGGGCGCATTCTCTATGTTCACTCGAGTGTATGCACCAAGTTTCCAACTAAAGGAGAGGGAAGCTGATATCAATATTGTAATGGAAACTTGGATATTCTGCTGGGATACCACATGAACTCCTCACCAAACACCATGACGTGCATACATCATTCTGTAGAGGGCGTTAGGATCCTGGGCTTCGCGACAGAGTAATATCGATTTTCAATTTTGTCACCATATTACACTCCATCATTGGTGGAATCTCACCTCTCCAGCATTTTCGATTCGCTGCTGTCATGTATATGAGCAAAACTTGTCGTATGGATTATTGGTCGCCTGAAGCAAATGTAAAACAATGCCTCATTCACGTGGACATCATCATGTAGCGTTTTGTGCAAGTTACTAATATGACTTTGAGTGCGGTACTTGCCTGATGATACCAACACATTCATGTGTTCGGCAGGTGGTTACAAACAAGTCAGTAACATTATTGGCATTTACGTTCAGTTTAACACTTTATACTCGTAGTTTAGTGCTCTGTATGTTAACATCCTACTGTAAATACAATTCATATTGTCAAAGATACAGATGGTTGAATCTATAAGCCATATATCAAGGAATTATCTTTCGGAAGAGCCAATATTTCAGAAAACTAATTATTATTTCTTTACCTCCGTGATCGAAGGTGATTGATGATATATATTTAATTCTCATGAAAAGCAATTAAAATTAACTAGCGGACCCATGCGAGAAATCTCGCATTTTCATAAACCACAATTTCTCCAATAGGTTTATAATGAGAGACTTAAGGAGAAAGGTTGTTATCTTTTCATTTCAACCAAATTATTATAGAACACTATTTATATTTCAGTTAGAATTCCCGGGAGAGGTGGCGCGGGGGACTTTGTGACCCCACGCAGTTTCGTTATGCTGGGGTTTCTACCTTTTACTACACACAGACTATACCTGCCACATACCTTTCTCCACATTTCTTATCTAGTGTCTGAGGGCAGTAATAGTGGAAGGGATTGGCAACTCAAACTAACACTTGGGGCGCTGCGGTCGGTCTGGATAAGTAGGGTTTAAAATACTCAATAACACGCGTTTGATATGGAACACTTTTTATTTTTCGGTTATAATCAGTAAATGTGGTCTCTAAAGTAATGACAGTGTTATTTTTAATTGTATATATGTATAACTGTGCGATACACGTGATCTAATTTGTGTGTTCCACTGGATTTTTTGGTGTCATTTGCATATTATCAAGCATAAGTTTTTATGGTTGATGTAGATCAGCTGATTCAAATTTACACAGGGCTACACTTCGGGCATTATTTCGGTGCTATTATGCGCAATATAATGTAAATGTCGATCCTGAGTCAACGCCGAGGACATTCAAATAGAGAAATACGGTACATAAACAAATAAATAACACACCGAAGCTGTGCTACTTTTATCATTCCGAGACTAGAATCCACGCAAACCAGACGCCACTGTTCCAAGCTCCGACTTATATCGTGAATTGATGTCAAACTGATGATCCACCAGCCTTTCCGCCAAGCCTACACCTCGTAATCGCTAAGTTCTTCGATATTCGAGCTATTCCACTACGAGTCATATAGGCCTAATTTGCCTCCCCGTGGGCACTGTAGAATGAGTGATTCCGCTACCATTCAAATATTCAACACCAAACCCACCTTTTAACCATCCAAATCAAGCAATTCCTGTCGCCCCACGAGTTTTAATACGAGTTAAACTCATCCCTTCTCCATACCAAGCAGCCAATAATTAATTATCTAATTAATTATTCAAGTAACTTCAATCTTACCAGCGCGCCCATCGTAACAGCTGTTTTTAAACTGAATAACCTTCGCTGGCTTTACGTCGCAGGTCTTCTGTCTGTCTACCTCGACAAGTGTTAGATCATTCCCGGGGTGGAAAGGTATTATTATTAGGTATTAGGTATTATTAGGTATCATCACATTTCGGCTATTGCTATTTGCATCTTTTGGAAAGTGATGAAAACGTATATCCGCAGCCCTCTTATACATCGACTTACAGCCGTAAACTGAGCAATACACTTTGCTTTTACTCATTTTTCACTCTATCAACGAGTAAACCTTATTACTTATGTATAAAGACACGAACAATTTACCACGATCTGTTTACCAATACAAGAAACCATATACAAACAGTCACCACGTGACAAATGTACCCTACTTGGTAAGTTTCTCATTTTTACCGCCAGATGTCATATCAGATAGCTGGAGTTGCCAATAAGGGCCGAGACAAATGTATTTTTGTCGAGCCATGTTGCAATGTGTTCCGAAAGACCCCGCGCCTCCAGTCATGCTGGCAGAGTGAACAGCTGTTCCAGTCTTACGCGTAATCCATGAGAATGCATTTGTCTGATCGCGAAATAGAATTGATTGTAGTTACAGGCCGGACGTTTGTTTTAGACGAGTGAAAAATCTTAATGGAAGCCTGGAGGCGAGTTACTACAGTACCTGTGGTGTTATCAGCTGCCCCAATGATTGGCAAAGCTGTTTCACACTACTACTGAAGTACAGTCATTGGCCAATATAATGACGTAACTACGTAACGTGAACTTCCGCGTCACAAAATACTTCGACATGGACTGTACTGTCTGCTCAAGTCTGGAATTCCATTACATCAGATCGGTGGTGACAAGTGTGAGGTGATAGGGTGAGAGAGTGAGTGTGTGTAGGCTCACCCGCAGGCTTCAAGTTCAAAGGCAATCGTCTAAAACAAACGTCCGGCCTGTAAATGTTAAAATATAACATTATGAATCGTCTGAGCTACGAAGAGCAAGAATCCAGGGTGTTATCTCTTCTGCAACACGTTGAAGAGGAAGAAATATTAGGAGGTGAAAACAGTATTAATGAAGATGAACTAGAGAAGCAGAATCTTGTAGTGATACTGACCAGAGTGCAGACGAAGAAGGAAATACAGAAATTGACGATGATGTGCCTCTTTCTCAAAGGATGTATACCCTTACTGCAAAAAAATAAAAAAATAAAAATAAAAAAATGGAAATTATAAACCTCGCTTTGCTCGTTTTATAAACATACATGTGTCTTACACACCATTATAGGCGAGTTGCATACGACTGTTTATGTTTGACGATTATTATAACTTTATTATATGTTCTAACATAAATATTCATAAATATCTGTCGAGATTTCGCCAGTTTTATATACTGAACAGAACGCATGGGACGCAGAAAATGCCTTGTATTTGACCATGGCCTCCTCAAATACCCCACTACGACACTATCCACGCAGTGAAATTTAAAATAGGAGGCCATGGAAGTCAGCGCAGATGCGATGCTACCCTTACCTAATTGGTCATACAACTGTTTCTTGAGCTCTGATTGGTGGGAGAAACAGTTTCATAATGAAAAATAGTTTTATAATGACCCTCATCATGATACAGTTTTCTGACATATAATATTTATATATATATGCGTTCAAAACGTAACGAGCCGGAGGCATAATTACAGAAACCAGTACCAGTATGCTAGAAGTATTGGCCCTTGCTGTTGAAGCACTTGTCCGACTGTGACACGATGCGGTGAATAGCTGTCTCATAAAATTCCCTGGGCTGCGATGTGAACCAGTTCCGCACGTACAGCTGGACGTCGGCGTCCGAGGTGAATCGTTTTCCCCGCAGAGCCCTTTTCAGGCGATCAAACATGGCGTAATCACAGGGAGAGAGGTCTGGACTGTATGGAGGGTGGCACAGAACCTCCCATTTGAATTTCTGCAGGAGTGCAGCGACTGTGTTGGCCGTATGAGGTCGTGCATTGTCGTGGAGCGACCACGGCGGCTATGGCGTTCACTGTCACTCGGCGGTCCTGGGTAATGAGTGCATCATCCAGCTGGACGTTGTCATGTGTAATGCAGGGGGGTGCCCCAGACCGGGAATCATCGGCTAATGACACCCGTCCTTCGCTGAAGCGCTTGTGCCTCGCTTTGACCCTTGGAAGGGACATGCAGTGTTCGCCGTACACGTGTGACATTCGGCGATGATTGTCCGTTCCCCCTACACCTGCCGTTGTCAGAAACCGAATAACACCTCTTTGCTCTTCGGTTGACACCTCCATGTCAATGTTTGCAATGTGACTGGCAGCGTTGGACGATTGATGCATGCTGCTGCTCAATTTGTATCGTCACGTGACGTGCACGCGTGCTCTCTAGCGACGGGCTGTGACCTTCTACGCTCTGGTCGGAACCACACCTCGTTACACACGCCACAATTAGCCGATGTCGTCACCGGTTTGCGCATTCCAGCCTCTGGCTCGTTACTTTTTGAACGCACCTTTTTTTTGACATCGTCGAACATAAGATGTAATTCTGGTCTGAGGGCTTGAACGGGATGCACTCAGCCTCGTGAAGAAAAACCGAGAATTGGCTGATTTGCTTCCTACCTTAGCAATCCTCGACGCGTTTTTCCGTGGTTTACCGCATCTACTCCAAGCAAATGCCGAGTTGTTACCTAACTTGAAGCCACAGTCGCTTCCTATTCAAATCCTACCTTAAGTACAATACACTCATCAGTACAGACATCACAGTGTAACAGGTATCAGACAAAGTATACACACACCCAAGTATATGAGGCTACACTCATGACCACGATGACGTAAAGCTCCTGAAAAGAATCAACAACGGGCAGATGACCTCGTAGTTCCGCCCCTTAAAACAACAATAACTAACTAACTTAAAAGAATACATGATGAAAATTAATAAATGTAAAACAACAAGAAGTTCCGTGACGAACTTAAGAGCCTACTTTTCTTAAAATTTAAGATTCATGCCAATGATTAATCTATGTGGATCTATCTAGAATAATGACGACACTAAGTTGGTAATATCGAAATTTCTAATTAGTTCGAAATACTGTATACCTGGCATAATGTAGCCTAATAGAGAACTACAGTTGGCAGCCCTGGTGACTGAATATATTCATAGTTCCATCTCTTAAGGCACAGAATACAAAATATGGTTGAAGTCCAATGGATAGCATGGACGTTAAACATTGGATCTAACAGCTCGCGTAAAATCATGTTGGCAACAATGACATACATGTATTGGTCAGAAATAATCTGAAATAATATGATCTATTGTTATGTCAATTTTGAATGAAATCCATTAGTTAGTATAGAAGTTGCATGCATTTTAAAATTGGACCTATCAGCAGGCTTAGAATCATGTTGGCAGCACTGGCGTAGGCCTATATTAGTTACTCAAAATTAATCTAGAATGCCAGGTACTATACGTGTGCAAAGTTTAGAGCCATTGGCTTGCATACTTTCAGATATATTGATATTAGGGTAACAAAAATAGAGACAGTTTTATTAACAGTTGGCAGCCCTGGTTACTCTTAAGAATCGGCATAGTCATATATGTTATGGTACACATAGCACACACGAAATTTGGTTGAAATGCAAATGATAGTATAGAAGTTACATGTATTTAAAGTTGGACCTCTCAGCAGGCTTAGAATCATGTTGGTAGCACTGACGTATATAAGTTACTCCAAATTAATATAGAATGTCAGGTACTATACGTGAACATAGTTTAAAGCTGTCGGCTTGCATACTTTCTGATATATGGGTATTTGGATTTTAAAAAAATTCAGAGCATTTATTAACAGTTGGCAGCCCTGATGGCTCTTAAGAATCCGCTCAGTCATATCTGTTTATGTACACATAGCACATACGAAATTTGGTTGAAATCCAATTGATGGTGTAGAAGTTATATGCATTTAAAATTTGGACCTATTAGCAGGCTTATAATCATTTTGGCAACACTGCCATGTATGGCCTCCTGGAAATTAAACTGCAATATTATTATCTATACGTGTGCCAATTTAGAAATAGCTCCCATTCATACCTTCCAAGATATCCAACATGGAGCTCAAATTTCAATTGCGATTTTTCAGCAGTTGGTAGCACTGACATCATTTTCAAATATGGCAGGAGATATTCAGGTATAGATCTTTACTCCTACCAAATTTTGTTTTGATTGCTGCAGCCGTTTAGGAGATGATAGGGAGGGGGGACACACACACAGCCAGACAGACAGACACACATTTGCCCGATGTCATAAGTCTACTTTTTCCTCACTTTTGCAAAATGTGAAAAGTAGGCTAACAAGGTGTTATTCACTGAGATTCACTGTTGACCTTGCATTGCAATGTGTATGGCTGAGCGCTGAGGGCTCTATGCCCTCTATCTCAAAAACGGTTGGGCGAAAAGAAAAATAACATTAAAACAAACTTTTTCACAAATGTTATGGTCTAAAATTTCTAGAATAAGTGTTAACATCATCGGAGCTATAGAAACCGAGATAATCGCGAAAAACTGATTTTTGTGACCTTTGACCTTGAATAACTTTCGTCGCAGACAGGAGACTTTTGAGACAAAGTTTACAACACCGAATTGAACGAAATTTGGTACACAGCTATCACTATTAAAGGGCACCTCAGTGTCATGTTTTATATCGCCGCCATCTTGACGGAAATGTAATGGCGGCCACCCAAATGTTCAAAGCTTAAATGAAATTACGACTAACCTAATCATCTGATCTCAAAATTTTTTTTGCAACTTTATACCTATATGTACGAAGAAACTCTTGACCAAACTACAAGGTCATCAGCCCAATAATTTGCGGATGGCGGCCATTTATGTGTGCATATCGATGTCCCCTATCTATTCAAACACGGTGAAACGAATTAAACCAAATTTGGTACAGAGGTAGCAATAGTAAAGGGCACCTCAGTGCCATGTTTTCTACTACGCCATCTTGACGGACACGTAATGGCGGCTAACTAAATTTTAAAAGCTTAAATCAAATAATTACGACCAATCTAATCATCTGATCTCTACTAAATTTTGCAACAATGTACCTTTATGTGGTAAGCATCTTTTGACCAAACGACAAGGACATCAGCCCAATTGCTTGCAGATAGCGACCATGTATGTGTGCAAATCGATTCACCATATCAATTCTAACACGGTGAAACCGAATTGAATGAAATTTTGTACAGAGGTAGCATTAGCGAAGGGCACCTCATATTCATGTTTGATATTCGTATAACTCGTTGTATTTCAGCAACCAATACAACCAACATCGGATTCGACTCCTTGAAAAGGACAAAGAGGTATAACAATATCCAAGGATTTAGGCGAAAGTAGGCTATATTCACTTTACTGAACATCTTGTTTCTTTTGAGACTGGGCTATAGAGAATTTCTGTATAGCTATGTCTAGTACAGCCGGGGTCCCCACGGTTGAACAAGTATAGTTGCCTTATGATACAATAGGAAGCGCCTGGGTGAAACTTAATAGGGTGTTTTAGTACCAACGCTAGCTTGCCTTGTAGTAGTACCTGCTGACAACGTTAAAAACGCTAGCTGTCATCGCGTACGACGATGTAGTTGAGTTGTACTTCTATAGATGGCAGCAAAATCGGAAAATTGGTGAGTGTTCTTGTTAATGTTGTATATTTAATTAATATTTGAATATATATCAATAGTAAATACATATTGCAGTGCTTAGAAAAGAATACAATCGGTTTAGAACAATATTATACGAAGAAATTGAATTATATTGAATCACATATCGAATTTAGTCGATACACTGCGCTCGAAAACGATATCAGATACTATCGATATAATTCAAACTAAGAGCTGGTTGTTCCAACGCTTCCCGTAATTCAAATGTGATATTTCTTATTTCGATTGATAGGAAGTACCGCAGGGACAGTTAAATAATACTGGTGTGTGATAAGTGCAGCTGTAATTTTGTCTTACAATTCATTTTTAATATTGTAGTATAGTAGCCTACTCTTTCTATTTGTACATATCTGTGGGGTAGGCCTATGTCATGCCATGTGCGTTGTGGAAACATCCACAACTATTCTGATAGAGCCTATGTTTTCTTCGCTACCTGATATCACAGGGGGAAGAAATCGCCTATTATTAGACCAATTACTAAAATATGAAAAAAAGAAAGAAAGAAGGGAATATAAAGTAGGGGTGGGGGATAGAGTAGGGGAAAGGGAGGGGTAGGTACGGGCCGGGAGGGGAGAGGAGCGAGTAGGCCAGGTCGGGGACGGATCGCGCTCGAGAGTGCATCGTCGCGCCATCTCATATTGTCAGTTGGAACTACATGCGTCGAGCAATAGTTTGGGGTCAAAATTTTGCATTAAGTTGCAGCTCTACCCATATATCCTCCTTGATAGGAAGTGCAATGCCATAAATATTTATTGCACGTAAGGTATTTTGTGCATTGCAGTGTTTCAATTTACTGTTTCAATAAAAACCAGAATTTTGCAATATGAGATTATCGAATATATTTTCCGACATAAAATATTTCCTTGTGTATACTTTCATATTATTTGCTTGAAATGTGTTTTGAAAATGTACTCATTATGTCCTGTGCCTGTGGTGCGTCTTGTAGAGGTTCACATAGTCTCCGGTAGGTGGTGTGAGGTATGTTCATCGTATCCCCGATAGGTAGAGCCCTGCGCGTATAAACAAAACGTTATCCGCACCGCAACCACACGACTTGTCTCCGTATCCACACGTGTGTTGTCCAAATCCGCTGACATTATCTAACAAGAAGTTCCCTGAAGAATTATACAGCCTACTTTTCATGCCAATGATTATTCTACAGTATATGAACCTATCAAGAATAATGACGAAATTAAGTTGGTAATATCGAAATATCTAATTAGTTCAAAATATACCTGGTATAATGTAGCCTCATAGAGCACTACAGTTGGCAGCCCTGGTGACTGAATATATTCTTAGTTCCATCTCTTAAGGTACAGAATACAAAATTTGGTTGAAGTCCAATCGACGTTACATGCAGTTAGACACTGGATTTATCAACACGCGTAAAAGCATGTTGGCAACAATACCATGCGTGTGCTGGTCAGAAATAATCTGAAATATTATGATATCTTGTTGTGCCAATTTTGGATGAAATCCATTTGTTAGTATAGAAGTTACATGTATTTTAAAATTGGACATATCAGCAGGCATAGAATCATGTTGGCAGCACTGCCGTATATTAATTACTCCAAATTAATCTAGAATGTCAGGTGCTATACGTGTGCAAAGTATAGAGCTGTTGGCTTGCATACTTTCTGATATATTGATATTAGGGTAAAAAATATAGACAGCATTTATTAACAGTTGGCAGCCCTGATTGCTCTTAACAATACTTATAATCATATCTGTTATGGTACACATAGCACATACGAAATTTGGTTGAAATCCAACTGATAGTATAGAAGTTACATGTATTTAAAAATTGGTATTATCAGCAGGCTTATAATCATGTTGGTAGAACTGACGTATATAAGTTACTCCAAATTAATCTAAAATGTCAGAATATATGTGTGCATAGTTTAAAGCTGTTGGCTTGCATACTTTCTGATATATTGGTATTTGGATTAAAAAAAAATAGAGAGAGAGCAATTATTAACAGTTGGCAGCCCTGGTGGCTCTTAAGAATACGCTCAGTCATATCTGTTTATGTACAGATATTACATATAAAATTTGGTTGCAATCCAATTGATAGTGTAGAAGTTATATGCATTTAAACATTGGGCTTATCAGAAGGCTTAAAATTATTTTGGCAACACTGTCATGGTTGGCCTCCTGGAAATTAAACTTAAATAATATTATCTACATGTGTGCCAATTTTGGAATAGCTCCCATGCATACCTTGCAAGATATCCAACATTGAGCTCAAATTTATAGTGCGTTTTTTCAGCAGTTGGTAGCACTGACATCATTTTCAAATATGGACGTGAGATTTTCCGGTGCACATCTTTACTCATACTAAATTTGGTTTTGATTGCTGCAGCCGTTTAGGAGTTGATAGGGGGGGGGGGGACACACACACAGCCAGCCAGACAGACAGACAGACACTCATTTTCCCGGATCGATCTCATAAGTCTACTTTTTCCTCATTTTTGCAAAATGTGAAAAGTAGGCTAAAAATACTGGAATGCAGCCGAAATAAAGCAGAAACCTCTATGGACATCAAATTGGCAGGTGAAAAGCTGAAGGAAGTAGGAGACTTCTGTTACTTAGGAAGTAAAATAACCAGTGATGGACGAAGCAAAGAGGATATAAAAAGTAGGTTGGCTCAGGCAAGGAAAGCATTTCTACAAAAAAGAAATCTGTTGAGATCGAACATAGATGTAGGTATTAGGAAGTCATTTTTGAAAGCGTTTGTCTGGAGCGTGGCGCTCAATGGAAGTGAAACTTGGATTATTGGTGCAGCAGAAAAGAGGAGAATTGAAGCATTTGAAATGTGGTGTTACAGGAGAATGATGAAGATCAGATGGGTAGATAGGGTTACAAACGAAGAGGTATTAAGACGAGTGGGAGAGGAGAGATATTTCTGGCGACTGCTAATGAAGAGAAGAGATAGGTTGGTAGGACACATACTAAGACACCCAGGAATAGCAAGCTTAGTTATGGAAGGAAGGGTTGAGGACATGAACTGTAGGGGTAGACCAAGGTTAGAATATGTTAAACAGATTGCCTCGGATGTAGGGTGTGGTAGCTATTAATGAAACGATTAGCACAGGACAGGGAGCATGGAGACTGCATCAAACCAGTCAAAAGACTGAAGACTCAAACAACAACAACAACAACAAAAACTAATTAACGAACTAAGTAACCAAGTAACTGGAATCAACAACAACAACAACAACAACAACAACCTTTCGATGATACACCTGCCTGGAGTAAAAGTGGGAAACTACGAAAAACCACTTCTAGGATGATTTCAGTGGGAATCGGACCCGCCCATTTTAAGTTCTGCCTCAGGATGCTGAATGTATTCCGTTTCAACCCCGAGACCAGAATTAATATTTTTGGTAGTGCCAGGAATCGAACCCAGGGCCTTTGGGATCAAAGCGTATCCTGAGAAAAATCAACAATTTGTACGTTTGCTATAGGAGTAAATACGACTGGAATTCCCGGCTTCAGTGAAAGAATGATCATGTGGTTTGGGCCATGCTCCCTTTTATGTTTTACTAGACTGTTTGAGATGGCGCGCGATAGAACCCGGGGGTAGTTAATTAGCCCATTACTAGAGCGGATATTTGCGGCCATCTAGACTATAACCAGCTCCTGCTGCCTCGCGCTAAACCGTACACACTCCAAATGAAATAACTCAATTGTCAACTGCAAAACATTTTCAAGATACAACTATAAACAGAAAGCGAAAATCCTGGTAACTCAAGCCCGAATTATTTCGAAACCCACCCGGCATTAGTCATGCCTCTTAGACATAGCAGTTCTTTTCGCGTTAGATCGCCTAGTTGTGAAATTAGTTTAAATAGACTTATAAATATCGTCTAGAGCAGAGGTTCCCAAGCTGGGGGGCGCGCCCCAGGGGGGCGTGAAGTGATTTCCGAATTAAGTTTTTTAACTCGAATATTACAATTTTGTAAAATAAACATTTTTCGAATCTCTCCAAGTGATTGTCGCACCAAGTCAGTCGTTCAAAAGCACTGGTAATTGCCAACTGTCGGCACAAACCTCTGCGGAGCCGCGAGGTTGGAGGTGAAATAAGGAATTTGCTGTGTTGTAGGGAGCAAAATCATGCCAATTTTATCGTCTCGTTGGCATATATTTGTGATTTCTTTGAAGCTTTGAACAGTTTGAACTTAAAGCTCCAAGGCAGAAACTCCAATATTATGCATTCCTGGAAAAACACAGTTATGGAAACGCTGGCTTCAGTAGAATTACTTCTCATCCTTTCACCACCTTAATGAAATTTTGCCGGATAATGAACGTGATCGTAATAAACTTAGGTGCAAATTCAGTCACATTTGTATTCCCTGGCACAAGAATTCAACTTCTACTTCCCTGATATCTCGTCGGAAGAATGGACCTGGATGTTAACAAGAAATTCGTTTGCCATTGACATTGAAGCACTGCCAGCACAACTTCTGCAAAAAGCCATAGATTTGAAGTGTGAATCAAAGCTAAATGATGATTCTAAAATATTAGGACTGGGTGACTTTTGGATGAACTGTCTTGCGGTGTATCCTGTAATAGCCAAATTTGCATTGTGTGTCATTGTCTCATTTTCAAAAACATATTTATGCGAGTCAGGAATTTCAACGCAGAGTGTCGTAGAAACAAAGCAGCACTGTCGGCTTGATGTTGCAAGTGATCTCCGCTGTGCTCTGTCAAATATCAAACCAAACATACCGAATCTTACCAAGAGAAAACAGTGTCAACCCTCTCACTGACATTTGTTGACTAATTTAAGGATTCGTTGTAAAAGTGTGCTCTTTGTATTGTGCTAAAATGAAGTTAGTATATAATAGATAAGCCTATTCCATCATGTAGTGTTATTAGGTTAGGTCTATATCCTCAGCGTCAATCGAAGAGGTTATTAATTCCTTAAAGTCCTGTTGAGGAGCATAGGGTCGAGACAAGGATTCACCATCTGGTTCTCTTGCGTGCTGTGCATTTTATTCTTCCCCACGAGTATCCAAGCTGCTCGCTCTCTTCCTCTACTGATCTCCTCCATGTTATTCTAGCTCTTCCTCTTCTTCTTTGGCCCTGAGGATTCCACTCCATGGCTTGTTTATCAATTCAATCATCAGATCTGCGGAGTGTATGGCCAATCCATTGCCACTTTCTTATCTTGATCTGCTGTTCGACCGGCAGTTGATCCGTCCTCATCCACAATTCCTCATTTGACACCACATCTGGCCAGTGTATTCCTAACATGCTCCTCAGACATTTATTTTCAAATGTCTGTATCTTTCGTGTCAAGGATTTGGTCGCATTCCAAGTTTCACATGCATATAGCAGCACCGAATTGACATTGTTATTGAAAATCCGTAATTCTGTTCTCTTACTAAGTTCTTTGGACATCCATGTAGGACGAAGTGTAGCAAAAGCGCCCCTAGCTTTATTCAAACGGCTGTTAACGTCTCCTTCTGCCCCTCATTTGGTCGTTACAATGCTTCCTAGGCAGCAGAAGCTATTCACCCTGTCTATGACCTGTCCATCGAGGTGCAATGGTGTACTGTTCCGGTTTCTCACACGCATGTCTTTGGTCTGTGCTTCAGCTTTTAGATCATTGAGCTTAGAGTGAATGAAAGTAATAAGAAAGATACGAGCCTTACAGTAGTCGCATTTGATGTGTAACATCTGACATGTTAACCTTCCTTGAAATTGTTACCGTTTGCATTATCCTTGACATTCATCAACACAAAAAAATAATTTTATTTTTCACACTCTCATAATACATAACAATTCCAAGACTCTCTTTTTTTCTTCACTGCCTACTTGATATTTCTACTCTCGCACTGCCTTCTTGATACTCTGCTATTACAAAGTAATCCGTATGGGATGAACATTCCACATGATATGTGATTACACGAGCCTCCGTGGCTTAGGCGGCAGCACGCCGGCCTCTCACCGCTGGATCCGTGGTTCAAATCCCGGTCACTCCATGTGAGACTTGTGCTGGACAAGGCGGAGGCAGACAGGTTTTTCTCCGGGTACTCCGGTTTTCCCTGTCCCAATTTCACTCCAGCAACACTCTCCACTATCATTTCATTTCATGTCATCTGTCATTCATTTAATAATTGCCCCAGGGGTGTGCGACAGGCTTCGGCAGCCGGCACAGTTCATATCCTCGCCGCTAGATGGGGGCTTCATTCATTCCATTCCCTAACCCGGTCGGTCGACTGGAAGCAGGCTGTGGATTTTCATTTTCATGTGATTACACACTTCCGTCCCATTTTTCAAAATCATTCCCACAAAAATATCCAGCAACCGAGTGGAAAGATGTTACACATCAAAAATAGACCGTCTGATGTTCCGTCAGGTCATCCGACAGGGCGTTTTCCCAACGTCCCTTACAAGTAAGACGACTACAGGAGCTAAGCGGACAGAAGATAGAAGACAGACTCACAGTCAGAAAATTAGGGACTATTGGAAGAAGAAGAAGAAAGCAACAACTTTACCGAAGAGTAGATACGAGCCCCGTGGTCCTAAGTAGGCCTAAACGATAAAGAAAGAAAGAAAGATCAGGAAAGTATTCTAGTATGATCAGCTTAAAATAAGTATTCATATGATACTATTTAGAGGGAAGAATAAGAATAGGAATGAAACATGAATTGCCTTTCTCCAGCGTCACTTGCAAAATAATGTTTTATGTATGTTGTAAGACTGTTCTAAACATATCCATTGTATCGCCTATGATTCCAACATTACATCAAACCTACTGGAATGCCAACAGCGCTAATCTGTAATTAGGTCATCATGATATCTGCAAGGACTCGTGCAAGTGTCGCGGCGATCTGTCAGATCAAACTAGCTCCTGCACATAGTACTATTGATAGACGAGGAATTTGAATCACACTGACTGGTTCCAACCGCCAAGCTAGGAAGATAGTGGAGGGGTAGAGACAGGCCTGCCACTCTTCACGAAGCAATTAATGGAAATGTCCCTTCCCGATCTGTGAGGTCAGCCGTGGCTAATGCCGGGTTATACACGTTTTGAGTTTTTGTACATTTGGAGAACAGCATTGAAAAGTTAGAAATCACAAAGTGACGTCATTGATAGCTGATACCTTGAGAAGCAAGGGATTCTCCTAAACGGAAAGTACATGGACTATCTTACGATGCAAACAGTGAACGATTAGACGTGATTGCCATTGTTCTGAACACCTTCTTAAGACCACAATCGAGACAATAAATAGCCCTGAAGCACACGGTGGGCAACGTAATGACTTGTGATTATACATATTGATAATATAGCCTCGAAGTAACGTCAAGAAAAATTAAAACGAAATGAAATACTAGCCTACTTTGTCAAACCCTGTAAGTGTAGTATATCTTGCCTGTTCTTTTAACACTTCTTCTATTTTAAAACTCAGCAGTCTTTGTAGGTTTATGCCGTGTCTTGTTTGGGGTTTCACCTAGGAACACCAAGCTGGCTCATCAGCGGGTTCTTGGTGTCCGACCCCGGACCCCCACAGGAATAGCAAACTGCGCGCTACCTCTCTTCTTATGAAGCGCACCTGCGCCTTTTTACTGCATGAGCTAAAAGCTCATGCGGCCTAGAAATATTGCTGGGTCTTAATTGACTGGCCGTGAAAGCCAATATGCCATATTGTCTTATATTTTGTTCACCATTCATCATATATGAGAATATTTGCGCACATACCTGCACAGCCTAGTATCTTGGAATTCAGTGAGGTTTGAATACGTCTTCTTCAAAATGTGCCTGGTCATATTATGGGTTTATGTAACGTTGTTTATTTGTTGTGCAGATTAAAAAGTTCCTTTTGCCATCGTCCCTCGGGTTATTGGCACATGTCTATATTAATAACTAAATGCTGGAGAAGCGGCTAAGCGCAAGACTTCACTCGACAGAAATGAGAAATGAGAAAAATAAGGTTTTGTTTGATTGCGAATTTCAACTTCTTATTAATTTAATCAAATGAACTATAAACTGATTTAGGCCTACTTATAATAATTACGGTAGTACAGTTCACACCACAGTTTTTGGCCGGTCAGCCCACGCTGCACAGTCAGCGAGCCTCAGAGTAGTGCAAATGATACGTGAGTTGATTCTCGCGCAACTGACAACTCACTTGCCAGCTGAATATCTCTGAGACTCACCGACTGTCCTCTGTACGACTGCGCAACCGGGGCTAACCGGCCAAAAACTGTGGCATAAACTGTACAGAGTTGAAAATAACAATGGTGACAAGTATGGTTAGTTATTGAGGTTTTAAGGGGCGGATCCGTGAGGTCGCCTGCCCCTAGGTGACAAATACAGGCAAATAAATACAAAGGTTTTTTTACACTGATTATTTTCTACAAATGGGGATATTATCATATTAAAACCGCCCAGTCAAACACTAAAGAAACGTTTAATTATATTATTAATCGTACATGTTTCGGTATTTCATTGATACCTTCCTCAGCGTGATTGATATTAAATCTTAAAACTAGTTAACAAAGCCAAAAAGAAATGGATATCCTTACACAAATTGTTTTAAATCAAAAATGGAAAAGCTTGCAAATATATTAAATGCCATGTAATAAAAAGTGATAGTTATTATTTATTTATTCATTTATCGTATGGCTTTTAGTGCCGGGAGTGTCCGAGGACATGTTCGGCTCGCCTGAGTCTGTAGCTGCTTCCAGTGGACACCCTTAGGGTGAGCTACAAGTTTCGTTTAATTTCAAGTAGTTCCAACTTTCGCTACCAGATATCAATGATACCTAGTGGTGAACGTTGGAACTTTGATAGATAGTGATAGTAAAATGATGTTATAAAAAATGAGAGATCTACCTTATAAACTGCCTACGTCAATACTCCATTAATTTTGTTCGATACTGTAGTGACAGAAGATATCGCTGTCAGAAGAATGAAGAAGCGTAAATATATGTAGGCTAAATTGTCGCTTCAATTGGAAAATTTGTGAGAAGAAAAAACGTAACAAATATTATATAATAGTCTTCTAACCTTAAATATTCAGTCGATTCCCAACTTGATGGCCCACTCTGTTGTTTTAGTTGTTTAATGGGTAACGCAATGTGCAGGATATTTACCAAACACAGCAATCAAGCATATTATACAATCATTTTTTATTTTATATTTATTTTTTATTTAGTCAATTTACCCTCTAGGTTGGTGGTACCCACGGACTCAGCGAGGGAACTCACCACTACCGCCTCTATGGGCAGTGTCCTGGAGCCTGGAACATCTGGTCGGGATGGATACAACTGGGGAGATTGATCAGCACTTCGCCCAGGCGGCCTCACCTGCAAAGTGAACAGGGGCCTTATGAGGGATGGGAAGGGATGGAAGATTGGGATGGATAGGCGAGGGAGAGGGAAGGAGGCGGCCGTGGCCTTACAGTAGGTACTGTCCCCGATATCCGGATAGTAGGCTGTCAGATATCCGCCCCCTCCATCGGATTGCCAATAATCAATCGCACCGGCACAGCTACCTCAATGAAAATGGCACTGACAGATACTACCGAGATTAGAGCACAGCAGTTAACAAGAAATTATTGTGGAACACACCAAAATATACGGGGGTTCATACTTACCTTTACTTACCTCTTCAAATTAATCTCGGGTATGGGTTGCCAACTGGATCACTTAAAGTATGCCCTCACAATAACCTCCACCATGATATTTAAAATGAACCAAGACGGAAACAAGAAACTTGAAACTGTACAATAATTTATTTCACATGAAGGGAATGATTCTAACAAAAATTCAACAAAAAACACGTGGCAATCAGGAGCCATTGTCAATATAATCATGTCCTCCTGTAGGACTTGTAAACGTTACATACAAAATCTCAGCTTTACTAGCTTATAAAGAACGTAATAATAGTAATACACTTGGAATGGATGAGGGAATTGGGACGAGACATGTAGCAATTGTTTTCCTCTTTCATAAACATCACACTTTATTTATAACTGCAAGCCTGCTATTTAGTCGACCTTGGCCTCTAACATACAGTTGTCAGGCCAGCTGCGCCATGTCGCATGCCTACGTCGTCAAGTGGACCCAACTGTCCGGCCAACGTTAGCATATGCTCGTAACCTCGGAGCCTAGCTCCTTTTCAAACACTTTAAATGTCCTCAACTCAACTCAAATATTATCACGCAAATCTTTTAAATGCTTCAATCACATGTTACTGGATTACTCTAATAATCCCAAAACTTGTTTAATTACATAATCCACTTGTATAATTAGCGTTCTTTAGAGTATATTAACAAAACGCTTATTGTTTATAACAAATGCTCATTAATTGTTTATAACAATTATAAATTGTTTATAATATTGTCAAACGACAATTGAAAAATTTATACAGGCCTCTCTTAATCCCTTTCGTTTCACATTATTGTTAAAGATATTTACACAATTATTTACAATGTTAATATTATTTATTTTAGAAATACATTAAACCACACGTTTATCCGGTTGATAATTACTCAAATCAGGTTAATATAATCGACCAATGAAGGTTAGTTATAATTAAGCTTATATTCAGGTTTAATAAGTTTTTATAATAATTATTATTATTAGTGACGGTAACCTCCATTCAAAATCGTTATCTCAAATTATTTAAACACTCTTGTTAATTTTAACAGTAACTTCACATGATTAATTTTCAAAGGACCTGGACAATAAACTCAGCGGAAAAATACTTCGCTCAAACGCACAAAATTGCATAAAATAGGCCCAGAATTCATCATATATTTCAATATATATGGCATAAAAATCTTCCACAATACATACAAAAAAAACTCCACTTACAAATTCATTAACTTCATTAATATTACTGTGGGAATCTCCTTCACTTATTCAAGGGCATTATTCATCAGCGACTTTTACACGTCCACTGAACTAACGATTATACATCCATAGTTCCACTTTAAAAATTCTTATATTCATTAATTGTTTCAAAACTGTTATTTATTTAACCTTCGTGGGTTTCATTCATGAATCGATATGAAGTAAAAATTTGCCAATCACAAATAAATTTAATAGCAAATACGATTAGACACGCCTCTCTGGTCTATCAAAAATTGAGATTAATATCTTCAAAGTAATGTAGTATAAAAATACTATCTTCAAAAAAAGTTCATCTAAACTGCAAAATAATCGAATAGAATACAATTAGACTTTGGAATGCAAACATTATTGTTCCAATCTAGTATTGAGAAAAACTCCTATCAAATGTTCATTACTATAGTGTATTCAATAAATCGTAATCAAAGTTCATAGTTCATAAAATTGTCTGTAATGCAATGGTATTTCAGAACTGACGATAAATGTCTATGTTGCAATCATGTTCATAAAACGACTAGTATTTCCAAGATCGTCGATACAGAAATAGATTTTAACGCTCTAAAATCTTTTAATTATTCTTCTTTCTTGAGGATGACAGAAAATTGGTCAAAGTAATTTACTGAAAAGAATTACTTTAATAAAGTGGCACGCTGTCTGAATTCAAATCTGCCATAGAAAATCGTTAACTTTACAGTCAAATCGTGACTTCAAAGATAATGCAAATTACTGGAATCTAGATATCAGTCTCAACTGATCCAAATTATTGAAATCTGCCACTGACATAACAAAGTCTCAATAAATCGTAGAAAAAGGCATAACTCATCGAAGTGTACTGAGTACAGAAATATCAAGCAAGAATATGGGGCAAAATATAGGACAGAACATATGGGAAAAATGGTTGCTCAGACATCGCTAAATGGCTCAAATAAAACAAGAAACGTTCACGACTACCTTATCTGTTGATTGAAGTTCCAGATGAAAATTTCCAAAGAAGACTGCTGATAGTTCCATTTCACCAACGTAAAGATGTGCTCCGTCCTCGAACCTGGAACCAGCGCCCTCGGAGAATAGAACTGCTTCCTCCTCCGGAAATTGCACTGCTCCGTGTATACGATAGACATCCTTCTGGCAAAACTCTTCTTTGTGAGCCGGGTCCTCCCTGGCCTCTCTTGATAATTCCCTGAAGTTCTGGTAGAAATTCGCCATGAAGTTTATTGCAATTATTTCCGCAGAAATATTCATAATTGTAGCGTATGAAAATATTTCCACTGCCATTTGATATTATTCAGCGATGGATTACGACGCATGAGTGTAGTTGGATGTTCACTACATGCTCGCTTTTGTAGAAAGACGATTAGCGAAGTTCCATGCTGCTATTTCACTCCAATGATATATGTCCCAATTGCATAAAGTCCTTAGCCTTCCATCTCCATTTCTGTTATAATCATAGTTGAAAGAACTGTCATATTATATTGTTCCATTCTATAATGTAGCGTTGTATCACCAAATTCAATATGTAGTATCACGGTTGCAATACCCGCGTCAGCCGTAGCGTAGAATGTGATATTATAAAAGTGCTTCTCAGGTGGCGAGAAAATCACTTTTGTTGGCAGTCTTAAAATGCCAATATCTTCCAAATTATAATCTTGACAATGTTCAACCTTTATACACACTTTAATATAGTACTGCACAATAGAATTAGCTTAAAGGCATTAGTCAACTCTTGATATATTATCCTGTAGACGCGTTAATGTGTGCGTTTCAACATCGCCTAGTTTCAATCACCGTAAAATGGAACTGCGGCACGCTCCGTACTCGTTCAATGCGGAGGGCTATACCACACGCGCTAAAGACGACTTGCTTCACTTATTCACTCGAAAACGACTATATGGTATCAGAAATATATATGCGATATGAGACACATGAGGTATGAGAGCTCCTCTCTGCTGTGCAAGACCTTTTATCAACTTCTTAAGGGGCGTATCCATCCCTTCCATAGCTTGTTTCTCCGTCATTGCTAGAATTTCTAACTTTGGCTATACTTGACGGATTTTCAAATTTCAAAAACTCAAAAATAATTTCTTCAAAATTCCAAATCAATGCCATAACTGAAAATAGGTTTCCACAATTCTGCATTCCAAAAGTAATTAAATATGATAGTTTCAGTAATCTCCGTCTCCCTCCAAACTATCATTCATTGGTTCGAGTCTTTCCTCCAATCGCGTAACTTCTTCCTTAGCACAATTCCATGTTTCCCTGCGACTGCGTCGTAAATCTCAGATCTTTCTCGAACAAAATCATGACGTCACCAAGAATCTCAGTTCAATCAGCCTACTTGCGTGAAGTCTGCGTCATCCGTGCTTACGTCATGAATATCCACGTCACAACTATGACAGCCATAACTTAATTCACATTTGCCAATACAGCCACCGTGGTCTCAATATAATTCAATTTACGGGGGCAGTACCATCCCGGCATTTGCCCGAAGACGAAGTGGGAAACCACGGAAAACCACATCGAGGATGGCTGAGGTGGGAATCGAACCCCCGCTACTCATTTGCACCACCCGAGGCTGAGTAGACCCCGTTCCAGTCCTCATACCACTTTTCAAATTTCGTGGCAGAGCCGGGAATCGAACCCAGGACTTCCGGGGCGGCAGCTAACCATGCTGACCGCTACGCTACGGAGGTGACATACAATCATTGAACCTCTAAAAATTTAGTCGATTTACTTGTACGATTAATAATGTAATTAAACGTTTCCTCAGTGTTTGACTAGGCAGTTTTAATATGATAATACTATCAGTCAACACGTTTTTTTAAAATTATTACCATTGTCATAATGGTCAATGTTTACGCATTTTACAAATAGGGATGGTAAGGCATATAAGATATTTTTTAAAACTTCAATCTATGTGGCTTCGGTGGCATAGTTGGTAGCATGCTGAGCTTCTATGTCCAAAGTCGTGAGTTCAAACCCGGCCGAAGTCGTCAGATTTTTAAGAGCGTTAAAAATCCCTCCGTATGCCTTCCTTCGGAGGGGAAGTGAAGCCGGTGGGCCCATGTCATAGATTTATGGCATGATAAAGAACCTTCCACTAATTACACTTGTGTGAAGCTAAATTATAGGGTAGATTTGACTGACGCTCTTAGGTTTCAACCTTCGTCGCCAGGAGCCGACTGCGGTGGCATCTAGGAACTATGTTCAGAACTAGTTGGTCGTTGACGGTGGCGTTTGGTAGCAAAAGTTGGAAAATCGAATTTCTGCAGTCCTTACTTGAATTTAAAACACATAACACACACTAAAACAGTGATCACAATTAACACCGGTTATCAGACAGATACCACACACACCTAAAGTACACGGGGCTACATGACCGCGTTGTCGCAGCCCCTAAACTAAGGAACCAACCAACCAACACTTCAATATACTGTATGTGATTCTTACAATTTCTGTATTAGGTCTCGGCCCCCCGACATCCTCTGTCTGAACATGGAGGAGTATGGTACCAAGGTGACCTCCTCGTGACGTATCCACTAGCGTTCTTGGCTGTAGCCCTGGAGACCCGGGTTTGATTCCCGGCACTGCCAAGAAATTTGAGTTCTGGTGTAAAGGCTGGAAATGGGTACACTCAGCCTCGTGAGACAAAACTGAGAAGAGGAGGGTTCGATTCCCATCTCAACCATCCTGGGAGTGGTTTGCCTTGGTTCTACGCTTCTTCTCCAGTCAAATGCTGGGCCGCCTCCTTTCCAATCATATCACTAATTTATAACACACTAGTACAGCCTTCACAATAACACAGGTTATCACAAATTCCACACACACCCAAATACGCGGGACCGTATGATCAGGATGTCGCAGCCCCTAACATAAGCAAGAACAACAACGGTACCAAGGTGATAGTAGTCTATGTCATTTTCTTACCCCTCATAGACCTTAGCTTTGAAATAATTCATTAAAGGTAATACCTCAAGACTAATATCCATGAACTTGATATTAAGTGTCCTACATTGATTGGCTGTTAAGCCACCATATGTCATAATATCATGTCTAAACACTGCAAATTCTGAGAGAACGAAATCAGAGAGGAACAGTTGTGCTGACAAATGTCCTGTGAGCACTCGAAAGATTACGACTGAAAATGTCAAGGCCATCAATGCGTTACTTCCGTGGCAAAGTGGCTTTAAAAACAATTTGGTCCAGCCAATTCCGCTTGAAAGGCTTCGCGACCTAATTTGGAGGCTGGAATGAATTACTTCCAATTGGTTTAACACTAATTTGGAGCCAGAGCTGTGTAATGGTTGCGACGTAGCGACAGGTGCGTTCGCCTTTTCTCGTATTTCTAAGGCAGTCTCAAAGATAAGTCACTAAATGCCGAGAATGGAAAGTAGAATCCATATTTTGATTTCTCATTGTAATATGCTTTCATGGACACCTACTTGGAAGGAAAGAAACATGTTCGAAGAAATGAATATACAGGGAGAATTAAAATTGTGACTGCCTATTCAGAGAAAATACCCGACTAAATATGAAGTCACAACATTCATAGGCATTTCGATAAATGAAGTTATAAAACTTCGAACATCATTTCACGTTGGAAATGAATTCTAATCCTCTCGATAGGAACGTGATAGAGCATGCTGTTCCGGCCGAGCTGCTCACTGGTGAGCAGAGGAGTACTCGCCGCCTTGCTTGAATTAACCTGCAACATGCAATACAGCTCTGCTGTGCGGGCTGCCGTCACTGCGCGGTGGTTACATCAAGACTGGCAGGAAGAGGATGGACTTGTGTTATGACTAGGGCTCGGAATGTTAGGTGCTAAAAATCGGGAAAATATTTATTTTGTATATATTAAAAATACCTGAAATATGTGACAAAAAATAAAAATATTTAATTATAATTTAGTTTATTAATGAGAATATAAACAATATGCAGTACTCACGAATGCAATATATTTTATGTCTCACTGACTACTATACTCAACGGGATACATCTTCAGGTTTTCCATCACAAATGACCGACAATTATCGCGAAACACTTCTGAAAGCGCGAAACTGAGGGCAACATGTCTCTTGCGCTTGAGGTGTTGTGTAACTTAAGATCGCTGTTCAGTCTTCAGTCTTGATTGCTTTCCCACATGGTAGTGGCTTCGGTGGCGTAGTCGGTAGCATGCTGAACTGCTATGCCCAAGATAGCGGGTTCAAACCCGGCCGAAGTCGTCGGATTTTTTAAGAGCGTTAAAAATCCTTCAGTATGCCTTCCTCCGGAGGGGAAGTAAAGCAGGCGGTCCCATGTCATAGATTTATGGCATGTAAAAGATCCTTTCACAGACTAAACTTGTGTAAAGCTACATTTGTTAGGTTAGATTCTGTCAGAACGCTCTATCAAAGTTCCAACGTTCGCCACTAGGTATCATTGATATCTGGTGGCGAAAGTTGGAACTACTTGAAATTGAACGGAACTTGTAGCTCACCCTTTAGGGTGTCCGCTGGAAGCAGCTAGAGACTTAGGCGTGCCGAACATGTCCTCGGGCACTCCCGGCACTAAAAGCCATACGATAAATAAATAAATAAATAAATAAATAAATCCCACATGGTTGGCAGAACAGAACGCCCCCATCAGAAATAAAATTATCTTTTGAATTCTGCAATAGACGATAACTTGTAGTTGTTTTTACGTTAGGCAATGTAGAACTGCCTTACACTTCACAGTGCCAGAAATGAACAGCATGTGAGTGACACTGATTCCAGGTAGCTGGGGAGGGGGAAGGTCTAGCACATGGGGCAATATGGCTTAGGACAAGGACATCTCCGGCTTCCACAGTGAGTGGCACGGGGCGACAAGTTAAGATTAACACCAGTTGTAAGCTGACATACGCTCTGCATGAAGATTAGATAGCTCACAGGTTCAGTAACACAGAACAAAAATGCAATAAACTGAAAGATCTAGCATAGAGATTTTAAAAAAATGTAAATATTATGTCTTTTTATGTGTTAATAAGTGAAAAGCAGGAATTTATGTATTTATAGAAAAAATGCTTAAAATATGTATTTACATAACAAAATATTTATTTACCTAAAAATCCGAGCCCTAGTTATGACCTTCGCTCAGTGACGTATTTTGGCTATCACCCCCTGGCCCTCTCTAACTGAACTCCGAGCAACACTGGTGAGTACTCGCATACTCAATTTCGTGTATTTGGAACAGCCTGTTGAGGATTAGAGTTAGCACTACAGACACAGGGAGCAAGTCTCTTGTCGTGAGTGAGTATGAGTCACTGTATGCTTTGATTCTATCGCGTCGAACAAGGCCAATGCATATTTACTGTACGAACTACAATAATGACAACGACGAACCTATGTATTCAGTTCGTGACTTTTGAGTCACACGTAGGTAATCACGTGGTTACCATTACAACTATTAGGATGTCTCATAAGTAATGTTTTTTTTTTTAATGTTCGACGATGTCGAAATGTTAACATTATGTGTCAGAAAACTGTATCATAATGAGGCTCATTATAACACTATTTTTAGCCTATTTTCAATTTTGAAAAAATAGGCTTATGATATCACCTTTTGTCCGTGTGTGTGTGCGTGTGTGTGTGTGTGTGTGTGTGTGTGTGTGTGCGTGTGTGTGTGATTCGTGTGTGTGTCCCCCCATAATAAAATCGAAACGGCTGGAGCGATTTCAATGAAACTCGGGAAGTTCATAGCACTATTCCCGGTGACCTGGACCGTGCCTTTCAAATTTTGTTACGTCTCTCCAATCCAACATGGCGGCTGTGCGAAATATTTCACTAGCATTCAATATCTCCGAAACTATTACCGATATCGCCCTGAAATTGTGTACGATGATAAAAGGCACTACTAGAAGTTCAGCTATGAGACTTTCAAAAACCTGGTGACTACAAAACCAACATGGCGGCCAAGCGAAAATGAGATCTTTAAATAGACTTTTCTCGCGATTTAACCATCTAAATGTAATGAAACTTGGTACAGCAAATGTTTATACACATTGTAATGCACTGGAGTCTAATTTAGTTCAATTGTTTACATAACCTCAAAATGGCGGCTGTGCGAAATATTTCACTGACATTCTATATCTCCGAAACTATTACAGATATCACCCTGCAATTTTGTACGGTGATAAAGGCTACTGATACAGGTATACCTATGTATATTTCATAAACCTGTAAAGTACGAAACGAGCATGGCGACCAAGCGAATTTAAAATATTTTAATAGACTTTTCTCGTGATTTACCTCTCTGAGCGCAGTGAAATGTGGTACAGTAATTGATTTTGCAGATTGTAATGCACTGCCATCTAATTTAATTCAATTGCTTACATAACCTCAAGATGGCGGCTGTGCGAAATTTTAAAATTAAGTTTTAATTTCTTGTGTCGTAATCATGCGATCGAAGTGAAAGTTTGAATAATGAAGCTAGGCAATAATTGTCCTTGAATGGTACATAACTCAATGGCCTATACACATAACACTCCTAAATGGTGAGCTCCCGAAATATTTAGACGGTTCTCAATATCTATGAATCTTTTACAGCAACCAAACTGAATTTTTTAATGTTCATAGAGACTATGAACATATGTTCACCTATAGGACTTTCAGGAACCTGGTGAGCACAAATTCAACATGGCGGCGACGCGAAGTATAAATATTTAAATGGACGTTTCTCGTGAATTAACTATCCGAGTGCCGTGAAACGTTTTACGTTAAATGCTTATACGAATGTTGATCCACTGGCATCTAATTTATTTCAATGGTTTGCATTATCACAAGATGGCTGCTGTGCGTAATTTTAAAATCTCGTTTTGACTTCTTGTTGTCTAATCATGCGATTGAAGTTTGAATACCACACGTACACAATAATCTTAATGTAATAGTACAAAAATAAAAATCCAACCTGGCGACCATCTGAAATATTTAGACGGTTCTCAATATCTACGAATCTGTTACAGCAATTAAACTGAAATTTTGTATGTTGATTGTGGCAGTTAACATAAGTAGGATATATGAAAATAGGCTGTATAGTTCTTCACGGAACTACTTGTTCATTATGAAACAGTTTCTCCCACCAATCAGAGCTCAAGAAACAGTTGTGTGACCAATTAGGTAAGGATACATTCGCGCATGCGCTCAAAATCCAACATATTTCTGTGTTGGCAAGCAAAGTGAATGGTCTCTGCTTTCGGAGTGCCTTGACCATGCATGCGCTCTGTTCAGTCAGCAAAGCCAAAGCCAGCGCGCCCTGTTCACTAACTGAATTAACTGAATCTCACAGATATTTATGAACATTTATGTTAAAACATATAATAAAGTTATAATTATGGTCGAACATAAACAGTCGTATGCAACTCGCCTATAATGGTAATTAAGACACTCGTATGGAAATTATAAAACTCGCTAAGCTCGTTTTATAAACATACTCGTGTCTTAATTATTGCCATTATAGGCTCGTTGCATAATGTACTATTTTAATTTGGTGTTTTATAAGATAGAATTGGTTTTCATTGGTTCACCAACGTACTTGACAGGAGGCCATGCCTAGAATTGCGTATATTACGAGAATGTATCAGGCGCCAGTTGTTGATACACAGTCACAAATGGAACTTACAAAGTTGGAGGTTAGGGTCCTTCTAAAGCACTACTGGGAATAAGATTACAAAGCTGCTTTCGTTGGTTGAGGAGTGTTTGAAGTGGAAGGAGAAGGTGTCGTTAGTGAGCTTGTGGCACAACGATGGTTCCAACGTTTCAACACTGGAGAAGAAAACACTAGAGATTTACCGCGTTTTGAACGAAATAAAGTATGGGATATTGAAAATACACGTAGAGTATTGGAAGAAAATCCGGAAAGAAGTACTCGTAGGTTGTCAGAAGAATATTGCTCAACAAAAGATACCAAATATCACCAGATTAAGAAACGGAAATCAAGCAGAAACTGCAGATCATGAATTGACCCCTGAACAGGCTTAACGTAGAGTGGTCATCTGTTGTCAGCTTATCAGTAACCCCATGAATAATAGATTTATCAGGAGAATTCTTACATATGATGAAAATTACAGGCTCATCGAAAAATAATGCCAACATTTCAAAAAATTATAGCACCGAAACCCTTTATGTTAAACGTGTAATTCTTTCACTGAACGCCAGCAGGTTAAAGTAAGTTTTGTTTTGGAGGGGACGTGACATTGCTATGCGCACACTAGATGCGCAGTAGCCAAGGTCGTCCGGGGGCGCGCGCGCAAATGAAGTTCTGACCTCACCCCTTTGGAATATTTTTTTCTGGCGGTACATTCAAAACATTGTGTATGAAGAAAAAATTCGGGATTTGGAGCACCTGCGGGAGCGAATTTCTGCCGCCATCTTGACAGTTACTCCTGAAATGATTGCACGTACCAATCCAGCCATTGGGAAAGCGTGCGTTCAATGCTGATGTTGGTGGTTGGCATGCCCTAGATTATTTCTCTACAGTGCCTGTTTCCTTAAACTGATTAAACCATCGAATGACAGCTTTGTAATCAGGTGCAGTTTGTCGGGCGGTGCAGTCATTGGTGCACGCGCCCCTGGCCGACCTTGGCTACTGCGCATCTAGTGTGCGCATAGCAAGGTCACGTCCCCTCCAAAACCAAACTTACTTTAACCAGCTGGCGTTCAGTGAAAGAACTACACGTTTAAAATAAAGGGTTTCGGTGCTATAATTTTTTGAAATGTTAGCATTATTTTTCGATAACCCAGTATGTGTATTACCACAACCCTGACGCGTTGAAACAGTGGCTCAGTCCCCGTCCCCCTACCAGTCATCGTTAAAAAGGATCGGTTCGGCCCCAAATTGATGTTGTGTATCTCGTGGAATTTTGAAGGAGTGATTCACTGGAAGTTAAGGCCTATTCCAAATGGGCGTTCAGTCAATGCGGATCATTATTCTCAACAACTGGAACGAGCTCATGAAATTTTGAGACAGCATTAACCGAAATAGAAATCGCTTGCTGCACCAACAACATAGGCAAACATTCAGGAATTGGGAGGAGTTAAACTAATCCCACATTCAGCATACAGACCTGATCTTGCGCCTTCGGATTATCTTATTATTCGATCCATGGCCTATTTCTTGTATGGAAGAAATTTCGAAAACATTGCAACTGTGGAAGGGGGTCTTGCCGAATTCTTCGCATCAAATCCCAGGGACTGATGCCGTCGCGGGATGAGAAACCTCGCTAAAAGATGGCTTAAGACCATAAGATCTGATGGCCTCTACTTTGAAGAATAGTTTAATTACTTGTCAGAAAACATTCCAAATAAACCTTTCTAACTGTTTGAGTCTTCAGTCTCTTGACTGGTTTGATGCAGCCCTCCATACCTCCCTGTCCTGAGCTAATCGTTTCATCTCTACATAGCTACCACACCCTACATCCGAGGCAATCTCTTTAACATATTCTAACCTTGGTCTACCCCTACAGTTCTTGTCATCAACCCTTCCTTCCATAACTGAACTTGCTATTCCTGGGTGTCTTAATATGTGTCCTACCAACCTATCTGTTCTCTTCATTAGCAGTCGCCAGAAACATCTCTCCTCTCCCACTCGTCTTAATACCTCTTCGTTTGTAACCCTATCTACCCATCTGATCTCCATCATTCTCCTGTAACACCACATTTCAAATGCTTCAATTCTCCTCTTTTCTGCTGCACCACTAGTCCAAGTTTCACGTCCATTGAGCGCCACGCTCCAGACAAAGGCTTTCAAAAATGACTTCCTAATACCTAAATCTATATTCGATGTCAACAGATTCCTTTTTTGTAGAAATGCTTTCCTTGCCTGAGCCAACCTACTTTTTGTGTCATCTTTGCTTCGCCCATCACTGGTTATTTTGCTTCCTAAGTAACAGAAGTCTCCTACTTCTTTCAGCTTTTCACCTGCCAATTTGATGTCCATAGAGGTTTCTGATTTATTTCGGCTGCATTCCAGTATTTTTGTTTTCCTTCGTAAGACAGAGTCCATACCATTCAAAAAAAAAAAGTCCTCTCGGCACGCCGGAAGGCGGAGGTAGATTTCACCGGACAAACTTGGGGATAGGCGAAAATAGGCAGAAAATGCAGATTTTCGTAGAAGGACCTGACCTCATTTATTGCGAGAAGGTATTTTATAATTGGAGCTTAATTAACTTTGTTTTTCGTCATTTTATGCTTATTTTAAACATTTTATTGTCTTATGGGAACGGTAACCTTCTTGTCATTAAGGGTCCATTTTTATACTTGTGGTCACACTGTCCTTACGCAAGGTTTCGACACTGATGTGTAACTATGTAACGGTCTGTTACTTCTTCACGCAAAATTATATCTCCCGCAGAGATTTTGGTTGGTTCCTCAGTTTAGGGGCTGCGACAACGCGGTCATGTAACCCCGTGTACTTAGGGATGGTTGTATTAGTCTGTATTTCAGGCAAGGACTGCAGACGGTCAATTTCAAGCAGTAGTTCCTAATGTTGCTACCAGGTACTACCGTCAACGACACCTAGCTGTGAACTTGGCTACTAGATGCCACCGCAACCAGCAACTCGCAACGAACGTTGGAACTTCCCCTCCAAAGGAAAGCATACTGAGGGATTTTTAGCGATCTTAGAAATCCGACGACTTCGGCCGGCTTTGAACTCGCGACCTTGGGCATAGACATTCAGCATGCTACCAGTTACGTCACCGAAGCCGCTTCACACTTAGTCAGATGGAAATCTGAATCTGATCTCGTGCAAGTGCGTTATCTTGGCAACGTCTGATGGCTCATCCCTCATCAATTTAATAGTGTTGCCATGGCAACCACTGATAGCTCTTGGCATTTTCTTATAATTCCCAAATCATTTTTCTCATCCCTTGGCATAATGGTGGCTCATATCAAAAATTCTTTCAGACAAAAGTTTTAGGTAATTATTAGGGGAATATTGTCCATTTTGTACGGATTTGATAATGTGCTTATTAAGAGAGATATGATTAATGTTTCCCGAAAAAAACACTTTTTCCCACCCCTTTAGTCAATGGTTGGTGCTATAAAAAAAACTCTTCAAACAGAAATTTTTGGGCTTTATCCGATACATAATATGAACGTTGAACGGATTCGATATTTCACATATTAAGAGAGTTATAGCCTTATTTCACTTTTTCGAAAATAAAAGCCCCCCATTTTCACCCTCTTCGACCAATTTAGCCCAGTAACGAACTCAACCGAGATTTTATAGGTACACATATTCGGTAAAAAATTCAAAGTGATTGGTGCAAAATTACGGCAGTTATCGTGTCCACAAGATATATATATATATACATACATAAATTATATATAAACTTTTGAACTGACGGTGGTTTTGGGGTCAGGGGGATGTCAAACGCGAAGATATGTCGAAATTTTCCGGAAGTCGAAACATGGTACCCATTGCAATAGCTAGCTTTTTAAAGAAATCTACCTCTGGTTGGTTCCTCAGTTTAGGGGCTGTGACAACGCAGTCATCTAACCCCGTGTACTTTGGGTGAGTGTAGAATCTGTCTGATAAACGGTGTGAATTGTAATGGCTGCATTAGTCTTAATTCAGGTAAGGACTGCAGACGGTCAATTTCAAGCAGTAGTTCCTAATGTTGCTACCAGGTACTACCGTCAACGACACCTAGCTGTGAACTTGGCTACTAGATGCCACCCCAACCAGCAACGAACGTTGGAACATTCCCTCCAAAGGAAAGCATACTGAGGGATTTTAGTGCTCTTAGAAAATCCGACGGCTTCGGCCGGCTTTGAAACCGCGACCTTAGGCATACACATTCAGCATGCTACCAGTTGCGTCACCGAAGCCGCTTCCCACTTAGTCAGATGGAAGTACTGAATCTGATCTCGTGCAAGTGCGTTGTCATGGCAACGTCTGATGGCTCATCAATCATCAATTTAGTAGTGTTGCCATGGCAAACTCTGATAGCTCTTGGCATTTTCTTATAATTCCGAATTCATTTTTCTTATCCCTTGGCGTAATGGTGGATCACATGAAAATTTATTTCAGACAAAAGTTTTAGGTAATTATTAGGGGAATATTGTCCATTTTGTACGGTTATGATATTGTGCCTATTAAGAGAGATATGATTAATGTTTCCCGAAAAACCCACTTTTCCCACCCCTTTGGTCAATGGTTGGTGCTATAAAAAAACTCTTCAAACATACATTTTTGGGCTTTATCCGACACATAATATGAACGTTGAACGGATTCGATATTTCACATATTAAGAGAGTTATAGCCTTATTTCACTTTTTCGAAAAAATCCCCCCATTTTCACCCCCTTCGACCGATTTAGCCCAGTAACGAACTCGACCGAGATTTTATAGGTATACATATTAGGTAAAAAAAATCAAAGTGATTGGTGCAAAATTACGGCAGTTATCGTGTCCACAAGAAACTGATATACATATATATATATGATGTACCCGATACCTAGTTTAGGCTATCGGCTACGCCAGCAGACATTAAGCTGTAGTTGAGGTTTTGGGAAGAATTAGGAAAAGATAGCGCACCGATCGCGTCAAGAAGAATGTCAAGATGACGTAGGAGGTCTAGAATCAAGGAGGCATTGACGTCTGTAAGAAGATGGAATTATGGATAGAGATGTGAGGCTTTATTGAGATATTTATGGAATTATAGCAATTAAACATCTTAGAAGAGGATATATAACATGCATTATATGAGGAAATAATTTTATGGAAGTCCGATAACCCTTAAGTTATTTTATAACGGAATAGCCGAGATGATCTGGGTTCGAGACTATGATCGTGACGCGAGAGCACAGTGGTGGGGGACTACGCCACGTGCCTGCGCCGAGCACATAAGCGAGAAGACAGTGCCAGCAAGTTCAGTTGAGCTCAGTCAGACGAGCAGGTAGGAGCAGCTCTATAGCGCAAGCGAGACGCACAGTGAAGGTCACGTAACATACCGAAACTGTCACGGCAGAGTGTAGGCGACAGTTCCTGCATCGCCGAGCAGCGAAGGCCAGGCGGGTCATTGATCCAGGCGGACTAGCCGAGGGTGCAATCACAGATGGCCGGGATATGTAGAACCGCACTGCAAGTAGTTGGAGACTTTATTACAAGTTACATTTCAACGCAGTTTGAACACAGTCTTTTATGAATAGCTTTATGACTATGCTTTTCTATAACGCATTCAAAGCTACTTTAACTATTTCAAGTAAACGGAATGTTGTTAGCATAGGCACCGATGAACATTAGATCGTGCATTAATAAGATTTATTTCTTATGCAGTTTCATGAATTATCAAATACCGACAACTACAGGGTGTTTCGTAAACTTGAACACTCTCAAGTAAAATTTCATTTTACGAAAGTGAAACTTAGCAGTCATTTGAGACTGAACTTGCAATACTCAAACTGAACATTTAACGGAACAGTGGCGTAACTTAGAAGAGGAGTAGGGGGTCCGCTGTTTCCATGAACATTTTCGAGAGGAGTTGGACAATATCCGCTATGGGTAATCCGAAGTTCAACATGTCCGAGTAGACGCAAATAGAGACAAGATGGCACCGCAGAGCGATGGATTCGATTCCTGACGAGAGGAGTCCACCAGCTGATTCACTTGGGATTTCGAATGCAATCGTCATTTCATGGATGGAATGATATTCGCGCCGATCTTTCGAGAAATTCTTTATGTAGGGAAAATCGACGATCTTGGAAATTTAATTACAGCTGATTATGAAAGGTACTGTAAGAGTCATAACTACCTGATACGATTATTTTCATGAATACTGGGCACACATGTATATTTTTCTAATAGGAGTGATACGATTATTAAGACATGGTTTGAATTTATATACTTCGAATTTGCTAGAATATGGAGTGACCATATGATATGGCAGGCATCATTATACGAAATTCTCACCATTGATTGGCTTTATTAAGCAGATGTTTGGTCTTTTAGACATTTTTCCAGCTAGGATAATTTTTCATAAAATAGTTTTTTTTTTTTTGTGTAACGAGTACTTCGAACTCGTGATCTGCAATTGATTATCAAAAATTTACTTCGTCAGTTCATTGCATACTAGCGAGTGTGTATTATTCATCAGTAGGGATTTTTTCCATTGGATTGTTTGGAGATATTAAGAAGTTATTCACTTTAGTGAATGAACATCGCTTTTATATGACAACTAGAAACTTGTTGATTCCTATGTGGTACATTCACTCATATAGACTACGAGATGGGGTCCTTCGTATTTATACGATTGTATGATGGCTACTCATCTTACCCATCGTTCAGGGAACTATCATCCAAGTCGACGGGGCGAGGTCTTTCGTATTTATACGACTGTACGGTGGTTACACATCTTACTCGCCATTGAGGGACTCATTTTTATCATCCGAATGTACATTAGGATTGTAAGTGATTCTAAAAAGGAACTACTAGTCACATATCAGTCGAAATTTTGTTAAATAAAGTAACGATAAATGTCAACAGGATTGCATTTAGTAATTCTTGTTTGCCAATCCAATATTTTGTTGCTATACTCTTTTGAGAGTAATTTCAGTTTAACAGCTGTTACAGCTGATGCTTTGATGATTTTTTATAATTGTGTTTGATACCTTTGAGAAGGATTTAAAGTAATTGAATCTTGTAAGATTAATCATTAATGGTCAGATTTATTTTAAGGCAGATCAGTATTGCAGATTTTGATGTGAGAGATTATAGCACATTGGTGTTTTTCTGTGATGTGAGTTAAGAATTGTAAGAGAATTTATGCTATTTGAAAGCAGATCTTAAATTACTGAAGTAATATTTTTCCAATTGTTTAAGAAGTTGTCTAGATGTGATCAGAGTAATTACAGTTATTGGAGATTATGTACGTTGATAATTTGAAGCCAGTTATATATTTTTTGTAGATCATGCAACATGGTTAAGTGGAGTTTGTGGTAGGCATTTTGTGGAAGTTGCCATGTGATAGTTGCAACGTTGATAATGTATTTTGAGGCAGACATGAGGTCGTCGTACCCAGTCTAGCGTAATTGTTGAGATTCATGCTGTATGTGCTGAATATTTATGGAGTTTTGTGGAATTATTATTGTATTCAAATGTGATATTTGAAGTATTGAAGAAATGTAATGTCGTTGTGGATAGCTTGATCCAACGTGATGTCGTGGAGGCAATAATATTTTTTGGCATGATAAATTAAATACGAGATATAACTTGGAAGTAATAAAACTGTAAGACAACGTTCTATAAACCATATTAAACAATTTGTTAGGAAATTAAACAAATAAATGAAGTTGATAATACAAGATTTTCTGAAATAATAATTAACGAAATAATAATCTGAGATTTAAGCATATTAACGATCTGACCTAATGAAATAAAAATCAGAATGACTAGATGAAATAATGAAAATCTAAATAACCAGATGATTGAAATTTAAATAATTTGATAAATTAAATTTTGGAATAAATCGATGAATTAAATAAATGGATGAATTAAAGATTGAATAAATAAACTGATTGAAATAAATTAATAGACGATTGTAATGATGATGAATAACTGAATTAGAAGGTGATAATTAACTAAAGAAGCTGATGATTAATGAATTTATATGGAATTAAAAAAATTTAATTGAAATATAATTTGAAGGAATTGCAACTTGAGTTGAGAATTTAAATGATGTAATGGTGATGAATTAATGATTCTGACAGGAATATGTAGAATTTTGAAGTGAGAATTAATGTGAGAAATATTTAATTTTGATGATGACGATAATGATGACCAATGAGAATTTGAATTTTCTGTAATTCACAGATAAGTGATTGTTAATGACGATGTAAATAGTGTAAATTAATTATGCAATGTTTAGGAGCATTTGATTAACATGTTCAACATTCAAATTATGCCATGCAAACCATAAATTACGTGATATTTAATATGTGTGATTATAATATGTGTATGTTTAGACAGATTAATAACTTTATTAAATCCACATTGATGTTAAATTAAAGAGAAATTAGGTCTCAGGTTTCACAAATGTCAGTGACGAAAGACATAGTGCTACTGTGATCCTGAGAACCCAAGAGAACTTTATAAATTTTTCTTGTTATGTGGATAAAAATAATTTTGGATTAGAAAAGAGATGGTTCGATTTTTGGACAATGACAATTTAACTTTGGCATTCTACCATACTCTTAGGTAGGAGTTATATTTAAAATGTCTGTCTGACTATCAAAGTAAAATAAATTTGTTTTTATCTTAGTTGTGATCTGATGATGGTGTGATGTTCCTTTTTCTTTCCTTGTCTTGAGTAAGGCTTATCCGGAAAGGAAGTGGTTTGCTAGGAATTCAGTTGATGGCGCCCATTTATATTTGCATTATTTTTTTATTAAACTTAAGCCCGTAACGACCCTAGAGATACTTTGTCTCGTGATACCCACTGCTTTTTCGAGAACTCAACTGAATTTCCGACACATTCCTTATTTGATTAGAGGTTCATTTAACTCCGCTCTGTCCTGGAACTCCAGGAATGCGATGTTATAGCAGATGGGTCATCGCATCCCCAGGACGAACGGGTACAGAGAGAGAGAGGGAGAATTGGCGTTATCCAACTAGTGGGGCTCTTCGATTTTGTTTATTCTATGGAATCACATCAGATTTAGATTACTGAGAGATTGATCTCAAGTTCATTTAAGTGTGTTACAAAATTTATTAAACTTAGTCAGACAATGTACTTGTGTGCCCAATCCAGTGTTCATGTTAATCGTATTAGTAATATCATGTTAAGTTATAAGACATTTTTCCTATACCCAAGTGAATGCAGGAATTGAGACATTGTGATGTGTTGTTGTCTAACGTCTCTATATAAAACCTATATTGAAAATATAATTATGTTGCCGGAATATTTATCTAAGGTGTTAGGAGAGTTACAGACGGGTATGTCTGGTATTGCAGAAACTATTTCTAAGATGGAAACGGAAGTTAAAGAACAAATTATTAATTCAGAAGCTAGATTAGAAGCTAAATGGAAAGAGAATTTAAAGTCATTACAGATTAGTAACGAAGCTAATGTAAAATTATTGCAGTGAACTAGTGAAGACAATTTTAAGTCATTAGAAGAAAGGCTACAGTCAAATAGTAAAGATGAGTTGAAGTCATTAGAAACTAGACTACAGACTAGTACTGAAAGTCATTTAAAAGCTAGTGAAGCTAACTTGAAAGCTAACTTTAAGTCATTGGAAGAGAAATTACAGTCTCGTAGTGAAGAAACTAACACTGAATTAGAAAATAAGTTAACCAGATTATAGAATAGTTTAACTTTAAAGAATAATGAGATGCTGAAGACTTTACAATTAGACATAATTGCAGTAAACATGAAAGGAGAGGAAAATGTTCAAATATTAAGAAAAAATATTATTGAATTAGAAAGTAGAGGAGAAGAAAATATTTTTACTTTAAGAACAGACGTTATGTCCATACAGAAAGACATTAAATCAGATGTATCGAAGTTAAGATTCGACATCGATGGTTTAGTGGCAGATGTAGGCAAAATTCAAGAGTGGTCTACCGAAGTATCTTTCGAGACTAAGATTAAAGGTCTAGAAACGAATCTAGGTAAAGAGATTAAAGATTTAAAGACAGTAATTGGGACCATTAAAGAGGAAGTCTTGGGAGAGGTCAATTCTAATTTAAAATCATTAGAAAATCAATTGCAGAAAGATATTAGGAAGATAGACGACGATATAGAGCAAAAGGTTAATGAAAACTTAGCTTTATTTAAAAATAGAGTCGGTGCAATCGTGGAAGAACGGTATAGTGAGGTCGATGCTGAAGCAAAAGAGAAACGTGAAGGGTTAGATGAAAAATTAATCGCAGGTATGGCAAACTTAGAAGCGAGGTTTACGGAGAGCAAGGAAGCGATGAAGATAGATTCAACTCTATTTAGAACAGATGTTGATCTGTTAAAAGAACAAGTCGCGTCAGTAAAGAACACGTGCGAAGGAAAAATTGACAAGTTAAGAAACGACTTAGACGAGTGTAACAAAACGCAGGATGTTACATCGTTAGATGAATTGAAAACGCAGGTCAAGACCGTGGAGAAATTAGCAGAAAACAGGATAACTAAACTAGAATCCATGTTTAACAAGTTCACCAGTCAGAATATCACATCAGGGGAAACATTGATAAATCAGACAGCGATAGACCGCAGTATGACGAATCAAGAAGCGAGCATGGGAGAAGACCGTCAAATGCAACCGAATGTGACATTCGAAAGGGCCAGTTCAACCCCTCAGGATAATCCAAGTTCGAATAGGAATACGTTGGGTCCAAGCGAACGATACTCAGGTCCAGTCACCATTATTAGGAATCTGGATGACAAGCCGAGAAAGTTTTCGGGAAATACAGGAGTCACACCAGTCGAATTTCTGCGAGATATTCGAGACTACATGGCGGAACATAGGGTAGCCAAAGAAAGAGAGCTAAGGATAGTCGAACGCGCCTTAGATGGATCTGCGCTTACTTGGTTTAGAGCGTTCAGAAGCAATTTTGCGAACATGTAGCAATTTGCCATAGCTTTCTTGAGGAGATTTTGGAGTGCCGAGGATCAACTTAACGTAAGAGCGGAAATGTACTCAAAGCGCTATTCTACGTCACATCCGACGCATTATGCCAACTATTTCACGTCACAGCTGGCTAAATTACAGTTCCTTATTCCTCCATTGCCAGAAGAAGAGCTTTTGCAAGCTATAGCGAGACAGTTACCGATTGAGGTACAGCGATCACTAATAGCGTCGGGAGCCAATACACTGGAGCACTATGAGGACATTTTACGGCGGTTGGACTATACAAGCGCTCAAGTTACGCCTAGAAGTATCAGAAACGACAATAGGAACACGCAAGAAGTGAATGCGGTGGTCGTAGACAATGCAGCTCAAACGGACAGAAGGGATTCCTGGAAAAACCGACGGAACGAAAGGAATCGAGGAAACATCCGTAACGCTCGAGGAAATGATCGATATAGAGGACCATATGAGAGGCCATACGATCAAGAAGCGAGAGATAGCCGATATAGGAATTATAACCAGAATTCCAGATATCAAGACAGGAATCGATATAACAATAGATATCGGGGCAGAAATAACTGGAACCAAGGTCAACAGTATAATGGGAACGACAGGCAGGATGGCCGAAGAAACGATCCTAACGACAGACGGGATAATCGTGGACATGAGAGGTCGAGGCAAGAAGATAGACAGCCTAGTGCACCACTCGAAGAGACAGTGAGAGATGTCAATCGAGCAAGCACGAGTAGCGAAGGAAGAAATAAACGTCAGAATAACACGGAATCAATATGCTAATCATTGGAAGTCATCATTATTGAGAGTCAGAAAGAACCATCATGCTGAGTAAGAGAATTGTAGAGCTATCGTGTACATGTATTATATATAGAATGCCTGAGAGTGTATTTTTTTTTCTCAACCCTGATAAAAAAAGGAGATGTACGGGAGAGATGTACCCGATACCTAGTTTAGGCTATCGGCTACGCCAGCAGACATTAAGCTGTAGTTGAGGTTTTGGGAAGAATTAGGAAAATATAGCGCACCGATCGCGTCAAGAAGAATGTCAAGATGACGTAGGAGGTCTAGAATCAAGGAGGCATTGACGTCTGTAAGAAGATGGAATTATGGATAGAGATGTGAAGCTTTATTGAGATATTTATGGAATTATAGCAATTAAACATCTTAGAAGAGGATATATAACATGCATTATATGAGGAAATAATTTTATGGAAGTCCGATAACCCTTAAGTTATTTTATAACGGAATAGCCGAGATGATCTGGGTTCGAGACTATGATCGTGACACGAGAGCACAGTGGTGGGGGACTACGCCACGTGCCTGCGCCGAGCACATAAGCGAGAAGACAGTGCCAGCAAGTTCAGTTGAGCTCAGTCAGACGAGCAGGTAGGAGCAGCTCTATAGCGCAAGCGAGACGCACAGTGAAGGTCACGTAACATACCGAAACTGTCACGGCAGAGTGTAGGCGACAGTTCCTGCATCGCCGAGCAGCGAAGGCCAGGCGGGTCATTGATCCAGGCGGACTAGCCGAGGAAGCAATCACAGACGGCCGGGATATGTAGAACCGCATTGCAAGTAGTTGGAGACTTTATTACAAGTTACATTTCAACGCAGTTTGAACACAGTCTTTTATGAATAGCTTTATGACTATGCTTTTCTATAACGCATTCAAAGCTACTTTAACTATTTCAAGTAAACGGAATGTTGTTAGCATAGGCACCGATGAACATTAGATCGTGCATTAATAAGATTTATTTCTTATGCAGTTTCATGAATTATCAAATACCGACAACTACAGGGTGTTTCGTAAACTTGAACACTCTCAAGTAAAATTTCATTTTACGAAAGTGAAACGTAGCAGTCATTTGAGATTGAACTTGCAATACTCAAACTGAACATTTAACGGAACAGGGGCGTAACTTAGAAGAGGAGTAGGGGGTCCGCTGTTTCCATGAACATTTTCGAGAGGAGTTGGACAATATCCGCTATGGGTAATCCGAAGTTCAACATGTCCGAGTAGACGCAAATAGAGACAAGATGGCACCGCAGAGCGATGGATTCGATTCCTGACGAGAGGAGTCCACCAGCTGATTCACTTGGGATTTCGAATGCAATCGTCATTTCATGGATGGAATGATATTCGCGCCGATCTTTCGAGAAATTCTTTATGTAGGGAAAATCGACGATCTTGGAAATTTAATTACAGCTGATTATGAAAGGTACTGTAAGAGTCATAACTACCTGATACGATTATTTTCATGAATACTGGGCACACATGTATATTTTTCTAATAGGAGTGATACGATTATTAAGACATGGTTTGAATTTATATACTTCGAATTTGCTAGAATATGGAGTGACCATATGATATGGCAGGCATCATTATACGAAATTCTCACCATTGATTGGCTTTATTAAGCAGATGTTTGGTCTTTTAGACATTTTTCCAGCTAGGATAATTTTTCATAAAATAGTTTTTTTTTGTGTAACGAGTATTTCGAACTCGTGATCTGCAATTGATTATCAAAAATTTACTTCGTCAGTTCATTGCATACTAGCGAGTGTGTATTATTCATCAGTAGGGATTTTTTCCATTGGATTGTTTGGAGATATTAAGAAGTTATTCACTTTAGTGAATGAACATCGCTTTTATATGACAACTAGAAACTTGTTGATTCCTATCTGGTACATTCACTCATATAGACTACGAGATGGGGTCCTTCGTATTTATACGATTGTATGGTGGCTACTCATCTTACCCATCGTTCAGGGAACTATCATCCAAGTCGACGGGGCGAGGTCTTTCGTATTTATACGACTGTACGGAGGTTAGACATCTTACTCGCCATTGAGGGACTCATTTTTATCATCCGAATGTACATTAGGATTGTAAGTGAATCAAACAAGGAACTACTAGTCACATATCAGTCGAAATTTTGTTAAATAAAGTAACGATAAATGTCAACAGGATTGCATTTAGTAATTCTTGTTTGCCAATCCAATATTTTGTTGCTATACTCTTTTGAGAGTAATTTCAGTTTAACAGCTGTTACAGCTGATGCTTTGATGATTTTTTATAATTGTGTTTGATACCTTTGAGAAGGATTTAAAGTAATTGAATCTTGTAAGATTAATCATTAATGGTCAGATTTATTTTAAGGCAGATCAGTATTGCAGATTTTGATGTGAGAGATTATAGCACATTGGTGTTTTTCTGTGATGTGAGTTAAGAATTGTAAGAGAATTTATGCTATTTGAAAGCAGATCTTAAATTACTGAAGTAATATTTTTCCAATTGTTTAAGAAGTTGTCTAGATGTGATCAGAGTAATTACAGTTATTGGAGATTATGTACGTTGATAATTTGAAGCCAGTTATATATTTTTTGTAGATCATGCAACATGGTTAAGTGGAGTTTGTGGTAGGCATTTTGTGGAAGTTGCCATGTGATAGTTGCAACGTTGATAATGTATTTTGAGGCAGACATGAGGTCGTCGTACCCAGTCTAGCGTAATTGTTGAGATTCATGCTGTATGTGCTGAATATTTATGGAGTTTTGTGGAATTATTATTGTATTCAAATGTGATATTTGAAGTATTGAAGAAATGTAATGTCGTTGTGGATAGTTTGATCCAACGTGATGTCGTGGAGGCAATAATATTTTTTGGCATGATAAATTAAATACGAGATATAACTTGGAAGTAATAAAACTGTAAGACAACGTTCTATAAACCATATTAAACAATTTGTTAGGAAATTAAACAAATAAATGAAGTTGATAATACAAGATTTTCTGAAATAATAATTAACGAAATAATAATCTGAGATTTAAGCATATTAACGATCTGACCTAATGAAATAAAAATCAGAATGACTAGATGAAATAATGAAAATCTAAATAACCAGATGATTGAAATTTAAATAATTTGATAAATTAAATTTTGGAATAAATCGATGAATTAAATAAATGGATGAATTAAAGATTGAATAAATAAACTGATTGAAATAAATTAATAGACGATTGTAATGATGATGAATAACTGAATTAGAAGGTGATAATTAACTAAAGAAGCTGATGATTAATGAATTTATATGGAATTAAATAAATTTAATTGAAATATAATTTGAAGGAATTGCAACTTGAGTTGAGAATTTAAATGATGTAATGGTGATGAATTAATGATTCTGACAGGAATATGTAGAATTTTGAAGTGAGAATTAATGTGAGAAATATTTAATTTTGATGATGACGATAATGATGACCAATGAGAATTTGAATTTTCTGTAATTCACAGATAAGTGATTGTTAATGACGATGTAAATAGTGTAAATTAATTATTCAATGTTTAGGAGCATTTGATTAACATGTTCAACATTCAAATTATGCCATGCAAACCATAAATTACGTGATATTTAATATGTGTGATTATAATATGTGTATGTTTAGACAGATTAATAACTTTATTAAATCCACATTGATGTTAAATTAAAGAGAAATTAGGTCTCAGGTTTCACAAATGTCAGTGACGAAAAACATAGTGCTACAGTGATCCTGAGAACCCAAGAGAACTTTATACATTTTTCTTGTTATGTGGATAAAAATAATTTTGGATTAGAAAAGAGATGGTTCGATTTTTGGACAATGACAATTTAACTTTGGCATTCGACCATACTCTTAGGTAGGAGTTATATTTAAAATGTCTGTCTGACTATCAATGTAAAATAAATTTGTTTTTATCTTAGTTGTGATCTGATGATGGTGTGATGTTCCTTTTTCTTTCTTTGTCTTGAGTAAGGCTTATCCGGAAAGGAAGTGGTTTGCTAGGAATTCAGTTGATGGCGCCCATTTATATTTGCATTATTTTTTTATTAAACTTAAGCCCGTAACGACCCTAGAGATACTTTGTCTCGTGATACTCACTGCTTTTTCGAGAACTCAACTGAATTTCCGACACATTCCTTATTTGATTAGAGGTTCATTTAACTCCGCTCTGTCCTGGAACTCCAGGAATGCGATGTTATAGCAGATGGGTCATCGCATCCCCAGGACGAACGGGTACAATACATACATACATTATATATAAACTTTTGAACTGACGGTGGCTTTGGGGTCTGGGGGATGTGAAACGCGAAGATATGTCGAAATTTTCCGGAAGTCGAAACATGGGACCCATTGCAATAGTTAGCTTTCTAATGAAATCTACCTAACTCATTTAAATCCTCAGGCGTGTCGGCCAAGATGACGCTGTCGTCAGCAAATCTCAGAGTTGATATTATTTCTCCTTGAATCTTCACTCCCACTTTAATTTTTTCTTCAATTACCTTCTTTGCTTTTTCAATGTAAAGATTGAAAAGTATGGGTGATAAGTTGCAGCCTTGCCTTACACCTTTCTGAATACCAGCTTCTCTCTCATGTCCTTCAGCTGCTGTCTGGTTTCTGTATAGATTGTATATCACTCTCCTATCCCTGTACTTTAAAAATCGACATTTCTTATATGAGATCCCCTATATTTACTATGAAGTTTCGATATCGTTCATTCATTTCCGTGTCCAGTCAACATTTCCAGAACGCAGCAACTCTGACAGCCTTATTATTGGCCTCGATGAAGTCGTGCGTAGTGCAAGGTTGTTTCAGTTGAGGTCATATGAGCAAGTGGACCGGATCTTGTGTTGCTCCGCACTCGCAGGACACGTCTCCGTCATCTGGTAGGATGCCCCATTCTTTTGCATTTTGGTGTTGCAACGGGGGACGCCCACCCTAAGACGATTGAGTGATCTCCAAACTGGGTAGGGAACACCGTTTCCTGGGGTTAGCTCTTCCTATGCAGGGTTATACAGCGGCAGCTTACTCTTTCATCTAGTGATGCGGTTAGACTCCGGTGTTCCCTCCAGTGGTTGAGTTCCAGCGATGAAGCTCTTTCTGGATTTCAGACGACAAACTACAGCTTGATGATCGTGCAGTGGGTGACGGGGATCATTATTCTGCTTCGCCCTCTCCACATCGGCAGCAACGGCCCTTCTGACAGTGGGAGGAGCTATTCCAACAATTGGGCAGAGTTAGTCGACTTGAGTCGGCTTCATGCATCCTGACAAGTTTTTGGTTTGACGTCCCTTTTAACTACTGCGGCTTTTAGAGACGCCAGGGTGCCAGAATTTTTTTCCCGAAAGGGATCTTTAACGTGTCACTAAATCTACCGACACGGCTCTCCCGCACTCTCAAATGCCAACTGGCTGAGCCAGGTTTTGATCCTGCAATCATAGGTTCAGCAGTCGAGAACGTTACTGCTGAGCCACGCAGCCAGCCTCAAGTATAGAGCTTACATACGCGGTGCAGTGAAAGCATGTCTCAAATTTGGAGACAAAAGACGACAAAGTTTCAATTCTAATATCTCTTGAGCTAAGAGGATTATTTCAGTACTGCAGAAGGCATTCTCATTCTAATTTACTACTCCACAAGCCTCCTGACAGATAGTTCCATACAATTATCCGAATGGTAATATAAAAAATCGGAATTATACCCTCAACAAGACTGCACCAAGAGTGGCTGCGTGGCTCAGCGGTAACGTTCTTGACTGCATGGTCAAGATTGGTCCCTTTCGGGGCAATATTCCGGCACCCAGGCGTCCCTAAAAGTCGCAGTAGTTAAAATGGACACAACACCAATAACATCATTATTATTATCATCTCACGATTACCGACTGAGTAAGATAAAGCACTATATTAGCCAAGCAGGTCAATTGGGCATTTTATATCCATGAAGTCGCTGGGTATGACAGCAGAGACTATGCTATTGCTAATGAATCGCGTATTCAAACCCATATTTCCCGTAGTAGCCCGACGGATAATTATGATTCCTGGTCTATAATTTACATGAGGGTGGCTTCGGTGGCGTAGTTGGTAGCATGCTGATCTTCTATGCCCAAGGTCATGGGTTCAAACCAGACCGAAGTCGTCGGATTTTTTAAGAGTGTTAAAAACCTCAGTATGCCTTCCTTCGGAAGGGAAGTAAAGCCGACGGGCCCATGTCATAGATTTATGGCATGTAAAAGAACCTTCCACTAACTAAACGTGTGTGCAGTAAAATTTGTAGGTTAGGTTTGATTAATGCTCTTAAGATCTAACGTTCATCACCAGGTGCTGGTTGCGATAGTATCTAGTAGTAGCCAAGTTCACAGCTAGGTGTCGTGGACGGTAGCATTTGGAAGCGAAAGTAGGAACTACTTGAAATTATTGTCGGCAGTCATTACTTTTATTAAAGAAAACAGATAACACACACTAATACAGTCATCACAATTAACACCGGTTATCAGAAAGATACTACACCCTACATGACCGCGTTGTCGCAGCCCCTAAACTAAGGAACCAACCAACCAATTTACATGAGAGTAATAAATAATAATGTTAGGTTTATTGGTTTTATGTTCCTTTTAACTACTGCGGCTTTAGGGACGCCGGGGTGCCAGAATTTTGCTCTGGAGGGGATCTTTAACGTGCCGGAAAATTTAATGACATAGCATCCTGGCATTTACGCACCCTCTAATGGCAACTGACTGCACCAGGATTCGATCCGGTAACCTCATGCACAGCAGGCGAGAACGTAACCGCTGCACTACGCAGCCAGTCATTTAATGATGCACAACTCCGTTTTACACAATGAGTCCTTGGACCAATTTCGATTATTTCTGAACTCTAGTACTATTCCCTGTTAAGCATTTTGCTTCTCTGAATAGTTTATTTACCTTTTTCTGTTTTGAACTTTGAGAAAGCTACCTATTTTACAGAACGTCCCTCAGAGAACCACCAGACGGAAGCACACGTTCGATGGGGTCAGATCGAGAATTAATGTGCACAAAAATTCATGTCTGATCCGGTTGCAGTCAACATACAGCTTGATGGAGAGTAGAAGTGCTACTGATATTCACTTCGACTCTCTATTAACTGTTATGAGAGATATCTCAAGTGGGCTGTAAAATAGTGTATTGCATATTGGGTTAATTTCTTTTGCGTTGATTGATTGAACATGTGGTCGAATGAATGGTTGATTGATTTTTTGATTGAATGTACGAGTGAATGAAGTAATGTTTTTTTTTGTTTGCTGTTATCTCGATTCTTGAATGTCGCTCTTGTTACTTTCTCTAGTTTCTGAACTTTGTCTTCTTATCTTTTATGTTATGTTTTGCCTGTTTCTGTTTACTGTTGATAGTTTTTTTTTCTGTAATAATTATTTAATGTTTCTTGTACAAAGGGATTGCATGAATGAATGCTTGAGATAGGATGTTAGAGTGCGTGTCTGTATGGTTGTGGTTGCTGATTTATAATAGATTAGTGTATTGCTATTTTTGTACGTGTTTGCTGTTTTTGTTTTGTTTATAATTGTAAATTTTATTGTTAATTATTATATTGTCACTAGTGGAGTCTATCTGTCTGACAATAAAGAATACATACATACATACATAGAATGTTTTCTTGCTACAGAGCTATTCGTGTAAGCGCTTGACGGCTGAGGAACAACGATGGACGGTCTGCACTGACAAGCGTTCTGAATCACACCTTTTTCCTTTTCTATTTTTACGGTATTAATCCTGCATTGTTTAATTCTTTTCCAAATACAAAATGTCCCTCATTGTTTTCCCAGCAACGGATAGTTGTAATTTTAGATAAATAATAAAATGTGGCAACGTCGACGATGCTAATATTTATCCATGACAGGTGACGCGATATAAAGAACTATGTTATTGCGGGCACCATGGAAATATGTGGCTCCATCCGTCGATACTGGAATGAATGTTGTTATTCATTGTTCAGAGTGTAACTCGGTTTGCGATTCAGCTCGCGTTTTGTAACAGGCATGTCAGGTTCAACTGTATTGTCTAATACCAATATATTGGTTATAGTGACCTACATATTGTTCATTCAAATGAAGTTCGACCAATGCAATGGATTTCCATAGTATTAACGTTTAACTATGTACGTGGGTTACTTCATTCCCGTTCACGGAAATTCCAAAATTAAGCGTTATGTAGTAGCACACTATACGCTTCTGATGACGCTGGTAGAATAAGTATAGTTGTGACGGCCAACGTATCCCTAACTGGCTTCAAAGGAATCGGCTTGCGATTGATCCTCAGCCCCCTTAGAAGTGTTTGTCGTCCAATAGGGGAGCGGTTTTATGACGACAGTGAGCTTTAACCCTTTATGGGATAGTGGTCTGTATATTAACCACCTGTCATAAGGACAGTTTATGCTTTCAAAAATGCTGATACAGTGGAACGTGGCTAATTCGAACTTCTATAATTCGAAATCTTCTTTAATTCGAATTTTTCTCTTGGTCCCTAGCATTTTATATACAATCAATGCTAAAAAAAAATCGTGGTTAATTCGAATAATATTTTGGATAATTCGAAGTTTTTAGTGTAAAAAGCCGATCGGAAGCCAAACAGTTGGGTCAGTTCCCGAAAAAATTGTTCTGAGTGCAGCCCAAGCAACAAACCACATCACAGAATTTTGCGTTATTTTTTTAAGTAGAAATGACGTAAGTGATTTGTTTTTCGTTCCTTAAATTTGTAATATTCGTTGGTTGAGAGACGTAATTGTAGGAATCATGTAAAAATCTCAACCGTTTTGGAAATCAGTAGATTTCTGTAAGACTTAACTAGATTACTGGATTACTAATGTTAAATAGGTGAATAGTACATTTTGGTTTTATTTTTCATTTGAAACTTTTGCGGTTATTCACGATACAGTCATTATAAAGTACCGCTGTCTGTTAATCTGCTTTGTTGAACGTAAATCATTATGTAAACGTAATATAATATATTTTCTCTACCCTTTTCAAAGAACTTTCTTAATTCGAATTTTTGGATAATTCGAATTATTTTACTGGTCCCTTGAGGTTCGAATTATCCAAGTTCCACTGTATTTGAATCCCTAAGCCGAATTTCGGAGAATTTTCATGCCGAAATGCTAGTATTTCTAAAAATCAAATATACCTACGTACCTACTTGACGTAATGTGTTGGATGAATTTAAAAAATTACTAAAAACATTAACAATTAAAGTGTAAAAAGTAAATATAAATATAGAAATAAAAATCTTAAAAAAATGTACAATAATAAAATAAATGTGAAATATAAAATAATAAAAATAAACATAATCGTACGAATCAGTCAGACTAACATCAAAGACGCAAACTCGAAATAGCCTATCAAACATCGCGCTCAATATACAACAAAAAAGGCCTGTCCGAAAATACTAAACTTCGTCATTATGAAACTGTTCTGAAACCAGTAGTTATCTATGCTGCCGAATCCCTATCCCTAAATGCTAATAAAGGACTCCTTGAAGAACTGGAGAAAGAAGAGCGCAAAATCGTCAGAGGTATAATGGGATCAAATTACAAGAATGGTATCCACTATTAAAAAAAATCCAACAAAGAAGTCTACAGTGAAATAGAGAAAATTTCAGAATCGATCCGTAAAAGGCGGGCACGGTATTACGGTCATCTCAAACGAATGGACGGAAACAGGCTGACTAAACAGATTTTTCATTTCTTTGACTCCAAACCCAAAACCACAATGCCCTGGTTTATGAATACCAAAGACGACCTCAAAATGCTGCATCTAAAACCCGACGACGCCTTCAATAGAGATCTCTTCCGCAAAAAGATACTGACTAATGGGCAAACCCGAGACGAGACACCGAACCCGAAAAGAAGACAAGGTACCACCTGGACAGCGGAGCGCAAGATGGCCCACTCACAGAGAATGAGGGAATTCTGGGCTCAGAGGAAGGCGAAACAAGACTTAACGTGGTCCTAGATGGCCTCAACGAATTATATATATATAACAAGCTGTACCCGGCATGCGTTGCAATGCCAATCAAAGAAAGTGTTGGCGTTGAAATTCTGTTTCTTGAAGTGCTTTTGGATACACAACATGTTAACTGCCTCTAAGCTATCATAAAATGGATTTTCTAATTTAGAACCATTCGTGGGAGCGTGCACAACAACTTTCAAAAAGTTTCATCGCTGTCACTCATTTGTTGAATCTAATCGTACGCTACCTATTGTGAAATGGATTTACTAAGTCGAAACCCTTTCCTGGCGTGTACACAATGACTCATCAATGATTCATCGCAATCGGATGAATGGTATATGCACGTATAGGGGTTTTTGTTTAAACGATTCGTGCGCTGTCACTCATTTGTTGAATCTACTCGTGCGCTACCTATTGAGAAATGTATTACTAAGTCGAAGCCCTTCCCTGGCGTGTACACAATAACTCATCAAGGTTTCATCGCAATCGAAGAATGTTATATGAACGCAATAGGGAATTTTGTTGAAACGCTTCGCGCGTCGTCACCCATTTGTTGCATCTACTCTTGCGCTACTTATTGTGAAATGGATTTACTAAGTCCCCTTCCCTGGCGGGTACAAAATAACTGATCAATGTTTCATCGCAATCGGATGAATAGTGTATGAACGCATACCTGATTTTGTTTAAACGATTCGCACTCCGTCACTCATTTGTTGAATCTACTCGTGCGCTACCTACTGTAAAATGTATTTACTAAGTTAGAAACCGTCACGTAAGTGTCCACAACATCTCACCCAAGTTTCATCGCTATCGTCGTTCATTTGTGGAATCTACTCGTGTGCTACCTACTGTGAAATGTATTTAGTAAGCCAGAAACCTTCCTTGGAGTGTCAACCATATTTCACCCAAGTTTCACCGCTAACGGCAGAATGGTATATGACCTTATACGGGACTTTGTTGAAACGCTTCGCGCGTCGTCCCTCATTTGTTGAATCAACTTGTGCGCTGCATATTGTATAGGGGATTTACTAAGCCAGAAATTTTCCATGACGTGTACACAACATCTCACCCAAGTTTCATAGGTACGGACGAATGGTACATGTATGCATACGGGACTTGGTTGAAACGCTTCGCGTGTCGTCGCTCATTTGTTGATTCTACTCTTGCGCTACATATTGTAATATGGATGTACTCAGCCAGAAACCTTCCCTGGAGTGTACACAACATCTCACCCAAGTTTCATCGCAATCGGATGAATGGTATGTGAACGTATACGGGACGTTGTCGAAACGCTTCGCGCGTAGTCACTCATTTGTTGAACATAAACGTGCGCTTCGTATTGTAAAATGGATTTACTTAGCCAGAAACCTTTCCTGGAGTGTACACAACAATTCACCAAACATTTATCACTATCAGACGAATGGTATATGACTTTATACGGGACTTTGTTGAAACGCTTCGCGTGTCATCGCTCATTTGTTGAATCTACTGGTGCGCTACCTATTGTAAAATGTATGTACTAAGCCAGAAACCTTCCCTGGAGTGTACACAGCATCTCACCCAAGTTTCATCGCTATCGGATGAATGGTATATGAAATTAAATGGGACTTTGTTGAAACGCTTCGCGCGCCGTTGCTCATTTGTTGATTCTACTCGTGCTCTACCTATTTTTAAAGGGATTTACTAAGCTAGAAACCTTCCCTGGAGTGCACACAAAATCTCAGCCCAGTTTCATCGCTATCGGACGAATGGTATATGAAGACATATAGGACTTTGTTGAAATGCTTCGCGCGTCGTCGCTCATTTGTTGAATCTAATCGTGCGCTGCCTATTGTAAAGTGGATGTACTAAGCCAGAAAATTTCCCTGCAGTGCACACAACATTTTACGCAAGTTTCATAGCTATCGGACGAATGGTATATGAATGCATTCGGGACTTTGTTGAAATGCTTCACGCATCGTCGCTCATTTGTTGAATCTACGCGTGCGCTACCTATTGTAAAATGGATTTACTAAGTCAGAAACCTTCCTTGGAGTGTACTCAACATCTCACCCAAGTTTCATCGCTATCGGACGAATAGTATATCAATGCATACGGGACTTGTTTGAAATGCTTCGCGCATCGTCGCTCATTTGTAGAATCTACGCGTGGGCTACCTATTGTAAAATGGATTTACTAAGTCAGAAACCTTCCTTGGAGTGTACTCAACATCTCACCCAAGTTTCATCGCAATCGGACGAATGGTATATGAACACATACGGGACTTTGTTGAAATGCTTCGCGCATCGTCGCTCATTTGTTGAATCTACGCGTGCGCTACCTATTGTAAAATGGATTTACTAAGTCAGAAACCTTCTTTGGAGTGTACTCAACATCTCACCCAAGTTTCATCGCTATCGGACGAATGGTATATGAACACATACGGGACTTTGTTGAAATGCTTCGCGCATCGTCGCTCATTTGTTGAATCTACGCGTGCGCTACCTATTGTAAAATGGATTTACTAAGTCAGAAACCATCCTTGGAGTGTACTCAACATCTCACCCAAGTTTCATCGCAATCGGACGAATGGTATATGAACACATACGGGACTTTGTGGAAATGCTTCGCGCATCGTCGCTCATTTGTTGAATCTACGCGTGCGCTACCTATTGTAAAATGGATTTACTAAGTCAGAAACCTTCCTTGGAGTGTACTCAACATCTCACCCAAGTTTCATCGCTATCGGACGAATGGTATATGAACACATACGGGACTTTGTTGAAATGCTTCGCGCATCGTCGCTCATTTGTTGAATCTACGCGTGCGCTACCTATTGTAAAATGGATTTACTAAGTCAGAAACCTTCCTTGGAGTGTACTCAACATCTCACCCAAGTTTCATCGCAATCGGACGAATGGTATATGAAGACATATGGGACTTTGTTGAAATGCTTCGCGCATCGTCGCTCATTTGTTGAATCTACGCGTGCGCTACCTATTGTAAAATGGATTTACTAAGTCAGAAACCTTCCTTGGAGTGTACTCAACATCTCACCCAAGTTTCATCGCTATCGGACGAATGGTATATGAACACATACGGGACTTTGTTGAAATGCTTCGCGCATCGTCGCTCATTTGTTGAATCTACGCGTGCGCTACCTATTGTAAAATGGATTTACTAACTCAGAAACCTTCCTTGGAGTGTACTCAACATCTCACCCAAGTTTCATCGCTATCGGACGAATGGTATATGAACACATACGGGACTTTGTGGAAATGCTTCGCGCATCGTCGCTCATTTGTTGAATCTACGCGTGCGCTACCTATTGTAAAATGGATTTACTAAGTCAGAAACCATCCTTGGAGTGTACTCAACATCTCACCCAAGTTTCATCGCAATCGGACGAATGGTATATGAACACATACGGGACTTTGTTGAAATCCTTCGCGCATCGTCGCTCATTTGTTGAATCTACGCGTGCGCTACCTATTGTAAAATGGATTTACTAAGTCAGAAACCTTCCTTGGAGTGTACTCAACATCTCACCCAAGTTTCATCGCTATCGGACGAATGGTATATGAACACATACGGGACTTTGTTGAAATACTTCGCGCATCGTCGCTCATTTGTTGAATCTACGCGTGCGCTACCTATTGTAAAATGGATTTACTAAGTCAGAAACCATCCTTGGAGTGTACTCAACATCTCACCCAAGTTTCATCGCAATCGGTTGAGTGGTATATGAATGCATAGGAGACATACACACCCACAGACAAACTATCACGTAAGATTGATTTTTATATATATAGATAACTATAATGTAATTATGAAAATAATTTAAACAAGAAGTTCCGTGACGAACTATACAGCCTACTTTTCATGCCAATGATTATTCTACTGTATATGAACCTATCTAGAATAATGACGAAATTAAGTTGGTAATATCGAAATATCATATTAGTTCAAAATATACCTGGTATAATGTAGCCTAATAGAGCACTACAGTTGGCAGCCCTCGTGACTAAATATATTCTTAGTTCCATCTCTTAAGGTACAGAATACAACATTTGGTTGAAGTCCAATGGACGTTACATGCAGTTAGACACTGGATCTATCAGCACGCGTAAAAGCATGTTGTCAACAATACCATGCGTGTGCTGGTCAGAAATAATCTGAAATATTATTATATCTTGTTGTGCCAATTTTGGATGAAATCCATTTGTTAGTATAGGAGTTACATGTATTTTAAAATTGGACATATCAGCAGGCATAGAATCATGTTGGCAGCACTGCCTTGTATTAATTACTCCAAATTAATCTACAATGTCAGGTGCAAAGTATAGAGCTGTTGGCTTGCATACTTTCTGATATATTGATATTAGGTAAAAAAAATATAGACAGCATTTATTAACAGTTGGCAGCCCTGATTGCTCTTAACAATACTTACAGTCATATCTGTTATGGTACACATAGCACATACGAAATTTGGTTGAACTCCAACTGATACTATAGAAGTTACATGTATTTAAAAATTGGTACTATCAGCAGGCTTATAATCATGTTGGTAGAACTGACGTATATAAGTTACTCCAAATTAATCTAAAATGTCAGAATATACGTGTGCATAGTTTAAAGCTGTTGGCTTGCATACTTTCTGATATATTGGTATTTGGAAAAAAATAAATAGAGAGAGCAATTATTAACAGTTGGCAGCCCTGGTGGCTCTTAAGAATATGCTCAATCATATCTGGTTTTGTACAGATATTACATACCAAATTTGGTTGAAATCCAATTGATAGTGGAGAAGTTATATGCATTTAAACATTGGACCTATCAGAAGGCTTAAAATTATTTTGGCAACACTGTCATTGTTGGCCACCTGGAAATTAAACTGAAATAGTATTATCTGCATGTGTACCAATTTTTTAATAGCTCCTATGCATACCTTGCGAGATATCCAACATGGAGCTCAAATTTCTAGTGCGTTTTTTCAGCAGATGGTAGCACTGACATCATTTTCAAATATGGACATGAGATATTCCGGTGCACATCTTTACTCATACTAAATTTGGTTTTGATTGCTGCAGCCGTTTAGGAGTTGATAGGGGGGACACACACACAGCCAGCCAGACAGACAGACAGACACACATTTTCCCGGATCGATCTCATAAGTCTACTTTTTCCTCATTTTTGCAAAATGTGAAAAGTAGGCTAATAATAAAAATAAACATAATCGTACGAATCAGTCTTTGTGGACTTTAAGATGGCTTACGATTCGATAGACCGCGAAGTCCTGTTGAACATCCTCAACGAATTCGGGGTTGACCTGAAACTGCTGGCATTAATTAGAGCCACCCTAACTGAAACAAAATCCAAAGTAAAGTTCCGGGGATGTCTGTCGGAAACCTTTGAGGTCAAAACGGGAGTCAGACAAGGTGACGAGCTCTTTCCAATGCTTTTCAACTGCGTCCTCGAAAAAGTCATTCGGGCCTGGCGAACACAATTATTAGAAACTGAGTATAGCCCTCTGAGAATGGGAGCAAAATCCAAGGGGATCATAGTCGACTGTCTAGCATTCCCTGATGACATCGCCATTCTGTCAAACGACGTAGAAACTGTTAGGATGCAAATCGATCTTTTAAAAGAAATCGCTGAACAAACTGGCTTAAAGATATCATTCGAAAAAAAAGAAGTAATGACTAACATCAAAGACGCCCCAGCAAAACTACAGACAAAATATCGGAAGATCAACAGAGTGGAAAAATTTAAGTACTTGGGAGAGATCATCATGAAAAGTGGACTGGACAAAGAAGCACTCAAGGAACGAGTACGCAAACTCGAAATAGCCTATCAAACATCGCGCTCAATATACAACAACAAATGCCTGTCCGAAAATAGTAAACTACGTCATTATGAAACTGTTCTGAAACCAGTAGTTATGTATGCAGCCGAAACCCTATCCCTAAATGCTAATAAAGGACTCCTTGAAGAACTGGAGAAAAAAGAGGGCAAAATCGTCAGAGGTATAATGGGATCAAATAACATGAATGGTATCCACTATAAAACAAGAAGTTCCGTGACGAACTAAAGAGCCTACTTTTCTTAAAATTTAAAATGCATGCCATTGATTAATCTATATGGATCTATCTAGAATAATAGCAAAATTAAATTGGTAATATAGAAATTTCTAATTAGTTCGAAATACTGTATACCTGGCATAATGTAGCCTAATAGAGAACTACAGTTGGCAGCCCTGGTGACTGAATATATTCTTGTTTCCTTCTCTTAAGGTACAGAATACAAAATTTGGTTGAAATTCAATAGATAGCATGGACGTTACATGCAGTTAAACATTGGATCTAACAGCGCGCTTTAAATCATGTTGGCAACAATGACATACATGTATTGGTCAGAAATAATCTGCAATAATATGATCTCTTGTTGTGTTAATTTTGAATGAAATCCATTTGTTAGTACAGAAGTTACAGGCATTTTAAAATTGGACCTATCAGCAGGCTTAGAATCATGTTGGCAGCACTGACGTATATTAATTACTCCAAATTAATCTAGAATGTCAGGTACTATACGTGTGCACATTTTAGAGCTATTGGCTTGCATATTTTATGATATATTGATTTTAGGGAAACAAAAATAGAGACACCATTTTTTAACAGTTGGCAACACTGGTTGCTCTTAAGAATACGCATAGTCGTATCTGTTATGGTGCACATAGCACATAAAAATTTTGGTTGAAATCCAAATGATAGTATAGAAGCTACATGTATTTAAAATTGGACCTCTCAGCAGGCATAGAATCATGTTGGTAGCACTGACGTATATAAGTTACTCCAAATTATTACAGAATGTCAGGTACTATACGTGTGCATAGTTTAAAGTTGTCGGCTTGCATACTTTCTGATATATTGGTATTTGGAAAAAATAAATTGAGAGCATTTATTAACAGTTGGCAGCTCTGGTGGATCTTAGGAATACGCTCAGTTATATCTGTTTATGAACACATAACACATACGAAATTTGGTTGAATTCCAATTGATAGTGTAGAAGTTATATGCATTTAAATATTGGACCTATCAGCAGGCTTCTAATCATTTTGGCAACACTGCCATGTATGGCCTCCTGGAAATTAAACTGCAAGATTATTATCTATACGTGTGCCAAGTTTCAAATAGCTCCCATTCATACCTTCCGAGATATCCAACATAGAGCTCAAATTTCAATTGCGATTTTTCAGCAGTTGGTAGCACTGACATCATTTTCAAATATGGCCGTGAGATATTCAGGTATAGATCTTTACTCCTACCAAATTTTGTTTCGATTGCTGCAGAAGTTTAGGAGTTGAAAGGGGGGGACACACAGCCAGACAGACAGAAGGACAGACAGACAGACAGACAGACAGACAGACAGACAGACAGACACACATTTGCCCGATCTCATAAGTCTACCTTTTCCTCATTTTTGCAAAATGTGAAAAGTAGGCTAAAAATCCAACAAAGAAGTCCACAGTGAAATAGAGAAAATTTCAGAAACGATCCGTAAAAGGCGGGCACGGTATTACGGTCATCTCAAACGAATGGACGGAAACAGGCTGACTAAACAGATTTTTCATTTCTTTGACTCCAAACCCAAAACCACAATGCCCTGGTTTATGAATACCAAAGGCGACCTCAAAATACTGCATCTAAAACCCGACGACGCCTTCAATAGAGATCTCTTCCGCAAAAAGATACTGACTAATGGGCTAACCCGAGACGAGACATCGAACCCGAAAAGAAGACAAGGTACCACTTGGACAGCGGAGCGCACGATGGCCCACTCACTGAGAATGAGGGAATTCTGGGCTCAGTGGAAAGCGAAACAAATTGCCAAGTGTAGCAAGACTTATCGTGGTCCTAGGTGGCCTCAACGATTTATATATAATAATAATAATAATAATAATAATAATAATAATAATAATAATAATAACAAATACATATAAACATAACTATAATGTCATTATGAAAATAATTGTAAAAATCAATTCGAAATTAGTTAATTAATTAAATAAAATATCAAACTTAAATCAATAAGAACATAAATTCGAAATTAACAAGAAGTTCCGTGACGAACTAAAGAGCCTACTTTTCTTAAAATTTAAGACTCATATCAATGATTAATCTATATGGATCTATCTAGAATAATGACGTAATTAAGTTGGTAATATCGAAATTTCTAATTAGTTCGAAATACTGTAAACTTGGCATAATGTAGCCTAATAGAGCACTTAAGTTGGCAGCTCTGGTGACTGAATATATTCTTAGTTCCATCTCTTAGGGTACAGAATACAACATTTGGTTGAAGTCCAATGGATAGCATGGACGTTATATGCAGTTAAACAATGGATCTAACAGCGTGTAAAATCATATTGGCAACAATGTCATGCATGTATTGGTCAGGAATAATCTGAAATAATATGATCTATTGTTGTGCCAATTTTGAATGAAATCCATTAGTTAGTATAGACGTTACATTCATTTTAAAATTTGACTTATCAGCAGCCTTAGAATCAATTTGGCAACACTGACGTATATTAGTTACTCCAAATTAATCAAGAATGCCAGGTACTATGCGTGTGCAAAGTTTAGAGCTATTGGCTTGCATACTTTCTGATATATTGATATTAGGGTAACAAAAATAGAGACAGTATTTATTAACAGTTGGCAGTCCTGGTTACTCTTAAGAATCGGCATAGTCATATCTGTTATAGTACACATAGCACACACGAAATTTGGTTGAAATACAAATGATACTATTGAAGTTACATGTATTTAAATTTGGACTTCTCAGCAGGCTTAGAATCATGTTGGTAGCACTGAGGTACATAAGATACTCCAAATTAATATAGAATGTCAGGTACTATAAGTGTGCATAGATTAAAGCTGTCGGCTTGCATACTTTGCGATATATGGGTATTTGGATAAAATAAATTGAGAGCATTTATTAACAGTTGGCAGGCCTGGTGGCTCTTAAGAATACGCTCAGTCATATCTGTTTATGTACACATAGCACATACGAAATTTGGTTAAAATCCAATTGATAGTGTAGAAGTTATATGCATTTAAAATGTGGACCTATCAGCAGGCTTATAATCATTTTGGCAACACTGCCATGTATCGCCTCCTGGAAATTAAACTGCAATATTTTTATCTATACGTGTGTCAATTTTGAAATAGCTCCGATTCATTCCTTCCAAGGTATCCAACATGGTGCTCAAATTTCAATCGCGATTTTTCAGCAGTTGATAGCACTGACATCATTTTCAAATATGGCCGTGAGATATTCAGGTATAGATCTTTACTCCTACCAAATTTTGTTTCGATTGCAGCAGCCGTTTAGGAGTTGATCGGGGGACACACACACACAACCAACAGACAGACAGACACACATTTGCCCGATCTCATAAGTCTACTTTTTCCTCATTTTTGCAAAATGTGAAAAGTAGGCTAAAAGTAAATATATAACAATTGAAATTAGAGAGACAAAAAATATTATTATAATGATTAAAATAAATTAAAATGTAATTTTACATTAAAAAAAAATTACCCTAAAGTTATAATACACTGAAAGAAGGGAAGGGATTTAAAATATTATTAAGAAACATAATTGAAGTTTGTAAATAGCAATGATGTTTATATTTTCGTTGTTGTTTGAATCTTCATTCTTTTGACTGGTTTGATGCAGCCCTCCATTCCTCCCTGTCCTGAGCTAACCGTTTAATCTCTACATAGCTACCACTGCTTACATTGCGGCAATCTGTTAAACATATTCTAACCTTGGTCTACCTCTACAGTTCTAGTCCACTCTTCCATACATAACTAAGCTTGCTATTTCTGGGTGTCTTAGCATATGTCCTACCAACGTACAGTATCTCTTCTCTTCATTATCAACGACCAAAAACATCTCTCCTCTCCCACTCGTCTTAATACCTCTTCGTTTGTTACTCTATCTACCCATCTGATCTTCATCATTCTCCTGTACCACCACATTTCATATGTTTCTATTCTCCTCTTTTCTGCTGCACCAATAGTCCAAGTTTCACTTCCATAGACAGCCACGCTCCAGACAAAGGCTTTCAAAAATGACTTCCTAATACCTAAATCTATATTTGATGTCAACAGATCTCTTTTCTGTTGAAATGCTTTCCTTGCCTGAGCCAACCTACTTTTTATAACCTTTTTCATTCGGCCGTTACTGGTTATTTTGCTTCCTGAGTATCAGAAGCCTCCGACTTTCTCTAACTTTTCACCTGCCAATTTGATTCCATAGGGATTTCTGATTTATTTCGGCTGCATTCCAATATTTTTGTTTTGCCTTAATTTCCATCATGAGTTCAAACTGGACAGAGCAAAACAGAAGTATGAAGTAGAATAATTGCTCCTGCAAAAGCTGCCTTTAAGAAGAATAAAAAGATTTTAAACGGTAAGAACATCACCCTTGAAATCAGGGAAAGGTTTCTGAAAGCATATGTCTGCAGTATGGCATGCTAAGGCCGTGAAACTTGGCTTTTGGGGACTGAGGAAGAAAAGAAGCTACATTCGTTTGAGATGTGGTGCTATAGGCATATGTTCAAAATAAAATGGATTCACAAGGGTACAAATGAAGACGCCTTGAAAAGAGTGGGTGAGAAGAGAAGTTTGTGGATCTTAATTAGAAGAGTACAAATTATAGGCCATCTATTGAGACACAAAGGAATCCTGAAGACAATCAAAGAGGGGTATGCTGATTGCAAAAGACCTAGAGGAAGACCACTCCTGGGGCATATAGGTCAAATTAAGGAAGAATTGGGATACAAGACCTACTGAAGAAGAAGTGAGAAAGACACGAAGCGTGGAGATTTGCTGCAAACCAATCCTGGGATTGACCAATAGAGAAAAAGAAGAGTGAAAATGTATAAGATGCGTTCAAAAAGTAACGAGCCGGAGGCTGTAATGCGCAAACCGTTGACGACATCGGCTACTCGTGGCGTGTGTAACGAGGTGTAGTTCCGACTAGTGCGTGGATGGTCACAGCCCGTCACTAGAGGGCTCGCGTGCACGTCACGTGACGATACAAAGCGAGCAGCAGCATGCATCAATCGTCCAACGCTGCCAGTCGCATTGCAAACAGTGACATGGAGGCGTCAAACGAAGAGCAAAGAGGTGTTGTTCGGTTTCTGACAGTGAAAGGAGTAGGTGGTACGGACATTCATCGCCGAATGTCACAAGTGTATGGCGAACACTGCATGTCCCTTGCAAGGGTCAAGGCGTGGCACAAGCGCTTCAGGGAAGGACGGGTGTCGTTAGCCGATGATGCCCGGTCTGGGGCACCCCCTCCCCCCCTGCATTATTCATGACAACGTCCAGCTGGTTAATACACTCATTACCCAGGACCGGCGATAACAGTGAACGCCATAGCCGCCGTGGTCGGATTGAGCGTCGGAAGTGTGCACACCATCATGAAGGAACGACTGCACTTGCGGAAAGTGTGTGCCCAATGGGTGCCCCACAGTCTTCAAGCACACCAGGAAGCATGTCGAATGGCCTACTGTATTGGTCTTGGTTGGATGATTGATGCATGCTGCTGCTTGCTTTGTATCGTCACGTGACGTGCCCTCTAGGGACGGACTGTGACCTTCCACACTCTGGTCGGAACCACACCTCGTTACACACGCCACGATTAGCCGATGTCGTCACCGGTTTGCGCATTCCAGCCTACGGCTCGTTACTTTTTGAACGCACCATATACAAAAACTAAAAATAATATTATAATTTAAAGATGTTTCTTTCTTCGGGAGGGGGGATAAAAATAGAAATGCACACTAGATATTTCCAGAATATCACGGGACGAACTAAGTCCTGGTCTGAGGTCCCGTACTCCCTCTCCACGGTCCTGGGTGCATTGCAGAGGAACAGGTCGCTAGGTGAGTCTTTTTTATCCAGCGAACATTTGAAATGAATGCTCCGCCAACGAAAACAAATACCATTAAGCGTGAGTCTCATTAGAATAAAGTCAGCCGTTACGTGCAAAATAATCTTTTAAAAGCTCTTAATTAGTTTCGATTGAACAACATTCGGGATGCGTTAACTTCCTACTAATCTATTTTGGAAAGTAACTACTCTGTATCCTTGTTGAAGTTGAAGTTGGCAAGAAATTTGAATTTCTAAGTAGGTGGATGCTCTCTTTTGATGCCGTAAGGTACAGCTTTTAATTGCTATTATACAAGTGAATAAGCTACTGTACTTGGCGCGTGCGCCTCATGGAGCTGAATACCACCACAATATACGAGGCGAGGTGGTGCAGCGGTGAAGCTAATCGTCTCTCATCCAGGTAGTTCGGGTTCGATTCACGGTTAATACATGTGAGATAATAGTCTATTAGGTTTACGACCCTTTTAACTACTTTGGCTTTCAGAGACGCCGGAGTACCGGAATTTTGCCACGAAGGGGATCTTTAACGTGCAAGTATATCTACTGACTCGACTCCCTCGCATTTGCGCTCCCTCAAATGCTGACTGCGCCAGGATTCGATCCTGAAATCTCATTCTAGTGTGGTCTACCTTGTTGCGTAGAGGCTAGTATTCTTGGTTAGGACCGTGGAGGCCCGGGCTTGAATCTCGGCTCTCCGAAAAAAAGTGGTCTGAGGGTTGGAACTCAGCCTCGTGAGGCAAAACTGAGAAGAGATGGATTCGATTCCTGTTGATACTTGTATGATAACCTGTGTTTCTGTGATGACTGTAGAGTGTATGTAACTGTATTAGCCACAGGGATGGGGTTGGTGCCCCGGAACTTAACCTTACGGTGGACGCGCCTTTGAAACCCTTACAAACTGCACTACAAATATATTTATGCCCGGAACATTTTAAGGGTGGTCCACAACCTCTATTTCAACTGCTTGTTCTTCTGAAACTTCTGAACTGCTGTCGTACTAATTTTGTTCAACAACCTCTTCCTCTCTAGCAACAACCTCTTCCTCTCCATTAACATCTGAGTCATCAATTTCCTCTTCATTGTCATGTGTTCTTTGAGTAGGCTATATAATTATATTTTCTCTTTCTTCTCCTCCTTCTTTCTCGAACTGCTCAAGAACTCATCTTATCTCATTTTCGGAATAACGGATTTCGCTTTGGGTAAAACGTACAACAATAAGAACCAATAATTACAAGAATGATAACTTATTAGTAATATTAAATTTACAAACACCCATTCTCATTTAAGACTGTTTTAGTTTCCAGCATACAGTCCAGTCTGCAAGCCTCTGTTTGCGAACATGTCGCCTCCAAAAATCCCCTAATAGCAGTTAGCACTGTGGCCTCCTTAGCTTCTACATCTCAACTTCGAAATCGTTCCAACACTGAATCTAACCATCACCTCCTAGGCCTACCTCTGCTTCTCATACCCTCTACAGCCTAAATCATTAACACCTTAGCTAATCTCTCGTCCCCTAATCTCTTCACATGACCCCACCATCCGAGTCGGTTCATACGAACTGCTTCATCTAGCGTGTTCATTACTAACTTAGCCTTTATATTTTCATACGAGTACCTTCCTGCCATTGCTACCATCTATCTGTCCCAGCAATCATTCATGCTACCCTCATATGAGTCGCCCAGTTGCAAAATTCGTTTAATCCACTTGTGAATAAGGCTCATGTCGTAAAATTATTTATTTAATTAGTTTATTTTATTTTGTTTAGTTTTATTTTATTTTGTTTATATTTTGTTTTGTTTACTTTGTTTTATTTTGATTTTGTTTTGTTTATTTTGTTTTATTTTATTTTGTTATGTTTTATTTTGATTTTCCAGAAAACAAACATAAAATCAAAAACAAAAACAAAAGCAAAAGCAGAAAACAAAAAAAAAACACAAAGCAAAAAGCAAAATTCAAAAAAGAAAATCGAAAGCAGGAAACAAGCACAAAAACAAAACTAAGAAAGAAAAGCAAAAACTAAAATTCAAAAGCAAAAGCTCAAAGCAAACACAAGACCAGAAACACAGAGCAAAAAGTAAAAAGTACAAAACAACAAACACAAAAGATACGCGAGGCAAAATCCAGGGAAACGTTTCTCATGAAAATAATTTTTATTCACAAGTGGATTAAACGAGTTTTGCAACTGGACGACTCATATCAGTTCCCTCTAGCTTATGTATCAGATAACCTGAATCTACCCAGCTCTCACTTCCATACAGCAAGGTATAAATACTGAGCGATGTATGGAGAGTTTCCTGGCTGCTCTAACTTCTTTCATGCAGAATACTGTAGATCGCAAATGACAACTCACTGCATTGGCATTTCTACACATGACTCTATTTCCTTCCCCACACTACCATCCTGAGAGGGTACACAGCCCAAGTACTTTAAAGGTTCCAATTTAGTTCCACCTACCTAGCATTCCACCTGGGGCCTTCAAAAATGATTGGCACTACAATTTGTTTTCATTCACAGGAACCATTTATTGAACAACCTCATTCAGATTACACTACAAGTATTCCCCGCCAACGTTTATTCACTTTGTCCATCGTTCTGGCAGCTTCGTAATTTGCGTAGCAAAGCATTCTTTGGGGGTATCCCGGTGCCTCTATTGGGCAAGTGCATGGAGTTTGTCATTGGTCGTGAACTTCTTACCCCACATGCCCTCTTCCATTGCGTCGAATAGGGCATGGTCGCTAGGAGCTAGATCTGGAGAATATGGAGGTTATGTGGAAGCAGAGTAAACCTTAGTTCACGAATGGTTGCAATGGTCTGGCGACTTGGTGCTGCCTCCCCACATATGGCTGCTAATGCTAACCTCGTGTGGATGTCTTCCCTCCAGAGAAACCACACTGTCCATCTTTGGCCGTGCTTGTTGGCCTCCATGTTGTTTCATCGTTGGCTATAAGCGTACTCGCAAGCCGGATCATTTGCCAGTCTAGTGTCCTAACTATGGGAAGCAGCAACATAATCTGATGGCATTTGACAGTACTATAGTCAATCTTCACGCATACATCGACACACATTTCAAACTTATTTTGCAGTCGATATAGGGGGAGTGCCAATCATTATTGAACGACATAAATATTTTCTTGAGTTTCTTCCCTACCGACATAACATTCGAAATGCTGATACAGTAGAGTCCAGCAAACTCGGCACTCCGGATTTCTCGGCAACCGTGACAGGAGAACAAAATCATGATTTTTGTTTGTTTTTGTGTTTCCGCACAGAGCGTTACTATGTTTTCTTTCGTCTTTTCCATCAAAGAAATTATCAACAGTTAAATACGACGCGAGACAAGTTGACCTACAGTACATAGTAAGAAGAGTAACGATGACCTGATAAATACGGGTACAGTACTGTTGGCAGTAAGAAGTAAACAAACGGTGTCTCGCGCAGAGCGTTGTATTTATTACATTGCGCATTCTCCGCAATTCTGTTTCTTCGCCGTCTTCGTGATGAGGCTTCAAGAAACAGATTTCAAAGCGAAAAACCAAAGAACATTACTTACTTTTTTTTGCAAAAAATAAAAATAAATGGTAATTTTCATTAAGGGAAAAAACTATTTGCCAACGGGAATTGTTTTGTACATATACTGTACAGTGTACATATTAGAACAAGAAGTTCCGTGAAGAACTATACAGCCTACTTTTCATGCCAATGATTATTCTACAGTATATGAACCTATCTAGAATAATGACAAAATTAAGTTGGTAATATCGAAATATCAAATTAGTTCAAAATATACCTGGTATAATGCAGCCTAATAGAGCACTAGAGTTGGCAGCCCTGGTGACTGAATATATTCTTAGTTCCATCTCTTAAGGTACAGAATAGAAAATTAGGTTGAAGTCCAATGGACGTTACATGCAGTTAGACACTGGATCTATCAGCACGCGTAAAAGCATGTTGCCAACAATACCATGCGTGTGCTGGTCAGAAATAATCTGAAATATTATTATATCTTGGTGTGCCAATTTTGGATGAAATCCATTTGTTAGTATAGAAGTTACATGTATTTTAAAATTTGACATATCAGCAGGCATAGAATCATGTTGGCAGCACTGCCTTGTATTAATTACTCCAAATTAATCTAGAATGTCAGGTGCTATACGTGTGCAAAGTATAGAGCTTTTGGCTTGCATACTTTCTGATATATTGATATTAGGGTAAAAAAAATATAGACAGCATTTATTAACAGTTGGCAGCCCTGATTGCTCTTAACAATACTTACAGTCATTCTGTTATGGTACTCATAGCACATACGAAATTTGGTTGTAATCCAACTGATAGTATAGAAGTTACATGTATTTAAAAATTGGTACTATCAGCAGGCTTATAATCATGTTGGTAGAACTGACGTATATAAGTTACTCAAAATTAATCTAAAATGTCGGAATATACGTGTGCATAGTTTAAAGCTGTTGGCTTGCATACATTCTGATATATTGGTATTTGGATAAAAACAATAGAGAGAGCAATTATTAACAGTTGGCAGCCTTGGTGGCTCTTAATAATACACTCAATCATATCTGTTTATGTACAGATATTACATACAAAATTTGGTTGAAATCCAATTGATAGTGTAGAAGTTATATGCATTTAAACATTGGACCTATCAGAAGGCTTCAAATTATTTTGCCAACACTGTCATTGTTGGCCTCCTGGAAATTAAACTGAAATAGTATTATCTGCATGTGTACCAATTTTGGAATAGCTCCCGTGCATACCTTGCGAGATATCCAACATGGAGCTCAAATTTCTAGTGCGTGTTTTCAGCAGTTGATAGCACTGACATCATTTTCAATTATGGACGTGAGATATTCCGGTGCACATCTTTACTCATACTAAATTTGGTTTCGATTGCTGCAGCCGTTTAGGAGTTGATGGGGGGGGGGGGAGCACACACACAGCCAGACAGACAGACAGACACACATTTTCCCGGATCGATCTCATAAGTCTACTTTTTCCTCATTTTTTGCAAAATGTGAAAAGTAGGCTAACAATTATTTGTAGACCCAGTTTTTCTTTTATAATTTACAGTAATTGTTTTCCTTGATTTTTATGCAGTACAGTACTGAATTATATATTCAAGTACGGTAATTGTAGTGACTTAATCGTTTTAAAACTTGTGTTTATGTTAAAAACAAATAAATGTACTGCATTGCATTACTTCTAATCCAAAACAAACGGCTTATTTCTTTTTTTTTAACACATTTCCCGATAACCCGGCATTTTCGCGAACTCGGCCACCCTTCGGTCCACATTAGGCCGAGTTTGCGAGACTCTACTGTAGTTATGTGTTTAAATCCTCCCTATATTATTCTGCTAAGGTACCATTCCGGTTTTGTACCGAAAATAAGGTCCTGTTAACACCAACCTACACATATGGGGTACCTACAGTTTCCGCATAACCCCATATGTGCCCGAAACGCACTCACGTCCTCTTTAAATGTCTCACAATTAAATAAATACCTTAAAAATGTACATTTACAACGGGAGCACCGTAACCTGGCGAGCCTGCCGCTAGAGCGCAGGGCAGCGCGGCGGCAGACATCTTGCGGGAGTGCGGCGTACTGCTAAGCGAGCCTGCCACTAGAGTGCAGGGAAGCGCGGCAGCCATCTGGCGGGAGCGCGGCGTACTGCTAGCTGAGGAGTCTCTCAGCAGATGACTCCAGTGTGGTCTCGCCAAGACTTTCCCTAGGGTTCAATCCTCTGCAAATGTAAAAATTGCTGTAGAAGAAACTCGCGAACAAACAATAACCGATGAATTCGTTGCAACATCGAATGTTGTCTACGTAGAGGTGTTGTGACAAGTACAAAACACTGTTCTACGTAATTCATTGTGTTCTTCTCATGTCCGAATGCCGTTTAACAACAATAAATAACTTACATTTCTTCAATATTTAATACTTCGTTCTCCCACATTCTTCCCTACTACCCCCTAAACCTACATTCACGTTGCGAAAGCTCGTACGGGCCCGCTAGTATTTTTTATTTAACTAAATATTTTCCATTTATTTACATATTTTTGCCGTTTTTATAAATAAATACATATTCTGGCGTATTTATTCATAAGTACATATTCCAATATTTGGTGGTATGTTGTACTCCTTAGATGACTGCTGCCCACATTTTTGACCCTTGGCGATTCCAGTAATTTGCTTCTCTATTTCGTGAATGCCCCTTTGTCTTTGTATTGTAGTAGTATTTCAAGACAGGTGTTCCCCGGTCATTAATTATTGCAGGGTAGGGCTGCTGTCAACTGTCTCATTTAAACCTCCAATAGTCATTACCTTGACAGGAAATTTTACTTGAAATTACAGTGGTCTTCAAAACTTGTGAGTATTGACAGAGTGCTATGAAAGTGTTTGAAGTGACCTTTTCTTCTGCTCTTTAGAATGAAATTCGATAACAGGACATGTCGTATCGCGCATCTGCACTAAGTATTGTAGGATTCGGAAACTGAGGCAAGCCCCGGCATATTAACCCTCCAGTACTCACGCGGAGGAGTTTTGTCACGCCAGTGCTCGCGCGTGGCAATAACCTACCTCCATTCTTTCGTGTAATTTATTGTAACGTAAAAATAAAATTATGCTTTTTCATGATGTTTCTGAATAAGGACCTTATCTATAAAGAAAACAATAGAAATATCTAATTTTATTGCCATTAATAGACTATTGCTTACAGAAAATTACGAGGCTACATAACTTCTAAGCAGAGAAAACGCATCCATAATAACGTTTTTATGCAGTCGTAATAGGTCGAACTACTGTATTAAAGTCAATCACACTTCATTACCGTCTAAACTCTAAGGCTTAGTCTGTTTTCCTCAATTTTGGTTTTCTGGTTGAGACATTCCTCGCTCACGGTTATAAAATGGTTGTGGAAGACGTACTTTTCACACAGCACACAAGAGTTTCTGTTCTTTTGTCCTGATTTCTAGGACATACAGCACATCTTCAAGATGATCCAGGTGTTTTGCTTTTCAAGTTTGGAGTTTCAGAGCCCAGAGGAATTTCTTCTCGATCATTTGAACTCATTCGCAAGGCTATCTCTCAAATATTGCAGAGCAAACTTTTTTGCGTCGCTCTGCTATCCGAGACTTCAACAATTCATGGCGAATTAGTTCCTGGTCCTTGCTAATGTTTCAGCTCCCCGCGATAACGCGCACTGCTGTGGCATGCGGTAGTGACTAAATATCTGAAAACAAAACCGCGTAATCTAGAGCATTGGTGTGTTATTTACGATTTCAAAGCAACAATGTAATATTCATGGGAATGCGATGCATTTAGAAGCCAACGTTAGTGTGAGCACTGGGTGTAACTTGGTAAATATTGGTAGTATTTGCTGATTTAGTGGTGCTGAACTATCATCGATTACGAACAGTAACAACGAACGAACCGAACTAGCAATGTTTCCATACAGTTAATGGAGCGCTTTCATTTCTACGGTAAAAGGATTTATGGATATCTGTCAATTGCCCCACAAAAAGAAAACGCCACATGGCATACGTTCAAACCAGCTTCATATTGGAACGAATGAAATGCACAATCATGTAATGTCACTCACGTTGATTAGTAAAATAAAAACAAGCCATCTCTGTCTAGCCCTGTTGGTCCGTACATTGTAGTATGACACGTGGTAAGCACGTCGAGTCCCCTCAGCCATTAATATTTGCACTGCCTCTCTATTAAGAGAGCTACTCAATTTTCCGCACCCCGTTCCAGCTCTCACGTCAGTTTCTAAATTCTATGACGGAGCTGGGAATCGAACCTGGGGTCTCCGGGGGAGAAGCAGGTTGATTAGTAAATACAAACAAAATACAAGGATTACGTACTATCACTCAAAAGCCATACCGTTTATTTCTCGACAAAGTCAATTTTTCTTTCGAAAAGCAATTTTTCAATGAATCCATTTATACAGTAATATTCCCTAGTCCGCTGTTTTACCATGTTTTAAAACTACATTAAACCCTCCACTTGAAACCTGACCAACTCAATAAATGTATTGCTTCAATCATAGAATGCGATTGTGCCGGAAGTACAAACACCCTGTTGTTGTTGTTTGAGTCTTCAGTCTTTCGGCTGGTTCGATGCAGCCCTCCGTGCTTCCCTGACCTGAGCTAATCGTTTCAACTCTACATAGCTACCACACCCTACATCCAAGGCAATCTCTGTAACATATTCTAAACTTGGCATACCCCTACTGTTCTTATCCTCGACCCTTCTTTCTATAACTAAATTTGCTATTCCTGGATTTCTTAGCATGTGTCCTACCAACCTATCTCTTCTCTTCATTAGCAGTCGCCAGAAAAATATCTCCTCTCCCACTCGTCTTAATACCTCTTCATTCGTAACCCTATCTACCCATCTGATCTTCATCATTTTCCTGTAACACCATATTTTAAACGCTTCAATTCTCCTCTTTCTGCTGCTCCAACAGTCCAAGTTTCACTTCCATAGAGCGCCACGCTCCAGACAAAGACTTTCAGAAATGACTTTCTAATACCTAAATCTATATGCGATGTCAACAGATTCCTTTTCTGTAGAATTGCTTTCCTTGCCTGTGCTAACCACCTTTTTATATCCTCTTTGCTTCGTCCATCACTGGTTATTTTGCTTCCTTAAGTAACAAAAGTCGCCCTAACCTAAAATAAATAGACTATTACATGAATTATGTATCATTTATTTAACACATAAACAAGCAGATAATTGATTTGATGACATGTTTCGATCGTCATGCGGTCATCATCAGATCTTGTTCACCTAGGCTTAGATAAAGAACGGCGGATATGTTTACACTTATTCACCAATATGCTGTATTTACAATTATTAAATTACAAACGATTCTTATAACTTGTGTAACGTGTCGTTCTTATTTACAATTATTATTTTTCAGTTAGCCTATCAAAACTTACTGTACACATATGTCGATTCGGTTTAAACTACCTGAGCCTTCGTCCTTTGCTTATCAAACGAAACATGTGATCCCCTAAATGTTTTGCAGAGTGAAGAGTACAGCTTTCATATCATTTATTTGTGTAGAGTATACTTTCGTCAAATGCCAATGATAATTGAAGGGTTAACAGTAAATACAACTTTTTAAATTTTTCGAAAATGAGATATGGATATTTGAACCTCTGGTATCCATCTATGGTTATGATTTCAAGAAAAACAGCCCATGTCCAAGAATATGGTTGCAAGTAATTAAGCGGTTCTGGAAAAATAACATATGTCAATGCCAATTATGGAACAACTACCTTTATCAAACGACAAGGGCTCTTTTTCACAGAATTTTGCCTACACTTACATTGAAGTAATATCAACATGGATGGCAACAGTTGTAATGATGTTGAAGTTGATTCATTAGAAAATAGCAGTGATGAAGATTCCAAAAGGGATTATAAAATAAATAAAATAAACCTGTTTATTAAAAATTCAGAGCACATGGTCGTTATTGTTCACATTATTCGTTTTCATTCTCCAAAATAAAGTGTTGTATTGACATGAGTTATTTTTCCTATCTTCCCTTCAATTACTTGAGCTTCCCTAGACAATGAAGAGCATTTTACATAGAATGATAATATAAATAAACAGCATTTATCATTTTAAAATAATCCATTTTAGACAACAAGGATATACATTTGATCATATTTCTGACATAATAATTTGTGCACTTTTTGTAAACCAATCCTCGCTCTCGAGGTGTTACAGGGATAGAAACCGTCTGAGGGAAGGGGAGGGGCTGAACTTTCCTCCGTGTGGATCTACGCCTATTGTATATTGAATGTTCAACAACCTCATTGTTGGAAATTCGATTACAGTTATTAGCCTATTTTCAATTTTGAAAAAATAGGCTTATGAGATCACCTTTTGTCCGTGTGTGTGTGCGTGTGTGTGTGTGTGATTCGTGTGTGTGTGTCCCCCTAATAAAATCTAAACGGCAGGAGCGATTTCAATGAAACTCGGAAAGTTCATAGCACTATTCCCGGCGACCTCGACGGTGTCCTTCAAATTTTGTTACGACTCACCAATCCAACATGGCGGCTGTGCGAAATATTTCACCAGCATTCAATATCTCCGAAACTATTACCGATATTACCCTGACATTTTCTATGGTGATAGAGGGAACTACTATAAGTTCACTTATGTGACTTTTGAAAACCTGGTAACTACAAAACCAACATGGCGGCCAAGCGAATTTGCGACTTTTAAATAGACGTTTCTCGCGATTTGACCAATCAAACGCAATGAAACTTGGTACAGTATATGTTTATATACATTGTAATGCACCGACATCAAACTTCATTCAATTGTTTACATAATCACAAGATGGCGGATGTGCGAAATATTTCACCGGCATTCTATATCTCTGAAACAATTAGCGGTATCTCCCTAAAATCTTGTACGGAGATAAAGGGCACTACTGGAAGTCCATCTATAAGATTTTCAAAAACCGGTTAACTACAAAACGAACATGGCGGCCAAGCGAATTTGAACATTTTAAATAGACCTTTCTCGCGATTTAATGTTCTAAGCGCACTGAAACCTGGTACAGGAAATATGTATACACATTGTGATCCACTGGTATCTAATTTAGTTCTATTGTTTACATAACCTCAAGATGGCGGCAGTGCGAATTTTAAAATTAAGTTTTTATTTCTTGTGATGTAGTCATGCCATCAAAGTGAAAGTTTGAATAATGAACCTACGCAATAATTTTCCTTTAATGGTACATGACTCTATGGCCTATACATTTAACAATTCAACTTGGCGACCATCCGAAATATTTAGACGATACTGAATATCTACGAATCTATTTTAGCAATCAAACTGCATTTTTTAATGTTCATATGGGCTATGAACTTAAGTTCACCTATAGGACTTTAAATAACCTGGTGATCACAAATCCAACATGGCGGTGACGCGAATTATAAATATTCACATGGTTGTTTCTCGCAATTTAACCATCCGCGTGCAGTGAAACTTGGTACAGTAAATCTTTATCCGAATGTTAATCCACTGGCATCTAATTTATTTCAATTGTTTCCATAACCTCAAGATGGCAGCTGTGAAATTTTTTTAAATCTCCTTGTTTTTTCTTGTGTCCTAATTATGCGATTGAACTTTGAATACTACACGTTCACAATAATCTGCATGTAACAGTACATAACTCTAGGACCTACATACACACATCAAAAAAAGTTTTGCATCACCTCGGTTCCAAGAGTTCCGGAACCTTTAAATACAAAGGGAATAGAGATCAACACAAACAACATTTCAGCTCGTTTTATTGCTCATGAGACCCACACATTGCATGTTGTACCATCATACAGCTAGACTTTCAGCATTTGTGGTCCAGATTGCAGTACACACCACTACCTCTAATACCCAGTAGCACGTCCTCTTGCATTGATGCATGCCTGTATTCGTCGTGGCATACTATCCACAAGTTCATCAAGACACTGTTGGTCCAAATTGTCCCACTCCTCAACGACAATTCGGCGTAAATCTCTCAGAGTGGTTGGTGGGTCAAGACGTCCATAAACAGCCCTTTTCAACATATCCCAGGCATGTTCGATAGGGTTCATGTCTGGCGAACATGCTGGCCACTGTAGTCGAGCGATGTCGTTATCTTGAAGGAACGCATTCACAAGATGTGCACGATGAGGTCGAGAATTGTCGTCCATGAAGACAAATGCCTCTCCAATATTCTGCCGATATGGTTGCACTATGGGTCGGAGGATGTCATTCAGGTATCGTAAAGCCGGTTCGGAGCCTTCCATGACCACCAGTGGCGTACGTCGGCCCCACATAATGCCACCCCAAAACATCAGGGAACCACCACCTTGCTGCACTCGCTGGACAGTGTGTCTAAGACGTTCAGCCTGACCAGGGTGCCTCCAAACACGTCTCCGACGATTGTCTGGTTGAAGGCATATGCGACACTCATCGGTGAAGAGAACGTGATGCCAATTCCGTGGGGTCCATTCAGCATGTTGTTGGGCCCATCTGTACCGCGCTGCATGGTGTCGGGGTTGCAAAGCTGGACCTCGCCATGGACGTCGGGAGTGAAGTTGCGCATCATGCAGCCTATTGCGCACAGTTTGAGTTGAAACACGACGTCCTGTGGCTGAACGAAACGCATTATTCAACATGGTGGCATTGCTGTCAGGGTTCCTCCGAGCGGCAATCCGTAAGTAGCGGTCATCCACTACAGTAGTAGCCCTTGGGCGGCCTGAGCGAGGCCTGTCATCGACAGTTCCTGTATATCTGTACCTCCTCCATGTCCGAACAACATCGCTTTGGTTCACTCTGAGACGCCTGGAAACTTCCCTTGTTGAGAGCCCTTCTTGACACAAAGTAACAATGCGGACGCGATCGAACTGCGGTATTGACCTTCTAGGCATGGTAGAACTACAGACAACATGAGCAGCGTACCTTCGTCCTGGTGGAATGACTGGAACTGATCGGCTGTCGTACCCCCTCCGTCTAATAGGCCCTGCTCATGCATGGTTGTTTACATCTTTGAGCAGTTTTAGTGACATCTATGAACAGTCAAAGGGACTGTATCTTGGATACAATATACACAGTCAACGTCTATATGCCGGAGATCTGGGAACCGAGGTGATGCAAAACTTTTTTTGATGTGTGTATATAAAATCCAACATGGCGACCATCCGAAATATTTAGTCGGTTCTCAATATCTACGAATCTATTACATCAATCAAACTGAAATTGTGTATGTTGATAGTGGCAATTAACATAAGTAGGATATATGAAAATAGGCTGTATAGTTCTTCACGGAACTACTTGTTTTTTCTCAATTCATAAATGTATTATTATTATCTAATATACCGTAATATATAAATTCACTGAATTTTAAAATAAATTAGAGCCTTTGCCTCCTGTACCATCGACCACATTCCTGGCCATGATTTAGTCTCTATAGGTAATGCTAATTATTATTAAAATAACCACTAAGCCGTAAGTTTAACAACGAGGGCTCATTCTTCTGAGAGAAAGTATTTTCACTTCTGCAAATGACATGTTGCGATGCTGTATTTTTGTACCCATTATTCGTATGTCTGCGAAATTCTGAGCAGTTAATACGTTTCTTTAAGAAAGAGCACAACCAGTATAAAAGCTGGCTCTCCTTATCCTGTCTTTTGTGCCCACACGTGTCTCTCCAGCACGTCAAGGGAATCCCATCACAATGTATTGTCCGCGCCAGTCAGGATGACTGGCTGTAGTAATTGAAAACCAGACAATCACGTTGTGTTACGCAGTGTTCCGAAATCCTCCATGTGCAACTGCGAGCTAATAAAATGAGTGGCTAGGTTGAGAGCAGAAGTTAAAATGTCTTGAACAGCACCGAGATTATTCTTTGTGGCTTAAAATGTTCCCCGTTTATAATTACGTAATTACAGCCTTCCTGACAACCTGCATGAAAGTAACATGTTACGACAAAGAATTTTATAAACTGTGAATTACTGTACAGTTGACGACGGAAAGGATGTACGTAGTGCCAAAAACTGCCTAATTCAGGAGAAGAAACAAGAACCTAATATCGTCATTTAGACTTTCACGGCCCGTGTTACTATTCATAATGTTGAATTTTGGGCTTATGCCGTGTTTTATTACACTAAAATTCGACGCGTTTCGAAAGAAACCATGTCTTTCATCGTCAGGAATAATCTGGAATACGACAATGTTGCTAAGAGAAAGCAACGAAGAACATATAGAAGGTGCCCAAAGATGGACGCCATTATAGCCCCATGTTAGGGACAACGGAAAGCAGCAGTGAATTACTTTCTCAGGGTTCTGATAATAGGTAGCCAGGATTCACTGAGATTGTAGCCGGTGTCGCGGTTGAAATTATCTGGGTGTTTACGTATTTCAACCGCCTCCCTGATGATTCTGGGACGATATTGCTTTATACGGGCAAGAACATCCACTCCTTGGAACATGACATCATGGCCAGGTGTTAAAGCATGATCGGCAACAGCTGATTTATCAGGTTGAATGAGCCTGATACATCTATTATGTTCCTTAATGCGAGTGCATATTGTTCTCGAAGTCTGCCCGATGTAAACCTTGCCACAAGTACAGGGAACTCTGTAGATACCCGGTTGTTGCAATTTAGGCAAACTGTCCTTAGTTGGTCGCAGGAGTTGCCTAATCTTAACAGAAGTTCCAAATACAGTCCGTATGTTGTACCGACGTAGGATTTTAGCAATACGATCCGTTGTGTTATGTATGTACGGAAGGTAAGCAGTTCCTCTTACATCTCTTTTCTCAACTGACGTCCTATTATTATTTGTTGGTTTCAGAACCGTAGAAATCAAAGCCTTGCTATAACCGTTGCTCTCAAAGGTGGTTCGCAGGGTGTTAATTTCTTCTTGTAAAGAAGACACTTCACAAATCCTCCTAGCCCTGGTAGTTAGAGTTGTAAGGATACCATGTTTCTGGGCAGGGTGATGGTGAGAACTTTGGAGATATCTAGGGATAGGAGGATTTGTGAAGTGTCTTCTTTACAAGAAGAAATTAACACCCTGCGAACCACCTTTGAGAGCAACGGTTATAGTAAGGCTTTGATTTCTACGGTTCTGAAACCAACAAATAATAATAGGACGTCAGTTGAGAAAAGAGATGTAAGAGGAACTGCTTACCTTCCATATATACATAACACAACGGATCGTATTGCTAAAATCCTACGTCGGTACAACATACGGACTGTATTTGGAACTTCTGTTAAGATTAGGCATCTCCTGCGACCAACTAAGGACAGTTTGCCTAAATTGCAACAACCGGATATCTACAGAGTTCCCTGTACTTGTGGCAAGGTTTACATCGGGCAGACTTCGAGAACAATATGCACTCGCATTAAGGAACATAATAGATGTATCAGGCTCATTCAACCTGATAAATCAACTGTTGCCGATCATGCTTTAACACCTGGCCATGATGTCATGTTCCAAGGAGTGGATGTTCTTGCCCGTATAATGCAATATCGTCCCAGAATCATCAAGGAGGCGGTTGAAATACGTAAACACCCAGATAATTTCAACCACGACACCGGCTACAATCTCAGTGAATCCTGGCTACCTATTATCAGAACCCTGAGAAAGTAATTCACTGCTGCTTTCCGTTGTCCCTAACATGGGGCTATAATGGCGTCCATCTTTGGGCACCTTCTATATGTTCTTCGTTGCTTTCTCTTAGCAACATTGTCGTATTCCAGATTATTCCTGACGATGAAAGACATGGTTTCTTTCGAAACGCGTCGAATTTTAGTATAATAAAACACGGCATAAGCCCAAAATTAAACATTATGAATAGTAACAAGAACCTATTTGAGATTGCCAGTCAACTTTCATTTAGAGCTTGTGCTAATCACAACCGAGACATGTTGGCCAAACTGTCCTTTCCAGGCCATTGGCACTGAAACAAAGATCCTTTCTCGAGGAAAATCGAATTTAATGAAAATTTGACTCATCATTTTCTTAGGCTACTCAACTCTTCAATTGTGTTTTAATTTGGCAATTTGTCTGGATGAACTCCACGTAGGACCAGAGAGGATATTGTGGTTAGGTACCGGGTGACGCTAGAACATTGATATGAAAGGTCGGAAATATTCTTAACGTAAGTGATAAATTTAATTAACCTTATTATACCTGCATCATTTCGTTTGCAAAGGTCGTTAACATGTCTGATATTCAGAGTAAATTACTAGATTATATCAACTATTTGTTGCGAAGCTTTGTAAACAATATTACCGTCGAGATTCGAATGTGAGTCTTCTAAACTGTGGGCTTTGTATTTCCGGTCATGTGTTCATGCAAACTTCTTGTTCCTTTTCGTTTTCAAAAATCACGTCCTGAGGTTTGCACAAATAATTTTCATCCACCCTGTATACAGAAATAAGCAACAGAAGGATTCAATTGTCTGAAAAATCATTATCATTGCCGGCTAGAATAGTCATTACAAGTGTTTGAAAGTAGCGTTTTAAATATGTAGATAACCGCTTTACATAGCGTTGTTCTGTAAAATCATTTTATGTTCGACCATGGCGAAATGTAAAGTATTTTATGTCAGAGAACTGTATTATAATGAGGTTCGTTAAGCTTGCCTTATAATACAGTTTCTCCCACCAATCAGAGCTCAAGAAACAGTCGTGTGACCAATTAGGTATGGATAGCATCTCACCTGCGCTGACTTCCACGGCCTCCTGTTTTAAATTTCACTGCGTGGCTAGTGTCATAGTGGGGTATTCGAGGGGAGGGCATGGTGAATACAAGGTATTCCCTGCGTCCCATGCGCTCTGTTCAGTACATAAAACTGGCGAAATCTCGACAGATATTTATGAATATTTATGTTCGAACATAAAATAGTTAGTGTTATCGTCGAACATAAACAGTCGTATGCAACTCGTCCATAATGGTAATTAAGGCTCGTATGGAAATTATAAAACTAGCTTCGCTCGTTTTATAAACATACTCGTGTCTTAATTATTGCCATTATAGGCTTGTTGCATAATGTACTATTATAGTATAGGCCTGTTTTATGGTATAATGGTTGGTAATCTTGGCTATTACCCAGGAGATTAGGGTTGGATTAGAGGTTCTGCCAATAAATTTAATTCTGGTCTGATGGCTGGAACGGGGTACACTCAGACTCGTGAGGCGAAGCTGATGAGAGGAGGGTTCGATTTCCATCTCGTCAATTTTGGAAGTGGTTTTACATGTTTTCCCACGTCTACTCTAGATAAATGCCTGGATGTTTCCTTAATTAAGGCCACGGTCACCTCCCTCCCAATCCTGATCTGAATTACACATACACACCCACTAAAACATCCAACACATTAATACAGATTAAAAGATAAGAAATTCCACAAACACCCAAGTGCACAGGCTGAATGACCACTATATCCAATTCCCTCCAATGAAACAACACATTTCTCTAGCATCTGTTCCACTTTTCCCTTGTAAGACACCGGGTTGGTTGTTGCTTACTTTGTCTTCCATGAATATTTGGAACACATCTGTTGATCCCCTGAGTTATTCAAGGAAGAGTTTGACTGGCTGCGTGATGCTATGTCAAAGGTTCCAGGATCGAATTCTGGTGCAGTCAGTTGGCATTAGAGGATGCGCAAATGTGAGGAGATCGTGTCATATCATTACTGGTACGATAGAGATTCTCGTCGGGAAATGATTCTGGCACCCTGGCGTCTCTTTAAACCACAGTAGTTAAAATTGACATAAAACCAGTAGCATTACAATAATTATTATACAGTATAGACGATATGGTATGTATGATATTAATCAACAAAGAAAAAGAAATCTTGTAGTTCTACGTGACCATTTATCTCACGGTCATGACACACGGTAACTCCAATTTTACGTGGAATGGGAACCACAGGACGTGATGTTTCAATTCGAAAATCTCACATTCATTGACCTGGCATCAAACCCGGTCCGCATTGGCGACATGCAAGCAGATTGGCCACTATCCATTATGCCCCCATATTAAGAAAGAGTTTATGCCGTGATCAGTTAACTTACGGTTGGGAACTGGATCACGCACCTTAACGAGACGAAAAGCAGGAACATTCAGCCGTAAAACTTGTAAATTGCTTCAATATCTATGTTGTTGTTTGAGTCTTCAGTCTTTTGACTGGATTGATGCAGCTCTCCATGCCTCCCTGTCGTGAACTAATCGTTGCATCTCTACATAGCAACCACACCCTACTTCCGAGGCAATCTCTTTAACATATTCTAACCTTGGTCTACCCCTACAGTTCTTGTCATCGGCCCTTCCTTCCATAACTAAGCTTGCTATTCCTGGCTGTCTTAGTACGTGTCCTACCAACCTATCTCTTCTCTTCATTAGCAGTCGCCAGAAACATCTCTCCTCTTCCACTAGTCTTAATACATCTTCGTTTGTAAACCTATTTACCCATCTGATCTTCATCATTCTCCTGTAACACCACATTTCAAGCGCTTCAATTCTCCTCTTTTCTGCTGCACAAATAGTCCCAGTTTCACTTTCATAGAGTGCCACACTCCTCACAAAGGCCTTCAGAAATGACTTCCTAATACCTAAATCTATATTCGATGTCAACCGATTCCTTTTCTGTAGCAATGCTTTCCTTGCCTGAGCTAACCTACTTTTTATATCCTCTTTGCTTCGTCCATCACTGGTTAGTTTGCTTCCTAAGTAACAGAAGTCTTCTACTTCCTTTAGTTTTTCACCTGCCAATTTGATGCCCATGGAGGATTCTGATTAATTTCGGCTGCATTCCAATATTTTTGTTTTACATTTATTAATTTTCATCATGAATTCTTTCCGTAAGACGGAGTCCATACCATTCACAAACTCATTCAAATCCTGAGACGTGTCGGCCAAGATGACTATGTCATCGGCAAATCTCAGAGTTGAAATTATTTCTCCTTGAATCTTAACTCCAACTTAAAACTTTTCGACAATTTCCTTCATTGCTTGCTTAATGTAAAGATTGAAAAGTATGGGTGATAAATTGCAGCCTTGCCTTACACCTTTCTGAATACCAGCTTCTCTCTCACGTGCTTCAGCTCGAATGACTGCTGTCTGGTTTTTGTATTGATTGTAGATCACCCTCCGATCCCTGTACTTTATTCCAATCGTTTTCAAAATGTCAAACAATTTAGTCTAATCAACGTTATCAAAAGCCTTTACTAAGTCTACAAATGTCATGAACGTTCGCTTATCTTTCCTTAGCTCAGTTCCCTTGTTCCTACATTTCTCCTGAAACCAAACTGGTCTTCACCAAACTCCGTTTATATCTCGCTTTCCATCCTCTAGTTAATTATTCTTGACAGGATCTTTGAAGTTACGTTCAGGATATTGCATTATTGTCTTAAAAAGGTGGTGAGGGCTTACTTAACATCATCTATAATGTTGCACCAAACATAAAGGGAATATCTTCATTGGTTACTCCTCTTCCTCCTGCCTTACGTGTCTGCACCTCAAGTGGCTTTTCTCACCATATTTAAAGCTTACTGTACTTTGATTTAAACTTCATAACGATTTAACTAGCTTGTTATGTCATAATAATTCCAGATTTTACTGCGTAGTTTGGAAGTTAGTTACTTAAAGCTTTACAGTGCTGAAGAGTTAAAGTTAGTTTTAAGAGGCCCGTCAATCTGCTTGGATTCATGGCGAACATAAACATGTTAGTTTATCTTTAACAGTGGCTTCCATGAATTGAGAGTTTGTCGAAAGGGGACTTAAATATAAGAGTGAGTGAATAAGTTGAATGCCAGTGTTTCAAAAATAATACAATCAATGATTTGTTTTGCGAAATGAGGCGCTGGCATTCTCAGAATGGAAATAGATATTGATAAGAAAGATTATTTGAAACAATATTGTTTTATGCACTACGTAGTTTTATCAACTCAAAAATAAAATTCCAAACTTAAGACGTTTCACCACCTTTCTCAGCAATGTTACTTTGTATCACAGTCAGTCAGGCAAATCGTGAAGCAAAAGGATTCTAATAACTTTGGTTGAAATTCATGATTTAAGGTAAAACAATTTGGTTCAATAAAAATGCGTAATTGACCGACCCAAAGTCATTCAAATTTTATTTACTATGGCAACTCTAAACAAGTAGTTCCGTGAAGAACTAAATAGCCTATTTTCATATATACTACTAATATCAATTGCCTCTATCAACATACAAATTGTCAGTTTGATTCCTGTAATAGATTTGTAGATATTGAGAACCGTCTAAATATTTTGGATGGTCACCATGTTGGATTTTACAGTATAGGCTATGTACTATTACATGAATATTATTGTGTAGGTGTTTATTCAAACTTCAATCGCATGATTAGGACACAAGAAATAAAAGCGGGAATTTTAAAATTTCGCTCAGCCGCCATCTTGTGATTGTAAAATTAATTTAAATGAATTAGATGACAGTCGATTAAAATTTGTATAAGCATATACCGTATCAAGTTTCAGTGCGCTCGGATGGTTAAAACGCCAGAAACATTCATTTGAATATTTAAATTCGCGTCGCCACCATGTTGGATTTGTGCTCGCCAGATTATTGAACGTCCCATAGGTGAACTTATGCTTATAGCCTCTATACAGTTACAACATTTCAGTTTGATTGCTGTAGTAGATTAATAGATATTGGGAACCGTCTAAATATTTCGGATGGTCGCCATGTTGGATTTTAGTATATGTAGGCCATAGAGTTATGTACTATTAGATGATGATTATTGTGTACGTTCGTAATGCAAATGTTGATTTCGATGATTAGAACACAAGAAATAAAAACTTAATTTTCGAAATTCGCACAGCCGCCATCTTGAGGTTATATAAACAATTGAACTAAATTAGATACCAGTGCATTACAATGAGTATAAACATTTGCTGTACCAAGTTTCATTGCGTTTGGATTATTAAATCGCAAGAAAAGTCTATTTAAAACTTTCAAATTCGCTAGGCCACCATGTTCGTTTTGTAGTTAACCGGTTTTTGAAAGACCCATAGATGAACTTCCAGTAGTGCCCTTTATCTCCGTACAAAATTTCATGGTGATACTGGTAATAGTTTCTGAGATATAGAATGCCGGTGAAATATTTTGCACAGCCGTCCTCTTGAGTTTATGTAAACAATTGAACGAAGTTAGATGTCGGTGCATTACAATGTGTATAAACTGTACGAAGTTCCATTGCGTTTGGTTGGTTAAATCGCGAGAAACGTCTATTTAAAAGTCGCATATTCGCTTGGGCGCCATGTTGGTTTTGTAGTTACCAGGTTTTCAAAAGTAACATAGGTGAACTTCTAGTAGTTCCCTTTATCACTGTACAAAATTCCAGGGTGATACCGGTAATAGTTTCGGAGATATTGAATGCTGGATTAGATTGGTGAGATATAACAAAATTTGAAGGGCACGGTCGGGGTCGCCCGGAATAGTGCTATGAACTTACCGAGTTTCAGTGAAATGGCTCCAGCCGTTTAGAAGTTATTAGGGGGGCACACACACACAGACGCACACATGCACACACAGACACACGGACAAAAGGTGATCTCATAAGCCTATTTTTTCAAAATTGAAAATAGGCTAAAAATGGCTTCAAACAAGATAATTAACATCAGATACCTGCCGTCTTCTTCCAATTTCTAGCTGCAATTACACATACGGTACACTACTGCAGACTCCACAATAACGCAGGTTGTCATATAAATATTACACAAACCCAAGTGTTTGTATAAAAGCCAACAAATAAAACGACGAAGACAAAGGGACATTACACCTATAACATGATATTACTTCAACGCCTTGTAATTGCCAAAGTGATACCTTATTTCAGTGTTATTAGTGCAAGTAATGGCCATTTATTGTATTTTCAGAACAGGTCAAGGAAGGTATTTTGGAAGGAAATCGGCCGTGGTTCTGTTGAAAGGAACCGTCCCAGCATTTGTCTGGTGTGAAAATGGGGATCCATGAAAACCATTTTCAGGATGGCCGAGGTGGGATTTTAACGCACGCTCTCCAGATGACAGCGAGGATCGAGGTAGGCTTCGATCACATTGGAGGCACGCTTGTGCAAGTCGCGCGTGCTCATATAAACAAAATATAGCCTATAGGAGAGCGACAGAAACAAGTGTTGACGTGTCCATTGTCGCTCACACTGCCCGCCACAAGCAAGTGCACGCTTGTGCAAGCTTGATCCAACTCCACTTCGAAACAAAAATATTTGTTTTGTAGTTGTACGCGTGCGTGATCTCAGTTGATTGCTGACCATCGAGGCAGTGACAGTCTAGTGTTGATTTCATGTAATCAAGTTTTTGACCAAGCATATTAAAAACGAGTGTTTTATTTTCCAAACCTCATATCCAGGTTATTTTCATAAACTATTCACTGAAAATATATTCAATCCGCACTTTGTAATGGTTATAGTATTAATACGTTACATTTAACTTTTTGGGAGAGATAGGCCTTCAACATTTTTAATATTGGCAGATTGAATATAACTTTTAAATTCATCAAAAGCATATTTTAAAGTACATACCGTAGTTAATAAATCTTCAAGTCTTACCGTAAGCTTCTCTTCAGGTGATACACACTTTCGGAAATTAGAATGCCTCCTTATCCTAGCTGTGATTTTGTCCAGTATATTGTTTTATATCCCTTATTTGGGGGTGGCAGGATCTAAAACGGAAGAGTTATTGTTTTGATTTAGAAGGAAATGCCTAAAAAGGGGGTAGCTTCCCGTAGTCGGGCAAGCTGACCAGTGTAGAGTGTTGTTTAGTGTTAGGGTGCTCCTATAAATGATGTAGGAGTACTTTAGGGGATGGAACTCAATGCAAGGGTCACTGTACTGGTCGTCCAGCTGGCTGGTTAGATAATCGACTTGTACGCGTCAGCTATATGGCGCGGGCCGCTCCTAGCAGGCAGGCCGGTACGGGAATACGATGATGCTTGCACTAGCAAGTATCTGGCTACTATAAGTCACGTCTAATAGTGACGGAGAGTTCAGGAAGGGAGTTAGGGCGTAAAGAAGCGTGTAAACAGTAATGCAGGTGTAATGTACTGACCAAGTGTTTATTGGTCAGTAATAATGGAATTGTGAGTCCCTTTTAAGGGATGTAGTGGTGTTACAATGTGTACAAACTTGTCTATACAAATTGGGGGTAAGGTTACAAAGTTATAGGATTCTGAACACGTTCTGACTCACTCACCTGATGATACCAGCGTAGCCTCCGGCCGTCACACTGTAAGACTGATAATTGAGAGAGCCTCTGACCTCCTTAAGACTCCCTTTTATATTCTTCGGCGCTATGCTGTCAGCATTGTGATGGCATAGCTGCCCTAGTTAATAGTGTGTCGCTGTTTGTAGTAGTTATGCAAGGATTGGGCCAGCTTTCCAGAATGGCAAGCTGTCCTTGCGGTGTTGATAGATGTTGGTCTGGCTTTACAAGGATTGCCAGTTAGGAGATTTAAATAGATGATGGGGGGATGGTCTCCTAGGGGTGCATACCCCTGGGGTACTGTACAATATAGTAGAAAGTGTCTGCTATCATTCTGAAGTATTCAAAAAACTTATCAGGCTGTCCAAGCAAATCGATGAATATCCGTGCATACTCTACATGTTCCTCTCTGTCCAAAAAATACTCGATCACCCACTCTTCCCTGATTTCCTGCTCATCCAAAAATAAAAACTTTAAAACACCATTTTCCAAAACAATGTCCTCATCGTCTGACATCTCCATTTCGATTGACCTGTTTATAATAATTAACATGCACCTGCTTGCATTTAGTCTGAGTACATTGCTGTTCACGTCAGCTTGCGCACGCGCGCGCCACCAAATTACTTGCACAAGCGTGCCTCCAATGTGATCGAAGCCGTAGCGCGTCACCGTAGCAGGTAGTGATTCTTATTTTGAGGTACTCAACTAAATCACAGATTCATTAAATTAATTAACTAATTAATTAAACATTCTGTATACACGTGATTTACAGCTTATGCTTTCATGGCCGGCGATCATAGCTCTTTACAAATTGTCTGGGCTTATACATAACTATCTATAGACAAGTGTATAGGGGTATAGGGCTGATTACCAAGATCTAAATGACGCAATAACATAAATTTAAAAGTGAATCGATTTGAGGCGTGGAAAATATTTCAGAGAGATGGAGAACAGCAAGGCGCAAAGGAACATCAAACTTCACGTGTATTCGGGCAATGAAATAGGCTACTGGAGATATTTTAAAATTCAATAGCTGACCTTCGCTCCCCCCAACAACTCTGTTTGAGGGTCGATGCTCTCAGTCCATGAGCTCATCAGCTGGAAAGTTGGCCACTTGAGACCGACACGCAACATTTCATCCACTGAACTGCATGTCCATCGATTTCATGTATGAGAGAATTTTGCGCTTTATGTTATTTGCTACACTCGTGCAGCAAGTCGGATATAAATACGTATCGGAAGATAGTTGCTTTCTACTGTGTGAATGTGGATATGTGAGTGAGAAAGAGTGAATCGTTTGGTTCCACCTTAAAGAAGAAATAACTAACAATACCAAGCAATAATCTCAGTAGCCTAGTGTGCTTAATCCTGTTTACACTATTAAAGTACCTGTCTGTTAGGTAATCAGCCCGAAGGCTGGTTGGATCCTCAAAAGTACCGCCGTTAGGTTATGTGAGTAGATACCCACAAAAACCCAAGGCAGCGCTATATTGAGGCGTACTAGGCAACATGAGAAGTGAGGTAGTTTGCCATTGCTTTCCTCACCGAGTCAGAACAGCAGTACTAACCCTATGAGTAGAACCTTTCACAGCATTCACAGGCACTGAATGAAGCACCACCCATACCTCAGTAGCTTCCATATAATCACAGCCATGAGTGAGACTGAGACGTCGGTGAAAAGTACCGTACACGGTAAAATCAGAGTATAACACTAGATTTAGTACACACAAGTAGAGACTATTTCGAGTGTTGATTTTGCCCTAGTTTTTCCCCTCTTCCTGTTGTCCATTCGGCGAGGCGTAGCCGTGCTCGTTAAATCGTGCACCACGGCTGCAAGGGCAGCTGCAGCCAGACATCGCAGATTCGAATCCAGGCTCTGACGGAGGGTATTTTGAGTGCGATTTTCTCTAGGTTTTCCCACACTCCCTCCAGGAAAATACCAGGACAGTACCTTGTTTCAAGTCCCACGTCACCCACCTCATCCCAGTATCAAACAGATGGAAATGTGAGAGGAATTCTGGCAGTTTTGTAACTTCACTATTCATGACAGGAAAAGGGACATTATAGCTACGACTGTCTAGAGACTGACAGCGGAAACGAATGAAGAGCTATGATGTTATCCACATGTAGGGAACACGTCCCAGTATCGAGTAATTTATGTAAATGGGAGGCGGTCGCCGGCTTGAATTGCCAATGAGGTGTTTAACAAGCATTTGGACATCACCCATGAATGTATGAGTACAACACCAGTTCAATTCTTCAAATATGATGTAACGTAACTTCAGGGAATCGATGTTTATTATTTTGATCATTAAGTGTAATTAGCGTCATGATTTCCAGAGCAGTGTACGCCCTGTTTTATGGCTCTATTATTTATTTATTATTTATTTGTGGCCGAATTATGTTCTAGATATTCTATTAACCCTCCGGTGGTCACGTTCAAAAATTAAACGCCTTTGTCGAGTAGACAAATTTTTTATTTGCTAATTTTTTTAGCCTACTTTCGATTTTTGCAAAAAATGAAAGTAGACTTATGAGATCGTTACCGGGCCAAAAAAATTATTTGTCTGTCTGTGTGTGTGAGAGTGTATATCTGTCCCCATCCCTATGTATTCAAAAATAACGAAACCGAAATGAACCAAATTTGGTACAGAAGTAGCACTAGCAAAGGGCACCTGAGTGTCATGTTTATATCGCCGCCATCTTGACGTAAACGGAATGACAGTCACTCAAATGTTCAAAACTTAAATCAAATTACGACTAACCTAACCATATGGTCTCTACCAAAATGTGCAACAACATACCTTCGCGTGGGAAGCGTCTTTTGCCTAAACTAAACGGCTATCGTCCAAATAGTTTCATGATGGAGGGCCGTATATGTGTGCAAACAGATCCCCCCTATCAATTAACACACAATAAAACCAAATCAAACCAACTTTGGTACAGAGGTAGGACTAGCAAAGTACAATTCAGTGTCATGTTGTATATCGCCGCCATCATAACGACAAAGAAATAGCTCCCACCCAAATGTACTAAGCTTAAATCAAATTACGACTAACCTAACCATCTGATCTCTACCAAAGTTTGCAATAACATACCTTCACGCGGGAAGCGTCCTTTGCCCAAACTACTAGGTCATCAGCCAAATAGTTTTAAGATGGCGAATGTATGTATCATATAATAATTATAGCCAAAGCGTAGCTTACGATTTAACAAGGCCCTGTGTCACTAAATCTGTTTATCGCACAGAGGGTTGTTTAAACGGTTCTCAAGGAGGTAATCTGTAGGTTATTAACATTCTAAAAATTGAATATTATTCCGCAGTAGTGACTAATAGTTCAGGCGGACGGTGCCGTATCGTGTTGGGCCGTGTCGCCCCGTTGGTTCAAAATGGACGCTATTGCTTACTTAGTCCACATTTCAGTTGATTAATATCCTTTGAGGAATGTAATGAACAAAATAATGCAAATTTAGTATGAAATGGTTTATAAAAACGGCAGAAAACGCTAATGAAATCGTTCTTCCGAACACAAAATATGGAAATTTGGTCTACAGTTATAGCCTACTAAACCAGTTGTTAACGCATTGCTAGCATTACCCATGTTTAGCAGCGTGCTAGCGTGTTCAACTCGTACACTCGAGGTTCGTGGATCGAAACCAAACGAGTTCATTTTTACCTGATTTGTTTTGTATTTATTGATTTATAACTATTCACACGTTATAATGTTAAGCATAATTATGTAGTGTGTATTTGTAATCGAAAATATATATACTTATACCACCACATATTTCAACACTCGACTGCAGCGATTAAAATTCGTTGTCCTTGATCCGCGGTACAGACTGTTGTTGTTGATTCTTTAGGGGCTTTGCGGCATCATGGGCATGTATCCCCGTGTACTTGCGTGTGTGTAGAAGTTCTCTGCTAAACTATGTCATTTTGATGTCGGTACTAGTGTGTGCACTTTTATACGAGGATGGATTTGGGTAGGAAGTTGTTGTTTCTGTTTCAATTGAGAGGCTTGGACATCATGGTCATTAGGCCCGTATAGTTGGGTGACTGTTGAAATTTGTCGGATAACCTGTGTTATTGTGATGGCTGTATTAGTGTATATATTAATAATTCAGGTAAGGATTAAATTAATCAACGTATAATATAGTACGTTATATTTCAACAAGCTACTACAACGACCATTCAATCACACTCCTTGAAAAGGACAAAGAGTTATAACTATAGGCTACCCATGACACCAATGTGTAGATGAGCTTATGCTAATTACAACTTTCTGCCCGGATATCGACAAGTGTATTGGAGAAAAGGTGTAAAAAATAGAAATATCCTTATATCACAACAAATCTAATAATCCAAGAATACAATTTAAAAACCTTACCTTAAATTTCCAAGTAATTTCAAATCAGATTTTTCAGTTTCAGTCAGATATGGACAAATTTGTGAAATTTGAGCATTCGGGATTGTTTTAAGTTGTCTGCCTATTTCTACTGTCAATAAGCAAGTAGATGGCTTACAAAATAAATAGAAACCTTAGACGAACAAAATCAACTTCCAGTAATGTGTGACATAGTGCTTATGAAGTGTAGAAAGTAAATACATAGACAAATCTATTTCTAATAATAAAACAGTTCAATTTGTCTTGGAGTTCCTACAAGAATAAACTAGCTACCTAACACACATACGGAATACGAATGGCTTAGAATTGAATACAATGGTGTAACATACGGAATAAAATATATGGACTGTCGAATTCATCAGCGTTTTCTTATTCACAAACTTTCTTTGGTTTTTAAAGAGCATAACATTTACACGGATTATCAAAGATCGTAAATGTTAGTACCTCAGTACCGACATACCGTAGTCTTTCTTCAAAGACATACTCACACAGAGCACAGTTATGAATATTCCGACATAACAGCCAAACTCATACACGTAGCACCTCACATATACAGACAACAGTTCTTAATAGTTAAGTACTCCGGCCTAACAACCATGCCGGTACTCACACGAAGAACTCAGATACTCAATAATTCAGTCCTCCGGTCCAACAGCCACTTGCTCAAGACTTCCATCAACAGAAAACAAGTCCTCCGGCCTAGCAGACTTAGTACAAACACACAACACTTCCAAACACTCACTAAGGCATTCTGTCTAACAGCCATATAAACACATAGCACTTCTATATACTCACAATTTAAGTCCCTGAGTTATAATGAAATAGGAATAGATACCTTAGTTCAATAAAATGTAATTTGAGTACACTGTACCAGTTTCGATTATATTATAACCATCTTCAGCAGACAGTATATGATACGAGTGAAGTTACAAGATTTCATATAATTTGATAAAAAGTATAAGTTCACAAAATATTCCCAGACCGTTAACTATCTAAAATGAATAAAAATAGGCCTACTCTAAAAAAGTCAGATCTGTTACAGCTTTCTTTAAGTTAATGATGAAAGAACAAATTCTTCAAAAGACAGCCCGTAGTGGAGATATCAATGATATAGAACTGATGTAGTGGTTCATTAAAAAGAAATGAGGTTGGGATGAATTGAGATCTACGTAAGCAACAGTCGTTTTTTGACAGAATATTGAATTGTATTATGCAACAGCTCCTTCACATTCGAGTACGGGCATACTCTTAAAGTCTACTTTCTTTGCTCGTACGTGTTGCTAATAAGATCTTGCAGGCTCCAATCAACCGCTCCTGCTCTCCTGCCTATTACCTCTCATCCACACTTGCACGGAGCGCGACGATATTACAGAGTGGCTTGAAGATCAGCTCGCGGCTGCTTGCGATGGAATGGGCTCTCATGCCTTATCGCAGCCTCATGATTAAGGATGGGGCTTCACATGTTTGCCTACTGTGCCATGGAATGAGAAATGCTTCAGAGCATCCAACATAGAAAGGCATTTTGTAATAATATTAATAATAACAATCTAAGAACATCTGGAATTTCCCAAAGTCAATGGCAGTCAAGTGGAGATGGTTCCAAGAATGTGAGAAAGACCTGTTGCAAATTGGTAATCCAGAGGAGGAAATCCATAGTAGATTTGAATTTCGAGAAAAGAAGAACTATCAGGATAATAAAGTGGTATCTACGCCTAGGAAACGGAGAGAACCTCTACCAGAATCACGAAGAAAGGCACTGATCGATGGACTCAAGAAATACTGGAACGATGGAAAGGCCGGTAAAAGAACAATATCCAAAAACAAATTAAATGTATTGTTAAAATGCAGTTCATAGAGGTTCATTGAAATGTAATGTAATAATAATAAAAATAAAAATAATAATGATAGTTATACATTTAAATATTTGGGTGAAATTTTAACTCCTGATACTAATGAGAAATTAGCCATTGAAACAAGGGCCAGGAAAATGGACCTGGCGTTCAGGCTTTTCATCAACATGTTTAAGTCAAAATCCCTATCTTATCAGACCAAGTATAGGCACTATAACACAGTTGTTAAGCCAGAGTGCCTCTTTGCGGTAGAAACCTTAGCAAGCATAAAAATTACTGAAATTGAGGAAAAAGAAAAGAAATTATTTAGGAAAATTCTAGGTCCCAAGAAATTACTTGGCGGTCAAATCAAGAGCTCAATGACAAGTGTGAAGGGATTTCTGTCAGTATGAGAAAACGAATATTGATGTTCTATGGGCATATTATTCGATTGGTATCTGAGAGGTTAGCTAAAAAAAATCTTAACCTTTAAGAGAAGTGGAAGATACAATCTCCGTGGAATCAGCAGGTATATCAAGACTTCAAAAGGGTGAATGTAAAGTTCACTGGCTGAAATGTGGGACAGGAAGAGATTCAGAACTAAAGTTGCAAGTGTGGAGGATCTCTCAAAAGAAGACTTACACCTTTAGTGGAGGAAAGATTGAGAAGGAGTCAAAGATTGAGAAATCTCTGGTAAGAAGCTAAACGGCAAGGAACAAACACCTTGAAGACGAAGTCATGAATAATTTTCGTGTATTTGTAGTCCATAAATGGCTGTATCGAATTAATAATAATAATAATAATAATAATATTAATGATAGTAGAGCCTCCGTGGCTTAGGCGGCAGCACGCCGGCCTCTCACCGCTGGGTCCGTGATTTAAATCCCGGTCACTCCATGTGAGATCTGTGCTGGACAAAACGGAGGCAGACGGGTTTTTTCTCCGGGGACTCCGGTTTTCCCTGTCAAACATTTCATTCCAGCAACACTCTCCACTATCATTTCATTTCATATGTCATTCATTTAATTATTGACCCAGAGGAGTGCGTCAGGCCTCGGCAGTCGGCACAGTTCATATCCTCGCCGCTAGATGGGGGCTTCATTCATTCCATTCCTGACCCGGTCGGAGACTGGAAGCAGGCTGTGGATTTTCATTCATTTCAATATTAATGATAGTAATAATAATAATAATAATAATAATAATAATAATAGAGGATATGGTAGTATTATGGTCCCTGCTTGGAATATGACACCCGTGATATTCTGCCGTTGCATTGTGCTGGCATCTGGTGGAAGTTATATCAACTCCCTCTGACCTTGCTACTTACGCGTTAGTTGTGTGACAGGAATTGCTGAAGATTTTATCGGCAAACAAATAATTGTATATTACGCATTGTTGTTATTATTATTTATCCGATACCTGCGTTATCGGACATGTAGTGTGTAAAGCAATGGTTCTATTGCGGTTAAGAGTAAATTTCGTCAGTCAATTGAAAACTAATATTTTCATGTAACACCTAACTTGTATCTTGTGGTAGGCTAATATAGACAACAATTTTAGGGTGCCAAGTTACATGCATATTCTTGTTAATGGCTACAAGACTGGCAGCTTGTGACTTAATGAAATGAAACATGACTTGAATAACGCTGGCATTTTAGACTGTGATATTCTTGACCGTTCCAAATTTTTAGTCCCCACCACCCAAAGTGATTAAGACCCGACCGCCCCTCACACAGGAGAGGAAGACAAGTTATTGGCTGGACTGAGGAGATATTGGTGATCAAAGAAAGCATCGCAGAAGCACTGTCATAAGCGCTCCTTACTGGGCTTAAACCACTAATAATAATAGGGCGGGAAATTTGAGCGACAACCTGAGAAATATCTACACGTGAATTAGTTGCAAAGATTATAAAAGAAGGGGGGGGGGCGGTTGGGGGGGGGTAAACAATGGCATGTTTAATTCGCCAAGCAGACATCATCACATTACATATGTGGGAATGAATTTTGGCAAACGAATAAACCGAACACGTCTTGAAGTAGTTTTAAGTATAAAAACTGCATTTAAACGTAAGATTACATAAGATGAGATTTAACAGAACTTGACGTGACATGACTTGACACAAAAACTGTAACTGATCGTCTTAGTTTCTCGCGACTTCCACTTGACTCCTCTACGCGGCGCCACCGGGCAGTGCCGAAGCTGGCGGGAAACCCAAGAACGTTAATTATTTTCAGATTCCCACAATCGGCCATCCTGCAGATCATCCGTCTCGGATGATGAGAAGTCTTCAGCCCAGGGTTTGAGGAATTCAGCACAAGTAGTTGTTCGTTTGGGGCCTAAGTGATTCCCTTCACGACAGAGGTCGTAAGTGTCATTCAGCTTGACTCTGGAGATTCTGTACGGCCGAAGGTACTTTTTCTGCAATTTAAGGCCTGGTTCAAACTGGGTCCTCTTGATGGTTTTGATATCGCCAACTTGGTACTGGCGAGCAGGCCGTCGACTTCGATCAAACGACACACTGTTTTCTTGATGCACTTTCTGGATTTGTGCTCTTGCTTCTTCAGGGTGTTCATCTCTCCTGGTCTCAAACTCGTCTACCATCTCTTCACTGATCAACTCAAGTATTCTCAGGTCATTTTCAGAGCGCATTTTGGCTCCTGTCAAAAGTTCGAATGGCGTCTGCTTGATACTGCGGTTGTAAGTGGAATTCATGGCCCTTCGATCAGGTTCGACGTGCTCGTTCCAATCTCCAGGGTTTTCGATGGACAACTTGGCTAGCACGGAAGTGATCGTGGAGTTCATCCTTTCTATCTGGCCATTGGCACGAGGGAGTCTGGTCGTGAACAGCGAGTGGGTGATGTTGTTGGCAGTGCAGTACTCTTCGAATTCATGTGAAATATACGCGGTTCTACGGTCGGTGACGATCTGCGCAGGATTACCAAATACTCCTTTTTGCACATCCAATTTCTCCGTAGTTTCGTGATCGTCGTTTTAGTGGGATACAGCCACACATACTTTGTGAAGCTATCCTTTACTGCGAGAATATGCTTGCATCCTTTTTTCATTGAATCTAAGTGTTCAAGTTGGTCAGCATGGTAAATGTGCAATGGTGTGCTTTCTTTAAATAAGGGATGCAATAGTCCTTGTTTCATCATGATGCTCATCTCAACGCTGGTACTCTTCGCCTCTTCCGATGCCTTTCTTATGTCCATCTCATCGGCTGCTACCACGTCGATTTGGTACAAGTACGCTTCTGATATGTCCTTGGACATCTTGACACCGGTTTTGCTGATGGTAGTTATGGCTTGGTCCAGCAAGTCGTTACCCATGATAGCTGGCAACTTTAGTACATCTCCAGACACCACATAGAAATCAGTCAAGTAAGTATCGTCGTCAACCTGGACGTCAGTTGGAAAATATCCTAGGGGACGCACCTCACTATCTCCGAAACCCTTGAGTACTATGGCGGTAGTCTTCAGCTACAGATCGTCCATCTCTGTGTAGATGTCTTCACGGATCAGATTGATTGGGCAGCCCGTGTCAACTAATGCATTGATCTTCTGGCCCTGGAGCAACAATTCTTTCATCTTTATATTCGACTTGGTTCCCGAAGCGACGTTCACTGTCTTCTAAAAGGAAGCTTGTAGTTTAACGTGACCGTTAATCTAGACTGTCTTCTTCTCGGCATTCTGCTCAGGGTTTGGGCACTTGGAAGCTATGTGTCCGAAACTGCTGCAATTGAAGCAATTTGGACCCTGACTCTTGTGTGGACATTCTCTGGACTCATGACTGTTCTTCTGACCACAATTGTAACATCTCTTTACAGGCGAGGTCTGCTTCTGCCTGTTGTCTTCTCTTGGTGTATGATTGTTTGTCGCCCTCTCATTTATCGTCACCTGGGAGTTTCGTGCGTAAGCACTCTTATAGATCTTCAACTTGTCCTTGAATTCCTTGATGTCCTTTACTCCATATAGAATCATCTTGGATCCAGTGTCATCCTCGATGCCATCGATGACGTATTGTATCAGTGATTCATCATCGATTGTCGACCTGCTGGCTATTTCTCGCATCACCAGGAATTATTCGTGAAGAGTTTCAACTTTTGTTTTTCGTCGGTTGGTTAGCAGTCGATGAATCTCTGCTGCGCTGGCATCATCTCGGAATTCCTTCTTCAGGGCTTTCTTCAACTTGTGCCAGGATGTGATGCCACGTTCACTCTGCACGAACAACTTAGCCAGGCCTGTCAGCGACTTTTTTGCAAATACGTATTTCTGCATCTCGTCCCAGCCCATCAACGTTGCTGTTTCCTCAAAGTCCTCAATCCAACGTCGCACCTGATAGTTCTCACTGCCGTCATAGGTTCTGACAGAGCCCTCTACATCTCGGAAGGTTAACGCAAACTTGTGTGCGACTCCACAGTTTGCAGTGTGCCGCAAGTCCACCACGTCCTGGTCGACTTCCCCTTCACTTGAGCTTTTTTCTACAGTCTTCGCTTTGTGTTTGGTCGTTGTTATTTTCTTTTGTTTACCTCCTATTGCTTTGGAGAGTTTCTGGTCTTCGGACGAGCTAGATGAATCTGATGATGATCCTGTCGTGGTAGAGTTTGAATGTTTTGAGGATTTCATCCCAGCCATTTTCTCCTTTAACTCACGTAATTCATCCGCCAGTGCTTCGTTTTCCTCTTTCATCTTGCTCATTGCATCTTCCTTTTTACCAGTCTCTTCTTCTTCACCTTCTTCGTCTTTACACATCTCCAGCCACGAAAGGTCCATTAAGTTATCACAGACGCGTTGCACAAGTACAGCTTTCTCTCCCGTATATCCAATTTTTAATACTGTGCACATGGCAATCAGGTCAGCCTCGATGAATTCGGTCTCAATGAACTTCAATTTCAACAGGTGATCTGGTGAGTCACGTTCAAACTCGAATCCTGGGAATTCTCTTAAGCGCTGTCTGTTCCTTCGATCACGTGGCAGTTTTTCGAAAATGAGGTTATGTAACGTCTTAATCACGGCCGTGGGCGCCGTCTTAATGTTATTATTCACTTTTTCAATATCTTGTAAACACGCCACTTTGTCCGCCATTTTTCTGTGTCTTTCGGCACTCGCGCTGAACACTTTTCTTTTCGTCGTCGTCGTCGTCGTCGTAGGCTTCAGGATCCTTGAACTCGTCTTTTGTAGCCTGCTCGAACCACCACGTCTTTGGAGGTTGAACAGCTGCTCGTCTTCTATATTTCACGGACCCCCGTCTTCTTCGTAAATCTTGCCAGAAAAATTCCGTCAATTCGCGCCTTGTCGTCTTTGGTTTTATCGCTGTAGGCTTAGCCAAAATTGCCGTTCCGCACTCAAAATCGTTAATATCTCGGACGAGCCCCCAAATGTGGGAATGAATTTTGGCAAGCGAATAAACCGAACACGTCTTGAAGTAGTTTTAAGTATAAAAACTGCATTTAAACGTAAGATTACATAAGATGAGATTTAACAGAACTTGACGTGACATGACTTGACACAAAAACTGTAACTGATCGTCTTAGTTTCTCGCGACTTCCACTTGACTCCTCTACCCAAGAACGTTCATTATATTCAGATTCCCACATATATATTAAATCAACCCCAACCCCCCTGGCACTATACAGCCCATGACGGGCTAAGACCGACCAAGCGACCGCTGCCCAGCCATTCGGCCTGCAGATATTGGGGGACGCGTGATCAGCGCGTCGGGTCCCCTCGGCCGTTAATCTTGGTTTTCGTGATCGGGCCGCTGTCTCACTGTCAGACAGCTACTCAATTGTCCTCACGAGGCTGAGTACACCCCGTTCCGACCCTCACATCAGTTTTAAAATCCCTGACGGAGCCGGGGATCGAACCCGGGGCCTCCGGGTGAGAGGCAGGCACGCTAGCCCAACACCACGGGGCCGGCATATATTAAATATGCAATCAAAATGTAATGTTTTTCAGTCGGCTAACACGAATGTGCCCAATTGTAATGGGTGGTTCCCTAATTCAAAGAAATAGTATTTCATGAGATTAAATCACTAATAATAATAATGCATATTCTTATAAAAATGAGTAAATTATAATGTATTGTTTCAGATATGTCTAGAATCCAAATCTCATGAAGAGAAAGCGATGGGATCCGGAAGCTATGATAAAGGCTATTTGATCCATAAGGGAGACTAACTAAACTAGAAATAATTAATTGTTTTTAGAAACATATTTGTACAGCATAGTGCAGAAGTATACATTGAGAAATGATTATAACATAGCTTTACTCTTTCTATTTTGTCTTGACCAATTTTAGTTCACTTCCCAACACAATTATTGAAATGTGAAACGTAGGCTGTCACAATATTACCAACACTTCTGATTAAGAGTTAATTTTCACTTATTTTACTCGAGTTTTCGAAACTGAAGAGTGGATAAACTCGATGGCTGGAACTCAAAAGATATACAGCATACGCATGCCAAGAAAACCTGTCCAATACTGCTGACCCTCCCGTAGGAATGGTGTGGGATGATATGACGTATGACAGCACTGAATATTTAGATTACGATAGAAATATTTTAATAATATTTTATTATTATTATTATTATTAATATTATTATTAATATTATTATTATTATTAGCCTACTTTCGATTTTTGCAAAAAACGAAAGTAGACGTATGACATCACTACAGGGCGAAAAAAAGAGTGTCTGTCTGTGTGTGTGTATGTGTGTGTGTGAGTCTGTGTGTGTGTGTGTGTGTGTACTCTGAATGTCTGTCCCCCCCTATCAATACGAACACGGTGAGCGCAAATTGAACGAAATTTGGTACAAAGGTAGCACTAGCAAAGGACACCTCAGTGTCATGTTTTATATCGCCGCCATCTTGACGGAAACATAATGGCGGCCACACAAATGTTAAAAGCTTAAATCAAATTACGACTAACCTAATCATCCGATCTCTACCAAATTTTGCAACAACATACCTTTATGGGGGCAGCATCCTTTGACCAAACTAATAGGTCATCAGCCTAATAGTTTGCGGATGGAGGCCATCTTTGTGTGAAAATCGATTCCCCCTATTAATTCGAACACGGTGAAACCGAATGGAATGAAATTTGGTACAGAGGTAGCACTAGCAAAGGGCACCCCAGTGTCATGTTTTATATCGCCGCCATCTTGACGGAAACGTAATGGCGGCCACACAAATGTTCAAAGCTTAAATAAAATTACGACTAACCTAATCATGCGATCTCTACCAAATTTTGCAACAACATACCTTTATGGAGGAAGCATCCTTGGTCAAATCTAATAGGTCATTAGCCTTATATTTTGCGTATGGCGGCCATCTTTGTGTGAAAATCGATTCCCCCTATTAATTCGAACACGGTGAAACCGAATGGAACGAAATTTGGTACAGAGGTAGCACTAGAAAAGGCCACCCCATTGTCATGTTTTATATCACCGCCATCTTGACGGAAACGTAATCGCGGCCACCGAAATGTTAAAGGCTAAAATGTAATTACGACCAACATAATAATCTAGTCTCTACCTAATTTTGCAACAACAAATCTTTATGTGGGAAGCATATTCTGACCAAACTGCTAGATTATCAGCCCAATAGTTTGCAGATGGTGGCCAAGTATGTGTGCAAATCGATTCCCCCTATCAATTCAAACACGGTGAAACCGAATTGAACGAAATTTGGTACAGAGGTAGCACTAGCAAAAGGCACCTCAGTGTCATGTTTTATATCGCCGCCATCTTGACGGAAACGGAATAACGGCCACCCAAATGTTAAAAGCTTAAATCAAATTTCGACCATCCTAATAATTTGATCTCTACCGGATTTTGCAACAACGTGCCTTTTTGTGGAAAGCATCTTATGGCTGACTACAAGGTCATCAGCCCAATAGTTTGCAAATAGCGGCCATGTATGTGTGCAAATCCATTCCCCAGATCAATTCAAACACGGTGAAACAGAATTGAATGAATTTTTTTACATATGTAGCACTAGCAAAGGGCACCTCATATTCATGTTTAATATCCGTATAGCACGTTGTATTTCAACAAGCTACTACAACCAACATTCAATTTTACTCCTTGAAAAGGACAAAGAGTTATAACAATACCCATGCATTTAGGAGAAAGTAGGCTATATGTTCTTTACTGAACATCTTGTTTTAATTCGTTATGCCCAACTAAAGAACGCGTTAGGACTGATTTAGCGCAATGATCCCTCTTTTCTTCCCAATATTTCTTCATTCGTTCATTGTGCTTTCTTCTGCGTTCTTCTGTCCATCCTGTATTCATCCGTGTAGGTTTCTCAGCAAATTAGTGTCCGTTAATTAGGAATCTGAATTCTGGTACAGTAAATGATTTCTTCGTTGATACCAATTACTTGTAGGTCTTGTGTTTTTTCTACCAGTTAATTGTTGTAGTTATTCAGAGATATCTGTGCTACGTTTGAAATTGTCTTTGTTAGCCTATTGTCATTCATTCTTTATATATTCTTTATATATGACTATAAAATTTCAGTCTCCTCTTTTTGACGGAATCTGTGATTTTTTTCGTTACTTTGATCGATTTCATGTCGCTTTTTTTTTCATCCAAACCCCGTTTTCATATTTTGGTATCTCTGGGGATTTTTCTCTCTGGTTTCTTGATATTTTTAACTTGTAATCTGATCCGAATTATCAAATTTACAGATACGTAAAATACTTCTGGTTTGACGACAGTATTGCAGTGTCGTAATTTTGCGTTTTGTGGTATGTACAGTATATTTATTTATCTGTACCAGGTAATTGTATATGCCTTTTGCAATTTTGCAATTTTTGGCTTGTTTGCTGACTGAATAATTTCTCCAAAATACTTGAATTGATCTACTTGAAATATATTTCCAATTTTGATGATTAAAGTTTGATTGTTCAATCCTGATTTAGTTCCTTCCATTACTTAGTCTTCCCATAAGAAATGAAGAGGTCTGTCCTTTCTGCTATTTCATGACGTTTCTCTGTGGAATCCCTATTGTTGGAGAGAATACCCCAAATTAGATTCGGCTGGGAATTGCAATTAATTTCCTAATAAATAACCCCTGGCACTACAGCCCATTAAAGACCTAAGCCTACCAAGCGACTGCTGTCCAGCCATTTGGCCTGCAGATATTGCATCGGGTCCCTTCGGCCGTTAATCTTGGATTTCGTTATCGGGGCGCTGCCTCACTGTCAGACAGCTACACAATTGTCCTCACGAGACTGAGTGCACCCCGTTCCAGCCCTCACGTCAGTTTCTAAAATCCCTGAGCGAGCCGGGAATTGAACCCGGGGCCTCTGGGTGAGAGGCAGGCACGCTTACCCAGCAACACGGGGTTAATTTCCTAATGCATCACTAGTACATTATGCAACGAGCCTATAATGGCTATAATTAAGACACGAGTATGTTTATAAAACGAGCGTATGCGAGTTTTATAATTTCCATACGAGTGTCTTAATTACCATTATAGGCGAGTTGCACACGACTGTTTATGTTCGACGATAATTATAACTTTATTATATGTTTTAACATAACTATTCATAAATATCTGTTCAGTCACTAGAATGTTGTGATCGGGTGCTGCGCTGGGTAGTATATCTCTGTTTTCCAAGCTCTCTGGCCAACCGACGCATGCGCTCTGTGTGCTTCAATGCCATATGTTCAGATTGTGCACCAGTATTCAGTAAAACTGTCACCGAAGTCGTTTCAAAACAACGCGCTGTGTAGAAATTGGATTTGGGGATATTAAGGTACAGTGCTCTTTCTTGTCTCATATTCACCAGTTTATTTACGCGAACATATGGACGGTGCACTTTCGGTAATTTATATAGACATGTTGGATTTTGAGCGCATGCGCGAAGGTATCCTTAAGTAATTGGTCACACAACTGTTTCTTGAGCTCTGATTGGTGGGAGAAACTGTTTCATAATGAAAAATAGTGTTATAATGAGCCTCATTATGATACAGTTTTCTTACACATAATAGTCAGGGTCAAACATAAATAATATTATTTTATTGTTATAATTATTTACATATTACTTACAGTATGTGGCTATTGAGGGAGATGCTCTTTGTCCAGTATCTTGTTACTGTGACCTGCGTGGGTGGCTGTGTGCTGTTCTACTGTGTAGATACGTATTATGCTTAACCACCAGGTGTTTACTGAGGTGTACCTTGTCTGCATAGCACAATTGTATCTATGTTACCTCTGCGCCAGGCGGACTGGAGTCTATCAATTCACCTTCTCTCTCACCCTCATTGTACAGTCGCTTACAGGAAATGCATGGTGTGAGCTATTGAAATATTCGAAGCCATATTTCAGTGTTGCCTAAGTTATCCATTATTAAAAGCTATTCTGACGGTGAACGCCAGTGTGCCCAAATTAGATTCGGCGGGAAATCCAATTTACTTCCTATTGCCTGATATAAATTATATGAATTATTTATAGCCAATTAGACAACTATTTCGTGAGAATCTTTTTATGATAGTTCGTGCACTTTCCTCGTTAACGTGTGGCTCGCCTTTGAAATCTAGCTGAGCGGATATGTTAACATTCCATGGCTGCCTGGAGCCAAGGCTTTCCCAGCGCGAGGCACAGCGTTTTCAACTTTCTACCATAGCCACTGAGAGCAAGCAGCGATACCGAGCAGAATGATGTGTAACACTGGACACCAATACCTCGTACCTGAATGACACGTGAGCTAGCCGCCAGGGCGGGACTTTGGAGTCCACGTGGAGTGATAGAGGAAGCATTGTAAGGGTCAACAACCGTCAGCTATTGGCCAGTAGCAAGCAATGGTTTTTGTCAGCGCGTGCTAATGCCTTACGTTTGAGTCTCCACTCGTTAACCATGAAAATGTGTGAACTGTAAGTGTATAAATAAATAATTAATATAATTATATATAATTATTATTAATAATATAATTTGTTTTAGCCACTAGGTTATACTCCGCTCAATCTATTTTGGGCACGCTTGTGTTGACTGGCTGAAAAGCTTCTAACAATAGATTTGTTTCAGCTATGTAGGCCATATTATAGTCAGGAATTTAACTGGCTTTTTGTTAAATCCACCCATACCTGTGTCCATCCATTACAGTGCGAATAGTTTTACGGTAGGCCTACAGACGTCTGGATTGCAGGGAATTCGATTGACATGTATCTCTAGAATATTTAATTTACAAGACAAATTAGCCATATTATTATTTATTGTTCGTATTATTATCATCATTATTATTATTATTATTCCTATATACTCGCTGGTTTCAACTTGCCGAGATTTACCTGGAGTAGACTCAATCGTATTAGATGTGGTGTGGGAAGAAGTGCTTCTGTACTACACTCTGAATTACCAATAATGCTCGCTGACAGCCGTCAAAGCTAGCACGTGGGAAAATGCTGCATTGCCACTGAGGTAGATCATGACTCATAACATTCCAAGAGGCTTGCAGCAAGACACCAATCCCGGTCGAAGTTAGCCCCCCTGCCTGGCGGTCTAGTGACCGTGCCGATTGAAGAGACACTGAGTCAAACCATGTGCTTACTGCTGTGTCGGCATACATTGCAACATTGCTTGCTGTTGCTATGGAGACCGTTACCCCTCTCGTCTCCACTCCTCACCACACCATTCAAGCGGATGACAGCTTTCACCGAGCATCTTTTGTAAATCACAGTATACATACTAGGGGATGGAAAGATTCACCATACAGTGACTGTGATGTCATTCCGCAGACATTGGAACACATAGTGTTTGATTGTCCCTGCCGAGCGTTTCCGGGGAGTCTGAAGGATCTAAATTGTGCTACTCCAGAAGCAGTGAATTGGTTAAATAGACTGGATGTTGATTTATGATATTTTCAACTTTAACAGTCTTATGTCTTGTTGTCATATTGTTCGTATGTTTGTGACACTGTATTCATATCTTTGTTTTCGGTATTGTGTTAGTATCATACGATAAATAAATAAATAAATAATTATTATTATTACTATGATTTATTTTCATATTTCAATAAGAATTCAAACCTGTTCGTGCAGATCACCTCGTGACGTAGTGACTAGCATTCTTGGCTGTCACCGCGGAGTTCCGGATTCGATTCTACATTCAACCAAAAAAAAAAAATACCTGAGGGTTAGAGCGGAATTCACTCAGCCTCATGAGGCAAAACTAAAACAATGAGGGCCTAATTACCACTTCAGCTATTGTAGAAGTAGTTTTCCGTGGATTAAAACTTATACTCCACGCATATGCCGGGATGGTTCCTAAATTATACATAAGGCCACCTACTACCTAAATCATAGTCCTAATCAAAAACACACACTATTACAGCAATCGCTATGACACAGGTTATCACAGTCCACACATATCCAAATATACGGGGCTAAATGATCACGATGTCTCAAAGACCCCAATTGAATCAACAACATAACCTAAAAAAAACGTTGGATATCTTTTGTACACATGGCGGCTGTATGAAAGTTTAAAATTAAGTTTTTATTTCTTGTGTCCTAATCATCTGATCGAGTTAACGTTTTATATTATTAACCTACGCAATAATCATCATCTAATAGTACATAACTATATTGTTCACATAGGCTATAATAAAATCCATCATGGCGACCATCGGTTCTCAATATCTACGAATCTATTACAGCAATCAAATTGAAATTTTGTATGCTGATAGTGGCAGTTAACATAAGTAGTATATATGAAAATAGGCTGTTTAATTCTTCACAGAACTACTTGTTTAGCCTACTTTCAATTTTTGAAAAAAAAATGAAAGTAGACTTATGAGATCTACATGGGCCAAAGTAGTCAGTCTGTGTGTGGGCGTGGTGGCGCAGCGGTCAACCTGCTGGCCTCTCACCAAGGTGGACCGGGTTCGTTTCTCAGTCAATGCATGTGAGATTTTTGAAGTGAAATAACATGCCCTGTGGTTCGGATTCCTCGTAAAAAAGAGATCCCGTGACTCATGATTGCATGATTAACGGTCACGTAAAACTAGAAGCTTCTCTCCTTTTGTCTGTGTGTATGAAGTGTGTATATCTTATCAATTCAAACATGACGAAACTGAATTGAACCAAATTTGGTACAGATGTAGCACTAGCAAAGAACACTTCAGTGTCCTGTTTTATATCGCCGCCATCCAATAACATGTTTCCCTTATTAATCCCTTATCTAGCTTGGCTACATCAATATAATGTGTCTTGTTTCCAACGGGGTGTGTTTTCTAGTAGAGTGAAGAGGGGCGAACTCTCCATGAATGTGTGTTCGTTTAGATTATTGGGGTTGTTTATTTTAGCTAATTGTATCTCGATTGCTTCTTTTATATCAAGAGCTCTACCTTTCGGTTCGTGATGAATTATTTTGAAGTCGATTTCAATGTCAGTGAAACTGTATCCCGCGTCGCACATTCTCATGTAATTTATTTTTTTCAGGATTAGGGAATAACTCATCTATTTGGGTACAATCGAGTCGACCGACTGAAAAGCATCGAACAATCTTTTACTAAGGCAACACTGAGAATGTCTTCAAACACCCCGAAACTTGAAAATAAAACTCGTCCAAACCTTGATGCTCCCTATATTCAACTATTGCGATGTTGTATTAGTAGAAGCTACCGGAGAACAAAACAAGAAACTCCAGAGAGTTTTAAATTCCTGCATTAGGTTTATTTTCTTCTTGAAATTTTCCTCACACGTGTCTCCTTTTTATGATCTACTTTCCTGGCTAAAAGTAGAACATATGTACCCTCATCTATCGACTTCTCAACGAAAGTACACCTCACTATCTCTCTTGTAATTTTCGTTTTCTTTCTTCCTTTCATGATCGTCACATGCGATCTGGATCTATAATTGCAATTCCTCTACATCATTCATCTGCCTTCAGTAACTCTTTCCTCGTGTCGGGAACTAGAATTTGGAATAACTGTCCTCGTGACGGTAGAAATTGTACATCCCTAACAACTTTCAAACGTGCATGTAAAGATTTCCCCTTGAATTCGTAGGCCAATTAGAACAATTTGTGTATGAATGTGTGAGTGAATGACCATAGTATAATTTTGTTAAAAATGTATGTCATTTAAATTTTATAGCTTAGTTAATATCACGCAGTCGCCAATTTAATTTAATTTAATTCTAGTATTTAAGTTTTCCTAGTATTTAAGTTTGGTAGGTTAAGAATAACATATTTGAGTATTCATGTAAGTTGCACTGTGTGTGGTTAAGTGTAAGAGAGGGCCTAGAACCCTAACCTCGCCACAATAAAGGCACCAATAAATAAATAATTAAATAAATATTTCAAGTAATATTTATTTTAGGTTAGGGTATTTAAATACTTGTTTTCCTGCCTAATATAATTGGGCACAATTTTGTGTTGACCGAATGAAAAACGTTTTATAATGGAACTAGGCAACACTGAAAATGACTTCCATTATTCAATATTTGAAATGAAGCTTTCCTGAAGCGTAATGATATTATACGAACATTCTGTACCAGCACTAAGTTCATCAAACGTGACAGTGTCTTGTGTGATGGTACAAAACCACGTCAAAGTGACAAAGGGTTGATTTCCTTGGCTGTCTGATTCAATTTGGCAGCCAAGTCACAGCTGGCGACCAGCCATAACTAACCGGCACAGTGCTTGCTGTCAGCAACAGGTTTCTCTCTGCAAGTAAAGAGAATTTGTTATGGTGACAGTAATTATACAATAGATGCAGTGATAACAGGAGAAGAATAAGCGTTATTGATTAATACTCGACCATGTTACCAGATTTTCGCTGTTTGCTTTCTGCACACGCATTACAGAAAAATGTAAGAATTCTGGGAAATGGGTTGGCAACCAAGAGACCCCAGCAGAATGTGGCATTGCTTCTACAGGGAGCGGCAAAGAGATCTGAAGGTTTTTAAATCACTACATCACAAACATTTTAAATGATACAAACTCATTTATTGCTTATAACAGCAAGGTGTACATGCCAATTAATGGAAAACATGAAAGAACAATAGATTTTAACTTTTAAGATTTGAAGATAACGTCTTTCAGTGATACCCGTCTTTTGCCATGCGACAAAAAGATCTGACGGTTTATGTCGTTGTACGGCTGAGCGAGTCGAAGAGGACGCGTTCCATCTCGTAACACAATTTTGTTGTGAGTGAGTAATTTTAGAGCTACAGGTTCAGCCTTAAAACGTACGTCGACAGGCCATCCAAGTTCAGCCAGGACACCAGAAAATGTTGAGCGAGTGAGACAAGCTGTGGAAACCAGTCCACGGCGGCCGGCTCGTAAACAAGCTGCTGCTTTGCAAATGTCTGATCGAACAGTGAGACAAATATTGCGTTTCGATATGCATTTTCATCCGTATAAAATGGTTACTGTCCAGCAGTTGAAGCCTAATGACTATGCAAAGCTTCAGTGCAAGACTGGAAGAATGCATGGCAAAAGATGGGCATCATTTGAAAGACGATATCTTAAAAGTTAAAATCTATTGTTCATTCAGGTTTTCCAGTAATTGACATGTACACCTTGCTGTTATAAGTAATAAAAGAGTTTGTATCATTTAAAATGTTTGTGTTGCTGTGATTTAAAAACCGTCAGATCTTTTTGCCGCTCCCTGTACATACTTGTGCCGTTCTAATCTCTGCCATCATTCCTGTCGACCATCCGTAGTCAACCCTAACGGCATTAGGGTATCCGAGGTCTGAGGAGTATTTCACTTTCCCGCCTTAATTTTCCCTTGTCTCATTTTTCCAGATACTCACATTCTTCGAGGTGTCAGACTACTTATTTTCTCTTCATTGTATCTCCTGCCTTCTGCTAAAGGCCCTAAAGTAGGCAGGGTGTGTGTAGCCCCACCGCTTAAGGTGCACCCTAGATAATGTTACACCCTAAAAAACTCACGGTTGGTGGGCTACGAAGTCGGTGACCCCGAAGGATTCCTGAGCTGAGTCCGTAACAATATGATGGATGGTCTGTCTCGGTGCACCACAGCCACAGTCTGGTGACGTTTTTATGCCCCACTTATACAGAAAGTCACACCCTGTTTAGGGCTACCCACGTCTTACGTAAAAGCAAGCCGACTCCGTACAGGCCATGGTGGCCCAAGGAGTAGTGGAAGGTAGAGGCTTCCATTCTTTGTGACAACAGCACTAGATGGGATGAAGTTGTCAGCTCCATGCCCGAGTGTCTTTGCTCCCAGGAATTTCCCGGGTACTAATTTCTCGTGTAGGCTGAGTAAACCCTAGGGCTATTTGCGTTTCCGGACCGGCCCCATGGTGTTGGAGTAGCTCGCCTTCCTCTCACCCGGAGGCCCCGGTTCGATTCCCGGCTCCGTCAGGGATTTTAGAAACTTACGTGAGGGCTGGAACGGGGTGCACTCAGCCTCGTGATGACAATTGAGTAGCTGTCTGACAGTGAGGCAGCGCCCCGATCACGAAAACCAAGATTAACAGCCGAGGGGACCCGATGCGCTGATCACGTGTCACCCCAATATCTGCAGGCCAAATGGCTGGGCAGCGTTCGCTTGGTAGGCCTAGGCCCTTCATGGGCTGTAGTGCCAGGGGTTATTTATTTGCGTTTCCGAAAGTGGTAGTGTTGTTTCTAAAATCCACTACCTGGGTGGGGATCGAACCCACTCCCTCTCAGTTAGAAGCTCAGCGCCTCTACAGACTACGCTACTCAGACCCACGTTTTACGTGGTAGATCAAAACCTGCTGGTGGGCGTTGGGTACAAAGTAGTGACTGTCATCCCTTCGGAGCTGCGTTGTTCCTCTCCTGTTGGCATTCTGCTGCAGCGTTAAACCAACTCTTGGGCTCTTAACACAGATGGAGATCGTGATTTGAAACGACCAAATTTATGATGTACGTCTTCATGAATTGGGAGGGCTACGTTCACTGATATTTTTGTGAACTCACGGATCTGGTGGTTCGATATGGCTCATACGGGCAACCAGAAAAGAGGAGTAGATTTTACTGTACCACTCATGATGCGCATGAATAGTGTCGATCTTCGTAAGGATAGTGAATGTTAATGCCCGATCCAGAGAAACTCCAAGCTACTTGGGGTAGGGGTTGTGGGATAGAGCCCTACCATTGAGCGAGATATCTTAGGTTAAATTTGTCTGTTGTTGGTCTGGGAAAAGCATATTTATGTTTTGCTGATGCTTGGAATCAGAGACCACTTATTAAAGTGCCCAAACAGAATATCAGAGTGCGCATTGAAGATTTTATTTACCTTAGTCACAGTGGATTGTCGAGTACAGTAGCAAGGTGATCAGCATAAGCAAATTGACGTGTGGTAGTAGAAGGAATATCTTCAATGTACAGGTTGAACAATAAAGGGGAGAGCACATATCCTTGAGGTACACCATTGATAAGCACTTTTAGCTTACTATGCTTACTATCCATCTCTGCCTGGATCGCCCTGTTCGACAGCATGTTGTTTATGAATCCTGACATAACTTTACATCCCGTAAATTTGATGAACTTGAACATTAAACCTTCTCTCCATAACGTATTATATGCAGCTGTCATCATCAACAACAACATAAGGTAATAATGGCATTTAATTTTCGTAACATTTTGACAAGGTTTGCTTTTGATAAAATGCATATATAGAGTCTTTAATCTGCCTCTTCGAATAAAAAGGAACTCGTTTATAACCAATTTACTGTAATATAAAAATGACTTCATATCGATTTGCCATGTAGACAAATCACGGTAACGGATGTTTGGCGTGGCTTTGTTTGGTTCGTGGGTGTTCGACACAAACATTTCCTTTGTCTCCAACTTTTGTGCCCATGACACATGAGGGTCTGAAAGGCTGACGATACCATTCAGGCCCCTCAGCTGTCACACTCAATCCTCTTACCTTGTCGCACGTTCAATTAATTTCATAAATGGATCTCGTGGCTTTCACGACTGTGTGATTAGAATTAGCAAGCTCTATACATCAAGCCCAGTACGGCTATCAACCAAAGGTAACCTGATTGTTAAATTGTTTTTCTACTGTATGTCATGTGTCTAAAAAGGTTGGTGAATTGTATCAGTAAACAAACCAAAAAATAAATTTCCCTTCAAAATACGCACAATCCTACAAAACAAACTTTTGTGCACCTTCAAATGGCAACTGACAGCGCCGAGATTCGATCGCGCAAACTGAACACAGCAGATGAGAACGTTACAGATAAACCACGCAGGCAGTCAGGGGATGTGGTGAGATGAGTATTTTTTTGACAAATATGTTTTGTTCTCGGGTAACCCGGGACAATGTGCTTGTCCATCAATTCAAAAGAAAATATTTGAAGACTCCGCGGAAAAAACGGGGTAAGTCACATTCTGTAAATTTTTCTGGAGAGCGAATTTAAACTTCCAACACTAAAAATAAATACTAAAAACATCCCAATTGAGGTTAAGCAATATAGTTTTTTTGCCAAATTTATTTCTTATGAAGGAAGTACATGTAAAACAAATACAACTTAAGTTAAATTTTGAAAAAAAAAAAGAGAGAGGATATGAATGAAAATGTATTGCAGTCAAATAGCCATTGTTACATTCCTTAATATTCATTACATTCATAATTAATTATGCACTAATACCAACATAATTGTATTGTCACAATATTGTCATTAGGTTTCTTTGCTGTATTCAGTCACTGTTTTAGTTCTTTTCTTGCAATTCTCTATGTGATACCGTTCACAATTCTCACCACATAGTGTACACTTGCAGTCTTCTTTTACTTCATGGTAGCGTGCCGTCGCACAGAGTTTGTGGTGGAATCCATGTACGGCCATTCTTGTTAGCACATGTCGTAGCTCCTGGTTTGGTTCCGTCCATTTCCTCTCCATCATGGCGTCAGTTGTGTAGAATTCCGGCCATATTTCTTCGCACTTATTTTCTTCTTTCCTTCAGAATCTCCGTGTATTGTCGTGTGGATGGTAATAAATGCCTATGTCTTATGTCCTCGGTGTGATATGTTTCCTTTGTAAGTATGTATACCTATCTTGATTGTGTGTTCATCGGGAGACATAGAGCTCTCTTCAGGTATCTTGCTTTGACGTTCTCTATGGTTCTTAGATCTGCTAATGATAGCGCTTCCCAGACTAGTTCAATCCCATATGTTATTATGGCTGCGTGGAATATTTTCATTGCTGATTCTAGTGAGAGTTTGTGGAGATCCTTTATTCCGTAGGTGGCTCTGATAGCCGCTGACGCTTTTCTTTGATATGGATTCTGAATGATCTGCCTTTCGTCTGAAGTGTGATACCTAGGTATTTATATGCCTGTACTACTTCATGGTGTCTGCCTTTGAATTTTATTCTTTCATTTTCTGCTACTCTTCCGCCTTTTAGGATGGTTACTTGCATTGTCTTGCTCTATTTTATTTGCAAGGAGTTCTCTTACGCCCATGTCTCAAGGTTGTTGACAGTCTGTTGAAGACTCGTTAGGCTGGTTGAGCTTAAAGCCATGTCATCTGCGTACATGTGCAGTGAGATTTCTTTGTTGTGTTCTATTATTTGTGTTATGACAGATGTCAATATGTTGAAATGAATGGGGCTGATTGGGTCCCCTTGCATGACTCTGTTTGTACTATGTATTTTGAAACTGATATACCATCGCTTATGTTTACTACGTTGAAGGTTAGTATGTTCCTTAATAGAACAGTGATGTTGTGTTCGTTTCCAATCATATGTGACAGTTTCTTTAGCAGATTTTCTCTGCTCACGAGGTCGAAAGCATTTCTGTAGTCGATGAAAACTGTGAAGTATTACCCCTTCGGGTGTCTTAATGCCTGTTCTATTTCTTCTAGTAAATTTCTGATCGCCTGGATGGTGTTCCGTTGTCGTATGAAAACGTACTGCTGTTCTGAAATCAGGTGGTCTGTCTCTTTCACCACTCTGTTCGTTATGAGTTTTGAGAATATGTTGAGGTCATTATTTTCCAGGGCGATGCATCTGTTGGAGTTGGTGTCTGCTGTGTCTCCTTTTCCTTTATATAGTACTTTTATGGTGGATCTTCTCCATGCTCCTGGAATTTGTCCCCTTTCCACGCATTTGATGAACAATACTGTCCAAGCCTCTGTAAGCCAGTTCTCCGTGGCTTTGATTTGCTCGCTGTAGATCCCATCAGGGCCCGCTGCTTTGTTGTCTTTCGTCTTGATAATTGCGTTTTTAACTTCCTCTTTGGTTAACATGATGTTCTCAGCTCTGGATCCAGTGATTGTGCTTGGGATGGTTTCTGGCGTCGTTCGCTGAACGTTGAATATATGGGACGTTCTTCCCGCTAAAAATAAAACCCTGTGTGTCGCAGTGACATTCCGCTGTCATCATCATCATCATCATCATTTCCCCTTATCCAGCTCCTGCCGGGTCGGGGTATTTATGGCACTTCTCCACTTTCCTCTGTCCTTCCACAATTCTTCTTCCACGATCTTGTCCCAGTCCAGATTTCTTTTTCTCACGCTGTTCTTCACTGAATCGATCCACCTTGTTCTAGGTCTTCCCCTTGCTCTCTTACCCTTGCACTTTGCCTCCAGTATCTGTCTTGGTATTCTATTTTCCTCCATCCTCTTTACATGTCCAAACCACCTTAGTTTATTATTCTCAATTCTCTCCTTTAGTTTTCCCATCCCAACTTCCTTCCTAACATCTTCATTCCACACTCTGTCTTTCCTTGTCTTTCCTATCATACTTCTTCGGAATTTTATTTCACTGGCTTGGATTCTACTCTCTTGCCTGCTTGTCAGGTTCCAAGTCTCAGCTGCATAAGTTAATATGGGTACATAGTACACATTATACATTACCTCCTTGCTTTTCCTTTTTACTTCCTTATCCCAAACAAGTTTTCTTACACCTTGATTGAATGCATTGCTCTGCTGTACCCTCATGCCAATCTCCATGTCCAACCTACCAGTTTGCATCAATTTATTTCCTAGGTATTTGAACGTGTCCACAATTTCCAAACTCTGACTTCCAATTTTCACAGTGCCTTTTCCTTGTCTTTCCCCTCCCGTCATCACCATGGTCTTGCTTTTCTCTATACTGATTTTCAGGCCGTACTTCTGAATATTTTCGTTCAGTGCATCTAGTTGTTTTTGCACTTCTTCGGTGTTCCTTCCCCAGACCACAATATCGTCTGCAAATAATAGTAACTTCATTTCTTTATGTCCATATGCTTCCTTTGTTTCCTTTACAATTTCATCCATTACCATTATGAACAAAAGAGGTGACAGCACACTCCCCTGTCTTAGTCCAGTCTTGTTCCTAAACCAATCTGTCTTTCCAGCTGGGGTCAGTACCCTGCTAACACAGTTGTTGTACATTGCTTGCACCATTTCCAACATTTCTTTTCCCAGTCCCTTCTTAACCATGGTTTCCCATACCTTCTCTATGGGAACACTATCATATGCCTTTTCTAGATCTATGAAAGTCATGACCAAATCCTCTCCATATTCTCAGTTCTTTTCCATCACCTGCCCCAAGCTAATGATTGGGTCCACTGTGGATCTTCCACTCCTGAAGCCATACTGTTCCTCTTGCAACTCTCCTTCCACTTTTCTTCTCATTCTTCGTTCTAATATCCTTTCCAGTATTTTTACTATCTGTGATATGAGGGTGATCCCTCTAAAGTTATCACACATTTTCTTGTCCCCTTTCTTAAACACTGGTATTATTAGCCCTTTCTCCCAGTCTTCTGGTAGACATTTCCGTTTCCACACACACTTTAGCAGTCGATACAACCATTGCATACCAACAGGTCCAGCAGCCTTTATCATTTCTACACTGATTTCATCCACCCCTGTTGCTTTTCCCATCTTCATTTTCTGTACTGCTAATTCCACCTCCAGAATTGTTATATCATCTTCTGTTATAGAGTCGTCAGGCTGTGTCAATTCCATCTCACCTGTACAATTGTTCACATTCCGCTGTATTTGAAATTAATATCAACTGATCTGTAGTGTCGATGGCTGGTCACATGCACCATAAACTCATTTCGGAAAAAATGGACTTACTCCATTCTTTCTGTGGGGTCTTCATTTTTTTGGTGCTATATAATCAGATTCTGAGGAAGTTGTTGTTTGAACAGGCGGAACATACAGGTCACTTGTCCTTATTAAAGACTCTTGTAGCTCTCTGACCTGATGCAGGACTTCGAAAACGACACCACACAGGTGAATTGCATGTTTAGGATCGTTCCAGTACTTCAAAGAAGAAAGAAAAGTTTTTGGCACAGGCGGGAATCAAACCCTAATCTCCGGGTTGTTAGCCAAGTATACTGACCACTACACCATCAAACGCACAGAATGTAACAGTATAAAATAATTCGATATTTAGTCGCTCCGGTGAAAGCTGTACAACGTTGCGAAGATGGGCTCCATCACGCGTCATGGCGCCTCGCTCGGAAGTGATGGGCTCCATATCAGCAACGCTGTACAGCATTTCCCGGAGCGGCTAGCTGGTGAACCATGTCTTAATTCCCCGTACAAATACAAACCGATATAAAATAAGTGAATTAATTTACGTATTTCACAGTCATACAGCATAACCTTTTGATGTATAAGGATTACAACGCAACCAAGAACTACATTTTCCAACGACCCCGAGGAGAGAAAAAGTTACCTTACAAAAATGATAACAACTTTCGTTCTTGAACATGCAGAATTTTGAAATTGATAAACCAGTTATACAACATTCCAATGTATATTGTGTAAAAATTTGGATTCAATCTGATGACGGGTTTGTGAGATAATACTTCTTAAATGGGACGCATGGTTGAAACACGCTTAAAAACGGGCACTTTTTGTGTTTCAACTGCGATAAAAAATGTTAAAATATAAATTAAAAATTCCCAACCCACACGAACTAACGTAAAATAGAACGACAAAAATGATGATGTTAATGGATTTTATGTAGGTCTATTAGTTACTTCACAAACAACCTGCATACTCGAGTGCACATAATATTTTGGTCGACAGTAGGTTTGATGTTTTAAATTTATATAGTGGTACAAATATTTAGAATTGTAGTCTTATTATAGTTTTGCATAAATAGTCTTGTTAAAGTTAGTATTTACGATTCGCGGTGAATATCGTTATAAAAAAGTAGTTCCGTGAAGAACTATACAGCCTATTTTCATATATCCTACTCATGTTAATTGCCTCTATCAACATACAAAATTTAAGTTTGAAGGTTGTAATAGATTCGTAGATATTGAGAACCGTATAAATATTTCAGATGGTCACCGGGTTGGATTTTTATTTATGTACTATTACATGAAGATTATTGTGTTCGTGTGGTATTCAGACTTCAATCGCATGATTAGGACACAAGAAATAACAAGTAGTTCCGTGAAGAACTATACAGCCTATTTTCATATATCCTACTTATGTTAATTGCCTCTAGCAACATACACAATTTCAGTTTGATCGCTGTAATAGATTCGTAGATATTGAGAACCGACTAAAAATTTCGGATGGTCGCCATGTTGGATTTTATATATGTAGGTCCTAGAGTTATGTACTGTTACATGCAGATTATTGTGTACGTGTAGTATTCAAACTACAATCGCATAATTAGGACACAAGAAGTAACAAGGAGATTTTAAAATTTCGCACAGCTGCCATCTTGAGTTAATGGAAACAATTGAAATAAATTAGATGCCAGTGGATTACCATTCGTATAAGGATTTACTGTTCCAAGTTTCACTACACTCGGATGGTTAAATTGCGAGAAACGCCCATGTGAATTTTTATATTTCGCGTCGCCTCCATGTTGGATTTGTGAACACCAAGTTATTTAAAGTCCTATAGGTGAACTTAAGTTCATAGCCCCTATGAACATTAAGAAATTCAGTTTGATTGCTATAATAGATTCGTAGATATTCAGAGCCGACTAAATATTTTGGATGGTCGCCATGTTGAATTGTTAAATGTATAGGCCATAGAGTCATGTACCATTAAAGGAAAATTATTGCGTAGGTTCAATATTCAAACTTTCAATTCGATCGCATGACTACATCACAAGAAATAAAAATAATAATTTTAAAATTCGCACATCCGCCATCTTGAGGTTATGTAAACAATTGAACTAAATTAGATACCAGTGCATTACAATGTGTATAAATATTTCCTGTACCAGATTTCAGTGCATTTGGAACATTAAATCGCGAGAAAGGTCTATTTAAAATTTTCAACTTCGCTTGGCTGCCATGTTCGTTTTGTAGTTAACCGGTTTCTGAAAGTCTTATAGATGGACTTCCGTAGTGCCCTTTATCTCCGTAAAAGATTTCAGGGAGATACCGCTAATAGTTTCACAGATATGGAATGCCGGTGAAATATTTCGCACATCCGCCATCTTGTGGTTATGTAAACAATTGAACGAAGTTAGATGTCGGTGCATTACAATGTATATAAACATATACTGTACCAAGTTTCATTGCGTTTGGTTGGTTAAATCGCGAGAAACGTCTATTTAAAGTCGCAAATTCGCTTGGCCGCCATGTTCGATTTGTTTTTACCAGATTTTCAAAGGTCACATAAGTGAACTTATAGTTGTTCCCTTTATCACCATACAAAATGTCAGGGTAATATCGGTAATAGTTTCGGAGATATTGAATGCTGGTGAAATATTTCGCACAGCTGCCATGTTGGATTGGTGAGTCGTAACAAAATTTGAAGGGCACGGTCGAGGTCGCAGGGAATAGTGCTATGAACTTACCGAGTTTCATTGAAATCGCTCCAGCCGTTTAGATATTATTAGGGGGGGACACACACACGAATCACACACACACACACGCACACACACACGGACAAAAGGTGATCTCATAAGCCTATTTTTTCAAAATTGAAAATAGGCTAAAAATGAGATTTTAAAATTTTGCACAGCTGCCATCTTGTGGTTATGAAAACGATTGAAATAAATTAGATGCCAGTGGATTAACATTTGTATAAGCATTTAACGTGCTAAGTTTCACTGCACTCGGATGGTTAAATTGCGAGAAACGTCCATTTAAATATTTATACTTCGCGTCGCCGACATGTTGAATTAGTGCTCACCAGGTTACTGAAAGTCATATAGGTGAACTTATGTTTATAGCATCTATGAACATTAAAAAATCAGTTTGATTGCTGTAAAATATTCGTAGATATTGAGAATTGACAAAATATTTCGGATGCTCGCCATTTTGGATTGTTGTATGTATAGGCCATAGAGTTATGTACCATTAAAGGAAAATTATTGCGTAGCTTCATTATTAAAACCTTCACTTCGATCGCATGATAACGACACAAGAAATAACAACTTAATTTTAAAATTTCGCATAGCTGCCATCTTGACATTATGTAAACAATTGATTTAAATTAGAAGCCAGTGCATTACAATATGTATAATCGTTTACTGCACCACATTTCACTGCGCTCAGATGGTTAAATCACGAGAAAAGTCTATTAAAATGCTTCAAATTCGCTGGGCCGCCATGTTCGTTTTGTACTTTACATGTTTTTGGAACTTACATATATGAAATTGTAGCAGTGCCCTTTATCACCGTTCAAAATTTCAGGGTGATATCATAAATAGTTTCAGAGATATTGAATGCCAATGCAATATTTGCACAGCCGCCATTTTGAGGTTATATAAACAATTGACCTAATTAGACGCCAGTGCATTACAATGTGTATAAACATTTGCTGTACCATGTTTCATTACGCTTAGATGGTTAAATCGCGAGAAAAGTCAAATTAAAGTCTCAACTTCACTTGGCCGCCATGTTGGTTTCGTAGTTACCATGTTTTTCAAAGTCCTATAGGTGAACTTCTAGTAGTTCCCTTTATCACCGTACAATATTTCAGGGTGATATCGGTAATAGTTTCGGATATACTGAATGCTGGTGAAATATTTCGCACAACCGCCATGTTGAATTGGTGAGACACAATAAAATTTGAAGGGTACGGTCGGGGTCGGCCGGAATGGTGCTATGATCTTACAGAGTTTCATTGAAATCGCTCCAGCCGTTTAGAATTTATTAGGGGGAAAACACACCATCACACACCCACACGGACAAAAGGTTATCTCATAAGCCTATTAGCCTACTTTCGATTTTTGGAAAAAATGAAAGTAGACTTATGAGATCTACACAGGGCCAAAAAATTGTGTGTCTGTCTGTGTGTGTGTATGTGTGTGTGTGAGTCTGTGTGTGTGTGTGTGTGTGAGTGTGTATACTCTGAATGTGTGTCCCCGCTATCAATTCGAACACGGTGAAACCGAATAGAACGAAATTTGGTACAGAGGTAGAACAAGCATAGGGCACCTCAGTGTCATGTTTTATATCGCCGCCATCTTTACCAAAACTGAATGGCGGCCACTCAAACGTTCAAAACGTAAAATCAAATAACGACTAACCAAATTATCCAATCTCTACCAAAATTGGTAACAACATACTTTCATATAGGACGCGTCTTGTGACCAAACTACAAGGTCATCCGCCATACCATTTCAGGATGGCGGCCGTGCGAATTATGCAAACCTTATAATAAATATCATGGGACCCACCAGTTCCGATTATCGAGCCGAGAATCGTTTTAACTGTGCTAAAGGAAGAGGCACGTTCGAAATTAAAAGTTTATTTTGTAATACTATAGTACAGAAGTGATTTTAAAAAGCTGAGCCGTCTCAGTAAAAAGACAAGATGGCAGCGGATATCTTGTGCCTGACATATATTTCACTAATTTGAGTATTGCATGCAATATAGCGTACTGATACAAAATAAATAAACTTTGTATGAAATGCTTTATATATAAATAATATACTCCACTGATGAAATCGTTAGGTCTAAATCATTATTTGCTAACAAGTTCTATGTAAGTCATTTTATATAGATCAATGTTCGTTGGCACAAATGGCTCCGTGGTAAAGCGTTGGTCTATCATTCATATGCCTATGGTTCAAACCACATCAGTGTTAGGTTTTTTTCTTGAAATTTTACATATTTATTGCTTTGTAATGACTCAGACGTTTTAAAATTAAGCGTTATATTGTACTTATTACGGTGGAAAATATATATTTAATTAATACATAATTCGCCAGCAGATTTGCTCGAGACATCTAGCAGCCAAAAAGGTATCTGCACGCCGGCCTACTTATTAACTTCCAGATTTTATTGAAAAGTTTATTCTTATGGCCGCTAGAATGCACTCGCCCTGTTAGGATTATATTGTTCGATACTTCTCCACTAGATTTCAAGAATGGTCTACATGGGACTCCATTGATAGTATAACAATGGCATTCTATGCGCATCGAATTTGAAGAATGACAAGATGATACTATGATACATTTTTACTTTTTATTTTAAAGGGTTTGTAACAGCCTATTGTGCGTTATTTGAAAATGTTATTTGAAGTAAAGAATAAAACGATTTCACATAGTAACTGAATTCTAGCCGTTGGTGCTAGTTCAGGTTATTAATACTTTTATTTCAGGCAAATAACAATCGAAAATATCCACATAGTTTGTATACACACGTCTCTGTAGGGTCATGCTAAGATTTGTTAATTCAATTAAGGCTGTGAAAGCCATGCACAACCAGACGTGTAAAGACATGCCTCAACTCAAAGTTGGATGTTGCCCACGGCAGGTCGATATGTAATAATAATTATGTTATTGGTTTTACGTCCCTTTTAACCACTGCTGCTTTTAGAGACGCCGGGGTGCCGGAATTTTGGCCCGAAGGGGATCTTTAACGTGCCAGTAAATCTACTGACACGGCTCCCTCGCATTTGTGCACCCTCAAATGCCAGCTGACTGTGCCAGGATACGAACCTGCAACCTAGGGCCCAGCAAGTGAGAACGTTACCGCTGAGCCACGCAGCCAGTCCGGTCGATTATGTCTCCAGATCCATAACATTCTTGAGATACTTCTTATCTTTCTTTCTTCAATGATGGTAGCAGTTTTTTTTTCTAGGTTGTGGCGTTTGGTAGAGGTAAATAGTTTCTAAGGTCTTCAACCAAGAAATTATTCTGTTATACTCTTTGATAATAACAACGAGTTATAACTATACTCATACATTTAGGAGAAAGTAGGCTATATGTTCTTTACTGAACATCTTGTTTTTTTTTTCATAAAATGAAAATAGGCTAAAAAGTAGCCTGTTCTGTAATGTAGGAGGCTTGTTATAGGTCTGCGAAGGTACGTAGCTCCCAAACCTATATTGAACGGACTAACCTTTAAAAAAGCCGATTCAGCAGACTTTATGGCACGTTAATGATCCTCTCAATGCAAAATTCCAGCACCCCGTCTTTCTAAAAGCAACAGTAGTTAAAAGGGACGTAAAACTTATAACATTAATATTATTGTTATGTATTTATATATTATTCACTAATCGGCCAACTAGGGACTACGAGGTAAGTTCCACTATATATTCTGCCGTTCATTCAATTTACGATTGATCCAGTAGGTTTTCATTAACTTGCTGTGTCGAGCACGGCGTTCATCCGACCACTTTGCACCGGTTGTACATTCCTCATCTCGACAAGACCCAAAAGTCACGATGCTTTTTCGGGAAAGGTCTCGTTTGTGCGCGTCACCAGGTCGCAGACCCATTTCTTGGAAGTCTTTCTTGACGTTAACGTACCAGGGAACTGTTGTTTTTGGTTTTGAGTCGAAATTGTTAAATATACGTTTTGTCCATCTAGAGTCGTCCATTCGTCGCAAGTGACCGAGGAAGAGAGCCCTGCGTTTGCGCATTGTGTCTGTGATCTTCTCTATCTTAGAATAGATTTCTTGCCTGGATTTTCTTACGTAGATCCCGATTTTGTCGTTTGGACCAAGTATGTTGTGGAGAATCTTCTGCCTTTTGGCTTTAACTTAGCAAGCGCATATTTCTGAGAGAGGATAAGGCATTCTGACGCATAGAGGGATACCGGCTTGACGACAGTGATGTAGTGATGAATTTTGGTATTTATAGAAAAGCACCTTTTGTTATATATGTTCCGGGTGGTTTGAAAAGCTACCTCCAGTTGTTATTTTTGCTCTGACCGCTCTGGTCTCTGTATCTAGTCCGTTTGATTGGATCCACTCACCAAGGTATTTAAACTTATGCACACGGTTTATTGTTCCATATTCAGTGTTCAGTTGAGTCGTGTTGTCTTTGATATTTGACATTACTTCCGTCTTTTCAAAGGACATCCGCAAGGCTGCTTGTTCTGCTACCTCCTTCAGTACGTTGATTTTGTCAGTTGCAGTTACAAAACTTTCTGTCAGTATGGCTATATCAACCGCAAAAGCTAAGCAGTCGATTTCTACTCCGTTCTTCTGCGTCGCAATCCTTAACGGTCGGAACAAGTTTCTGTCTTGTAGTATCTGGCGCCACTGCTGTATTACTTTCTCCAGTACGCTGTTGAACAAGAGGGGTGATAGTCCATCTCCACGTCTAACACCCGTTTTAATTTTAAAGGGCGCAGAGTAGCAACCTTGGAATTTTATTTTGGAGATGGTTTTTGTCAGGGTTGCTCGTATTAACGCTAGCAGTTTTTCGTCAATTCCCATTTCTGCAATTATTTGAAGCAACACATCGCGATCAATGGAGTCGTATGCCTTTCTGAAGTCTACGAAAGTACACACGTATGTTCGGCCTCTCAGCATATGATATCTTATTATCCAAGAGTTTAGTGCTTTTCAGTCGGTCAACACGAATGTACCCAAAAGAGATGGGTTATGCCCTAATCCTGAAATAAATTACATGAGATTAATAAAACACTAGGATGACCAGTTTCGATCGTCAAGCGATCATCATCAGATCCATTACACTTAGGCTACAAAATCTATGTTTGAAATACAGGTGAAAATATTTACAATATGTACAATTATTTAGTTGCAGTATTGGTACTGCAACTGTCAGTGTATGCTAAATGCAGTATATATGTTAGGTGAAATGCTAAATGGTGATAGCTATCCGTAGATTGTACTTTAGAGAGATTATATGGTTGTAAACTATGGTTAAACTATAAAATTTTAGGCTAACTACTTATCTGATTGTCTTCCGTATAACAGCTACTCGCAGTTTTCGTGCTCACTGGAACTCACTATGCGGTAGACTGCGGTGGTTATCTTAACGACTGGTTTTTCCCTGCTTTCTCCCCACCCTGCTCCTACGTGCTTTGGGGAGTGATAGCGATGTGTTTATGTGAGGTGTTGCCAACCTAGATAAGATGTATGTTATTGAATGAGGTGGGTCTACAATTATTAAAGACCGTGGATTAGCCCTCGCCACGCGTGGAGCATAACCCATTCGAACTAAGCGTTGACGGTCTTATGAGGACGTCCCGGCACCTTTAATACTGCCGCGAATATGGGCCTTGGTTTATTGCAGAAGAAAAGTACATCGTACACCTGATCCAGATAACATTTACCTATTAATAACCCCCTAATTTCCCCCCTTTTTTTATCTAGCTTGGCTGTGTCGCTAAATTGTGTTTTGTTTCCGACAGGGTGTGTTTTTTAGTAGCGTGAAGAGGGGTGAGCTCTCCATGAACGTGTGTTCATTTAGATTGTTGGGATTGTTTCGTTTGGCTAGGTGTATCTCGATTGCTTCCTTTATGTCAAGAGCTCTGCCTTTCGATTCGTGATGGATTATTTTAAGGTCCGACTCTATGTTGGTAAAGCTGTGCCCTGCGTCACACATATGTTCGCACACGGCTGAATGTGTTCCGTATCTTATCGCATTCCTATGTTCATTATAACGTGTGTCTACTCGCCTTCCACTCTGCCCGATGTAATTGGCTTGACAATCGGTGTCTTGGCACGTTATAGAATATACCCCTGACCTTGAATACGGGTCACGTTTATTTAGATTACTATTTAGGAGGTGCCTAGCGGTTGTGTTTTTCGTCGTGAAAGCTATCATTATGCCTTGCTTTTTGAATAGGTTAGTGATTTTATATGTATTCGCATTCACATAGTTGAAACGCGCAAATTTTTTCTCATTATTGTCCGGTTTGGGAATCGTTTTATCTTTATTTTTATGTTTGGCTATAATTTGATTTATTTTGCTTGGCGAGAAGTTGTTTTCCTTTGCTATTTGCATAATAGTTCTTATTTCCTTATTATAGTTGTCTTTTGACATGGGTATGTTTAAAGCTCTGTGCACCATTGAATTGAAACCCGCTAGTTTGTGCGTACTGGGGTGATTAGACTGATTGTCGATTGCATGCGAGGTTTGTGTTGCTTTCCGGAATATGGAATATGAAAGGTCGTTGTCTTTACGTTCAATAGTTATATCGAGATAATTTATTTTCCGGTCTATTTCGGATTCCCTAGTGAATTTGATAGAGTGGTGAAGGCTATTAATGGATTGGAGAATTGTTTCTTCGCTTGTTAGTTCAGTATCGTAGATGCAAATTACATCATCTACGTATCTTTTCCATATTACTATTCCCTTTGTTGAAGTCTTTTCTAAGAACGCATTTTCTAGTGTATTGATGAAGATGTCAGCGATTAACCCACTTAGTGGCGATCCCATTGCTAGGCCTTCTCTCTGTGTGTATATTTTATTGTCGAATTGAAACACGTTTTGGTTTAGAACGACCCTCAGTAATCTCACAATCTCTTCAATTTCTTTTACCGAATTGTTGGATTTTAAGTTGTTTTCGATAGTGTTGATTGCTTCATTAATCGGGATATTGGTGTACATGTTAGTTACGTCGAAGGATACTAGCCTGAAGCTAGGTTTCATTTGTAGGGTGTTCAATGCTGTTACTAGTTCTGTTGTGTTCTTTACAGAGTTGTTTTTGTCGTTGGAAAGACGGCATTTTAAGATTTTTAGTAACTCTTTGTTGATTTTGTAATTAGGGGCATTCCTACAATTGACTATTGGTCTCATTGGGCATTCCTTTTTGTGTATTTTTGGTTGTCCCCTCAATGACGGTATTTTCGGGTTCATGTTTATTAGTTTTGATTTTTCGGCTTTGGTCAGTATGTATTCTGTTTCTTTTAGCGCACTTTTTATTTGTTTTTGGAATTTGTTGGTGGGGTCTTTTGTTAATTCCTTGATTTCGTTGTTGTTTAGGAATTCGACTGTTTTTTCAATGTATTCTGTTTTGTTCAAAATTACTGTAGTGTTTCCCTTATCTGCTTTTGTGATGATTAAGTCATGTTCTTTTATTTTTTGTTTCAACGACTGTATTTCTTTGAGTTGTTTGTTGTTTTGAATGTTATTGCTATCGCCCTCTCGTTTGAGGATTTTTTTGGCTTCGTTGGTGGCGAGATTTTTGGTTAATTCCCTGTCTTCTGCTGGGAGCTTGTGACTGGCTATCTCAATATCTGTGATTAACTGTTTTATATTGTGGTTCGTGTGTGCGTCTGTGCAGTTGTATGAGAAACAATTTGCGCGTTTCAACTATGTGAATGCGAATACATATAAAATCACTAACCTATTCAAAAAGCAAGGCATAAAGATAGCTTTCACGACGAAAAACACAACCGCTAGGCACCTCCTAAATAGTAATCTAAGTAATCTAAATTCAAGGTCAGGGGTATATTCTATAACGTGCCAAGACACCGATTGTCAAGCCAATTGCATCGGGCAGAGTGGAAGGCGAGTAGACACACGTTATAATGAACATAGGAATGCGATAAGATACGGAACACATTCAGCCGTGTGCGAACATATGTGTGACGCAGGGCACAGCTTTACCAACATAGAGTCGGACCTTAAAATAATCCATCACGAATCGAAAGGCAGAGCTCTTGACATAAAGGAAGCAATCGAGATACACCTAGCCAAACGAAACAATCCCAACAATCTAAATGAACACACGTTCATGGAGAGTTCACCCCTCTTCACGCTACTAAAAAACACACCCTGTCGGAAACAAAACACAATTTAGCGACACAGCCAAGCTAGATAAAAAAGGGGGGAAATTAGGAGGTTATTAATAGGTAAATGTTATCTGGATCAGGTGTACGATGTACTTTTCTTCTGCAATAAACCAAGGCCCATATTCGCGGCAGTATTAAAGGTGCCGGGACGTCCTCATAAGACCGTCAACGCTTAGTTCGAATGGGTTATGCTCCACGCGTGGCGAGGGCTAATCCACGGTCTTTAATAATTGTAGACCCACCTCATTCAATAACATACATCTTATCTAGGTTGGCAACACCTCACATAAACACATCGCTATCACTCCCCACAGCACGTAGGAGCAGGGGGGGGGGGGGAGAAAGCAGGGAAAAACCAGTCGTTAAGATAACCACCGCAGTCTACCGCATAGTGAGTTCCAGTGAGCACGAAAACTGCGAGTAGCTGTTATACGGAAGACAATCAGATAAGTAGTTAGCCTAAAATTTTATAGTTTAACCATAGTTTACAACCATATAATTTCTCTAAAGTACAATCTACGGATAGCTATCACCATTTAGCATTTCACCTAACATATATACTGCATTTAGCATACACTGACAGTTGCAGTACCAATACTGCAACTAAATAATTGTACATATTGTAAATATTTTCACCTGTATTTCAAACATAGATTTTGTAGCCTAAGTGTAATGGATCTGATGATGATCGCTTGACGATCGAAACTGGTCATCCTAGTGTTTTATTAATCTCATGTAATTTATTTCAGGATTAGGCATAACCCATCTCTTTTGGGTACATTCGTGTTGACCGACTGAAAAGCACTAAACTCTTGTTTACTAAGGCAACACTGAAAATATGGCTTCAAACACCACAATATCTTATTATAGTTTTAAGATTGTGTATCTGCTCTGCTGCTGATCAGCTTTTCCGAGAACCTCCTTGGTATTCTCCAAGCGAACGTTCAACTTGTTGTTCTAGTCGTTCTAGGATAGAAAACGATAGAATCTTGTACGCAACTGGGAGTAATGAAATACCACGGTAGTTGTTTACATCTTTAATATTTCCTTTCTTATGTAAAGGATGCATTAAAGCTACCTTCCAGTTTTCCGGTAGTTGTTCTTTCTCCCATATGTCAATAATGGTCTTATGCAAGATGTCTATTGCTTCAGCCGGGGCATATTTCCATAGTTCCGCTGTAATGGAGTCTTCGCCAGAGGCCTTGTTGTTGTTTCAAGCTCCCTATGTGGCGTTTGATCTCATCACGGTCCGGAGGAGAAGATGGCAGGTTTTGGCATGTTGATTTATTGGTTCTGATGGGATGAACTGGTTTTTCACAATTTAGAAGTTTGTCGAAGTATTCGGCAAGTAGATCACAGTTTTCTTCGTATGAGGTTGCTAAAGTTCCATCATTCCCTTGAAAGCAGAGGGAGGGAGGCATATACCCTTGTATTTTCTTTTTATTACCTCTGTAATATGCTCAGGACTCACTTCGCTGGAAGTCTTCCTCAATCTTGTTCAATTGTTCCTTTTTGTACTTGCGTTTCTCACTCCGTATTATCCTTGCTGTTTGTGCCCGTTGGGTTTTGTAGATGTCCCAATCTTCCTCTCTTTTGGACCTATAGTAAAATTTCCAGGTATGTAAGCGGTCCAGTAAGGCTCGTTCGCAACTTTCATTCCACTAGACATGTTTCTTCTTCTTTTTAACCTCTGCTACTTCCTTTGCAGCTTCAACAATCTGCCTTTTTGTACTGTTAAAATCCAAGTCCACTGACCGGGCGAGTTCTTTGAATTCAATCTCTTTTTCTCTGAGTTTCTTGGTGTCGAAGCGAGTTAGAGCAGGCTGATTCTTTTTCTTGTTTAAAGGGATGGGTCTGAACTTAACTACTGAGACATAATGGTCTGAATCTATGTTCATCCCCTGTTTGACTATGACGTTCATCATTTCTGGACTGTATCTGCGAGAAATTGCAACATGGTCTAGTTGGAATTCTCCCATTGCTGTATTTAGGTATCACCATGTAGTTTGCTTTCTGGAAAGGTGTCGAAAGTGGGTGGACATCATCTGGAGGTTACGATTTTCACATAATTCAACAAGTCGTTGTCCATTCTTGATGGTTCTCTTGTGAGCCCAGTATCGCCCAATGACGTACCTGTATTTCTGTTCCCGTACCAGTTGTGCGTTGAAATTACTCATTAAGATCTTGACGTGGTGTTTTGGAATTTTCGCGATTCTGATATCGAATGTGTTCCAAAATCTATCTATGTTCTGCTATTGGTCGTTAGTCGGGGCGTGGACGTTGATTAACGTATACGTTTTGTTTACACAGCACAATTATTATTATTATTATTATTATTATTATTATTATCATTATAACACAGGGCTGATTACTAAAGATGCTTCCACCCCTTAATTGTAAGTAGCAAAATAAATATCTGGTCTTTATTCATACTGGATATTTAGGTCAAATGGGCTATTCAGAAACCACTTGGACGGTTGAATGTTTCCATCTTACAGAACCGTACGGACTTATCTTATTGGCCTTCTCCCCTTGAGGAAAGATCGAACACTGATATGTTCTTTAGTGTTCTTGTATCTCCTATAGCCGACTAACTATCGTTTTATAGTCGTCTCGAAATGCATGTTATTACGAAATCTGTAATGTTTGTCTCTAATATTCTACTTCCAGACAGGGCCCCCGCCAGCTTCCAAATAGTCTTGGAAACAATAATATCTAATGAGCACAGAGAATCTCTCATTCAAAGCTGCAGGGTGACGGAACACCAACTGTATAGCCTAATATCTCTGTCCAGGTAGGAATTAGTATATTATAATTAAGAAATAAGTTAAATCAAAATTGAATTTATTACAATAAAATCACGCGTGAATGAATCGATCACTAATGGAAGCTCATTCAGAAGATAAGTTAAAATTTTACTTTATTAAACCAAACTGACCCAGCAAATTATATTGGAGCTTACCAAATTGTCCAAGGCATAGTTGGCGTAATGATCATCACAGGTGTAAATTTATCTCAGTCAAACATCTTCCTTCACCTTTGTAATCTCACAAATCATCCTCCTTCCTCATACAAACCACAACGATCTCCACTTGACCAGCCTTCTTTTCTAGTTGTTACGTCACAATGAACATCATTTTCTTGATCCTAATCGCTTCTGTGTTAAGCATCCCTCTCTTCATTCCTTACATAATTGCTGGCAACTCAATTCACATCAATTTTCTCCGACTGTCGTGACAGTCAAATTCTAAATTTCTTCCCGGATAATCTTCCTCAATATTCGATGATCCACTCTGGCACTGTCTACATGGACAAACCAAATCTCAATCCTTAATACTCTTCTATTCTTGTTAATGCATCTTCCTCAAGCTTCGTAGTAGGTCCCTTGTTAGTCCGCTGTCATGGAGATTTGTCAACAACCAAGGCCACTACATAAAATGTTTAGCCCAAGCAATATAGCGGCAATTTTGTAACCTCATACAGGTAACATCTCATACGGACCACTGCCTTCTTATCATTTTAATATTCCATGGATCATCATTTCCTTCGTCTGTAACAATGTACTCCTTCCTCTCCACGCCAGTAGTGCGATCTATCGGATCAGACATCTTGTATTGGGTAAACGTGAAACGCTAGACATGCTTCAAAGTGCCCTTTAAAATGCCTTTCGTGACGAAAACAGACATATTTATACCACAAAACGGCATGCATACGTAAGACCTACATAGCCTACATGTAATATCCCGCCCAAATTTCACCATAAACGTAACTTCCATCTTATGATACAAATGATTGATGAAAATGAAATGATTTAATATTTTTACATTAATAATGAATTTGGTAATACAAATAAATAATGATTAGATCCAGGCTATTACAACACCACAACTAATTCTCCATTATCCAGCATGCAGTTATCTTTTAACAACACAAAAATATAATCTCATAATAGGTACGAAGCTTTGGCAATTGAAACAGTCCACGCTGAGTATCTGGCGGGGAAAACCTTCCCATTAGCTAATTGCACTTTATCTCTTTTAATTAGTCATGTGGCATGTTTCACAGCAATAATAAATTTAAAATATCATTATTTTATAAACACAGCACTCATACCAGCAGTTACATCGTAGGAAGGAAAATGTATTCATTCACCCATTAGAAGCGGCTTCGGTGGCGTAGTCGGTAGCATGCTGAACTGCTGTACCCAAGATAGCGGGTTCAAACCCGGCCAAAGTCGTCGGATCTTTTAAGAGCATTAAAAATCCTTCAGTATGCCTTGCTTCGGAGGGGAAGTAAAGCCGGCGGTCCCATGTCATAGATTTATGGCGTGTTAAAAATCCTTCCACAGACTAAACTTGTGTGCAGCTAAATTGTTAGGTAAGATTTCGTCTGAACGCTCTATCAAAGTTCCAACGTTTACCACTAGGTATCATTGATATCTGGTAGCGAAAGTTGGAACTACTTGAAATTGAACGGAACGAGTAGCACACACTAAGGGTGTCCGCTGGAAGCAGCTACAGACTCAGGCGAGCTGAACATGTCCTCGGACACTCCCGGCACTAAAAGCCATACGATAAATAAATAGCCTAAATCATCCATTAGAGACTTGTTGTAAGGATTATCAGCTCACCTAAATGGTCGTTACGGAAGATATTGGTAAAATAGCAGGAACTCGGAGAAGGTTTGAACACAATCTAGGTCACCATTGAAGCAGTCATCAATTTCCAGATCATATGTGCAATATGAAGATGATTCAACCACGTTGACACCCGCATACTTTCTCATTGGCGACAAACTAACAGTAAAACTAGCCGAACCAGAACCTGTGGCACGAGGAGGAAAATAATTCCTTTTGGAGAAGAAGTTCACAGAAGACCATTGGATACTGTTGAAAAAAGAATACCTTACACCGATACGAGATTTTCACGAAGTCTGCCAGCAAGCGGCATCTATAAGGTGCGTTCAAAAAGTTACGAGTCGGAGGCTGCATTGCGCAAACCGGTGACGACATCGGCTAATCGTGGCGTGTGTAACGAGGTGTGGTTCCGACCAGACCATGGAAGGTCACAGCCCGGTGCTAGAGGGCACGCGTGCATGTCACGTGACTGTACAAAGCGATCAGCAGCATGCATCAATCGTCCAACGCTACCAGTCACATTGCAAAAGGTGACATGGAGGCGTCAACCGAAGAGCAAAGAGGTATTGTTCGGTTTCTGGCAGCGGAAGGAGTAGGGGGAACGGACATTCGTCGCCGAATGTCACAAGTGTACAACGAACACTGCATGTCCATTGCAAGGGTCAAGGCGTGGCACAAGCGCTTCAAGGAAGGACGGGTGTCGTTAGCCGATGATGCCCGGTCTGGGGCACCCCCTGCATTACTGATGACAATTTCCAGCTGGTTGATGCACTCATTACCCAGGACCGCCGAGTGACAGTGAAAGCCATAGCCGCCGTGGTCGCTCCACGACAATGCACGACCTCACACGGCCAACACAGACGCGGCACTCCTGCAGAAATTCAAATGGGAGGTTCTCGGCTACCCTCCATACAGTCCAGACCTCTCTCCCTGTGATTACGCCATGTTTGGTCCCCTGAAAAGGGCTCTGCAGGGCCAACGATTCACCTCGGACGCCGACGTCCAGCTGTACGTGCGGAACTGGTTCACATCGCAGCCCAGGGAATTTTATGAGACAGCCATTCACCGCCTCATGTCTTAGTGGGACAAGTGCCTCAACAGCCAGGGCCAATACTTCTAACATACAGGTACTGGCTGGTTTCTGTAATTATGCCTCCGTCTCCTTACTTTTTGAACGCACCTTATATAAGGCTTTGAGTTTGAGCTGTGGCCCTGTTGCAAGAAGACGATTGTTCACGCCGAGCCGTATTTAGAAAATGCTTTACATCCAGCAGTATATGCAAGGAAGAGATGAATGAATAAGCACTACTGCAATTAACACTCCAGATAGTAAGTAGATCTCCCGCACAATTCAGCTCATCATCCCACTGGAGGTTGACCGAGGTGGAGAAGATTAACATCACTATCTTTGCTCTCCCAATATTTCTAGCCTATTTAGATAATCAGTAACACTCATGACACCTAACTCTTCATATAATTGACACGCGACAAACATCGTGGTCACTTCAGCCCCGTGTACGTTGGTGTGCGTGAAAACAAACAAGTATTTCCGTGAAGAACTATACAGCCTATTTTCATATATCCTACACATGTTAATTGCCTCTATCAACATACAAAAAATCAGTTTGAAGTTTGTGATAGATTCGTAGATATTGAGAACCGTCTAAATATTTCAGATGGTCGCCAGGATGGATTTTTATTTTTGTACTATTACATTAAGATTATTGTGTACGTGTGGTATTCAAACTTCAATCGCATGATTAGAACACAAGAAGTAAAAACGAGATTTTAAAATATCGCACAGCTGCCATCTTGTGATTATGCAAACAATTGAAATAAATTAGATGCCAGAGGATTAACATTTGTATAAGCATTTAACGTGCAACGATTCACTGCACTCGGATAGTTAATTCGCGAGAAGCGTCCATTTAAATATTTATACTTCGCGTCGCCGCCATGTTGGATTTGTGCTCACCAGGTTACTGAATGTCCTATAGGTGAACATATGTTCATAGTCTCTATGAACATAAACAATTTCAGTATGGTTGCTGTAAAAAATTCATAGGTATTGAGAACCGCCTAAATATTTGGTATGCTCGCCATTTTTTATTGTTATATGTATAGGCCTTAGAGTTATGCACCATTCAAAGTCAATTATTGCCTCGGTTCATTATTCAAACTTTCACTTCGATCGCATGATTAAGAGACAAGAAATAAAAACTTTATTTTAAAATTTCGCACAGCCGCCATCTTGAGGTTATGTAAACAATTGAACTAAATTAGATGCCAGTGCATTACAATATGTAAAATCATTTACTGTACCACATTTCACTGCGCTCAGAGAGTTAAATCACGAGAAAAGTCTATTAAAATGTTTCAAATTCGCTTGGACACCATGTTCGTTTTGTACTTTACAGGTTTATGAAAGTTACATAAATAAACTTGTATCAGTACCCTTTATCACCCTACAAAAGTTTAGGGTGATATCGGTAATAGTTTCGGAGATATAGAATGTCAGTGAAATATTTCGCACAGCCGCCATTTCGAGGTCATGTAAACAATTGAACTAAATTAGACTTCAATGCATTACAATGTGTATTAAAATTTGCTGTACCAAGTTTCATTACGTTTGGATAGTTAAATCGCGAGAAAAGTCTATTAACATCTCAACTTCGCTTGGCCGCCATGTTGGTTTTGTAGTCACCAGGTTTTTGAAAGTCTCATGGGTGAACTTCTAGTAGTGCCCTTTATCGCCGTACACAATTTCAGGGCGATATCGGTAATAGTTTCGGAGATACTGAATGCTGGTGAAATATTTCGCACAGCCGCCATGTTGGATTGGTGAGACACAATAAAATTTGAAGGGTACGGTCGGGGTCGTCCAGTATAGTGCTATGATTTTACCGAGTTTCATTGTAATCGCTCCAGCCGTTTAGAAGTTATTAGGGGGAAACACACACAAACACACACCATCACACACACACGCACGGACAAAAGGTGATCCCGTAAGCCTATTTTTTTTTCATAAAATGATAATAGGCTAATAATAAATAAATAAATAAATATCCTCATAACCTGTGTTTTGTGGTGTCTCCAGAAGTGTCAGTAGATACGGTTGTCAGCTTTCAGTTTAGTCAGTAAGCCTCAGTGAGTGAATGACTCGCAACCATGAACCCTTATTAGGACCTCTTATGTGATGACTTTAGTAGTACGAATAGAGATAATCGTTAACCATGGTCCTGAAAAGGGCTCAGAAGTTGATATTTCTGGTTTGAAAGTGGTGGCCATGCTTTGGGCAAAAATAATAGAGGGAGTGGAAAAAAGATCTGACGGTTTTTAAATCACAACAACACAAACATTTTAAATTATACAAACTCTTTTATTACTAATAACGGCAAGGTGTACATGTCAATTAATGGAAAACACGAAAGAACAATAGATTTTAACTTTTAAGATTTGAAGATAACGTCTTTCAAATGATGCCCATCTTTTGCCATGCATTCTTCCAGTCTTGCACTGAAGCTTTGCATAGTCATTAGGTTTCAACTGCTGGACAATAACCATTTTATACGGATGAAAATGCAAATCGAAACACAATATTCGTCTCACTGTTCGTTCAGACATTTGAAAAGCAGCAGCTTGTTTACGAGCCGGCTGCCGTGGACTGGTTTCCACAGCTTGTCTCACTCGCTCTGATCGAACTGTGTAAAATATGTAACTTATGGTTCTGATACGAGAATATTAGTAGTACGAATACCTGTAATTATTAGAACCAAGGATTGAGATAGGTGTCGTCGGATTTGAAATAAATGAACAACCTGTAATTTGCCTTGCTCGAATGTGGAATAAACGGCACTGACAACGGCTATCCTGCGTGTAATATTTCCCTCTCCCGGATTTCCCACACTTCCTCCTTGCAAATAACGGGACACTATCTTACTTCAAGTCCTGACGCACCTACCCCTCCCCCATCCTTAATAAGTACAGCTACGGCTTCGGTGGCGTAGTCGGTAGGATGCTGAACTGCTGTGCCCAAGATCGCGGGTGAAACCCGGCCAGAGTCTTCAGATTTTTAGCCTACTTTTCACATTTTGCAAAAATGAGGAAAAAGTAGACTTATGAGATCGGACAAATGTGTGTCTGTCTGTCTGTCTGTCTGTCTGTCCTTCTGTCTGTCTGTCTGTCCTTCTGTCTGTCTGGCTGGCTGTGTGTGTGTGTGTCCCCCTATCAACTCCTAAACGGCTGCAGGAATCCAAACGAAATTTGGTAGGAGTAAAGATCTATACCTGAATATCTCGCGGCCATATTTGAAAATGATGTCAGTGCTACTAACTGCTGAAAAATCGCAATTGAAATTTGAGCTCCATGTTGGATATCTTGGAAGGTATGAATGGGAGCTATTTCAAAATTGGCACACGTATAGATAATAATATTTCAGTTAAATTTCCAGGAGGCCATGCATGGCAGTGTTGCCAAAATGATTCTAAGCCTGCTGATAGGTCTAATTTTCAATGCATATAACTTCTATACTATCAATTGGATTTCAACCAAAGTTTGTATGTAATATGTGTACATAACCAGATATGACTGGGCGTATTCGTACGAGCCACCAGGGCTGCCAACTGTCAATAAATGTTATCTCTATTCTTTTATCCAAATACCAATATATCAGAAAGTATGCAAGCCGACAGCTTTAAACTATGCACACGTATAGTACCTGACATTCTAAATTAATTTGGAGTAACTTATGTACATCAGTGCTACCAACATGATTCTAAGACTGCTGATAAGACCAATTTTTAAATACATGTAACTTCTATAATGTCAATTGGATTTCAACCAAATTTCCTATGTGCTATGTGTACCATAACAGATATGACTATGCTTATTCTTAAGAGCAACCAGGGCTGCCAACTGTTAATAAATGCTGTCTCTATTTTTTACCCAAATATTAATATATCAGAAAGTATGTAAGCCAACAGCTTCAAACTTTGCACAAGTATAGTACCTAACATTTTAGATTAATAATTATTATGAGAAACTAATATACGTCAGTGCTGCCAACATGACTCTAAGCCTGTTGATAGGTCCAATTTTCAAATACATGTAACTTCTATACTAACAAATGGATTTCATCCAAAATTGGCACAGCAAGATATCATAATATTTCAGATTATTTTTGACCAACGCATGCGTGACATGGTTGCCAACATGATTTTAAGTGCGCTGATAGATCCAATGTCTAACTGCATGTAACGTCCATGCTATCCATTGGACTTCAACCAAATATTGTATTCTGTATCTTAAGAGATGGAACTAAGAATATATTCAGTCACCAGGGCTGCCAACAGTAGTGTTCTATTAGGCTACAGGTATATTTCGAACTAATTAGAAATTTCGATATTACCAACTTAATTTCGCTATTTTTCTAGATAGGTCTATATAGATTGGCATGAATCTTAAATTTTAAGAAAAGTAGGCTCTTTAGTTCGTCACGGATCTTCTTGTTAAGAGTGTAAACATCGGTTGGTTGGTTCCTTAGTTTAGGGGCTGCGACAACGCGGTGATGTAGCCCCGTGTACTTTGGGTGTGTATAGAATCTGTCTGATAACCAGTGTTAATAGTATTGGCTGTATTAGAGTGTGTTATCTGTTCTAATTCAAGAGAGGACTGCAGGCAATAATTTCAAGTAAGTCCTACTCTTCCTACCAATGCTACCGTCCACGACACCTAGCTTGTGGACTTGGCTACTAGATGGCATCGCAGTCAGAACCTGGCGGCGAACGTTGGAACTAATAGAGCGTTATCAATTCTAACCTACAAAGTTTGGCTTCACTCAAAAGTAGTTAGGGGAAGGTTCTTTTTCATGCCATAAATCTATTACATGGAACCGCCGGCTATACTTCCCCTCCGAAGGATAGCATACTGAGGGATTTTTAACGCTCTTAAAAAATCCGACGACTTCGGCCGGGTTTGAACCCGCGATCTTGGGCATAGAAGCTCAGCATGTTACCAACTACGCCACCGAAGCCGCCAGCGTTACAATCTTTCACTTCGGAGGGGAAGTGTGAAGCCAAATTTGTAGGTTATATTTGGCTGGTTAGAAACGCTCTATCAAGTTCCAATGTTCACCGCTAGGTGTCAGTGACAGTGGCACCTGGTAGACAATGTTGGAAAACCTTGAAATTGAACTTGCTGCGAACCCACCTGCGTTTAATTAAAATACCCTGCTATGGCCTTTGGCTACAGTTTATCGGCCTATTCCAAAACTAAGGTCCGGTAAAAAAACATCCAAAATCAAAATTGTTTCCAAAAGAATTGTTTTATTGACATTCCTTACGTCTTTCTCTATTTTTCTACATAATTTCCATACTTATTTACAAATTTGTCACATCGTTCCGCAAGCTTTTGAATGCCTAAGTCGTAGAACTCGGCCGCCAGTGAAGCTAACCAGTCTTCAACAGCTTCTTTCACTTCATCATCTGTGTTGAAGCGCTTGCCGCCAAGAAACTCCTTTAGGTAGAGGAACAGGTGGAAATCACTTGGCGCCAAGTCCGGCCTATACGGTGGGTCGTCCATCTGTTCCCATCCAAATTTCTTGATTAGAGTTTGCGTATCATTCGCAGTATGGGGTCTGGTATTGTCATGCAACAACAACACCCCAGACGACAAAAGACCACGTCGCTTATTCTGGATTGCACGTCGAAGTTTAGTCAGGGTAGCGCAGTAGGCGGCTTTATTGATCTTTTTCCCTGAAATAGTGAATCGTCGATCTTCACGAATTTTGTCGTCAACCGCATGAACCAACTCGTCCGAAATCACTGATGGTCTGCCAGAGCGGGGTTCATCGTGCACATTTTCCCGTCCTTCATTAAAGGCTCGCACCCACTTGCGCACTTTACTGTCACTCATTATGTTAGGACCGTACACTTCAGTAATCTGCCGATGAATTTCTGCCGCAGAAATGTTTCTTGCAGACAGAAACCGTATCACTGCCCTTACTTCACAATCGGCGGGCTGATTGTCTTAAACATTGTGAACTGACACTATCAACAGCACACAGCAACAGTAACAACGCTACTGGCGGCTTTTGCCGCGCAAGGCATGCCAGGAGTCGGCGCGCATGCGTGTTTTGCCCTTGGCGCCGCTTTCAAATATTTACGGTGAATCGGACCTTACTTTTGGAATTATCCTCGTAATTACAGCTACACAAACTACTACTGTCACCCTAAAAGAGCCTAGTCTACAGTTATCAGACTAACTCAGTTAGTTAGTTATTGTTGTTTTAAGGGGCGGAACTACGATGACATCTGCCCCACAGACTAACTCAACACACACTTAAGTACACGGAGATGGTGACCAAAGATGTGCCAAGTTAACAACAATAATGCCTTATTCCATGCACTAGATTCCACAGGCACACCCAAGTACACTAGGCTACGTGACCATAATGTCACAAAGCCCCTAATGAATCAACAGCGACTACGCTATAAATTTCGGCTGCGGACTTAAGTAGATACGTGACTGTGACGTAAGCACTACCTTGTACTCTGGCTGTATCCCATCCCATCCCATCCCATCCCATCCCATCCCATCCCATCCCATCCCATCCTCCCCAGGGGCTCACAACTAGTGGGACGTGGGTTGGCGACCATGGGTCCCCAGCTGAGTCCGGCATTGCTTCCACTTACTTGTGCCGGGCTCCTCTCCGTCTTCTTTCCTGTCGACCTCCCTTGGTCAACTCTTGTTCTCTTCCGACCCCGACGGTATTAGGGTATCCGAGGCCTAGGGAGTCTCTTCCTTTCCCGCTTTAATTGGCCCTTGTCTCATCTTTTCTGATACCCTCCTTCTGCGAGGGGTCTGCCTTCTTTTTCTTTCCCTGTTATCTCCTGCCGTCTGCTCAAGGCCCTCAAGGAGGCCGGGTGTATGTACTCCACCACGTCTGGTGCACCCTACATATTGCTATACCCTCAGGGGCTCACGGCTGGTGAGTTCGGGAGTTGGCGACCCCGAGGGATTCCTGAGCTGGGTCCGGTTTTCCCCCTTTTTCCCCCTTACCTGTGGGGCGGACCATCTCCTCTTTCCCTTTCCTATCTGCCTTTCATGGCTCTCCTTCCTTCCAAGTCCCTCAATCCGCATTCTTCGAGGATTGAGGGCATTTCTTTTCCTCCTGTCCTTTATTTGCCTTATTCTCCTTTTTTTTCATTTCTTCTTCTAGTATATAAGTTAGTAGTTAGTTTTAGTTATAGTTTACATTTCATTATCATCTTCACGATCACCCAAACCATTAGGGGCCGATAACCTAGATGTTAAGCCCCTTAAAACAACAATTATCATCATCACCCATCCCACCCCATCCCAGCCCTCCTAGACTGTGCTTGGCTTGCACTGTTCCTTTAGAAATTCTGTCGTCGGCCGCTAATGTCAATACGAGTTGAGTGACGTTAAATTGGAAAGAGAACAAGGGACTCTGCAGGGAAACAAAGAAGAACGGAAAGAAAATTAAATAATATTACTCTTGGTGAATATTGACATGTCGTGACGGCAACTTCGTAGAAAGAAAAGTTCCATTAGTCTGCACGAGAAACTGGTGGTCTTCGAGAATTCTCCAACTGTCTCTTATTATAACACAGGTGGCCAAATCTCTACATAAAATCCCCGATTCTTGGATGTAATGGATAATCTTGAATACCACTGGATGTATTTTGATGCGGTGTTCACTATTCTGTAAAGGACTTCTCGAGGATGGTTTCTGTAGAAACACATCCATTTATGACCAAAGTAGTAACGATTTCAGTGAATCGAGTCGAAGAAAAACCTGTCGCCCGTGCACCTTTTAAGCTTATGCTGGGTAAACCGTTAAATATATCTAGGCCTATATAATATGAGTGTAAGAATTGCTTAGCATGAAATGAAAATGAAAATCCTCAACCTGCATCCAGTCTCCGACCGGGTCAGGAATGGAATGAATGAAGCGCCCATCTAGCGGCGAGGATATGGACTGTGCCGGCTGCCGAGGCCTGACGCACTCCTCTGGGGCAATGATTAAACGAATGGCATATGAAATGAAATGATAGTGGAGAGTGTTGCTGGAATGAAATTTTGACAGGGAAAACCGGAGTACCCGGAGAAAAACCTGTCTGCCTCCGTTTTGTCCAGCACAGATCTCACATGGGGTGACCGGGATTTGAACCACGGACTCAGCGGTGAGAGGCCGGCGTGCTACCGCCTAAGCCACGGAGGCTTTTGCTTAGCATGAAATATTCTACAAAAAAGACCGCGAGAGTATAACTCTATTTTTAATACATCACCCACTAAAAGTGTTTTTACGTTTTCATTTCTCCCAACAATCTCCATTCCGTGAAAATTGCTTCGGAGCGAGATTACGGGATAGCCGGTGAGCCTATCACCCCAGCTTTGGCCAGCATTAAACTGTCGAGTCGTGTCAAGTTAAAAGCTCAGAGAAGAGTAGAAGTGTTTTGAGTTTCGCTGTTAACCTCGGCTTTACTGAATTGCGTCTGGGACCTGCCGTCTATGCGCCTTTTAAGCTTACGCAGGGTAAACCGTTAAAGATACCGGGCGAAGCCGGGGCGGGTTGCTAGTTATTATGTCAAAGATAAATAGAACGAAATTCTTTATTGTTAATTGGCTTTACAGAATTTTCAACAATGTATTGATTTCCTGTATCCTGATGATGAGAATGTGTTTTGGACATCTTTACTAGATCATTTTTGCCCACCAATTAAGCTCCCACGGCTAAAAATTAACGAGATTAATGGTTTCCAGTCGATGATTGTTTGTGAAATAATTCCTTCTATTTAAGATAATCCTATGTAATACGACTTCTCTTAGCAAAAGAAAATACAACGACAGATTTAATTTTGGGATAGACACCTGACCGTTTTGCTTGCTTCAAGATGGACCTTTTAATGTCCATGCTTTAAAAAATATAAATCCCTTTAACGTAAAATGCGTAATCAAACTCGTAAATTCATAATGATGTTAGTTCCAGTGATCTCTTAACCCATTTGGTGAATGCATGACAAAATACATCCAAGAAATGACCTACAACGGTGACTTGGATTAAAATAAAACCCTCTCGTTTAATGCGATCTAAAATTAAACCTTCTACTTTAATATTCATTATAGGCTATCTTAATTTGCCATGAAGCGTTTGGATCGATTCACCTCTGCCATAATAATTTGGCCACCTCTGTACTATTACTAAACTCGTGTGGCCTCACTATGCTAGTGCAAGTCTAAAATCTGACGCCACTTCACTAAAAATATCAAAATAATACTGCATGCCTGTCTTCTCATTTATCGTTACGAGTTTTGAACTAAGTAATCCTATCGAAATTTGATCTGAGACTGTCACCTTGATATATCAAAATAAACACACTAAAAGACGGAGTCTTACCACGATCAGAGAGGAGGAGTTCTCACTGAGCTCTATACAAGGTTAATTTACAATTCATATTTTTGGTCTTCGACGTGGAGTCGCGGCCATGGCACCCAAAACAATTAATTTCATATTGCAGCAATCTGGTGTGTGCTGATGGTAGAGCTGGCCGAGTTCAATTCGGTAACTTCGTATGTCGTCAACCAAGGTAGGACGACCAATCTCTGAATCAAATTGGGAGTCAAGGCAAATTACATATGTCGCCCAACAGTGGAACGATATATTATCACCCTACCACGATAAACGAATTGCATCACTCAGTGAAATGTATAAAAGATGACATCGTAACAGCCCTAAAACAACCTAGAGTAAAGCTCCACGCCATCTTCATAAACTAGACTCTAAGGCGTTCGATCTCCTAAATAGACAATTGATAGTACGAGGAATTGAAGATATCACAGGAAGAAATCAAGAGGCCAGACTAATACAAGGCATCTTATCCACGAACCAAATATAAATAGACGACAGAGTTTCAAGAACAGAGTTGATAGAACAAACGAACGGAGTCCTTCAAGGCGACCCTTGGAGCCCCCTCCCCTTGATAATAGCCACTGCAACAAAACCGAAAGAAATAGCAACAGAAAATGTCAAAATATACGCCTACGCAGATGACATGGTAATCGTATCCCAAGAACTTGAAAATGCCCAAGAAGCCTTCAACAAACTCGTAGCGTGGGCCAGAAAAAAACGACCTAATACCGCACTTGAAGAAAACAGTGAAAGTTACATTTAGAAGGGGCGGAAGACTTTCAGTGAACGATTACTTCCTGTATAAGGGAGACCCACTGCGAAATGTCTCACGTTTCAAATATCTAGGAATCACGCTGCAAGGCCGAGGGGACACATATGACATACACATCAGAGAACGTACCTGAGCAGCCAGGACGACAACAAACAGTATAACAGTATAAAGAATCTGAGGAATCTATCCTTGAAAACAGCGATTACCATATTCCGCTTAAAGATCGCACCAATGATGATCTACGGACTAGAGGCGATATGGAAGAACAAAATAAGAAAACAAAAAGCTCCAGAAGACATATAAAAAGTCAAAGATTGGTTTGTTGGTTCTTAAGTATAGGGGCTGCGACAACGTGGTCTTGTAGCCCTGTGTACTTTGGGTGTGTGTATCTGTTTTCATTCAAGTAAGGACTGCAGACGATCAATTTTCAAGTACTTCCTACTTTTGCCGCACTGTCAACGACTACTAGTTCAGAACTTAGCTACCAGACGTCACCGCAGTGTGCCGTTGGCAACAAACGTAGGATCCTAAGAGCGTTGTTTACATACTTAACCTATAAAATTTAGCTTCACACAGGTGTAATTAGTGGAAGGTTCATTAACATGCCATAAATCTATGACATGGGACCGCCGGCTTTACTTCCCCTCCGAAGGAAGGCATACTGAGGGATTTTAACGCTCTTAAAAATTCCGACGACTTCGGCCGGATTTGAACCCGCGATCTTGGGCATAGAAGCTCAGCATGCTACCGACTACGCCACCGAAGCCGCCATTAAGAGTCAAAGCTCACTTCCTGGAAAGAGCACTAAGTCTATCGAAGTACACACCTTCACGCCTCACCTACGGGCTAACAAAGGAACAATTCTTCATAGAAGAACTTTGCCTAGACCTACTCCTGCCAGCCATCGAAGCCTACAACGAACTGCTACGAGAACTCATCAAAAAGAAACAAGAGATATGGTTGGAGTTCTTCGCCTCGGATGCGATGATCTACAGTGACTGGACGGAAGCCAGATATAACCTACGACAAACAATGACGAGAGTAGCGGTCCATGGGTTTCCGCACCAAATATGCACAACAGAGAAGTACCATAACCCAGAAGACAAGAAGACGCAAAAAAGATTGAATACAAATGCAATTATCTCTTGTAACATTATGTTACATTCTGTATGGTCATTGGCTGCAATAAAATGTATTATTATTAATTCTGTCTCAAGTCCTCATCAACCGATATTTTTTTTAGTCGTTTACCCTCCAGGTTGGTGGAACCCACGGACTCAGCGAGGGAACTCACCACTACCGCCTCTACGGGCAGTGTCCTAGAGCGGGGAACATCGAATCGGAAGGGATACAACTGGTGAGGTGGGATTGGCAACTCGCCCAGGCGGCCTCACCTGCAAAGCGAACAGGGGCCTCATGAGGGAAGGTAAGGGATGGGTAGGATGGAGAGGCAAGGAAGAGGGAAGGAGGCGGCCGTGGCCTTGAAGAAGGTACCATCCCGGCGTTTGCCCGAGACGAAGTGGGAAACCACGGAAAACCACTTCGAGGATGGCTGAGGGGGAATCAAACCCCCTCTACTCATTTGGGCCACCCGAGGCTGAGTAGACCCCGTTCCAGTCCTCGTACCACTTTTCAAATTTCGTGGCAGAGCCGGGAATCGAACCCAGGACCTCCGGGGCGACAGCTAACCATGCTGACCACTACGCTACGGAGGCGACACCAACCGATATTAATAACTATTATTACTTTTAATATAACTTAATTTACTTTTCATTGTTATTAATAGTCTATCATCCTCATGAACTTGTATTTGTTGTTGTTGTTGTTGTTTAAAGGGGTGGAACTACGAGGTTATCTGCCAAAAACTCTTGTATCTTCGTACACCATATCGAGTGGTTAAGTGTGCAGTAAGAGTTGGTCATGAGCCCTTAGTTCGTCACTCTCATGAATGAATAAATAAATAAATAAAAAAGATACGTGCCTTACAGTAGTCGCATATGATGTGTAACATCTGACATGTTATCCTACTTGTATACTACACAGCTTGGACATTCATAAAATGTTAATTTACCCTACATTTTCATACTGGTACTATGATGAATGTATAGATTGAATTGGAGATATGCTACTGTCACATTTGTGGCGCAGCGGTCAAGCTGTTAGTCTCTCACCAAGATAGACCGTGTTTGATTCCCGGTCAATACATGTGATATTTTGAATTGAAATGCCATGTCCTGTGGTTCGTATTCCACGTAAAAGGGAGGTACCGTGGATCATGATCGTGAGATTAACGGACACGCAAAACTACAAGATTCCTTCCTTCCTTTTACATTAATAATTCATAATAACAAACTGACACACAACGTCGCCAGTACTCTCAAATACTGTGAGCACATTCCTCAGTAACTATAACATTCATTATTCTCAAGGCTCTCATACAGTTCGTCGTAAACAATCAAAACATGGCTTCCTACAATCATGAAATGACCTAGTCTCACATATGATGAAAATACAGCTTTTATTCCACTCATATAACAACATTCTGTTATGCATTTAATATTTGACTACTCACCCACAGCTTGACAATAATGCCGCTTACTTAAATGTCATTTGTCGTCTTTGTCCTACCCCATGTGATATTCAACCTTGAACGTGAAGCTCATAAACTGCTCAATGACAAATGAAAGTCGGTGAAACATTTGCCACTGTGCTCGTCAAACCAGTGCCTGCTAAATGCACTGCCTACTGTATTGCCATAACATTCTCGCGCTACAGAGCACACACTTGTTTCCAATACACACATTTTCAATTGTACATCCAGCTGGCAGTGCGTCTTCACTTCCGTCCGATCCACTTACTTTCGATCCACTTCCGCCCGATTCACTTCCGTCCCGTTTTTCTGGCAGTTCGTCTTCACTTCCGTCCGATCCACTTCCGTTCGATCCACTTCCGCCCGATTCACTTCCGTCCCCAATTTTCAAAATCACTCCCACAAAACTATCCAGCAACCGAGCGGAAAGATGTTACATATCAATAAATAAGTAAATAAATACATAAGTAAATAAATAAGTAAATAAATAAGTAAATAAATAAATAAATACATAAATAAATTAATTAATTAGTACTGCACGTAAATTGGAGTGATTCTTGATTCCAGTTTTTATTACGAGTATGTCCAATTCCACTGGAGCGTTATTAGCATTATTCATAATCATTACCAGAATATTAATTAGTTGTTTAATCTAATAATTATCAAGACATTGATTTGGACTAGCGCTTGTTATTTAAGTGTTAGTTATTAGTTCGCCCTGACAATAGTCTTATACGTATTTCACACTTTCATTCAGCGTAACGTTTCATTTCAGGGGTCGTGTAACTACAACTCCATTCACTTATTGCGTGTGGGTGGGGAGCTGGGAACATTAAATAGTACATTATGCAACGAGCCTATAATGGCTATAATTAAGACACGAGTGTCTTTATAAAACGAGCTTTAGCGAGTTTTATAATTTCCATACGAGTGTCTTAATTACCATTATAGGCGAGTTGCATACGACTGTTTATGTTCGACGATAATTATAACTTTATTATATGTTTTAACATAAATATTCATAAATATCTGTTCAGTAACTAGAATTTTGTGCTCGGATGGTGCGCTAGGTAGCACATCTCCCTGTTCCAAGCTCTCTGGCCGGCCGACGCATGCGCTCTAAGTACTTCAATGCCAGATGTGCAGATCGTGAACCAGTATTCAGCAAAACTGTCACCGTAGTCGTTTGAAATCAACGCGCCGAGTAGAAATTGGATTTAGGTATATTAAGGTACAGTGCTATTTCTTGTCTCATATTCACCAGTTTATTTACGCGAACATTTGGACGGTGCACTTTCGGTAATTTATATAGACATGTTGGATTTTGAGAGCATGCGCGAAGGTATCCTTATCTAATTGGTCAAAAAATTTGTTTCTTGAGCTGTGATTGGTGGGAGAAACTGTTTCATAATGAATAATAGTGTTATAATGACCATCATTATGATACAGTTTTCAGACACATAATAGTCAGGGTCGAACATAAAATGTATTATGAAATTAGCGTTATTTCGTCACAGCATTTAACATGATAATCGTGTTTGGACTGTGCTGTGCAGCATAAAACAAACGAAAAGGTGAATCTGCATACGGTGAGTGGTTCTCCTAAAAATCCATATTACTCTGCAGCCACATTGTGGGAGACCGTTCAACGTAACCAAATTGACTGCTGTAATACGGACTTTTTTTTAGGACAACTCGCAGTATGCAAATCCACACCAGACCTCATTACTTCCTTTCTTTATGGTGCACCTGCTCGACATACTGTAAACATAAGGAGGTACGAGGTACGATTAGCCTGCTAGATATGCTTCAACATCGTATCGAAAAGCTTTTTTTACTGTACTAATTTCTAGGTTTAGCAGCACTCCCTTACTCGGAGAATCGTATGTTCCCAGTTGCCCCATCCACCCGGCATAAGCGTAATGGGAATATAGTTACACGTAAAACTACAAGCTTCCTTTTCCTTAGATTCAAATCCCGCTTGTTTCCGGCAACAAGTACGTAGACCTATTAGTAGAATCGCTTTCTATTCGGTCAACACGACCGTCCCCAGTTAGATTGGGTGAGGATTAACAATTAATTCCCAAGTGAAAATGAAAATCCACAGCCTGCTTCCAGTCGACAGACTGGGCAAGGGATGGAATGAATGAAGCCCCCCATCTAGCGGCGAGGTTATGAACTGTGCCGGCAGCCGAAGCCTGTCGCACTCCTGTGGGGCAATGATTAAATGAATGAGAAATGAAATGATAGTGAAATTGCGACTCATTTGCGACTACTTGAGGGAACAGTGGGAAGGATTATCATGGTTTAATGACAGACAACATGGATTTCGGTTACGCATGCGAGAGTCAGATGCTATCACTTTTTAAAGATATTAGCGAATCGTTAGTCAATGGAGTTTCAGTTGACGTCGTAGTTATAGATTTTGCGAAGGCATTTGATGTCGTACCGCACGACATGCTACTCCATAAATTAGCTTCAACAAAGAATGACAGAAGAGTAATTTTATGGATCCAAGGATTTTTTACGTGTCGTTCCCAGAAAGTAAAAGTCGAAGGCCTATTCTCGGATGAAATTACCGTAACGTTGGGTATCCCTCAGGGCAGCGTAATCTGAACTTTGTTAATTTTTGCGTTTATAAATTACTTACCAAATGGAATTCTTAGTGACTGTCGATTGTTTACGGATGATTGTGTAATACAGTATATCGAAAGATACATGACTCACAAGACAATGCAGTACTTCAAGACGACCTGAACCTGGTCTATAATTCGGTCATTGAAAATAAAATGAAAATAAACACATGAAAATGTAGTGTCTTAAAAATAGGGAAAGTGGGAAGGCAAGATTTTCAATATAACATTGGCTCGGAAATACTTGCAGAAGAAGATTCTTGCAAATATTTGGGCGTTAAGGTAAGGAATGATATGAAATGGTGTACTCATGTTGGATGTGTAGTTTCTAAAGCTTACAAATCTCTGCACTTTGTAATGAGGGTATTAAAAGGAAGTAGTACCTCTGCTAAAGAATTAGGATATTTGTCACTTGTAAGACCTATTCTGGAATACGCCTCGGCGGTTTGGGATCCATATCAAGTAGGGCTCATCAATGAGTTGGAAATGGTACAATGAAAGACTACTACTTTTTTTAGTAGATTTGTGCTCAGTGACTTTAATCCCAGGAGCAGTGTGAGCCGTATAAAGAAACTTGGGTGGGAATCACTGGAGGCTAGGAGGATGAAATCTAGACTCTGCGCTATGTACAATACGTATACAAATCAACCAGCATGGGGTGAGCTTAGCAAACGATTGGGAAAGCCCACTTACATGAGTAGGAGTGATCATCCTTTCAAAGTTAAGGGCCGACCACAGCGTACAAATTATGGTAAATATTATTTCGTTAACCGGGCCATTGATAACTTGAACTATCTACCTGTCGCAGTCTTAGAGCCTTTTCCCAAACATATAGGTGTGTTTAAGAAAAGACTGACGATTTGTGTAAATACTCCAGTTTAATTGTTGTATAATTGTTATTGAATTGTTATGTATAATTATGTATTTGTTATGTATACCCAATTTGCCACCGGGGGACACCCCCCCCCCCCCCAATTGCAAATGAATGATGCTGGAATGAAATTGTCACAGGTAAAACCGGAGTACCCGGAGAGAAACCTGTCTGCCTCCGCTTTGCCCAGCACAAATCTCACATAGAGTGACCGGGATTTGAACTATGGACCCAGCGGTGAGAGGCCGGTGTGCTACTGCCTAAGCCACGGAGGCTTCTAACAATTAATTCCCAAGTACCTAAAATAATAACATACACGTGTTCATTGATATGAAAGTAATCATATTTAATTCAGTATTAGTCCTTATTGCCAAATCTCTACATAACAAGGTCCTCGATTCTTGGATGTAACAGTAGGTGCAATAGGCCGAAGCTGGCACAGGGGCTAATGGGCAAGATGGCCGCTATACATGGTCTCTTATGGAACTAACTCTTGGGAGATGACACATGGGCTAGTGGGCAAGATGGCCACTCCGCGCAACTCTAGAGGACTTGAGATGACTGGTACAGAGGCTGTTGCGCAAGATGGCTGCCAGGTGAAACTCTCTTATGTTGGAGAACTTGACGAGGCTGGCCGGATGCCCTTCACTACCTATGCTCTTTCCAATCGCCTACTTTCATGAAACTGGGGCAGTGTTTTATAGACAACTCCCTTATGTTAGAGGACTTGAGCAGGCTGGCCGGATGCCCTTAACCTCCTATGCTCTCCCCAATTTCCTACTTTAATAGGCAAATCCTCCTACCATTATGCTAGCGGTTATGTTGGTTAACACTGTACGTGAGAGTACATACTTCAAGCCGACCAGGACGTTAGAAGGTAGAAACCGCCATTAACATCACAGCAAGGGTTGGAGCCTTGTCTTATGGAGATGTAGCCAGTACTCTACTACCCTCTGTGAGGGCTCTAACATCAAACCAGTCAAAGCTTGGGGTATGCCCTTGAAGTCAAACTCCTGTAAAGTTAACTACAAATGCTATACGTAAACTCTTATCACAGGTGTATCAACAAGCTTTGCAAACTTGGATGACGAATACACCTCAAAGGTCTACTCTCCCTTCGTAAAGGGCACCGCGCATTATAGTTAAGTATACAGAAGCTAAATCTTTACAAAAAAAAAAAACACGAAAACTCCAGTAAGTTAACTAAAAATGCTATACGTAAACTCTCATCATTGACATATCAACGAGGTTTGCAAGCTCGAATGATGAATATGTCTCAGAGGTCTACTCTCCCTTCGTGAAGGGCACCGCGCATTATAGTTCAGCTTAAGGAGCAAGTTCTGGATGTAGATGTCTCTCCTCTTTTCTCCGGGCTTGAGACCGGCTCTAGGGGACACACTTCCTCCTCCCCTAGAGGCAGAGTTAACACCTATCAACCCTATATTTACTTAACATAAGATAATTTTTTGCCATTGTATTCCATTAGCCTTAAGCACCAAAGCCCTTCAGCACACACACACCTGTAGGCTTATGAAGAAATTAATCTCACGCTAGAGACCTTACCGGACATACACAGGTTTACGGAGAAATTAATCTCACGCCAGAGGCCATATCAGTCATATATATATAAATATATATATATATATATATATATATATACACATAGGCTTACGAAGAAATTAATCTCACGCCAGAGGCCATATCAGTCATATATTTATATATATATAGGCTTACGAAGAAATTAATCTCACGCCAGAGGCTGTTTTACATACAACAAACACATGTTATAGGCTCTGCTGCTAAGACTTATGGAGAACATTCCATACTTGTAAACTTCAAAAAAAACAAAAAAAAAACGATTTTATTTGAAAAAATTGTTGATAGATGTTTCCTATTGCTAGGATTCTTTTAGTCGTAGATAAATTAAACAGATTCAGTGATTGCGTAATGCCCATGTGCATGTGTAGCTATTCCATCAGCGGCAATCACTCTCTTGTCATCATCTGGACACAAGGCGATCTTGTTTAGTTGTACTGACGATATTTCATGATGCTTCGACATGATAACATTCATTGGTATTCTCTTTACCATTTTTGTCATAAGGCAGTCCTTATAATCTTGAAAACTGATACATTTCCTAACAACACCCCTGCTAATACCTCTAATCTTCTTTACTTCTACTCCATCGATGTCTAGGGCATACATCTTAGCTCTGAGACCGACAAATTTTCTAATAATGTGCGCACAAGCTTCATCTTTAAATTTTCCCAACGCCTTTTTGTTCTTTACAGAATAACATATATGATTATTGGGGTAGTCAGACGTATCCAAATGCTCTAGGAAACACAACTTGTCTTGGTATACATCTTCGGTCTTTACTAAATATATGAAGGAATCCGTGTCCATGTATGCGAGTTTAATATTTTCAACCCCATAATAAGGAAGCAGTACATTATAGTGGTGGGAATACATCAAAGTTTTTGAAATATCCAACACGCACATACCAATATATATAGGCTTATCGAACACAATGCTACGTTTAGCCATATGAAAAGCAGCTAGATCAGGGCCGTAAATTGTTCTGTCTATAAATGTTGGTTTAGCTATCAGCTTTTCTGCCATCTTACTGTCAGTAACAAGGCGTATGTCTAATCTATTACGAATATTTTCCATAGTTTTCCCAAACATTGCATTATTGAACAATTTATACAAATCCTTCTCGAAATCATTTTTAGCCTGTTTCCGTAGATTATTATTAAATTCAACGTATGACTTTAACCAAGGTAGCTGTTTAAAGCTTAACGCGCGGTGAATCTTAATTAATTTTAATCCATGATCCAGAGCTTGTTTAAGAGCCATATAGTGAACTACGTAACGCCTTCGATTTCCAAGATGGGGGATTAGTTTCTTTAAAGATGTTTCCTTTGGCTGTTTACACTCTGGTAGAAAGGGTAAATCATCGTGTAGATCATGAAGTTCAGAAGGATAATCAACGTCTACTTCTAAGATGTAACCGAGAGAATCATCTTCCTTTAGTGTATCCAGATCAATGCTGTCTGGAGAGACCCACTTAAATCCTCCGTAAGGGAGGCGATGACACATTGCCCAGCCGTATTGGTTGTTTGCATCATCGTAGGTAATAAATTGAGACGGCTTCTCTGAATCGAAATTCTCCATGTATTTATTATTAGCTTCAGCATATCGATGAGAAACCTGGCATAATCCTCCACGTATTCCTGATTCTATCATTAGAATCTGATCGTAATCCTGTAGTAACTCGAGCTGAGTACCTGTATATAAGAGCATGGCATCCCACGTAAGACCTGGAGAAGTAAAATAGTGTGCAGGATCGACTTTATGAGTTTCAAGTGTTTTATTTCTGAATGTTTCAAACACGTCTGCGAGAAGGAGTACATCAGATGTTAGGTAAAGGTCGCTATATTCACCTAAACTTTTAATTTGGAATTGTTTCCACACATGTAATGCATGTTCATAGTCTTCTACACTGATGTCTTCCTGATTTAATCTGTTAAAGAACTCCTCCTTAGGTGGTAAGCTTTCTTTGTTTAATTTTTCCCAAGAGTCCACGTAATCATAAGGATATACACCTTTTCGGGTCATTAGTGCTGAATTTTCCACCCCAAAGTACTTACTCGTCTCAGGGTATGATGTTAGATTGCCCACTAATTTTGATAAACTGCTTGGCATGAAGCGAAACGTATCCAGAAATCTAAGCTTCACATTACCAACATGTTTGGTAAATGAGAGGTAGTTTTCTTCTGAGTTGGGAATAACTTCTACTCTCTCCGCAGTACACCCCAACTGTTTCACAATGAAATGAGAATCAAAGCCGCTAAGGTTATGTAAGAATACAGGGATAGGGTTCCGTGTTTTGCATCTCAAATTACAGGTATTATGAGCGCTTCCACGGTATACACCTGTAAGATGGCAATGATCTCGAACCTTCCAGTCATTCTCAGGGAACTCCTTATGACACAAATAGCAGGTTACAGATGACTGAAACTCTGCTTCTTGATCATCAGTTAAAGCCTTCGGAACATTTAAGCTGTAGAGGCGATTGATTTCGCTAGCTATGGATATTAAATATTCCATAAACTTCTCTGCAGCGTCAGGACCACGATAAATATAAGGTTCCCTTGGAAGGTTAGTCTCTAAGTGAGCTACAGCTGCCGAAGGTTTTACATATACACCAAAGCTCATAGGTACATGGCTCTGGTATGTGGCTGTGTAGCTAATCTCTGGATTAGGTAGACATGTTTGATGAGGTATGAGTACACTCTCAAAGTCAGCATAGATTACGTAAGACATTCTAAGCATTTTCTCTACATTGATAAATTGTAGAATGGGCTTTTTAGTAGACATTTTAACCCTTGCAATGTCATGCAGAAAACACAGTTCTCTATGTTCTTCTAATTTATCTAGACCACTTTTTCCATACCGGTTATCAAAATGCGTAAAGCAACGTTTACAAGTATATATCCTATGTTGATGATGAGTTAGTTGATATCCCATCAATTTATCAAAATCTTTGATAAATACGTAGTGATGTCGACCAGTATCATCACTAATTAGGAGTAGATCGCGATGATCTACTAGTTCTGTGTCAACAACCTTGAGAGGAAACAGGTTACAATCATCATCAAGCCCAAACACATTCACTGACATATCATTAGATTTCTCAAATTTTGAGATATCAGCCAGCGATGTAGGGAATGAGACACATGAAAAATTATATTTTGATTCTAAATCCTTATATTTGCTAACACGTTGAGCATTTGTTTTAATGAACTTCGCTAAGATAGCATACATAAAACACCTCTCATCTTTTAAGTTTCGAGGGTTGATGCAGGCTTTTTTCGCTTCCAAACCAGGGGGTAGAGGAATGTATGTACTGCCACGCAAGGGATTATACTTGTTTATCCTTAAACGGACCCCCTCAACAGCTAGCAAAGCCCAGTTACTACCCTTCAGCTGAGATTCCTCCATTTCCCTAGCTAATTTTTTAAAGTGTGTTTCTAAGAGCATAGTTAAGTCTGTTTCAAGAAATACTGCCTGATTACGAGTTTTGAAGGAGCGGTCTGCAATATCACCACTAGTTAAATGAATAAATCTACACTCGGCCAACATATTAACCTTTAAAGACTTGTGTACACATAGTTCCCTTTGTATAGCATGAATGATTCGCTCTTTTGACTCTTTCAAATAAGAGTTTAAATCACCGCACGATTCACATCTAATAAAATATGACTTTAATCGACCCTTGAAAGAGGATTCATACTCACAAAGGTCTTTACTATCAGGAACCATAGCGAGCAATTCATGCTTAGTCGGTTCAGTATTAACCTTCTTAGCAGGTGACGCTACACTACAAACCTCTTCATGACGACGTCCGTTATAGGCATTGCCGAATCCGGCCCCACATGTGTTGCACTGATGGAATAGCCCACAAGACACTTCATGACGCTTCCTATGATAGTCACGGAGGAAAGTTTTTCCACACTCCTTACAAGCATAGCTCTGAATAGTTTCCTCCATGTTAGACATTGTCTTCTGATAACAGCTGCTTCTTCTTTAATAACAGATCTACCTGAGGAAGAGAGAAAGATACATTTTAACTTAAATTTTAGGTACATCTAGGAAGTGGTATTTAATTTAAGACCGCGGTTGTCTCAATTCTAGTATCAATTACAGAATACAGACACCACAATAACACAGGTTATCAGGCAAAAAATTCCATACATCTCTAAGACATTAGCTGATGACCACGCTTTCAGAGTTTGGAAAGGTCTACCTCCCGCTTTTCCCCAATAATTACAGCTACCATAGACAAATCCCACATACAGACCCAAATTACGCATGAGAGCAGATGACCTCGAAGTTCAGTCCTTTAAACATAACTACCTTACTCCTCACCTTGCCTAGTATGCTTCATTATAGTTCTGCCAAGTTTTTTTTCTTCTCACATAACCTGGATCCAACCAACCTCTGGGCTGAAGAACCAACAGACGCCCAAGTGGTAAGATTAAAAAATATGTCACCTCAAATAAACCACATACCGATTTTGCACTGGGTTCCTCCTTTATATATAGCCACGAGGAGAGTTCGATCCCTATCTCAGTCATCCTGGAAGTGGCTTTTCCGTGTTTTCCAACTTATACACCAGGCAAACTCTGGGTAGGGGTAGAGGTTGTTCCGGTCTTAAGGCTACAACCACCTCCCCCAATCTGAACCCCAATTACTAATACAGACACCATAATAAAAACAGGTTATTACACACACAAAAATCCACATACACCCAAGTACACGGGGTAACATACCACGATGTCGCAAAGCCCCTAAATTAATCAACATCGATAACACTAACCTCATCCTCCCTAGTCATAAACAGCATAGCAGAAGGTCTAAAAGGAGTATGGGAATTAAGCATTTGTTCTAGAGAGAGCGGTCAGTATCCCCTCTATCATTGTATGTTCTCCTGATACATGCACACGTTCACTGTGATGAATAAACCCATTGAAATATATATAAGACCAGCTCGTGGTGTAATGAATGATCAGTCCCGGGTTTGATTCCTGGTTCTACCAAGAAATTATATTCTGACTGAGGGCTGAAACGGAAGAGGGGCCCACTCAGCCTCGTGAGGATAACTGGGTAGCGCATGAGTTCGATTCCCTCCTCAGGCATCCTTGAAGTGCATTTCTGTTACACAGTTTTAGCCCTCAATTACAAATTACATAAACTGATAAAATCATCACATTGATACAGGTTATTAGACAGCTTTCACACACACACACACTGGCTGCATGAGTACCCTGTCGCAAAGACTGTAATAAATCAACACATCAACAACAAAATCAAAAACATGAATGAAGATGAATAAAACTAGCTAGGCATGGATGTGGAAGGAAGCGGCTGTGGCCTATTAGAAGATACCGTCCTAGCATTTACTCGGAGTTGAAAATGATAGGAGTTGATTATTTAATCTTGTTAGTTGTTTCCAAACTGGAGGTCAGTTACTACCCTCCATGTTATGTTAACCAGAATCAGCTACTTACTGCGTGTAAATCAAGGCAGTAGAATGGTACTTAGGGCAAGAGTCCTTAACACGATGTGATATGCTTGAGAGTTTACAGTAAACTAATATTAAATTCAACCCAGGTCTTTCTTTATATACTAAATCCCCTTGGCTTTATCCCCTCCCAGGTCAGGTACCCTTAGTTGGAGATCCGATACTACCCCATGTATCATGTTAGCCGGAATCAGATACTGTATAGCCTAATATTGGGTAGTACAATGGAGCCTAGAATGCTTAACATGAAGTGACCTGCTTGACAGTTAACAGTAAACTGTTGATTGACGCCTCATTCTACCCCAGAATTTTGCTTTTCTACAACTTCACGTTCATACTAATATTACTAAGACAGACTGGTTTCGATTACTGTTTAATCCATGAGAGATTTTGTAGGTGGAATGCTATGTCAAGGAGGTCCTATGGTTCATGATCACGAGATTAACAGCTGTGTAAACCACAAACTTTGTTTATTTTTTCATAAACTGGTGCGCGCCTCTTACAAGTGCGGTATTCTTCCTGCACGCGATTGCCTTCAACTGAACACTCTTAAATACTTCTGCGACCCTAATACAAACAAGCAACGATTTGCTCCTAACAGTATGTTGCTATTAATTAATTTTAAAAAAATTGTCAACAGCTCTGTTTAGTAAACTATACAATGGCCTAGATAATAACAATAATAATAATAATAATAATAAATACATATCTTTATTGCATCGTATTGAAAATGAAAAATCCACAGCCTGCTTCCAGTTTCCGACCGGGTCAGGAATGGAATGAATGAAGCCCCCATCTAGCGGCGAGGATATGAAGTGTGCCGACTGCCGAAGCCTGTCGCACTCCTCTGGGGGCAATGATTAAATGAATGACAGATGAAATGAAATGATAGTGAAGAGTGTTGCTGGAATGAAATTGTGACAGGGAAAACCGGAGTACCCGGAGAAAAACCTGTCTGCCTCCGTTATGTCCAGCACAGATCTCACATGGAGTGACCGGGATTTGAACCACGGACCCAGCGGTGAGAGGCCGGCGTGCTGCTGCCTAAGCCACGGAGGCTCTTATTGCATCGTATTAATTATACAAAAAAATGAATAATAATATGATGTTTAAGGTGAATACTATTCAAAACCCCACTTCTCCGAGTAAAACACCCACCCCCTTTCAAGCCCTCACCCGAAGATAATATCTGAGAAAACTTCTTGTTAGCAGAAACAACACACAAAAAACTTTTGACTGCCAAAATGAGACTACAGTATTGTGATTGAATCTGAACATGTATTATTTTAGAGTACTGAATCAGCTACTTACAATGCTAGCCTAGAATGGTTATCACGATGTGATCAACTTGGTAGTTCACAACAAACTAACAGTACTCAAGCAAGGTCATCCCTTATATCCTAATATACCCTGGGCTTGAACTCCTGCTAGAAGAAATGCATTAATCTGATAATTATTTTATACGGTGCAGCGTTTCAATACAACATAGAAATTACACTTCACAAACTGGAGACGCTCTTCTTACTTGGATACCCAATGACCGTTGGTGTCGGAAAATAACAAGAGGTGACCAAGGGAGGTCGACAGGAAGGAGCCCGGCACAAGTAAGTGGAGGTATGCCAAACTCAGCTTGGGTCCTCAACCCATGTCCTACAAGTTGTGAGCCCTGGGGGAAGTTTGTAGTTTTACGTGACCGTTAATCTTACGATTGTAAGACACAGGGCCTCCTTTTACGTGGAATCAGAACCACAGGACACGGCATTTTACTTTGAAAGTCTGACATGTGCTGATCGGGAATTGAACCCCGTCCGCCGAGGTGAGAGGCTAACAGCTTGACCGCTGCGCCACAGCGCCCCTTTAAGTTATATATTAACAAGAGTAAACTACTTATTATGTAATGTTGCGCAGCGTTTATAGTATAAGATACTTACCAGCACAGCAACTATCTCCAGATGGTCCTTTGACAAGGTCACTTCACTACCTCACACTAGAGTTGAATTTGCTAAATTATCGCTGTTTATAAATTTCGCTGAATGCTTACCTGCGTATGAGTGATACACCGTTTATATTACATTAACTAGTAATATAGTTAATTTTCAGTTATCAAAGACACTTGATATCATCTCGCATAATGTTTCACACCAATGGATTGCTGTATTATTGTTAAATTGGTTGAAAGGCAAAGATTATAAGAATTATTTACATTATCCGAAAAGATTCTAGGTTGTAAGCCATGAACATGATCTCTGGGTCGACCTTGGGCCACTGGCAGTGCACTGCTCTCTTCCGTGTTACGTAACAACAAACAAGATCTAACCAGTCAGCAGGGAGAGAGCAGTGCACTGCCAGTGGCCCAAGGTCGACCCAGAGATCATGTTCATGGCTTACAACCTAGAATCTTTTCGGATAATGTAAATAATTCTTATAATCTTTGCCTTTCAACCAATTTAACAATAATACAGCAATCCATTGGTGTGAAACATTATGCGAGATGATATCAAGTGTCTTTGATAACTGAAAATTAACTATATTACTAGTTAATGTAATATAAACGGTGTATCACTCATACGCAGGTAAGCATTCAGCGAAATTTATAAACAGCGATAATTTAGCAAATTCAACTCTAGTGTGAGGTAGTGAAGTGACCTTGTCAAAGGACCATCTGGAGATAGTTGCTGTGCTGGTAAGTATCTTATACTATAAACGCTGCGCAACATTACATAATAAGTAGTTTACTCTTGTTAATATATAACTTAAAGGGGCGCTGTGGCGCAGCGGTCAAGCTGTTAGCCTCTCACCTCGGCGGACGGGGTTCAATTCCCGATCAGCACATGTCAGACTTTCAAAGTAAAATGCCGTGTCCTGTGGTTCTGATTCCACGTAAAAGGAGGCCCTGTGTCTTACAATCGTAAGATTAACGGTCACGTAAAACTACAAACTTCCCCCAGGGCTCACAACTTGTAGGACATGGGTTGAGGACCCAAGCTGAGTTTGGCATACCTCCACTTACTTGTGCCGGGCTCCTTCCTGTCGACCTCCCTTGGTCACCTCTTGTTATTTTCCGACACCAACGGTCATTGGGTATCCAAGTAAGAAGAGCGTCTCCAGTTTGTGAAGTGTAATTTCTATGTTGTATTGAAACGCTGCACCGTATAAAATAATTATCAGATTAATGCATTTCTTCTAGCAGGAGTTCAAGCCCAGGGTATATTAGGATATAAGGGATGACCTTGCTTGAGTACTGTTAGTTTGTTGTGAACTACCAAGTTGATCACATCGTGATAACCATTCTAGGCTAGCATTGTAAGTAGCTGATTCAGTACTCTAAAATAATACATGTTCAGATTCAATCACAATACTGTAGTCTCATTTTGGCAGTCAAAAGTTTGTTGTGTGTTGTTTCTGCTAACAAGAAGTTTTCTCAGATATTATCTTCGGGTGAGGGCTTGAAAGGGGGTGGGTGTTTTGCTCGGAGAAGTGGGGTTTTGAATAGTATTCACCTTAAACATCATATTATTATTCATTTTTTTGTATAATTAATACGATGCAATAAGAGCCTCCGTGGCTTAGGCAGCAGCACGCCGGCCTCTCACCGCTGGGTCCGTGGTTCAAATCCCGGTCACTCCATGTGAGATCTGTGCTGGACATAACGGAGGCAGACAGGTTTTTCTCCGGGTACTCCGGTTTTCCCTGTCACAATTTCATTCCAGCAACACTCTTCACTATCATTTCATTTCATCTGTCATTCATTTAATCATTGCCCCCAGAGGAGTGCGACAGGCTTCGGCAGTCGGCACACTTCATATCCTCGCCGCTAGATGGGGGCTTCATTCATTCCATTCCTGACCCGGTCGGAAACTGGAAGCAGGCTGTGGATTTTTCATTTTCAATACGATGCAATAAAGATATGTATTTATTATTATTATTATTATTATTGTTATTATCTAGGCCATTGTATAGTTTACTAAACAGAGCTGTTGACAATTTTTTTAAAATTAATTAATAGCAACATACTGTTAGGAGCAAATCGTTGCTTGTTTGTATTAGGGTCGCAGAAGTATTTAAGAGTGTTCAGTTGAAGGCAATCGCGTGCAGGAAGAATACCGCACTTGTAAGAGGCGCGCACCAGTTTATGAAAAAATAAACAAAGTTTGTGGTTTACACAGCTGTTAATCTCGTGATCATGAACCATAGGACCTCCTTGACATAGCATTCCACCTACAAAATCTCTCATGGATTAAACAGTAATCGAAACCAGTCTGTCTTAGTAATATTAGTATGAACGTGAAGTTGTAGAAAAGCAAAATTCTGGGGTAGAATGAGGCGTCAATCAACAGTTTACTGTTAACTGTCAAGCAGGTCACTTCATGTTAAGCATTCTAGGCTCCATTGTACTACCCAATATTAGGCTATACAGTATCTGATTCCGGCTAACATGATACATGGGGTAGTATCGGATCTCCAACTAAGGGTACCTGACCTGGGAGGGGATAAAGCCAAGGGGATTTAGTATATAAAGAAAGACCTGGGTTGAATTTAATATTAGTTTACTGTAAACTCTCAAGCATATCACATCGTGTTAAGGACTCTTGCCCTAAGTACCATTCTACTGCCTTGATTTACACGCAGTAAGTAGCTGATTCTGGTTAACATAACATGGAGGGTAGTAACTGACCTCCAGTTTGGAAACAACTAACAAGATTAAATAATCAACTCCTATCATTTTCAACTCCGAGTAAATGCTAGGACGGTATCTTCTAATAGGCCACAGCCGCTTCCTTCCACATCCATGCCTAGCTAGTTTTATTCATCTTCATTCATGTTTTGGATTTTGTTGTTGATGTGTTGATTTATTACAGTATTTGCGACAGCGTACTCATGCAGCCAGTGTGTGTGTGTGTGAAAGCTGTCTAATAACCTGTATCAATGTGATGATTTTATCAGTTTATGTAATTTGTAATTGAGGGCTAAAACTGTGTAACAGAAATGCACTTCAAGGATGCCTGAGGAGGGAATCGAACTCATGCGCTACCCAGTTATCCTCACGAGGCTGAGTGGGCCCCTCTTCCGTTTCAGCCCTCAGTCAGAATATAATTTCTTGGTAGAACCAGGAATCAAACCCGGGACTGATCATTCATTACACCACGAGCTGGTCTTATATATATTTCAATGGGTTTATTCATCACAGTGAACGTGTGCATGTATCAGGAGAACATACAATGATAGAGGGGATACTGACCGCTCTCTCTAGAACAAATGCTTAATTCCCATACTCCTTTTAGACCTTCTGCTATGCTGTTTATGACTAGGGAGGATGAGGTTAGTGTTATCGATGTTGATTAATTTAGGGGCTTTGCGACATCGTGGTATGTTACCCCGTGTACTTGGGTGTATGTGGATTTTTGTGTGTGTAATAACCTGTTTTTATTATGGTGTCTGTATTAGTAATTGGGGTTCAGATTGGGGGAGGTGGTTGTAGCCTTAAGACCGGAACAACCTCTACCCCTACCCAGAGTTTGCCTGGTGTATAAGTTGGAAAACACGGAAAAGCCACTTCCAGGATGACTGAGATAGGGATCGAACTCTCCTCGTGGCTATATATAAAGGAGGAACCCAGTGCAAAATCGGTATGTGGTTTATTTGAGGTGACATATTTTTTAATCTTACCACTTGGGCGTCTGTTGGTTCTTCAGCCCAGAGGTTGGTTGGATCCAGGTTATGTGAGAAGAAAAAAAACTTGGCAGAACTATAATGAAGCATACTAGGCAAGGTGAGGAGTAAGGTAGTTATGTTTAAAGGACTGAACTTCGAGGTCATCTGCTCTCATGCGTAATTTGGGTCTGTATGTGGGATTTGTCTATGGTAGCTGTAATTATTGGGGAAAAGCGGGAGGTAGACCTTTCCAAACTCTGAAAGCGTGGTCATCAGCTAATGTCTTAGAGATGTATGGAATTTTTTGCCTGATAACCTGTGTTATTGTGGTGTCTGTATTCTGTAATTGATACTAGAATTGAGACAACCGCGGTCTTAAATTAAATACCACTTCCTAGATGTACCTAAAATTTAAGTTAAAATGTATCTTTCTCTCTTCCTCAGGTAGATCTGTTATTAAAGAAGAAGCAGCTGTTATCAGAAGACAATGTCTAACATGGAGGAAACTATTCAGAGCTATGCTTGTAAGGAGTGTGGAAAAACTTTCCTCCGTGACTATCATAGGAAGCGTCATGAAGTGTCTTGTGGGCTATTCCATCAGTGCAACACATGTGGGGCCGGATTCGGCAATGCCTATAACGGACGTCGTCATGAAGAGGTTTGTAGTGTAGCGTCACCTGCTAAGAAGGTTAATACTGAACCGACTAAGCATGAATTGCTCGCTATGGTTCCTGATAGTAAAGACCTTTGTGAGTATGAATCCTCTTTCAAGGGTCGATTAAAGTCATATTTTATTAGATGTGAATCGTGCGGTGATTTAAACTCTTATTTGAAAGAGTCAAAAGAGCGAATCATTCATGCTATACAAAGGGAACTATGTGTACACAAGTCTTTAAAGGTTAATATGTTGGCCGAGTGTAGATTTATTCATTTAACTAGTGGTGATATTGCAGACCGCTCCTTCAAAACTCGTAATCAGGCAGTATTTCTTGAAACAGACTTAACTATGCTCTTAGAAACACACTTTAAAAAATTAGCTAGGGAAATGGAGGAATCTCAGCTGAAGGGTAGTAACTGGGCTTTGCTAGCTGTTGAGGGGGTCCGTTTAAGGATAAACAAGTATAATCCCTTGCGTGGCAGTACATACATTCCTCTACCCCCTGGTTTGGAAGCGAAAAAAGCCTGCATCAACCCTCGAAACTTAAAAGATGAGAGGTGTTTTATGTATGCTATCTTAGCGAAGTTCATTAAAACAAATGCTCAACGTGTTAGCAAATATAAGGATTTAGAATCAAAATATAATTTTTCATGTGTCTCATTCCCTACATCGCTGGCTGATATCTCAAAATTTGAGAAATCTAATGATATGTCAGTGAATGTGTTTGGGCTTGATGATGATTGTAACCTGTTTCCTCTCAAGGTTGTTGACACAGAACTAGTAGATCATCGCGATCTACTCCTAATTAGTGATGATACTGGTCGACATCACTACGTATTTATCAAAGATTTTGATAAATTGATGGGATATCAACTAACTCATCATCAACATAGGATATATACTTGTAAACGTTGCTTTACGCATTTTGATAACCGGTATGGAAAAAGTGGTCTAGATAAATTAGAAGAACATAGAGAACTGTGTTTTCTGCATGACATTGCAAGGGTTAAAATGTCTACTAAAAAGCCCATTCTACAATTTATCAATGTAGAGAAAATGCTTAGAATGTCTTACGTAATCTATGCTGACTTTGAGAGTATACTCATACCTCATCAAACATGTCTACCTAATCCAGAGATTAGCTACACAGCCACATACCAGAGCCATGTACCTATGAGCTTTGGTGTATATGTAAAACCTTCGGCAGCTGTAGCTCACTTAGAGACTAACCTTCCAAGGGAACCTTATATTTATCGTGGTCCTGACGCTGCAGAGAAGTTTATGGAATATTTAATATCCATAGCTAGCGAAATCAATCGCCTCTACAGCTTAAATGTTCCGAAGGCTTTAACTGATGATCAAGAAGCAGAGTTTCAGTCATCTGTAACCTGCTATTTGTGTCATAAGGAGTTCCCTGAGAATGACTGGAAGGTTCGAGATCATTGCCATCTTACAGGTGTATACCGTGGAAGCGCTCATAATACCTGTAATTTGAGATGCAAAACACGGAACCCTATCCCTGTATTCTTACATAACCTTAGCGGCTTTGATTCTCATTTCATTGTGAAACAGTTGGGGTGTACTGCGGAGAGAGTAGAAGTTATTCCCAACTCAGAAGAAAACTACCTCTCATTTACCAAACATGTTGGTAATGTGAAGCTTAGATTTCTGGATACGTTTCGCTTCATGCCAAGCAGTTTATCAAAATTAGTGGGCAATCTAACATCATACCCTGAGACGAGTAAGTACTTTGGGGTGGAAAATTCAGCACTAATGACCCGAAAAGGTGTATATCCTTATGATTACGTGGACTCTTGGGAAAAATTAAACAAAGAAATCTTACCACCTAAGGAGGAGTTCTTTAACAGATTAAATCAGGAAGACATCAGTGTAGAAGACTATGAACATGCATTACATGTGTGGAAACAATTCCAAATTAAAAGTTTAGGTGAATATAGCGACCTTTACCTAACATCTGATGTACTCCTTCTCGCAGACGTGTTTGAAACATTCAGAAATAAAACACTTGAAACTCATAAAGTCGATCCTGCACACTATTTTACTTCTCCAGGTCTTACGTGGGATGCCATGCTCTTATATACAGGTACTCAGCTCGAGTTACTACAGGATTACGATCAGATTCTAATGATAGAATCAGGAATACGTGGAGGATTATGCCAGGTTTCTCATCGATATGCTGAAGCTAATAATAAATACATGGAGAATTTCGATTCAGAGAAGCCGTCTCAATTTATTACCTACGATGATGCAAACAACCAATACGGCTGGGCAATGTGTCATCGCCTCCCTTACGGAGGATTTAAGTGGGTCTCTCCAGACAGCATTGATCTGGATACACTAAAGGAAGATGATTCTCTCGGTTACATCTTAGAAGTAGACGTTGATTATCCTTCTGAACTTCATGATCTACACGATGATTTACCCTTTCTACCAGAGTGTAAACAGCCAAAGGAAACATCTTTAAAGAAACTAATCCCCCATCTTGGAAATCGAAGGCGTTACGTAGTTCACTATATGGCTCTTAAACAAGCTCTGGATCATGGATTAAAATTAATTAAGATTCACCGCGCGTTAAGCTTTAAACAGCTACCTTGGTTAAAGTCATACGTTGAATTTAATAATAATCTACGGAAACAGGCTAAAAATGATTTCGAGAAGGATTTGTATAAATTGTTCAATAATGCAATGTTTGGGAAAACTATGGAAAATATTCGTAATAGATTAGACATACGCCTTGTTACTGACAGTAAGATGGCAGAAAAGCTGATAGCTAAACCAACATTTATAGACAGAACAATTTACGGCCCTGATCTAGCTGCTTTTCATATGGCTAAACGTAGCATTGTGTTCGATAAGCCTATATATATTGGTATGTGCGTGTTGGATATTTCAAAAACTTTGATGTATTCCCACCACTATAATGTACTGCTTCCTTATTATGGGGTTGAAAATATTAAACTCGCATACATGGACACGGATTCCTTCATATATTTAGTAAAGACCGAAGATGTATACCAAGACAAGTTGTGTTTCCTAGAGCATTTGGATACGTCTGACTACCCCAATAATCATATATGTTATTCTGTAAAGAACAAAAAGGCGTTGGGAAAATTTAAAGATGAAGCTTGTGCGCACATTATTAGAAAATTTGTCGGTCTCAGAGCTAAGATGTATGCCCTAGACATCGATGGAGTAGAAGTAAAGAAGATTAGAGGTATTAGCAGGGGTGTTGTTAGGAAATGTATCAGTTTTCAAGATTATAAGGACTGCCTTATGACAAAAATGGTAAAGAGAATACCAATGAATGTTATCATGTCGAAGCATCATGAAATATCGTCAGTACAACTAAACAAGATCGCCTTGTGTCCAGATGATGACAAGAGAGTGATTGCCGCTGATGGAATAGCTACACATGCACATGGGCATTACGCAATCACTGAATCTGTTTAATTTATCTACGACTAAAAGAATCCTAGCAATAGGAAACATCTATCAACAATTTTTTCAAATAAAATCGGTTTTTTTTTGTTTTTTTTGAAGTTTACAAGTATGGAATGTTCTCCATAAGTCTTAGCAGCAGAGCCTATAACATGTGTTTGTTGTATGTAAAACAGCCTCTGGCGTGAGATTAATTTCTTCGTAAGCCTATATATATATAAATATATGACTGATATGGCCTCTGGCGTGAGATTAATTTCTTCGTAAGCCTATGTGTATATATATATATATATATATATATATATATTTATATATATATGACTGATATGGCCTCTGGCGTGAGATTAATTTCTCCGTAAACCTGTGTATGTCCGGTAAGGTCTCTAGCGTGAGATTAATTTCTTCATAAGCCTACAGGTGTGTGTGTGCTGAAGGGCTTTGGTGCTTAAGGCTAATGGAATACAATGGCAAAAAATTATCTTATGTTAAGTAAATATAGGGTTGATAGGTGTTAACTCTGCCTCTAGGGGAGGAGGAAGTGTGTCCCCTAGAGCCGGTCTCAAGCCCGGAGAAAAGAGGAGAGACATCTACATCCAGAACTTGCTCCTTAAGCTGAACTATAATGCGCGGTGCCCTTCACGAAGGGAGAGTAGACCTCTGAGACATATTCATCATTCGAGCTTGCAAACCTCGTTGATATGTCAATGATGAGAGTTTACGTATAGCATTTTTAGTTAACTTACTGGAGTTTTCGTGTTTTTTTTTTTTTGTAAAGATTTAGCTTCTGTATACTTAACTATAATGCGCGGTGCCCTTTACGAAGGGAGAGTAGACCTTTGAGGTGTATTCGTCATCCAAGTTTGCAAAGCTTGTTGATACACCTGTGATAAGAGTTTACGTATAGCATTTGTAGTTAACTTTACAGGAGTTTGACTTCAAGGGCATACCCCAAGCTTTGACTGGTTTGATGTTAGAGCCCTCACAGAGGGTAGTAGAGTACTGGCTACATCTCCATAAGACAAGGCTCCAACCCTTGCTGTGATGTTAATGGCGGTTTCTACCTTCTAACGTCCTGGTCGGCTTGAAGTATGTACTCTCACGTACAGTGTTAACCAACATAACCGCTAGCATAATGGTAGGAGGATTTGCCTATTAAAGTAGGAAATTGGGGAGAGCATAGGAGGTTAAGGGCATCCGGCCAGCCTGCTCAAGTCCTCTAACATAAGGGAGTTGTCTATAAAACACTGCCCCAGTTTCATGAAAGTAGGCGATTGGAAAGAGCATAGGTAGTGAAGGGCATCCGGCCAGCCTCGTCAAGTTCTCCAACATAAGAGAGTTTCACCTGGCAGCCATCTTGCGCAACAGCCTCTGTACCAGTCATCTCAAGTCCTCTAGAGTTGCGCGGAGTGGCCATCTTGCCCACTAGCCCATGTGTCATCTCCCAAGAGTTAGTTCCATAAGAGACCATGTATAGCGGCCATCTTGCCCATTAGCCCCTGTGCCAGCTTCGGCCTATTGCACCTACTTGTAACACGTAATCTCGAGATCCACAGGTTGGATTTTGATGCTGTTTTTACTATTCTGTAAAGGATTTCTCGAGGAAGTCTTCTGTAGCAAAACATTCATTTATGACCAAAGGAAGCCGAGCAGTAACGATTTCAGTGAATCGAGTCAAAGAAAAACTTGCCGTCCTTGCGCCTATCAAGCTTACGCTGGGTAAACCGTTAAAAATATCGATATACTCTGAGTGTAAATTGTTAAGCATGAAAAGTTCTACAAATAGACCAGGACAGCATATCTCTATCTTAAATACATCGCCCACTAAAGGCCTAGTGTTTTTACGTTTTCATTTCTCCAACTATCTCCATTCAGTGGAAATTTAAATTACTAGCTTCGTAGCGAGTGAGCCTATCGCCCCAGCCTCGGCCAGCATCAAACTGTCGTGTCGTGTCGAGTTAAAACTTCAGAGAAGAGTATATGTGTTTGAAGTTTCGCTGTTCACCTCGGCTTTTCTGAATTGCGTCTGTGACCTGCTCTCCGTGCACCTTTTAAGCTTATGCTGGGTAAACCGTTTAAGATACCGGGCGAAGCTGGGGAGGTTTGATAGTATACTAATAAATACACAATAGTATAAAGAGTGATCCACCAAAAAACAATAAAATAAGTACTAGAAGTTCTTCAATGTGCTAGTTTCAGCCATGGTGTGGTCCTCTTCAGCATTATTACAGTAAGAATTGACAAGTGGAATTGAGAGACAAGTGGTTAATGATTGCGAGTACGTCATTGATATTTTGTGTGAAGGGTGTCACTATCTGGTTGTGTGATCTTCCATATTCTTATAGGACTAAATAAAAACTTATAAGCTACGAGTACCATCATTACCGTCGCGGCTTCGCTCGCCAAAATTGTATAAACATTAAACTTAACGACGAATCACTTATCAATGCCATGATTTATTTGTAGTTAAATTCATAGTCCACTTCACGATACGATCGAAAAGATATGTTGGTTGGTTGGTTCCTCAGTTTAGAGGCTGCGACAACGCGGTCATGTAGCCCCGTGTACTTTGGGTGTGTGTAGAATCTGTCTGATAACCGGTGTTAATTGTGATGGCTGTATTAGTGTGTGTATCTGTTTTTTTAATTCAAGTAAGGACTGCAACTTTGAATTTTTCAAATAGTTCCTACTTTTGCCGCCAAGCGCCACCGTCAACGACTACTAGGCCTAGTTCAGAACTTAGCTACTAGACGCCACCGCAGTCGGCTCTAGGCAACGAACATAGGAACCTAAGAGCGTTGTTTACATTCTTAACCTATACAATTTAGTTTCACACAGGTGTAATTAGTGGAAGGTTCTTTAACATGCCATAAATCTATGACATGGGACCGCCGGTTTTACTTCCCCTCCGAAGGAAGGCATACTGAGGGATTTTAACGCTCTTAAACAATCCGACGGCTTCGGCCAGGTTTGAACCCGCTCTCTAGGGCATAGAAGCTCTGCATGCTACCGACTATGCCTCCGAAGCCGCCCAAATGATATGTAACAAGGGAAGTATCTTGGAATTTTGTGGACGAAATCGTTGTACTATAAGAGGACAATGTGCGGAAAATCAGCCGCCAGATTGAACTGCAAGGCTCTGAAATCATGTGGCGAATCTCTCATATTAATCAATGGGAGGTAGCGAGTACCGTACATGTTGGAATGGACAACCCTGACCGCCCAAGCACTCAATGCCGGTGGGAAGCAGCCGCACGCTCCAGTCAACATATACGTCCCAACTCGCTACTACTCCAAGTGCCGCAAGGATGTCCAGCTCCTCCAGCCGTCATGACTGTGCACCAGGATGTCAGGTACGATTTCGGAGCCTTGCAGTTCAATCCGGCAGCTGATTTTCCGCACGTTGTCCTCTTATAGTACAACGATTTCGTCCACAAAGTTTCAAGATTGGTTTCGACCTGTCTTACCTGATACTACCCTTGTGAGTATTCTACTCGCTCTTGACATAGAGAACAGTTGTAGGCTAATTTGATCGATTTTTTTTCTTCGTATTGTTATAAACATGATCAATAGAGAAAACGTTATTTTATTCTCATAGAATTAAATATATATTTTTAAATGTAAATTTTGCTCTGTTGATAGTAATACATTCCTTATCACTAGGGCCCGGATGTTGATGACATGTCATCTTTTTACTGAGTTGTCTAAAACAATGCTGGAGTACTGTGCCCAATTGGACACTGCTGACTGGCATCGAACTGGGGTCTTTATCAAAGAAGACCAGGCCCATGATTCTGCACAGAATCGAATCATTGATCTCTGAGGGGGAACAGCCACAGTGAACCCGAAGAAGAATGAGTTATATCTGCATATAATTATAATAGCAGGATTTCACGGCTAGAACGGGAATATCATAGCTTTTAAGGTGGATCATTGCAGGAAATACCAGCCTATGTACGTTTTAGAGGCCAGAACGCATGAAAGCGAGCTATTTTGACATTTTGACAAAGCGGAGTTGAATGTGGGAGGAGAAGACATGGCGCCAAGGTCCTACTTTCGGCGTGGCTGGAAGTTGAAGGGCATGATTAACGACCGAGAAAATCCCCTTTCGACAAGGCGAAACAAGGGAGTGGGGGCGGTCGCCCACAGAAATTAATTGATTACAGCCAAATGGAGCAATGAATTGAGATGAAACTTACACCCAGATGCATGTATTCTAGGAAAGATAATTTAGGAGTGTTCTCACGCCTAAATTAAAGCCTGCATCTATAAAGGAACCTCTGCACAGACCTCATCCACTACGGAGTAAGGATTTGTAGATGAGCCGAGGAGAATTACCGGAGTAGCGTCATGACGCCGTGGAAGGAAGCAATTAATTATAATTAATTGGCCGAAGCGATTGCTTGCACGCGAGTGATGTTGGGGCCTCCACGCATAGACAAACAAGGGTCATTCTTCACTTTGTCTGGAAATGTATTATATCAAGAAGAGAGTCGTTCCTGGGAATCTAGTGGACTACTTTTCATAAGGAAGCTTTATATAGGAGAAGCTTAGCAGGGAAGTCAGTTCGTCTTGACTCAAACCCGTGAGCTAACACGCTGCCGGATCACGCAAGAAAGTGCGCGAATTTATAAAGTATCGACGCTCAAATGTACTAGCGGTGAACAACGAAAAGCGCATCAGGCAGCTTAATAACAGTAATTATGCATCAGATGAGAATTAGTCTACAGCAGACGTATAAGCAACAGCATACGCGAGTATAGAATCAGTACAGCGTAGAGATAAGTTAGAATGTTTATAGACAATGAACATAACCAGGAAGTGTTATCATGGGAAAAATAACAGATTATTGTAATGATCACTGCAGTTACGGGAGTCTGGGAGGCGTCACAAGTAGTCGCGGCCTAGGATTGAACCAGTTGCAGTAGAGGAGATATAAACAGTAGGTGACGGGAGTCGAATACACACACGCATGATAGACTTTCAAGGAGACCAGCGGTTGTCAGGAGTTAGCTGCATCGCATCTCTGAGGTCAGGCGATAGTGGGAATCCAATCCAGGATCCATGTGTGAAAATAGTGCTAGAATTGTGTATAAAATTATATTACAGTGATTTTTAAAAGTGTTTATGTTTATAAGGTAAAATAATGTGTATTGTGTCAAAGTGAAAATGCCAATAGTGAAAAATAGAATTACCGTGTGTAAAGTTTATACAATGTGTCGTGTGAATAATATCATGATGGCTTAAAATAAGTTTCATGGCAGGCAAGACGCTGGCATGCTGGATCAACCCAGCAAAAATGAAAGTGAGTACAAATTTAATATGTTGATATGATTAAATAGCTCACCATACAACGAAGCATCACTCTAAGATAAAGAATTAACAGTCATTTATGTACGAGATCACATCCCTCGTATTTTGGTAAAATATGGCTTGGAGGATGATTTGTTTACTGACATTTAGGCGTAAGACATTGATGAAAGTAACGGTAAAGTTTAATAATAATAATAATAATAATAATAATAATAATAATAATAATAATAATAATAATAATAATAATAATAATAATAATAATAATAATCTGGGGTCGGTAACAATAATGAATAAATAATCGGCATGTCAGGCCTATAGTACGTGCAAAGTGTGTCATGTCTAGCGTAAGAATACTGTGTTACTGTAAACAGTAGGAAAGCAACGTAAAATATCGAGGTAAAGAGAGCTTTTCAGTGTCATGGAAATGTTGAATAAATGTTTATTATGGTATATTCTACAGGGTTGTATTTGAGAGCCATTAAGATAGTTAATGTAAGCCAGTAAATTTATACTTGTTTTGGAGCTACGTAGAACATTGGCTTATGAGTAAGTGCATAGAGGACGTGAGTGCTTTAAGAATTGAGTCATCTGTAACAGATATTGTTTGAGCCGCGTTCAGCGAGCATGTAACGTAGAATCAAGAGATTTACGTCAATAAGTTGCGGGGATCATCCGAAAGTAGTTTGCGCGTTGGCGAATCTAGTCGGCTAATCTTCGAATCTACTATATAGTATTGCCTAGAGCGTACTTGTGTTATTCGCAACAGAGTTGGGACAGAGTCTGTCTGTATCCACTGTTCGCAGAATTTTTGCCACCAGGGGTAACTGTTAGAGACCCTAGGTGAGCTCATATATTAATTGATCTGCCCTTAGAGGTAAGACTAATGGTTCTTCGTATAGGAAACGTCGATTTCCTCTTGTTATATGCATGCTGCACCACTGAGAGAACTGTGATACTCACTTGAGATGCGCGCAAAAGCGACTGATGTCGACCACAGAACGACAAAGCTATTTCGTGATCCATCCCTTGCCATGAATATTAATTAGGAGCAAGATGAGCTCATTATACTCTAAATGTAGGTATAATAATAATAATAATAATAATAATAATAATATCGTATGGCCTCGGGTGTCTGGTGCAAGCTTTGCTATTTGACACCCAGAGGGTAGCTTGCATGTCGAATTTCGTAGTTCCTTGACTATGAAAGTCAAGGAGGTTAGATGTTAGATATCTAATCTCCTTGAACACAATAGCACTTTCTAGTAGAGAAATGAGGAACTTTGTGCTGGCGGAAACTCCCGAGATTCATTTTGCCATTATGAACTCGGCCTACTGAATTCAAATGGGTTCTTTGACATGCCAACATCGTATGACATGCGTATCGTATTTTTGCCGCCTTTCAAAAATCACTTACCACGGTCAGGGGCGAACCTGCAATCTTGGGGTTAGTAGACCGACACGCTATCCACTCACCCACCGTGGCAAGCTAATGTAGGTATTAAATAAGTAGATTGTCTCAATTCATAAGGACACGACCCACTCAGGGTACCTCCAGCATGGCTGCACCAGTAAATGAACTTGACCCTGCGGGAAGCCAGATGGGGTGGCAGGTAGTCCACTAAATCGGCGGCCATCTTGCCGATGCCAGCCGTGACTAATTCTTTGTTCGCATGGAAAGGAAGTCTATAGACCTGATCCTTTTATTTTAAAAGTGTAGTGGGACACTGAAGAATCTAGATATTTCGAAAAGTAATTAAGATATGCTTGATGTGATGATATCAATCGAATTAAATGCATTATTTCCACACACATGCAATGTTGGAATGTTGTAATCGGATAATATTTGGCCCAGTTATTCTCTGAGGAGGAATTAACTGCACCAAATTAATAAAGGCATTTTTGTAAAGTGTATTTGCCCAGTTCACACTAATTTATTCATACGGGTAGCGTAATTTGAATGACATGACACGGTTGTAACGATAATGTTTTGACCAGACCCAGAAAATCGTTGTATGGTGAAGCTATAAAAATATCTATGTCCATGTGTATTTTGGAGGGGAAAGTGTACCACTTCAGCGTTTGAAATTGATGGGAGAGGAATACGATTCGCACGACACAACACTTATTAAACAAGGCATAAGCTAATGAATTAATGTTATTTAAAGTAAATGTCCCGTGTAAAACTGATAAATGTTTAATAATTGCAGAATTATTGTCATTTAAATATAATTTGTGTTTATTATGTTGTGATATTCCAGTTTATGTTAAATTGTGCCACGTGAAGAACACTATGGACACTCGCGAATGTCAAAGAGTATCAATAATAGGATGTTTTGGATAGACTCGAGTGCGGTGAAGCACTAATTTTGAGGAGAAGAGACTCACAGATAATTTTGATTTTTGTTGTGGGAAGTAAATGTAAGGTATTTTTTTGTGTTGTATGTTGTATTGCCATGATTTACTATTATTAAATGTTATATTTAGGAATATGTTGTTTCTGTCAAGTAGAGTAGTCACCTGACAGACTCAAATCCTGAATATGTGATCGTATAGTGGGTTGAACGCCCCAAACCTCGAAAGACCGTGAGTTAGCTGGGATACGAACACATGTTCCATATGATGACGATTGGGTACAGTACATAGAAACTCCGGACGGGCGACCCCGTCTGCAAATATGTCATTTTTATTTTGCATCCTTTTGCATTATTTGCTATTTTTCCATTTTAAGAGCATTTCTTTAAGTTTGGTAGATTTTTTTGGTCATATTTTAGAGAAAACGGCCTTTTAATGTTTTTTTTTTTTCAAATTAGTCATGTCACAGCTTTATATGAGGGAGTTACGTCTCTCAGAGTTAAGAAGAAGCTAGCAGCTGAAGGAAGATGATTTAAAATATTGAAATGAAATATTTCGGTATTGCTATTAGTAGAAAAATAGATATCTTGGATGCAGAAGAACGGTACCGTAGGTATACAGATGCTGTTGTTTTCGTCGCAAACCAGTTATTAGCGGAATAGAATGCTACCTGCTCTGTTGACCAAGGTCAGCTGTGGCGGGGTAGAAAGGGGAAAGGGTGAATATTCTTGTCTCAGTTCATTTTCTCCATTTTATAGTGCATTTTTCGAATTTTTAGGTAATTTAATACAGTCGTTTTTGAAAATTTTAACTGCATTTTTTAAACTTTGTTACGGCATCAACATCCTGGCCCTAGTCATGGGCTAACATCTACGATCAGCCACTGCTTTCATATTGCCTCTACGTAAAACACCAATAAGAAATGTCAAAAAGACACATACTTAGTGTTTATAGAGAGAGAAAGAAAGAAAACTCGAAAAGCCGTTCCCCAGGAAGATCGCATCACTATAATTAAGAAAGCGCTCTGTTGGTTGATCCAGCAATTTATCCGCAGCAACAGCGCGTCAAATCGTATTTATTGAGAAATGATGCGCTGCCTATTCGAGTGACTTTTATTGAAACGACTCGTGCGCCAGCTATTGATGAATGGATTTACCAACTCAGAAACCGTCGGAGGTACGCGCATAACAATTCACCAACGTATCATCGCAATCGGAGGAATGGTATTGGAACGCATTGAGACAATCATACAACGAAAACACAGAAACTGCCGCTATACTGTGTGAAGTACACTCATTTGTTGAAACGATTCGTGCGTCAATATTCACTTGTTGAAACTACTCGCGCGCAATCTATTGTAAATTAGATTTACTATGCCTATAACAATCCTGGGAGTGGACACAACAACTCACCAATATTTCATCGCAATCGGATGAATGGTATATGAACGCATAAAACAGACATTCATTTGCATATACAGTACATCATAGATATTAAACTTATTTACTGACATTAATTTATTGATTTAAATGTTCTTAGAAATATAGAAAAGTTAATAAAAAAGGAATCAGATCTCTAACAATGTTAATTAATAATAACTTTCTTAAAAACTTTAAAATGAAGTGTTAAAATGGAAATAAACATATATGAAGCTTGATAAAAGTTCATCTAAAAATATCCTATAAGTTATAGCCTAGTCTTATTCCATCAAACTTGTAAAAAAAATCTCTTTAAACTATCAGATAGTTAATGATAGGAGGTCTATTACGAATTAACAGCAACAAAAACTGATCGGCAGATTAATACTGTGCCAATTTACAAATCTGCGATACATTTCGATGAAAAAATACTACGGATGTTACTCTGCTCTCAAGTGCTGAAATGTGTAGGTGTAAAAGATGTAGATGCTGATTGCAAGAAGGAATATGTTAATCCACTTACTACTCCGCGAGGAGACGTATTATGTAGATCCATCCTTTGTGACTGAAGTGCTGTTAATAGATCGCCTGGTCGTCACAGTAGAGACTTCGCCAAACGGCATCATTTGTCATGTTTCCTCTGCGTTCCCACCCTCCCCAATCCCATGATAGCACTCTCCTCTTTACGGCGGATATAGACATCAATTTCCACTTGGAACTTCCAAGCCGAGCCATCTATAGTGTGATGTACTTTCTGTGTTCATCATGCTGAATCTGAGAACAGTGATACTACTAGTATTATCATTTAAACCCTTTGAAGACAGATCTAAGGTTAACCTCAATATTTGCCATCCTTTTTACAACTATCTTATTCAAAGCCGCCTTATCAAACACTAAATAATGTAGTTTAATCACTGCTCAAAGGTACATGTTTCGGTGCTCAATGACAACTTCGTCAGCGTATATTGAATTAAAAATAATCTTAAAACTAGGTTTACAGAAATAAAAGAGAAAATGGTTATTCTTACGAAACACTATCAGAAATTTAAATAAAAAGAAAGCTCATAATAGTACATTATGCAACGAGCCTACAATGGCAATACTTAAGACACAAGTATGTTTATAAAACGAGCGCATGCGAGTTTCATAATTTCCTTACGAGTGTCTTAATTGCCTTTATAGGCGAGTTGCATACGACTGTTTATGTTCGACGATAATTATTATAACTATTTTATGTTCGAACAGAAATATTCATAAATATCTGTCGAGATTTCGCTAGTTTTATGTACTGAACAGAGCGCATGAGACGCAGGGAATGCCTTGTATTTGACCATGGCCTTCTCGATTACTCTACTATGACACTAGGCCATGGAACTCAGCGCATCTAATTATCTAATTGATCAAACAACTGTTTCTTGAGCTCTGATTTGTGGGAGAAACTGTTTCATAATGAAAAATAGTGTTATAATGAGCCTCATTATAGTACAGTTTTCTGACAGATAATAGTCAGGGTCGAAAATAATAGTACATTATGCAACGAGCCTATAATGGCTATAATTAAGACACGAGTATTTTTATAAAACGAGCGTATGCGAGTTTTATAATTTCCATACGAGTGTCTTAATTACCATTATAGGTGAGATGCATACGACTGTTTATGTTCGACGATAATTATAACTTTATTATATGTTTTAACATAAATATTCATAAATATCTGTTCAGTCGCTAGAATGTTGTGATCGGGTGCTGCGGTGAGTAGTATATCTCTGTTTTCCAAGCACTCTGGACAACCGACGCATGCGCTCTGTGTGCTTCAATGCCATATGTTCAGATTGTGCACCAGTATTCAGTAAAACTGTCACCGAAGTCGTTTCAATACAACGCGCTGTGTAGAAATTGGATTTGACGATATTAAGGTACAGTTCTATATCTTGTCTCATATTCACAAGTCTATTTACGCGAACATATGGACGGTGCACTTTCGGTAATTTATATAGACATGTTGGATTTTGAGCGCATGCGCGAAGGTATCCTTATCTAATTTGTCACACAACTGTTTCTAGAGCTCTGATTGGTGGGAGAAACTGTTTCATAATGAAAAATAGTGTTATAATGAGCCTCATTATGATACAGATTTCTGACACATAATAGTTAGGGTCGAACATAAAAATAATTAAAAAACATATGAATGGTTCGATTACAGTGAATCGGACGTCGTTGCTATATGATGTATCTTCCAGTTATATCACGATCGGACGTAATATGACTACCAATTAACCTTAATGGATACGGCAGTCTGTATCGCATTGATGGGGTCTAACCTTAAAATTTTCAGAAGAAACATGTTGTTGTTGTTGTTTGAGTCTTGAGTCTTTTGACTGGTTTGATACAGCCCTCCATATGCCTCCCTGTCCTGAGCTAATCGTTTCATCTCTACATAGCTACCACACCCTACATCCGAGGTAATCTGTTTAACATATTCTAACCTTGTTCTACCCCTACAGTTCTTGTCCTCGACCTTTCCTTTTATATTTAAGCTTGCTATTCCAGGGTGTCTGTATGTGTCCTACTAACCTATCTCTTCTCTTCATTAGCAGTCGCCAGAATCATCTCTCCTCTCCCACTCGTTTTAATACCTCTTCGTTTGTAACCCTATGTATCCATCTGTACTTCATCATTTCAAATGCTTCAATTTTCCTTTTTTCTGCTGCACTAATAGTCCAAGTTTCACTTCCATAAAGCGCCACGTTCCAGACAAAGGCTTTCAAAAATGACTTCCTAATACCTAAATCTATATTCGATGTCAACAGATTCCTATTTTTTAGAAATGCTTTCCTTGCCTGAGCCAACCTACTTTTTATATCCTCTTTGCTTCTTCCATCACTGGTTATTTTGCTTCCTAAGTAACAGAAGTCTCCTACTTCTTTCAGCTTTTCACCTGCCAATTTGATGTCCATAGAAGTTTCTGATTTATTTCGGCTGCATTCCAGTATTTTTGTTTTACATTTATTAATTTTCATCATTAATTCCTTCCTCAAGACGGAGTCCATACTATTCAAAAACTCATTCAAATCCTCAGGCGTTTCGGCCATAATGACGATGTCATCAGCAAATCTCAGAGTAGAAATTATTTCTCCTTGAATCTTCACTCCCACTTCAAATTTTTCTCCAATTTCCTTCATTGCTTGTTCAATGTAAAGATTGAAAAGTATGGAAGATAAGTTGCAGCCTTGCCTTACACCTTTCTGAATACCAGCTTCTCTCTCATGTCCTTCAGCTCGAATGACTTCTGTCTGGTTTCTGTATAGATTGTATATCACCCTCCTATCGCTGTACTTAATTCCAATGTGTTTCAAAATGTCAAACAATTTAGTCCAATCAACGTTATCAAAAGCCTTTTCTAAGTCTACAAATGCCACGAACGTTCTCTTATCATTCCTTATTCTACCTTCCAAAATCAGCCCAAGACTTAGTACAGCTTCCCTTGTTCCTACATTTCTCCTGAAACAAAACTGGTCTTCATCCAACTCCGTTTCTATCTGGCATTCCATCCTCTTGTAAATTATTCTAGACAGGATATTTGAAGCATGAGTAATCAAGCTGACTGTACGGTAATCTTCACATCTCTCAGCTCTCACTTTCTTTGGTATAGGGATGATAATATTCTTCTTGAATTCAGGGGGTGCCTCACCTGTCCCATAAATCCTTCACACGAAGTGAAATAACCTGATCAGTCATCATCTCCTATGCAGCGTAGCAACTCAATCGGTATATCATCTATGCCTGGTGCTTTGTTCCTGCTTAAGTCCTCCAATGCTCTGTCAAATTCTGATGTCAATATTAAATCTCCTTTTGCATCCTCATCAATTTCCTCCTCCCTTTCCATTACATGATTCTCAATCTCCTTTCCCTTATACAAACACTCTATGTTCGACTTCGAGAACAATATGCACTCGCATTAAGAAACATAATAGATGTATCAGGCTCATTCAACCTGATAAATCAGCTGTTGCCGGTCATGCATTAACACCTGGCCATGATGTCATGTTCCAAGGAGTGGATGTTCTTGCCCGTATAAAGCAATATCGTCCCAGAATCATCAGGGAGGCGGTTGAAATACGTAAACACCCAGATAATTTCAACCGCGACACCGGCTACAATCTCAGTGAATCCTGGCTACCTATTATCAGAACCCTGAGAAAGTAATTCACTGCTGCTTTCCGTTGTCCCTAACATGGGGTTATAATGGCGTCCATCTTTGGGCACCTTCTATATGTTCTTTGTTGCTTTCTCTTAGCAATCATTTGTCGTATTCCAGATTATTCCTGACGAAGAAAGACATGGTTTCCTTCGAAACGCGTCGAATTTTAATATAATAAAACACGGCATAAGCCCAAAATTCAACATTATGAATAGTAACACGGGCCGTGAAAGTCTAAATGATAACACTGTATTTGATAGCTGTATGCTGTATTTACATCTCATATTGTGCACTTTGAGCAAGTTGAACGGGGACTAGAGAAACTGTTGTTATCTTCTCTCTGATAGGACATCTGTTGCGCCTGTTTTGTTCTCTGGACTTGCCCGAGGGCTAGGCAACAAGGAGGACGCTCTGCTTTGTCACGGCAGTAACTCACCATCTGCTACCCAGAGAGAGGGACACTTGCTTGCTAACTTGACAAGTGCTAAACTCTTCGTCATAAAATACAAAAATTATACCAATATGCTGAGTGATTTGTATGGCACGAGAAAATTTTTACCAGAGGAAAGAATAAAGAGGAAATATCCATTGTGTTACGTCAGCAATTCACTGAAAGAAATGTCCTGTTTAAACATATGGGAGAATTTATAGCTTTGACACGCAACACTTGAAGCGTTTAAACTAAGCAATTTTTCTAGGTTTGTGCCGTGTCTTGTGTGGGGTTTCGCCTAGGACACCAAGCTGGCTCATCAGCGGGCTCTTGGTATCTCCGCCCGGACCACCACAGGAGTAGCGAACTGCGCGCTACCTCCCTTTTTATGAAGCGCATCTTTACTGCGAGAACTAAAAGCCCAAGCAGCTATAACATCCCTATGAAGACTTCCAAAAGGATGGTATATTTCACTTGCCGTGAAAGCCAATATACCATCTACATGAAGCGTTGTTGCCTGACAGAACTTAAAGAACGGTCTCTCACAAAGTGATCGCAGTAACATGCTCTCGAAGGACATTTATTTCACATTTAATTGTTTAAGTAAAAGAACCTTCCACTAACTACAATTTTGTGAAGCTAAATTTTTAGGTTAGATTTGATTAATGCTCTATGAGTTCCAACGTTCATCACCAGGTGCTGGTTGTGGAGGCATCTAGTAGCCAAGTTCACAGCTAGGTATCGTTGACGGTTGCAAAATTAGTACCTACTTGAAATTGATCGCCTGCTGTCCTTACCTAAATTACTGATAACACACCCTAATACAGCCATCACAATTAACATCGGTTATCAGACAGATTCTACACACACCTAAAGCACACGGGGCTACATGACCACGTTGTCGCAGCTCCTAAACTGAGGAACCAACCAACCACAGTGTTTAACTTAACTACAAAAGCTCATCAAGTAAGTAAGGTATTTGAAAAGTAACGAAACGAAAACAAAATAGTCTAGAACACTTACTATAAGTGTGCAAAATAATCAGCTGTCCAGTTAACCAGAGGGGTAGCAGTGATATAAGTGTGGCGTTATATCTCCTCATCTTCCCGGTATACCGGGTGAGTTAGCCGTGGTCGTTACGGCGTGGCTGCAGGCAACCGCTCACATCCGAGAGGCGAGGAGGTTCGAATCCCCCCGCCGGAAACCTTGAAGATGGTCTTCTGTGGTTTCCCATCCTCTTTCCAGGCAAATGCCGGCCAGCCACAGCCGCTACCTTCCAATTCCTCGTCCTTACAATGACACTTTCCTCCCCAGACAACACTCCACGGTACTTGTAGCTCACCCCATGGGTTTCCGCATAGAAGCAGCTACAAACTCTGAAGAGCCGAACATGTCATCGGACACTCCCGGCACTAAAAACAATATGCTAAAAAAAAACAACGGTCATTACATGTGAGATTTTCGAAGTGAAATGCCATGTCCTGTTGTTCGGACTCTACGTAAAAAGGATGGCCCTTGATTCATGATCGCGAGATTTACAGTCACGTAAAACTACTAGCTTCCTTTCTCCTCATCCCTCTCCAAGAATTCACCACTTTTCACTTAATATCAGAGTGTGTGAGTTGCATTTTTGTTAGTAATTTTTTTCTAAGTTTAGACCCTTTTGAATCGAGCTATTGAAGTGATTGCGTTCTGTACTGTTTGGTTATTATCCGTATCTTTTCAAATTTCTTATTTATTTACTGAGCTTTTGTAGTTGGGTAGTTAAAATCTTAAATGTAACCTAAATGTTCTCCCAAAACGTCTTACTGCGATCACTTTGTGAGAGAATGTTCTCTGTAATCAGTCTAGCAACAACCCTTCAAGCATCGCCGTGTCAAGGGACAGGAATATTGTTACGGCTGCGGGGTTGCTGCATTCCCTCGCGCGTGACTCACAGCCGCCCGAGGCGACCCCCGGGCTCTGTGTCGGCCGGCCACTTGCACAGCGAGAACAAAAGGCATGGACCACAATGTTCGTGGCCCAACTACAGTAGTGTTGGAAGTCTCGAGAAGGTCTGAGAGTAGTTGTGAACCCTGGTCCACTCTAGAAACATCTGTGAGTCGTCAGTCCCGGTATTTAAAGAGCGACCCTGGCCAGTGTCAGTGAGTGTGTTTATACCTGTGTGAAAGCGGTAATGCGGTGACGTGTGAATTGCGAAACAGTATGTAGTATTCAAGAACAGTGAGTGTCAGACTGTGGCTTGTGAACATGAGGAAGATTTTTTGTTATTTATAGCGAGGACATCGGTCTCATTAGTGAGGGATTAACTGCGTGCGCAAGTGAAAGGGTGAGTGTTCTCCATAAGAGAGCAAACTTGAGTAAGACAGCTAATTGTTTATATTTGCTTATTGTGTGGTGTAACGTTCTGACCTGCAATAAAGCTAATATTCCTTTAAAGGACCATTTGTGTTCTGCTTTACCTACTTTGATCCAATTAACGAACTTGCTACTAGGGGTAGCACTTATCAATATGGTTGGTCGAGTTCTGTCCTTCTCCGTGAGACCGGCCTTCTCATAGTCTGCCTGCGTGACCTTCACCTGATTACCAGCTGCCTATATGCCGGTTTACGATTCTCTGATTTGTTGCTGTTTTCATACACAACAGTCTCGTCTTCCAGTTCCCCGATAGTAGTTGGCTTGCAAGCAGTATTACCAAATGAATGCGACAAACTTTTTCTCCTGTTTTCTGCTGAACCAAACCTCCTTGGCTATAGGATTTTTTAACGTCGTTTGGTGTTTCCTGAGCTGGTGAATCGTGAGGCGTTCCGTAAAGCGTGGGTCACACTAGCGGCTGGCAGGAGCACCAGCAAGCAGCGGTTGGCGACCCAGTCAGCATTTTTAGTTCAAGTCAACATGTCGTCTGTGAGTCCACGTAAACGAGAAATTAGGCGATTATTAAGGATTAAGTGTACCAGGCATCCCAGCATCCTTTAGGTTTTCTAACAGTTTATTGTAAGCTGCCACTTTCACATTCCTATTAAGATATTCTTTTAATGAAACGTCCCACAACCACGGATAATTTTGAAACACATTCAGATATTCAATAATCTCCGTTCCCGACCCTTTCAAATCAGCCATATTTACCGTAAAAATTGAAGCCATGTGTGTCGCTGAGAAATATTTTCCGGCTTCTTGTGCCAGCTGTGAGGTCTATGATCACATCACGCTGATATTAGCAGCTTCCTTTCTTCGTGGTTGGCAACCAACCTAGTGTGAGGAGGGCAAGTCCGCCACATGTGCATATGGAGGGCTCGCCCTTCTCTTACGGAACACCTCACATCGTCTGTAGAGTAGGCCTATTCAAAATACTGATCTAGGGCAGTTTTCAACTTGACTGGTTGTATCACCTAGCTGTACAGTCAGTGTTGACATTTGAGGGTTCTTAAACGCGAGAGGGCCGTGTCGGTATACCGGCACTTTATAGATCCCCTTCTGTACAAACTTTTGGCACCATGCCGTCTCTAAAAGTCTCTTTTGAGATTTGAAACCCGTATTATTATTATTATTAGTATTATTGTGAAAAGAGCTGTAGGGAAAGCAAAGACAGCTGCATGGAAGGAAGTCTATGAAGAACTAGAGACCACAGAAGGGGAGGCCAAGCTTTTCAGAATCGCTAAGGCACGAGACAGGGCATCAAAAGATCTCACACACATCAGGCAGATGAAAAGTGAAAAAGGAATTGTAATTCAAGATGAAGAGCATATTAAGAAGAGATGGGAGGAATATTTTGAAAAGTTGCTAAATGAGGAAAATGCCCGGCTTGTGTTTGAGGATGGTATCCCAAATCACAACGTAACAACTGGCATATGCAGGGAAGAGGTTGTAACTGCTATTAGGAAAATGAAATGTGGAAAAGCAACCGGCCCCGATGAAATTCCAGTGGAGGCTTGGAAATGTCTGGATGAAGAGGGCATAGATATGTTGTGGAATCTATTCCAACAGGTACTTCAAGAGGAAGTAATGCCCAAGGAATGGCGGGAGAGTACCATAATTCCCATTTATAAGGAGAAAGGTGACATTCAGAATTGTGCAAATTACAGAGGAATAAAACTCATGTCGCACACAATGAAGATCTGGGAGAAAGTTATTGAAAGTAGGCTTCGGGTGGAGACGACAATAGGAGATGAACAGTTTGGATTTATGCCGGGAAAGGGAACAACATATGCTATTTTTGCACTTAGGCAGGTCATGGAAAAGCACAGGGAGAAGAGAAAAGAACTACATATGGTGTTCATAGACCTAGAGAAAGCGTATGATCGGGTGCCCCGACAGGAGGTATGGAGATGCATGAAATGCAAGGGAGTACCGGAGAAGTATGTGCGCATTGTTCAGGATATGTACCGTGGAGCAAGGACACGAATTAGAAGCAGTGTAGGATTGCCAGATACTATATCGGTTCAAGTAGGTCTTCACCAAGGATCTGCACTAAGCCCCTATATTTTTGATCTAATAATGGATGTCTTCTCTGAAAACTTAAGAGAACCAGCTCCTTGGTGTATGCTATTTGCAGATGATATTGTCTTATGTAGCACACACAGGGAAGAGCTTGAATATAAACTGGAATGCTGGAGAAGAGCCATAGAGGACAGAGGCCTTAAAATCAGTAGGAATAAGACCGAATACCTGTGCCTTGGAGGAACTGGAAATGAAACTATTCAGATGGATGGTAGCCAGCTACAGGCAAGGGACAGTTTCAAGTATCTGGGATCCACTGTATCTAACGATGGCAATCTAGATCTGGAAATTACCCACCGAATTCAGGCTGCCTGGTTAAACTGGAAAAGGTTATCTGGTATTCTCTGTGACAGGAGACTGAATATCCAAATAAATGTGCAGTGAGACCTGCAATGCTATACGGAGCAGAAACTAGGCCAACAGTGCAGTCACAGTGCAAGCGACTGGAAGTAGCTGACATGAAGATGCTAAGATGGATATGTGGTGTTACAAGGAACGATCACATCAAAAACACCTTCATACGAGGCAGCGTATAAGTGACTGAAATATCAAAAAAGGTGCAAGAAAGACGCTTGCTCTGGTATGGCCACATTAAGCGCAGGGATGAGGGTTATGTAGGATGGCGAGTGCTTGGTCTGGTGGTGGAAGGGAAAAGGGAAAGAGGCAGGCCTAGAAGAAGATGGATGGACTGCGTGCATGATGATCTCCGGGAGAAGCAGTTAACAGAAAACACTATTTGGGGACCGAGGAAAATAGAAACGACTTGTCAGAAACGTCGACCCCGCATGAACGGGAAAAGACGAAGAGGAAGAAGAAGAATTAGTATTATTATTATTAGGTATTCAACTTACTGTTTGCTGCTTAATATCAACCGCGTAAACAACATAGTATATGTTGTCCTTGGTTCAAATGCTCTATTGTGTGTTTTGGAAATTTATTTATTTAATATGTGTTAATCATTGAGACAATGATTATCTATTTATTCGTTACGGCCAACTATGGTCCCAGTTTGACAGTTTTTACATTACTTGTTGTCTTCACTCTCTGTCCTCTCCCCCACTTCCTTCTTCTGTTCCTCCGTGTGAGATCTTCCTTTCCTCACTGACAACTCCCCTGTCTCTTGGAAACCTGTAAACTCCCTAACTAGTGGTCTAAATCGCTCTGTCCATTGTGTCTTCTTCTTTCACCCCCATCCGATCCGAGTCCAATCTCACTTCCCAAAACGTCTTCCTGAAGAATTCAAAAATCCTCTTCGTCACACACAAAAGAATCTACTGATACTCCAGTTCATCCTCACCAAGTGCCCATAAAAGTGTGTTCTCCTTGTTCTCATTAGGGCTATGACTCCATCTGCCTTCAGATATAGTTCTTTGTTAGGTTTGAGTCTCCTCTCTCCATCCTTGATATTTGGGCCAAGGATTTTTCGGAGCATTTTCCTTTCTCTCTTCTGGATGTCTTCGAGGCCACCCTTCCCAATCATGTCTAGTGTTTCTGCGGCATCCAGACAGTCAGGTCTGACAACAGTATCTAAGTGTCGGAGTTCAGCACCAAAGGATAGACCAGTGTCGTGTGGAGGAATTTTAGTTAAGGTAAGCAATGGTTTTCTTCGCAAAATCATTGAAGAACCAGTTGTAGAAGTTTGGGATATTTTGAAATTACAAAGTAAATCTATCTCAATTGAAATCAATGATACATGTTATACGTTTACTTAAAATAGCGAATACAAGCTTTCAATTTCGTGTTAATAGGCCTACTCAATTGAGAAGTTGGACGACTTCCCAATAAAATTAATATTTTGTTCTCAAATTTACCGTACATCACACGCTGTCATCTCTAGACCCAAGTCCCAGTGCTATATTTTTACAGATTTCTCACGCCTACTAGTGTAAACAAAAACGTCTACTGCATACCCTACTCCCTTATATTGCATTAGACTACATTATATCGCTGAACCATAAAAATGACGGCCTACCACTGTAAAACAATCACACTTTTTAACACAGCATATAAAAAGCTGATTTACACTAACACTGACACGCTTTTTCAAACTATAATGGGCGAGTAAACACACTATCTTTGAAAACTGACCGCTCCTTGTTTTTGGCCTAAGGTATGTAACTTAAGGAATTGCTTCCTAGCTTTCGCTTTCACTCACCCTGCAGTACCAAGAAATACCAAAAGAGGGCATGTCACGCTATTGTGCTGCTGCAAGCGACTCCGCAATGAACTCGCAGTAGGCATCAAAGAACAACGAAGTGTGAATGGGTTCATCAAAACAATACAGGACACAGAGACTGGAATATCACTATAACCAAAGTAAATAATTATTGTACCCGTCATTATTTTACTTGGGTAAGTAATGCTTACCTTACATACATGGTATACACGCGCCTGGGATAGACCATTTTTATTGTATATATCCTTCGTAAGTTGATAAGCCTGAGATAATGTATATTTTATGTTTATCAAAACCTTTATAACTCCTAAAAAAAAGTCCTCTCGGCACGCCGGAAGGCGGAGGTAGATTTCACCGGACAAACTTGGGGATAGGCGAAAACAGGCAGAATATGCAGGTTTTCGTAGAAGGATCAGACCTCATTTATTGCAAGATGGTATTTTATAATTGGAGCTTAATTAACTTTGTTTTTCGTCATTTTATGCTTATTTTTAACATTTTATTTTCTTATGGGAACGGTAACCTTCTTGTCATTCGGGGTCCATTTTTATACTTGTGGTCACACTGTCCTTACGCAAGGTTTCGACACTGATGTGTAAATATGTAACTGTCTGTTACTTCTTCACGCAAAATTATATCTCCCGCAGAGATTTTGGTTGGTTCCTCTGTTTAGGGGCTGCGACAACGAACCCCGTGTACTTTGGGATGGCTGTATTAGTCTGTAATTCAGGTAAGGACTGCAGACGCTCAATTTCAAGCAGTAGTTCCTAATGTTGCTACCAGATACTACCGTCAACGACACCTAGCTGTGAACTTGGCTACTAGATGCCACCGCATCCAGCAACTCGCAACGAATGTTGGAACTTCCCCTCCAAAGGAAAGCATACTGAGGGATTTTTAGCACTCTTAGAAAATCCGACGACTTCGGTCGGCTTTAAACCCGCGACCTTGGGCATAGAAGATCAGCATGCTACCAGTTACGTCACCGAAGCCGCTTCACACTTAGATGGAAATCTGAATCTGATCTCGTGCAAGTGCGTTATCTTGGCAACGTCTGTTGGCTCATCCCTCATCAATTTAGTAGTGTTGCCAAGGCAACCACTGATAGCTCTTGGCATTTTCTTATAATTCCGAAATCATTTTTCTCATCCCTTGGCATAATGGTGGGTCATATCAAACATTCTTTCAGACAAAAGTTTTAGGTAATTATTAGAGAAATATTGTCCATTTTGTACGGTTTTGATATTTTGCCTATTAAGAGAGATATGATTAATGTTTCCCGAAAAACCCACTTTTTCCCACCCCTTTAATCAACGGTTGGTGCTATAAAAAAAACTCTTCAAACATAAATTTTGGGCTTTATCCGAGACATAGTATGAACGTTGAACGGATTCGATATTTCACATATTAAGAGAGTTATAGCAATATTTCACTTTTTCGAAAAAAGACCCCATTTTCACCCCCTTCGACCGATTTAGTCCAGTAACGAACTCGACCGAGATTTTATAGGTATACATATTCGGTAAAAAAATCAAAGTGATTGGTGCAAAATTACGGCAGTTATCGTGTCCACAAGAAACTGATATACATATATATATACATACATAAATTATATATTAACTTTTGATCTGACGGTGGTTTTGGGGTCTGGGGGATGTGAAACGCGAAGATATGTCCAAGATTTTCCGGAAGTCGAAACATGGTACCAATTGCAATAGTTAGCTTTCTAATGAAATCTACCTAACAACACTACTGTCATTTGTCAACATGAAATTCGTTTTCCTTCTCTACGATGTAACTAAATATTGCGAAGTTAATGTAATCTGAGCTGTAGGGTGCATCTCTTCCACCAGCCACGTCTGATAAGCTCAGGTATCACTAACAGAAGCTCACAGCTCTGTGGTTGACAACACTGAGCCTGTTGCATATCGATTGCGCAGCTCACTCGATACTCTGTTGTGTTGTTTTAATTAAAACTTTAATTTTGCTTGAACGACGCGACACATGCTGTTGTAACGATATGACACACACACACACAAAAGAATCTGCTGATACTCCAGTTCATTGACACTGTCACAATCAAATGTTCTGAATTTACATCATGGAAATTATTTGTAAGAACCCTTAAACAACAGTAGCGAGTTTGGAATGGTGATAGAAACAGGAGTATAATTGCATCTGTTTTTATTACCCGTTTCTGATACGAGTGCCGACTGCCAATTTGGAAACTATATTATGTTTACTTGTCAGCCTGCACTGTTGACTGGTACAGTCGTGTGGTATGAAATAACTCAGCTCCAGGGCCTCAGTCATCGTTCTCGTCTCCGTGGTGACATGTGCTCTTGTTACACTTAGCAGTGCCGGACTTATGTGAGGACTGTACTCGTCTCACAAGGCGTCAGCTGTTACTATCAACAAACCTTGGCGCAGCCTAGATCACTGACACTCGTTTCTCAATCATGTAATACATGTAGTGACGCAAAAGGCTGTTGGGGCGCAGATAGTTGACTGGTCCTGAAACTGACCAAGAGGCAATAACGAATACCGTTCAAGTCTACGTCTATCGCATTTCTTTCATAAAATTAGCCCGATAATATAAATAAGTTGAGATTTATGACAATAATATAATGTAATACTAATATTTTGTTCTGAAAGCGAAGAAAACATGCTAAAAGATCATCGACCACACACTGCCAACTAAAAGTATTCCGGGACCATTGCTTCCTAGAATTGTCGTCGTGCTATACAGAAAGCCTTCAGGAGAGTTAATAACTGGCGCGATATGTCCAGTATTAGTATCTATAGTATGCGATTATACATTGATTGCAGATATCCATATCTTGGGTACTAGTGTCCATGAGAGAACACACTAAGCAAGTACAGTATTAATAATCTGATTCAATAACTTATGGCAATGCTAGGAGCAGACACTAAAGAATACCACAGTCCAACAGGGCAAGGAGATGTTGAAACAAAACGTCAAGTCGAGTGGCTCATATTACATGCAAAGAGGAAATCCAATGACTCATATTCCACGTAAAGAGGAAGTCTAGTGGCATATATTCCATGCAAGGAAGAAGTCCATTGGCTCATATCCACTAAAAGGAGGAACTTCAGTTGCTTATATTCCATACAAGTATGATGTCCAATGATAGATTCGACGTAAAGATGAAGTCCAGTTGTTCATAATCCACGTAAGGAAAATGTCCTTAGGCTGATGATCGAGATGTTAAATGCCACGTAAAAATACAAGTCAGTTTTTTTGGAAAGAGTTGCTTTTCTTGAGTTATTCCAAAGATAGAAAATAAAGGGAAGATTGGCGGACATACCTTTTATTCACATTCGTATTTTAGAGGTGTCGAGCAGTGTTTTTCTTTATGTTTTGACTCATCGTGAATGCATTAAATAACGGGGAGGAAATACAAATGCTTAATAAGGCGAGGTTAAGCCGGGTTTGTAAAATTCAACTCTGCCTCACCATGAATTAAAAATTATAATTCAACACGTCCTTCGTCTGAATCCTTTATTTTATATCCGATCAAATAAGAAAAAAATTGTTTTAGCCTACTTTTCCCATTTTGCAAAAATGAGGAAAAAGTAGACTTATGAGATCGGGCAAATGTCTGTCTGTCTGTCCTTCTGTCTGTCTGGCTGTGTGTGTGTTCCCCCCTATCAACTACTAAACGGCTGCAACAATCGAAACAAAATTTGATAGGAGTAAAGATCTATACCTGAATATCTCACGGCCATATTTGAAAATTATGTCAGTGCTACCAACTGCTGAAAAATCGCAATTGAATTTTGAGCTCCATGTTGGATATCTTGGAAGGTATGAATGGGAGCAATTTCAAAATTGGCACACGTATAGATAATGGTATTGCAGTTTAATTTCCAGGAGGCTATACATGGCAGTGTTGCCAAAATGATTATACGCCTGCTGTTAGGTCAAAATTTTAAAAACATATATCAGAAAGTATGCAAGTTGACAGCTTTAAACTATGCACACGTATAGTACCTGACATTCTATATTAATTTGGAGTAACTTACGTCAGTGCTACCAACATGAAAAACCCTAAACAAACTTCAATTGCAGACGAATGGACACTTTTGAAGAATGAAATAACAAAATCCGCAGAAGAACACATTGGTAGGAAAGAAAGAATAGGTAGAAAACCGTGGATCACTCAGGATATACTAGAATTGATGGATGAAAGGCGGAAACACAAGAATGTAAGAGATGAAAAGGGGAAAGCAGAATACAAACGTCTGAGAAATGTGGTTAACAAGAAGTGCAAGGAAGCGAAAGAAGAATGGTTGAAAGAGAAATGTGCAGGTATAGAAAATTGTCTGAAATTAGGAAAAGTAGACACAGCTTATCGAAGGATTAAGAATACTTTTGGGGAAAAGAAGACTAAGTGCTGTAATATTAAGGACACAAATGGAAAGCCTCTAACAGATAGGGAAGAAAAGGTTAAGAGATGGAAAGCTTACATAGAGAGTTTGTATAAGGGAAAGGAGATTGAGAATCATGTAATGGAAAGGGAGGAGGAAATTGATGTGGATGCGAAAGGAGATTTAATATTCAGATCAGAATTTGATAAAGCTTTGGAAGACTTAAGCAGGAACAAAGCACCAGACATAGATGATATACCGATTGAGTTGCTACGCTGCATAGGAGATGAAGGTCTGATCAGGTTATTTCACTTGGTGTAGGATTTATGAGACAGGAGAGGTGCCCACTGATTTCAAGAAGAATGTAATCATCCCTATACCAAAGAAAGTGGGAGCTGACAGATGTGAAGATTACCGTACAATCAGCTTGATTACTCATGCTTCAAAAGTCCTGTCTAGAATAATTTACAAGAAGATTGAAAGCCAGATAGAAACGGAGTTGGGTGAAGACCAGTTTGCTTTCAGGAGAAATGTAGGAACAAGGGAAGCTGTACTAAGTCTTAGGCTGATTTTGGAAGGTAGAATAAGGAAAGATAAGAGAACGTTCATGGCTTTTGTAGACTTAGAAAAGGCTTTTGATAACGTTGATTGGACTAAATTGTTTGACATTTTGAAATAGATTGGAATAAAGCACAGGGATAGGAGGGTGATATACAATCTATACAGAAACCAGACAGCAGTCATTCGAGTTGAAGGATGGGAGAGAGAAGCTGGTATTCAGAAAGGTGTAAGGCAAGGCTGCAACTTATCACCCATACTTTTCAATCTTTACATTGAACAAGCAATGAAGGAAATTAGAGAAAAAATTAAAGTGGGAGTGAAGATTCAAGGAGAAATAATTTCAACTCTGCGATTTGCTGATGACATCGTCATCTTGGCCGACAAGCCTGAGGATTTGAATGAGTTTTTGAATGGTATGGACTCCGTCTTACGGAAAGAATTCATTATGAAAATTAATAAATGTAAAACAAAAATACTGGAATGCAGCCGAAATAAGACAGAAACCTCTATGGAGATCAAATTGGCAGGTGAAAAGCTGAAGGAAGTAGGAGACTTCTGTTACTTAGGAAGCAGAATAACCAGTGATGGACGAAGCAAAGAGGATATAAAAAGTAGGTTGGCTCAGGCAAAGAAAGCATTTCTACAATAAAGGAATCTGCTGACATCGAATATGGATTTAGGTATTAGGAAGTCATTTTTGAAAGCCTTTGTCTGGAGCGTGGCGCTCTATGGAAGTGAAACTTGGACTATTAGTGCAGCAGAAAAGAGGAGAATTGAAGCATTTGAAATGTGGTGTTACAGGAGAATGATGAAGATCAGAGGGGTAGATAGGGTTACAAACAAAGAGGTATAAAGACTAGAGGGAGAGGAGAGATGTTTCTGGCGACTGCCAATGAAGAGAAGAGATAGGTTGGTAGGACACATACAAAGACACCCAGGAATAGCAAGCTTAGTTATGGAGGGAAGGGTCGAGGACAAGAACTGTAGGGGTAGACCAAGGTTAGAATATGTTAAACAGATTGCCTCGGATGTAGGGTGTGGTAGCTATGTAGAGATGAAACGATTAGCTCAGGACAGGGAGGTATGGAGAGCTGCATCAAACCAGTCAATAGACTGAAGACTCAAACAACAACAACAACTACACTATAAATTAGATTTCAACCAAATTTCGTATGTGCTTTGTGTACATAAACAGATATGACTGAGCGTAATCTTAAGAGCCACCAGGGCTGCCAACTGTTAATAAATGCTCTCAATTTTTTAAATCCAAATACCCATATATCAGAAAGTATGCAAGTTGACAGCTTTAAACTATACACACGTATAGTACCTGACATTCTATATTAATTTGGAGTAACTTACATCAGTGCTACCAACATGATTCTAAGCCTGCTGAAAGTTCCAAATTTAAATACATATAACTCCTACACTATCATTTGGATTTTAACCAAATTTCGTGTGTACTATGTGTACCATAACAGATATGACTATGCCGATTCATAAGAGTAACCAAGGCTGCCAACTGTTAATAAATACTGTCTATTTTTGTTACCCTAATCTATTATATATAATCCAAAATTGACTCATCACCGCAGGGCTCAAACTACTAGACCTAGAAAGCTGAAATTTTGCATGTTGGTTGATCCGAGTATGTAGAGGCTCACTAAGAAACGGTTTTTGAAAATTCAATTTGTAAGTGACTTTTTTCGGCCCTTTGGCATTGACCATCCAAAATTGACTCATCGACGCAGGGCTCAAACCACTAGACCAAGAAAACTGAATTTTTTCATGTTTGTTGATCCGAGTATGTACAGGCCCACTAAGAAAAGGTTTTTGAAAATTCAATTTGTGAGTGTTTTTTTTTCTCGGCCTTTTGGCACTGAGCTTGGACAGTCGGTACAAAGTTCGGATTTAGCTCATTTTAAGCCGCCAGATAGTAGAAACAATACTCGGAGGTCCTGTAGGGACCTCGAAACATACTTTTTAAGTTCCTAAAATGAACGGTTTCGGAGATATTCCCAAATAACTGTGTTCCCTCTGAGAAACAGATCAACGTTACTATGGCAACCGCTGAAATTTCACAGACCGGGGATAGTTTTCTGGCAATATTTCGAAAACCGCTCGTTTTAGGGCCTTAAAACTCGGGGTTCGGTTCCCACTTCTAACCACGAACATTGCTCCTCGCATTGATACGCGTGAAATGATATATATTATATACTAGCTGAAGTACCCGTGCTTCGCTACGCGTCATAAATAAATTAAATTGTGAAGGTGACAGTTAAAACAGGGGATAGGCGAGGTGCTGCACAGAGGGAGATTAAGGATGGAACATTTTGTCCAACTACACCGCTCGGCGTTGACCGTGTTTTATAGCACAAATTTAGGTTTTACTCGCTAACGGTTGGAGATACCTTTCGGATAGAAAATTGTATTTTAAACCTCGTACATGCCATCAAAAGCTTGCTATTTCTTGGCGTTCTCTTTTTATTTGAAATGGAAATATGAAAGTTTGAAACCAAAGGGTGTAGTGACGTCACTAAAATGGTCGCCATCCTTAAATAGTGCAAAGTATTGAAATAAAAAGTAACCTATATGTTAACCAGGTAAATCAGCTAATTCCATGTAAAATTCATGTAAATCGGACCAGTGGTATTTGCGTGATTGAGTAATACACAGACACACACCATCTCATTTTTAGCCTCGCTTCGCTCGCGTCATAGTCGTATCATATTGTTATTCAATGAAATGCAGGTTTAACCCCGTTAACACCCCTTTAGAACCTGCATATCCAAAAATCCCTCCTTAGTAGACGTTTTCGACACACAACAATCATATCCCCAAAATATCATTCTTCTAACTTTAATAGTTTTGGTTGGTCGATGAGAGGGAACATCCAAAAATCCGTCCTTAGTGGACGTTTTTCTCCCAGAATTTCACCCCTCCCCATAGACCCCTTTAATTGCATTTATGAAAAAAAACTGGTCGAACATATATTTATTTCATTAATTAATTAATTTATTTATTTATTTTTAAGCTGATTGATTTCCTCCGAGCTTCAAACTCCTCGCCTATGTCGTTTAAGAGATACACGCTCCGTTAGGAATCTTTCAACCTCCACTTTTCATCCCTATCACCTCATAATAACCGGGTGAGTTAGCCGTGGTCGTTACGGCATGACTAATGGCAGTCACTCACATCCGGGAGGCGAGGAGTTTCGAATCCCCCCGCCGGCAACCTTGAAGATGGTCTTCTGTGGTTTCCCATCTTCCTTCCAGGCAAATGCCGGGGTTGGTCCCTAACTATAGGCCACAGCCGCTACCTTCCAACTCCTCGCCCTTCCCTTCCAACTTTCCTCCCCAACGGTACTTGTAGCTCACCCATTGGGTGTCCGTCTCGAAGCAGCTACAAAACTGGCGAGCCGAACGTGTCCTCGGACACTCCTGGCACTAAAAGCCATACGCTTAAAAAAAGCTCATAATATACACTACATCGAAAAACCATTAGACATGTGTCAGCTTATTTTTAATGATTAGTATATATGCCAAGGATTAGTATATATGCCAAGTATCACATCCCCAAATGAAACCACTCGTGAGATATTGTTATTCAATGAAGTGCACGTTTACCCCCTTAACACCTCTTTAGAACCTGAATATCCAAAACTCTTTCCTTAGTGGACGTTTTCGACATACAACGAACATATCCCCAAAATTTCATGTTTCTAACTTCAATAATTTTGGCTGGGCGATGATGAGTGAGTGAGTCAGTCAGGACATTTTCTTTCATTTATTTTTGATAATTTCACCCCTCCCCATGAACCCCTTAAATTGGATTTATGAAACAAATGGCCGAACACCTATTTACTTATTTAAAGCTGTTTTCCCCCTGAGTTTGATGAGTGAATAAGTGAGTCAATCAGTTACACACTTTCTCTCCTGCTTTTTCCCCAGAAATTCACCCCTCTCCAAGGGCCCCTTAAATTGGATTTAAGAAAAAACGGTCGAACACCTATTTACTTGTATTTTAAGCTGTTTTTTTTTTCCGCCGAATTTCAAACTTCTCGCCTATGTCGTTTCAGAGATACACGCTCCGTTAAGAATCACTCAACCCCCAATTTTCACCCCTTTCACCTCACAATATACACCACATCTATAAACCCTTAGATATATGTCTGATTATTTTTAATGATTAGTTTATATACCGAATATTACATCCCCAAAGAAACAACTCCTGAGATATCGTTATTCAATGAAATGTACGTTTACCCCCTTAACACCTCTTTAAAACCCGAATAAACAAAAATCATTCCTTAGTTGACGTTTTTGACATTCAGCGAACATATTCCCAAAATTTCATGTTTCCAACTTTAATAGTTTTCGCTGGACGTGATGAGTGAGTGAGTCAGACAGGACATTTTATTTCAATTATTTTTACCAGAATGTCACCCCTCCCCATGGGCCCCTTAAATTGGATTGATGAAAAAACGCTTGAACACCTAGTAAACTTATTTTTAAGCTGTATTTTCCCCCTGAGTTTGATGAGTGAGTGAGTGTCAGTCAGTCAGGACACGTTCTCTCCTTCCCCCCCCCCCCCCCAGAATTTCACCCCACCCCATTGACCCCTTAAATTAATTTATGAAAGAACGGTCGAACACCGATTTACTTTTTAAGCTGATTTCTTTTTTCACTGAGTTTCAAATTTCTCGCCTATGTCGTTTAAGATAATAATAATAATAATAATGCTATTGCTTTTACGTCCCTTTTAACTACCCTGGCTTTTAGAGACGCCGGGGTTCCGGAATTTTGCCCCGAAGGGGATCTTTAACGTGCCAGTAAATGTACTGACACGGCTCCCTCGCATTTGCGCACCCTCAAATGCCAGCTGACTGCGCCAGGATTCGAACCTGCAACCTTGGGCTCAGCAAGCGAGAACGTTACCCCTGAGCCACGCAGCCAGACTGTCGTTTAAGAGATAGGCCTACACGCTCCGTTAGGAATCCTTCAACCCCCACTTTTCACCCCATTCACCTCATAATACACCACATCGAAAAACCCTTAGGCACATGTCTGCTTATTTTTAATGATAAGTTTATATGCCGAGTATCACATCAACAAATGAAACCACTCGTGAGATATTGTTATTCAATGAAATTCAGGTTTAACCCCCTTAAGACCCCTTTAGAACCTGAATATCCCAAAATCCTCCCTTAGTGTACGGTTTTGACACACAACGAACTTATCCCCGAAATGCCATGTTTCCCACTTCAATATTTTTGGCTGTGCGATGTTGAGTGGGTGAATGTGTCAGGACATTTTCTTTCAATTTTTCTTTTCTTCAGAATAACACCCCTCCCGATGAACCCCTTCAATTTGATTGATAAAAAAAAACTGTCGTAAAGCTATTTACTTACTTTAAAGCTGTTTTCCCCCTGAGTTTGATCAGTGAGTCAGTCAGTCAATCAGTTAGGGCACTTCCGTTCCTGTTCCCCCCCCCCCCCAGAATTTCACCCCTCCCCATGGGCCCTTTAAATTGGATTTATGAAATAACGGTCAAACACATATTTACTTCTTTTTTATGTTGATATTTTTCGCTGAGTTTCAGACTCCTCGCCTATGTCGTTTAAGAGATACACGCTCCATTAGGAGTCATTCAATACTCACTTTTCACCCCTTTCATCTCATAATATATACCACATCAAAAAACCCTCAGACACGTGTCTTCTTATTTTTAATGATGAGATTATATGCCGAGTATCACATCCCCCAATGGAAACAATCGGGAGATATTGCTATTCAATGAAATGCAACTCTACCCCTTAATACCCCTTTAGAACCTGAATATCCAAAAATCCTCTCTTAGTGGGCATTTGCGGCCCTTGAGGAAGCTGAATACCAAATTTAATTTCAATCCGTTCGGTGGTTTCTGAGATTTCGTGATGAAGGAATGAGTGAGTGAGTGTGTGAGTGGTATTTGACAAATATATAGTAGATAGTGTCAAAACTTTGTTATGCTAAACCCGGTTGGCAGTGCTGTGTGAGCGGTTGAGTAACTAATGGGATTTCAAGTAAAGATCCTCTTTTTTTCTATACCGGAGGGGCAGATGACCTCGTAGTTCCGCCCCTTAAAACAACAATAACTAACTAACTAACTTTCTATACCGGTAGTGCAGAGCACAATTGGTATCCAGTCGGCCGTGTCTCGACTTGAGCTGTTGCCATGGAAACTATCTGCCTTGCCATTCCTTCATGAGTATATTTTATGATTTGATTAGCCTGTGTTTGAGTGCAAAAGGGCCGAAATCAGAAGAATGAGAAAGACTATCGAAAATTCATGTAGCCAGCGGTTCCTTCTGGGTCCTAAACTATGTGTATGCAAAATTTGGTTGAGATTGGTGGAACGGTGTAGATTTGTATACGGAACCAACCCACCCACATACATACATACAGACTTTCACTTTTATATATAAGACTAGCTGAAGTACCCGTGCTTCGCCACGCGTCATAAATAAATTAAAATGTGAAGGTGACAGTTAAAACAGGGGATAGGCGAGGTGCTGCGCAGAGGGAGATTAAGGATGGAACATTTTGTCCAACTACACCGCTCGGCGCTGACCGTGTTAATAGCACAAATTTAGGTTTTACTCGGTAACCGTTGGAGATACCTTTCGGATAGAAAATGTAATTTTAAACCTCGTATATGCCATCAAAAGTTTGCTATTTCTTAGCGTTCTCTCTTTATTTGAAATGGAAATATGAAATTTTTAAACCAAAGGGTGTAGTGACGTCACTAAAATGGTCGCCATCTTTAAATAATGCAAAGTATTGAAATCAAAAGTAACCAATATGTTAACCAGGTAAATCAGCTACTTCCATGTAAAATTCATGTAAATCGGACCAGTGGTACTTGCGTGATTAAGTAATACACAGACACACACCATCTCATTTTTAGCCTCGCTTCGCTCGCGCCATAGTCGTGTCATATTGTTATTCCATGAAATGCAGGTTTAACCCCGTTAACACCCCTTTAGAACCTTAATATCCAAAAATCCCCCCTTAGTAGACGTTTTCGACACACAACAAACATATCCCCAAAATGTCATTCTGCTAACATGTAATAGTTTGGGTTGGTCGATGAGAGTGAACATCCAAAAATCCTTCCTTAGTGGACCATTTCTTCCAGAATGTCACCCCTCCCAATAGGCCCCTTAAATTGGATTTATGAAAAAACGGTCGAACACCTATTTATTTTATTTATTTATTTATTTATTTATTTATTTATTGATTTATTTATTTATTTATTTATTTATTTATTTTTAAGTTGATTGATTTCCTCCGAATTTCAAACTCCTCACCTATGTCGTTTAAGAGATACACGCTCCGTTAGGAATCTTTCAACCCCCACTTTTCATCCCTTTCACCTCATAATATACACTACATCGAAAAACCATTAGACATGTGTCAGCTTATTTTTAAAGATTAGTATATATGCCAAGTATCACATCCCCAAAAGTAACCACTCGTGAGATATTGTTATTCAATGAAATGCACGTTTACCCCCCCCCCCCCTTTAACACCTATTTAGAACCTGAATATTCAAAACTCTTTCCTTACTGGACGTTTTTGACATACAACGAACATATCCCCAAAATTTCATGTTTCTAACTTCAATAACTTTGGTTTGGCGATGATGAGTGAGTGATTGAGTCAGGACATTTCCTTTAATTTATTTTTGATAATTTCACCCCTCCCCATGAACCCCTTAAATTGGATTTATGAAACAAACGGTCGAACACCTATTTACTTATTTAAAGCTGTTTTCGCCCTGAGTTTGATGAGTGAGTAAGTGAGTCAGTTAGGACACTTCCTTTCCTGTCTTTTTCCGCCAGAATTTCACCCCTCTCCAAGGGCCCCTTAAATTGGATTTATGAAAAAACGGTCGAACACCTATTTACTTGTATTTTAAGCTGTTTTTTTCGCCGAATTTCAAACTTCTCGCCTATGTCGTTTAAGAGATACACGCTCCGTTAAGAATCCCTCAACCTCCAATTTTCACCCATTTCACCTCATAATATACTCCACATCGATAAACCCTTAGATATATGTCTGATTATTTTTAATGATTAGTTTATATACCGAATATCACATCCCCAAAGAAACAACTCATGAGATATCGTTATTCAATGAAATGCACGTTTACCCCCTTAACATCTCTTTAAAACCCGAATAAACATAAACCATTCCTTAGTTGACGTTTTCGACATACAGAGAACATATTCCCAAAATTTCATTTTTCTAACTTTAATAGTTTTCGCTGGGCGTGATGAGTGAGTGAGTCAGACAGGACATTTTCTTTCAACTATTTTTACCAGAATTTCACCCCTCCACATGGGCCCCTTAAATTGGATTGATGAAAAAACTCTTGAACACCTATTAACTTATAATTAAGCTGTCTTTTTTCCCAGAATTTGTTGAGTGAGTGAGTTAGTCAGTCAGTTAGGACACTTTCTCTCCTTTTTCCCCCCAGAATTTCACCCCACCCCATTGGCCCCTTAAATTAATTTATGAAAAAACGGTCGAACACCGATTTACTTATTTATTTAGCTGATTTTTTTTCGCTGAGTTTCACATTTCTCGCCTATGTCGTTTAAGAGATAGGCCTACATGCTCCGTTAGGAATCCTTCAACCCCCACTATTCACCCCTTTCACCTCATAATAATACACCACATCGAAAAACCCTTAGACACATGTCTGCTTATTTTTAATGATTAGTTTATATGCCGAGTATCACATCCACAAATAAAACCACTCGTGAGATATTGTTATTCAATGAAATGCTGGTTTAACCCCCTTAAGACCCCTTTAGAGCCTGAATATCCAAAAATCCTCCCTAAGTCCACGGTTTTGACATACAACGAACATATCCCCAAAATGCCATGTTTCTAACTTTAATATTTTTGGCTGGGCGATGATGAGTGAGTGAATGAGTCGGGACATTTTCTTTCATTTGTTTTTCTTCAGAATTTCACCCCTCCCGATGAACCCCTTCAATTTGATTGATCAAAAAAAACTGTCGAATAGCTATTTACTTACTTTAAAGCAGTTTTCCCCCCTGAGTTTGATGAGTGAGTCAGTCAGTCAATCAGTTAGGACACTTTCTTTCCTGTTCCCCCCCCCCCCCTCCAGAATTTCATCCCTCCCCATGGGCCCCATAAATTGGATTTATGAAAAAACGGTCAAACATATATTTACTTATTTTCTATGCTGATTTTTTTTCCGCTGAGTTTCAAATTCCTCGCCTATGTCGTTGAAGAGATACACGCTCCATTAGGAATCTTTCAATCCCTACTTTTCACCCCTTTTACCTCATAATATACACCACATCGGAAAACCCTCAGAAACGTGTCTTCTTACTTTTTAATGATGAGTTTATATGCCGTGTATTACATCCCCAATGAAACCAATCGGGAGATATTGTAATTCAATGAAATGCAGGTTTAACCCCCTTAAGACCCCTTTAGAACCTGAATATCCAAAAATCCTCCCTTAGTACACGGTTTTGACATACAATGAACATATCCCCAAACTGTCATGTTTCTAACTTCAATAATTTTGGCTGGGCGATGATGAGTGAGTTAGTCAGGACATTTTATTTCAATTTTCTTTTTTCTGAATTTCACCCCTCCCCATGAACCCCTTAAATTTGATTTATGAAAAAAAAACTTTCGAACAGCTATTTACTTACTTTAAAGCAGTTTTTTCCCCTGAGTTTGATGAGTGAGTCAGTCAGTCAATCAGTTAGGACACATTCTTTCCTGTCCCCCCCCCCCAGAATTTCACCCCTTCCCATGGGCCCCTTAAATTGGATTTATGAAAAAAACGGTCAAACACATATTTACATACTTTTATGCGGATTTTTTTCCGCTGAGTTTCAAACTCCTCGCCTATGTCGTTTAAGAGATACACGCTCCGTTAGGAATCTTTCAATCCCCACTTTTCACCCCCTTTCACCTCTTAATACACGCCACATCGAAAAACCCTCGGACTCGTGTCTTCTTATGATGAGTTTATGTGCCGAGTATCACATCCCCCAATGAAACCAATCGGGAGATATTGCTATTCAATGAAATTCAGGTCTACCCCTTTAACACCCCTTTAGAACCTTAATATACAAAAATCCTCTCTTAGTGGGCATTTGTGACCCTTGTAGAAGCAGCATACCAAATTTCATTCCAATCCGTTCGGTGGTTTCTGAGATTTCGTGATGAATGAATGAGTGAGTGAGTGAGTGAGTGGTATTTGACAAATATATAGTAGAAGATAGTGTCAAGTCTTTGTTATGCTAAACTCGGTTGACAGTGCTGTGTGAGTAGGTGAGTAACTAACGGGATTTCAAGTAAAGATGCTCATTTTCTATACCGGTAGTGCAGAGCGCAATTGGCATCCAGACGGCCGTGTCTCGATTTGAGCTATGTTGCCATGGAAACTATCTATCTTGCCATTCCTTCATGAGTATATTTTATGATTTGATTAGCCTGTGCTTAAGTGCAAAAGGGCCGAAATCAGAAGAATGAGAAAGACTATCGAAAATTCATGTAGCCAGCGGTTCCTTCTGGGTCCTGAACTATGTGTATGCAAAATTTGGATGAGATTGGTGGAACGGTGTAGATTTGTATACGGAACCAACCCACCCACATACATACATACAGACTTTCACTTTTATATATAAGATATAGTGGTGGCTTTTGGGGGGTCGAATACGATCGTGATTATGAGTCTAATTTTATACACTTTGAGCTGGTTATTGTAGGTGAGCTTTCAGATCGTTACTCTAATTAACAATGTTAAGATGCTTTCTATTTTGCACGGTATACTTTCGTTTTCTTTATATTTTGTTTTTTGTTAATTGAATGTTTTTGTTTGCAATTTTTGATCTTCTCTTTTTCGTTTTTTACCATGGTCAGCAACCCATATTTACAGTCGAATGTGTCGTATTCTACCGGCTGTCACGTTAACTATTATTTTTTCTTAATTACTCTTACTGTGGAATTGGGCAAACTTATTTCAATAAAGTTGGTATTCGTCTTTCACAGCCATTGAATCCCCGCACAAGGCGGGTATTCAAAAGTTGCTGAGTTGGACTAATGGACTAATGGTGCAGAAGAAAAGAGGAGAATTGAAGCTTTTGAAATGTGGTGATACAGGATAATGATGATCAGATGGGTAGATAGGGTAACAAAGGAAGAGGTATTATGACGAGTGGGAGAGGAGAGATGTTTCTGGCGACAGCTAATGAAGAGAAGAGATAGGAGGGTAGGACACATATTAAGACACCCAGGAATAGCAAGCTTAGTTATGGATGGGAGGGTCGCGGACAAGAACTGTAGGGGTAAACCAGGTTTAAAGAGATTGCCTTGGATGTAGGGTGTAGTAGCTATGTAGAGATGAAACGATTAGCTCAGGAGAGGGAGACATGGGGGGCTGCATCAAACCAGTTAAAAAGCTGAAGACTCAAACAACAAAAACAATCAGGAATTTTAATTACTCAGAGAGGCATGTGATGCAAAAGGGTGGTTGGAGAATTTCAATCCCTCTGACGTAACACTGGAAGAGACTGCATAATGTACATCAGCAGCCAAGGTGTGAGGTATTTAACTATAGGTCTATTAATAGCGATATGTTGGCGTTCAAATCATCAATAAGTATGGCCAAATTACATCCAGTATAGCTTAAGTAAGAATACTTTTATTTCCCCGTATTCCGATAGATTTGCCATTCCACTGTGCAAGAGTACAGTTCGCTCTTCAAACAATATTCGCAATTTCTTTAATAAAGCGCAATGACACACACTTAACAGTAGCACGTGTACATTTAGACAAAACCATTTTTTCCCATGGGCAACTGTATGTGGCGTGCTCGCGAGCATCCGGACAACACGATCGTTATGTCTCAGCAGAAGATTGCAAAACCAAAAACGTAATTTTAAAATGTGTTAACATTATGTAACATCGAACCCTGCAGACTTTCACAACTCTATAAAATTCCCATTTTGCTGCTCATATCAATATACTGAATGTATCAGAATATTCAGAATTAAAATGGACCCACCTATAGCCACGATTGCTGAAATAGAATAGACCAATTATCAGCAATAATGCATCGTCCCCATTGTCTTGATCGCGGGCGAGGCCGCGGGTACCTGCTAGTATCAATATATAAGAAAGTATGCAAGCCAATAGCTCTAAACTTTGCACACGTATAGTACCTGGCATTCTAGATTAATTTGAAGTAACTAATATACGTCAGTACTGCCAACATGAATCTAAGCCTGCTAATAGGTCCAATTTTAAAATGCATGTAACTTCTATACCAACTAATGGATTTCATTCAAAAGTGACACAACAATAGAACCTATTATTTCAGATTATTTCTGACCAATATATGTATGTCATTGTTGCCAACATGATTTTACGTGCGCTGTTAAATCCAATGTTTAACTGCATGTAACGTCCATGCTATCCATTGGACTTCAACCAAATTTAGTATTCTGTACCTTAAGATATGGAACTAAGAATATATTCAGTCACCAGGGCTGCCAACTGTAGTTCTCCATTAGACTACATTATGCCAGGTATACAGTATTTCGAACTAATTAGATATTTCGATATTACCAACTTAATTTCGTCATTATTCTAGATAGATCCATATAGATTAAGCATTGGCATGAATCTTAAATTTTAAGAAAAGTAGGCTCTTTAGTTCGTCACGGAACGTCTTGTTAATATTATGCTCTCATGAATTTTTCCATATGTGAAAGAGCTATTTTACTGTGCTAAAACGTAGTGTACACAGTGTTTCGTGCCTTGAATGTGATCAGGTCTGCATAGACCCAGGCGAAACAGGCAGGGCCATACTACGGTGATTAACATGACATGATTCTTATGTATGGGACGAAAACACGAAGTCTGGTTTGCCGAGCTACTTAACCTCACAGAATACCGGTAATATATATACACACATCAAAAAAAGTTTTGCATCACCTCGGTTCCAAGAGTTCCGGAACCGTTAAATACAAAGGGAATAGAGATCAACACAAACAACATTTCAGCTCGTTTTATTGCTCATGAGACCCACACATTGCATGTTGTACCATCATACAGCTAGACTTTCAGCATTTGTGGTCCAGATTGCAGTACACACCACTACCTCTAATACCCAGTAGCACGTCCTCTTGCATTGATGCATGCCTGTATTCGCCGTGGCATACTATCCACAAGTTCATCAAGACACTGTTGGTCCAAATTGTCCCACTCCTCAACGACAATTCGGCGTAAATCTCTCAGAGTGGTTGGTGGGTCAAGACGTCCATAAACAGCCCTTTTCAACATATCCCAGGCATGTTCGATAGGGTTCATGTCTGGCGAACATGCTGGCCACTGTAGTCGAGCGATGTCGTTATCTTGAAGGAACGCATTCACAAGATGTGCACGATGAGGTCGAGAATTGTCGTCCATGAAGACAAATGCCTCTCCAATATTCTGCCGATATGGTTGCACTATGGGTCGGAGGATGTCATTCAGGTATCGTAAAGCCGTTTCGGAGCCTTCCATGACCACCAGTGGCGTACGTCGGCCCCACATAATGCCACCCCAAAACATCAGGGAACCACCACCTTGCTGCACTCGCTGGACAGTGTGTCTAAGACGTTCAGCCTGACCAGGGTGCCTCCAAACACGTCTCCGACGATTGTCTGGTTGAAGGCATATGCGACACTCATCGGTGAAGAGAACGTGATGCCAATTCCGTGGGGTCCATTCAGCATGTTGTTGGGCCCATCTGTACCGCGCTGCATGGTGTCGGGGTTGCAAAGCTGGACCTCGCCATGGACGTCGGGAGTGAAGTTGCGCATCATGCAGCCTATTGCGCACAGTTTGAGTTGAAACACGACGTCCTGTGGCTGAACGAAACGCATTATTCAACATGGTGGCATTGCTGTCAGGGTTCCTCCGAGCGGCAATCCGTAAGTAGCGGTCATCCACTACAGTAGTAGCCCTTGGGCGGCCTGAGCGAGGCCTGTCATCGACAGTTCCTGTATCTCTGTACCTCCTCCATGTCCGAACAACATCGCTTTGGTTCACTCTGAGACGCCTGGAAACTTCCCTTGTTGAGAGCCCTTCTTGACACAAAGTAACAATGCGGACGCGATCGAACTGCGGTATTGACCTTCTAGGCATGGTAGAACTACAGACAACATGAGCAGCGTACCTTCGTCCTGGTGGAATGACTGGAACTGATCGGCTGTCGTACCCCCTTCGTCTAATAGGCCCTGCTCATGCATGGTTGTTTACATCTTTGAGCAGTTTTAGTGACATCTATGAACAGTCAAAGGGACTGTATCTTGGATACAATATACACAGTCAACGTCTATATGCCGGAGATCTGGGAACCGAGGTGATGCAAAACTTTTTTTGATGTGTGTATATATTTCCACAAGGACATCCTCCCGGCATTCCGGGAGACCATAATTTCCAGAATAATATACAGTGTAGGTACATTCTTGGCTCTACAGTACATAATATACATTACGATACACCATATAAATGGTTACGTAGCATGTAGATTGAAGCTCTCAATATGCCCAAGCACACCTTCTCAAGATCATCCTCGATGATGCCAAGCTCTTTCAGGATGTTCACGATCAACTTGTAGATGTCCCCCGAACTACAAAAAGGAGGCCATTCACATTCCGTGCTTTTTGAGCATCCTTTTCTCATTTTGCAAAAATGGGGAAAAAGTAGACTTATGAGATCTATCCGGGAAAATGTGTGTCTGTCTGTCTGTCTGTCTGTACTTCTGTCTGTCAGTCTGTCTGTGTGTGTGTCCCACCTATCAACTCCTAAACGGCTGCAGCTATCGAAACCAAATTTGGTAAGAGTAAAGATCTATACCTGAATACCGGGTGTTAGCCGTGGACGTTACGGCATGACTGCTGGCAGTCGATCACATCCGGGAGGCGAGGAGTTTTGAATTCCCCGCCACCAATCTTGAAGATGGTTTTCTGTGGTTTCCCATCTTCCATCCAGGCAAATGCCGGGGTTGGTCCCTAACTATAGGCCACAGCCGCTACCTTCCAACTCCTCGTCCTTACATTCCAACTTTCCTCCCCAACGGTACTTGTAGCTCACCCATTGGGTGTCCGTCTCGAAGCAGCTACAAAACTGGCGAGCCGAACATGTTCTTGGACACTCCCGGCACTAAAAGCCATAGGTACGCGTATACCTGAATATCTCACGGTCATATTTGAAATCGACGTCAGTGCTACCAACTGCTAAAAAATCGCTATTGATATTTGATCTCTATGTTTGATATCTCAGAAGTTAAGCATGCAAACTATTCCACAATTGGCACACATATTAATAATTACATTCCAGATCAATTTTCAGAAGTCCATACTGAACCCATGTACCATTGGTTCAAGGGGTCGAATCCATGTTTTATTGGTAAAAGAAGAGAGGAAAAATACAGTCTTTAGTAGAACTTAGAAAGATTTTATGTAGAGGACTGGTATAATGTTGTGCAAGAATAAGAGTCCAGGTGGCCCCAGGAGATGATATCATGCGTGACGCACCGATAGGGAGCCGATCATGGCTATAAATAGAACGATAAAAACTTTCCGCTCTGTGTACTGTAAGCGAGAAGAGGTTTCGGAAATTGAGCTTACACAGCAATAAAATGGCAACCTCGCAGTTGTGCAAGAAGAGGAATAATTAGATTTAAGCCATTTGCGAGAATATAATTAACAAAAGAAATACATCATTGTGAATCATTTTGGAATAGAGATTTTTGTGTGGGAAAAGATGTTATAATAATTGCGCAGGAAAGAAGTGCAAACGCAGCATGACGTAGTTAAAAGTTCCCCGAGACCCGAGGTGGTAGGGAGTAAAAATCAACTGCAACACCCACGTATCTGAAGAGCAAATTTTATTTAATATCTCGGAATTGTACGATCGATTTTCATGTGCAAAGAAGTCAGTTTACGTTTAGAAAACGAGCTTTCCAGAGATATAAGTTTCAAAAGTATGCGACTATTGCTTCAAAAGTTAGTTATGAAAAAGACGAGGATTTTATCTTTTTGTCGCCGATTTGTATAAAAGCCCTGGCAGAGCCAGGCAAATCATGCAGTACTTACTAGACCTCGAGAGGTCGTGATACGCTGTATCACCAAAGAACACCCGTAGGGGAGTGGCCGAGAAGTATCATCATAGTATCGCCGTGTGAAGACTTAGTAAAATCCTAGTACAGGATTTAGTTCAACAAGCGTCAGTCTTTATAGTGAGAGTTCCGTATTACAGTCAAAGTTAGGCTGCGAACGTAAAGAACAGGCGATAGGTATTCAAATAACAGTTCAGTTAAACGACAGAAAGTATCGTAACGTTTTGAAGTACCAAGGATAGTGAAACAAACATTTCTAGCAAAGTTCAGGAACCCGATCGGACGAAATAAGTAACGCCTAGTGTACCGAAAACATAGGAACTAGAGCGCAGTATAATAAGAAGTGAGAATTTATTTCAAGACGTTGTCTAAAAGAGACAAACGAACAGTAGCAAACAATAAGCTACGAAGTGAAGGAATAGCAGTAAATGCTAGGGAATCATAGGTCACCGATAAAGTATTCGAGAGGCCGTAAACAGGACAGACATTATCTAGACAAACTAAATAGTGTCTAGAAAGAAACGACTTCGAGCTAGTAAAAATAGAAGCCGATAGTCAGAAAAAACCGGATCTGAAGATTAGCCGTTCCAGGGAGGGGTAGATTGATCGAGACTTTCATCATCTTGCCAGATAGGGAGCCGACGTCTAAGAGTGTCACCCTTGGAAACATGGAAGAAAGAAATCACGTGTGTAAGGCAAAAATCAAAGCCTCAGTGATTAAAAGCAGTGTAATGTAAATATAGTAAAATCTGTTTTAGTGTAATAATTTTTTGTGAATTTGTTTGTGTATGATAAAAGAATACAAAATTGTATTCAATATGTTACCAGTGTTTAAAGTAAATAATGTGTATGTTTATCAAGAAGTGTCATTGTGTGAAATGGAATTAATGAAGGTGGCTTAAACACATTGAGTGGGCAAAAATGAAACATCGCTGGAGAATTCGGTCGGAGACCGTAATATCATGTGAGTAACCATTTCATTATGTTATGTGTTGGGGAAGATTTGCGTACAATCCACCTGAGAACGAAAGAATAGGGATGTTTTTGAATAACAAATAACAGAATAATAGCGCGATCTGAACGATTAAAATTGAGAAAGTAAAAATAATTATGTGAAATAAGTAAATCCCTTGGGGGAAATGTATGAATTAAAATATCAGTGTATTTGATAAATGATTTAAATATGGGAAAGCAAGCGTAATAATAATAATAATAACAATTATATAAATAAATGAAGTTTATGATGAATTATAAAAAAGTAGTAGCTTATGAGCTCCTCTAAATGAATTAATACATGTTATGAACACATGTTCTTAAAGTAAAGCGATTATTGTCACGGGAGAGGATTAATATAAAATTGAGATGTAGATCAAATGTTGATTTTGAATTATCAGTTCATTGAAGGCAACTTGGCATTAAAGTAATAGAGCAATGTAGCGCATTGAAGTAATTTGTCACGCTAGGAAAGCGTTGAACCTAAATATACTCGGTAACACTAATTATGAGGGGCAGTTGGTCGTGGTAATTGAGCTATGGTAAGTCCTCTAAATAGTGATGTGATCACGAGGCCATGTGTGTATTGTATTATAAAAGGGTGCGAAATATTTATTGTATTATGAGCGCAGGTTCAAGGTTAAAAAGGCCGCCCTAAGTCGCGAATGTTATAAGTCCTCCAGTATGGGATATAGTTCCCGAGGCAGTTGAAAGAATCGAACCCAGATTCGTCTATGTTTGAGCCCCTAAATATTTGTTGTTGTATTGAATTATTCTTACCCACCAATGAGGACACTTCATAATTAATAAATTCCGAGTTTATGAGAATAGGTCTAGTGAACCTAAATATGTTGTTAAAATAAGTAGAATGAAAGCCTTGCTTGTTCAAAGAACTGCATTTAAGACACAGCTGTATAAGGCTGAGGGTAGCCCGTCTCTAGTGTGTGAGACATTGAAGTTCCTGCTCTCGTGACAATAAATCACGCTAAGTGGCCCAGGCCAGACCCTTACTATTGATGTGTTGTGGTAGGTCTGAAGAGCCGTCTGTTTGAAGTTATAATGCACAGAGTGTTTGGAGTTTGTTTTAACGACCCGGTCTTCGAACCGAGGTTCTTTTAGATGAAGATTACTGCTTGCAAGTTCAGATCGCTGCTTTCTTATGAGATAATGGTCTTTTAAGACAAATAATAATAAATCCCCAATGTTGTAATTATAATGTAGTGATTCACGAGTTTAGTGAAGACAATTAGATTCCGGGAGTGATCTTAATTTTTGACGTGTTCAAGTAGTCTTCTGTAGCTCGGGAGTACGCAAGTGTTTCCCAATCACGGTAGTGAATTGTTGACTTGAGAGGAATGGTAACCTAAAGAACATTGTGAAAGCCCAAAATTTAAGTAAAAGAGTAACAGTACTTAAATAAGAATTATATATTTTTTTATTATAAGATATATTCATGTAATAGGAAGTGATGTGTTGTAAAAGAATAACACAGTGTATATAAAAAGTATCGAGCCATTTGGAGCTCTTGATTTTATGGAATTTTAGAAGGACACTATATGGAAGTGAAGAGAAATATAAGTTTGTTGGTTTATGAGAAACCATTTATTTTGATTTAACCTTTGTTTTATTAAGTATTCCTTGTTCACTTTGAACAAGTAGAATTAAAGGGTCAGTATTTTATTTATTTAATTTGTTGTAGCGCCATATATTTGAGTAATTAAATGTTTTATAGTAGGAGTTGATTTTGTTTATTATTTTGGAAGTGTATCCTCTATTTAATCCAAAATTAGTAAGTCACAGAGTGGGAGAACATACCATAACCCCGATAATCCCGATTTGAGCATTGCTGGCATACTGCGATTTGCATATTTCATGCTGAATGGGCACAATACATGCCAGTGTTGCCAACATGATTCTAAGCATGCCGATAGGTCCAATTTATAAATGCATGTAGCCTAACTTCAAATCTATCGATTGGATTTCAACCAAGTTTCTAATTCACTGTGTGTAATACAGCAGATATGACTGTGCGTATTGTAAAGAGCCACCAGGACTGCCAACTGTTGATAAACGCTCTCTACATGTTTTAACCCTAATATCAATATATCAAAAAGATTAAAAACCAACAGCTCTAAGCTTTGGAAACGTATAGTACCTGACATTCTACCTTAGTTTGGTGTAACTTATTTACATCAGTACTGCCAACGCTATTCTAAGCCTCCTGATAGGTCCGGTTTTCAAATGCATGTATCTTCTATACTAAAAATGGATTTCAATCAAATTTCGTATGTGCTTTGTGTACCATAATAGTTATGACTACGCTTATTCGTAAGAACCAGCATGGCTGCCATCTGTTAATAAATGATGATGATTGAGTCTTCAGTCTTTTGACTGGATTGATGCAGCTATCCATGACTTCCTGTCCTGAGCTAATCGCTTCATCTCTACATAGCTACCACACCCTACATCCGAGGCAATCTGTTTAACATATTCTAACCTTGGTCTATCCCTACTGTTCTTGCCCTCGACCCTTCCTTCCATAACTAAGCTTGCTATTCCTGGGTGTCTTAGTATGTGTCCTACTAACCTATCTCTTCTCTTCATTAGCAGTCGCCAGAAACATCTCTCCTCTCCCACTCGTCTTAATACCTCTTCGTTTGTAACCCTATCTACCCATCTGATCTTCATCATTCTCCTCTAACACCACATTTCAAAAGCTTCAATTCTCCTCTTTTCTGCTGCACCAATAGTCCAAGTTTCACTTCCATATAGCGCCACGCTCCAGACAAAGGCTTTCAAAAATGACTTCCTAATACCTAAATCTATATTCGATGTCAACAGATTCCTTTTTTGTAGAAATGCTTTCCTTGCCTGAGCCAACCTACTTTTTATATCCTCTTTGCTTCGTCCATCACTGGTTATTCTGCTTCCTAAGTAACAGAAGTCTCCTACTTCCTTCAGCTTTTCACCTGCCAATTTGATCTCCATAGAGGTTTCTGATTTATTTCGGCTGCATTCCAGTATTTTTGTTTTACATTTATTAATTTTCATAATGAATTCTTTCCGTAAGACGGAGTCCATACCATTCAAAAACTCATTAAAATCCTCAGGCTTGTCGGCCAAGATGACGATGTCATCAGTAAATCTCAGAGTTGAAGTTATTTCTCCTTGAATCTTCACTCCCACTTGAAATTTTTCTCCAATTTCCTTCATTGCTTGTTCAGTGTAAGGATTGAAAAGTATGGGTGATAAGTTGCAGCCTTGCCTTACACCTTTCTGAATACCAGCTTCTCTCTCATGTCCTTCAACTCGAATGACTGCCGTCTGGTTTCTGTATAGATTGTATACCACCCTCCTATCCCTGTACTTTATTCCAAAAGATTTCAAAATGTCAAACAATTTAGTCCAATCAACGTTAACAAAAGCCTTTTCTAAGTCTACACATGCCATGAACGTTCTCTTATCTTTCCTTATTCTACCTTCCAAAATCAGCCTAAGACTTAGTACAGCTTCCCTTGTTCCTACATTTCTCCTGAAACCAAACTGGTCTTCACCCAACTCCGATTCTATCTGGCTTTCAATCCTCTTGTAAATTATTCTAGACAGGATCTTTGAAGCATGAGTAACCAAGCTGATTGTACGGTAATCTTCACATCTGTCAGCTCCCACTTTCTTTGGTATAGGGATGATAACATTCTTCTTGAAATCATGGGGTACCTCACCTGTCTCATAAATCCTACACACCAAGTGAAATAACCTGATCAGACCTTCATCTCCTATGCAGCGTAGCAACTCAATCGGTATATCATCTATGCCTGGTGCTTTGTTCCTGCTTAAGTCTTCCAATGCTCTGTCAAATTCTGATCTCAATATTAAATCTCCTTTGGCATCCTCATCAATTTCCTCCTCCCTTTCCATTACACGTTTCTCAATCTCCTTTCCCTTATACAAACTCTCTATGTAAGCCTTCCATCTCTCAACCTTTTCTTCCATATCTGTTACAGGCTTTCCATTTGTGTCCTTAATATTACAGCACTTAGTCTTCTTTTCCCCAAAAGTAATCTTAAACCATCGATAAGCTGTGTCTACTTTTCCTAATTTCAGACAATTATCTATACCTGCACATTTCTCCTTCAACCATTCTTCTTTCGCTTCCTTGCACTTCTTGTTGACCTCATTTCTCAGACGTCTGTATTCCGCTTTATATCCTCTTTATTAGTTTAATCCTAATATCAATAGGCCTATATCAGAAAGTATGCAAGCCATCAGCTCTAAACTTTGCACACGTATAGTACCTGACATTCTTGATTAATTTGGAGTAACTAATATACCTCGGTACTTCCAAAAAGATTCTAAGCTTTCTGATAGTTTCAATATTTAATTACATGTAACTTCTATACTAACCAATAGATTTTAGCCAAAATGGCACAATAATAAATCGAAATATTTCAGATTAATTCTGAGCATCATATACATGACATTGTTCCCAACATGATTTTACGCGCACTGATAAATCCAATATCAAACAGCATGTAACGTCCATACTATTCAAAAGACTTCAACCTAATTTTTTACGTGCATTCTATACTTTAAGAGATGGAACTAAGAATATATTCAGAGCCAACTGTATTAGGTTATACTATTTCAGGTGTAATTCAATTTGCAGTACTTAGAAATGTTAGTATTACCAACATGATTTCGTCATTATTCTAGATAGGTCTATATAGATTGGCATGAATTTTAAATTTTAAGAAAAGTAGGCTCCTTAGTTCGTTACGGAACTACTTGTTAGGTAGATTATATCTCTCACTCAGGTGATGTATGCATGGTCGGTAAATAGCCCCTTTGTCCTCGTACATCTTGAGGAATGACCACTCCATTCGTTCCGTGGGGTCCAGTATCAAACCTCTTCCGTTCTTCCTGTCAATGGCAACGATATCTGCTCTATGGTGACTGGCATTTTACGAAATGCAGTGCACCTCCTCATAAACTTCCCATTTGAATTTCCTCATGGAAGTGGCAATTGATAATCGTACTCTGTGATGGCAGGAATTTCATAATACCTCCCCTTTAGAACATTGAACTGGTTGTCGGCACAGGGTTGTGTGCTGACGTCACCTTGGTAGTAAAACACGTGTTGTAATAAAAGTTGGAAAACTGTCCAAGCCAATGTAATTAATATACGGTACATTATTTTAGATTAAAGTCTTTCTTATGATCGACGTACTGTACGGCGTAAACAGTAACAAATGAGGCCACCATCAGAACTAGAATCCGAATACTCTGCATTCCAGACAAATGTGTGGACCGATTATACAACGAACGGTCCTCAGTCATGTGGTAGCTAATTTGTCAACCCGTGGCACAGGGATATGCTTTAGTGAGTAGTAACCACATATTCACTGATTAATGGCAGAGGATCGTGACGATTTGAGGGTGGCTTTTAGTTGTGCTTGGTAGTGCTTGTATTGTACTAGCACACTGTTTGTTTGAGTCTTCAGTCTTTTGACTGGTTTGATGCAGACAACCATACCTCCCTGTACAGAGCTAATCGTTTCATCTCTACATAGCTACCACACCCTACATCCAAGGCAATCTGCTTAACATATTCTAACCTTGGTGTACCCCTACAGTTCTTGTTCTCGACCCTTCCTTCCATAACTAAGCTTGCTATTCCTGGGTGTCTTAGTATGTGTCCTACCAACCTATCTCTTCTCTTCATTAGCAGTCGCCAGAAACATCTCTCCTCTCCCACTCGTCTTAATACCTCTTCGTTTGTAACCCTATCTACCCATCTGATCTTCTTCATTCTCCTGTAACACCACATTTCAAATGCACACTAGATCCGATGATGATCTTTTGATGATCGAAACTATTCAACCAATTGAATTTATTAATCTCATGTAATTTTTTCAGGGTTAGGGCATAACACCCTGTATAATTGGTAGTCTACAGTTGTGTTGACCGATTGAAAACCATAAATTTCGTTTCGACTGAGAGTTATCAATTAATTGCTAACTAGGCAACACCGGAAATGGCTTCAAAGGTTTCATTTGAGTCATGCAGCATTGACACTGTATAGTTGCGGTTGTTCAACTAATATAGACACTGTGGTCATCAGCTTCGTGTACGTGGGTTTGTGTAAAATATATATTGCAACCTATGATATTGTGGTGTTTTAACAAGTACAGGCGTGTGTACGTGTATATAAGGTGCTTTCGAAAAGTAACGAGCCGGAGGCATAATTACAGAAACCAGTACCTGTATGTTAGAAGTATTGGCCCTGGCTGTTGAGGCACTTGTCCCACTGTGACACGAGGCGGTGAATGGCTGTCTCATAAAATCCCCTGGGCTGCGATGTGAACCAGTTCCGCACGTACAGCTGGACGTCGGCGTCCGAGGTGAATCGTTGGCCCCGCAGAACCCTTTTCAGGGGACCAAACATGGCGTAATCACAGGGAGTGAGGTCTGGACTGTATGGAGGGTGGCCGAGAACCTTCCATTTGAATTTCTGCTGGAGTACCGCGACTGTGTTGGCCGTATGAGGTCGTGCATTGTCGTAGAGCGACCACGGTGGCTATGGCGTTCACTGTCACTCGGCGGTCCTGGGTAATGAGTGCATCAACCAGCTGGACGTTGTCATCGATAATGCAGGGGGGTGCTAACGACACCCCTCCTTCCCTGAAGCGCTTGTGCCACGCCTTGAACCTTGCAAGGGACATGCAGTGTTCGCCGTACACTTGTGACATTCGTCGATGAATGTCCGTTCCCCCTACTCCTTCCGCTGTCAGAAACCGAACAACACCTCTTTGCTCTTCGGTTGACGCCCCCAAGTCACTGTTCGCAATGCGACTGGCAGCGTTGGACGATTGATGCATGCTGCTGCTCGCTTTTTATCGTCACGTGACGGGCTGTGACCTTCCACACTCTGGTCGGAACCACGCCTCGTTACACACGACACGATTAGCCGATGTCGTCACCAGTTTGCGCGTTCCAGCCTCCGCTCGTTACTTTTTGAACGCACCTTATATATATATATATAGTTGATGGTAGGATATGGAAGGGGTCGTCCATGGCCATAATTTAGGTACTGTCCTGGCATTTACTTCCAGTGTGATTGGAAAACCACCTTTAAGAGGTTAAGTCAAGATTCTAATCAACCTCTTGTCAGTTATCCTCACGAGGCTGGGTGTATCCCTGTTGCAGTTCTCAAACCAGAACTGAATATTTAAGCTGAACCGGTAATCAAACCCGGAATCCCGGAAAAAAGCAGTCCTTCTCATCCGCGTTGAGTATTCAAGACTACTGACAAAAATGTACCAAGTATGAAAATAAAACGGTATTTGTTATTTCGGTAGATATTGGTTACCATTTCCTTGAGTGTTTATGATGTCTGGTAACCAGTGTTTCTGTGGTGACTGTAGTGCAGTAATGTGTGTAACTGTACTTATTAGGGTCGGGAATCGGATAGGTGCCTCGGGACTTGAAATAAAGTATTATCCCAGCATTTCTATGGAGGGAATGTTGAAACGTCCGGAGAAAAATCACACAGAATATCTGCTGTCAGCACCGGGGCTCGTACTTCCAATCTCCGGACTTAGCAAAACTCCTCAACGCTGTCGTGGTGAACGTTTTAACGCGCACCGCTACGTGTTGGGTAAAACTGTAACATCAACAAGAGCAATGCATCATGGAGATAGAATTGTAGGAGATTTAGTAATAATAACAACAATATTATTGGTTTTACGTCCCATTTAACTACTGCGAATTTTAGAGACACCGGGGTGGAGGAATTTTGCCCCGAAGGGGATATTTAACGCGCCAGTAATTCTACTGACCTAGCTTCCTCGCATTTCCGCACCCTCAAATACCAACTGACTGCGGCATTAATCGATCCTGCATCCAAGGGAACAGCAGGCGATATTAGTTTCACAGTGACACTTAGCCAGTCTCTATGAGACGTAATAGATGATAATTATACACTAAGTCGAGTAGACGGAATTTTATTATTAACAAAACGCGTTCACACATTCTGGACATTCGTCAGACAATGGTGAAGATAAAATCGATACATCTGGCGTTGTGTGGGGAGGACCGACTGATAATATTAGCCCGCATTCCCGAGGGAAAGTGGTCACAGAGCTGTGCAAATTGCCAGCTTCCACAGACCAAGGTAGAAAATATCGTGAAATATGGCTTTTTCTCGCATTATATATTGTCAAGCTTCCCTTTTTGATGGAGACTGCCTGTAGTAATAGGATTAGCAGCGCACGGCGAGGAAAAAATAACACAATACGACGTAATTAGCAACAGAAACACTTCCCTTTGTTTACGAACAGTGCTCACTTTTGTTTCAATACTTCTGAATTAAATATCCTTAACACACTTATGTAAGGTAGAAAGAAACTTAAATACAGACCTCTTCTTTTTATTTCTCGCTAAACCAATAATGCAGCTTGATGAATTAACGGGTAGAACCACAAGATCATCTACACCTGGCTTACCATGGTGAGTGAGTGGTCAACGTGTCGGACTACCAACCCCAAGCTTGCAGGTTCGCTCCTGGCCATGGTAAGTGATTTCTGAAAGGCGGCAAAAATTACGACATCATGTCATACGATGTTGGCATATCAAAGAACCCATATGAATTCAGTAGACCGTGTTCATAATGGCAAAATTAATCTCGGGAGTTTCCGCCAAAACAAAGTTCCTCATTTCTCTACTAGAAAGCGCTATAGTGTTCAAGGAGCTTAGTTATCTGACCTCCTTGACTTTAATAGTGCTTCAAGGAACATCGAAATTCGACATGCAAGCTACCCTTTGGGTGTCAAATAACAAAGCTCGCAGCCGGCACCCGAGGCCATACGATATTATTATTATTATTATTATTATTATTATTATTATTATTATTATTATTACTATCTACACTTGGGGTACAGGAAGGGGTTTGACCGCTCCAATGATGCAAGTATATATCAGATGAGAAAATGGATAAGTCATAAAATACATTCTAAAGGATGATGATGATCATTCAAGTGCCCGGCGCAAGAATCAGACACTAGCTAGAAGCAATGGTTGGTTGGTTCCTTAGTTTAGGGGCTGCGACAACGCGGTCATGTAGCCCCGTGTACTTTGGGTGTGTGTAGAATCTGTCTGATAACCGGTGTTAATTGTGATGACTGTATTAGTGTGTGTGTGTCTGTTTTTTTAAATTCAAGTAAGGACAGCAACTTTGAATTTTTCAAATAGTTCCTACTTTTGCCACCAAACGCCACCGTCAACGACTACTAGGCCTAGTTCAGAAGTTAGCTGCTAGACGCCACCGCAGTCGGCTCTTGACAACGAACGTAGAAACCTAAGAGCGTTGTTTACATTCTTAACCTATACAATTTAGTTTCACACAGCTGTAATTAGAGGAAAGTTCTTTAACATGCCATAAATCTATGACATGGGACTGCCGGCTTTACTTCCCCTACGAAGGAAGGCATACTGAGGGATTTTAACGCTCTTAAAAAATCCGACGGGTTCGACCGGTTTGGAACCCGCTATCTTGGGCATAGAAGTTCAGCATGCTACCGACTACGCCACCGAAGCCGCTTAAAACCAATAATAACATACATATTGAAGTGGAAATGATACGGGTTGTGTTACTGGACTCCTCTTAGTTTATTCACACAACCGCTGGGGTTGTCTTGTTTCGTCCCTAGGTACACTATGTTTATTACGGAGAATGCTATAACCAGTACCATTTACCTGAGTTATCATTGTAAATTACTTTCTTCTTCTTCTTCCTCTTCTGCCGATTTTGGCCTACTGTGGACCGCGGTGAACAATCGACTGACTTGCCAAACTCTTCTTCTCCTCCCAGAATCTTGTCTTGAGCTACGTTTTTCATGAAACCCTTTACATTTATCATCCTTCCTTGGAAACAATGATTTGTTGAGAATATCTTCTTGAGTGATGCCAACTTTTTTGAGATCTGCTCGCATTTCCCATTCCCATTTTGTGGTGTACTTTAATTTGCTAATGTAAGTGTATATCCTTTTGGTTAACCTACAGTATTGTTGCTCATTCGTGCGAGGTGGCCATAAAATTTAATCCTTCTCTTACGCATCGTGTCCCTAAGTTTCTCCGCCTAGTTCTACAAGTCACTATTTCTCCGTCTCCTCCATAAGCCATCTGCTCTCTGTACTGGCCCCAATATTTTCCTTACGATTCTTCGTTCTTTCTTTTCTAACTCCCGTTTTCTCCGATTTTGTTTAAAATAAGGCATTTAGAACTATAAAGAGCTTCCAGTTTAATCACCGCGGCATAATGTCGTAACTTTGCTTTCTTGTTATAACTATTCAGCGTTAATCGATATGCAGATTCCATCTTACGAGCTCTGACCTTATTGGCTTCCTTATTAAGGCCATGAAGTCGAATCCATTCGCCAAGATATTTGATTTCTTCTGTCCTATTGCTTTTTTCAAACCTTGCTTACAAATATTTCTAATTTCCATGTGTGGATTCAATGTATTCAGTTTCCTCATAAGAGATCCGGAGGCCTGTTTTTGCCACAATTTCAAACAATTTCTCAATCATAATTTTCGCATCATCAATATCTTCCGCTAACACAGCCAGGTCATTGGCAAATGCTAAGCACTCCATACCCAAACTTCGCATTTTAGTGCCTAGATAGGTTCTTTCTACCCCTTCCTCTTTTATGTTTTTTTCACAAGTTCTCATTATTTTCTCCAGGACTATGTTAAATAATATTGGTCATAGATCATCACCATTTCGGACTCCTGTCCGGATGACAAAGGGGGCAGATATTTCTACAATGAATTTAACCTTAGACACAGTGCCTGTGGGGGTCTTTTGTACCAGCGACCTCGTTTTTTCATCAACTCCAAATTCCTCCAAAACTTGAAAGAGAGTCTCGCGGTCAATTGAATCATATGCCTTTTCGATATTAATGAAGACAACTACCGTGTTGTTACCTCTCATAACTCTCAGTCTAGGGATGATTTCTAGATTGTATATTTGATCAACAATAGATCGTCCCTTTCGAAAACGTCCATGATATTCACCTATTTGATGGTCAAACTGTGTTTCCAATATACGAAGTAGAGATTTTGATAATATTTTTTAAGAGGCAGATAAATGAGAATTTCCTCGGTAATTGCTAGGGTTTATTTATTTTTTATTTATTTAATAATTATTAGATACAACCATGAAAAGGTCATTTTACACTAATATTTTAACAATTTCAAATAATATTAACAAAAACAACAACAACAATAACAGGTAACAATTGGCAGTGATGGCAGCGAGGGATAAATCTCGGGAAGGACGCAGGGAATAATTGGGGTAGTGAGTGATTAGGAGGGCGAGGGGGTAGGAATTGAAGATGAAAGGGATCTTCTAATGTTATGTTTGAATGTTCGATAGGGAGAGAATATGTCAATGTTTGGAAGGGAGTTGCTAAGGATAGGTAGACGGTGGAAAATAGAGCGCTTCTGTACTTCAAGACGTGGGCGAGGTATGTGGTGTAAATGGTTCTGGCGTGTTGAACGGGAGGGAACATGAAGTGGGAAGTAGCTTAAGAGCATGTTACATTTTGTGTAACCATTCATAATTTTATGTAGGAAACACAGGTCAGTAAATTGTAGACGGCTTCTCAGGTCGAGTAAATTGAGCTGATTTAGAATGTCGGATTTGGAAAAGTGCCTTAGTGAAGGATTGCGAGCTTTGACAATTGATATGAAGAAATTAAAGACACTGTTCAATTTAGAAATATTGGTTATAGCCGAAGTAGACCAAATTGGAGAGGATAGGGAGAACATATGTGGTGATGTATAATTTAAGTGCAGTGAGGTCTTTAATTTCTGTGAATCTGTATAGAATGCCGAGACTGCGCATTGCGCGAGATTTGATATGGTCAATGTGGGGAGAGAATGTCAGTTTATCATCGTGAATAATACCTAAATCTCTCACCTGAGAAACCGTATCCAATTTATTTCCACATATTTTATAGTCCGCCTGATTTCCAGATTTCAGTAGTGAGAAGGACACATTGAAGCACTTTTTCGGATTTGGAGATAACTTCCATTTGTTGAACCAATCAGTACATGTATTCACTGCTTCCTGGAGGTCAGCGTGGTCGTCAGAATTGGATTTTTTTCTGAATTTCTTGAGGTCATCAGCGTATAGAAAAAGGGAACACGGATAATTTTGCACACATGTGTTTATATCGTCCATATACAGCACGAAGAGAAGGGGTCCAAGGATACTGCCCTGAGTTACTCCTGATAAGACTGGGAGCCAGGACGATACAGACCCTGGAAGCACTACCCGTTGTTGCCTATTGGACAGGAAGCTTTTTAATAGGGATAGGAAGGATCCATGTACGTTGTATCGTGAAGCGAGCTTGTGGAGGAGAAGGAAATGGTTCACGGAATCAAATGCTTTGGCCAGGTCGACGTAGATTACATCTAGCTGAGATTTTTGATCTATTGCAGAAATTATGTGATGGTTCAGAACAGTCAGATTTGTTAAACATGATTTTCCAGGGACGAAGCCATGTTGCTAGAATCATCCTTGTTATGTAAAAGATATATCAGGGCGCATTTCCAGTCAGTGGGAATCTCTTCCTTTTCCCAAGTATTACAAAGTAAACGATGTAAGTTCTCCCCTCCATGTTTGTACATTTCAGCTGTTATTGTATCTCCGCCTGGCGATTTATTTGATTTGAGTTCTTGAATGACCTGATGTATTTCAAGGAAAGTAGGTTTTTGAAACTGCTGGTATATTGTTGATGGGTTTTTGAAAGTCAATTTTTCTTCTGATTCCTCGTCGTTCAAAAGATCCTCGGAATAAGTAGCTAGAAGCTGACAGTTTCCTTCGTCACTGAATGCTAAAGCCATCCTTTCTTTTAAAACAAAGGCTAGGAGACTGATATGATTGTAATTCCTCCTTGAAAGTTCTATATAATTCACTTGTATTATGTTTTTGAAGTTCTCTTACAACTGTTCCAAACAACATTTATCATACTTCCTCTTTTCATCTCGGATTATTTTGGAAGTAAGTTTCCTTTGTTGAAAAAAGACATTATAGTTTCCGTCGGTCTTATTCGACTTCCATCTTTGCCAAGATATTAATCTCTCTTCCAGAACAATGTCGCACTGGTCATTCCACTAACGATGTTTTCTTTTCCTCTTCAGTAATGGCAAACTTTCAGCTGCTTTTATTAAAGATTCTTTGATTTCAACCCATTCATCTAAATACAATTTTGATAATAAAAATTGGAAGTACGGTGTCTTTTTTATTTCAGAATCTCTGCAGGAATCCTTGATTTCACCTTAATTCTACTGCATGGTCCAACGGGGCGAAATTTTACTTTTATCTCGGAGAAGTAAAGATGTGAAAAAATAACCTGAAATAAATCACATGTGATTACGATATAATATATTGTTATGAGGTACTGAAAAAGAAGAAAATTAAGGGGTGACATATTTCGCTTGTATGGATTTGATGATGCTCGCTTGACGAGTGAAACAAGTCATCCCTTAATTTTCTCCTTTTTTCAATAGTCCGTAACAACTTAATTATATCTTAATCACAAGTAATTTATTGCAGGTTATTTTTTAACATATTCCAGTAACTGGAATTATTGTGTGTTGACCGACTGCAAGTTACAATTTCAAACTAAAAGAACAAATGGAGAAAATAAATAAAGTAAATAAAAGACAGGAGGAAAATAAATGCTCTCAACCGTAGATAAATGAGATTGAGGGACTTGGAAGAAAGGAGAGCCATGAAAGACAGATAGAAAAGGGAAAGTGGAGAGGGTCTACCCCAGTGTCGCTGGAAAAAGGGGGTAAACCAGACCCAGCTCAGGAACCCCGCATGGTCGCCAACTCCCGATGTCACCAGCTATGAACCCTTGAAGGTGTAGCACTATCCAGGGTGCACCGTAAGTGGTGGGGCTACACGAACTCTGCCTCCGTTGGGGTCTTCATTCTAAAGGGAGCTTGTGGTTTTACGTCACCGTTAATCTCACGATCATGAGCCACGGCACTTCCATTTAACGAGGAATCTGAACCACATGACGTAATATTTCACTTCGGAAATCTCACATGCACTGATTGGGAGAAGCAAGTAGCTTACCCCCCCCCCCCCCCCCCCAAGGATTACAATCTAAACCTTCATGTGAACAGTATTACTGTCCGGGTGAGAAGAGAACGAGAGTTGACCTAGGGAAATCGATAGAAAGATTGAAACCCAGCACGAGAATGTAAAAGCAACGTTGGAGAGGGCTGAAGCAATGTAATTATCCATTCACGTCCCAAAATTATTGTAAGATGCAGCGTGAAGCAACTAAAGTATCTAGAGCTGTTGAATCTATTTATTACCCAGAAGAGTGCGCATAGGAATGCAGCAAAACACTGACGAAAGACGTAAAACATGACGGATGCGCTAATTGGGAATTGCTTGCACTAGAGAATGGGGGTAGGCAACCCTTTCTGAAATGTTGGCTCAGCCATGAGTTGACTGACAGCTACGTACATCTGGACCCCAGCAGTTTCTATCAACATCTAATTAGTGCAGCTAACATGTTTTCCATGTACTGCCAAAGATAAAGAAAATTGAAAGTTATAGGAAATTATAAAGTTTGCAAGTGTGCGTTGTCATAATGGGGCCAAATGTGGAGGTGTTTCAACAAGTAATTCTGCCCATTTATTTACGAATGCATCTTGAATTTTCTTTAGCAGAATACTTATAAGCATTTTGGTTATCACGATATCGTCTTAAAGCTCTTAGTTCATACTTGCATACATAGACCTGTTTACGAAGCTACAACATGTGCAGATCTCAATAATAACAGTGAAAAACAAAGAAAATTAGCGAACTTGAGATTTTAAGTGAAAGGCTAAAGATATCCAGGAATCTGGTATAATACCAAAAGTTGCTAATGAATAGTATCGAATACGTCTTTGAGATAATAATAATATCGTATGGCCTCGGTGCCGGGTGCAAGCTTTGTAATTTGACACCCAGAGGGTAGCTTGCATGTCGAATTTCGTTGTTCCTTGAATCTCTATGAAAGTCAAGGAGGTTAGATATCTAAGCTCCTTGAACACTAGCGCTTTCTAGTAGAGAAATGAGGAATTTTGTGTTGGCGGATACTCCCGAGATTAATTTTGCCATTATGAACACGGCCTACTGAATTCAAATGGGTTCTTTGACATGCCAACATCGTATGACATGCGTGTCGTATTTTTGCCGCCTTTCAAAAATCACTTACCACGGCCAGGAGCGAACCTGCAATCTTGGGGTTAGTAGACCGACACGCTATGCACTCACCCACCGTGGCAAGCTGTCTTTGAGATAACAAGAGTAGATAGTGAAGAACAATGTGAAAATCAGCCCAAGTTGACACATTCCAACAATATTTACCTTCACGTCCAGTTTAGAGTGGGCGGGGGGCACTGAAACATGCCTCAGGGAACTTCCCCTGTTAGGATTTTCCTAACTGACCTCCGTGGAGAGAACCCATTAGCGCAGCTCGGTATCACCCAAAACAAATAGCTCGACCAAAAATGAATATGCATACTTTTATTTTCAACTCGTAAATGATTAACAAAATGTACTTAACCATGTGTTAATAAAACATTCTTAAAGTAGCTTTTAAGTTCCCTGGAAAAGTAGAAACTTATTAACGATAAGACTATTTTCTTCGTACGAAATATGAAAAAAAAAAATGTTTTTGACCAAAACGTATGATTCATAGGTGAATGTTATAATCTATTGCTTATGGTTAGCAGCACTAAAATCATTCATTCATAACATAAAACACGGTATGGTTGTAAGTACATACTTCGGGATATATTTCGTAAATATTGGATCGATCATTTACGAGATTTTAGCACAGACCATTAAGTTTTTACAAATTCGATTACACCTGGATTAATTACATAGATCCTTCTTTTTATATTATTTCGACACATTATTTAAGCTGCTATTATGTATGTTATATAACATATATTTTTAAAATAATTTTTGTTTTTGTAATTAAACTGCCTTTACCATACACAATATGTCAAATGAAATATAAACACAAATATCTATTTTAATAAACAACCACTGAGAGCTAATTAATTTTGCATCACTGTGTGTTTTTAGTTGACAATGCTTTATTTATAGACTTCCCACAATTATGGACTGCCACATAGAGCAAAGTGTAACAGATGCACATTACAAGAGAAAATAAAACATTAAAATTGACAATTAAACACGCAAAATACAGTTTTCAACAGAACTGCAGAAAGTGTCATACTTATTTCCGGCAACAGATTGCTGTGACATTTTACATGAATAATAATAATGTTATTGGTTTTACGTCCCTTTTAACTACACTGGCTTTTAGAGACGCCGGGGTGCCGGAATTTTGCCCCGAAGGGGATCTTTAACGTGCCAGTAAATCTACGGACACGGCTCCCTCATTTTTGGTTGGTTGGTTCCTTAGTTTAGGGGCTGCGACAACGCGGTCATGTAGCCCCGTGTACTTTGGGTGTGTGTAGAATCTGTCTGATAACCGGTGTTAATTGTGATGACTGTATTAGTGTGTGTATCTGTTTTTTAATTCAAGTAGAGACTGCAACTTTGAATTTTCAAATAGTTCCTACTTTTGCCGCCAAACGCCACCGTCAACGACTACTCGGCCTAATTCAGAACTAGCTACTAGACGCCACCGCAGTCGGCTCTTGGCAACGAACGTAGCAACCTAAGAGCGTTGTTTACATTCTTAACCTATCCAATTTAGTTTCACACAGGTGTAATTAGTGGAAAGATCTTTAACATGCCATAAATCTATGACATGGGACCGCCGGCTTTACTTCCCCTCCGAAGGAAGGCATACTGAGGGATTTTTAACGCTCTTAAAAAATCCGACGGCTTCGGCCGGGTTTGAACCCGCTATCTTGGGCATAGAAGCTCAGCATGCTCCCTCATTTTACATGATATATGAAGCTTACGACATAGTTACATCCTTCGTCATACTGTTAAATATACAGTATATGAATTGGGCTTTTGAAGTGAGATGCTGGAGTAGACCCATTGCACCAATCACTCGACCAATGACATCACCATTTTTCTCAGCCTGTGTGATGTATTGTAACGTGCCACCCCTTATGGCACTTTCGTTAAATGGATTACGGTGGGTAGAAGCACAAAACAATGGTCCTTTTAAAGAAATAGTAATTTTATTGCAGGTCTTAGCAAGTTACAGTACACCGCACAATAAATAGATACAAGCAATTAGTAGTTCACTCTAGTTCCTCTCTGACTGGGAACACTTCCCTTTCACTCTCTCGAGCAGCTGTCCGTTCACTAATTAGGCTGACCTGTGTCTAGCCAGTCTGTCACTCACCGAAATACCTGTACACTCCCTTGAGTACACAAAGTACCGTTAGGCTACTTACGAGTCTACTACACACTGCGCCGCAGGCTCGGAAAGAATCTCACTGGGTTTCGCAATTCACACAGCACTTCAATGCATGCAATAGCCTCACTTGGGTTTCGCAACTTCGCACGTCACGTCGCCACACTACTGTCGCTCAGGTAAAAACACGCACTAGCTCAAACACTGAAAATACCCTCAATTTGAGTATTTAAAAGACCACTGGGTAAATACCCGGGTAAATACCCAATTTATATTTACCTTCCCACTGGGTATTTACCCGTCCCACATCACTAGCTGGGTCACGAATATTCTGGACCATCCCTTTGTCCTCGCAGCCCGTTGCGTAAGGCGCAGGTAACACACAGAGGCAGAGCATAGCCCGGGGCAGCTGTGACTCACGCGGCGAGGCGACGGAACAAACTCACAGCCGTAACAGTATGATGAGGTTGAATACTCGCCTTTTTCTCCTTATCCAGTTCAGTGGATTGGTAGACGACAGACTCGAATGAGATTGTCGAATCGATAATAAATGCAGAACTGTCTGTGTCATTGTCTCCAATAATATCGATTCGCTTTTTACATCCTCATGAGCATTAGTCCTAACATCAGTATTCTGTACATCCATGCATCATTGGATTTTATGCATTACAATATTGTAGGTCTGTATGATGTGTTTATGATTTTCGTGTACGGAAATATATCTAATTAGTGAAAACATCTATGTAATGTTTGAGTCGATGACTGAGGACAGTACGTCGTGAATCTAAATAAGATTTACCTTGCATCCTCTATTTAGTGGCTATTATATAACTGGTTATAAACTCAGTACACTTATAAGGATGTGAATCTTATCTCATAAACTGTGTTGACAAAATTTTGTTAACTGCTACGAAAAAAAGTGTCCGCGAATGCCTGTGATGGCTACAATGAAACGAAAAGTATGTGGCTTTAGCCCTAAAAAACGTTTTCCTCAAATTTTCATTCCTGGAAGCATATGCCATCACAAGATGCGACTGAGCGATTACATCAGATGATAGGCCTTATTTTTAGCCTACTTTTCCCCTTTTTTTAAAATGAGGAAAAAGTAGACTTATGAGATCGATCCGGGCAAATGTCTGTCTTTCTGTCTGTCTGTCCTTCTGTCTGTCTATCTATCTGTCTGTCTGGCTGGCTGTCTGTGTGTGTGTGTCCCCTCCCCCTATCAAGTTCTAAACGGCTACAACAATCGAAACAAAATTTGGTAGGTGTAAAGATCCATACCTGAATATCTCAATCCCGTATTTGAAAATGATGACAGTGTTACCAACTGCTGAAAATTCGCAATTGTAATTTGAGCTCCATGTTGGATATCTTGGAAGATATGAATAGGAGCTATTTCAAAATTGACACTCGTATAGATAATAATATTTCAGTTTAATTTCCAGGAGGTCATACATGGCAGTGTTACCAAAATGATTATAAGCCTGCTGATAATTCCAATTTTAAATGCATATAACTTCTACAGTAACAATTGGAATTCAACCAAATTTCGTATGTGCTATGTATACATTAAACATATATAACTGAACGTATTCTTAAGAGCCACCAGGGCTGCCAACTGTTAATAAATGCTCTCAATTTATTTTATCCAAATACCAAAATATCAGAAAGTATGCAAGCCGACAGCTTTAAACTATGCACACGTATAGTACCTGACATTCTGTATTAATTATGAGTAACTTATATACGTCAGTGCTACCAACATGATTCTAAGCCTGCTGATAAGTCCAATTTTAAAATGCATGTAACTTCTATACTAACTAATGGATTTCATTCTAAATAGGCACAACAATAGACCATATTATTTCAGATTATTTCTGACCAATACATTCATGACTTTGTACCAACATGATTTTAGGCGAGCTGTTAGATCCAATGTTTAACTGCATGTAACGTCCATGCTATCCATTAAACTTCGACCAAATTTTGTATTTTGTATCTTATGAGATGGAACTAAGAATATATTCATTCACTAAGGCTGCCAACTGTAGTGCTGTATTAGGCTACATTATGCCAGGTATACGGTATTTCGAACTAATTAGAAATTTCGATATTACCAACTTAATTTCGTCATTATTCTAGAGAGATTCATATAGATTATCCATTATCTTAAATTTTAAGAAAAGTAGGCTCTTTAGTTCGTCACGGAACTTCTTGTTTGAGTGTGTGATCGCTATCACTTACTTACGTGCAAAGAAAGAACAAGGTCAATCAACCAGTATCGTATTGTTAAGACGCGTAACTGTTATTCAAATTGATTATTAAAGTAGAGCAAACATTCTACAACATTAAGTTACTAAATGGAACATGTTCACATACACTGTACCTTTATGGCCATTTAGCTGCAATAAATTCTAATACACTGTATTGTTTTACTGTAGGAGATGAAATTGGACGCGGAAGTACAGTGGAACCAGTACAAGAAACATGATATATGGGCTACCTTAAGCATTTATATGGAGTGAGTGTGTTTGAGTATACTAAGGGACTGGAGGTTAAAGACACTCCGGACTGCCGATTAATGACACTGTGGAATTTGGAATGACATTCTGGCTGAAAATGGACTGCACCTTAACACTCGAAGACACAATTTCTAGAATGGGGCTCACAAACCGGTGGCAACCTCAAAATCAATGATCACGACTTGCAGAAGTCCATGCACTTTAATCACCTAGGATCCATCGTTATCTCTAGTCTCGATGCTACTTCTGATACCCAAGTGAGGGTAAACGAAGCTTGTGTTGTGGAGAAAGGTCACCGGAGTTATATGTGATAAAAGTGAAATGAAAATCCACAGCCTGCTTCCAGTCTCCGACCGGGTCAGGAATGGAATGAATGAAGCCCCCATCTAGCGGCGAGGATATGAACTGTGCCGGCTGCCGAGGCCTGACGCACTCCTCTGGGGCAATGATTAAATGAATGACAGATGAAATGAAATGATAGTGGAGAGTGTTGCTGGAATGAAATGTTGACAGGGAAAACCGGAGTACCCGGAGAAAAACCTGTCTGCCTCCGTTTTGTCCAGCACAGATCTCACATGGAGTGACCGGGATTTGAACCACGGATGCAGCGGTGAGAGGCCGGCGTGCTGCCGCCTAAGCCACGGAGGCTTTATATGTGATAAAAGTATGCTTCCATATTTAAAGGGAAAAAGTTTACAAGACTGTGGTACTCCCAGCGGTAATCTATGAGACAGAATGTCGCCCACTTACAAAAGGAAAGCATTAGCAGACACTACATACAATGGAGATGTAGATGCTCTGATGGACTGACTCGATGTACCACGTATGGATTAAGGATATTCGACGAAGGTTAGACATCGCTCCAATCACGGAGAAGACAGGGAAGTTCGGCTCCGCTGGTATGGTCACGTACTGAGAACTCAGTTCCTAATCGGCTCTTCAAATTGAACCAGGTGGAATTCGACGACGTGGAAGACCAGCAAAGCGGTGGACCGACAATATAAAGGTCGACATGAACGATGTTGGCTTAAAACCGGAAGATGTCAACATCGTACTTAAATGGAGGAGATGTAGCAAAGCAGCGAACCCTACACTGCAGGATAAACGCTAGGGAGAGAGAGAGATGAATAAGGTTCTTTCATATTGCGCGTCATTTGTTCCATGGCCATGAAGACAAGCATAGCAAGAATTTTCCAAGCGAGGTCAGACAGTAGAGATTTAAAAATAGTGGCCTATCGGAGGTAAGTGGAAGCAATAACTATCTCATTTCATTGTCCAGTGATCACGTCTCACCAGTCATTCGACGACAGAACATACATAAACAGACGTAAACATTAATGCCAAACTGGCAATAATAAAGGTATTTAGGGAAATTGAAGTCGGATGATTAACAAGACCATGCTTTGTGGTTTCTGTTCATATTATCGCAGTTTCATTCCGTTGTCATGAATCATACGCTTGTGAAAATGTTTTTAAAGGGAATTTAGATTAACTGGACAGCTATTTTAATAGCACTCTGCTAGATGATTGATGTGCTACGTAGTTTCCGGCGATATGTGTGGACATCGGTTATACAGGAGGGTGTTCGGGAACTTTTAGTCTGGAAAATCAGGTATATTACAGTAGATTCTGATCAAAGTGTTTAACGTGAGAAAGGTCTTTACTGCTGTAGTTGAAATACAAGTTAAAGTTTAAGAAAATAGCTTTTTGGACAACATTAAAGTGGCTGACAGAGTTCTGTTGAATGGCGGAAAATTATGAGAACAATAAGAGATGTGTGTGGCGAAGGCGAAGTCAATTTGAGTTCTAATGAAAGTACTGTAGTGATTCGATTACCGGAATCTGGCATGAGGGAAGCTATTCTACACAAATTCCAGTAAACGTTTTTTTATATTATTTATTCAATTTACCATTACAAACATGGGTTACTCTAAAGCACGGGTTAAACCGAGTGCTTTACAACAATACATAAAAAACTATACACACTATAATACATATATATCATGTATACACAAAATATAGAGTTCATTGTCACTTATTCACTAGCCAGGAAGGATCGCACAATATTGCATGTAGACAAGAGGGTAGAATGCTGCATACTCCTGTAGATGGGCGGTGGAAGATCCAATTCCTTCAGACTCTTGTGGAGTGTGTGAGGTATGAGGCCGTTGACTGACAAGATTACAGGCACTATCCGGACGCAGTTCATCTTCCATATCCTCTTGATTTCCTCTGCAAGCTGTCTATACTTGGTGATTTTTAGCCTACTTTCGATTTTTGCAAAAAATGAAAGTAGACTTATGAGATCAACACAGGGCGAAAAAAGTGTGTCTGTCTGTGTGTGTGTATGTGTGTGTGTGAGTCTGTGTGTGTCTGTGTATGTGTGTGTGTGAGTCTGTGTGTGTGTGTGTGTGTATGTGTGTGTGTGAGTCTGTGTGTGTGTCTGTGTGTGTGTGAGTGTGTGTACTCTGAATGTCTGTCCCCCCCTATCAATTCGAACACGGTGAATGCGAATTGAACGAAATTTGGTACAAAGGTAGCACTAGCAAAGGACACCTCAGTGTCATGTTTTATATCGCCGCCATCTTTACTAAAACTGAATGGCGGCCACTCAAACGTTCAAAACGTAAAATCAAATAACGACTAACCAAATCATCCGATCTCTACCTAATTTGGTAACAACATACCTTCGTATAGGATGCGTCTTGTGACCAAACTACAAGGTCGTCCGCCATACCATTTCAGGATGGCGGCCGTGCGAATTATGCAAACTTTATAATCCATATCATGGGACCCACCAGTTCCGATTATCGAGCCGAGAATCGTTTTAACTGTTCTAAAGGAAGAGGCACGTTCGAAATTAAAAGTTTATTTTGTAATACTATAGTGCAGACGTGATTTTAAAAAGCTGAGCTGATTCAGTAATAAGACAAGATGGCAGCGGATATCTTGTGCCTGACTTATATTTCACTAATTTGAGTATTGCATGCAATATAGCGTACTGATACAAAATAAATAAACTTTGTATGAAATGCTTTATATATAAATAATATACTCCAGTGATGAAATCGTTTAGTATAAATCATTATTTGCTAACAAGTTCTATGTAAGTCATTTTATATAGAACGATATTCATTGACACAATTAGCTCAGTGGCAGTTGGTCACTAGTCGTGGCCGAGTGCGGTACGTGTGTGCGCGCTGTGTGACCGCATTGGAAGAGTTTACGGTTCCTAATACCGGTGCTTCCTTAGTTCCACGTGTGTACTGACCTTCCGTGTGTCATTCAGACAATACTTTTTCAAGTAGTGTTCCAGATAGGACAACAAAACCAGAAACCCAGAAAACCCCGCTGAAAATCATGTCCAGATACCAGAGAAAAAACACCGTACGCTGCCAATGGGACAGGCAGAGTTCTCGCCCCTCACCAGGAGAAATTCACCGATGGATTGGCGATACCCTCCGGTTGACTGTCGACCAAGTAGAAGCCATCCAGTTAAATGCGCACGAAAAAACCATGTACATCAAGGTAATCAGCATATCTATTTATCAGAAATTGTTAAATACCTTTGCAGATCCTATTAAATTTCAGTATGACTCAGGCGAAATGACAAATGTTAAGCTCTCCACAGCGGATTCCAATTTTACCACAGTGCGTATATTTAATGTCCCACTCGAAGTACCCCCTGAAATTTTCAAATCCGTCCTGTCGAAATATGGCACTGTGAGTGACGTCAGGAAAGAACAATGGTCTTCTGCTTATCAGTTCCCGGTGTATAATGGAATACGTGCCGTCACTATGTAAATCAAGCAAGATATCCCCTCCACTGAGACTTTTGGTGGCCATTCTGGCTATATAACGTATAATGGACAGAAACAGACCTGTTTAATTTGCAATGCTACCACACATCTACGTATTAACTGCCCAAAGAAAATGATTCCCCTCGGTATAACTCCTACACAACAACGACGTGTCCAATACTCGGAAGTTGTGACGCAGCAAACGTCATATGAAAACATGCTTATTGATCAGTCAGCTGGGACAACACCAGAAGTGACCTCGGATACATCTGACGCAGAACTGGTACCTTGCCCTGACCAGAGCTGCGAGCCACAGAGTGCCCCTGTGCTATCGGCAACCTGTATAGCAGCCTTAGAACCAACTATGCCGTCACTACAGGCTGCCACAGAAATTTTGTCTTCACTGCCCCCACCTTCGCTGGTCCCTACCGACTCACTTAAGAATGTTGATCGGGGATCCGAGAACGTCTCTAAGAAGATTAAAACAAATGCCTCGATTGCCGCACCAGCCCCGAAGAATCAAACTGGCTCTACAAACGTTCCCGCAGCTGTGAAAAAGAAACAAAATCTTCATTCTACGTCATCTAGGAACCCACGAACGCTCTCAACCGCTGACAGCCGGCCTATGAATGGCAGTCAAAAGGAACTATCTCAACCTAATTTGACATAGTGCACCAGTATATTTCTCACCTGTGTCTTTTTTTTTTTTCTCGAGTCCAACTTCCAGTATGTCTAGCACAACTTTTATACTTCTCTTAATGGCGCAATTTCTCACTGTGGCCATTGTGAATATCAATGTAATAGAATGCCCTCTGAAATTTCAACTGTTGGAGAGATTCCTTCGAGATGCAGACATTGACATTGCCTTCATTCAAGAAGTTGCTCTACCCTGTTTGCCCATATCTGCCTTCTACAAACAATACATCAATACCGGTAATACGAATAGAGGGATCGGATTCCTCATAAGACATGATATCCCACTCGAAGGTGTGCTATGTCATCCATCAGGACGCATAATATCTGGACACATAAACAATACCACCCTGATAAATGTATATGCCCCATCCGGGTCCAATAAACGTGTGGAACGGAAAATGTTCTTTCAACAGAGTATACTGCCTCATCTGCACGACGTTAAGGAAAAACTTATTCTTGCAGGGGATTTAAATTGTATTCAACGCCCAGAAGATTCCACTAGCTCATACCAAGGTGTCTACCCGGCTCTCAGGACCCTTCTTACCTCCCTACACCTCATTGATGCTGTGGATAGTTTAAGGGTGCCCCTGCCCCATTACACCTGTATAAGTCACAACTCCTCATCACGACTTGACCGCATCTACTTTTCAGAGGAACTTATCCAGCCTATACGATATGAAGTGATACCTGCCAGTTTCACTAACCATCATGCTGTCGTATGTACAATCTCTTACCCCCATCCCATATTTCACATAGGAAGAGGTTATTGGAAGCTGAATTGCTCGCTGTTACTGGAGGAGGAATGCCAAGATATTTTCAGACAACACTGGACTCGATGGGTCCAACAAAAATGCAAATTTCGCGACTGCACAGACTGGTGGGATATTTTAGTTAAACCAGGGATCCGCAGCGTCTTTAAGAACATATCTTACCAACGAGGTCGGGAAAGACGGGATACAGTTGAATTTTACTATCGAGTTCTTCGCCAGCTCCAGCAAAGATCTGATGCTGGGGAGCGTATATATGACCAGATCCGGGAAGTTAAAACCAAGCTCCTGTCTCTACAGCAACGAACGCTCGCTCATATAAACGTGGCTTTAAAAGATCGTACAGTGCTCCCGGACGAAAGTGCAAGTGTATACCATATCGCCAAAGGACAACGTGAGCGGCAACGGAAATATATCCACCGCCTCCGCACCCGTACTGGAAGTGTCGTCACCTCCCCTGACGCTATACGTCGTGAAATATCATTATTTTATCAACGGTTCTACGCTAAGGCTCCCATTGATCCACAGCAGGTGACCCTATTGCTGTCATCTTGCAGTACCCAACTATCTCCGAACAACAAAACTCTGCTCAGCGCGGATATTACGGATGAAGAGATTCACTCTGTGGTTAAACAACTCCCAAACAACCGCTCACCTGGCATTGATGGACTGCCATATGAAATGTATAAACACTTCTGGCCTCTCATTGGCAAAGAATTTTGTCATGTCCTGCGTACCATTCTCCAACGTCGTGCTCTTTGTCAATCACATCACGAGGATACCATAATCCTCATACCAAAAACATCCTCTCCCATGGCAGTTGGTGACTTCCGACCAGTTACTCTGCTCTGCAGTGACTATAAAGTCCTTACCAAAGTACTTGCATGCCGAATGAAGACTGTTCTACCTGATATAATTGGTGATGAACAATGTTGCAGTATTCCTGGAAGAACTCTGTTAACAAACTTAGCGATACTACGGGACCTACACCTAAAAGCCGAAATGCTCCCCACTGAGCCAATGAGTTTTCTCACCTTAGATCTTGATAAAGCTTTCGACCGCATCAGTCATGAATACTTGTACATTGTCTTGCAACACTTCGAATTTCCTGAAATCCTTATTGACTACATTCGTATGATAAATTGTAATGCTACGTCTAGAGTGCTCGTCAACGGTTTTCTTTCCCCTCTGATTCCAATACAACGATCAGTTAGGCAAGGATGTCCCCTTTCTATGCTACGTTTTGTCATTGGCCTTGAACCGTTCATTCGGACTACCCAGGTGAAGCTACAGGGTTACAAACTGTCCACACATGTTTTTGGAATGTGCGCCTATGCTGATGACGTATCAATATTGATCCGCAATAAAGAAGACATCTCCCACATCGATAGCGTCCTTCAGCTCTACCATATCGCCTCTGGAGCACAATCGAACCCCCAGAAAACTGCTTTGCTTCCGCTCAATACTAACTCAGTGATTACCCCACAGCCCTGGTTCCGGATAGTAAATGAGGTGAAAATTCTTGGCATTACCTGGAAGCAATCGCTTCTGGACACAGTGCAAGCAAACTGGACTAAGGTCATTGCCAAAGTTAGGGGAGTCCTGATCCAATTTGGTCAAAGAAACCTCAATATAGTGCAACGGGTCATGGTCCTCAACGTGTTTGCGCTCTCTAAAATATGGTATGTCGCACAACTTTTCCCACTTCCCAAAATGTTTGAGAGCCAATTGGCAAAATATACAGGTTGGTTTATATGGCAAGGATGTTTGTTCCGAGAACAACGGGAACAGTTGTATCTCCCATCCCGGCAAGGCGGGCTAGGGCTAACAGTTCATGGCATGAAATGCCGTGCACTCCTCTGCAAGAACGATATCACCATTCTTTCCCAACATGACACTTTTACGAAAGCGCTATACAAAGATATTCGAAACACAGCCCGTGGTTGTGATAGAGCTTTGCCGAAGATATTTAGGGACCATCAACAGCACCTTCTGGAAACTGTTCGCCAAATGCCTTCAGGGATTGTTCCAACGACGAAAAGTATCTATAACATGTTGCGACAAGTGGTACACTCCAAACCGCGAATAGAGGCCACCACTCTCTACGTCCATTGGCCCACTGTTTGGAAAAATTTTGGGGCTATGACCATTTCTTCTGCTGTACACTCCCAGGTTTTTATCTTCCTCAACGATCTCATCCCAACCGCTCTACGGCGATATACCATCCATCTTGAAGCTTACCCATGGTGTACTATATGTGGTCAAACTGATACGGCGATACACCGCTTCACATCATGCACGTGAGTTGCCTCCACGTGGCTGTGGTGTAAGGGAAAAGTATGTCAACTATTAAATGTGCCCACGGATGACCTTGATGACAGGAAGTTGGTTCGTTTGTCGGTGACCGCCTTCCCCCAAATTAAACAGACTGCCATTGTGTGGATAATGGGCCAATATGTACACTTCGTGATGGACAATGATCAACATTTCTCTTTCCTGGATCTCAGGTATCACCTGCAAAAAGAGCGTTGGAGGCTTAGTGAAAGTGGACAATTGTACGATAAATATGGACACTATCTGGATTTCTTGTGATGTATTAGTATGGTATTTATCATATCTGAAAATTCTGTAATTCTGTAAAGAGCTAATAAAAAAAAAGTGGTAGAGCGTTAGCCTATCGCTCAAATGCCTATGGTTCAAACCCCATCAGAGCTAGATTTTTTGCTTGAAATGTTATATGTTTATTGTTTTGTAATGACTCAGATGTTTTAAAATTAAGCGTTATATTGTGCATATTATGGTGTAAAATATATATTTAATTAAAACATAATTCGCCAGCAGATTTACTCGAGACATCTAGCTGCCAAAAAGGTAACTGCACGCCAACATACTTATTAACTTCCAGATTTTATTGAAAAGTTTCTTCTTCTGGCCGCTAGAATGCACTCGCTCTGTTAGGATTATATTGTTCGATATTTCACCTCTAGATGTCACGACTAGTCTACGTGGGGCTCCATTGATTACTATGCCATTGGCATTCTATGCGCATCGAATTTGAAGAATGACAAGATGATACTACGATACATTTTTACTTTTTATTTTAAAGGGTTTGTAACAGCTTATTTTGCGTTACTTGAAAATGTTATTTGAAGTAAAGAACAAAACGATTTCACATAGTAACTGAGTTCAAGCCGCTGGTGTTAGTTCAGGTATTAATTACTACTTTTATTTCAGGCAAATAGCAATCGAAAATATCCACATAGTTTGTATACACACGTCTCTGTAGGGTCATGGAAAGATTTGTTAATTCAATTAGGGTTTTCGATTCCCGGTCAATGCATGTGAGATTTTCGAAGTGAAATGCCATGTCCTGTGGTTCGGATTCCACGTAAAAAGGAGGTCCCGTGGCTCATAATCACAAGATTCACGGCCACGTAAAACTACAATCTTCCTTCCTTTTTTTTTCAATTAGGGTTGTGAAAGCCCTGCACAACCAGACGTGTAAAGACATGCCTCAACTCAAAGTTGGATGTTGCCCACGGCAGGTCGTATATGTAATAATAATAATAATAATAATAATAATAATAATAATAATAATAATAATAATAATAATAATATTTTTTTTTGGGGGGGGGGGGGTGGGAAGAAATGCATTTACGCACAGAGTGTCGGGCTCCTGCTACTGAGTAGCAGACTACCGACTAAAACTCCCCCTTTACTTCTGAACACTAGCCTGGAACCGTTTAGCACATTAAAACAATAATAATAATAATAATAATAATAATAATAATAATAATAATAATAATAATAATAATAATAATAATAATAATAATAATAATAATGTTATTGGTTTTACATCCCTGTTAACTACTGCTGCTTTTAGAGACACCGGGGTGCCGGAATTTTGGCCCGAAGGGGATCTTTAACATGCCAGTAAATGTACTGACACGGCTCCCTCGCATTTGTGCACCCTCAAATGCCAGCTGACTGCGCCAGGATACGAACCTGCAACCTAGGGCCCAGCAAGCGAGAACGTTACCGCTGAGCCACGCAGCCAGTCCGGTCGATTATTTCTCCAGATCCATAACATTCTTGATATACTTCTTATCTTTCTTTCTTTCTTTCTTTCTTTCTTCAATGATGGTAGCAGTTTTTATCTAGATTGTGGCGTTTGGTAGAGGTAAATCGTTTCTATGGCCTTCAACAAAGAATAGTTCTATTATACTCTTTGATAATAACAACGAGTTATAACTATACTCATACATTTAGGAGAAAGTAGGCTATATGCTCTTTACTGAACATCTTGTTTCATTATGTTTCCGTTCGATATTGGTGTCGTTGGGGACTGCTATGTCTATTATAAATGTAGTGCCATCAACCTTATTTACTACTATGATGTCTGGTCGTTTGTGATCTATCGTGATCAATTGTTTTGTCTTCTTCTTATTATTATTTGCACCAAGTTATTGGTTATAATTGTCCATTTGTTAGCCCATTTTTAGCGTATAAAGTATAAGCTTATGATATGAAATTTTGTCCGTGTGTGTGTTTATATACAGGGTGTTTCTAAATTCTCATTACAGACTTTGAGGGTTTGTAGTGGGGATAAATACAGTTAAGTTTAGCATAGGAACTTGTGTACGGGAACGTACTGTCTTACCGCTACCCGCAAAAAAACGAGCCTTACAGTAGTCGCATATGATGTGTAACATCTGACATAATTCCATATTACTTACTCGCATTTTTTAAAGAATGAACTCATAGTGCTACCTTGTGCCAGCAAATATGAGAGGATTCTCCAATGCATCTGCAGTAGTGACATATACCTGCAACTATATGCGGGAGCAATCCACTGCCTATAGTTGATGCGAGCTGCGCTTTATGGTAACACTTCGGGAGTGATGAACTAAGTGGAAAACTAGTTAAATTAGCCGAAATACCTTGTGTAATGATGAATAATAATTGTAGGAGTGATGTGGTGATAGATGTTGTCTCCTCCGCAGTCTATAACCCACCCATCTTCCCCAATTAATACCGCGACTTATATAGTGAAATTTCAGTTGTGTCGTCCATTGTAGGCGTGGCTTATTTGACAAAGAAGATATTGCCAACCCCACGTATACGGTAAATACGGCTGTGTGTTGTTTGTTTTGAGTGGAGAGAGCGATGTGAGCGCGCTCGCTTCTTTCTGTTTGTATAGAGACATCCTGAAGTAGCTCCAACAGATAGCTTACTACGTGGGATCATTTTGTTATTTATTTCAAATAGCATTTGCCAATAACACACAATTGACTGTTACAAACTCTTTAAAATGAAAATGTACTTTATTATCAACTTGCCATTCTTCAAATTCGATGTGTATAGAATTCCAACAGAAGGCAAATCAATTGAGTCCCACATATAACAGTTACGACATCTGGCGGATAATTTTCGCATACGATATCCCTATTATTTTGTGTTGCGATTGTTGATACTCGTATTCTAAAGGCAAAACCCTAATAGCAGCGTTTCGATGTAAGCTTGTTTAAAAATGGATTGTGGAAATTGTGAAATTACGATTTGCAAATATAATCAAGATTATTACAAAGATGGCACTGTTTTATTGAAATTGTTGCAAGAACATCAACTTATATCAATATCAATTCCGTGCCCAAAATGTGATCGTGAGTTGGAAGTACGATGGATTGAAGGAAAGCTGAAACCAATGGTGACTTGTAACCGTAAACAGCCCGGTAATATCGGCAAGAGGTGTAATTTTAAGAAGGTTGCAACCAAGGAAACATTTTTTGAAAATTCCAAAATACCGATACCGATAATAGTAAACTTCTGCGTTCTTTGGTGCCTCCTTCCCAACCCTAGACACCAAACAATACGGCAAGAACTTAAATTGGGTCATGAAAGTGTGGTCGACTGGTCTTCCTTCTGCCGAGAAGTGTGCGAGGATTGGATGTATCGCAGCAGGGTACCCATTGGAGGACCACAAGTAATAGTTGAGATCGACAAGGCTAAATTTGGAAAGAGGAAGTACAACAGGGGTCGCCGAATCGAAGGCCAGTGGGTTTTTGGTGCCGTAGAACGAGCCAACAAGAAGAAGTTTTTTATAGTTCCAGTAGCTCAAAGTCTCCCACTTCCTTCAGCTTTTCACCTGCCAATTTGATGTCCATAGAGGTTTCGGATTTATTTCGACTGCATTCCAATATTATTGTTTTACATTTATTAATTTTCATCATGAATTCAAGTTTCATCGCTATCGGACGAATGGTATGTGAACGCATACAGGACTTTGTTGAAACGCTTCGCCCGTCGTCGCTCATTTGTTGAATCTACTCGTGCGCTACCTATTGTTAAGTAGATTTACTAAGCCGGACACCTTCCCTGAAGTGTACACAACATCTCACCCAAGTTTCATCACTATCAGACGAATAGTACGAGTATATGAACGCATACGGGACTTAGTGGAAAAGCTTCGCTCGTCGTCGCTCATTTGTTGAATCTACTCGTGCGCTACCTATTATAACATGGATTTGCTAAGCCACAAACCTTGCCTGTAGTGTACACAACCTCTCACCCAAGTTTCATCGCTATCGGACGTATGGTATGTAAACGCATACAGGACTTTGTTGAAACGCCTCGGCCGTCATCGCAGATTTGTTGAATCTAATCGTGCTTTAGCTATTGCTAAGTCGATTTACTAAATCAGAAAACTTCCCTGAGGTGTACACAACATCTCACCCAGGTTTCATCATTATCAGACGAATAGTATATGAAGGTCTACGGGACTTTGTTGAAACGCTTTGCTCGTCGTTGCTCATTTGTTGAATCTACTCGTGCGCTACCAATTATAACATGGATTTACTAAGCCAGACACCTTGCCTGTAGTGTACACAACCTCTCACCCAAGTTTCATCGCTATAGGACGAATGGTATTGAACGCATACGGGACTTAGTTGAAACGCTTCGGCCGTCGTCACTCATTTGTTGCATCTACTCGTGCGCTACCTATTGTAAAAAGGATTTAGTAAGTCAGAAACATTTCCTGGAGTGTGCACAACAATACAACCAAAGTTTCATAGCAATCGGATGAATGGTATATGGACGCATACGGGACTTTGTTTAAGCGATTCGCGTGCCGACACTCATTTGTTGAATCTACTCGTGCGCTACAACTTTCATATTTATTCACCTTTTAAACCTTCTCTTGACTTCCACAAATTATTCAAGACCAAAATTAGCCAAATCGGTCCAGCCGTTCTCGAGTTTTAGCGAGACTAACGAACAGCAATTCATTTTTAGTCTATTTTCAATTTTGAAAAAATAGGCTTATGAGATCACCTTTTGTCCGTGTGTGTGTGCGTGTGTGTTTGTGTGTGTGTGAGGTGTGTGTGTGTCCCCCCGTAATAAAATCTAAACGGCTGGAGCGATTTCAATGAAACTCGGTAAGTTCATAGCACTATTCCCGGTGACCTCGACCGTGCCCTTCAAATTTTGTTACGTCTCGCCAATCCAACATGGCGGCTGTACGAAATATTTCACTAGCATTCAATATCTCCGAAACTATCACCGATATCGCCCTGAAATTATGTACGGTGATAAAGGGCACTACTGAAAGTTCACCTATGAGACTTTCAAAAACCAGGTGACTAAACAACCAACATGGCGGTCAAGCGAACTTGAGACTTTTAAATAGACTTTTCTCTCGATTTAAATATCCAAATGTAATGAAACTTGGTACAGAAAATGTTTATACACATTGTAAAGCACTGGAGTATAATTTAGTTCAATTGTTTACATAACCTCAAAATGGCGGCTGTACGAAATATTTCACTGACATACTATATCTCCGAAACTATTACATATATCACCCTGCAATTTTGTACGGTGATAAAGGGTACTGATACAAGTTTACCTATGTATATTTCATAAACCTGTAAAGTACAAAACGATCATGGCGGCCAAGCGAATTTGAAATATTTTAATAGACTTTTCTCGTGATTTAACTCTCTGAGAGCAGTGAAATGTGGTACAGTAAATGATTTTGCAGATTTTAATAAACTGCCATCTAATTTAATTCAATTGTTTACATAACCTCAAGATGGCGGCTGTGTGAAATTTTAAAATTAAGTTTTTATTTCTTGTGTCGTAATCATGCGATCGAAGTGAATGTTTGAATGATGAACCTAGGCAATAATTGTCCTTGAATGGTACATAACTCTATGGCCTATACATATAACAATCCTAAATGGCGAGCTTCCGAAATATTTAGACGGTTCTCAATATCTATGAATCTTTTACAGCAACCAAACTGATTTTTTTTATGTTCATAGACACTATGAGCATATGTTCACCTTTAGGACTTTCAGTAACCTGGGGAGCACAAATCCAACATGGCGGCGACGCGAAGTATAAATATTTAAATGGACGTTTCTCGCGAATTAACTATCCGAGTGCCGTGAAACGTTGCACGTTAAATGCTTATACAAATGTTGATCCACTGGCATCTAATTTATTTCAATTGTTTGCATAATCACAAGATGGCTGCTGTGCGTAATTTTAAAATCTCGTTTTTACTTCTTGTGTTCTAATCATGCGATTGAAGTTTGAATACCACACGTACACAATAATATTAATGTAATAGTACAAAAATAAAAATCCAACCTGGCGACCATCTGAAATATTTAGACGGTTCTCAATATCTACGAATCTGTTACAGCAATTGAACTGAAATTTTGTATGTTGATAGTGGCAATTAACATGAGCAGGATATATGAAAATAGGCTGTATAGTTCTTCATGGAACTACTTGTTATATATATACTAGCAGAAGTTTGAAAAATCAGTCCAAATGTCCTGCCATTCCTACATTTCTTATACTTAAATTATAAAATCTATTCTAGTTTCATTTCTTTCTTTCTTTCTTTCTTTCTTGCAATTCAATTGAATTTTAAATTACATTCTTAATCTTTTTACTTTTTATTTGTTTAATTAGGTCTTCTTCTTCTCCTTTCCGATGAGGCCTGCTAGGGACCACGTGCCAATTTCAATTCTTCACACTTTGTTGTTTTCTCTTCCGTTCCCTCCAGTACTCCTTCATCCGTTCACTATGCTGCTTCTTTCTGTCCTCGGACCAATTCACACCAGGTTTCTTTGGCAATCTTCCTTGGAATCCTTTCAAACTTAATACCCTTTTTCTAAAGATCTCTCTGTTCACCGTTTCTTCTTCACTTATATTATTACCGACAGTAGTGGCTACGCGGGCTAAAGCGCTGCGTTAGGTCAAGGGGCCAAGCTCTCTGCTGACTCGGTAGACGCGTGGGTTCGAGCCCCATCGTCGGCTGTCCTTGAAATGGTTTTCCGTGGTTTCCCATTTTCAACACCAGGCAAATGCTGGGACAGTACCTTCTGACAGGCCACGGCCGCTTCCTTCCACATCCTTGCCCAGTTTCATTCATCTTCATCCATTCCTTCTCTCATCCCGACGCGCAGGTCGCCCACGGGCGTCGACTAGAAAGACCTGCACTCGGCCTCTCAGGAGGCTACACGACAAAAAAAAAACTTATATTATTTCTTTCTAAATCTTTCTTTACTTCTTGAATCCAGCTAGCTGTTGCCCTTTTCTCCCAAAGGTACTTGAATACCCTTTTTGTTAATCTGGAATCATCGATTCTGTAAATATGTCCAAAAAATTGCAATCTCCTTTTTCTTATCGTTTCTGTTATATTTTCTATGTTCATGTATATTTCTTCATTAGATCTTAATTTCCATACTTCTGCTGTTTTCACTGGGCCTAACATTTTCCTCATGATTCTCCTTTCTAGTACTTCAAGTGTATCTAATTTATAGTTTCGTACCAGACATTCACTTGCGTATAGGCATTCCGGTTTCACCACTGTAGTGTAGTGCCTTATTTTAAGATTTTTAGATAAGCACTTTTTGTTATAAAAATTCTTAGTGATACCATATGCTCTTTCCATCTTGTGTACCCTTTCTTCTACCGAAGATTTTTCTAAACCATTTTCTTGAATTTTTTCTCCCAGATATTTGAATTTCTTTACTTTTTCCACTGGACCAATATCTGTTGCCAAATATTTTGAAGCGTTCTTGATGTTTGTAATAAATTTAGTTTTTTCTACGGAGATTCTCAAACCTGTTTTGTTCCTGTTTTCTTCCAAGAAATTGATTTGTGTTGTTGCACTTGTTAGGTTTTCTGATAATATAGCAAAATCGTCTGCAAATGCTAGGCAACTTATTTCAATGCCTTTGTTTCTTCTCCCCAAAGTTACTGGCGAAATGTTATGTTCTTTTAGCTTTACATTCCAAATTCTTACAATTTTCTCTAAAACACAGTTGAACAGAAGGGGTGATAAACCATCACCCTGCCGTACACCTGTATTTATCTTAATAGATTTTGATAACTCACCCATAAATTTTACTTTTGAAATCGTGTCAGTAAGGGTTTCACGTATTAGGTTTGCCAATTTAGTTTTCACTCCAAATTCACGAATTGTTTTATCTATGGTTTCTCTATCAACCGAGTCAAAGGCCTTTTTTAAATCTACAAAAGTCACAACTATGTCCTTTGAATTCAGTATCCTATGGCGAATTATGGATTTTAAGTTAAATATTTGTTCTGAACAAGATCTACCTTTTCGAAATCCAGCTTGATACTCGCCCAGTTGCTTGTCAAGTGATGTTTCTACTCTATTCAGCAATATTTTTGGAAATACCTTGTATGCAATTTGAAGAAGAGAGATGCCTCTATAGTTATCAACGTTTTGTTTGTCCCCTTTTTTATGCAATGGGTGTATTAGAGCCACTTTCCATTCCTCTGGAATCCTCTCTGTTCTCCAAATATCTTCAAAGATTAACTGCAGCTCTTCAATGATTTTTGATTGAGACCATTTCAAAAGTTCAGCTGTTATAGAGTCCTCTCCGCTAGCTTTATTATTTTTTAGATTGTTAATTGCTTCTTTAATTTCTTCAGCATTGGGTGGTATATCTTCTTCCAGATTCTCTGTTGCTTGTGAGAATTCCAACTTATGATCTGGTTCAGGACAGTTTAAAAGTTGATCAAAGTGCTTTGCAAGTATTTCACAGTTCTCAACATTGCTTAGGCCAAGTCTACCATTTTCATCTTTAAAGCATATGCTAGGCGCTTGATACCCCTTTAATTGACTCTTAAAAGTCTGATAGAAGTTTTGAGAGTTATTTTTAACAAAGCTGTCTTGCAGGTCAGTAAGTTGTGATTTTTCGAATGATCTTTTAACTTCTCTTATTATTCTAGCAGTGTCTTTCCTTTGCTGTTTGAATTGGTCATAATGGTCCGTCTTTCCAGAGCATTTCCACTTTTTCCATTGTTTTGTTCTCTCTTGTAACGTATCCTCACATACTTGATTCCACCAAGGTTTCTTCTGAGGTTTGGCTAGCCCAAACGTCTTCTGAGCTGCGTTGGTTATTTCTTTAGATAAATCTTGCCACTTCCCATGATGAGTTACTTTTATTTCTTCCTGAAAATTTTCCAATGTTTCTTGTGTAATTTGAAGTCTATTTGTGTTATATTTATTTACTCTTTCCCCCCTTTTGTGGTTTCTGTTGGGTAAGAATTTGAGTTTAATTTTAGACAAATAGTGATCAGAGTCAAATTCTCTGCTTCTTATAACCTTGACATTCATAATTTCGTTCATGTTTCTTTTGGATATAGCTACATGAACCAGTTGAAATTCACCTAGTATTGGATTTGGAGAAATCCATGTTTTAGCTTTTCTTGGCAATTTCTTGAAGAAAGTTGACATTAACTTAAGTTGAAAGTTTTTACAAATAGTAATTAATCTCATCCCATTTCTGTTTGTTCTTTGGTGTGCAGCATATTCTCTCACTATTGGTCTATGAATCCTCTCTCTTCCTATTTGGGCATTGAAATCTCCAAGTAATATCACCACATTTGATTTCGGAATTTTAGATATTTCATCATCTAGGAGGTCCCAGAATTCCTCTACTTTATTTGGGTTCTTCTTGTTGTCTTCGTTTATTGGCGCATGACAATTAACAAAAGTATATATTTTATTTTTGCATTTCATTGTCAAAAGACACATCCTTTCTGAGCGTGATTTGAATTCAGTTACATTGGCTAATAGATGTTTATGGACATAAAAGGCTGTGCCCAGGAGTGGCATTCCTTTCATAATTTTAATCGCAGGTTTACCTTTAAAGATTCTATAATCTTTCGTTTCTGTCACAATCTCATCCAAATATCTTGTCTCTTGTACTGCTATTAGGTCTATTATTCTATTTTTTATTTTTAACTTTTGTGATTTTTAGCCTATTTTCAATTTTGAAAAAATTGGCTTATGTGATCACCTTTTGTCCGTGTGTGTGTGCGTGTGTGTGTGTGTGATTCGTGTGTGTGTGCCCCCCTAATAAAATCTAAACGGCTCAAGCGATTTCAATGAAACTCGGAAAGTTCATAGCACTATTCCCGGCGACCTCGACCGTGCCCTTCAAATTTTGTTGCGACTCACCAATCCAACATGGCGGCTGTGCGAAATATTTAACAAGCATTCAATATCTCCGAAACTATTACCGATATTACCCTGACATTTTCTATGGAGATAGAGGGAACTACTATAAGTTGACTTATGTGACTTTTGAAAACCTGGTAACTACAAAACCAACATGGCGGCCAAGCGAATTTGCGACTTTTAAATAAATGTTTCTCGCGATTTGACCAACCAAACGCAATGAAACTTGGTACAGTATATGTTTATATACATTGTAATGCACCGACATCTAACTTCGATCAATTGTTTACATAATCACAAGATGGCGGATGTGCGAAATATTTCACCGGCATTCTATATCTCTGAAACTATTAGCGGTAAAACCCTGAAATTTTGTACGGAGATAAAGGGCACTACTGGAAGTCCATCTATAAGACTTTCAAAAACCGGTTAATTACAAAACGAACATGGCGGCCATGCGAATTTGAAAGTTTTAAATAGACCTTTCTCGCGATTTAATGTTCCAAGCGCACTGAAACCTGGCACAGGAAATATTTATACACATTGTAATCCACTGGTATCTAATTTAGTTCAATTGTTTACATAACCTCAAGATGGCGGCAGTGCGAATTTTAAAATTAAGATTTTATTTATTGTGATGTAGTCATGCGATCGAAGTGAAAGTTTGAATAATGAACCTACGCAATAATTTTCCTTTAATGGTACATGACTCTATGGCCTATACATTTAACAATCCAACATGGCGACCATCCGAAATATTTAGTCGGTTCTCAATATCTACGAATCTATTACAGCAATCAAACTGAATTTGTGTATGTTGATAGTGGCAATTAACATAAGTAGGATATTTGAAAATAGGCTGTATAGTTCTTCACGGAACTACTTGTTTAATTTTGTATTTCTTTTAGTTAATTCATTTTAAAAATGTTAAATTAATTTAATTTATAATTTGAAATTTTCAAATTAATTTAATTTTTAAATTCTTAATTTTTCAATTATTTTTAAATCTTTTAATCTGTTGATCTTTTAATCTTTTAAATTTAAATTTAGTTTCCATTATTTTATATCAATTAATTAGATTTATTAAAAATTTATTCTTATTTTAATGTAGCTATTGTTAATTATTTCGATAATAATCAGTTTCGTTCCACTGTAATTGACTACTGTAATATGTCAGTGCAAATGACTTACTTTCCCTATTTTCAATTGCTTGTTGAAGTTTATCAATTGATCTCTTGCTCTTTCGGCGTTATGATCAGAATATCTTGATGGTTTGCAGATTTGACGCACACAATACACTCAGTTCTTGAATTCGTTCTTCTTCTTATTATTGTTACTATTTCTTGAGAACTCTTGAATACTAATGAATGACAACTACGAGCTTGAGCATACCCTCCATTACTTAAAGAATTTTATTCTAGACCTCTGAAAGAGCGCCTTATTGCCGTGGCAGCGAGAGAATTTCATTGCATTCCTTAGCGTTCAAGCTTCGAGGCGAGGATTTATCTGCTAGAGCGGACACTGAAAGAAGGATTATCGTGCCCTTCTTCTCATTTGCAGCTTCCTCTTATACAATCGAGCTGTTGTATAAATGTTCGTAGTTCATTGGAAGTAAATAAGTGCTGAAGTAGAGAAGTTGAAAAGGTATTTGTAATGTAAAGGCGTTTCACATCTTGATATACCGTATGCAACAGTTAAGTAGGCTTATACGTGATATTATTTTCCCACATTTCATAAATCAGGGATGATATTATAGAAATTTGCATCTTTCACCCTACGATACTTAAATACGTAAAATTTACGTGTATGCCACTCAATAACTCACAATTTCCTCTATATCTGTCCACAAGAGTGCTTACATTGGTCTACAAAAATGCTTGGATCGAGATGGTTTCTATGTTTAAGATTTCAAAGATGTAATGGGTTTTGAAAAAGAACGTTGCTGTCTTTATGTAAAATAAAAAAAGGTCCCTTTCGTCACGCCGGAGGGCGGAGGTAGATAGCACCGGGAAAAGAATAGTACATTATGCAACGAGCCTATAATGGCTATAATTAAGACACGAGTATTTTTATAAAACGAGCGTATGCGAGTTTTATAATTTCCATACGAGTGTCTTAATTACCATTATAGGCGAGTTGACGACTGTTTATGTTCGACGATAATTATAACTTTATTATATGTTTTAACATAAATATTCATAAATATCCGTTGAGAGTCGGCCACTTGAATTTTGTGATCGGAGAGCGAGCGCTGAGTATCATATCTCTGTCTTTCAAGATCTCTGAACGACCGACGCATGCGCTCTGTGTGCTTGCAATGTCATATTATGCAGGCCATATGTTTACATCTGCCGTCCCTCAGTAATATTGTCACCGGAGTCGTTTGAAGGCAATGCGCTGTGTAGAAATTAGGGTTGGTGATATTAAGGTATAGTGCTATTTCTTGTCTCATATTCGCCAGTTTATTTACGCGAACATATGGACGGTGCGTATTCCATGTCGGTAATTTATTATAGTTCGATGTTGTGTCAAGTCCGACATGTTGGATTTTTAGCGCATGCGCGAAGGTATCGTTACCTAATTGGTCAATGAACGAGCTCTGATTGGCTGGAGAAACTGTATCTTAATGAAAAACAGTGTTATAATGACCATCATTATGATACAGTTTTCTGACACATAATAGTGAGGGTCGAACATAAAAAATATTACGAATTCACTAAATCTGTCAACTGTTGAATACATATTGTACCCATTTGATTAATTTCCATGGAAAACATGCTTCTGCCTCCAGCCAGCATCGGTCCTCAGGCGTGTACCGTCCTCCCACTGAGCAGTTGCATATTTTTGATCTGAGACTAAAAGGTATCAACTCTACAATAATAAAGCACAACTCTATTCTAAAGACTTTAATTAATCTCTAAATCATTGCTTCAAACAAACAAAAACACAATCCCAACAATATAACACAAAACAATGCAAAATTACTCCTACAATCCACTAATATTCGCACTTTATCCCAGCAAATCCCAATGATTATTCATTCATTTACCATGAGATTGACATCAAAATTCATTCTCAAGTGCGCTGCTGCACAGGTAAATTACACATAAACTGTACTTATATTCTTATGTCACCTGTTGTGACCCCTTTAATTTCACAATCTTAATTGTTTACTCTCAACACATCCTAATTTACATTATGCGTACAACTGTGTTCTGTATCTCTCTTCCCACCAAATGCTTTACCATGCATTAACCAATTTATGGGTTGCACATCAAATTTACTTGCAACTCCACAGTTACTTGTAATCATACCCCTTTCTGCAGTTCCCTTCTGTAGTTCACTTTCTACAGTTCCACTGTATGCTGTCATGAGTTCAATTTCAAAGATTCCGTTACCGCTGTGTCGGATGGTATATTATGCTACCCTTGCGTGGGCATAGCCTATGGCATATAGTGTCGACCTTTAGAACAAAGTGACAATGCCAGTATAAAAATGCAACTTTCAACAACTCATAAGTTTGCTAAATATTACATCATCAGGATGATCCTTAATTATCAATGTGTTTCAAACCACACAAATTCATTATACAATACAACAATGACTCTTTTTATTACAAACAGGGTTTCAAAGTCTCTCCACTCTAAATGTCAAGCTTCAAGGGGCGTTTAAAAATCTCACCCTCGGCCCTTCCTGTATAATGGGCTGAGTCGGGCGGTAACGAAACACTTGTTCCGTCCTTTACTAGCTTCCCTCTCGCTTTATCTCTCGCTTTATCTCTCGCTTTATCTCCAAGCAGTAACAAGTGACTTTAAATACAATAGTGCCGTCTCACTGATCTACACATCCCATATGATTTAACTAAACTGTATGCAAGATAGGGTATGGACTTGTTTAAACATTTATTCCAACCTTAGGATATTAATAACTGGCCTCAACAGGTCCATTTACAATATATGAAGGAACGAGATTCATTAATCACTGGTCGAACTGGCTAGCCGGCATCTTATTAAATGCTACGGTCAGGTACATCCTGCCGCCAACAAAATTCACTTCCCAGGAGCTGAATTATTTCAATAGCTAGTTCTCGGTCGATATCAGGTGTCATGTTGAGGTTTCCATTGTTATCCTCCCATACACCAATGGATTCGAACCCGGAACATTTCATGGCAATCCACAGAGCTAGGGTCAATCACTAATTACGCTCTGGCCACAATAAATATCTCTGTATGCCCTAGGCTATACGAGATTTCACACGTCGAATAGATTACCTGGCTCCCCTGACCATTGTGCTATGATCCCGTCCTTTAATTAGTAAGATAAATCTATCAATTACTCTTACAAGCTTATTCACAAGCTGCAAATTCAATTCTCTATTAAACTCTTCCATTTCCTAGATTCTTGCATATTTATTTCCATTATCATAATATACTCTGATATTAAATTGCTTTGCTTAGCCCTTCATGTATAATATTACTGCTTCGATAGATAAATATTCCAATTAGCATATATATTTTTCTTACAGCCATTTTTCCCTGATGTGCATTCGTTTATTCTTATTCTTCTTCTTCTTCTTCTTCTTATTATTATTATTATTACTGACATGAATTACCATAACCGACTCAACATAACCTTTTACAATAACCGAACATCCGTGTTCGTTACGTTAAGTTTTTATGTAACTGAATTGCCATTTTACAATAGTGGTAACGATTTATCCACTCAATGATGTACAAAGACACCTTAACTTGACTAAAATCAACACAACAATAATATCTTGAGGTTCTACCTCCTAAAATTGACTCTTATTGGCATATTCTATAAATTTTGAAATCACTCAGCATACAGTGGACTATAATTGCTACAAAATCATGGTTTTTGGGTACTTACATTAGTTAATCCGGTGGTCCAACCACGCATTTCTTCCAGTAATGCCCGCCATTATTTGCAAATTAGCAAGGCATTCTTACACCTCTCACACACATTATATATAACTTTTGCCTTACAAAACACACGGCACTTTTCTTTTCCATGTTGAAGCTGTCGCTTCCTTATTCACACAACACGTTATAGCACTTGTTACACTATTAATTTTACATATATTTAACAGATCATCACTAAAATCACACGAATGCTTATGTACATTTCTTAATTGTTGACCTCTCCGTGCAGAATATCAAAAATGCAGGCCCTGAAGATCTATTCTTCACTGCTATCCGCATCTCGATTGAAAGTCTCGATTCTCTGCCTACGTATTCCTATCGGTCCCCCAAACTGTCTATCAATATCTATCCTTAGATAAATTTCTTGATATCGCATAAATATGCTTGCATATCGTCCTGAGCATTAATTACATTGGTATTCCGATGAAATTTCACCAATCGCATAACACAGTTTATCTCAGCGCAGTCCGACATCCTATGTCTACCAATAGTTTACATACTGCGCTCAACCCTTGTACATTGTACTTGTACACATTACCACTTTCAATTGTCCTACCTTGTATATCACACGATACATTTCCTACGTGCTCAATAACAATCGCTCGTGCTGCCGACTATACAAGTATGGCACGACCGTCCTTAATAATTGTGATTAATAAATGCCTTACTGCATGGCTCTTCATGTTGAAGTCCGAGCGTCCCTTCTCTGAACTCGGTAACGTGCATTTCGCATTAGACTGCGTTTCAACTGACTACATTAATCGTTATTAATTCATGGCTTACTGCATGATTATTATGTTGCTGCACTTAAACTGTTAAAGTTTGCGCGTCTCTTCTCTGAGCTCGGGTGACGTGCTCCCTGCGCTCAAGTATGGTTCAACTGGCTGCGTCTGTCCTTTCTCTGGCCCTTATATCCGTTTGGAGAGAAAAAGTAGACCGAAAATTTCCCTACAGCGTCATTTTCTCTCAGAGTATGATTCTGGTCTTGAAATAACGTTTTTATGGTGCATTTTTCCTCGCTGATCACAGATCTGTCTGCGTGCTCGAGGATCGATCGGCCAATTAATTAATATTAATTGCCTTTGCCAGTGCTTCCCCAAGCCGCGTCCTAGGTAAATCCCCGACGACATGGTTAGATCTCGCCGCTAACCTCATATTTACTGTGTCCCTGCGCGTTCCATTAAATCTGCCTCGATTTCAATGTTTAATGGCTTGATAATTAGCCTCTCGGCTACACATTCACATAGGTGCAAGCCTCATGTCTCTGAGTTACTCCAATCACGAGTAATCATTAAATTACACTGGTATCTCCCCATCCCCCTGGCATCTTCCTTATGTAACGGGGAATAACTTGACAATATTTTACCCTCCTGACCTGCTCCAGACGGCCTAAGTAGGTCACAGAGAGTGACACGGCTCCAAGAAACCACGCCCCTATTCCAGAGTCATTTGACATCTGTCAAACGCTCAAACTTTCTGTGCTCAAGTCCAGAATTGTATGCCTCATACAGCCCAATAATGCAGTATTCTGCTATTTTTCCCTGCATAATATTAACAAATAATGTCAGAATTAATTCATATCACAACAGTGATTTAATATGTATTTTCTCTAGAGGTTTTTATAACTTAAACTCCCTCAAAAGATCTCGTGTTCGTTCCTTGATGGAACCTCTATTCTGAGCTCATCTATCTCTGAGATCCACGTTCGACACCAGTCAGCCTAACACCGTTGGGTTCATATTCCCCTTGCAAAACTTATAGAAGTCAATTGCAAGTGACCTTCTGTAAGTCACCGGCTGACTGTCCCGACCGTCTTTGTATACGCTAAGCGGTCCTTCACCTCGTCTGCCTGCGAGTGAGTCTGTCTACTTCCCCCTTCCACTCTGAGCTCAGCCCTTAGACGTGCATTCTCCTGGAGGAGGGTTTCATTCAAGGCTTCAACCTACCCAGCGACTTCGACCATTTCTTTATATAGCAGTCGTAGACACTTGCACTGCGCCTGTCTGCTTCCTTCTCTGGGCAAGCTGCTTGTCTTCCATTCCATCCCGCTGCGTGAGCCTTCAAGCCTGTCTGCCTGGCCGACTTTGCTGTCCACGTCCACTTGGGTGTGCGCTGCTATAGCTTCCTCTTGTTCATCAAATTCTTCTGGTGAATGATAAATTTTGAGGTTGGCCGCATTCATAACGACCTCGTTTCCCGTTTCTAAATGCCTTATTCTATATGCATTATTCTGTAGGTCTCTTATAACTTCGAACGGGCCGTGATATCCGAAATAGAATTTTTTATAATTCCGTGCTTCTGGATCTGAACTGGCTGGCTTCCTGACTAAAACTTTTTCCCCAATGAGAAGCGGTCTGTGATATCGCTTCGCACGATTTCTTCTCTGGCGTCTCTCAGCCTGTGCTTGGAGATATTCGAAGGTTCGCTGGATCCTTAACACCGTTGGGTTCAATATAAATGCTCTACATATTTAGCATACAAGAAGTCCCATCTTCTTATAATTCCGAAAACTCTTTTGCTCTTGGTTTAAGGGTGGTTCATATCATACATTCTTTCAGACAAAGGTTTTAGGTACTTTCCGGAGGACTATTGACCTTTTAAATCTGTTTTGATGTTGTGCCTATTTAGGGAGGTATGATTGTTTTCCCTTTCAAAACTCCATTTTTCCCACCTCTTTGATCAATGGTTCTGTCGATAAACTTTACGAAGATATGCTTTTGGCCTTCTATCCGAAAAATGGTACGATCTTTGAATGGACTCGATTTTTCACATACAAAGAACGTTATAGCGATATTTCACTTTTTCGAGAAAGGCCCCCTGTTTCCATCCCTCTGAAAGCGATTTTGCCCATTAACAAACACGGCCGAGATATTAAAGGGTTGTATTTTGTATAATTTTGAAAGTGATTGGTGCAAAATGTTGGTAGTTATCGTGTCCACTTGAAGGTGATATAGATAGATACGTAGATATATATGAGTCGTCCAGTTGCAAAACTCGTTTAATCCACTTGTGAATAAGGATCAGGGGGCGTGGTGGCTCAGCGGTCTAGCTGTATGCCTCTCACCAAGGCGGTCCGGGTTCGATTCCCGGTCAATGCATGTGAGATTTTCGAAGTGAAATGCCATGTCCTGTGGTTTGGATTCCACGTAAAAAGGAGGTCCCGTGGCTCATGATCTCGAGATTAACGGTCACGTTAAACTAAAAGCTTCCTTCCTTGAATAAGGATCATGTCGTAAAATTATTAATTTTAATATTTTATTATATATATATATATATATATATATATATATATATATATATATGCGTTTGGCCCTCTAAGGAGCACGTAGAACCATTAGTTAACATTGGTCTTCTTGTTCTTCTTATCTTCCCAAAACTTCCTCATCCTTTCGCTATGTGCCTGTCTTCTTTCTTGTGTCCATGCAGCTTTAAGTTTCAAATTCTGTCCCGTAGAGATCTTGGGTGGAAACTTATACGAATTTACTTTTTGTCTATATGCCGTCCGCGTCGTCGTCTGTGGGTCAATATTGATTTCAGTGAGGTCTTTTTGGGTGTCTGCTAGCCAGCGTACTTTGGTTTGTCGGTTTCCATTGACTATGAGGAAGATTTTCTTGGTCAGTCGGGAGTTGTCCATTCGAGCTATATGTCCGTAGAATTTCATGCGTCTTTTACGTGCGAGTGAGGCGAATCGTTCAGTCCGTGAATACAGTTCGTCTGAGCTTTTCCTCATCCAGATACCGTCCTGAAGCTTTGGGCCAAAGATTTTTCTCAGTATTTGTCGTTCTATCTTCTCAATGTATTTGATGTTGATGGTTAACGATGACGTCCCAATCGCATAGAGTGCCTCTGGGAGGATGAGTTTGGTTTTAGTGGAAAGTGATTTCTTGTTGTAAATATTCCAATTGATTGTGTAAGCTTTGCGTAATTTTTCTGCACGTGTTTTGTTAGCCATTCTTTCGTTACCAGTGTAATGGATATATGATCCATTACAATATAACCTGGATCAAGCAATGTTTGCTTATTATATGAGTTCATTTATTGTGACGTTCATGTCAAAGCTTGATGTATGTTGTTTATTTATTCGTGTCTGGGGAAGGGATGGTGACCATTTCATTATTGTCAAATTGTATCTATAGCTTAAGGAAATGTAATTTATGAGACTTTGGGCATATTGTTTAGTTAGAGTGTATAGTTAGAATGACGGGGACGGGACAAGAATATGACAATGAAGAAACCCTTTCTTTTTAAGTTTATTTGAAGGCACGGGTGATCGTCGCCTACACCTGTTTGAACAATAGATGTTTTCGAGTTGGAGTACAAGGGTTGGTGCCTGACCATAAATCTTGAAGACTGCAAATGTAAGAAGGGCTCCAAGGGAGTTTATGACACTCGCCACTACATTGAATAGAGCTTACGAGGCTCATTGTATCATAATGGAGATATAAATCCTTCATCATGTCTGAAGTCCGTCACAGGTCATCTGGTTGAAGCAATTAAGGCCTGATGAATGTGTATTGTGTCAAGAAAGGACGATTTGGTAAACAACAACAGACACCTATATAAGATGGAACTTGAAAACCATGGTAGCCAGTCTATATCCAGTCTATACCCAGTCTAGAGCCAGTTTCACTCAAATCGAGCTAGTCTAACTCAGTGCAGCCAGTCTCTACACGTATGGTCCAGGTCCATTCCAGTATCGCTCCGCAGTGGGCGTTAGTGAGCCGCCAATATTGAAGCCCTCATTCTCAATACTTCGCTGGGAGCCGAAGTCAGCCAACCAGCCAGTTTCCAAGACATAACAGGGGTTATGCATACACCAATGCCGATCATCGAAACAGGTATTAACTTACAACTGTCTACAAGTCCTCCTCATTAGGAAGATTAGCAGTCAATACTAGTGTAAATGTTCTAAGTCTCTATTGTGGATATTATACGAATTAATTACCGATCATCTTTTATTCCTGCATGTATCAAGCCAATATGGCCCAGTGTTGCATTTTCCATGAAAAGAGTTGGCATGAGTAAGTTTCATTACCCCACACCTGAGAGAAGAGTTGTGTTAATTAGGAAGGAGCAAGCCGAGGTTAAATTGTTCATCTTTCCACCTAAATAGTGGATGGCGCCCATGGCAATACAAAGTGTATGTCGTCCGTCAGTGGACCAATGTTGTTTAATAATTAGTAGCCGTTACACCAGTGTTCCCGATAATTTCACCTAGGTACTGAACCCTTTGGTTGTAATTGATGCCAGGTTTGTGCTCTTGGAATCCATGTACTGTGTTTTCTCGTAAGAGATATGGAGGCCGGTTCTGATTGATATATCATGAAGCTTCTCGATGGCATGTCTGGCTTCTTCTGGAGTCCGGGTAATTATTGCTAGCTCGTCAGCAAAGGCGAAGCATTTTATGTTGATTCGTTGTTCTTTTGTTCCCATACTTATTCCAGGTATTTCTTTCTCCCATGTTCTGATGATCTTATCTAGTACCAGGTTGAATAGGAGTGGGGACAACCCATCACCCTGTCTTACGCCTGTTCTAATGTGAAAAGGTTCGGACACTTCACCCATTAATTAACTTTAGAAGTTGTATCTGTCAAGGTCTGTTGGATTAATGTAGTTGTTTTGTTGTCCACACCATATTCACGAAGTATATTAAACAGAGCTGCGCGGTCGATTGAATCATATGCTTTCTTAAAATCGACGAAGGTGACAACTGTGCGATTCGACTGGCGATGTTGGAGTACCATCTTGAGGTTCCAGATCTGTTCTGCACACGATCGACGCGGTCGAAATCCCGCCTGATATTCACCGATCATGTGCTCTGTCTGTTGCTCCAATCTGGTGAGGAGGGCACGTGAGAGTACCTTGTAGGCGATTGGCAGGAGTGAAATGCCTCGGTAATTATTCGGATCTGTCTTGTCGCCCTTTTTGTGTAGTGGGTGAATCAAAGCAATTTTCCAATCAACCGGTATGGTGTCACTCTCCCATATATTAGCAATGATGTTTTGTAGTCTTTCAGTCAAGAGTTCACCTCCAATCTTGAGCACTTCGGCGATTACACCGTCTTCTCCTGGTGCCTTGTTGTTTTTGAGATGTAATATGATGTTTTGTATCTCATCATATGCTGGTGGTACTGAGTCCTGGTTTGGGGCAGTAAAGTGGAGTTGGAGATTCTCTGCAGGTGGTTCACAATTGTGAAGCTCCTCGAAGAACTGTTTCAGGATATCACAATTGGCCTTTGTGTTTGTCTCAAGTGTGCCATCAGGGCGGCGAAAACAAAGACTGGGCGGCTTGTAGTTCGTCAGTTCTTCCCTAAAAGTCCTGTGGGAATTTCGTGTGTTGTTCCTCTTAAAGTCATTATCGATTTCTTCCAATCGTTTGAAGTGGTACATGCGTTTAACTCGTCCGATTGTTTTGGATGTTTGCTTCTGCGTTTCTAAAAAGTTCTGCCAATGTTCTGGTGTTCGGTTGCTATTCCATGTCTTCCAGGCTCGGATTCGGGACTCTAGGGCTTTATCACAGTCTATGCTCCACCATCTGTGTTTTCGTTTCCTTGGGGGTTTGCTGAGTTTTCTTGTTGATTCTTGGATGGCCTTGAGAAGTTCATCCCATGTTTCCGTGTTGGTCTGTAATGATTGTGTAAACTCCTGTGCGTGTTCTTTTAGGGATTCCGGATCTATGCGTGGGAGTTTGGAATTTGGACGCTTTTTACGATTGGGTATGACGCGGACTTTGATCTGCGAGAGATGATGGTCGGACTCTACGTAACCTTTGCGTACCCTCACGTTCATGATTTCTGGAGAGAATTGTCTGGTTATTGCTACATGATCTATTTGATACTCCCCGATGTGGTTTATGGGATATTTCCATGTAGTCATTTTTCGTGGTGGTTTCTTGAAATGTGTGGACATTAGTTGTAGGTTGGCCATTCCACATATGTTGATTAAGCGAAGCCCATTCGCATTCGTCTTTTTGTGTGCCGAGAAATTCCCAATGATATGTCTGTGTTCCCGTTCTCTGCCAATTTGCGCATTGAAATCTCCGAGGAGGATCTTAATGTGGTGTTGAGGAATCTTGGTAAGTGTCCGTTCAAGTTGAGACCAGAACTTCTCAACTTTGTTTTTGTCAGGATCATTGTTAACTGGAGCATGCGAGTTTATCACGCCTTATTGGCGCATTTAACTGTGAGTAGAGAGAGACGATTCGAAGGTGATGTGAAGTCTATCACTGAGTTCTGGATACTGTTGTGCACAAGGAATGCTGTTCCGAACACATGTAAATTACTATTTCTTAGCTTAGTTGCTGGTTTTCCCTTAGAGATACGGTATCCACCGGAGTCGAAGTGATCACAATCACGGAATCGTGTTTCTTGTACTGCAAGTATGAGAATTCCGAATCTGTCGCTGGTGTCCGTCAGTGTCTTGAGTTTCCCAGTTTTGGTCAGCGTCTGTACGTTTAGTGTACCAATGAATTGCGTTCGCTTAGGTTTGAGGAGTTTTGGGAAGCTCCGATACTTCCCGGCATGACGTCCTGGTCCCCCAGAAGCCGAATGACCAGGTTCGTCTTCGCTCTTCTTAGCTCTGGCCTGAGGTAGTTGCTTTTTTGCTTGTGCTTCCATCATGCTAAGTTCGTGGTTGATTTTAGCTGGTGGGCGTGAGCCCAGGGCTAGTGAATCGCTGATAATCCATAAAATTCACTCTCATCGTCAGGATTGTTGGTTCATACGGCAGCTGATGTTATGCTGTGGTTTACTGGTGCCTCTTGGTGTTCTGGGCTGAATATTATTTTACGGCTTCGAGCCAACCCTCCTCCTTTACCCGGACTTGGGACCGGCAACAGAAACGACTGAGCTACTCAATCCACCCAGTAGTTGCTGCAGGTGGAGTTTTTATTATTTTATTTTATTTTATTGTATTGTATTTTATTTTATTTTGTTTAATTTTATTTGATTTTGTTTTGTTTTATATTATTTCGTTTTATTTGTTTTAATTTGTTTTTTGTTTGTTTTATTTAGTTTTGTTTATATTGTTTTATTTTGTTTTGTTTTATTTTGATTTTGTTTTGTTTATTTTGATTTATTTTATTTTGTTTTGTTTTATTTTGATTTTCCAGAAAACAATTATAAAACCAAAAACAAAAACACGAAGCAAAAAGAAAAATTCAAAAACAAAAGCAAAAGCAGAAAAAACAGGAAACACAAAGCAAAAAGCAAAATTCAAAAAAGCAAAAGTAAAAAACAAACACAAAACCAAAACCAAGAAAGAAAAGCAAAAAGTAAAATTCAAAATCAAATTCACAAAGCAAACACAAAACCAAAAACCAAAAACACAAAGCAAAAAGGAAAAAAGTAGAAAACGCAAGAATCGTTTCTCATGAAAATTATTTTTATTGACAAGTGGATTACACGAGTTTTGCAACTGGACGACTCATGTATGAATTATATATTGTTCAGTCCCTTTACGAGGGTTGGCTGAACTGGGGGATGAGGGTGTGTGGAGAGGGTGGTGTTTAATTAGGGGAAGTTCTACTGAAGGAGTGGAAACTCCGAACGAGTGTTGGAAAATGGGTTAGAGGATCGAATGGAGCTCTACGTGATAAAGGGTGGCAAACCAATGGGGTGTGCTTCAAGGCGAGAGCTAATAGCCTACAGAGTGAATACGGCGATGAGTAATACACGTATCTGCTGATCGTGCGTGCGGTTTGCGTGCGTGCGACCAAGAAATCAAGGCTACTGGCAATGAAAGTGTTGTTATCGCTGGCAAAGCGGTTTTGGGAACAATGCAATGACGGGCTGAGGTGTAGGTAGGGAATTGAGCAGTAAGAACAGTGAGGATAAACAATTATTACAACTGGTTTGTAGTAATGGTGGTCACTTATTTAATGGACCCAAGGGTAATGCAGGTTTCCCTTGATTCAGGGCTAGTATAACAAAGTGTGAATGGTACAATCAAATTGGGTGTGGTGAGAGGAAGGATGTATACTTGTGTTTGGAATCTGAGAATCACGCTTACCTGAGGCACGATGTCAGCTGGCAGTTGGACAGAGTCTCCGACTGTAACAGATACAAGAGTTTAGTGATTTTCAGTCGGTCAACACGAATGTACCCAAAAGAGATGGGTTATGCCCTAAACCTGAAATAAATTACATGAGATTAATAAAACACTAGGATGACCAGTTTCGATCGTCAAGCGATCATCATCAGATCCATTACACTTAGGCTACAAAATCTATGTTTGAAATACAGGTGAAAATATTTACAATATGTACAACTTGCCGTGTTTATCGTTGCGCACATATATAATGACCCTGTACCTAAAATTAGGGAACCTGATTTTATTATCCGTCTTCGTAGGTAGTAGGAGAGGAAGCAAATATTACTTTTAAATTAATTTGGTAAACATATGCCATTTACTAATCATTTTAAAATTATGGCTTGGCTCCTTCATTCCTTGTCTCCTTTAAGCCCTTCCAGATATTAAAGATTTCAGATCACACCAGTCATTTAATTTTCAGATGTGGTTTTGTGCATATAAACACATCATTAAAATAAACAAGAACGTGTGTGTCTTGTTTATTTTTGTTCAGATTTTATTTTTGGAGAGAAAACCATCCTTGTCGCTTTGTGTAGCTCTAAAACTGCTTGAGTGACAAGTGTGAAAATCAAAGAAATATAAATCTCCCGAAAATGGAAGTTTACTATTTTAATTCGATCAACATGAATGTATCCAATTGCAATGAGTGGTTCCGTAATCCTGAAAAAAATATACTTGAGATTGATAATACACTTTGATGACCAGTTTCAATCGTCAAGCGATCATCATCAGATCCTTTAAACTTAGATTAGTAAATCTATATCCACAAGTATGGACTATTTATTTTGTTAGTTTGAATACTACTGCTAATAAATAAATAAATAAGTGTAGCCATTAAACTTTAAATATTATAAACCATACTTATAGACACAGATTTAATAGCCTAAAATTTGGTAAATAAACGCTTGACGATCGAATCTGGTCATCATAGAATATTTATTAATCGCATGTAATTTGTTTTTAGGATTAGGGAACCACCCATTACAATAATTGGATACAATCGTGTTGACCGACAGAAAAATATTACATATAAATTACTAAGGCGACGCTATAATAATAACAATATCGTATGGCCTCGGGTGCCGGGTGAAAGCTTTGTTATTTGATACCCAGAGGGCACCTTGCATGTCGAATTTCGTCGTTCCTTGGAACGCTATGAAAGTCAAGGAGGTAAGATATCTAAGCTCCTTGACACTATAGCGCTTTCTAGTAGAGAAAGGAGGAACTTTTTGTTGGCGTAAAATCCCGAGATTAATTTTGCCACTATCAACACGGCCTACTGAATTCAAATGGGTTCCTTAACATGCCAACAACGTATGACATGCATGTCGTGATTTTTGTCGCTTTTCAAAAATCACTTACCACGGCCAGGAGCAAGCTGCAAGCTTGGGTTGGTAGTCCGACACATTAACCACTCACCCACCGAGGCACGCAAGGCAACACTGAAAAATGGCTTCTAACACGATAATCTCCCGAAAATAAGAAAATATGCACTCGACAGACTCTTCGAAAAGCCTCTTTAAGCACAGGTTATCAGATAAGTTCAATAGACACTTAAGTGCATGGTGCTTATGATCATGTTATCCCAAAGCCCTATAATGAATTAAGAATTAGAACAGCAAGCGATAACTTCAATACATTCACGACATTTCATTCTTTTAAAGCGCCCGTGTAAGTTAACTGCAGGAAGGAAACTTTATAGTTGTGGGCGCTTGCTCGTCAGTGTCGTAAGCAGTACAATACTGCTTCAGTCTCGAACACTGTTCTGTAATTTATTCCCTTTGTGTTGCTGCTCTGGCTTCATTATACGGAAACCATCGGACCAGAAGTTGTCCTCAGAGTGTGTCAAGCAGAACGGTCAAACCATATTAAGGGACAATTAGCTCTGTGTCGAATCACAGTAGACTAACCTTCATTCTTAGCACACAACACAGAAAGTAAGTGACGGCCAAAGGCATCTACCGGATATTTTTGATCTTGATGAGAATTTGTAATTTTAAGGTTTTTAGGTATATGGTATAAAAGGGATTATGTTTAATTTCTTTGCTTGTGGTTGTTGTTGATTCTTTAGGCTCTTTGTGCCATCGTGGTAATGGAGCCCTGTGTACTTGGATGTGTGAATATGTTGTCTGATAACCTGTATTACTGTAATGTCTGTACTAGTGTGTGCATTTATAATCGAGGTAGTATTTTGGTAGTAAGCGGCCGGGACCTTACGTAAGGAACCATCCAGGCATTTTCCTGAAGTAGAAATGCGAAGCCACGGAAGACCACTCCCAGGATGGCTCAGGTAGGAATCGAACCCGTCTCTTCTCAGTTTTGCCAACAGTGCTGAGTGTACCCCGTTCAAGCTCTTAGACCAGAATAAATTTCTTGACAAAGTCGAGAAACAAACCCGGACCTCCACGTGGGCAGCTAAGAATGCTAGCCACTACGGAACAAGGCTGACTTCAGAATGACTGTATATTGTATGATGTATATTGAAGGAGGTTAGTATCAAGGCCATTAGTGAAAATGTATTATTATTATTATTGTTATTATTATTATTATTATTATTATTATTTTATTCGTTATACCCAACTAAGCATCGCGTTAGAACTCATTTAGGACAATCTTTCCTCTGTACTTCAGTATGCCTTCCTAAAGCCGGCGGTCCCATGTCATAGATTTATGGCATACAAACGAACCTTCCACTAACTACACTTGTGTCAAGCCAAAATGTGTAGGTTAGAATTGATAACGCCCTATTAGTTCCAACGTTCACCGCCAGATGCTGACTGCGATGCCTTCTAGTAGCCAAGTTCGCAAGCTAGGTGTCGTAGACAGTAGCATTTGGTGTCAAAAGTAGGAACTACTTGAAATTATTGTCTGCAGTCCGTACTTGAATTAAAACAGATAACACACACTAATACAGCCATCACAATTAACACCGGTTATCAGACAGTTTATACACACACCCAAAGTACACGGGGCTACATGACCACGTTGTCGCAGCCCCTAAACTAAGGAACCAACCAATCTCCTTACTTCCCAATATCTCCTCACCCGTTCACTGTGCTCAATTTTGTGTTCTTCTATCCAACCGGTATTCTTACGTGTACATTCTTCGGCAAATTCCTGTCTGTTTATTAGAGTTCTTAATTTTGGTCTACTGTTAATTATTTCTTCGTTGATACCAATTTCTTGTAGGTCTTGTGTTATTTCTACCACACAATTGTCATGGTAATTCTGAGATAGTACTAGGTTTAAAATGTTCTTTGTTAGCCTATCGCCATCCATTCTGTATGTGTGACATAACATTTCAGTCTCCTCTATCTGATGGAGCACGTGATTTTTAGCGTACTTTCGATTTTTGCAAAAAATGAAAGTAGACTTATGAGATTAACAAAGGGCGAAAAAAGTGTGTCTGTCTGTGTGTGTGTGAGTCTGTGTGTGGGTGAGTGTGTGTACTCTGAATGGCTGCCCCCCCCCCGTATCAATTCGAACACGGTGAAACCGAATTGAACCAAATTTGGTACAGAGGTAGCACTAGCAAAGGGCACCTCAGTATCATGTTTTATATCACCGCCATATTGACGGAAACGTAATGGCGGCCACCCAAATGTTCAAAGCTTAATTCAAATTACGACTAACCTAATCATCCGATCTCTACTAAATTTTGCAACTACATATATTTATATGATGAGCTTCTTTTGACTAAACTACAAGGTCATCAGCCCAATATTTTGCAGATGGCGGCCATGTATGTGTGCAAATAGATCCCCCATCAATTCAAACACGGTAAACCCAAATTGAACGAAATTTGGTACAGAGGTATCACTAGCAAAGGGCACCTCAGGGTCATATTTTATATCGCCGCCATCTTGACGGAAACGGAATGGCGGCCATCCAAATGTTAAAAGCTTAAATCAAATTACGACCAACATAATTATTTGATCTCTACCAGATTCCCGGTCAATGCATGTGAGATTTTCGAAGTGAAATGCCATGTCCTGTGGTTCGGATTCCACGTAAAAAGGAGGTCCAGTGGCTCCAGATCTCTAGATTGACGGTCACGTTAAACTACAAGCTTCCTTGATCTCTACCAAAATTTGCAACAACATACCTTTTTGTGGGAAGCATCCTTTGACTGAACTACAAGGTCATCAACCCAATAGTTTGCAGGTAGCGGCCATGTATGTGTGCAAATCAATACACACGGTGAAACCCAATTGAAAGAAATTTTGTACAGAGGTAGCACTAGCAAAGGGAACCTCATATTCATGATTAATATCCGTATAACACGTTGTATTTCAACAAGCTACTACAACCAACATTCAATTATGCTCCTTGAAAAGGACAAAGAGTTATAACAATACCCATGCATATAGGAGAAAGTAGGCTATATGTTCTTTACAGAACATCTTGTTTCAATGCTATGGTTGATTTCATGTGCCTTCTTTTTCATCCAAACCCTGTGTTCATATTTTGGTCCCAAATTTTTATGAGGATTTTCTCTCTTGTTTCTCGATTTTTTATTTTGTTATCTGCCCCCAATTATCAAAGTTTCAGATACGTATAGGTGGCACTGAATAGTTGATCAAAACAGTTCCATTTAACACCACACAAACTGCTGAATCAATTGTTATCAAAATTTATCAACAGTTACCTTTGTAAGATAAAGTAATTAAGTTACATAAAACGCCTTTAAACCGCGAAGGAAAATAATTAGCGCCACCCCGAGATGCACGATATCGGTTTGTAGAAAAAACTCTCGTATCACGTTTGTTGATTACAATAACGAAAGATGTAAATTTCAGTCACAGGTCGCACAAGGATTTCCGGTTTCTCTGTTACGTGGTAATGCAAGGAGGAAGCTGAAAAGGGTAAACAGATTCTATTTCTTGACGAGAATTAGAAATTTTTAGTTTTATGGTATATGGTATACTTACCAATGACACAGCTTATTAGACCGATTTCACACAGACCTTAAAACACGGAGTTATAAGACAACGACATCGCAAACCCACTAAATTGTTCAACAACAACAACAACAACAACGGCCTGTAAATTCAGGGATAGCAACAGAAGAAGTGACACTACTGGCTGAAACGTGATTCTATTATTATGCATTCGTCTATCCGAAGCATAGATTAGCGCAGAGTAATCCCGAGTTTGAGATACGGTCAAGTCCTTTTTGGAATAGGTTTACGTGATTTAAACCATAGTTGTGGAAACAACCCTTATACAATTGCAGAGCGAGCAGATACGGGATCAAGAAGTTACTCATCACCTATTGAAGGAAATGTACCAAGTACTGCAATGAAGTGAATCACGGCTCGGAATAGCGAGCACATCCTAGTTGGAGAGTTGAACGCAATCTTGCATGCTCAGCAGTTGAGAGGGTGGCCGCAATATGTTTAGGTGAAGTGGAGGTAAGGAAGAGACCGCACTTTCCGCAAGAAAACTTCAACTCGGGAGCGATTTCATGCAGATGTCCCCGTAAAGCCGTGAACTCAACAACGCATGCGGCAGAAGACTAGGAGACCCATAACTTACTCTGAACAAAATGCTGAAACATTTATCCATCGCACTTCCTGGTTGAACATTATCAGGAGAAACAATGTTTCTGTTAGATTATAAGAATTACTATGGTATTTCTGTGCCCCTTGTGGGGTAACACCACACAAAGCAATAACGGCCTTCACATTGAACCTCCGTGGCTTAGGCGACAGTACGCCGGCCTCTCACCGCTGGGTCCCTGGTTCAAATCCCGGCCACTCTATGTGAGATTTGTGCTGGACAAAACGGAGGCAGACAGGTTTTTCTCCGGGTACTCCGGATTTCCCTGTCAAAATTTCATTCCAGCAACACTCTCCACTATCATTTCATTTCATCTGTCATTCATTTAATCATTGCCCCAGAGGAGTGCGTCAGACTTCGGCAGCTGGCACAGTTCATATCCTCGCCGCTAGATGGGGGCTTCATTCATTCCATTCCCTGACCCGGTCGGTCGACTGGACGCAGGCTGTGGATTTTCATTTTTCACATTCAACTCATTTGGAGGGTTGGAGGATTTCACCCAACAATGGAATATTGACTTTCACATTCTTCTACGGTTATGCGAATTCTTTTGCAGGGTTTCATCAAACAATGGTATATTGGCTTTCACATTCTTCGTTTGGTTCTGCCGTGTCTGTTGTTCGGCTTTTCCCAACATTGCTATGTTGACTCCTATGACCAAGTGGCGTAATTAATTTCACCCATTCTTGTAGTTTTGGGTGGAACATCGGGAATGTCACAGGTAATTCGGGACACTAACACAAAGTTTCTCAAAACAGGACAATCATATTTGATTAGTAAAGACATTTCGTTACGAAATTAATATTACTGATTTACAACTATCATGGTGTAGCGAATATAATTCTTGGCTGTCGTCTCAGAGATCAAGGTTCGATTCGCAGTTCTGCTAAGAAATGTAATTCTGGTCTGACAGCTGGATTGAGGTATACTGGATCTCGTGAGGCAGAACTGAGCAGAGGCGGGTTTGAATCGCACTTCAGCCATTCTAAAAGTGATTTTTCACTTCTTCCTCAGGCAAATGCCGGGTTGGTTTCTAACTGAAGACCACTGTCGCCTCCACCTCAATCGTCACCTCAGCTAAAAGTACAACACAATAATATAGTTTATCAGACAAATTCTATACACACCGAAGTACACAGGGCTGAAATGACCACGACGTCTAGGCCCCTAAATGAAGCAACATTTTACGAGAAGGATTGGACAAAAATGTAGTAAAACGGTAAATAAAAGACCGGGGAGAAGAAATGCACTCAATACTCGAAGAATGAGAGATAAGTAATTTCGAAGGAATTAGAACCTTGAAAGACGGATAGGGAAGGGGATAGAATCCGCCCCAAAGTCACTGGAAACAGGAAACATTCAACGGATCCAGCTCAGATATACACACATCAAAAAAAGTTTTGCATCACCTCGGTTCCCAGATCTCCGGCATATAGACGTTGACTGTGTATATTGTATCCAAGATACAGTCCCTTTGACTGTTCATAGATGTCACCAAAACTGCTCAAAGATGTAAACAACCATGCATGAGCAGGGCCTATTAGACGGAGGGGGTACGACAGCCGATCAGTTCCAGTCATTCCACCAGGACGAAGGTACGCTGCTCATGTTGTCTGTAGTTCTACCATGCCTAGAAGGTCAATACCGCAGTTCGATCGCGTCCGCATTGTTACTTTGTGTCAAGAAGGGCTCTCAACAAGGGAAGTTTCCAGGCGTCTCAGAGTGAACCAAAGCGATGTTGTTCGGACATGGAGGAGGTACAGAGATACAGGAACTGTCGATGACAGGCCTCGCTCAGGCCGCCCAAGGGCTACTACTGTAGTGGATGACCGCTACTTACGGATTGCCGCTCGGAGGAACCCTGACAGCAATGCCACCATGTTGAATAATGCGTTTCGTTCAGCCACAGGACGTCGTGTTTCAACTCAAACTGTGCGCAATAGGCTGCATGATGCGCAACTTCACTCCCGACGTCCATGGCGAGGTCCAGCTTTGCAACCCCGACACCATGCAGCGCGGTACAGATGGGCCCAACAACATGCTGAATGGACCCCACGGAATTGGCATCACGTTCTCTTCACCGATGAGTGTCGCATATGCCTTCAACCAGACAATCGTCGGAGACGTGTTTGGAGGCACCCTGGTCAGGCTGAACGTCTTAGACACACTGTCCAGCGAGTGCAGCAAGGTGGTGGTTCCCTGATGTTTTGGGGTGGCATTATGTGGGGCCGACGTACGCCACTGGTGGTCATGGAAGGCTCCGAAACGGCTTTACGATACCTGAATGACATCCTCCGACCCATAGTGCAACCATATCGGCAGAATATTGGAGAGGCATTTGTCTTCATGGACGACAATTCTCGACCTCATCGTGCACATCTTGTGAATGCGTTCCTTCAAGATAACGACATCGCTCGACTACAGTGGCCAGCATGTTCGCCAGACATGAACCCTATCGAACATGCCTGGGATATGTTGAAAAGGGCTGTTTATGGACGTCTTGACCCACCAACCACTCTGAGAGATTTACGCCGAATTGTCGTTGAGGAGTGGGACAATTTGGACCAACAGTGTCTTGATGAACTTGTGGATAGTATGCCACGGCGAATACAGGCATGCATCAATGCAAGAGGACGTGCTACTGGGTATTAGAGGTAGTGGTGTGTACTGCAATCTGGACCGCAAATGCTGAAAGTCTAGCTGTATGATGGTACAACATGCAATGTGTGGGTCTCATGAGCAATAAAACGAGCTGAAATGTTGTTTGTGTTGATCTCTATTCCCTTTGTATTTAACGGTTCCGGAACTCTTGGAACCGAGGTGATGCAAAACTTTTTTGATGTGTGTATTATGGGGTCTTGAGGGTGTAACGCTATCGGGAGTTCACAATGCGTACTGAAGATAAACACACCCTGCCTTTCCTTTCATGGAACCTCTTAAAAAGAAGGCAAAATGTTCCATGAAATGAAGGAGGAAGGATGACTCCTCCTACTTATATTAGTCGATCACTTGGTGGCTGTCTTCACGTGTATTACTTTTTACGAGAGGGTGGGTTAGGGCCAGCAACCTAAATTTCCAAGTGCTTGTTATTAACCTATCTTCATTTATGAAAGAAATAGGCTTATGAGATCACCTTTCGTCCGTGTGTCTGTCTGTGTGTGCGTGTGAGATGGTGTGTGTTCCCCCTAATAACTTCTAAACGGCTGGAGCGATTTCAATGCAACTCGGTAATTTCATAGCACTATTCCGGCCGACCCCGACCGTGCCCTTCAAATTTTGTTATGTCTCACCAATCCAACATGGCGGCTGTGCGAAATATTTCACCTGCATTCAATATCCCCGAAACTATTATCGATATCACCCTGGAATATTTAACGGTGATAAAGGGAACTAATAGAAGGTCACCTACGTAACTTTTGAAAACCTGGTAACTACGAAACCAACATGGCGACCATCCGTAATATTTAGTTGGTTCTCAATATCTACGAATCTATTACAGCAATCAAACTGAAATTTTGTATATTGATAGCGGCAATTAACATAAGTAGGATATATGAAAATAGGCTGTATAGTTCTTCGCTGAACTACTTGTTTTTTTAAATTTTGTATATTCTGTATTGTTATGGTGTTTGAAACCATTTTCAGTGTTGCCTTACGAGGGAACGGTACGAAGTCAGACGGCGAATTTTGGTTTTATTTTTACATAGTCGTAAAGGTCTTTTTACACTGAAAATGGTAGTGGAGGTCTAATTTTTCGAAAGTCCTTTTTAATGGGGCATTTGGGAGCTCAAAGTTGGTGGTGCGTGCTTTAAATTGTACGGTATATGCCACCATACGTCAGCGCGCACAGCCAGTGGCTGTCTTGCCACGCCTACCCTCTCCACTCGTTCTGTTCTCCACTGACGTTAGTTGGGATATTTTATTTACAACGATGAATTCATTGTGGAATATAGAACAATAACAATGGTTTTCAAACATATAATACATAATCACATATCATCATCATCATCATCATGCCGTTCAAACTGTTCAAGAAATGCCTTTATTCTAACACAGTCTGGCATGACTGCATTGTTTATGGCATGATAGTGAAAATCTAACACAAAATGTGAATAACAGAACACAAGAAAACAATGCGCACACTTGATAAAAGAAAAATTGGTACAATCATTTCCAGCACACATTTTATCAAACAAATTATGAAAATTAGTTTGCGAGACAGTATGAAATTCCGGTGTATTGCCAGTGATGGAATAACCACCCACTTTCCAAGCATATTTCAGCATTGGTACAAAACAATCAGCTTGGAATTGGTTATGCGCTAGCATTTGACTAGTTATAATGAAAAGTCTGTTCTTGGGTTTTAATTTTGACTGGCCGTGTAAATTCCTTACTCGGCAAATGTTTCCCATTCGACGGACTAAACATTTTAGTTGTCGAAAGAGTCCAAGATCACACGGCTGGCAAAGATACGTAGTTCTTTTCGGTATGTATTCAATTTGTACATGTTTGTCCGTCAGAGATTCAAGTTGTGCATTTCTGCCCTGGCCACTGAATGGATCTAGGAGAAGAAGATTTCGTGCGTCGTCTTGTAATTGCGGATGGAAAACGTTTTGGAACCAGGCACGTACATGCCCTTTCCCCATTTTCCCGGAAGATGAACAATCAATGACGACATACTTAAATACATCCATGTAGGCGTTGATACTTTCTTGTACCCTAGGTCCAAACTTTCCATTAATTTCCAGGAAGACGATCAAGAACAAATGTCCCATTTCTCCGGCTTTAGAAATGTGATATTGCACTGTGTAGCAAGAACGTCTTTCACACCACGAAAATCATAACTTCTCTGTGTTGCCATTTCGTACTCGAATCGGGACTGGCCCGAATTCCAGATATTGACATCCGGGATCTTTTTCTCTTCTTGCAATTCATTCATGAATTTTACAAACTTTTTAGCCTCTTCATGTCGTACTTCTTCGTCTGTTTTAAAAGTGTTACCGACGAGTTTGGTTACTTTTCGGAACCGAATTTTCAAACGCCTTTTAAGGTTTGTCAAGTAGGAGTCGCTCTGGAGAGAGTATTTGGGGCAAAACAACTCTCTACCCTCACCAATCCAACGCTCAATGTCGGATTTTTTGACATATAAATAACGCATCCTTGCCTTGGTGAACTCCTCCTTCACATACGCTCGAACCATTGCATATTTCCTAATTTCTCCATTGTGTTCAACGTGGTTGACGATTCCGTAAAATTGTCGCCGAGTCTTCTTATACTTCCGTACAGCGTACATGTGTCCTTGATCCTTTATTGTTTCATAAATTTCCAACAATAACTCGGAATCATAATCTTCCACTGACTTTCAGGGTCTTCCTCGGCCATCACACGCCATGTTCTCTTCGTTAAACTCATCTCCATGTTATCGCTTTTTCGGTGGTTGTGTCCCCACCTCAACGCCATCGTCGTCTTCTGAATCAACGAAGAAAGCTTCTTCCTCCTGAATAAGTTCGCATTTGTCCTCCAAAATTGCATCAAACGTTGTCTTTATATGCATGTACATTATTTGCTCTTACAGCAGTGGCTACGCGGGCTAAAGCGCAGCGTTAGGTCATGGGGCCAAGCTCTCTACTGACTCGGTAGACGCGTGGGTTCGAGCCCCACCGTCGGCTGTCCTTGAATTGGTTTTCCGTGGTTTCCCATTTTCAACACCAGGCAAATGCTGGGACGGTACCTTCTGATAGGCCACGGCCACTTCCTTCCACATCCTTGCCCAGTTTCATTCATCTTCATCCATTCCATCTCTCATCCAGACGCGCAGGTCGCCCACGGGCGTCGACTAGAAAGACCTGCACTCGGCCTCTGAGGAGGCCACACGAAAAAAAATCTTTATGAGATAGCTCTGTAGCATCCTGAATATAACACCGTAGGCACTAGTAAGAGCTGCAATAATGTTGCAAACAGTCATTACAACACAAAGACTCCAATGCGATCGTCTGTATGTGAAATAGCCATCAGTCGTGGATAACTTGACCGTATAGAATAGGATTAGCACAACTGTAGACAGCAGTATGTGGTGGGGGATACTGGAGAACCGAACGAGTGGAGAGGGTAGGCGTGGCAAGACAGCCGCTGGCTGGGCGCGCTGACGCTGACGTGTGCTGGCATATACTGTACAATTTAGAGCACGCACCACCAAGTTTGAGCTCCCAAATGCCCCCTTAAAGAGGACTTGCGAAAAATTAGACCTCCACTACCATTTTCAGCGTAAAAAGACCTTCACGACTATGTAAAAATAAAACCAAAATTCGCCGTCCGACTTCGTACCGTTCCCTCGTTAGTAAACGAAAGTGTGATGATTTACAGTGAGGTGAGTTATTACCAAATCCTGAAAAATATTGCATGAGATTAATAAATACACTTGTTTTCATTTCGATACAATCATTATCATCATCATCTTCCTAGCATTAATCCCGCTTTATTGCAGGGTCTGCTTTTCTGCACTTTTTCTTCCATACTGCTCGATCTTGAGCGTCTCTAGTTGTGGCATTCACTAGTTGCATGTCCTCCCGCATAGTATCCAGCCAGCGCTTTCTCGGTCGCCCTCGTGGTCGTCGGCCTTCTGGACTGATGTCAAGTGCAGTTCTCGCGACTGAAGAGTTGATGATGATGATAATTGTTGTTTTAAGGGGCCTAACATCGAGGTTATCGGCCCCCGACTGAAGAGTGATTGCTACGCAGTACATGGCCATACCAACGCAGACGGCTCTCCCGCATTTTTTCGTGGATTGGAGCCACACCAAATGTAGCTCGAACATTGTCATTCCTGATGCTGTCCAGTCTAGTAAGTCCCTGTGTCCAGCGAATCATCTTCATCTCCATGACATGTAGTTGTTGTTCATGTCTCTTCGTTACTGGCCAGCATTCAGTACCGTACAGTGCTACTGGTCGAACGATGGTTCTGTAAATTTTCGACTTCAGATATAGTGGCACATTCCGGTCAAAAAGGACTCCAGTAACTTGGCGCCATTTCAGCCATGCAGCGTTGACTCTGTTTCGGACATCTGGGAGTGTTCGGCCATCTGAACAGATTAGCGTACCCAAGTATTTGAATGCAGATGATTTTCGGAGTTCAGTGCCATCAATGTGAATAGATCCTTCACTTGGTACTCCACACTCCATATACTCTGTCTTCCCAATATTAAGTTGCAGTTTTCCAACATTGAACATGTTGTTCCAATTCTTGGCGAGACTTGCAGGCTACAATGATATCGTCAGCATAGAGTAAGGTCCAGGGATGTGGTTGCAGTAGTTCGGCTGCGATGATGTTAAGACAGATGATGAACAGGAGCGGGGACAAAGCTGACCCCTGATGAACACCAACTCTGATAGGAAAAGTTGCGGACCGACTGAAAATCATGACACTTTCATTCTATATTGTATTTTTGTATCGTGCATAGTATTGTTTGTTATTAATTACTGCATACAATGGAGATGAAGATGCTCCGATGCACCCTAGGACTCACTCGATGTGACCACATAGAATACAGATGATCGACAAAGATTAGACATCGCTCCGATCGTGAAGTAAGTGAGAGAAGCTCGGCTCTGCTAGTATGCTCACGTACTGAGGAGTCAAGAAAACTCAGTCGCTAAAACAGCTCTTTAAATTGGAATGCGACCGCTTGGAAGACCAGCAACAATATAAATGTCAAGGTCGACATGCACGATGTTGACTTAAAACCGGAAGATGCCAATGACAGACACAAATGGAGGAGATGAAGCAAAGCAGCAGACTGTGGCATAAACGCTAGGAGAGAAAGAGGGATAGTTTAGTTTGTTATTATAATTAATACTTTCCTAAATGCATTGCGGCCTCACCAATATAATTCCAAGTATCAGTGTGATCGGGTGATTCACGTTTAGTGTATTCCCTTGTTAGATCGAGATGGCGCTGCAGAGTAAATAACTGAACACCAACGAGATATCGGTGTTCTTGGTAGGCGACATTAGAGTTATAAGCCAGTGCTCCGAGCGCTTTGTTGGAAGGTAGTTTCAGAAGTGGTGGGAGGAGCTTGGCTGGCTGAGCGCGCTGAAGTGTGCAGACGATCCATTAGTCACCAGTCTAGTCCAATGCGCTTAGTTGACAGCGTGTAGGTAAAACAGTTTCTCATTGGTCATGCCTGAACAGCATACAAAAATAGAAGTGATGAAGCAGCAGTCTTTAAAGCAGAATGGGAAATTTCATTTTTCTGTATAGCTTATAAAGGGCATGCCAAATGTTTAGTGTGCAACAGAGATGTTATATGTTAAAAAGAACACAATTTGTTGTCGAATTTTCCTCTCTAATATGTTCACATTTCAGTATGGAATAAATCACAATATTCTTTACTTAACACTTGTGTTCGTTTCCTGCACATTCCATACATCGGAGTACCATTCGATTTGTATATGCGGTAAATTTGTTATGGCGAAACAGCCCCATTAATATGTCAACAATTCCACAAGAGCCGTCGGCCGCACGGCTGTACGTACGTATCTAGTCAGCGTGGTCCGAACATCGTCCGTCTCCTCGCTGGCACAGTGTAGAGGTGGTAGGGGAAGGAGCGCTAGTCTGACTGCCCAGTGCTCCCCGAGCGCTAAGACTGGATGGCCCTGCAAGCTGCGTTAGGATTCTGTTTGGGATAATTGAACTAACTTCAATGAATTGTTCCCCGTTAACTGGACATATTTAAAATCACTCAGCAGTGATGTGTATCACCCCCGTATCTACACCTAAGCCAGTTCAACAAGTGGTACGTTTCATTTACTGTATATTGGTCAGATAATAACACCTAATCTAGCACGTTATAATGTAATTAGATCCCAGATAGCCTTTCGTGATAAGCAGACAGGTCAGTGTATACCAAATACCTCATTATTAGGGTTCGGAAGATTAAGACCTAGATAAGTACAAAATATGCAAGCAAATATGCCCCAAAAACTAGCTAAATATGACCTAAAAATATAAAATATGACCTTAAAACATGGCATTTCCTTGATTGCTAATTGCTTCTGAGCTAAATATATCTACTGGAGAGACATCCTATTGAAAGGCAGAAGCACCTTATCGTCATGTTCCGTGACCTCATGCGTATAGTGTCGCAATCTAACTTGTCCAGAAAGATGTGCTGAAAGACGTCCGTAGAGGAGCGCCTTCTTGGAACCAGGTCTTCTAAACCTGCTACCTGCCTGTTCCGTGAAAAGAAAGAAAAATATATATACTACACTATTCGGAAATCATTTGTTTGAAACTTGACGAAGATAACACGTACCTTGTTAGCGACGCCTCAATTTAAATAAAAATGCTGAAATTATAACCAAATATGACCTTATATCACTGAAATATGACAAAACAATAAAAATGGCTGACATATGCATTTATAGGAAACATCAACTTGCTTTAAACGTGGTCAGGGACCCGTCATTCAAACTTATTTTTCAGATTTCGGGTAAAATGAGCTCTGGAAAAAAATATGAATTTTCCTTAACATTCGAACCTTACTCATTATAGTGCTGAAAGATATTTTTAGTGTTGCCTTAGGAAACGAAATTTGAAATGCTTTTCAGTCGGTGAAATCGATTTTACCCAATTGTCTGAGTCTGATGAAGATCGCTTGACTCGAACTAGTAATCCAAATGGATTTATTAATCTCAAGTTATTAATGAAATAGGAAAATCCTACCGTTAGTCAATAAATTGTAATTCTTGAGTACAGTGTAGCGGTACAGTGTTGTTGTTGTTGTTGTTGTTGTTTGAGTCAACAGTCTTTTGACTGGATTGTTGCAGCTCTCCATGTCTCCCTGTCTTGAGCTAATCGTTTCATCTCTACATTGCTACCACACCCTACATCCGAAGCAATCTGTTTAACATATTCTAACCTTGGTCTACCCCTGCAGTTCTTGTCCTCGACCCTTCCTTCCATAACTAAGCTTGCTATTCCTGGGTGTCTTAGTATGTGTCCTACCAACCTATCTCTTCTCTTCATTAGCATTCGCCAGAAACATCTCTCCTCTCCCACTCGTCTTAATATCTTTTCGTTTGTAACCCTATCTACCCATCTGATCGTCATTCTCCTGTAACACCACATTTCAAATGCTTCAATTCTCCTCTTTTCTGCTGCACCAATAGTTCATGTTTCACTCTCATATAGCGCCACGCTCCAGACAAAGGCCTTCAAAAATGACTTCCTAATATCTAAATCTATATTCGATGTCAACAGATTCCTTCTTTGGAGAAAGGCTTTCCTTGCCTGAGCCAACCTTCTCTATATATCCTCTTTGCTTCGTCCATCACTGGTTATTTTGTTTCCTAAGTAACAGAAGCCTCCTACTTCCTTCAGCTTTTCATCTGCCAATTTGATGTCCATAGAGGTTTCTGATTTATTTCGGCTGCATTCCAGTATTTTTAGCCTATTTTCAATTTTGAAAAAATAGGCTTATGAGATCACCTTTTGTCCGTGTGTATGTGCGTGTGTGTGTGTGTGTGTGTGAGGTGTGTGTGTGTGTCTCCCCCCTGGAGCGATTTCAATGAAACTCGGTAAGTTCATAGCACTATTCCCGGCGACCTCGACCGTGCCCTTCAAATTTTGTTACGTCTCACCAATCCAACATGGCGGCTGTGCGAAACATTTAACTAGCATTCAATATCTCCGAAACTATTACCGATATCGCCCTGAAATTATGTACGGTGATAAAGGGCACTACTAGAAGTTCACCTATGAGACTTTCAAAAACCTGGTGACTACAAAACCAACATGGCGGTCAAGCGAAATTGAGACTTTAAATGGACATTTCTCGCGATTTAACTATCCAAACGTAATGAAACTTGGTACAGCAAATGTTTATACACATTGTAATGCAATGGAGTCTAATTTAGTTCAATTGTTTACATAACCTCAAAATGGCGGATGTGCGAAATCTTTCACTGACATTCTATATCTCCGAAAATATTACAGATATCATCATGCAATTTTGTACGGTGATAAAGGGTACTGATACAAGTTTACCTATGTATATTTCATAAACCTGTAAGTAAAAAACTAACATGGCGACCAGGCGAATTTGAAATATTTTAATAGACTTTGCTCGTGATTCAACTCTCTGAGCGCAGTGAAATGTGGTACAGTAAATGATTTTGCTGATTGTAATGCAATGCCATCTAATTTAATTCAATTGTTTACATAACCTCAAGATGGCGGCTGTGCGAAATTTTAAAATTAAGTTTTTATTCTTGTGTCGTAATCATGCGATCGAAGTGAAAGTTTGAATAATGAAGCTAGGCAATAATTGTCCTTGAATGGTATATAACTCTATGGCCTATACATATAACAATCCTAAATAGCGAGCTTCCGAAATATTTAGACGGTTCTCAATATCTATGAATTTTTACAGCAACCAAACTGAATTTTTTTATGTTCATAGAGACTATGAACATATGTTCACCTATAGGATTTTCAGTAACCTGGAGAGCACAAATCCAACATGGCGGCGACGCGAAGTATAAATATTTGAATGGACGTTTCTCGCGTATTAACTATCCGAGTGCCGTGAAACGTTGAACGTTAAATGCTTATACAAATGTTGATCCACTGGCATGTAATTTATTTCAATTGTTTGCATAATCACAAGATGGCTGGTGTGCGTACTTTTAAAATCTCGTTTTTACTACTTGTGTTCTAATCATGCGATAGAAGTTTGAATACCACACGTACACAATAATCTTAATGTAATAGTACAAAAATAAAAATACATCCTGGCGACCATATGAAATATTTAGACGGTTCTCAATATCTACGAATCTGTTACAGCAATTAAACTGAAATTTTTTATGTTGATAGAGACACTTAACATGAGCAGGATATATGAAAATAGGCTGTATAGTTCTTCACGGAACTACTTGTTGTTTTTCATTCATTAATTTTCATCATGTATTCATTCCGTAAGACGGAGTCCATACCATTCAAAAACTCATTCAAATCCTCAGGCGTGTCGGCCAAGATGACGATGTCATCAGCAAATCGCAGAGTTGAAATTATATCTCCTTGAATCTTCACTCCCATTTTAAATTTTTCTCCAATTTCCTTCATTGCTTGCTCAATGTAAAGATTGAAAAGCATGGATGATAAGTTGCAGCCTTGCCTTACACCTTTCTGAATACCAGCTTCTCTCTCATGTCCTTCAGCTCGAATGACTGCTGTCTGGTTTCTGTATAGATTGTATATCACCCTCCTATCCCTGTACTTTATTCCAATCGATTTCAAAATGTAGTTGATACAAAGGAAGTTGCAAGAATGACACAAAATGTTATAAAAGGTCTTATTTCAATATATTAACTATCTAAAATGATTAAAAATAATCTAAAATACTAAAAATCAGAACTGATACAATTTTTAGAATAACGAAGAAAGATGAAAAGACAGCTCGAAGTTAAAATTTCAATGATGTGAAACTGATGAATGGTTCGTTGAAAATATTTGTGGTTGTGAATTGTAATATTGTGATCGTATGTTTACGTTGAAATACAACGTTTTATATGTTACTACGAAAATAGCTAGTCCAATAAAATAGGGCAGTTATAAATCAATGATAACTTTTTTCACAGTATCAATATCATAAAGCTTTTTTTTTTTCAACGTAAACATAATATGATCACAATTACATAACATCATTCAGGCCTCTTGAACGCCTATGCAAGGAGGAGACGTACTTTGTTTAAAATGAGTTATAGGCCTACTTATTATTTTATGGAATGGAAGGGGCTGAAACTTTTATCGAGATGAAGGAATAAAATAGTAATAGGCTACTTCTGGAAATAACTCAAAGACGATTTCGTTAGAAGAACGAACATTTATTTAATTTTAATTTTATTTTAAATTTAAATTTAGTTTTTTTATTTTTATTTTCTTATTATTTTATGAAAGTTGATATATCATGTAATTTATTTTCAGGATTAGTCAATAAACCATCTCTTTTGGGTACATTTCACGTAGACTGACTGAAGAACATCAAACTTTCATTCACTAAGGAAACACAGGAAATGGCTTCAAACACCATAATGCTATTATTTTATCTTTTTAATTTTGTTAATTTCGTTTTTAATTATTAATCCTACATTCTACATTCTTCATTTTTAGCCTATTTTCAATTTTAAAAAAATAGGCTTATGAGATCACCTTTTGTCCGTGTGTGTGTGTGTGTGTGTGTGTGTGTCTCCCCCTAATAAAATCTAAACGGCTCGAGCGATTTCAATGAAACTCGGTAAGTTCATAGCACTATTCCCGGCGACCTCGACGGTGCCCTTAAAATTTTGTTACGTCTCACCAATCCAACATGGCGGCTGTGCGAAATATTTCACTAGCATTCAATATCTCCGAAACTATTACCGATATCGCCCTGAAATTGTGTACGGTGATAAAGGGCACAACTAGAAGTTCACCTATGAGACTTTCAAAAAACTGGTGACTATAAAACCAACATGGCGGTCAAGCGAAATTGAGACTTTTAAATACACATTTCTCTCGATTTAACTATCCAAACGTAATGAAACTTGGTACAGCAAATGTTTATACACATTGTAATGAACTGGAGTCTAATTTAGTTCCATTGTTTACATAACCTCAAAATGGCGGCTGTGCGAAATATTTCACTGATATTCTATATCTCCGAAACTATTACAGATATCATCATGCAATTTTGTACGGTGATAAAGGGTACTGATACAAGTTTACCTATGTATATTTCATAAACCTGTAAAGTACAAAACGAACATGGCGATCAAGCGAATTCGAAATATTTTAATAGACTTTTCTCGTGATTTAACTCTCTGAGCGCAGTGAAATGTGGTACAGTAAATGATTTTGCAGATTGTAATGCACTTCCATCTAATTTAATTCAATTGTTTACATAACCTCAAGATGGCGGCTGAGCGAAATTTTATAATTAAGTTTTTATTCTTGTGTCGTAATCATGCGATCGAAGTGAAAGTTTGAATAATGAAGCTAGGCAATAATTGTCCTTGAATGGTACACTTTCAGTAACCTGGTGAGCACAAATCCAACATGGCGGCGACGCGAAGTATACATATTTAAATGGACGTTTCTCGCGAATTAACTATGCGAGTGCCGTGAAACGTTCCACGTTAAATGCTTATACAAATGTTGATCCACTGCCATGTAATTTATTTCAATTGTGTGCATAATCACAAGATGGCTGGTGTGTGTACTTTTAAAATCTCGTTTTTACTTCGTGTGTTCTAATCATGCTATTGAAGTTTGAATACCACACGTACACAATAATCTTAATGTAACAGTACAAAAATAACAAGAAGTTCCGTGAAGAACTATACAGCCTACTTTTCATGCCAATGATTATTCTACAGTATATCAACCTATCTAGAATAATGACGAAATTAAGTTGGTAATATCGAAATATCTAATTAGTTCAAATTATACCTGGTATAATGTAGCCTAATAGAGCACTACAGTTGGCAGCCCTGGTAACTGAATATATTCTTAGTTCCATCTCTTAAGGTACAGAATACAAAATTTGGTTGAAGTCCAATGGACGTTACATGCAGTTAGACACTGGATCTATCAGCACGCGTAAAAGCATGTTGCCAACAATGTCATGCGTGTGCTGGTCAGAAATAATCTGAAATATTATGATATCTTTTTGTGCCAATTTTGGATGAAATCCATTTGTTAGTATAGAAATGTATTTTAAAATTGGACATATCAGCAGGCATAGAATCATGTTGGCAGCACTGCCTTGTATTAATTACTCCAAATTAATCTAGAATGTCAGGTGCTATACGTGTGCAAAGTATAGAGGTGTTGGCTTGCATACTTTCTGATATATTGATATTAGGGTAAAAAGAATATAGACAGCATTTATTAGCAGTTGGCAGCCCTGATTGCTCTTAACAATACTTATAGTCATATCTGTTATGGTACACATATCACATACGAAATTTGGTTGAAATCCAACTGATAGTATAGAAGTTGTGTGTATTTAAAAATTGGTACTATCAGCAGGTTTATAATCATGTTGGTAGAACTGACGTATATAAGTTACTCCAATTTAATCTAAACTGTCAGAATATACGTGTGCGTAGTTTAAAGCTGTTGGCTTGCATACTTTCTGATATATAGGTATATGGATGAAAAAATAGAGAGAGCAATTATTATCAGTTGGCAGCCCTGGTGGCCTTAAGAATATGCTCAGTCATATCTGTTTATGTGTATATATTACGTACAAAATTTGGTTGAAATCCAATTGATAGTGTAGAAGTTATATGCATTTAAACATTGGTCCTATCAGAAGGCTTAAAATTAGTTTGGCAACACTGTCATGGTTGGCCTCCTGGAAATTAAACTGAAATAGTCTTATCTACATGTGTGCCAATTTTGGAATAACTCCCATGCATACCTTGCAAGATATCCAACATGGAGCTCAAATTTCTAGTGCGTTTTTTCAGCAGTTGGTAGCACTGACATCATTTTCAAATATGGACGTGAGATATTCCGGTGCACATCTTTACTCATACTAAATTTGGTTTTGATTGCTGCAGCCGTTTAGGAGTTGATAGGGGGGGGACACACACATAGCCAGACAGACAGACAGAAGGACAGACAGACAGACAGACAGACATTTTCCCGGATCGATCTCATAAGTCTACTTTTTCCTCATTTTTGCAAAATGTGAAAAGTAGGCTAAAAATCCATCCTGGCGACCATATGAAATATTTAGACGGTTCTCAATATCTACGAATCTGTTACAGCAATTAAACTGAAATTTTGTATGTTGATAGAGACAATTAATATGAGCAGGATATATGAAAATAGGCTGTATAGTTCTTCACGGAACTAATTGTTAATTTTTAATTAAGCCATGTCATCGATTTACTGGTATGTTACAGATCCCCTTTGGGACAAAATTCCAGCACCCCGCCGTTTCTAAAAGCCGTAATATTTAAAAGGGACGCTAAACCAATCACAATATTATTATTATTACTAGTTTCAGGATTTGTATGCAGATGGTAGTGGTGATTGTTGGTTAGAAGGGCAAACCATCTAGGTAATATGTCTCGAATGATACGGTGAAAACAAGTAGTTCCGTGAAGAACTATACAGCCTATTTTCATATATCCTACTTATGTTAATTGCCACTATCAAAATACTAAATTTCAGTTTGATTGCTGTAATAGATTCGTAGATATTGAGAACCGACTAAATATTTCGGATGGTCGCCATGTTGGATTTTATATATGTAAGTCCTAGAGTTATGTACTGTTACATTTAAGATTTTTGTGCACGTGTAGCATTCAAACTTCAATCGCATGATTATGACACAAGAAGTAACAACGAGATTTTAAAATTTCGCACAGCTTCCATCTTGTGGTTATGGAAACAATTAAACGATGTCGTTGCATTACTATCTGTACAAACATATACTGTACCAAGTTTTATTGCGTTTGGTTGGTTAAATCGCAAGAAATGTCTATTTAAAAGTCGCAAATTCGCTTGGACACTATGTTGGTTTTGTAGTTACCAGGTTTTGAAACGTCACGAAGGTGAACGTTTAGTCGTTCCCTTTATCACCGTACAAAATTCCAGGGTGATATCGTTAATAGTTTCGAAGATATTGAATGCTGGTGAAATATTTTGCACAGCCGCCATGTTGGATTGGTGAGACGTAACGAAATTTGAAGGGCACGGTCGGGGTCGTCCGCAATAGTGCTATGAACTTACCGAGTTTCATTGAAATCGCTCCAGCCGTTTAGAAGTTATTAGGGGACACACTCACACACACACGCACACACACAAAGACAAAAGGTGATCTCATTAGCCTATTTTTTTTTCAAAATTGAAATTATGCTAATAAACTACTCACAACTAACCACTCACTTACCTATAACTTATACACTTAAAATACAACGTGGGTACGAATATGATGAGGAGTAAGGGAAATCAAAGACAATGAAAAGATATGTCAACCCGTAAGGAATGAGAATCGAGGTACTTAGAAGGTGGTAGAGCCATGAAAGGCAGATTGGAAAGGGAAAGAGTAGAGGGTCTGCCCCAAAGTCAATGGATGAAAGGGGAGAAACATAGTGTATAAATACTTAACTTTCAATATAATGGTCGACGTTTTATTTAAATTATCGATGAAAATTATAGGTGTACAAGAAGCAAGGAAACCCTCTTGAAGCACATGAGTGAGCACCGGTCAATACTTTAGGCTAGCTCGCGCATAGCACGGCGCTTCAGAGAGTATCCATTAATATACTTCCCTCCATGGAATGTGGTTAATTTGCTAAATTCCACAGCTGATTTCAATCGTGGGCATTTTTAAATCTCCATTGTTAGGTCTGAAAGGCTGCCAATCCCGATTACATGAGATGATGCTTTAACCTAGTATTCAAATAGTTCATAGTTTCAAGAATGGCCCGTCGTATATGACTCTCACATTTGGCGTTTTACAAATAAACAAATAAATAAATAAATAAATAAATTAGTAAATAAATAAATAAGCAAATAAATAAATTAATACATAATAGTACATTATGCAACGAGCCTATAATGGCTATAATTAAGACACGAATATTTTTATAAAACGAGCGTAAGCGAGTTTTATAATTTCAATACGAGTGTCTTAATTACCATTATAGGCGAGTTGCATACGACTGTTTATGTTCGACGATAATTATAACTTTATTATATGTTTTATCATAAATATACATAAATATCTGTTCAGTCACTAGAATGTTGTGATCGGGTGCCGCGGTGGCTAGTATATCTCTGTTTCCCAAGCTCTCTGGACAACCGACGCATGCGCTCTGTGTGCTTCAATGCCATATGTTCAGATTGTGCTCCAGTATTCAGTAAAACTGTCACCGAAGTCGTTTCAAAACCTCGCGCTGTGTAGAAATTGATTTTGGGGATATTAAGGTGCAGTGCCATTTCTTGTCTCAGTTTATTTACGCGAACATATGGACGGTGCAATTTCGATAATTTATATAGACATGTTGGATTATGAACGCATGCGCGAAGGTATCCTTATCTAATTGGTCACACAACTGTTTCATGAGCTCTGATTGGTGGGAGAAACTGTTTCATAATGAAAAATAGTGTTATAATGAGCCTCATTATGATACAGTTTTCTGACACATAATAGTTAGGGTCGAACATAAATAAATAAATAAATAAACTAATTAATTAATAACCCATAAGGTTCTACAGTTGTTTCTAGGTGTTAAAATAAATACTGTTACTGTGAATGTGAGTTCCATATTCTTTCGATTGAAATTAGTCCAGAATTTCTGGTTTTGAATTGCTTTTAAAGTGGCTTCGGTGGCGCAGTTGGTAGAATGCTGAGCTTCTATGCCTATGATAGCCGGTTCAAACCCGACCGAAGCCGTCGGATTTTTTAAGAGCGTTAAAAATCCCTCAGTATGCCTTCCTTCGGAGGGGAAGTAAAGGCGGCGGTCCCATGTCATAGATTTATGGCATGTTAAAAAACTTTCCAGTAATTACACCTGTGTGAAGCTAAACTGTATAGGTTAAGAATGTAAACAACGCTCTTAGGTTGCTACGTTCGTTGCTGACTGCGGTGGCGTCTAGTAGCTAAGTTCTGAACTAGGCCTACTAGTCGTTGACGGTGGCGTTTGGCGGCAAAAGTAGGAAGTATTTGAAAAATTCAAAGTTGCAGTCCTTACTTGAATTAAAAAAAACAGATACACACACTAATACAGACATCACAATTAACACCGGTTATCAGACAGATTCTAAACACACCCGAAGTATACGGGGCTACATGACCGCGTTATCGCAGCCCCTAAACTAAGGAACCAACCAACCAACCAACCAACCAAAGTGTAAAACTTGTTAAATAAGCATTCCACGATAATGTGAAAATTCATTTTTGTTGGAATATGTACCTAGATAATTAAAATGTAACGTTTTCAATTAATCTGGAAAAATAAAACACTTCCACCTATAGTACATTACAGAAACTACATCTGTGTTTGTCATATTCCTCCTTTTATCCAAAATTGTTTGCCACGGTGGGTGAATGGTTATCGTATTGGTCTACCAACCCCAAGCTTGCAGGTTCGCTCCTGGCCATGGTAAGTGGTTTTTGAAAGGCGACAAAATGCACGAAACGCATGCCATACGTTGTTGGCATGTTAAAGAACCCATTTGAATTCAGTAGGCCGTGTTCATAATGGCAAAAATAATCTCGGGATTTTCCGCCAACACAAAAGTTCCTCCTTTCTCTACTAGAAAGCGCTATAGTGTCAAGGAGCTTAGTTATCTAACCTTCTTGACTTTCATAGCGCTGCAGGGAACAACCAAAATTCGACATACAAGATGCCCTCTGGATGTCAATAATAAAGCTTGCTTCTGGCATCCGAGGCCATACGATATTATTATTATTATTAACCCAAAATTAGTACTATTTGAATCATGAATTGCAGGAAAGAATTTTAAAAAGTTTTCTTTTCGTCAATTGTTGTTGTTAATTCATTTTAGGGACTTGGTCATCAGCCCCCTTTCTTTTCATCAGTGCAATTAATTGCATAGATATTATTATATTTACACCTCCCTCCCGTTGTAATGAGCCGGCCCGTGGTGTTGGGGTAGCGCGTCTGCCTCTCACCCGGAGGCCCCGGGTTTGATTCACGGCTCCGTCAGGGATTTTAAAACTGACGTGAGGGTTGGAACGGGGTGCACTCAGCCTCGTGAGGACAATTGAGTAGCTGTCTGACAGTGAGGCAGCGCTCCGATCACGAAAACCAAGATTAACGGCCGAGGGGATCCGATGTGCTGCTCACGCGTCACCCCAATATATGCAGGCCATATGTCTGGGCAGCGGTCGCTTGGTCGGCCTAGGCCCTTCATGGGCTGTAGTGCTAGGAGTTGACTTTTGTTTGTTGACTCCCGTTGTAATCTGTGCATTCACCAAGCAGTTTTAAAGACGTAAATTTTCAGTCTATTTGATATTTTATGCAATAAGCATAGGGTTACATTTCTTTAAACGTCGACTTGAAAGCGACACTGTTAAAACATTTTACACAGTATAATACCTTGAGACGTTAACTTTTGCATGCCGCTAAGCCGCTTTTCTTCAGTAAGACGCTTTTATATCAAGTAAAGGGATGAAAAGAGCAATGTACTGTCCCTGGAGTTCGTAAATCCTCTTTGACGTAGGCCTACACAATCAGAAAGTATAGGCAACAGGTGCGTCCGCAACTCCCGATCATAATCCTGTCGCTTTTTACTTCCGTCTTGCAACTTGAGTTGTACGTTACGTCCAATTAATATTATCTGGTTAATGTAGCGAGTGCTTTTGAAATGATCAGTGAATCATGATGTTGGTGCTTATTTTATAGTACAGTACAGCTGGAATGGTTTTGTTCCAAAAACTGTGCTATGGTTGGCTTTTTGTAAATCGTTAGAAAAGCACAAGAAACGCTTATCTCTGAATTTTAGAATAATTTTGTCGGAAATCTCATAAAAACTTTAAAAAACGTTTTTCTCTGAATCGACGTATTTTAAAGAAAAGTTTTTAAACAAAAACCGTGGAGGATATTGTCACCTACAATTCGTCTCATTGAGGTCATGTCATACGTTTTGAAATGCAGAAGCTAGGTGGCGCCAAAGTTTCCAAAAAAGTTTTTTTTTCACTTTTTGTCCTAGAAAAAAATAGTTTTTTTTTACAAAAGAGTGAATCAGAAATTTGTTCCTCTCAAAATTGTCTGCAACATTTATTTAAACGTTTGTTTCCTCCGACTTACCGTTCCAAATTTATAGCGCAGCAAATGCAACGCTGCGTAGTCAAGGCTACTATTGTTACTGCGGAGAGAGCGGCGGGCATAATTTAGACAGGGACCTGTGTCGGACAGCTGCCTAAGTCTCGGTCAAACAGGACGCGGGCTGTGCTTGTTAATTAGCTCAAACAATCATATCTATTTCAATCGCAACGTATCAATCATAACTGTACACATATTAACCTTTGTGCCATCTGAATAGTACAATTTTCACAATTCGGCAGACTATAACTTTGGAACGGTAAAGCGGAGGAAAAAAATGTTTCGATAAATGTTGCAGACAATTTTGAGAGGGACAAATTTCTGATTCGCTCTTTTGTAAACAAAACATTTTTTCTAGGGCAAAAAGTGAAAAAAAAAAAAACACTTTTTTTGAAAATTTGGCGCCACCTAGCTTCAACATTTCAAAACGTATGACCTGACCTCAATGACACGAATTGTAGGTGACAATGTCCTCTACATTTTTTGTTTAAAAACTTTTCTTCAAAATACGTCGTTTCCGAGAAAAACGCTTTTCAATGTTTTTTTTAGTTTTCCGACAAAATGATCGTGCAGATTATTCTAAAATTCAGAGTTAAGCTTTTTTTGTGCTTTTCTAACTATATACAAAAAGGCAACCATAGCACAGTTTTTGGAACAAAAGGTTTTTTTTCTGTGCAGCTGTCCTGTATTATTAGAGGCTGCGACATCGTGGTCATATTTTACAGGTCTTTCATATAAATTAAGAACGGCAAGCGGAAATTTTGTTATTCACTGCTACGGTGGACTTGGCCGAGCTTGTGGGGCGGCATGGCCCCCTGCTGTACTATTGAAAGCGCGCGCATACCTTCAATTCTCGAAAAAGGTAAACATCATTCAGTGCTGGTTTGGACTAAACGGCAGATGGTCCAAAACTTCACACTTGAATTCTTTGAAAAAGTATATGGTACCGTTGGTACAGTGTGGTCGTGAATAATTTTCACCTTTTTCGAGAATTGAAGGTATGGTTGGGCGGTAACGCCTCGCCTAAAACGAAAAACCTCAGGAGACTCTCCAGACGTATCCACCTCAGTAGCGGCAGAATATTTTGCCGAGGGCATTAGAAGCTGGTGTAACGATACGACAAATGTTTCAATCGTTTTGGCGATTATGTTGAGACATAAGAATAAAACAAGCAAACATTTAGTAGTAAAATCAGTTTGGTATGTCAATCTGTTATTTTTATACAGTCCATCGGAACTTGAACAAGATGTTCAGTAAAGAACATATAGCCTACTTTCTCCTAAATGTATGAGTATAGTTATAACTCGTTGTTATTATCAAAGAGTATAATAGAACTATTCTTTGTTGAAGACCTTAGAAACGATTTACCTCTACCAAACGCCACAACCTAGATAAAAACTGCTACCATCATTGAAGAAAGAAAGATAAGAAGTATCTAAAGAATGTTATGGATCTTCAGACATAATCGACCGGACTGGCGGCGTGGCTCAGCGGTAACGTTCTCGCTTGCTGGACCGTATGTTTCAGGTTCGTATCCTGGCGCAGTCAGCTGGCATTTGAGGGTGCACAAATGCGAGGGAGCCGTGTTAGTAGATTTACTGGCACGTTAAAGATCCCCTTCGGGAAAAATTCTGGCACCCCGGCGTCTCTAAAAGCAACAGTAGTTAAAAGGGACGTAAAACCAATAACATTATTATTATTATTATTATTATTATTATTAGGAGCCTCCGTGGCTTAGGCGGCAGCACGCCGGCCTCTCACCGCTGGGTCCGTGGTTCAAATCCCGGTCACTCCATGTGAGATCTGTGCTGGACAGAACGGAGGCAGACAGGTTTTTCTCCGGGTACTCCGGTTTTCCCTGTCAAAATTTCATTCCAGCAACACTCTCCACTATCATTTCATTTCATCTGTCATTCATTTAATCATTGCCCCAGAGGAGTGCGTCAGGCCTCGGCAGCCGGCACAGTTCATATCCTCGCCGCTAGATGGGGGCTTCATTCATTCCATTCCTGACCCGGTCGGAGACTGGAAGCAGGCTGTGGATTTTCATTTCATTATTATTATTATTATTATTACATAATCGGCCTGACGCGGGCAACATCTAACTTTGAGTTGAGGCATGTCTTTACACGTCTGGCTGCGTATGACTTTCACAACCCTAATTGAATTAACAAATCTTTCCATGACCCTACAGAGACGTGTGTATACAAACTATGTGGATATTTTCGATTGATATTTGGCTGAAATAAAAGTATTAATTAATATCCTGAACTATCACCAACGGTAGAGTTCAGATACTATGTGAAATCGTTTTGTTCATTACTTCAATTAACATTTTCAAGTAACGCACAATAGGCTGTTACAAACCCTTTAAAATTAAAAGTAAAAATGTATCGTAGTATCATCTTGTCATTCTTCAAATTCGATGCGCATAGAATGCCAATGGTATAGTAATCAATGGAGCCCCACGTAGACTAGTCGTGATATCTAGTGGTGAAATATCGAACAATATAATCCTAACAGAGCGAGTGCATTCTAGCGGCCAGAAGAAGAAACTTTTCAATAAAATCTGGAAGTTAATAACACAGATTACCTACTACTACAGATAGCCGACAGCCATGCTAATTCTTGGCACCTAAGACTTCAGCGCTGTCTGGTGTTTGACCGCGGTACTACTACGTGTAGCCCGTAGCGCCACCTATGAGCAGAACTTGTAAACACTACCCCTCCCACCCCTCCCCTCGTTCCTCCCACCCCTCCCCTCGTTTCGCTAAATGAGGGGTCTAGATGCAAAACCGGCGATTTCCACTTTTTTTTATGACAATGAGTTAAAGTTGGAGAACCATTCTCTGAGGTGTCTGTGATCTGTTATGAACTTGTTTGGCCTCAGGCCGGATTTTCAACCAAACAAGTTTATAAACAGATAACAAACACCTCAGAGAATGGTTCTCCACTCATTGTCACCAAAAAGTGGAGATTGCCGGTTTTGCATCTATACCCCTCAAATGCTTTGTCCACTTCGTTCCAAAATCCACACTTAGAATATATTGATAGCAAATATAACCTAAATAATCACACAGATAATGCTGCAAAATTGTGGAGTTCAGAACACAGAAATGAACACTGGAAACACACAGGATTCAATCTATCCATTTAAATTATTTTCAGGTAGTTTAAATTAGGGCACAAGAAAGGAAAAGGAGAGGGTCAATTTTTATTAAGATAAAAAACAGTGATATTGGGTAAAAACCAGTAAATTTATTTTTAAAAGAGAATGTAAGAAAACAGATGGTGTAATTAAATCCATGGTCACACCATCCTATTACCTGGCATTTGCCTATCAGAAAGAGGGAAAACCATGGAAAAACCTCAATCAGGTAATAATAAGCCTATATTAAAAAATCACAATACATTTAGTACTTAATTGGGAAGCTTCTTGGAAAGGGTCAATGATGATTGTTAGCAAATTCCTGCAACAGAGGAAAAGCATTTAAAGAAATATTTCTTTCAAGAATTCATTCATGGTTTTCCTTGATATTCACAATGTGATACTTGAAGTAAAAAATAAACCTGTAAATTATGAAAATAATGCACTCTTTCCTAAAACAGAAACTGATGTGTAGCCTTAATCTGCAACAAACTACTGTATACTATTTTAAACAAGAGAACGGATCTGTGACAAGGTGCCACTGTCGCTGGACCATTGCTATGGTAACACGAACAATGTTGCCATTATTACCTAGGCCTTTGTGATCTGTTCTTGCTGCCATTAAGAGATTGGTTATTTATTTAGTTGGTCAACACAATATAATACCAGGTTGCTTTTGCTGTTCCAGTAATTGGAATCATGTGTTCACCGACTGAAAAATTGACAAGATCAATTGTCAATGATTAATAATAATGTTATTGGTCTTACTGCCCTATTGGGGCTTTTAGAGACGCCGGGATGCCGGAATTTTGCCCAGAAGGGTATCATTAACGTGCCAGTAAATCTAATGACATTGCTCCCTCACGTTTGCGCGCCCTCAATTGCCAATCAGCTGCGCCAGGATTCGAAACTGCAACCTTGGGCAAAGCTGGCGAGAACCACTGAGTCACGCAGTCAGTCAATTGTCAATGACAGGCTGCATGGTTCGGCGGTAAAGATCTCGCCTGCTGTGCCCAAAAGAGCGGGATTGTATCCTGGCACAGTCGGTTGGCATTTGAGGATGCTTAAATATCAGAAAGCCATGTCAGTAGATTTACCGGCACGCTCAAGATCCCCCTTCAGGACAAAATACCACCACCTAAGCATCTCTAAAAGCCGCAATTGTAAAATGGGACGTAAACCCTTTCATTTTGTTATTAATCATCGACTATTGATCTTGTCATTTTTCAGTCGGTGAAACTACCATGTTGTCAATAAAGCAACACTGAAAAATGGCTTCAAAGCTATCTTATTGTTTTTATTTATATAACTTTTAACATTTCTTTATGACATACCCTATCTTCAGTAATATGATGCGTCTTGATTAATGATTGATCAAATTATAGTTCAATAGAGTTTTTAAAAAAATGTTGAACTCCTTTGTTATGTTGATTAGTGGTACATTGTGACACCTCTCGAAAGGTTTCAGTGACAGAAGCAGCGAGTGTGCAGCATTGAGCATTAATGAAGGCTCTGATTGTCGATGCATGGTTAAAAGGGACAGTAAATAGTGCATATTATACACATCTTGGGCACATATGTCTCAAGCATCATAAGAAAATTAGATCCCAACAACAGAAGGAACTGCAGTACTAGCATTGTTAGTAGCAACTTCAGTCAACGCAGGTTTGCCCAAATGACTGGGCAGGGGTACATCTAATATACATAATAAAAATGGACACTCCCAAGAAGGTTTCTGAACTTTTTCAATAGAACGAAACAATGTACTCAAATTGTGTGTCAATGAGCTTACAAAAAAAAAACTGGGAAGTTCCATACGGGTGACTAAAGCTACTGTATGAACGTAGGCAGAAAACATGGCATTTTAAGTAGTAGTGTTGGCACGCAAGTAGGTAAAAAAAAAATAACCTTGTAATATGTGGCACCAGAGTCATTCAACAAGTACGAATTGGCATACTGTTGCCACGGACAAATTGATAGACCTACCATCAGCACGACACTAGGATACTTTCGTAATTCTAGTGATGCGATCTTCATGGTGAATGGTTTTTAGAGTTTTCTTTCTTTCTCTATAGCCACTAAGCTTGTGGCTTTTTGACATTTCTTGTTTGTGTTTTACATAGAGGCAATGTGAAAGCAGGAGTTACTCTGTTGCAGTGGTGAAATGCTGTAGCTTATTGTTGATGTTTGTCTATGGTGATAAGGAATGTATTACTTTCAACACAACAAAAGCTACATTTAAAATATATCTTTACTTTGATGTGAATAAGATAATACCTCCTATATTGATCATGTTTAGAACTTTACGAAGACAAAATTCTAGCAAATTGGCCTGAAACTGTTCTTTATATAAAGAGAGAATAGAATACCCAGCATGGTGCCTTACCAAGCGTATCGCAAATTGGGCCGTTTCAAAATTTAAATACAAATAAATCATGGTATTCATCAGCGAGTCCTCGCTAAATTGGAAGTGTAGTGATGATATGACTTTTGCAAGCGAAGCCGCGACTGGTAATGCTAGTAATAATATAAAAATTAGTAAATAAATACTCATGAAAAAAAAAGACATGTATTAGTTATAAACACCATTAAATAATGTACAATTTAGGACTACACATTTTCGACCTTTACCCCTTGGTACAGCGTGCAACTGCCGGAACATATTTGCGATCGTATCTGTTCATAGAAGTTGTAACTAACCTGATAAGTGTGTTTCCTAAGCAGCAAGATAAAAACAAGAGCACCCTAAAAAAATTACAGGTATAAGGAATACAATGTATTTTCATGAAGACTGCCCTGAACACATTATTTCCCAGCTTTGCGGTTGAGGATCCTACAAAACTGATGAATTGTTATCCTGTTAAAAAGATGGAGGAAGTTACTTATTAGGCGAGTCCTATGATTAACGCAACCCATCTAAGAAAAGTCAGCATGACGCTTCACCTCTTCAGACAGCTTGCTACCTACAGCATCTGTATGGAGGAATTTTTGAAGAAAGGACTCGGAAATTTTGACTCCAACTCCTACTGTATGGGCTAATTCCTCACAAGGATATATCAGTCTTCCACCAGCATCTCGTTCTGATATAAAACTGCAAAATTTGGGAACGTTTCGATTAGTAGGATGAAGCTCCAGGTCAGGTTCTGATGTCATAGTGGTCCTGCAGTCATTGCACGGCTCATTAATGGCACTCAACAGTCGTTTAGCTATATAACCACTTACATATGCCACTGACTCTGCTTCTGCAAAAGAGAGATCACATGAAATACTAGTGGTAGTAGTGGACCTGGAAGGAAGAACAATCAATGAGCCAAGGAACCAATACGCCTTAGGACTTCGCTTGTACAGTGCAAGCGCTAACAGCTTCTCCTTCTTTGTCCAACGACGATGCTTGGGTCTCACCAGCTTATTCCTTGCATCCCCACAAGCTAAAGCTGCTGCTGCAGGTGAGATATCTTGCTGCAAAAAGAAATTCATGTTCCTACAAGAAGCTACTTTCATAAGTGACTTCATCTTGCCACGGGAGTCCTGGATACGTTTCCGGAGACGCGTGTAATTTCTCAGGGTTTGTCGAGTCAGGTTCAAAATCTTCTTTTTCTTAGGTGTGATGTCCTTCTGAGCCAGTTCCATTTCCTGCAATAAACACCTTCTTCGTTTTGCTCTCCTTTCCTTGGCATCAAGAACAGGAGTTGCCTGAAAAAGAGGTTCAGACCTAATAGGTCTTGAATGGACTAAAGATGGCCCGTGCGTACCAGCTGGAAGCGGAAGTTCTTGGCTACACTCTGCAACACCAGTTTCTTCTTCGGTTGATCCTGAAATAGACAAAAAGGCAGACGATTCAACAAAGTCATTTGACGGTCTTGGAGTAACTCCTTGGGGCTGTCTCCCTTCCTCGGTCAATCCTGAAAGAGATGAGATATTAGGTACAGCATTATGAACCAATTTTCTTTTTAAACGATTGAGGAACTGGTCTTCAGTGAAATGAAGTCCACAAACTCGCAGCCGTCTTAGCTGTTCTTTCGACTTGGATGAAAGTGATGGATCAACTAGCTCAATCCACACTCTGGACCTGAAAAAAAAAACGAAGTTACAATTAGAAAATGCTCATAGAAGAATAGCAATATTTATGATTACTACAAAAGAGGATGGTTATGACGTTCATTACTACTACATACACTAAATCGAACCCGGTCCACCTTGGTGAGAGGCCAGCAGCTTGACCGCTGCGCCACAACGCCCCCAAGAATCTGATATGCTTGCGGGTTTCGGCATCCAGTCACATTTCACCAAGATACCGTACTGAGGGAGGAGTGCATTGATATAGTTAAGAAACTTGAATTGGTTCGTTTACATGGACCATATGTGACAGATTACCCTACCCTTATGGGGTGGGGGGTAGTACTTGGTAGTAGTTGGAACGTCTACGTTATCTGCCCCTCCAGGTTATGTTACAGTCCTGTAAGTGTTACTGTTTGGTGTGCTTCATTCAATTTCCTCTCACACATGATAAAATGTTAACCATCCATTTCGGAATCTTAATACCATTTCAGTAGTGTATCTATTAAAGATAGGAACACTAACAGAATTCGTATGGGAAAATCACTTCAATGAAGGCAAACTACACGGTGGCACTGAATGAAATACGAACAGACGATAACATTTTCTATAGTACATGAATTAGCCAAAATAACTTATGGTTTTTTACACTAGTTACAGCCGAACACATCCAAGCCAATGGTTACAGACTAACGCGACCAGATCAATGTATTTTGGTCAACAGTGACTTTGTATCCCACATGTTGGCAACAATGTGTGCCCTTGAGCGCGCCTTGTTCACAGTTGAACGGGTTCAAACGCTGTCAGAACATGACTGCCGTTAATAAATAAAAAACACATATTTATGCAATATATAACACATTTCAGGTACAGTAGTGCCCAAAGTTATTAATTTCAATAAGTAATGTCGCCCAGTAGATGAAGGTATGTAAAAGCAACGTTCTGGTCTCATTTATTTTCCCCAGGAAAAGTAATGTTAAATCGATTACACTTTCTCAGCAAGTAATGAATTAAAATGCATACAGACATAAATGGAACCTAACCTTCATCTGTCAAGAGCCAGTGAACTGTCCCTACCTGGAACTTACCTCAGCAAACTGGAATATCGCGATTCCGTAAACAAAAAAATCCCCTAGACAAAAAATAGCGGCACCCATGACTTTAAGAACGACACTAAAGGCTTAAAAGATCCATACTTGTTACATTCTGTGTGTTAATAAGGAGGTAGCAGTTGAGGAGAAGAGAACATATGGAAAAGTAACCAAACTACTGATATAGGCCATAAATACTTTCTGTAATGATTCAAAATACATGTGGAAAGGATGTAGTTCACTCCTCCACTGTCTATAACCCAGCCGCCATCCCAAACCATATCACGACTTATATATTAAAATTCCAACTGTGTCAGTCATTATCAGTGTTAATTATGTACAATAACAGTATTGCCAACCCCACCCATAGGCTGGTACTAAATCGTATAGGCAGTCTAGGGGTTATAAAATAAAAGGAACAGTGGTTTTGGCAATGGTTACAGCCTAACATGTCAACAGTGCCCCTCAACCCAACCATTCTAACCTTCGTTTTGTCCAATACAATGGATTTTCACAACGGTTTTAGCCTGTGGGCCGCGTTAGCCATATATGCACCCCAGGTATTTGACAAGCATAATCTTTCTCTCGACCAATGGCTTTAGTCACCCATACCTCATATGGTGATGTATTTTATATCTTAAATTTTGGCAACACTACCATGACATGAATGTGTCATGTCTCGTCAGTGTCTCCGCCCATGTAACAGTTGATGAATGCTCAGCGCTTGAGGAACATGGCTGCAGTCGTTCAATGAGCAAGAAACAAACACATATTTATGTAATTTACCACATGTGATAATAGACGGCAATTTCAATTGATATTGTCTTCTATAAACGACTCAAAATCATAGATTATCCGTATTAATGAAGTTGTAAGTGTCAAAGGCATGTTCTCGCTTCAACTAGTAATGTAATGTAAATTTCATCCAGACAGAGCCCTAACCTAGGAGCAGTCAAAGGTTTTGTCCAGACAGTCGTCTAACCTAATAGAGACCAATGGTTTTGTATTTAGAAGAGTGTAGTGCAAATTTTCAATTAAACTGAACTGCAAGTAATTTACGAACATTTGTAACTCACGACCAAGCCTCACTCTTGAACACAAGTGACTGCATATGCATGTAACGATGCACTATTTGAAACCTCCTACAGCGGGGTAACATGGCAGCAATTCAAGGCACGTAAACCAAACCTCCGTACATCCGTGAAGGCATTGCCTACATTAAAATAAAATAAACCTAGACACGTAGGAATCCCGGTATATACTTGAACCAGCAATGTTATTCAAACAATGTTGAAACCTGTAATAACCTGCCGATTAGAAGTTACCTCCATGATTAGCAGATTTGTAATTTTGTAATTTGCATGTTACTATGAAATACTTAAACACTTGAAGTCACTTGCACATTGATTAGGTTATGTTAGTCGCATCATGGTCATTTAGGCTAAATGTTCCCAAAATTAGAGGCCAATGTTAATATACGTTACAACCCACCCACCAAGTAGCCTACTACTCACTTTAATTTCATTTAAAAATGCCATCAAAGGAACGTGATTAAATAATTAGAGAATAGCCCAATTATTGATACATACCTTGCTTCATCAAAGGGGAAGCGATGAAATGATAGGGCTCTTCCATCCTCAGGAGTGTATTTCCAACCTCTACTTTTGCAGCCAACAACAGAACATTCCGAGTGATATTTTCCCATAACCTACATATCAAATATACAGAATGAGGTACAGAAACAGAAAGCATGAAATACAAAATGTAATAGAAAATAAATTGAATTCAAGTCATTAACCTAGCTTTCTACTACTAAGAAAATTCACCAAAAAATACTGCATGGCTCTCATGAGAATCCTATCGATCAAGAAATCATTTGAATAATATATAATGCATTATTGGTACTTACCAGAGAAACTGAAATACCGATACTGGTTTACAATCAACCAAAATACCACGAGGCAATTTACAGGTGAGTACTTAAGCGTTGGAGAATGAAAGTCGCCAAGTTGTTGGGAATATAGACAATGCCACCAACCCAGTAGAAATAATGTTCACTTAATGACATGTGCTATAATTACCGTCTGTGAGCAAGATAATTGCAAGGAAATGTCAATTAGGAATTATGTGTATATTTATTGACTAAATATAGGGATATATTTGCAATTCAATTAAAACGTGTATCATGCATATGTTGGCAAGACGATATACAGCGCTTAATCCGCTCCTTACATCAGGCCGCGCTACTACACCGATGGTACCAAATAATCCCTATCAGGTTGACACCCCCTGGTTAATAAGTAGCGGCGTGCAGTTACCTTTTTGGCAGCTAGATGTCTCGAGTAAATCTGCTGGCGAATTATGTTTTAATTAAATATATATTTTACACCATAATATGCACAATATAACGCTTAATTTTAAAACATCTGAGTCATTACAAAACAATAAACATATAACTTTTCAAGCAAAAAAAAATAGCTCTGATCGGGTTTGAACCATTGGCATTTGAGCGATAGGCTAACGCTCTACCACTGAGCTAATTGTGTCAACGAATATCGTTCTATATAAAATGACTTACATAGAACTTGTTAGCAAATAATGATTTATACTAAACGATTTCATCACTGGAGTATATTATTTATATATAAAGCATTTCATACAAAGTTTATTTATTTTGTATCAGTACGCTATATTGCATGCAATACTCAAATTAGTGAAATATAAGTCAGGCACAAGATATCCGCTGCCATCTTGTCTTATTACTGAATCGGCTCAGCTTTTTAAAATCACGTCTGCACTATAGTATTACAAAATAAACTTTTAATTTCGAACGTGCCTCTTCCTTTAGAACAGTTAAAACGATTCTCGGCTCGATAATCGGAACTGGTAGGTCCCATGATATGGATTATAAAGTTTGCATAATTCGCACGGCCGCCATCCTGAAATGGTATGACGGACGACCTTGTAGTTTGGTCACAAGACGCATCCTATACGAAGGTATGTTGTTACCAAATTTGGTAGAGATCGGATGATTTGGTTAGTCGTTATTTGATTTTACGTTTTGAACGTTTGAGTGGCCGCCATTCAGTTTTAGTAAAGATGGCGGCGATATAAAACATGACACTGAGGTGTCCTTTGCTAGTGCTACCTTTGTACCAAATTTCGTTCAATTCGCATTCACCGTGTTCGAATTGATAGGGGGGGACAGACATTCAGAGTACACACACTCACACACACACAGACACACACACACACAGACTCACACACACACATACACACACACACAGACTCACACACACACATACACACAGACAGACACACTTTTTTCGCCCTGTGTTGATCTCATAAGTCTACTTTCATTTTTTGCAAAAATCGAAAGTAGGCTAAAAATAAAAACAGCCCCCGTATGTGCTATGCGCGCGATTTCAATAGTACAGCAGGGGGCCATGGCGCGCCACAAGCTCGGCCAAGACCACCTCAGCAGCGAATAACAAAACTGCCGCTTGCCTTTCTTACTTTATATGAAAGACCCTGTATGTCTAGGCCCGTGTATTAGTGTGTGTGTGTGTGGAATTTGTGCGATAACCTGTTATTGTGATGACTGTACTAGTGTGTGTATTTGTAAATTGGGAAGGAGCTGGCTGTGGCCTTAAGTTAGGATCCATCCCAGCTTTTGGTCTGGAGTGGGAGTAAGAAAAACTACGGGTAAATAATTTCCAGAATGGCTGACGTGCGAATCTAACCCACCTCTTCTCAGTTTTTCCTCACGGGGCTGAGACCAGAATTTCATTTTCTTGGGAGAGTCATGAATCGAAGTGACTGGAGTGACAGCCAGTGAGAGCCACTGCCCCAGGTTTATAGTAACTATTTCACGAATTAACTGGGATAAATAGTTAACTAATTTAAACTCTCATAGATATTGTTATGCAAATAAACACTGTCTGATACAGCCTTCACAATAACACAGGTTATCAGACACATTATACACACATCGAAGTAAACGGGGCACATGACTACGATGCCACAAAACTCCTAAATGAATCAACAATAACAATAACAACCAAAACGTGTTCTGCAAATTTTCTGATGCTTCAGAGTTCCATGTTTAGGTGACTCTAGCTAATGAGTTTTTATTTTTCTTTGGTCGTGTGGCCTCCTGAGAGGCTGAGTTGACGTCCGTGAGCAACCTGCGCGTTGGGATGAGAGATGGAATGGATGAAGATGAATGAAACTGGGCAAAGATCTGGAAGGAAGCGGCCGTAGACTGTCAGAAGGTACAATCCCAGCATTTGCCTGGTTTTGAAAATGGGTGGGGCTCGAACCCACGCGTCTACCGAGTCAGCAGAGAGCTTGGCCCCACGACCTAACGCTGCGTTTTAGCCAGCGTAGGCACTGCTGTCGGATAACTAATAATAATAATAATATCGTACGGCCTCGGGTGCCGGGTGCAAGCTTTGTTATTTGACACCCAGAGGGTAGCTTGCGTGTCGAATTTCGTTGTTCCTTGAAGCACTATGAAAGTGAAGGAGGTTAGATATCTAAGCTCCTTGAACGCTATAGATCTTTTTAGTAGAGAAATGAGGAACTTTGTGTTGGCGGAAACTCCCGAGATTAATTTTGCCATTATGAACTCGGCCCACTGAATTCAAATGGGTTCTTTGACATGCCAACATCTTATGACATGCGTGTCGTAATTTTTTCCGCCTTTCAAAAATCAGTTACCATGGCCAGGAACGAACCTGCAAGCTTGGGGTTAGTAGACCGACACGTTACCCACTCACGCACCGTGGCAATCTTAGGATAACTAATGATAATACAGTATTATAGGATTTGTTTCCATGTACTCATAATTTTCTTCTCAATATAACGTAAGTCGACAGTTGTTCCTCTGGTAAACTGGCTCATAACTTTCTCACTCATTACAACAAAAATATAACTTTGTATTTTACTGGTAATCCGGTGAGTTCATTCCTCGTTACGAGGTGCTAAAGTAGTAGTAAACCAGTACAAATTGGTGTAATTTGCATGATTGTGGTTTATTACGTTAACCCGTGGAGCTGTATCGTGACAACACGGCGCTGTGAGGCAGCTAGCAAGGTTCTCAAGGGAACAACCCCAGTCTGAGTGCTCTGGTACACAAGCCATTTGCAGCATAAGCTAGCTCATTTGCAGATGATGTGCGGAGATGTAGAAAGAGAAATCACTGTCAACAAACACATCTAAAGGGGAAATCCCACCACGGTGAGAAGTAGTCTGCCCTTGTTCCAACACACGATGTTGAGTCTCCGTCATTCGCTTACAAGGGGAGGCTACCCGGTCACCGATTCGAACCATCTTTAGTATACGTGTAGTAGTACAGTACAGCTGGAATGGTTTTGTTCCAAAAACCGTGCTAAGATTGGCTTTTTGTAAATCGTTAGAAAAGCACAAAAGAAGCTTAACTCTAAATTTTGGAATAATTTGTAGTATCATTTTGTCGTAAAACTAAAAAAAAATTGAAAAGCGTTTTTCTCTGAATCTACGTATTTTAAAGAAAAGTTTTTTAAGCACAAAATGTAGAAGACATTATCACCTACAATTTGTCTCATTGAGGTCATGTTATACGTTTTGAAATGCAGAAGCTAGGTGGCGCCAAAATTTCCTAAAAGTTTTTTTTACTTTATGTCTTAGTTTTTTTTTTTTTTCCACAAAAAAAGGGTGAATCAGAAATTTGTTCCTCTAAAATTTGTCTGCAACATTTATTGAAACGTTTGTTTCCTCCGACTTACCGTTCCAAAGTTATAGCGCAGCAAATGCAACGCTGCGTAGTCAAGGCTACTATTGTTACTGCGGAGAGAGCGGTGGGCATAGTTTAGACCGGGACCGGTGTCGGACAATTTTCACACTTCGGCAGACTATAACTTTGGAACGGTAAGTCGGAGGAAAAAAATATTTCAATATATGTTGTAGACAATTTTTAGAGGAACAAATTTCTGATTCTCTCTTTTGTGAACAAAACATGTTTTCTAGGACAAAAAGTGAAAAAACACTTTTTTGGAAACTTTGGCGCCACCTAGCTTCTGCATTTCAAAACGTATGGCATGACCTCAATGAGACAACTTGTAGGTGACAATGTCCTCTACATTTTATGTTTAAAAAACTTTTCTTTAAAATGCGTAGATTCAGAGAAAAAACGCTTTTCAAAATTGTTTTGAGTTTTCCGGCAAAATGATCGTGCAAATTATTCTGAAGTTTAGAGTTAAGCTTTTCTTGTGCTTTTCTAACGATTTACTAAATGCCAACCATAGCACGGTCCTAGGAACAAAATTGGTTTCTTTTGTGCAGCTGTACTGTACTATAGGGCATGACCAGGCGTATATCAGGTGCAAGTAGTTAGGTGTACTTCTCAGCAGTTTCCGATAAATTTATTATAAGCAATTGCAGTGCGTCCATATGCGTTGTACGTTAGCATGACTCACCAAGGCGGTCCTGGTTCGCTTCCCGGTCAATGCATGTGAGATTTTCGATGTGAAATGCCATGTCCTGTGGTTCGGATTCCACGTAAAAAGGAGGTCCCGTGGCTCATAATCACAAGATTCACGGTCACGCAAAACTACAATCTTCCTTCCTTCCTTCCGTTAGCATGAAGCAAAACCGAATACGCTAATATTCCCAATCGCCATAATGCTCAAAAACATGGACTGTCAATACAGCTGAAAAGGAAAGGATAGAATCGCAGGAAATTTAGAATATCTTGGGCTTAACATCGGGCCCCCACTTAGGTTCTTGAGGACTTCCAAGGTCGAGGGCAGGCTCACGAAGAAGATGAACCAAGCTTTATTGGGATACTTTGGACACTTCTCAAGACGCTCAGGAGCCGTAGAGAGACTGGTGATGCAAAATAAAGTCCAAAGAAATGACCCCGAGTATGTCAGGTTCCGACAATGGCAAAGAGAGATCTGTGGTATTTACTTATTGAGATCACGAACATCTTGTCTCTAATCCGATAGATAGTGCCCCTATCGTTTAATTGACTTGGGAATGAGTATCGATTTGGTGTGGTCATAAAACGAACCAGCCTGGAATTTTGGACTCTCAGGTTTCATTTCCGATGGTCCTGCGGGTTCGTTTTTAAGTTTGTATAGGAAACCATTTCCATACATCCGTTCCTCCATCCATCCATGCATCCATCCGCCCATGCGTCCGTCCGAAAATCCATCTGACTGTCCGTACATCCAGACACCTGTTCCTCCATCCATTCGTTTGCCCGTCCGTTCATCAATTCGTCCGTCCGTTATTTCATCCATCTGTCCGTCCATAGATATATTCATCCATCCATCCATCCATCCATCCATCCATCCATCCATCCATCCATCCCAAACCAATACAGTCCATTCCCTTCTATTGCCATCCCATTCCATGCGATACTATACCATACCATACCATACCATACCAACCATGTATTCTTTTACTGACCCGAACCTCGAATAACTGCAGCGCAGTGCCTTTAATGTTCGTTAGCTATACCAAAGTGGAAGCACGCTCAGCCCTTCACACTCGATGACTTCTGTAAGGGCACATTCATGGCTTCTTTAATTAAAAGACAGCTTGGAACGCCGGCACTTGGTAGCGCCACAGATATGACACCCCCCTGGCTGCTAATTGCGTAAAGGGTCTCTGATTACAGCGCGTGTCTCTTACATCAACCTCTCAAGTGTTTAATCAACATCGTGATGTCCTACCGAGGTGAATACCACGCGATCGAGATACTCCTCAATGAAAAGGAATCTTGGTGTCACAGAAGCATGTCTCTTTCTTTATTTCTTTCGTTGTTTCTTTTATTCTTTCTCCCCTCAAATTCTTTGCGAACGTACACAAATGAGAATAAAATCTGTAAGGTTTGCCTACGTTTCGATTTTAAAATGCCATCTTCGGTGATAGGATGCAAACACATTTGCTATTAGAAACAAATGTCATAAATATCCGTATTGACAGTAGAATTAAAAGTTTATAATTATACGCTGAATCAATACTACATAAATATATATTTTATATATTGGACATGTTTCAACCTTAAAATAAGGTCATCTTCAGCTTAGAATAAATGAAAATCAATTAAGAATAAAAATAAAAATAACATCTTCTTCTTTCTCTTCTCAACCAGGTGGTTGGTGGGTAGCATGAATATCTTTGTCCAAAGGTCTTCTATCCTGAACCCTCTGTTTGATCAGGTGGTACGGACATCTTCCTCCAATGTCATCAAAAAACTCTGCTCTTGGTCATCCTCTTCCTGCCTTGTCTTCTATTTTCCCTTCAAGCAGTGTGATGCACCATGGTGAATGCCAGAGTAGGTGGCCTATCCAATTATTTCTTCTGTTTTTGATAGTTTCTGTCAGACCGATGGTTTCTTCTGCTCTTGTTAGAACCTCTTCATTAGTTAGCCTTAGGGTCCAAGGTATCCGTAGCATTCGTCGCCAGCACCACATTTCAAATGCACATAATCGTTTCTTGTCGGCCTTCAATAGTGTCCAGGTTTCGCAACCATAGGTCGCAATGCTCCAAATGTAGCTTTTGCTGAAGTACTTTCTGACTTGTAGGGATATGGGTTAGGATGTCAGGAGACTTCTCTTCTTGTTGGAAGCTTCTTTAGCCTGGGCTATTCGAGAGCAAATATCCTTTTCACATCTCCCATCAGAAGTAATAATGCTTCCCATGTATTTGAAAAGATTTACTTGAGCCAATCTTTCTCCTTCCAACCATACATTACTGTTCTGATTACCATCTAGACTACATTTCATTATCTTGGTTTTTGTTTTGTATATGTACTTAAATCTAAATAAGAAATGAAGTTGTTAAAGGGTAACTGTAATAAAATGAAATATAATACTAAAATGGATATCCTGATAATGAAATGAAAATCCACAGCCTGCTTCCAGTCTCCGACCAGGTCAGGAATGGAATGAATGGAACCCCTATCTAGCGGCGAGGATATGGACTGTGCCGGCTGCCGAGGCCTGACGCACTCCTCTGGGGCAATGATTAAATGAATGACAGATGAAATGAAATGATAGTGGAGAGTGTTGCTGGAATGAAATTATGACAGGGGAAACCGGAGTACCCGGAGAAAAACCTGTCTGCCTCCGTTGTGTCCAGCACAGATCTCACATGGAGTGACCGGGATTTGAACCACGGACCCAGTGGTGAGAGGCCGGCGTGCTGCCGCCTAAGCCACGGAGGCTCTGATATCCTGATAATGCTGCATTAAATAAAATAAAATTCAATATTGGTCTTAACAATAATCCACAGCCTGCTTCCAGTCTCCGACCGGGTCAGGAATGGAATGAATGGAGCCCCCATCTAGCGGCGAGGATATGAACTGTGCCGGCTGCCGAGGCCTGACGCACTCCTCTGGGGCAATGATTAAATGAATGACAGATGAAATGAAATGATAGTGGAGAGTGTTGCTGGAATGACATTTTGACAGGGAAAACCGGAGTACCCGGAGAAAAACCTGTCTGCCTCCGTTTTGTCCAGCACAGATCTCACTTGGAGTGACCGGGATTTGAACCACGGACCCAGCGGTGAGAGGCCGGCGTGCTGCCGCCTAAGCCACGGAGGCTTGGTCTTAACAATAATATTTTCAAAAATGCAGTTAGAAAATAAGAAATGTTAAAGGTAAGTGTAAATAAATATTAAGCTTGATAATAGTTTAAAATGTCCACAACTTCACTTGTTATTTAGATTTAAGAATATATATATATATATATATATATATATATATATATATATATATATATATTATTTTAATTGTAATTCTTAATTCATTTTCATTGTAAGGTTGAAACATGTCCAATATATAAAATATATATTTATGTAGTATTGATTCGGCGTATAATTATAAACTTTTAATTATCTCAAGATACGTATTCAGACTCTGGATCCAAAGGTTCTGGGTTGAAATCGCCTAATTCTGATCTGAGGTTTGGAACGGTGTCCACTCAGCCTCTTGAGAAAAAACTGAGACGAAATTGGTTCGATTCACTCCTCTGCAGTCTAATAAGTGGTTATCCACTTTTAACCCAAGCAAATGACGGGATCGTTCTTAAGCTAAGGCCACGATAATTTTCTTCCAAATCTTATCCCTAATTGAAAATACCCAGCATAGCAATGTCTCAGTTTATCAGGCAGGTTCCACACACATCGAACTACACCACGGATGCATGATCAAGATGCACCAAAGATCCTTCATAGGATCAACCAAAAAAAAAACTTCTAAAATAGGGTGGATTCAGGTTTCGACTGAACGTAGGATTTTACGTACCAAGGGAAGCACATTCTTTGTGAATTAAAAAGTTTGTATGACGCTAATATTTGTTTATACTGTCACCCTGAGAGCAAAGAAAGGCTAGTGGCAACTAAAATAAATGGTATGATGTTTACATATTATTAAAGTTACAGTTTACACGAACCCTGGGAAATGGAAGACATATTCGCATCGTATACGAGGTCCATAGTACTCTTCTGAAACACGATTTTCAATATAATCCTTGAAAAAAAAAAGAACAACATATCGCCATAATTGGTCATGTTTAGAATGATTTTATATGTCTAAATTTATATACGGTATCGAATGTTACAAAGCCGAAATGATAGTTGGAGTTTCCGACACGTAATTTACCCTACTGCTTTTAATTGACGTTATAATACGATGGGATGATGACCTCTTCGTTGCTTCAGATGGTTAGATGTGGGCATTTCACTGCTGCTTCCCGGGTTCAAACTTTGATCGGTCCATGTGAAATTTGGGGTGGACAAAGTGGAGGTAGGACAGATTTTCTTAATGATCTTCAGAACCCCTATCATTGTTACTCCAGTAACACTGCATATTCATTAATTGATAATCGCTCCCGTGGAGAGAAACAGTCCTCATCAGCCAGCAAGCTTTCATTTCATGGCGCTAAGTGGGGCATTATCTCTTCCCCGGATTCGCAGAGAAGCAGTAATACATTTAAGGCTACTTTAACCGTAGACTTAAATTCCGATGTACTATGACCTACATTAGCTTTGAATTAGTATATTGGGGAATCTTGCTAAACAAAATTTTAATGCATAATACAAGTGAAAATGAAAATCCACAGCCTACTTCCAGTCGACCTACCGGGTCAGGGAATGGAATGAATGAAGTCCCCATCTAGCAGCGAGGATATGAACTGTGCTGGCTGCCGAAGCCGGTCGCACTCCCCTGGGGCAATGATTAAATGAATGACAGATGAAATGATATGATAGTGGACTGTTGCAGGAATGAATTTTTGACGGGGAAAACCGGAGTACCCGGAGAAAAACCTGCCTGCCTCCACTTTGTCCAGCACAAATCTCTCATGGAGTGACCGGGATTTGGACAACGGACCCAGAGGTGAGAGGCCAGCGTGCTGCTGCCTAAGCCACGGAGGCTGCATAAGACAAGTGAAACCAAATCATGAATAAAATTAATGTGCCAGTGAAGGTCTTAATTAATTTATTAATTAATTTTGACTAACAAGATTCCACAATATTTCCTTACAGGGCAGGGCATCCCCTGGCGTTTCATCTATCTATATATTTAAAACACTAAGCTGTTTTTTGTACACACGAGATTGTGAAAACGACTTAACCGATTGGCTTCGTAAATCATTCTAACGAAAGCTCTTGGCATGCAGATTTGCAGGGTGTCTTTCAAATAAACAAATATGTTATCATATATTTTTAAATTTATAAACAAAACTGCAAAATTATTGGCTCAAGCGCATGCGCAGAATCACCATGGTTAATGACAGACATGGCGGATGTCCACCGCGTTTTAATGTAATAGTTATTTATAAGAATTATAATAAAGGAGGGGAATATCGAATATGAAGTTTCCACGATATAAACAGGAATAGAATATTATAAAGAACGGGAAATGTAGAAGAACTTATACTGACTGTTGAGTGTGAATGTTGCTTAAGTACCTTAATATTGCGCTACAATTCCATTGATTCGGTAGCTCAGATCGTAGCGCTGAAGTCTTAGTTTGTGCATCGCCCAATGGGAGCAGTTCAAATCCCACCTCCGCCACATATTTTTATTTCCCAATTATTCTTTCTGGCTATTGGTAATACATTGTCTTAACATATTTTACTTTTATTATTCCCGTAAAGTAAGGAATTCTCCACGATTTTTGGGGCGTGGTGGCTCAGCGGTCAAGCTGTATGCCTCTCACCAAGGCGGACCGGGTTCGATTCCCGATCAATGCATGTGAGATTTTCGAAGTGAAATGCCATGTCCTGTGGTTCGGATTCCACGTAAAAAGGAGGTCCCGTGGCTTATGATCGCGAGATTAACGGTCACGTTAAACTACAAGCTTCCTTTTTTTTCTCCACGATTTACGTTCCCATACACTTTTAAATGATTAAATAAAATATGGCCATAATCGCTTTCGCCATGAGAGACAATTGACGAACATAATTCATTTGATGGACTCAGACATCGTGGTCACTCATCCCCGTCTACTTTAGTGTGTGTGTGTGTGTGTGTGTGTGTGTCTCAAATTTTCTCTGATAACCTGTGTTATTGTGATGGCTGTACTGATGTGTGCATTTGTAATTAAAGTGGGGAATGGGAAATTGACGACCGAGGCTTTAAGTTAGGAACTATCCCGGTATTTACCTGCAGTGGAAGAGGCAAACCACGGAAAAGCACATCCTAGATTGTTGAGATGGGAATCGAACCTTGCCCTTCTTAGTTTTGCCTCAAGAGTGCTCCCCGTTCCAGCCCTCAGACCAGAATTACATTTCTAGAGAAATGGCGGATAAAGGATCCTCCGTATCGTAGTGTGATCTTTGTTTTTTAGAATTAAAAAGAGGGGATTGAAGAACTTCAACAGGCGTTTGAGTTCGTTTGTTGTTTAAGTAACTTAATATTGCTTTCGAAGTCTGTTGACTGGGTGGCTCAGGGGTAACATTGCGGACCCAGGAATGAATTTAGCATAGTCGAAGGAGTTCACATCTCACCTCAGACATGTATTTCTATTTCCTAATTATTCTTTCTGGCTATTGGTAATTCATTGTCTTAACATATTTTACTTTTATTATTCCCGTACAGTAAGGAATTATCCTCGATTTGCATTGCCATATACTTTTAAATTATTAAATAAAAGATGGCCACAATCGCTTTCGCCATGAGACACAATTGACGAATATAATTCATTTGATGGACTCAGACATCGTGGTCACTCAGGCCCGTCTACTTTGGTGTGTGTGTGTAAATTTTTCTATGATAACCTGTGTTATTGTGATGCCTTTACTGATGTGTGCATTTGTAATTCATGTGGGGAATGGAGAATTGACGACCGAGGCTTTAAGTTAGGAACTATCCCGGTATTTACCTTCAGTGGACGTGGCAAACCACGGAAAACCACATGCCAGATTGTTGAAATAGGAATCTAACCTTGCTCTCCTTAGTTTTGCCTCAAGAGTGCACCCCGTACCAGTCCTCAGACCAGAATTAAATTTCTTGGCAAACCAGGGTTCGAACCCGGAATCCGGGGCGATAGCTCAGAATTTAGCCTTAAGATTTGGCTTCCCTGTGTTTATACGATTTTTGACAAGCACTGAACATATAGTCTAACCCTTAAACTCTCCATTACGGTGGCTGTCGAAGTGAGTCTATGCTCATTCCAGTAGTTGGCGAAGTATGCTCCCTTGCTTAATTTACTGTCATGGAAATGCAAAGGATTGTACCTACAACAGGTGATGGAAATTGCTTATTTAAAGCAGTTTCGTACTGTTTATTCCAAAATGCAGAACGTTATCCTGAGCTGCGTCTGCAAGCAAATTGCAAAAATTGGTGTTGGCATGAATAATTATAAGGATTTTATTATTGGCGATCAGTATCATCGCATTCTCATCAGCAACAAACTTGAGAATGAAAGTATCTGAACTTCACTGTATAAATGAATATTATTGTTTAATGATTATTTGTTTAGAGTACATAACAATGACTCTAACCACGCTGTTGATTTTGGCAATGGAAGTATTATGTGCCATTTAATATTTGGCGGCTGCGTTGATGCAGGCCACTATAGTGTTATTGAATATGACGCTAATTTGGAGAAAAATGCTACAATAAATATATCCATTTGACGAAAAAGAACATTAGCCACAAAAAAGTGGGAAATCGAAGAAAAATACGAAGCCACTTTTAAAATCTAATATAAAAATGCCATTTCAGAAACAATTCCAGATATTATGCCGTACAGTGTAGGATCCTTGACGAACAAATGTAAACATTGTTCTGCACTGTATTTCTGTAGCGAGAAATCTACGCTTGGTTACTTTGACCTTTGGTGTTGTAATGGCAAAATTGATCTTAGTAAATATAAAATATTTGACAGACTGCAACAATTTTTCACTGGAAATGATACCTCAAGGAATTTAGGAGAGAATAATCGGCAGTACAACAAATGCTATGTCCTTGGTTTCATTTGGTGCCAATGTCACTGTGCCACATGCATACGGTCCATATTGTTTTAAAATGTATGGAATTGCACATCATCGCATTTCTTCGTTAATGTATATTCCAAAATTATAAGCGACGGTTCTTGCGGCCAGTTGTATATATTAGACTCCTCAGAATTCTTGAATTCCTTGGAATTAAGTGATTTGCTTCCACATACTCCAAACGATTGACCCATAGTTATGCTCCTTAGAAAACTGAAGTTTCCTAAGGGCTCATAAATACTACCATATTAATTATAAGAAATGTGTACGAAAATTGCTTGAATTTGGAAATAATAAGTGCAGTTAAAATCAGGCGGATGATCTAACCCTTCGATTTGATTCCATATTAATTATAAGAAATATGCATGAAAATGCTTGGATTTGGAAATAAGTGCAGTTAAAATTAGGCAGAGAGGTCTAATCCTTCGACTTGATTTAACACCATAGGATAAACCAATCAATTTCTTTTAAGAGGCAACATTTTCCGATTCGCTTGGCATACTTTATCACAATCAATAAAGCTCAATGGGGAACTCTGGAATCTTTTGACGCTCTTAAAGTATCAATAGCGCCAAAAAATAATTGTACAAAGAACGTACAATGAAGAAAATGGAAATTGCAACATCCAGAAGGAGTGGTGCTACATTGCTGCAATTGAACATACAGGACGAGTGTTCGGTTGTGATTCCATGATTACACTTTCAGGGCAATCTGACCGCAAGTTTAGACAACAATCAATACTGGATGTGCCCACCACGAGCTGCAATACATTGATGAATTCGGAGAGGCATGGAGTCAATAAGGCCCTGGATCGCTTCCTGAGGAATTGTGGCCCATGCTTGCTGCACTGCACGGGTCAGTTATTCCAGAGTTATGGGTGGCTGAGGACGGTTGGCCAGTTGTCGACCCATCATGTCCCACACATGCTCAATAGGGCTGAGGTCCGGGGATCAGGAGGGCCATTCTAAGGTTGTGATGTCTGGAGATGCGTGCAGTGTGAACCCGGGCATTGTCCTGCTGAAACATCCCATTACCAATGTTCGCCATCATAGGGACAACCACTGGATTGAGTACCCTATCAACATACTGTCGAGCAGTCATAGTGCCCTGAACAGGCACTAATTGTGATTTCACATTAACGCCAAGAGCTCCCCAGACCATAATGCTTGGTGTTGGCCCCGTGTGCCTCTCGACAATAAGGTCTGGGCGGCTCCTCTTCCCGGTATGTCGGTGCACACGATTCTGGCGATCACTGCGGGCAAGACAGAAGCGCGATTCATCACTAAAGACGACCCTATGCCATTCGTCGACCCACGTCGATCGTTCTCGACACCAGGCCAGCCTTACACGTCGCTGTTGTGGGGTCAATGGAACACCTTCTGCAGGGACACGGGATCGTAAACCAGCTGCACGCAGGCGATTACCAACTGTTAGTTGTGTAACGTGGGGTGCCACAGCTGCTCGAATTTGCGCTGTTGTTGCATGGGGTTCCATCCGGGCCATCCCAATGATGCGACGATCCTCTCTCACAGTTGTCTGTCGCTGTGGGCCTGTGCCAGGTCTACGAGTGTGGGTACCTTTATTTGACCACTGCTGCCATACACGTTGTACCGTAGATGCCTGTCGGCCAACACGTGCAGCGCCAGTGCTTAGCGATAATCCAGCCTCACACAGCCCAATTATCCGACCCTTCTCAAACGGCGACAGTTGTTGATAGCGTGCTCTTCTCTGTCGTCGAGGCATGTTTGACGGGGAACACTTCACTGCACAGACTGCAAGTCAACTACGCTACACCGGTGTCCGTATACTGGAGTTGAATCCTCCGCGACCAATCACGTGGGGAGACCTGTAGCAACAATCCAATGGGTCTGAAACTTTGATCGTTTACATACCTACAAGGCATCGTTCCATATCTTGAAAATCAACACAAACGACCAATGCCTTCATGGTGTTGCAATTTCCATTTTCTTCAGTGTATATAAGAAAATTCTTCAGTAAATATTTTCTTATTGACCGTCATGTATTGACGGGTTTCAACTAGTTCTAATTAATTCCTTCCTTGTCTCATGACAAGAGATCGCTTCTTTATCTCTCTTTTGAGGTGTTTCCCCCTTTTGTCTCGGTTCGCCTCGAGTGTTTATTTACGTGCAGCCCTATTATCTGGCACTCAGGCTACGCAGCTAACTTATACCCTGGTACAAAGACTTATCGCGAATTTCTTGATCTTTTGCAATTATTTTTGTGAATAATACAACATTCAATTATGGCACATACAGAACGGTTTCCCTTGATAAATGATGCTGAGTATTGCCCATGATAGCGGGTTCAAACACGGCCGAAGTCGTCGGAATTTTTAATAGCGTTAAAATCCTTCAGTATGGCTTCCTTTGGAGGGGAAGTAAAGCCGGCGGTCCCATGTCCTAGATTTATGGCATGTAAAAGATCCTTCCACAGACTAAACTTGTGTGAAGCTAAATTTCTAGGTTAGATTTCGTTGGAACGCTCTATGAAAGTTTCAACGTTCACCACTATGTATCACTGACATCTGGTACCGAAATCTGGAACTACTTAAATTTGAACGGAACTTGTAGCTCACCCTCTGGGTGTCCGCTTGAAGCAGCTACAGCCTCTGGCAAACCGAACATGTCCTCGGACACTCCCGGCACTAAAAGCCATACGATAAATAATAAACAAACCATGTTCAGTGAAGGCATGTAGATTTGTACAAGTTAACAAACAAAGACGCGTTTGATTGTTTAGATAGATATTGATTGTTTTTTTTTCTTTGGATAATAAATCTGCCTTTTAGCCCCTCCTTCCAAAAGTAAGTTGAATTCTGTGCTACTCTTAAAACGTTCCTGGACTAGTGTTTGGTTAAAACTAGTACAGCGATCATAAATGAGACACCCTTAGCATTGTCTGGTATTCACTGGACTTAGTCTATTCTATGCTCTGCGTGTGATACTCAAGGGCGTATCCTAAACCTTGAAACAACCTTAGTACTGAAATATAGTTTATCGTTTTTAAATAACTGATCCACTCATTAAAAACACTGATTGCGGTAGATACCCTCACTAAGGTGCAATGCTAGGCTCTATCTTTCAATCCAATAAACCAGTGGATTTTGTTCTCGCCATCGCATCGGCCATCTTACAAATGCTTTTCCGTGGCTTCCCTTTTTAAACTCGAGGCAAATGCCGGGGCGGTATATTCTAATACGCCCACCACTTCGTGGTGTAACGGCTAACATTCTTGGCTGTCACCCCGGAGGTTCTGGTTCGATTCAACAGCTCTGCCAAAAACGAAATTCTGGTCTAAGGGCTGAGGTAAAACTCAGAAGAAGCGGGTTTCATGCCTACCTCAGCCATCCTGGAACTGTTTTTCAGTGATTTCCATATCAAAGGTTATCAGACAAATTCAATAGGCTACATACCCATGTTACGGGGCTACATGACGACGATGTCGCAAAGCCCCTAAAGAATTAACAACAACATTCCATCTCTTTCATTACTGTTTTTGAGACATTAGCGTTAAAATGGCCATCCGATCGTAAAAACCACCCGCCAAATAAAATTAATTGCATGTAGGTCTAATCTCTGACCTCGGTGTCCTCGATGGCGTAATTGGTAGCATGCTGAGCTTCTATGCCCAAGATCGCGGGTTCAAACCCGGCCGATGTCATCGGATTTTCGAGGAGCGTTGAAAATCCCTCAGTATGCCTTCATTTAGAGAGGAAGTATAGCCGGTCCTTGTCATAGATTTATGGCATGTAAAAGAACCTTCCACGAACTACAATTGTGTAAAGCTAAATATATTGGTTAGATTTTGAATAACGCTATATTATTTCCAAAGTTCTTGGCCAGGTGCGGTGGCATCTATTAACCAAGTTCTCAGGTAGGTGTCGCTGACTGTAGTAATTGGTAGCAATAGAAGCAACTACTTGAAATTGATCGTCTGCAGTCGGTACCTGAATTATAGATAACACACACTAATACAGCCATCACAATTAACATCGGTTATCAGACATATTCTACACTCACCCAAAGTAGACGAGGCTACAAGGCCGCGTTGTCGCAGCCCCTAAACTTAGAAACGAACCAACCAATCTCTGACTTCGTTGAACGAGAATAATAAGGGGGTAGTTATTAATAGACGCATGCATACATAAACATTTACATACATAATAAAAATAAACATCGACGTTTCTTGGTGTTGGCCAAACATAAACTGTGAACATCCAATTCCAGTTTGTTTAACACAATCTGGTTCGGCGACTATCTCATTGCAGAGCTGGATCATAACTTTGCTTGCTCTCACACTCAGTGAATGCTCCAGATAAACTTCACAATATTACTCGGAAATCCTGCTCCGTCTTCGCTGTCTCCAGACGTAACCCTATCACGTTTTATTGAGGTGAGGCAATCATTTGAGTTCTCTGCAATTTCCAAACCGTGAAACATTTGAAGACAAGATGGCTGTCTTCTTGGTTTCTGCTTGTTTTACTTGAATACCACATAGAAACGTACGTATCGTTTTGATTTCGGAGTGTTTTGGTGTTAGCACTATTGAATTACTTTAGTTCGCTCCGTTAAAGAAATCTTTTCAGCCGGTCTACACAACATTGTGCCTAAATACATTAGACGGGATTTATTTTATTTATTTATCGTATGGCTTTTGGTGCGGAGAGTGTCCGAGTACATGTTCGGCTCGCCTGAGTCTGTAGCTGCTTCCAGCGTACACCCTAAAGGGCGAGCTACAAGTTCCGTTCAATTTCAAGTAGTTCCAACTTTCGCCACCAGATATCAATGATACCTAGTGGTGAACGTTGGAACTTTGATAGAGCGTTCTGACGAAATCTAACCTAACAACTTTTGCTTTACACAAGTTTAGTCTGTGAAAGGATCTTTTACATGCCATAAATCTATGACATGGGACCGCCGGCTTTACTTCCCCTCCGAAGGAACGCATACTGAAGGATTTTTAACGCTATCTTGGGCACAGCAGTTCAGCATGCTACCGACTACGCCACCGAAGACGGGAAACAAGTATTTACATACCCTAACCTGAGAGAAACGTGATACTACAGGGCGCCCGAGAATGTTCTCCGCAGTGGGTACGTGCAGCTGTGAGTGGTTGAGTCATGAGTTAAGTTGGCTGTACTGCACTGTGTCCTTCAAAGCGGGACTCCCCCGTAAGAGCTGTCGGCGTGTATCGCGATAAGCGCGCGAGCCTGGATGTCTTCAGTGTGTATTACAGTCAGATAGCGTTCAGACAGATTATTATTGGAAGAGTGCAACAGTATACAGGCGGTAATGTTTACTACTGGTTTCTTTTTTTTTGGTGGAATTCGTTTTTCGCGAAGGAGATCGGTTTACTGAATATGTAAAATTAAGATTTCAAGCGCGGTTTCCTAATTCAAAGTGTCCAAACAGGGATACCGTTCGGGATTTGGTAAGTACATTTCGTGTGACTGGCTTAGTTCACGATGTACCGGGAACAGGCATGCCTACGCTTTTAACAGACGAAAAACTTGATGAAATCTCCGATATAATGCTGCATAGTCCAAGTAAATCAACATGAAAATTAGCTCAACAAACAGGAATCTCTAAGTGGACAGCACATAAAGCTGTAAGAGACAAGCTTTAGTTGTTCCCTTATAAAGTTACCGTGGTTCATGAATTAAAACAAACTGATTACGGAAAAAGAGTGATGTACTGTGAATGGTTCCAGCATCTGTTATGAATGACTGTGGTGAGTACAAAGTTTACTGTTTATTTGTTATGATGCAAGCGGCAGCCGTGCTACCAACGTAACTGCTGTAGCTAGCTCTCACAGACGCATGTAGGCACTGCGGAGAACATTCCCGGACTCACTGTACTATCGCGTGCATAAAAAATGGGCCACCTTGCCGAGCGGGAGTTGAGTTTTCGAGCCATCACGTTGCCTTCACTTTGTGCGTTCTCGGGAGGGGAAAGCGGAGAGCCGTGATTGGGCAGCTGTCCTTGTAGGCAAGGGGGGAGAGGAGGGGGAATGTGGTATCACCAGTTAATCACAAGAGGCTGACAGTGGCTCAGTAACACGTCAGCGAACTCGATTTTGAGGTCCGTGACCTTTAATATGAACGACCCTTTGTTGCGGAGGGGGCAGATGTTTGGGTTCTATGAAGCTGGCGTCGGAATAACAGAAATATATTTAGTTTAGGACGTTTGCGATTTCTTCTTTTTCTTCTTATTAAACTGCATTTTGTCCCTAACTGTGAAAACTCGATTCTCAAAAGAATCCACACACAGTAAAACTCAACAGTGAATTTCTAACGAGATTTAACAATTAATGGGTTACTTGGCGTTTCAATTTAGATTTATTAAAACCGTCTCGTTATCTGTAACAATCTTCCAAGCGCGAAACTAATGAAAATCATAGTTGGCGCTGCGCTCCTCTCCCCCCTTGCCAACAAGGACAGGTGTCCAACCACGGCTCGGAGCATTCCCCTCCCGAGAACACCCCAAGTGATGGCAACCTGATAGCTCGAAAACTCAACTGCCGCTCGGCAAGGCAGCCCGTTATTTAAGCACGCGATAGTACATTGCTGTGCAAAACTTGGATAAACTGTCGCATGTTGTGTCACTGCCAGTAACAAAGCTCGTTGAACCTCAAACCATACATGGGAAGACCTGCTACAGTATGATGATGATGGTAATTGCTGTTTTAAGGGGCCTAACATCTAGGTTATCGGTCCCTAATGCTTTGTGTGATCGTGAAAATGAGACTACAACTAAAACTAACTACAAAACTTACGGGCTAGAGGAAGATAAGGACAAAAGAAAGGAATAAGATAAATTAAAGAAAGGAGGAAAGGAAATGCCTTCAAACCTCGAAAAAAGAGGACTGAGGGATTTGGAAGGAAGGAGAGCCAAGAAGGCATATATGAAAGGGACAGAGGAGAGGGTCCACCCCAATGCCAATAGAAAAAGGGGAAAACCGGACCCAGCTCAGGAAGCCCTCGGGGTCACCATCTCCTGAGCTCACCAGCTATGAGCCCTTGAGGTGCACCGAATGTGGTGGGGCTACACACACCCTGCCTCCTTGAGGGCCTTGAGCAGAAGGCAGGAGAGGGATCAGAAAAGATGAGACAAGGGCCAATTAAGGCGGGAAAGTGAAAGATTCCCTAGGCCTCGGATACCCTCATACCGTCGGGGTCGTAAGAGAACAAGAGTTGACCAAGAGAGGTCGACAGGAAAGAAGACGTAGAGGAGCCCAGCACAAGTAAGTGGAAGCAATGCCGGACTCAGCTAGGGTTCCGTGGTCGCCAATCCACATCCCACATGTTGTGAGCCTTTGGGGTAGGGGCTTACAGTATGGTAAGGAAGGCAACTGAAGGGAATATTCGATGAAACGAACAGAAATGCCACATTTATACAGAGATGCCTCCCCATACACTCCAATACTGTATAACACTTGGACCACCGAAATGGTCGTGTTTGACAATGTACCTGCGAGTATTACGTGTTCTCACCCCTCTACAGCAGATAATTGCTCTTCAGTGTGGCTAAACAGTCCTTATGTTAAGAAGATCGACGTAGTCTTGAATCAAACCATGCGTATCATCAGTGGCACAGTTAAATCTACTCCTCTGTTTTGGTTACCTGTGTTGAGTCATATTGAGCCTCCAGATATAAGACGCCTCAACAACCTGGTAAGAGAGTACAGAGAAATAACATCAAACACAGCCCTTCCTATCCACCAGGACATAGCTGTAGGATTCAGGCGCTTAAAATCGAGATCACCACCAGTTTAGACGGCACAGTTGCTCACCAGCAGAAGCTATAATGGAAAAGCAGAATGGCAATCTGTTTGGAACGGCACAGCTCCGAAGGAGTGGCAGACATTATTTAACATCAAGCACCCTCCGGCTGGTTTTGATCTCCCACGAAGAACTAGGGTTGCCCTCAACAGAATCCGAACCAAGCACGGGCGATGTGGCTCACTGCTTCATACGTGGGGCATGTGAACTTCCCCCAGCTGTGACTGATGTGCAGTGAATCAATCCATCCACCATATTGTAGCAGAATGTCCGAGGAGGGCGTACTCCGGATCAATGGACGACTTTCTGGTGACATCTACTCAGGCCATACAGTGGCTAGACGAACTGGACATACAGCTGTGAAATCTGTAGGGCTAAGTTGATTGTTTTAATGGTTTGCTCCCTTTTTTGTATATACGAGGGCAGATCAAAAAATAAGTTGCACTTCCCAGTTATGGCCATTTGTTACACCACCTATACAACAGCAACAAGTCTATAACGACATACAATGTAACGTCACTTTTCCACATAGTTCCCAAGAGACTCCAAACATTTCTGCCAACGCACAACCAACGTGTCGATGCCGGATGCATAGAAAGTTCCTCCAGCGTTATGCAACCTCACGGAGACAGCGGCCTTCACCTCCTCATCGATCTGGAAACGTCGCCCACCTGTCTAATGATCGCATTCACACTGTTGACATTGGCAAGGGTCCTGGACGTTGCGGGCCTGCCCTCGCGATATCCGTGCGTCCGGCTTCGAATTGCTGACACCACTTTACGATCCCTTGCCGGGAAATGGCCCGCTCCCCATACACAGCACTAATATCACGATGAATGTCCGTGCAATTCTTCCTTTTGGCCCATAGGAATCGGATTGTCGCACCCACCTCATATTTGGAGTGAACGTCCAGTCGATGCGTCATTGCATTTGCCCGCTATTCACACCATACAAGACGTGACACCACAGCGACCTGCCTAACAGATGTGTGGGCAGTGTCTGTCCCTTTCTCCGCTAAGTCCAGGTTTTCGACACACAGCGCTCTGCTGCAGCGCGTTAGGTTAACTAACTTCTTGATCCACCTTCGTATATGTATATATGTAAATAGTATATCGTATTTGTGTACAATGCCATGAGCATAAATAAATAACCAGATGAGGGTACGTCTCGAAACACTACGCAGATTGAATTTGCTCTCATCAGAAAAGAGCACACAACCCCACTCCTCGTTGGTGTAGACTATCGCAAACGGTACCGCCGATGTTCGGGTGTCATCGCAGCTCGCCTGGTTTCTATTCACGTGTGGGCGACCTTGTTACTGCAATTTCAGCCATTTCCACCGAGACATTGATATTTTATGGGGCTTCATCTACTCTATCCCGTCCTTAAGTTTAGCACAGCAGTGTATTATTATAATGGTCACATGATTCATGTCAGTTCACCAGACTGTGTAAAATATTAATACACTAGACTAGAGCTATCTGGAATACATCCACTTAACATGAAGTTTGTTTTAATTTAATCCTACATCGTTCAACAGACTATTTTTAGCCTACTTTTCTCATTTTGCAAAAATGAGGAAAAAGTAGACTTATGAGATCGATCCGGGAAAATGTGTGTCTGTCTGTCTGTCTGTCTGTCTGTCTGTCCTTCTGTCTGTCTGGCTGTGTGTGTGTCCCCCCCCCCTATCAACTCATAAACGGCTGCAGCTATCGAAACAAAATTTGGTAACAGTAAAGATCTATACCTGAATATCTCACGGCCATGTTTGAAATTGACATCAGTGCTACCAACTGCTGAAAAATCACAATTAAAATTTGAGCTCTATGTTGGATATCTCAGAGGTTATAGATGCGAACTCTTCCAAAATTAGCACACAAATAGCCGATAACATTCCAGATTAATTTTCAGAAGTTCATACATGCCAGTGATGCCAACATGATTCTAAGTCTGCCGATATGTCCATAATATAAATGCATGTAACTTCTATACTATCAATTGGATTTTAACCAACTTACGTGTGTACTATGTGTACTACAACAGATATAACTGTACGTATTCTAAAGAGCCACCAGGGCTGCCAACTGTTGATAAATGTTCTCTCTATGTTTTAACATTAATATCAATATATCCGAAAATAAGCAGGCCAACGGCTCTAAACTTTGCACACGTAGAGTACCTGACATTCTACCTTAGTTTTGCGTAACATATATACATCAGTGCTGCCAACACAATTCTATGCCTGTTCATAGGTCCAGTCTTCAAATGCATATAACTTCTAATGCAACAAATGGATTTCAACCAAATTTCGTATGTGCCTTGTTTACCATAATAGTTATGACTATGCGTATTCTTAAGAACCAGCAGGGCTGCCAACTGTTAATAAATGCTCTCTCTAATTGTTCAATCCTAATATCAATATATCAGAAAGTATGCAAGCCATCAACTCGAAAGTTTGCACACGTATAGTACCTGACATTCTAGATTGATTTGGAGTCACTAATATATCTCAGTGCTGCCAACATGATTCTAAGCTTTCCGATAGTTTCAAATTTTAATTTCATGTAACTTCTATACTAACAAATGGATTTTATCCAAAATTGGCACTATATTAGATCGTAATATTTCAGTTTAATTCTGAGCATCACATACATGACATTGTTCCCAACATGATTTTACGCGCACTGATAAATCCAATTTCAAACAGCATATAACTTCCACACTATCCATTGGACTTCAACTAAATGTTGTATGTTCATTCTGTACCTTAAGAGATGGAAGTAAGTATATATTCAGAGTCACCGGGGCTGCCAACTGTAGTAAGTTTCTCTATTAGGCTTCACTATTTCAGGTGTATTTCAAACTGTAGTACTTATAAATGTTAGTATTATTAACTTGATTTCGTCATTATTCTAGATAGGTCTATATAGATTGGCATGAATCTTAAAATTTAAGAAAAGTAGGCTCTTTAGTTCGTCACGGAACTTCTTGTTAGTTATTAATTTCTCATGATCAGTGATAAATTTTGTATTTGGGTTGTGTCGATAATGCTTTTATTTCTATGCTTCTCCCAATATTTTAAAGAAGTCAGCGTTTGTGGCAAATGTACATGCATTTTTTTTTAATGTCTGTTTATAATGTGTATGACAGAGCTTGGAAAACACGACTACCGTTTTATCAGCTTTATAATGCGTGAGTAGGCCTACCATTTGAATAAAATATATAGAAATTGATCCCCATGACCTTCGGTACACAATAGGTCTAATACCATATAAGGGACCTTAGTTTGCCAAGTCACTAAGCTATGAAGTTAAATATTACGTACACCCGACATATTAAACATAGAAATTTTAAGATCCAGATTTTTGTGAAATAATTGGAGGTTTTGTGTCATATATTGGTATTTCATTTTCGAGAAAAAATGTTATAATTTTGTGTGAAATTGTATGTAATTGTATGAAAGAAAGTAGTTTTTATTTATATATTTTCATATTTGATTTTATGGTGTAATTAAGAATTTTTTCCCATGAGCTATGGTACGTAATAGACCTAATATCGTGTATTATACCTTAGTTTTGCCATGTCACTAAGCTTTGGAATCCAATATTACGTACAGCCGACATATTGAACATAAAAATATTAATATCTAGAATTTGTGAATTAATTCGAGGTTTGTGTCACATATTGGTAATACATTTTAAAGAAAGATTGTTAAAATGTTTTGTGAAATGTACGTTTAATGAAATGTATGTACGAAGAGAAACTACTGGAGTTGGTATATTGGCTTTCATGGCCAAGGAATTAAAACTCAGCATTTATTCTAAGTCTTGTCCAGGAATGGACACCAAGAGCCTGCTGATGAGCCTATATTGGTGTTCCTAGGTGAAACCCCGCAAAAGACACGGCATAAACCTAGAAAAATTGCTGAGTTTTACAGAAGTTATTCATATAGATTCAGGTATTTGATTTTATATCATTTGACTGATGTTCCCTTGTTTGTTTCAGGTAAGTACTCAACCCACACCACGAGCAGGCGGAGGGAAGCTGTAGGTAAAGTACAATAATGATAGTTTTTGTGTAAGGTCCACAACATCTGGCAAGTAGTTCGAAGCCCCGATTCCAGTTGTTAGTGCCGTGCTGCACTGTGCAATCTGCAACCCGAACAGAATTATGTACAGGGTGGTTAGAATTAAACTTCCGTTACTTTCGAGGGTCCCCGGACCAATGAGTGATCGTAGAATAATTTATTCATTAATTTATCGTATGGCTTTTAGTGCCGGGAGTGTCCGAGGACATGTTTGGCTCGCCAGAGGCTTTAGCTGCTTCAAGCGGGCACCCATAGGGTGAGCTACAAGTTCCGTTCAATTTCAAGTAGTTCCAACTTTCGCTACCAGATGACAATGAAACCTAGTGGTGAACGTTGGCACTTTGATAGAACGTTCCAACGAAATATAACCTAGAAATTTAGCTTTACACAAGTTTAGTCTGCGGAAAGGATCTTTTACATGCCATAATTCTATGGCATAGGACCGCCGGCTTTATTTCCCCTCCGAAGGAAGGCATACTGAAGGATTTTATGCTCTTAAAAATCCGACGATTTCGGCCCGGTTTGAACCCGCTATCTTGGGCACAGCAGTTCAGCATGCTAACAATTACGCCACCGAAGCCGTAGGACAATGAAACGGTGTGGAAACCTTTGGTAGGACATGCGGAAGAGACAAAACGAATAATTAACCATAATCCACTAGCGATTGCTCCACCACTGTCCATGGGATGTTGGCTACCTCTCTCGCGATGCTCACCATCAAACGCCAACATTTGGCAGTGACCCGTTGATACACTCTGTCCTTAAGGTAACTCCACAACCAAAAATCCCATGGGTTCAAATCTGCGGATCTTGGAGGCCACGCAGTGGGGAATGATCAGCCGATGATGCGGTTCCAGACTGTTGAGGATGCAGATGGTCATCACATTGAGCATCGTTTGTAACCTGGACTGTCAACATGGTCCGCCATTAACACCTGTAACCCACTCATTTGGAAATTATAATGTGTTCCTTTCACTAGTTTATTCGTTATGTCTCCTCCGCATGTCCGAAGAAAGGTTTCCACACCGTTTCATTGTCCTACGATCACTCGTTTGTCCAGGGGGCCTCGCAAATAGTGCAAGTTTAATTATAACCACCCTGTTTTATGGAAGTACTGTGAGGCACTCAATATCCCACGTTTCATGTCCCTCCCCTACATCGTCTAGTTCCAAATTATTTTTCAAACTTTTCACTTTTACCTGATTCAAGTTATATTACAGCGAGAGCAATCTACTTTGATGATATTGAAACACCAATCACAACCACAACTACAACGAGCACTTGCAAATAGGGCTGCACATACCATTCAAGTTTTCAATTAATTCGACTACTTCGAAAATTTAGGAACATTTTTGAAATGTTCGTAGCATTATTCGAACTATTTGAATCATCGATGTTCGAATATACCCAACCCTACATATAATACGTGGGTGATTGTGGTTGATGTTGATTCACTTAATGGTAAAGACCAGGAGAAAAAACAAGATGTTCAGGAAAGAACATATAGCCTACTTTGTCCTAAATGTATGGATATAGTTCTTAATCTTTGTCCCTATCACCTCCTATTTCTTCCTATTCAAAGTGCAAAATGGCACACTGAATTTGAGCAGCGGCGTTCAAACCATAGTTTATAATTTACCCCAGCATTTTACAATTACTTCAGCAAACACTCCAAACAACGTAGGAGTTCAGTATATTGACACCGACTAGACCTACTTACAACAATGGAAACTTAGTTGGTCTAAACGTATCACTGGGAGAAGCCCATTTAATATACCTACTGCACAGCTAATTTTTATTCACGCCTATCCTTGGGTGCAAGTGCGCTCTATCGGCAACAAGAGGAACTCTTTCAATTACAACGTAGGCATGGGTTCACTAACTGGCCGGTATAGAGCGCAGCTCACATCTAGTGGGTCGTGGCTAGCTCCAGCATAGTTAAACTGGTTCCTAGTAGATGCCACTGGTGCAAATCTGGTGGAGAATGTCCTTTTAATTAAATATATATTTTCCATTGTAAAATGCACGATATAACGCTGAATTTTATAACGTCTCAGTACTCAATAAACAATAAATATAAAAAATCAAGCCAAATAAATACAAATCTAATAGGTTTGTAACCCCGGTCGTCTAGGTGAAAGACCAAAGCTCTAACCACGGAGCCAAAACTTATCAATTGCTTTACACACAACGTCTTAGCAAATAATGACTTTGACTAAACGATTTCTTCACTGGAGTATATATCCACTATAACCCATCTCATACAAAGTTCATATTATTTCTATCAGTAGGTTATATTGCATGCAACATACTCAAATTAGTGAAATGTAGTTCAGAACGAAATATCAGCTTCCATCTTGTCTTTTAACCGAGACGGCTCAGCTTTTTAAAATCACTTCTGCACTATAATATTACAATGTAAACTTTTAATTTTGAACGGGCTACGTCCTTTAGAACAGTTTAAACGTTTCTCGGTTTGATAATAGGAACTGGTGGGTCCCTTGTTATGGATTATAAAGTTTGCATAACTCACACGACTGCCATCCTGAAATAGTACGGTTGATGACCTTGTAGTTTGGGCACAAGACGCATCCCATATGAATGTATGGTTTTACCAAATTTGTTAAAGATCCGATGGGTAGTTTGGTCGTAATTTAATTTTAAGTTTTGACCATTTGAGTGGCCGCCATTATGTTTTTGGTAAAGATGGCGGCAATATAATACATGACACTGAGGTGCCCTTTGCCCGTGCTATCTCTGTACCAAATTTAGTTCAATTCGGTTTCACCGTGTTTGAATTGATAGTGGGGGACAGACATACCAAAACATACACACACTCACACACACAGGCAAACTCACTATTCTTTGGCCATGTGTAGATTTCATAAGTCTATTTTAATTTTTTTGCAAAAATCGAAAGTAGGCTAAAAATATGCTATTTCGTTCTTCACGGAATTACTTGCTGATAATGACATTTCTTCTTACATTTCATTGCACTTACGGCAAAGTGCAAAAGCTTTGATATGTCTAGTTGCGTAGTGGCTATTATTCTTGACTGTCACCGCGAAGGCCCGGGTTCGATTCCGTGCTCTGCCAATAGATGTAATTCTTGTCTGAGGGCAGCTTCGTGAGGTAAAACGGAGCAGAGGTGGTTCGATTCCTATCAGTGGCATCCTAAAAGTGGCATTCCGCAGTTTCCTACAATTATATTTCAAGCAAATGCTGGGATGGTACTTACTCGGGGCCACGGCCCCTTGCTGTCCAAATACTACCCCAATTAAAAAACACACTAGTACATACATCACAGCAGCACAGCGTATCAGACAAATTCTGCACACACAAGTACACGGGGCTAAATTACCGCGATGTCATAATACCCTTAAAGAATCAACAACAGCAAAATCTTCGTAACACCAAGTAATATTTACGAGTATTACTGCCAAGACACTCACTGGTGAATCAATCACCTCGAATTAGAAACCAGGATGCGGAAAGATAACAAGAAGTTCCGTGACGAACTAAAGAGCCTACTTTTCTTAAAATTAAGATTCATGCCAATGATTAATCTACTGTTTATGAACCTATCTAGAATAATGACGAAATGAAGTTGGTAATATAGAAATGTCTAATTAGTTCGAAATATACCTGGTATATTGGCAGCCCTGGAGACTGAATATATTCTTAGTTCCATCTCTTAAGGTACAGAATACAAAATTTGGTTGAAGCCCAATGGACGTCACATGCAGTTAGATATTGGATCTATCAGCACGCGTAAATGCATGTTGGCAACAATGTCATGCGTGTGATAATCAGAAATAATCTGAAATAATATGATCTATTGTTCTGCCAATTTTGAATGAAAACCATTAGTTAGTATAGAAGTTACATGCATTTTAAAATTGGACCTATCAGCAGTTTATTCACTTGCATACTTTCTGATATATTGATATTAGGGTAACAAAAATATAAACAGCATTTATTAACAGTTGGCAGCCCTGGTAGCTCTTAAGAATACGCATAGTCATATCGGTTATGGTACATATAGCACATACGAAATTTGGTTGAAGTGCAAATGATAGTATAGAAGTTACATGTTTTTAATTTGGACCTCTGAGCAGGCTTAGAATCATGTTGGTAGCACTGACGTATATAAGTTACTCCAATGTAATATAGAATGTCAGGTACTATACGTGTGCATAGTTTAACGCTGTCGGCTTGCATACTTTCTGATATATTGGTATTTGGATTAAAAAATTAGAGAGAGCAATTATTAACAGTTGGCAGCCCTGTTGGCTCTTAAGAATACGCTCAGTCATATCTCTTTATGTACACATACTACATAAAAAATTTGGTTGAAATCCAACTGATAGTGTAGAAGTTATATGCATTTAAAAATTGGACTTATCAGAAGGTTTAAAATTATTTTGGCAACACTGTTATGTATGGCCTCCAGGAAATTAAACTGCAATATTATTATATATACGTGTGCCAATTTTGGAATAGCTCCCATGCATACCTTCCAAGATATCCAACATGGAGCTCAAATTTCTAGTGCGTATTTTCAGCAGTGGGTAGCACTGACATCATTTTCAAATATGAGCGTGAGATATTCCGGTATACATCTTTACTCGTACTATACTTGGTTTCGATTGCTGCAGCCGTTGAGGAGTTGATAGGAGAGGACACACACACAGCCAGACAGGCAGAGAGAAGGACAGACAGACAGACACACATTTTCCCGGATCGATCTCATAAGTCTACTTTTTCCTCATTTTTTGCAAAATGTGAAAAGTAGGCTGAAAATTCATGCTTTATATGACATAATTAATTTTCATTTGTTTTGTTTTGTTCTTTTTTGTTGTTTATTTAATATTACGTCTCTTTTTTAGGATTGGTGTAGTTTTGATTTAGCTTTGGCTTGTTGTTATTTCCCATTCATTGTTTTTGTGTTTGTTTTGCTTTAGTTTTCTTGTTTTCCATGCTTTTGGTTTTTGATTCACGTATTTGGTTTTGCATTTAGTTTTTATTATTTTTTGCTTTATTTTTCATTTTTTCCCTTCTTCCGATTGTTGATTTCGGCTTTTGTAGTGTATTTGGTTTCTTTATTTCGTTTCACTTTTTTTTCACTTCTTTTATTTTTTGATTCATGCTTTTTGTTTTGTATTTGGTTTTTATTTTTTTTTACTTTATTTATCTTTTTTCTTTTATTGCTTTTAATTCAGGATTTTTTAAATTTTGTTTTGCATTATTTTTAATTTTTTCTTCTTTTGTTTCATGATTCATGCTTTTGATTTTGCATTTTTTGTTTGTTTCTTCTATTTTTAGCCTATTTTCAATTTTGAAAAAATAGGCTTATGAGATCACCTTTTGTCCGTGTGTGTGTGCGTGTGTGTGTGTGATTCGTGTGTGTGTGTCCCCCTAATACAATCTAAACGGCTGGAGCGATTTCAATGAAACTCGGTAAGTTCATAGCACTATTCCGGGCGACCCCGACCGTGCCCTTCAAATTTTGTTACGACTCACCTATCCAACATGGCGGCTGTGCGAAATATTTCACCAGCATTCAATATCTCCGAAACGATTACCGATATTACCCTGACATCATGTATGGTGATAAAGGGAACTACTATAAGTTCACTTATGTGATCTTTGAAAACCTGTTAACTACAAAACCAACATGGCGGCCAAGCGAAATTGCGACTTTTAAATAGACGTTTCTCGCGATTTATCCAACCAAACGCAATGAAACTTGGTACAGTATATGTTTATATACAATGTAATGCACCGACAACTAACTTCGTTCATTTGTTTACATAACCACAAGATGGCGGATGTGCGAAATATTTCACCGGCATTCTGTATCTCTGAAACTATTAGCGGTATCTCCCTGAAGTTTTGTACGGAGATAAAGGGCACTACTGGAAGTCCATTTATACGACTTAAAAAAAACCGGTTAAATACAAAACAAACATGGCGGCCAAGCGAATTAGAAAATTTGAAATAGACCTTTCTCGCGATTTAATGCTCCAAACGCACTGAAATCTGGTACAGGAAATATTTATACACATTGTAATGCACTGGTATCTAATTTAGTTCAATTGTTTACATAACCTCAAGATGGCGGCTGTGCGAATTTTAAAATTAAGTTTTTATTTCTTGTGATGTAATCATGCGATCGAAGTGAAAGTTTGAATAATGAACCTACCCAATAATTTTCCTATAATGGTACATGACTCTATGGCCTATACATTTAACAATCCAACATGCCGACCATCCGAAATATTTAGACGGCTCTCAATATCTACGAATCTATTGTAGCAATCAAACTGATTTTTTTATTGTTCATAGGGGCTATGAACTCAAGTTCACTTATAGGACTTTAATTAACCTGCTGATCACAAATCCAACATGGCGGCGACGCGAAATATAAATATCCACATGGACGTTTATCGCAATTTAACCATCCGAGAGCAGTGAAACTTGGTACAGGAAATCCTTATATGAATGGTAATCCACTAGCATCTAATTTATTTCAATTGTTTCCATAACCTAAAGATGGCAGCTGTGCGAAATTTTAAAATCTCCTTGTAACTTCTAGTGTCCTAATTATGCGATTGAAGTTTGAATACTACACGTACACAATAATCTGCATGTAACAGTACATAACTCTAGGACCTACATATATAAAATCCAACATGGCGACCATCCGAATTATTTAGTCGGATCTCAATATCTACGAATCTATTACAGCAATCAAACTGAAATTGTGTATGTTGATAGTTGCAATAAGTGGGCTATATGAAAATAGGCTGTATAGTTCTTCACGGAACAACTTGTTTTGCGTATGTTTATGCTTTTTAGTTTTTTCTTTTGGTTATGTTCAGTCCAGCAGCCACAGGATATCCTAGAAATGTATTTGGTTTTCAGAAATACAGTATGAATACTTGCACAAGAAGATTCAATAAAATACGTTTTTATGATTCAACCGCCAGCACCTTTAATGGTAAACTCGTATATTTTCCATACAAACAATTTTCATAAAGGGTTAAATAACGGGAACATTCCACACGGAGCAAATATTTAAAAAGAAATGTGGATTATGTATTCGTTCACACATAGACAAAACCGACGTGTAGTCCAAAATATAGCCTGTCAATGATAATGCATTATCGTGTTGGGAGCCATTTTCCATTGTTTCCATAATAATCAAAATGGAGACTAATGCTTTTAAGTCGGTCAACACGTCTGCAATGGGTGGCTCTCCAATCCTGAAACAAAATTACATTAGATCAATAAATTCACTTAGATGAGCAGTATCCTTCGTCAAGCGATCATCGTCTATGTCTACAATTAATCTCGGGAGTTTCCGCCAACACAAAGTTCCCCATTTCTCTACTAGAAAGCGCTATAGTGTTCAAGGAGCTTAGATATCTAACCTCCTTGACTTTCGTAGTGCTTCAAGGAACAACGAAATTCGACACGCAAGCTACCCTCTGGGTGTCAAATAACAAAGCTTGCACCCGGCACCCGAGGCTATACGATATTATTATTATTATTATTATGTCTACAAGAATGGGTGATGGTATTTATTCTTATCAAGTCTTGCGCAACTTGCCAAAAATTGTTATTTATATGTGATATTTTCGTTAAGATATTGTAAGAGGTAATAATAATAATATCGTATGGCCTGTGTTGCCGGGTGAAAGCTTTGTTAATTGACGCACAGAGGAAAACTTGAATGTTGAATGTTATCACTCCTTGAAGCGCTATGATAATCAAGGAGGTTAGATATCTAAGTTCCTTGACACTATAGCGCTTTCTAGGAGAGTAATGAGGAACTTTGTGTTGGCGGAAAATCCCGAGATTAATTTTGCCATTATGAACACGGCCTATTGAATTAAAATGGGTTCTGTAACATGCCAACATCGTATGACATGCATGTCGTGATTGTTAGTAGTGATTGACCTTCAAATGTGCTTGCATAGTGTGATATCTGTAATTGTTATTAAATGGCCTGGTAAGTGTGGATTGTGAATTTAGATGATTGTTTGAGCTATGTGGGATCCGTTTTCGTGCTCAGGACACGAACCTGGAACCTTGGGCCCAGCAAGCGAGAACGTTACCGCTGTGCCACGCGGCCTGCCTAGTTACAAGACAGAGTACATATGGGTAGTAAGTTCACAAGCGTGATGATCGCATTGACCCAAGACCAGCGAAAGCTCTAAAATCAGCGAGACGTAAGCATACGAAGTAAAACAATTAGATGATGATGATCATTATCATGATGATAAGCGATGATGATGTAATTGTTGTTTTAAGAGGTCTAACATCTGGGTTATCGGCCCCTAATGGTTTGGGTGATAGTGAGAATGTAAATGAAATGAAACTATACCTTAAACTAACTACAGATTTACAGCTAAAACTAACTACTGACTTACACATTAGAAGAGAATTGGGAAACAAAAAGAATAATAAGGGAAACAAAAGACAGGAGGAAAGGAAATGCCCTCAACCCTTGAAGAATAAGAATCAAGGGACTTGGATGGAAGGAGAGCCACGAACGGTAGGGAGGAAATGAGTCGTCCAGTTGCAAAAATCGTTTAATCCATTTGTGAATAAGGATCATGTCGTAAAATTATGTATTTTATAGTTTATTTTATTTTATACTACCTTATTAGCCTATTTTCAATTTTGAAAAATAGGCTTATGAGATCACCTTTTGTCCGTGTGTGTCTGCGTGTGTGTGTGTGTGTGTGTGAGGTGTGTGTGTGTGTCCCCCTAATAAAATCTAAACGGCTGGAGCGATTTCAATGAAACTCAGTAAGTTCATAGCACTATTCCCGGCGACCTCGACCGTGCCCTTCAAATTTTGATACTTCTCACCAATCCAGCATGGCGGCTGTGCGAAATATTTCACTAGCATTCAATATCTCAGAAACTATTACCGATATCGCCCTGAAATTGTGTATGTTGATAAAGGGCACTACTAGAAGTTCACCTATGAGACTTTCAAAAACCTGGTGACTACAAAACCAACATGGCGGTCAAGCGAAGTTGAGACTTTTAAATAGACTTTTCTCGCGATTTAACTATCCAAACGTAATGAAACTTGGTTCAGCAAATGTTTATACACATTGTAATGCACTGGAGTCTAATTTAGTTCAATTGTTTACATAACCTCAAAATGGCGGCTGTGCGAAATATTTCACTGACATTCTATATCTACGAAACTATTACAGATATCACCCTGAAATTTTGTACGGCGATAAAGGGTACTGATACAAGTTTACCTATGTATATTTCAAAAACCTGTAAAGTACAAAACGAACATGGCGACCAAGCGAATTTGAAATATTTTAATATACTTTTCTCGTGATTTAACTCTCTGAGCGCAGTGAAATGTGGTACAGTAAATGATTTTGCAGATTGTAATGCACTGCCATCTAATTTAATTCAATTGTTTACATAACCTCAAGATGGCGGCTGTGCGAAATTTTAAAATTAAGTTTTTATTTCTTGTGTCGTAAACATGCGATCGAAGTGAAAGTTTGAATAATGAACCTAGGCAATAATTGTCCTTGAATGGTACATAACTCTATGGCCTATACATATAATAATCCTAAATGGCAAGCTTCCGAAATATTTAGACGGTTCTCAATATCTATGAATCTTTTACAGCAACCAAACTGAATTTTTTTATGTTCATAGAGACTATGAACATATGTTCACCTATAGGACTTTCAGTAACCCGGTGAGCACAAATCCAACATGGCGGCGACGCGAAATATAAATATTTAAATGGACGTTTCTCGCGAATGAACTATCCGAGTGCCGTGAAACGTTGCACATTAAATACTTATACAAATGTTGATCCACTGGCATCTAATTTATTTCAATTGTTTGCATAATCACAAGATGGTTGCTGTGCGTAATTTTAAAATCTCGTTTTTACTTCTTGTGTTCTAATCATGCGATTGAAGTTTGAATTCCACACGTACACAATAATCTTAATGTAATAGTACAAAAATAAAAATCCAACCTGGCGACCATCTGAAATATTTAGACGATTCTCAATAACTACGAATCTGTTACAGCAATTAAACTGAAATTTTGTATGTTGATAGAGGCAATTAACATGAGCAGGATATATGAAAATAGGCTGTATAGTTCTTCACGGAACTACTTGTTTTATTGATTTATTTTGTTTTGTTTAATTTAATTTTATTTTGTTTTAAATTGTTTAATTTAATTTTTAGCCTACTTTTCACATTTTGCAAAAATGAGGAAAAAGTAGACTTATGAGATCGATCCGGGATAATGTGTGTCTGTCTGTCTGTCTGTCTGTCTGTGTGTGTGTCCCCCCCCCCCTATCAACTCCTAAACGGCTGCAGCAATCAAAACCATATTTAGTATGAGTAAAGATGTGCACCGGAATATCTCTCGTTTATATTTGAAAATGATGTCAGTGCTACCAACTGCTGAAAAAACGCACTAGAAATTTGAGCTCCATGTTGGATATCTTGCAAGGTATGCATGGGAGCTATTCCAAAATTGGTACACATGTAGATAAGACTATTTCAGTTTAATTTCCAGGAGGCCAACCATGACAGTTTTGCCAAAATAATTTTAAGCCTTCTGATAGGTCCAATGTTTAAATGCATATAACTTCTACACTATCAATTGGATTTCAACCAAATTTTGTATGTAATATCTGTTCATAAACAGATCTGACTGAGCGTATTCTTAAGAGCCACCAGGGCTGCCAACCGTTAATAATTGCTCTCTCTTTTTTTATCCAAGTACCAATATATCAAAAAGTTTGCAAGCCAACAGTTTTAAACTATGCACACGTATATTCTGACATTTTAGATTAATTTGGAGTAACTTATATACGTCAGTTCTACCAACATGATATAAGCCTGCTGATACGACCAATTTTTAAATACATGTAACTTCTATACTATCAGTTGGATTTCAACCAAATTTCGTATGTGCTATGTGTACCATAACAGATATGACTGTAAGTATTGTTAAGATCAGTCAGGGCTGCCAACTGTTAATAAATTCTGTCCATATTTGTTTACCCTAATATCAATATATCAGAAAGTATGCAAGCCAACAGCTCTATACTTTGCACACGTATAGCACCTGACATTGTAGATTAATTTGGAGTAATTAATACAAGGCAGTGCTGCCAACATGATTCTATGCCTGCTGATATATCCAATTTTAAAATATATGTAACTTCTATACTAACAAATGGATTTCATCCAAAATTGGCACAACAAGATATCATAATATTACAGATTATTTCTGACCAGCACACGCATGATATTGTGGCCAGCATGCTTTTACGCGTGCTGATAGATCCAGTGTCTAACTGCATGTAACGTCCTTTGGACTTCAACCAAATTTTGTATTCTGTACCTTAAGAGATGGAACTAAGAATATATTCAGTCACCAGGGCTGCCAACTGCAGTGCTCTAGGAGGCTACATTATACCAGTTATAATTTGAACTAATTAGATATTTCGATATTACCAACGTAATTTCGTCATTATTCTAGATAGGTTCATATTCTGTAGAATAATCATTGGCAAGAAAAGTAGGCTGTATAGTTCTTCACGGAACTTCTTGTTTGTTTTGTTTTTTGTTTTGTTTATTTTTATTTTGTTTTGTTTATTTTATTTTGTTTTGTTTTATTTTGATTTTCCAGAAAACAAACATAAAGCCAAAAACACGAAGCAAAAAGCCAAATTCAAAAACAAAAGCAAAAGCAGAAAACACAACAAAAAGGAAACACAAAGCAAAAATCAAAATTCAAACAAAGCAGAAAACAAACACAAAACCAAAACCAAAAAAGAAAAGAAAAAAGTAAAATTCAAAAGCTAAACCACAAAGCAAACACAAAACCAAAAACCAAAAACCCAAAGCCAAAAGAAAAAAGTAGAAAACAACAAACACAAAAGATATGCGAGGGAAAGACCAGAGAAATGTTTCTCATGAAAATGATTCTTATTCACAAGTGAATTAAACGAGTTTTGCAACTGGACGACTCAAATGGAAAGAGGAGAGGGCCCACCCCAAAGTCAGTGGAAAAAAGGGAAAGAAACGGACCCTCAGGGTCGCTAACTCCCAAACTACCGTTCCAACCCTTGTCTACACAGAGCCTCAGTGTAAATCATCTGATGATCGCTTGACGATCGAAACTGATCATCCGAGTGAATTTATTGATCTTATGTAACGAACTCTCTTTAATCGGGCACCCTTTGCAGTTGGGTCCTGTTGACCGATAGAAAAGCATTACATTTCAATGACAATACTGTTGCTCTTGCTACAAATAAGAGGGCATTCACTAGAAATCGATACGAAAACTTAGCAACAAATTCTGGTTCAAGTGGAAGCTTCGTTTTGCTCCTAGTAGCTTGCTTTCACCTCTTACTTCATGAATTATTTAAGACCCAAGACCCAGCTTATTCGACAGATTCTCTTTTATCTCCGGCACACTTTGTTTTACGCCGTCCAGGCGTTGGTCTTGGTCAACACAACCGGTCCCTAGTGCAATATTGCACAGAGATGAAGAACAAACTCTCTTTAATCAGACAAACTGATGCACATGCAATATTAATGAAAGCCTCGATTATTGTGCAACGAATTAAAACTTGATTATATTATTGAAAATATTGAAAATATATAGGAATGTCTGTGTATGTTTCCAACGTAGCATGCCACATCAACCTGAAATTCCGATTGACGCAAAATTTTCAGTTATAAAGAAAATTGTTCTCTTGTCTTATCGATATCGTGAGATATTAATGCCTTAATATTCCCATTTCTCTGTGTGGGCCCCCATGGTGCAGCCATGCGCGTTAAATCGCTCACAACAACCGCGATGCGGAGGTTCGAATCCCGGTGCTGACAGCCACTGTCCTGAGTGTACTCTTTCCCAGGGTTTCTATACTCTCTCCAGGTAAATGCCTGGATGTCATTTTATTTCAAGTCACGGGGGAACTGCCTCTTTCTTGCTCCCAAAGAATTACAGCTACACGCAATACTACAGTCACCGCAGGAACACAGGTTATCATGAAAACGTATCTCAAGCCACTAATACGAATTAACAAGTACTACAACAACTCTGTATGTGGCAAATGGAATGTACAGACGAATGCCCTTCCTGAAGTATTTCTCATTCTTGATGGTAACGAGAGATGATGCGTAGAGTATACGTATACTCCATTATTATTCCTGTTGGGTCGGGGATGAAATGTGATGTATTTTTTACTTTATCTTTCCTATTATCTTTCAAAACGTTTGGTGACACCTTATTTACAATTTTCACTCTAAATATCCTTTATATTCGACCCTGATTATTATGTGTCAGAAATCTGTATCATAATGAGGCTCATTATGACACTATTTTTCATTATGAAACAGTTTCTCCCACCAATCAGAGCTCAAGAAATAGTTGTGTGACCAATTAGATAAGGATACCTTCGCGCATGCGCCCAAAATCCAACATGTCTATATAAATTACCGAAAGTGCAGCGTCCATATGTTCGCGTAAATAAACTGGTGAATATGAGACAAGAAATAGCACTGTACCTTAATATCCCAAAATCCAATTTCTACACAGCGCGTTATTTTCAAACGACTTTGGTGACAGTTTTACTGAATACTGGTGCACAATCTGAACATATGGCATTGAAGCACACAGAGCGCATGCGTCGGTCGGCCAGAGAGCTTGGAAAACAGAGATATACTACCCAGCGCAGCACCCGATCAGAAAATTCTAGTGACTGAAGAGATATTTATGAATAGTCATGTTAAAACATATAATAAAGTTATAATTATCGTCGAACATAAACAGTCGTATGCAATAATGGTAATTAAGACACTCGTATGGAAATTATAAAACTAGCATACTGTCGTTTTATAAACATACTCGTGTCTTAATTATAGCCATTATAGGCTCGTTGCATAATGTGATATAATGAAACCAGTTCAACTTTTAGTTGTTGTTTTTTTTAGATCATCATTTATTTTATTTAGATTATCACTCAGTATTACACAGAAGATTCACAACTCTTAAAATAAAACATACATTTGGTTGGCCTCAGGAAACTGAGTCTTTCCCGCCCCTCGGTTGCGTTACTGTTTATCGCACTTATGTAAGTTCGTTACTGACACTTTTCACCTCTTTACAGATGTGATGTCTGGCGATAATCATTTATCACAGTTATACTACATTATGCGGAATGTTCATCGTTAGCGTCAATGACAAGAAGGGCACGTTGCACTTACAGAAAACACTTATGGTAGATTGAGTGGTTCAGTGGTAATGTTCTCGACTACTGTTCCAAGGTTGCAAAGTCGAATCTTGGCGTAGCCAGTTGGCATTTAATGGTGCGCAAATGCGAAGGAACCATGTCAGTAGATTTAGGCTACTCGCACATTAAATATCCCCTTCAGGGCAAAATACCGACACCGCAGCGTCTCTAAAAGCCGCAGTAGTTAAAAGGGACGTAAACCAATAACATTATTATTATTATTATTATTATTATTATTATTATTATTATTATTATTATTTATAGATTGAGCACTTGAAAGTAGCTATTTAGAAGTAATAATAAATAAATAAATACATGAATGAATAAATAAACTGAACGGACTAATAATAATAATAATAATAATAATAATAATAATAATAATAATAATATCGTATGGCCTCGGAAGCCGGGTGCAAGCTTTGTAATTTGACACCCAGAGGGTAGCTTGCATGCCGAATTTCATTGTTCCTTGAAGCACTATGCAAGTCAAGGAGGTTAGATATCTAAGCGCTTTGAACACTATAGCGCTTTCTAGTAGAGAAATGAGGAACTTTGTGTTGGCGGAAACTCCCGAGATTAATTTTGCCATTATGAACACGGCCTACTGAATACAAATGGGTCCTTTGACATGCCAACATCGTATGACATGCGTGTCGTATTTTTTCCGCCTTTCAAAAAAAAATCATTTACAACGGCCAGGAGCGAACCTGCAAACTTGGGGTTGGTAGACCGACACGCTATCCACTCACCCGCCGTGGCATGCTACCGAACGGACTGACTGACTCAGTATTCAAAACTGTTTTCGTAAGCTTACATGTTTATTTTTTGCTTAAGTCTTCTTCATTATTTTTCTTGTTAACCTATCCCTTCATTGATTTCTATTAAACCCGATACTTCCTCCTTCATCCTTTCTCTTTAAGAGGAGGGCCAAAGACCCATTAGCAAAAGAGAAATGTCTGATCTAAAATATTAACTTTTCCGCTACTTTAATTGAATTCGATATTGCAGTTAGCTACATGCAGGATTGGTTGAATGACCCTCGGTTGGCACTCTGCCCATGCTTGCCTGTACTGAACAATTGACATCACTCCTACTCTCATCTCCACAGAGAGTCGTACAGCTTTCTCATTAGCATCAGATGTCAGCCACACTCAATTGCTTAAAATAGCCTACGTTTGGGCTACTTACTTCATTGCAAAAGAAAGTCAGGTTGGGTAGCATAGTTTGTTAACCAATGTCCTTAAAAATTCTTGATGTTGGGTTCAATCCCATTTTAGTTCGATGGCATTTATGGGAGTTTAAATGATTTTCGGCTTGTTAAAAAAAACTTCAGGACAAGTTACAACACCCCAGTATCTCTAAAGGCGCAGTAATTGAGAGGGAAAATATATCCATACTACTGACCAGCTCTAGGTGTAGCGGTTAGTATTCTTGGCTGTCGCCCCACCAAGTCCAGCTTCAATTCCCGGCTCTGCCAAGAAATGTATTTACAGTATGTTCTGAAGGGCTCACTTAACTCGTAAGGCAAAGAGGTGCGTTCGATTCCCATCTCAACCATTGTAGAAATGGTTTTCCGTGGTTTCACACTTCTACTCCAGGCAAATGTCAGGATGGTCCCTAACTTAATGCCACAGTCGCATCCTTCCCAATCCTCATCTCGATTACAAATACACCCATTAATACTGCCAAAACAATAACACAGGTTATCAGACACATTTCTCATACGCACTCACACCCATGAACATGGGGTCGCCAAGCCCCTAAATCAATCAACACTACTACTAGTACTATGAATGAAAAACTACAGCTTAAAATACTGTACGTTCTAAACTTCTGCCACACTGACCTGATACCGCAATCCAATCTCCCTAATTTGTGTTTCGCTGACAGCCCTAAACAATAGTATTCTTCAATTTCTTCCACAGTGAACCTAAATATTTCAGCACCTTCTTATGTTCCCCACTCCACGTGGAAGAAGCAAATATATATATATATATATATATATATATATATTCCCTTCAGTTCAAGAACAGCAGGTAACTGGTATTTTTTCAGTTAAAGGGTATGTCCAGAATGCCTTGGCATAGTAACATGGTATTTAAACTGTTATATTCATATATTTTAGCGCTGTCACATAGCATCAGTAAACAATTTGAATCTGTAATATTGTTCGTGTATGGACATAAATAACTAAGGATATTGTACGGCGCAGCGAACCAGCACATCCAGTTACCTAGGCAACGCTGTTCTATTCCATTGGCTCTTCCTTCATGATCGTAGTTGTTCTTTGTGTAGTGTTTGATGTATGGCCGATATGATCGTAGCTGACTTCTCGGCATGCTCCCGGCACGCGCTTCCGTATTGGCAAACAAAACGCTTATCTCGTGAACGGTGTAAGCCTACAGACATAAAGTTATTCATTATAGTTCACATCTAATGATCATGACGCTTTTACCCTTTATTTTAGAATACTATTCATTGTGAAGCGTGAAGGTCACCCTCAAACAGGTTAGTTTGGTTATAACGCAACAGTAAATTAAAGCACCCAAGCCTTACTGAATCTTCTTAGTCTGCCATCCATGCTACAAGTTGCGCAACCTCTGTGAGTAAATTCCCAGCATAGACTACTTGTTGATGTGTAACATCTTTCACTCGGTATCTGGATATTTTTGTGGCATTCGGTAGCTGGACATTTTTCTGGGAGTGATTTTGGAAAAGAGACGGAAGTGGATGGGACGGAAGTGGATGACGGAAGTGGATGGGTCGGAAACAATGAGCGCGCGCGGTGGCGGAGATCGGTACAACGACGTACTGTAAGCCATGTGACTATGTGGAATGTAAATCGCAAACGGTTTACCTCAAGGTTTGGAGGCCCCATTAAAGAAATTCCTACAATAAATAATCTTCAAGTTGTCGTTCTTTGGTGTGAAAATATTCATTATATCTTATTTGCTGAAAACAATTACGATTTACTAAATCTTCATACTGCACCCTTCAATAAAGCATGGTTTTGTCGAGAGTCGTCTACGGGGTCGTGTTCAGTCCTGACTGCGTTACACAGCAAAGTTCGCTTAAAACAACATGCTCTAATGAATAGAAAGGTTCATGACAGAGGCTATACTAGAAATAAAATGAATAACAAGTAGAATAAAAGAAATTTAATGACTGAAAGGTATGTGCATAATAATGATAATAAATAATTAACAAATCCTCCCTGACTTTCACCCCCTTAATAAATAATAATAATAACACTGAGCGGTAGGAACTCGCTCGTCACAACAAGACAATGTGAATTAAGCTTCACATAAATAAAAATCATAACATAAGCGTTTGAGCAGTAAGAACTCACTCGTCAACATAAGGATACACGTCCATTATTTTCTGGTCAAGAAGTTATATACCGTGTGGTGTACTGCTCGTTAATAGGAAACTGAGTACTGATGCGAGTCCGTTTACAATAGAAACATTCATGTTGCTTACGGAGTGCATCTTTTAAATCACACTACGGCTATGGGACCCACCCTTAATTAATACACCATAATTAATACTGACACATGCAAGATCTAATAATATTAACAGAATGAAGAATCTCCCTGAGATCCTAGCTGGTGCCAGAGCACACGGAATAAAAAAAAGCATGCCAGAAATAGGCCCAAAAAGCTCTCATCATAACTTGGGAACATAGCTTCGCGCACCCTAACTTGACACGGGTCAAGAACGCGTCAAAAATAAACACACCAAAATTGAACCAACAACAACAAAATACAAGCCTAACGGCTGAAAAACAATGTTTACATTTATATAAAACGCCAGACAAAAACGAATCTCGGAAGCCCCCTTACAACTATGGACAGCACCCATTTAATCAACAATACTCATTATAACCGATCAGGTTTTTTGTGAATTTAAACAACATTTTAAATTGCAGTACAGGAAGCAAGCCTGTTCTTAATGACGAGACACGTTATCTGATTGAGCGCTCCCCTACTTGTATGAGTCACGCTGCCCTTCAAATATCTCTCTCAGTCCGGCAAGCTCGGTGCAGTTTCACTCTGGAAACGTTAACAGATCTCGCCCATCCCCTTGGATGACGAGAAACACAAATACATACCACAAGTCAAGCCTCGCGAGGACATGAACTGGGTTGACGTGGAGCAAGTCAGAATAATCGCCATGATATATTTTCGCTAGCACATCATAAAAATCACATTACGCACCCATAGCTTGGACTGACTCCCATACACACACACTGGGTCGGCTCAAAACAGATCAACAATATCGCGTCCATAGACACATTAACAAAAATACACAACAAAAACTCGGGTGCAAAGTGCCATCCCGTCCAAATCTGCTGGAAAGCAACTATCAAAATAATCCTGATCCGTTATAAAATTCTACTCCCAAATAATCTTTTACCCTCCAAATTCTATTTTTAATCTCAAAATTAATTCAGTTCCATTTTTGTTGTAAGGCATATCTCCGAATAATAATGCTTGACCGCGATTTACGCAATTCGAAAGCGAGCATCGGCTGCGCGTCCCCGCGTAAAGTTAAACCAAATACAATCACAAAATATGTAAATTACGCAACGCTCGGCTAGTCCCATATTTAATGTGTCAGTAAAACAAAAACTAATAATCTACATTACCAAGCAAGCAAACAAATATTTACAAAAAAGTATCCCATAACACCGTAGCTGATTTAATAAATACATAAATTTATTTGGTACTCAATCCTTTAAACAGCGCCAGGAATACGTCTGCAGCCATCTCCTTTAAGATGTTTATCTGGTCATAGACATCTTTAGGCAAATGTCCTGCTGGTTCCCAGATCCATTCTCGTTCGTAGACGTCATCACGTGCTGAATTAATTAAAGTTTTGTCAGATACACACACGATATAATTCCTACTATATTCACCTATCAAGTACTATATTCCTTGACAGTCTATTTGGTGAATTACTTCGATGAACTGGTCCTACTGATAGTGCTGGGACTATAAATAAATCACTGAAGTTACACTTATAATTTGACGACGCTGTTTCATGTTCACTAACATGAAATATGCAGAGTATGAACCTTACGTCCACAGACGTACAAAAATGAGTGGTCTGTGTTACGTCCTCAGACGCACAGAAATAAGTAATGAGTAATAATCCTCGAAGCATCTTGGATCCTTATAAATGAAACTGACTAGGGTAGGTGTGGAAGGGGATATATTAAAAAATATTCCATAATAACTATCAGACTAGCATGCGATCGGTATCATTGAGTTCGTAGCAGTGTGGAGGTTACGATTATGCTGTAGCTGGCTTGAATCGATCGTGGAATTAATCTGTAGATAACTCCCGCGTTAATTTACCAGTGTGCGTTACCAAGCCGAGTTCCCGCTAAGACAAGGCGTCTTGATATTATTGGCCCAGACTGTTGTATGTCTTTGCGCGCTTTTACATATTTTTCAGCAGTAGGGAGTGGTTAACATGATGATAGACCAATTGCTTCGTAGCATTCGATTTCCTTCTTGGCGCCAATCTTCCTAGCAACAGGCCATGATGTGCGTCCCCAAGCCGTCTTCCGCGCTAAAAGTTGCACCTGTCCTATGTCCCAAGAATATATATGCTTCTTCCTAAAATACCACAGGAGCTTCAACCATTGTGTCCTCTTGGCCACTGATTTCTCAATATATCCCAACACCGTCTGGCTCTCATATCTGTTGTCTGTAGAAATGTATCAAAAGATGATGAATAATTATTAGAATCCTTTATACAGCCTGTGGATAAAGGGTTCACAATCCCCCTGCATGGAAAAAATCGAACATAACAAATAGTCGATTTTTTTTTACAAATACATAACATCTGTAATCCATTTCTGCCAATCCTAGAGAAATCTCCCTCTCATCAGTCTAGTCTAGCCGCCACTGTCGTTGGAGTCACAACACGTGCTCGTGTTTACATCCAGCTTCCTCATTCATTCAGACTTTCCGCAAACCAGCCTGCTTGACTGATCGCCTAAGGCTAGTATCTCCCCTTTCCAATGTCCTTATCGCTCTAGCTCGCTCTCTCGCTGTGTCATCACCGTCAGAGCTCATTATTGTCTGACCACAGCAGACTGTTCTCTACTTTCTCGTTCCACTGACGTACTCACTGACCCACGTATAGTTGGATGTGCAAAAAGGACGTCCATATATTCAATTTGCAGCATTATTTCTGCGTTCCCAAGGTTCGCTAGTAAAATACAATTTTAAATTCGCCGCGTTATAGACAGACATTGTACCTGTACTCAATTCTTTCACTCTGTATGCGTTGATACCAAGATTCCGTACAATACAGAAGGGTCCTCTCCATTTCTCCGTGCTGCCATCTTCTTCTTCTCCTCCGTTCTGCTACCATCCTCTTCTTCTTCTCCTCGCTGTCGTCTTCTTCTAGTATTGACTCGTTTTCCGTATCGCACCGGTGTTTCTCCTCCCTACCGGGCTACGTTCTCTCGTACTCCGTACTGGCAAGCTTCGTTCGTCTTCCTGGCTGGCTGGTATATTTTCTTCCTCTCCAATTTCTTCTTTAAAGGTGTCAGGATTCGACCTCATATTAATTGCACGTTTCCAATGTCCTTGTTCGTCCCCTCCATTATCGTGTAACTCTTCCAGGTAGCGCTGCGATTCGGCGTGCCTGTCATTCCTATCATTTCTATAATTCTGATAGTCCCCCTGGTTCTGATATCTTCTTTTACGCCACTGTCGATTATCATTATTGTTATTTTCATAACGTTTGTAGGATCCCTCATTTCTCCTATTATTTCTCCATTGTTGGTATCCTCGCTGCTGATACCTATTGTTGCCCTGTGTCTGTCTATCATTATTATTTTCATGACGCTGGTGTGACCTATTTTCGTCACCCTCCTGACCTCGTCTTGGTGTTGTTGACACACTTGTATTTGTGGCCTGCGACCTGGTGTGTATTTGAGCGTGTTTAACCACCTCCGTTGTGTTTACAAGTTCCAGCTGTCGTCCCCCTCTTTGCTGCAAGTGAGATGTTGTCTCGTCAATCTGACGTAAAATTTGTTCGGCTCGAACCGCTGTGTCCACGTTTGCTGCAACTAAAACCTGCTGAACATTTACTGGCAACTGCCGTGCAATCGTCATAACCAGATCTGATTCTTCTAAAGGGTGATCCAGATCCCGAAATTTTAACAATTCTAGCGAAAAGAAATCTGAATATTTTGCTGCTGAGTCGACTGATATTTTCTCGAATAAAGTTCCATTCTGAGACTTTGTTGTAGAGAAGCCGACCAGTACTTTTTAAGGAACGCAATCTTGAAATCATCCTTCCCTCCGAAAGTGTACTTGAAGCTCAAGTACCACGTAAGTACATTTCCCGAAGGAAATCGTTCCATCAGTCTTAAACGACGCGCGGGCGGTATATTATTATTAAAATAGTGATCCATCTCTTTAAGATACGCCTTCGGTGTGACACCAGAATTTTCTGTGAATTTGTTAGGTTTAAATTCATTTGATCGAATTACTTGTACGACTTGAGGGTGCTGATAGCCATGTTGAGGGGTAGAGGTTCCACCAATGTTGTTGTGAAATCCTTCTGTGTTAGTCGTTAATGGGCTGCCTGTCAGTCCGTGGCCACCTTCCGCGCTAATTGCCCCCTGGCTCGTTGTGTCAACTTCCTTATCTTTAGTGTGCTCTGTCTGAAATAACGTGTTCTGTCCTAATGAGCGCAACTCTGCCTTTACGATTCTGTCCGACTGTTCTTTCATTTTATTCTTGATTTCTTCCTCAAGTGCTTTAATGCGCGTATGATTATCACCGACGGTCTTTATGATTGTTAACCGTTCTTCTTTAGATTCGCTGCTCATCTTACGCCAATCCTTTCTGAAGCTATCTTTAATCGATCCCAGTTTTTCTTCCATCTGCTGTTTCGTGTCCTCCTGATTCGATTCTATCTTCTCAAGCCTGTCTTCTAGACGTAGATTATTCTCATCTATCGTACTCTTTAAATTATCCTGGTCCGATTCTAGGTTTTGCCATCGCTCTGCTGATTGTATTTCTAATTTATCCATGTCCTTTATTAGACCCGTAATGCTTTCGTTTACTGCCGACAATTGTCCCTGGATAAACGTAGAATCCTCCTCCATTTTATCAAATCGCTTTTCAAGACCATCCTGTGCCGTTTTAACCTCACTGTTATTTACCGTGCATGCTAATTCTATCTAAGCTAGTTTTGCTAATACAGTTTCGTCCAAATCATTTAATTTACGGTTGAATGCGTCCTATAATTTTTGTATCTTACCTAGCTGTTTGTCATTATTCTTACTTACATCAAGCGCGAATTGAACCATCTGCTGTGAAGTGTATTCTTTCATCTCTGCAGATAATGTGGCTAACTGACTTGTATTTCTACTTTCTTGCGCTTCTAATTGTTTGTTTATATTTTCATTTACTTGCGCTTGTAATGAATTACCCTGTTCAATTAATTTAATTTCTAATGACTCACTCTGTTCAAATAATTGTGCCTTCTGTTCAGATATCTTAGTGTCTAATTTTTCACTCTGCTCTGCAAGTTGTGTTTTTATAGTATCATTCACTTGAGTCTGGAATGACTCATTCTGTTCAGCTAATTGTGTCTTTATAGTGTCATTCATTTGAGTCTGGAATGACTCATTCTGTTCAGCTAATTGTGCATTTTGTTCAGATAATTTACTGTCTAATCTTTCACTCTGTTCTTTTAATAGTTTCTGGGTTCGTGCCGTGACACTTTCAATAATCGCTTGGATCTCTGCGACTGTTGCCATTATCACATAAATAAATATATATATATCACAGAGAAAACAGGAGAATGGCATGCAAACGTCTCCCTGACACACACATATATAATTCTTGACATACATTTACTTCATTTGATCACATTCAGTTCATTTAAACTTATTCCCTTTACTCCCGCAAATCAATCATCACTGAATGGTTCTAACTTTACTTAATATTTTTTTTTAACCCCGCACATATTCAGTCATAAATTACTATCCAGATCTGATGTTACCGCTGACTAATTAACAAAGTATTAATTGTCATTTAAGGCTACCAGCCTCCTAACATATTCATGAGTTTGACTTTCTAAACAAATCTAATTTTATATTTAATCAATGGGCGCCCGATTTCACGTACATTACTTTACTAATTACATCAATAAACAAAACGTGAATCGTATTTTAACTTGCAAACTCGTGATTCTACTGTATATTCCATTTTCTTGGCGGTACTTCTCTTCGCCGTATTTACGTTAACAACATATCACTTCCGGTGATCTCAAACAGTCAAAAACAGCGAAACACCACATGTAGGGTAACAGCTTGTTTATGATCAGCTAGAAAGGCCCGAAACAACTAAACGCTCCACGGTATGACACCAGCTTATCTATGCTGTCTATCCCCCGTGTTCTAGCAGTTACCTAGCAACGAACTAGCCCCACTTGGCGCGCCAGCTTGTCTATGCACCCTTCAATAAAGCATGGTTTTGTCGAGAGTCGTCTACGGGGTCGTGTTCAGTCCTGACTGCGTTACACAGCAAAGTTCGCTTAAAACAACTTGCTCTAATGAGTAGAAAGGTTCATGACAGAGGCTATACTAGAAATAAAATGAATAACAAGTAGAATAAAAGAAATTTAATGAGTGAAAGGTATGTGCATAATAATGATAATAAATAATTAACAAATCCTCCCTGACTTTCACCCCCTTAATAAATAATAATAATAACACTGAGCGGTTGGAACTCGCTCGTCACAACAGGACAATGTGAATTAAGCTTCACATAAATAAAAATCATAACATAAGCGTTTGAGCAGTAAGAACTCACTCGTCAACATAAGGATACACGTCCATTATTTTCTGGTCAAGAAGTTATATACCGTGTGGTGTACTGCTCGTTAATAAGAAACTGAGTACTGATGCGAGTCCGTTTACAATTGAAAAATTCATGTTGCTTACGGAGTGCATCTTTTAAATCACACTACGGCTATGGGACCCACCCTTAATTAATACACCATAATTAATACTGGCACATGCAAGATCTAATAATATTAACAGAATAAAGAATCTCCCTGAGATCCTAGCTGGTGCCAGAGCACACGGAATAAAAAAGCATGCCAGAAATAGGCCCAAAAAGCTCTCATCATAACTTGGGAACATAGCTTCGCGCACCCTAACTTGACACGGGTCAAGAACGCGTCAAAAATAAACACACCAAAATTGAACCAACAACAACAAAATACAAGCCTAACAGCTGAAAAACTATGTATACATTTATATAAAACGCCAGACAAACACGAATCTCAGAAGCTCCCTTACAACTATGGACAGCACCCATTTAATCAACAATACTCATTATAACCGATCAGGTTTTTTGTGAATTTAAACAACATTTTAAATTGCAGTACAGGAAGCAAGCCTGTTCTTAATGACGAAACACGTTATCTGATTGAGCGCTCCCCTACTTGTATGAGTCACGCTGCCCTTCAAATATCTCTCTCAGTCCGGCAAGCTCGGTGCAGTTTCACTCTGGAAACGTTAACAGATCTCGCCCATCCCCTTGGATGACGAGAAACACAAATATATACCACAAGTCAAGCCTCGCGAGGACATGAACTGGGTTGACGTGGAGCAAGTCAGAATAATCGCCATGATATATTCTCGCTAGCACATCATAAAAATCACATTACGCACCCATAGCTTGGACTGACTCCCATACACACACACTGGGTCGGCTCAAAACAGATCAACAATATCGCGTCCATAGACACATTAACAAAAATACACAACAAAAACTCGGGTGCAAAGTGCCATCCCGTCCAAATCTGCTGGAAAGCAACTATCAAAATAATCCTGATCCGTTATAAAATTCTACTCTCAAATAATCTTTTACCCTCCAAATTCTATTTTTAATCTCAAAATTAATTCAGTTCCATTTTTGTTGTAAGGCATATCTCCGAATAATAATGCTTGACCGCGATTTACGCAAGCGAAAGCGAGCATCGGCTGCGCGTCCCCGCGTAAAGTTAAACCAAATACAATCACAAAATATATAAATTACGCAACGCTCGGCTAGTCCCATATTTAATGTGTCAGTAAAACAAAAACTAATAATCTACATTACCAAGCAAGCAAACAAATATTTACAAAAAAGTATCCCATAACACCGTAGCTGATTTAATAAATAAATAAATTTATTTGGTACTCAATCCTTTAAACAGCGCCAGGAATACGTCTGCAGCCATCTCCTTTAAGATGTTTATCTGGTCATAGACATCTTTAGGCAAATGTCCTGCTGGTTCCCAGATCCATTCTCGTTCTTAGACGTCATCACGTGCTGAATTAAATAAAGTTTTGTCTGGCTCGGTGTATCTAGGCGATACCCGGCAAATGGCACGGTAAAAACCTTGAATAACATCTGGATTATTATTATTATTATTATATATATTTATTTATTATGTAGACTGCAACTGCAAATTACTTGCACTTCACCATAGAGAGGTGTATTAACAAACAAGTTTGGCCATTAAATGAGAGAAGGCTTCTGTGTGCAAAGTTTGTTATAGTCCATGAGAGTGTGCTACACGTGGAGAATTACGACAGCAACTGAAATGTAGCCTAAGAGCCGGAGGAACATACAGCACGTATACATAACCCGCACTGACGTATGGCTTCTGTCTAAATTATAAAGCTTCCTCTGTTTCATCCCCCGACCCTGGGTTGGTCGATCTGCATCACAACGCTGGCTGGCGGTACTTTCCGCCCGTGCTGGGAGAACGAAATCCTATTGGTCGATATCTGTGTAGGCTCCAACAAAGGACACATAAAATGATAAATGAATGCAAAGTAAACTGCGATAAGCGGGCCAACCTGAAGAAATTTCTATAAATAAAGTTAGCTTTTTCAATTTTCCACTAAAACTTGGTATTTATCCCGAATGAGGAATACAGTGGCCAAATACAACCTGTGTTTATATTTGCCTGTTTGTTAAGAGTTGGCATCAAAATTACTCTAACGTATGACAAAAAACTCGTATTGAAGGGGACTGTGCCATTCTTACCTCAATACACTGAGACCCTGATAATCCGAACGCCACGGTCTGAAAACGCGAATAATAGAATAAGGAAAGATAAGAGAACGTTCATGGCTTTTGTAGACTTAGAAAAGGCTTTTGATAACGTTGATTGGACTAAATTGTTAGACATTTTGAAATCGATTGGAATAAAGTACAGGGATAGGAGGGTGATATACAATCTATACAGAAACCAGACAGCAGTCATTCGAGTTGAAGGACATGAGAGAGAAGCTGGTATACAGAAAGGTGTAAGGCAAGGCTGCAACTTATCACCCATACTTTTCAATCTTTACATTGAACAAGCAATGAAGGAAATTAGAGAAAATTTTCAAGTGGGAGTGAAGATTCAAGGAGAAATAATTTCAACTCTGAGATTTGCTGATGACATCGTCATCTTGGCCGACAAGCCTGAGGATTTGAATGAGTTTTTGAATAGTATGGACTCCGTCTTACGGAAAGAATTCATGATGAAAATTAATAAATGTAAAACAAAAATACTGGAATGCAGCCGAAAAAACTCAGAAACCTCTATGGAGATCAAATTGGCAGGTGAAAAGCTGAAGGAAGTAGGAGACTTCTGTTACTTAGGAAACAAAATAACCAGTGATGGACGAAGCAAAGAGGATATATAAAGTAGGTTGGCTCAGGCAAGGAAAGCCTTTCTCCAAAGAAGGAATCTGTTGACATCGAATATAGATTTAGATATTAGGAAGTCATTTTTGAAAGCCTTTGTCTGGAGCGTGGCGCTCTATGAGAGTGAAACATGGACTATTGGTGCAGCAGAAAAGAGGAGAATTGAAGCATTTGAAATGTGGTGTTACAGGAGAATGACGATGAGATGGGTAGATAGGGTTACAAACAAAGAGGTATTAAGACGAGTAGGAGAGGAGAGATGTTTCTGGCGACTGCTAATGAAGAGAAGAGATAGGTTGGTAGGACACATACTAAGACACCCAGGAATAGCAAGCTTAGTTATGGAGGGAAGGGTCGAGGACAAGAACTGTAGGGGTAGACCAAGGTTAGAATATGTTAAACAGATTGCCTCGGATGTAGGGTGTGGTAGCTATGTAGAGATGAAACGATTAGCTCAGGACAGGGAGGCATGGATAGCTGCATCAAACCAGTCAAAAGACTGAAGACTCAAACACACCAAACCCAAAAATTCTTGAAAGAAAATTGAAGATCATCAATGAAATCTCAGGCTACAATGGCCTTGTATTATAGAACATCAACTGTACTGTAAAATAATTTTTAAAAATAACACTGCAAGTAACAACTGATTACATTTAACTTGTATGAAGGAGTTGGCCAATCATTTTCCATTCCATTCTCAGCAATTACTTTGCGACATTTTTCCATGCATCAGCTACCAATAAATCACATCTTCATAATAATATTTATTTAAAACATTGATAATGGTTTTAGAAGTGTCTCTATTTTCGGATAAGTGTTTTAGGGGCAACTTGCATAAGCTTAATAATATTGATTATAAATTAACCCCGTTCATCCGAATTTTTGCTCATCAGAGCAGGCCCCAGTCCAAATAAATTTCCGACTAGCGGAGTTCTTCTCTAATGTTAAACTATACATATTCAGTGTCCCTAATCTCCTAATCCATGAGAGATGGAATTCTGAAATTTAAACAGATTTTCTAGCTTTCTAGGTACTGTACAACCATTCCAAAGTTGTCGAGGTTTGATACGTTCCAGAAAAAGACTAATTATACAGCAGGCAAGACGTGAACTGAAGACAAGAAGTAACAACATCGCTGTAGGAAGAAAGCAGGTGGATTAGCATTATCCATAGCTGGCCCAAACGACAATATTAATAATATTTGGATGATCAGAAATTACGAAAAGATCAGACGGGTCAAGAAATTTAAATATATCGGTGAGGTAATCCAACAAAATGGACTAGAACAAGAATACAGGGCCTGGAAAATAGATCGGGTTTTCCGCCAGACGCAAAACATCTATGAGGGGTGTCCAAATGAAAAGGTACGAAACGATACTGTGGGTACAATTTATTGGTTATACAAAAGTAATCACCACAGGCCTGTGAACAGGTGTCCCATTGCTTCACTACCCGCAGGATTCCCTGTTCCCAGAAGTCTTGGGGTTGTGACTGGAGCCAATCCTGTATGGTGTCCTTTAGTTCCTAGTCCGATTGGATACGTTTACCCTTGATACGGACCATTAACATTGACGTGTATTGTGCGACACTCCGTAGACTACGCAAGTCAATCAAGAACAAACGGCCTGGACTGCTCACGAAGGGAGTGATTCTGCTCCATGATAACGCTCGCCCACACGTCTCTAACGTCACACAAGGTGTATTGGCCACGTTCAAGTGGGAGCAACTTGAGCATCCGCCCTACACCCGGACTTGTCACCCTGCGTCTTCCATCTGTTTGGTCCGTTAAAAATATATCAAGGGAAAACATTTCCAATCGGACGACCGTACAGGATTGGCTCCTGTCACAACCACAAGACTTCTGGGAACAGAGAATCCTGTGGCTAGTGAAGCAATGGGACACCTGAGCACAGACCTGTGGTGATTACTTTTGAATAACGAATAAATTGTTCCCACTGTATCGTTCCGTACCTTTTCATTTGAACGCCCTTCGTATAATAAGAAGGCGTTGAGTATAGGTGCCAAGCGTAGGCAATATGTACGGTACTTAAACCGGAAAGGCTGTCTGCTTCGGAGACTTTGACTTTGTGTACACAAGGACAAGTCGACAAATTATTTCAACAAGAACGAAGGATATTACGGAAGATTTTAGGCAACAGATGTCCAGGAACAATTGAAATCCATTGTAGAACTATACAACAAGATATAACCTATAATGTCATCCATCAAAAAGAAATCTTTCGAGTGACTGATGACCGACTAAGGAAATCTGGAATTTCACAAAGCCAAAGGCAACGAAATGGAGATGGTTCCAAGAATGTGAGAAAAACCTGATGCAAATTAGTATTCCGGAAGCGAAAATCCAGGAGAGATTTGAATTTCGACAAATGGTTAAAATACTATCAGCATTTTACAGTTGAATCTGAGCTCAGGAGACGGAGAGGGCCTTTACCAGAAGCGCGATAGAAGGCACTGATCGATGGGCTCAAGAAACACTGGGTGGATGTCAAGTCTGGTAGAAGAACAAGATCTAGACACAAATGAAATTGATTGTTAATATGCCGTCAATGGAGGCTCAATTAAAATGAACAATAATAATAATAATAATAATAATCTGCAGATTGACAATAATTCACAATTCGTGCAGAAAGCTACAATCTTGGACACGTGTTATATAGTGAGGAGATTTCTATCACAATGAAGAATGATTATGTAGTTGTGCCTTTTTCAACACCGACGTTTTTTTCTTTGTGCAAATCCAAATTGTTTGAGGAATAATAAAACAAAATAATACTAATAACAAGAAGTTCCGTGACGAACTAAAGAGCCTACTTTTCATAAAATTTAAGATTCATGCCAATGATTAATCTATATGAATCTATCTAGAATAATGACGAAATTAAGTTGGTAATATCGAAATTTCTAATTAGTTCGAAATACTGTATACTTGGCATAATGTATCCCAATAGAGCACTACAGTTGGCAGTCCTGGTGACTGAATATATTCTCAGTTCCATCTCTTAAGGTACAGAATACAACATATGGTTGGAGTCCAATGAATAGCATGGACGTTACATGCAGTTAAACATTGGATGTAACAGCGCGCGTAAAATCATGTTGGCAACAATGTCATGCATGTATAGGTCAGAAATAATCTGGAATAATATGACCTATTGTTGTGCCAATTTTGAATGAAATCCATTAGTTAGTATAGAAGTTACATGCATTTTAAAATTGGACCTATCAGCAGGCTTAGAATCATGTTGGCAGCACTGACGTATATTAGTTACTCCAAATTCATCTAGAATGCCAGGTACTATACGTGTGCAAAGTTTAGAGCAATTGGCTTGCATGCTTTCTGATATATTGATATTAGGGTAACAAAAATAGAGACAGCATATATTAATAGTTGGCAGCTCTGGTTACTCTTAAGAATACGCATAGTCATATCTGTTATGATACACATAGCACATACGAAATTTGGTTAAAATCCAATTGGTAGTATGGAAGTTATATGTATTTAAAGTTGGACCTCTCATCAGGCTTAGAATCATGTTGGCAGCACTGACGTATATAAGTTACTCCAAATTAATATAGAATGTCAGGTACTATAAGTGTGCATAGTTTAAAGCTGTCGGCTTGTATACTTTCTGATATATTGGTATTTAGATAAAATAAATTAAGAGCATTTATTAACAGTTGGTAGCCCTGGTGGTTCTTAATAATACGCTCAGTCATATCTGGTTATGTACACATACAACATACAAAATTTGGTTGAATTTCAATTGATAGTGTAGACGTTATATGCATTTATAAATTGGACCTATCAGCAGGCTTATAATCATTTTGGCAACACTGCCATGTATGGCCTCCTGTAAATTAAATGGTAATATTATTATCTATACGTGTACCAATTTTGAAATAGCTCCCATTGATACCTTCCAAGATATCCGACATGGAGCTCAAATTTCAATTACAATTTTTCAGCAGTTGGTAGCACTGACATCATTTTCAAATATGGCCGTGAGATATTCAGGTATAGATCTTTACTCCTACCAAATTTTGTTTCGATTGCTCCAGCAGTTTAGGAGTTGATGGGGGGGGGGGGGGGGACACACACACAGCCAGACAGACAGACAGACAGACAGAAGGACAGACAGACAGACACACATTTGCCCGATCTCATAAGTCTACTTTTTCCTCATTTTTGCAAAATGTGAAAAGTAGGCTAAAAATAATATCCTTCCATGAGACTGCGATGTTATAATGCTGTCGCTTACTTTGGCAAACGCGCACAGGTTTTTAAAGATATTTAGTGAGGTCAAGTGAAAAGCAGATGGTAACACTGCCTTCGTGGTTTGTGGCTGTTAATATCGAGGCCTTCTTTTTTTTTTCACGCGAACGCGATAGTGACGTCGTGAGGCTAGCATCAGCGTCCATCTCCCGGAGGAGAACGTCAGGCTGAAAGAATCCCGGGGCACTCATTTCGTGCCCTGGTTGAGAAAATTGAAACATAGGATGGGGAAATCCCCCAGTTGCAAAGTTGGCCAAACTGACTGTTAACGGAAATTGAAAAGCGTGAGAAACGACATACCGGCCAGTACAGTAGATCTGACCTCTCGTTGAAAATGTAGGTCATATTATAAATTTGCGCCATCATCATGCTCGCCATGTGGTTGAGTTCGACCGCTATAAATGCACCATGAATGCGTGTTACGCAGGTTCGGGTCATTTGCGCCTCTGACATTTCAAATGGCTGTGTAAGAGAGAGAGAGAGAGTAGACAATCAATAGATTTGCGTCAAAGGCCTGGACACAATATCCAGTCACTCTGTGGCTCACATTATGATGAGGGTATTTTCATGCTGCTGGTAGTGATTTGTGTAGTGGCTGGAAAATACGTACGATTGATATTATCAATGAAAGTGGAAATCACTCGGAAGTTCAAAGGAATATTTTTTTAAACTCATATTTGATGTTTTAAAATCCTCCTCATAGTTGTTGTTAATTCATTTATAGGGGCATTGCGGCATCGTGGTCATGTAGCCCCGTTTACTTGGGTGTGTGTACAACAAAAGTTTGATGCTCCTCAGTCGGTCAACAAGATTGTACGCAAATGAGATTGGTTATTCCCTAACCCTGAAAAAAATTACATGACATTAGTAAATACACATGTAATTTTTTTCAGGCCGAAGCCATCGGATTTTTTAAGAGCGTTAGAAATCCCTCAGTATGCCTTCCTTCGGAGGCGAAGTAAAGTCGGCGGTCCCATGTCATAGATTTATGGCATGTTAAAGAACCTTCCACTAATTTACACCTGTGTGAAGCTAAATTGTATAGGTTAAGAATGTAAACAACGCTCTTAGGTCCCTACGTTCGTTGCCAAGAGCCGACTGCGGTGACGTCTAGTAGCTAAGTTCTGAACTAGGCCTAGTATTCGTTGACGGTGGCGTTTGGTGGCAAAAGTAGGAACTATTTGATAAATTCAAAGTTGCAGTCCTTCCTTGAATTAAAAACCAGATACACACACTAATACAGCCATCACAATTAACACCGGTTATCAGACAGATTCTACACACCCCCAAAGTACACGGGGCTACAAGACCGCGTTGTCGCAGCCCCTAAACTGAGGAACCAACCAACCAACCAATTTTTTCAGGAATAGCATCAAACTTTTGGTTACTAAGGCAAAACTGAAAATGGCTCCAAACACCACAATGAATAGGCTATGTGTATATGGAATTTGTCTGATAACCTGTGCTATTGTGATGACTCTATTAGTGTGTGTATTTGTAATACAGATGAGGGTTGGGAAGGAGGCGGCCGTGGCCTCAATTTAAGAATCATCCTGGCATTCGCCTGGAGAAGGGGAAACCACGGAAAACCTCTTATAGGATGGCTGAGGTAGGAATCAAACCTGCCTCTTCTCAGTTTTGTTTTACAAGGTTGAGTGTACCCCGTTCAAGTCCTCAGACAAGAATTAAATTTCTTGGCAGAGCCGGGAATCGAACCGGGGCCTCCGCGGTGACAGTCAAGAGTGTTAGCCACTACGAAACAAGGCGGACTAGACCATTACAGATAACTTAGTTATTGTTCCTTTGTATTAAAGGCTTGGTCATCAGCCTCATGTAGTTGAATTGTGTTCAACTTGTCTGATAACTTGTGTTTTTGTGATGACTGCAGTAGCTGTTATTGTTAGGGTCGGGGGTGGGATAAGGGTAAAGGAAAATTAACTCTAAACTACACGGAAATATACTTTACTACAGTACTATGACTTTAAAGTTAATTTTTCTTTATTCCGCTACACAGTAAACTGAACCGAACGTGAATTATTCTCTTCGACAGCACATCCACATACGGCTGCGAGACGTAACCAATCATAATGGAAAATAAGAGCATTGCAGGTTTCGTGTCTATTTGTAATAAAAAGAAATACTGTGTGGCAGTTAAGAGCATGATTCAAATCGTTTATCGCTCGTCTGCCCAAGGAGAAAGAATCTACATCCCTCTCTCATTCCCCAGATATGACATGACCTTCGTTACGAGTGCGAAAGGCAAGGGCATTTTTCTGATGTAGGTATGTCACAAGAATGTTCCTTAGAACACATAACAAATAATTTGTTACACAAGACCACGAGTGGTAGCGATGCAACGTCTACTAAGTCTGACGGCCTGCCTAACCTTCATCTCGCCAGTGCTAGTCTTGGTACTACAGAGGTCACTTATTTGTTTGTCAATCAATTCTATGAATCAGTCAACTACGGGTACCGTATCAAAGCTACTGTATGAATGTCGTTTGTTTCAGCAGGGTGTGTCCAATAATGATATTCTAAAGTGTTTGATTATACTCAGCCAATAGAAGAGCAGTGTTAAAATTTTGTTTTATTACAGCAAACAAGGCATCTTTTCTAAAAATGGCTCTTACAAATGTGGACTAATTACGGCTTTGTCCAATGTTGAGATAATTGGGATATTAATCTCTCAGATAGGAGAAGATGAAAGCTCACTTTCAAAGTGAAATATATTGTCCTGTGGTTTGGATTCCACATAAGAATGGAGGTCCCGTGGCTCATGACCGCAAGATTAACGGTCACGTAAAACTACAAGCTTTGCTCGCGAAGGCCTAGGCCAGTGTCGCCCTGGTAATCATTGTCCGGCCGTCAAAGCAGAGAGACCACGCCCACTGACCGCGATATGATGCAATATAAGAGATCTCGTTATCTCTTAAAAAAAATTACGAGCCTCACAGTAGTCGCATATGATGTGTAACATCTGACATGTTATTCGAATAATTCCATATTACTCACTCGCATTTTTAGCCTATTTTCAATTTTGAAAAAAAAAAAAAAAAAGGCTTATGAGATCACCTTTTGTCCGTGTGTGTGTGCGTGCGCGCGTGTGTGTGTGTGTGTGTGTGTGTGTCCCTAATAACTTTTGAACGGATGGAGCGATTTCAATGAAACTCGGTAAGTTTATAGCACTATTCCGGACGACCCCGACCGTGCCCTTCAAATTTTGTTACGTCTCACCAATCCAATATGGCGGCTGTGCGAAATATTTCACCAGCATTCGATATCTCCGAAACCATTCCCGATATCACCCTGGAAATTTTTATGGTGATAAAGGGAACTACTAGAAGTTCACCTATGTGACTTTTGAAAAACTGGTAACTACAAAACCAACATGGCGGCCACGCGAATTTGCGACTTTTAATATACATTTCTCGCGATTTAACCAAACAAACGCTATAAAACTTGGTACAGTATATGTTTATACACATTGTAATGCACCGACATCTAATTTCGTTCAATTGTTTACATAACCACAAGATGGCGAATTAGCGAAATATTTCACTGGCATTCTATATCTTTGGAACTATTAGCGGTATCACCCTCAAATTTTGTACGGTGATAAAGGGTACTACTGGAAGTTCATCTATAAGACTTTCGAAAACCGGTTAACTACAAAACGAACATGGCGGCCAAGCGAATTTGAAAATTTTAAATAGACCTTTCTCGCGATTTAATGTTACAAACGCAATGAAATCTGGTACAGGGAATGTTTATACACATTGTAATACACTGGTATCTAATTTAGTTCAATTGTTTACATAACCTCAAGATGGCGGCTTTGCGAATTTTAAAATTAAGTTTTTATTTCTTGTGTCGTTATCATGCGATCGGAGTGAAAGTGTGAATAATGAACCTACGCAATAATTTTCCTTTAATGGTACATGACTATATGGCCTATACATTTAACAATCCAACATGGAGACCTTCCGAAATATTTAGACGGCTCTGAATATCTACGAATCTATTATAGCAATCAAACTGAATTTTTTATGTTCATAGGGGCTATGAATTTAAGTTCACCTATAGGACTTTAAATAACCTGGTGATCACAAATCCAACATGGCGGCGACGCGAAGTATAAATATTCACATGGACGTTTCTCGCAATTTAACCATCCGAGTGCAGTGAAACTTGGTACAGTAAATCCCTATACGAATGTTAATCCACTGGCATCTATTTTTTTCAATTGTTTCCATAACCACAAGATGGCAGCTGTGCGAAATTTTAAAATCTCCTTGTTACTTTTGCGTCCTAATGATGCGATTGAAGTTTGAATACCACACGTGCACAATAATATTCATGTAACAGTACATAACCCAAGGACCTACATATATAAAATCCAACATGGCTACCATCCGAAATATTTAGTCGGTTCTTAATATTTATGAATCTATTACAGCAATCAAACAGAAATTTTGTATGTAGATAGAGGCAATTAACATAAGTAGGATATATGAAAATAGGCTGTATAGTTCTTCACGGAACTACTTGTTTAAAGAATGAACTCATAGTGCTACCTTGTGCCAGCAAACATTAAAGGATTCTCAAATGCATCTTCAGTAGTGACATATACCTGCAACTGTATGCGGGAGCAATCCACTGCCTACTTGATGCGAGCTGCGCTTTATACCGGCCAGTTAGTGAACACATGCCAGCGGTGTTATTGAAAATGGCCTCTTACTGCCGATATAGCGCACTGCCAAGTATAGGCGCGATTAAAACTTAGGGGTGCAGTAGATATATTAAATCAGAATGTTCTTGTGATAAGTAATAATAATGTTATTGGTTTTACGTCCCTTTTAACTACACTGGCTTTTAGAGACGCCGGGGTGCCGGAATTTTGCCCCGAAGGGGATCTTTAACGTGCCAGTAAATGTACTGACACGGCTCCCTCGCATTTGCGCACCCTCAAATGCCAGCTGACTGCGCCAGGTGTTGTACCGTACATAAGACTCCCCGATTACAAAGGTTCGTTGTAATCCCGCTTATTTTAATCCAAAAGAATAGATTGAAACTTTAGAGGAGTACGCACTCCCACCATCTTGACTGTGTGCCGCAGTTAAGAAATGATAATTACTATGAATGGTCAAGAAGAAAGCAAGCTCAACTTATCGAAGGAAATTGCAGGAATGCCATAGAACCTGGTTTCAACGTGGAAGTGGAGAACTATAATGAGGTTCAAGCGAGAACGAACAGAAAAACATTGGCCTTTCTTCTCAAGTATGGGACAATTTGATTTATATTCTTGTAGTGTTTCAAATTAATTTTGCAATCTAACCTGATTTTTTGTAAATAAAATAAATAATTTTTTATAGTACAGTAACTAAAAACTGTACAGCACAGTTAAGCTGATGAATAAATCCAAAGGAAGCTTCAAATCCTTGAGAAGAAAACTAGAGTGAAAAAGAAAAGATATAAGAAACAGGAAAGTATCAGCATGAAGGATATCTATGAAAGAATTAGATAGATGAAGCCCATAAAGCCATTTATGTGAGACTACATATTTGCTACGTTTCTTCAGTCTTTTGACAGGTTTCGATGCAGCCCACCATGGATCCCTGCCCTGGGATAATCTTGTCATCTCTACATAGCTACCACATCTTACATCCGAGGGAATCTGTTTAACATATTTTATCCTTCGTCTACCCCTACAGTTCTTGTCCTCGACCCTACCTTCCATAACTAAGATCGCTATTCCTGGGTGTCTTAATATGTGTCCTACTAACCTATCTCTTCTCTTCATTAGCAGTTGCCATAAACATCTCACCTCTCCCACTCTTCTTAATACCTCTTCATTTGTTACTAAATCTACCTATCTGATCTTCTTCATTTTCCTGTAACACCACATTTCAAATGCTTCTATTATTCTCTTTTCTGCTGCACCATCAGTTCAAGTTTCACTTCCATTGACCGCCACGCTGCAGACAAAGGCTTTCAAAACTGATTTAGTAATACCTCAATCTATATTTTTGTCAAAAAATTTAAGATATGTAGAAATTCTTTCTTTGCCTGAGCGAACCTACTTTTATATCCTCTTTGCTTCGTCCATCTCTGGTTATTTTTCTTCTCAAGTAGCAGAAGTCTCCTACTTCTTTTAGCCTTTCACCTGCCAATTTGTCGTCAATAGGGTTTTCTGATTTTTTTCGACTGCACTCTATTATTTTGTTTTACATTTATTGGTTTTCATCATGAATCAAGAAGTCCATACCATTACAAAACTCATTCAAATTATCTGGTGAAGCAGCTAAAATGACAACGTCATCAGAAAATCTCACAGTTAAGATCATTTCTCCTTGAATCTTTACTCGTACCTTAACCTTTGCTTGTTCAATGTACAGGATGAAAAGTATGGGTGTTAAGTTGCAGCCTTGGCTCACACCATTCTGAACACTAGCTTCTCTCTCATGTCCTACGACTTAAATAACTGCCGTCTTGTTTCTTGTACGGATTCAACATCACCCTCCTAACCCTTTACTTTATTCCAATCTTTTTCAAAATATCGTACAAGTAACTATAATCAACTTTATCTAAGTCTTTTAATGCCATGAACGTTCTCTTATCTTTCCTTATTCTACCTTCCAAGAGATTTTAGTACGATCATAAAACCACTGCAATACCACACAGAACCCTTGACTTATGTGAAAAACCACAGTCTATAAACATGAAGCATATTACGAACACGAGATAAATATTGTGTAGAGATGACATTTCCAGGGCGTGACGAGCGTTCTTCATCATTATTCTACATTTACTGCAATTAGTCTGCGTCAGATCCATTGATTAATGATGCTCTATGACGGTGAGCTTCAGCAAATATCAGTGCCGCAGATTTATATTAAACTAGCATACTTTTTAGTTTATTTCCCGCTCTGATATTGTATTCACCTGATTAGCATACTCAAACATGCAAACTCAAACATACATCGTACTTATAACGGAGCGTTTCATGGTAAGCGACTGTAAATACCCTGGGTCACGATTTTAATACCAGGAGCTGGCTTCATATAACATAGGTTCGTGGTTTATCCAGTACTTTACGAGCGATATGTCAGCGATCTGATGGCATAGCATTTATGGGAGAGACAAGTAAACTAGTTCAAAAGTTGAGTGGCGCAGTGGTAACATTCTCGCCCGCCCAGGGTTATGGGATTGAACCCTGGCACAGTCAGCTGGCATTTGAGGGTACGCAAATGTCAGAGAGTCGTATCAGTAGATATACCGACACGTTAAAGATCCCCATTGGGGCAAAATTCTGGTACCCCGGTGTCTCTAAAAACATCACTAGTTAAAAGTAACGTAAAACCAATATCCGTGAAGAACTAACACAGTCTATTTTCAGTTACAGACGTGGTCAAATTATTAGAATAATGATTGACTTAAAGAAGGAAGGAAGTTTGTAGTTTTACGTGACCGTTAAACTCACGATTAAGAGCCACGGAACCTCCCATCTATGTGGAAACTGAACCACAGGGCATGGCATTTCACTTTGAAAATCTCACATGCATTGTTCGGGAATCGAACCCGATCTGCCGTGGTGAGAGGTCAACTGCTTAACCACTGCGCCACCACGCCCCGATTGACCTAAAAACACTCCAGGCGTGTCAAGAACCTGTAAGTACTGTAAGAATTTCTAGTTAGTTAGTTTTTGTTACTTTTGGTTGGTTGGTTCCTCAGTTTAGGGGCTGCGACAACGCGGTCTTGTAGCCCATTTTAGTTTGGGCGTGTGTAGAAACTGCCTGATAACCGGTGTTAATTGTGATGGCTGTATTAGTGTGTGTATCTGTTTTTAATTCAAGTAAGGACTGCAACTTTGAATTTTTCAAATAGTTCCTTCTTTTGCCGCCAAACGCCACCATCAACGACTATTAGGCCTAGTTCAGAACTTAGTAACTAGACGCCACCGCAGTCGGCTCTTGGCCACGAACGTAGAAACCTAAGAGAGTTGTTTATATTCCTAACCTCTACAATTTAGCTTCACACAGGTGTAATTAGAGCAAGGTTCTTTAACATGCCATAAATCTATGACATGGGACCGCCGGCTTTACTTCCCCCTCCGAAGGAGGCATACTGAGGGATTTTTAACGCTCTTAAAAATCCGACGATTTAGGCCGGGTTTGAACCCACTATGTTGGGCACAGCAGTTCAGCATGCTACTGACTACGCCACCGAAGCCGCTTATTTATACTTTAAGGGGCATATAATTATAAGTCCTATTCTGCTTGGTTCAAAGCCAAATGCCATAAACCCCTTTTCTGTTGAAATATAATTATAACTTGTGAGAGATTGCGCCCGCTCATGCCAGTTTGCCACACTTTTTGATTTTTGTTAGTAATTTTGTTGCTAGCAGCAGTAGAGTTTTGGGTGTCCGTTTAATTTCTGCCAGCGGCTGGAATTCGTGGCTGTGGCCCCTGAGGTCCAGTTTCAATTCCTGGCTCTGCCAAATTTAATTCTGGTCTGAGGGCTGAAAGGGAGTACACGAAGCCTTGTGAGTCAAAACAGAGAAGAGGTGGATTTGATTCCCGCCTCAGCATTTCTGGAAGAGATTTTCCGTGGTTTCCCACTTCTACTCTAGACTAATAAAGGCTATGTCCTTTTCTGCCCCGATCCTCACCCGAGTTACACATACAATACTACGGTCACAACATTAACACAGGTTATCAGATATTTAGAAAATATATTTAAACATTTATTTTACAGGGTGCCTGGCTTGGATGTATAATTAAACAAAAATTGTTATCTTGAAAAGTTGTCAACAATTCATAACAATAACATTAACAAATTAGTATTTCCCACGAAGTAAAGTCCTTGCATTATTTGTGTGAAAGGAACCGGGTAGTGTGGAACAACCAAAAGTAGCAAATCATTTTCCTCTCTTTCCCGATTACATCAATATTATAACACAATGACAAAGGCAGCATTTTGAGGTAATTACTAGTATTTTACGCTGGGAGTTCTCTAGAAAATAATGTACTATTTTTACTGTGAAATTATTACAGGCGGCTTCGGTGGCGTAGTCGGTAGCATGCTGAGCTTCTATGCCCAAGATCGCGGGTTCAAATCCGGCTGAAGTCGTCGGATTTTTAAGAGCGTTAAAATCCTTCAGTATGCCTCCTACGGAGAGGAAGTAAAGCCGGCGGTCCCATGTCATAGATTTATGGCATGTTAAAGAACCTTCCTCTAATTACACCTGTGTGAAGCTAAATTGTATAGGTTAGGAATGTAAACAACGCTCTTAGGTTTCTACGTTCGTTGCCAAGAGCCGACTGCGGTGGCGTCTAGTAGCTAAGTTCTGAACTAGGCCTAATAGTCGTTGACGGTGGCGTTTGGCGGCAAAAGTAGGAACTATTTGAAAAATTCAAAGTTGCAGTTGTTACTTGAATTTAAAAAATACAGATACACACACTAATACATTCATCACAATTAACACCGGTTATCAGACAGATTCTACACACACCCAAAGTACACGGGGCTACATGACCGCGTCGTCGCAGCCCCTAAACTTAAGAACCAACCAACCAACCAAAATTATTACATAGGCTATAGTACTGTTAATTTTATTAACGTTTTATCTTTTTATATACCATTAGCCGATAGTAAAAATATTTTCAACAAAGACTGTATGTGAAACTTTATTGTTGTTGTTCTTCTTCTTCTTTTTTAAGGGACGAAACTGGGAGGTCGTTTGTTAAAGCGAAAAATTAACATGTGTTTTCTCAAAACTTTAAATATTCCGAGTTTTATACCTTTTACTCAGGAAGAGTGAGACCAATCATGTTGATTGTTTTTTCACATTTATAAGTGTTTATGAACTAAAAGACAACACTGAAAAATGGCTTTCAACATGGTAATTTAGGGGCAGATGTCCTAGCTGTTCCGCCTTTTAAAACTCTAATAACTAACTAACAGGGGCAGATGACCTCATAGTTCCGCCCCGTAAAACCTCAATAACTAACTAACTAACATGGTAATGCCCCAAAATAAATCGACAACAACAACAGCTTATTGCCATGGTAACCTTATAGGAGGTTTACTGTAGATGACGAATATTCGTTGCCATGGTAACCATCTGGTCGGAAATATATCCCAGCTAATCATGTAATCACAGAGAGACCTCCAGTCATAAATCGTATCCATATTAATATCTGATACCTGATTTTGGCCGATAAGTACCACAGACCATTCGAAGAATGGGTATATCTGCTAGTCAAACATAAGTAGCGTCTGGTTCCTCAACCCATGGTATAGGAAGCAATTGCCTCAAGCAACTCAAATAGCCGGGTGCATGCATACAGTGCTACTGATGAAATGGCTAGCAAAATATATTTCACACTTCGTTATTATGTTAACTAATACTGGCTTCTACATGGCGTCGTTGTCGCAGCCCCAAAACTGAGGAATACTGGCTTGATACACGGAAACTTTTTTTATTTTTTTTATTTTTTATTGTTTGGCCTCGGATTCCGGGTGCAAGCTTTGTTATTTGACACCCAGAGGGTAGCTTGCATGTCGAATTTTGATGCTCCTTGAAGTACTATGAAAGTCAAGGAGATCAGATATCTAAGCTCCTTGAACACTATAAAGCTTTCTAGTAGAGAAATGAGGAACTTTGTGTTGGCGGAAACTCCCGAGATTAATTTTATCTTTCCACTCAAATTTATTTGAGTTCGCGTGCTATAGTATAAGCGAGCTGAATTGTGCGCAAGCAGTGTCGTACAAATTCATAATAATTAACTCCAGTGGACCCATGCGAAGTTTCTCGCACGTGTATAAATCATCCAGCCAGCTTGATTGGTATGCGGGCTCAACGCGACACAGTTCTGACAGGGGCTATCGTCTTGATTATATGTTTAAACACACTTTATAAACAAATAATAACATGTTTCCGTTGACTCTTCAAGAATTACACTATTGAGACTATTTGGAGGATTTTGGTACAAACTGCACTTTTTAACTCCGTATTGTTTTAGAGCTAACGTTTTGTGAAACATAAGCATTAGCGTATTTTATATATCTTTTTTTTTATCGTATGGCCTCGGATACCGGGTGGAAGCTTTGTTAATTCACACCCAGAGCGCAGATTGCGTGTCGAATTTTATGCTCCTTGGAGCGCTATGAATGTCAAGGAGGTTAGATACCTGAGCTCCTTGACGCTATACCAATTTCTAGTAGACTTGTTAGTTTCCAAAATATAGCAATTTCAAAATTGGACTCTGTTCAAAAAAACATAAAAAAATAAAAAAGTTTTATTGCAAAAATAAAGGACATAGAGACCTTTCGTTTCAACTATTGCACAACGTTCTATCATGTTTGGTTTTTAAACTATCGCCTATTTTCAAATACGCCATATTGCAAGATCAGCGGCGATTGACAAATACGCCGTATTGCAAGATCAGTGACGATTGCTAGAGAAATAAGGAACTTCGTGTTGGCGGAAATTCCCGAGATTAATTTTGTCGTTATGAACACGGCCCACTGAATTCAAATGGGTTCTTTAACATGCCAACAACGTATGACATGAGTATCGTGATTTTTGTCGCCTTTCAAATATCACTTACCATGGCCAGGAGCGTGCCTACAAGTTTGGGGGTTGGTAGTCCGACACTATAACCACACACTCACCGTGGCAAGCTTTTATATAACTTACATAATTAAGCCTCTACTGTGATTTTGGCCCCGCAAATAAGATTGAAACTGGTATGTTTAGCATCCTTCCCTATATTATTCTGCTAACATTCCAGTTTTGTACCGCAAATGAGGTCCCATTAAAACCAACCAACACATATGGGGTACCTACAGGTTCAGCATAACCCAGTGCGTATGCGAAACGCACTTACTTACTCTTTAAATGCCTCACAATTAAATACATACCTTAAAACATGTATAATTACAATGAAATAATGAAAGAATGCATCACGGTAACCATGGTAACAGAATCACACAGGTCCATCTATTTCTGTAAGACGCAATGCAATTCCAATTTTTACATTACTGTGAAAGTTTCCAGACGGTTATAAGGTTATCACGGAACAAAATTAAGCTGTAAAATTCATCAATACATACAGTATAATGCGCTTAAGGGGGTCAAGGGGCACTCTAGAATTTTTTCACACAATTTTCACGTGTGAGTGTGGAGCGAAAGGTCTTTTTCACCCGACTATAAAGGGTCTCCGAAAACCACATTTAAAGGCCCTTAAATTAACAGTGTCTGTGATATTCCCAGAAAACAAACTTCACTCTGATTTACCTATGAAGGAATGACAAACCCCTAACCACTGCACCAGTAGCTGAATTGATAAAGTCTGATTATTCATACCAAGGATATATCAGTCATAGCATTCATGATTGAGATTTTGCTAAGTGTACTCTTTACAATTAGGATATTCGCGGGCGAAGCCACGACGAGTAATGCTAGTATTTTATACTTGAATTGCAGCCAATGTCCATAGCGGAATATTTCTTTTAGCTTCCCATCAAGTTCAATTTGAAGTAGTTCCAACTTTGGTTATCGGAGATGCTACTGTCACTGACACCTAGCGGCGAATGTTGGAACTTGATATAGCGTTTCGATCCAAATACCCTGCATATTTAGCAACACACTTCCAATTGTAGTGGTAGGTTCTTTTATATGCATTAAATCTATGACATGGGCCCGCCGGCTTTACTTTCCCTCCGAAGGAAGGCATACTGAGGGATTTTTAACGCTCTTAAAAATTCGACGACTTCGGCCGGATTTCAACCCGCGATCTTGGGCATAGCAACTGAGCATGCTACCGACTGTCACGATTTTGGCATTGCATATCTTCTTTACTTGTTGACACTGTAGTAATTTTTCACTGTAGACATTTGACCCTTTAATACTGAGGAGTTTCAACTTCGGACGAAACATGATTGCAAGATTGCGTGTGCACTGATATTAGGACTGTGTGTAGTACGTTTTTATTTCAAGAATGAATTATTTCTGACGAAATGTAGAAAAGAGTGCTTATTGATTTCTTTCGGGGCTTTGTGACTTCGTGATCATCTAGCCCCGTGTGTGTGTGTGGTAATTATATGATAACTTGTGACGTTTTGTTGACTGTACGTGTGTGGACTCTCCGTTAGGAATCATCCCGAAATTTGCCAGCATCCACGCAAAATCACTTCCAGGAATTCGAACCCATTTCTTAATGGCTTCACCTCACGATGCTGACTGCACACCATTTCATATCTCAGAGAAGAATTAAATGTCTTAGCAGATCCGTGAATCAAACTTCCCTATGAAGCGACTTTGGTGGCGTAGTTGGTAGAATGCTGAACTGCTGAGCCTAAGATAGCCGGTTCAAACCCGGCCGAAGTCGTCGTATTTTTTAAGAGCGTTAAGATCCTTCAGTATGCCTTCCTTCGGAGGGGAATTAAAGCCGGCGGGCTCATGTCATAGATTTATGGGATGATAAAGAACCTTTCACTAATTACTCTACACTTGTGTGAAGCTAAATTTCTAGGTTACATTTCGTTGGAACGCTCAATCAAAGTTTCAACGTTCACCCCTAGGTATCAGTGACATCTGGTAGCGCAACTTGGAACTACTCGTAATTGAACGGAAATTGTAGCTCACCCTATGGGTGTCCGCTTGAAGCAGCTACAGGCTCTGGCGAGCCGATCTTGTCCTCGGACACTCCCGGCACTAAAAGCCATACAGTAAATACAAAAATTACGAACCTTACAGTAGTCGCATATGATGTGTAACATCTGACATGTTATTCGAATAATTCCATATTACTTACTCGCATTTTTTAAAGAATGAACTCATAGAACCTTGTGCCAGAAAACATGAAAGGATTCTCCAATGCATCTGCAGTAGTGACATATACCTGCAACTGTATGCGGGAGCAATCCATTGCCTACTTGATGCGAGCTGCGCTTTATACCGGCCAGTTAGTGAACCCATGCCAGCGGTGTTATTGAAAATGTCCTCTTATTGCCGATATAGCGCACTGCCAAGTATAGGCGCGATTAAAAATTAGGTGTGCAGTAGGTATATGAAATGCGTTTCTCCCTGTGATACGTTTAGACCAACAAAGTTTCAATTATTGTTAGTAGTCGGAGTTAATATACTGAATTCCTACGTTGTTTGGAGTGTTTGTTGATGCGATATGTCACTCGACGTATCGAGTGCTTACATTAAATAAGAATACAGCAAAAGTATGAAGATTTAATAAATCGTAATTGTTTGCAGCAAATATGATAAAATGAATATTTTCACACCAAAGAACGGCAACTTGAAGATGATTTATTGTAGGAATTTCTTTAATGGGGACTCCAAACCTTGAGGTAAACCGTAAGCGATTTACAGTCCTCATAGTCCACATGGCTTGCAGTACGACATTGTACCGATCTCCGCCACCGCGCGCGCTCATTGTTTCCGTCCCATGCACTTCCGTCCCATCCACTTCCGTCCCTTTACCAAAATCACTCCCACAAAAATGTCCAGCTACCGAGTGCCACAAAAATATCCAGATACCTAGTGGAAAGATGTTACACATCAATAAACCTCCTTAGGAGCAACAGCCAAGAATGATTCATCTCATACCAAGGCGTGGTCGATATTCAAAAGCAAGAAACGGATGAGGTAAGAATAGCGCTGCCGGTCTGTCTCAACTGAAACACATCGCAGGGCTTCAGTCCCCTGCTTAACATTCCTCGCGCTGGGGAAATAATTGTTGACAAACTCCCACCACACACAAACTGGGAGAAAAAGCTCCTTCCAGCACCGTGAGCCGTGGGTACACACTCTGCCATTATGTATTTCGGGCATGTCAACAACTGTTCATACGTGCGTGTACCCTCAAGTGCTAGGGCTTAGCCGGGTGGGTTGGGGCGCAAACATTCATCTTCTCCCTTATCACTGGCGTTGGCTTGGTTTTCACCAGGGTTCGGGAGTTTAAGAGCTAAAGAAGTACAAAATATGCAAGCAAATATGCCCTAAAAACTAGCTAAATATTACCTAAAAACTAGAAAATGTGACCGGAAATACTACGAAAAATGACATGATTTTTTGGGATAGGTTATCACTAACATACAGTCAATGCTAAATGACGTCCGTAGAGGAGCGCCTTCTTGGAATCAGGTCTTCTAAACCTGCTATCTGCCTGTTCCGGGAAAAGAAAGAAAAATATATCCACTACACTATTCGGAAGTCCTGTGTTTGAAACTTGACGCAGATAACACGTATCTTGTTAACGACGCCTCAATTTAAACAAAAATGCTGAAATTATAACCAAATATGACCTTATATACTAAAATATGACCAAAACAATAAAAATGGCCGAAATATGCATTTATAGGCAACATCAAATTGCTTTAAACGTGGTCAGGGACCCGTCATTAAAACTTATTTTTCATATTTCGGGTAAAATGAGCTCGGGAAAAAATATGACTTTTCCTTAATATCCGAACCTTACTTATCACCGAGCAGAAGCATGGTCCGTATTGCACATCATCAGCTTATCGTTGCAGCGATTTCTTACGGTCATCAGCAGTTCTCTTCATTTTGGCATACGAGTCACATTCATTCTCCTTGACAATGTTCTTCAGATACGATTGTCTCGGTCGTCCCCTTGATTATTTCCCCCCAAATTGTTCCTTCAAAAATTACCAGGAGGAGAGTGTCATGTCTGAGTATGTGTCCCATGAATTTTGCTTTCCTTTCCTTGATGGTGTTCAACAGGCATTGATTCTCCAATTTGGTTCAGAACAAGCGCATTTGTCTTTCTTTCCATCCAGCTTGTTCGGGTCATTCATCTCCAAAACCACATTTCAGCTGCCTCAAGTTTTGTTTCTTCTCTTTTCCAAAGTGTCCATGTTTCTCAATCATAGGTCAACACACACCAAACATAGGTCTTGAGAAATTACTTCCTTGTATTCATTTTGATAGGCTTTCTTCGCTAACTCTATTCTTTTCTTAATTTCTGAGAAGCATCTGTTATCATAATTAATCACACTTCCCAAATAGCGAAATTCCGTTACTTCCGTATGGCACAAGAAAGATAAATAAGCCATGGGAAATGAGTATAGGGACATGTTGTTTCCGGAGATACATGGTACAGGTATTTAGAATTGCATCTCTTGGTAGATCCATGAATTTATCTTCCTTAGGTGTAACCGTGCGTCGTGAAATGATGATGATGTCACATAAAATCCAGTCTCCCAGTCTGAGAAATTGATTTAACTGTGTTAGGTTAAGACAATATGGTTCAGTCGCTAATCGAAGCCAGGACCCTTCGTGCCAATTCTTACCATTCGTACCATCAACTAAAGTTATAAAGTCAGAAGCTGGTACTGGAAACTTGATCCTCACACAGTTTGATCAAAATCTTATGAGCCATTTATAAGTTAATGCGGAGAGACGTAGCCTACATACATACAAGCCCATATAATTTCACCACTTTTGCATTTTAACCTACCTGGCTAATTCAAATATGAGTAGAAAGCGGTCTAATGTGTCTGTGTGTCAATATTGCTAAACGTTTGAACTCAATTAAATAAATCTTGGCATTTAACGAATTACCTTAGGCAAACCTGTATTTTATACAGTCACCGTCTTAACGAAAACAGAATAGCGCCCGCATACATTTTCATTGTCCAATTTACTCGAAGCTAATCATTGATTCAATACGAAACTAGATAGAAGTGGGCTATCTTACGGCGGATGCTGAATGCCTAACTCAAATTTTTATCAACTGTTTCACTTCAAGATAGCATCCGTGCTTAATTTTCAAGGATTATAATCTATGATAATTCATGTTCCTATTGAACCATTCTTGTCAGGATCGACATGCAGAGAGCTTCAAATAAAGAATTTGCGTTGTCCGAGTCAAGAATTCAAATCACGTGCATACGCCATCTAGAATATATAACACATTAATACCGGGTGAGTTAGCCGCGGTCGTTACGGCGTGGCTGCTGGCAGTCACTCACATCCGGGAGGCGAAGAGGTTCGAATCCCCCCGCTGGCAACCTTGAAGATGGTCTTCTGTGGTTTCCCATTCTTCCTTCCAGGCAAATGCCGGGGTTGGTCCCTAACTATACGTTACAGTCGCTACCTTCCAACTCCTCGTTCATACATTCAAACATTCCTCCCCAGACCACACACTACACGCGACGGTACTTGTAGCTCACCCCATGGGTGTCCGCCTAGAAGCAGCTACAAACTGGCGAGCCGAACCTGTCCTTGGATACTCCCGGCACTAAAATCCATACGCTAAAAAATACATTAATATCGAATACTAAGCATCGAATAAAGTTACAGTATTCAAAATTAATGGGAGGATAGTGTAGCACAATAATTTTTCTTATGGAAGCTGCATGTTGATCACCTTCATACATTAAAGATGGCGTCAATGGGTATGGAGAAAATATTTAAATCAGTGTCTCAGGGTGCAATTTTTGCGATTACCATGATACTTGGTAAAAGAGGAATCATCTTAACGAAATCTAACACAAGTCATAAGACTGTCAGAGTATAAGGGTATTTCACGTCCAACCGCCTCCTTGAATATACTGTATAATACATTAAAACCGAGCGGCTTCGGTGGCGTAGTCGGTAGCATGCTTTGTTTCTACGCCCAAGATCGCTGGGTCAAATCCGGCCGAAGTCGTCAGATTTTTTAGAGCGTTAAAAATCCATCAGTATGCCTTCTTTCGGAGGGGAAGTAAAGCCATGTCATACATTTATGGCATGTAAATGTACCTTCCAATAACTTCAATTGTGTGAAGCAAAATTTGAAGGTTAGAATTGATTAATACTCTTAAGTTTCAACGTTCGTTGCCAGGTGCTGCTCGCGATGGCATCTAATAGCCATGTTTACAGCTACGGTAGCATAATTATCGTCTGCAGTCCTTAATTGAATTAAATTAGATAACACACTAATTCAGCCATCACAATTAACACCGGTTATCAGACAGATTCTACACACATTCAAAGTACACGGGGCTACATGACCGCGTTGTCGCGGCCCCTAAACTAAGGAACCAACCAACCACATTAAAACCGATAACTCGCATCAAATGAACCTGCATAAGAAGGAAGTATCTCAGTAGAGTTCTACTCTACAGACGATACAATTTACAAGCAACCTTGCTATCACTTTGATCATTACGTGCATTACGTGTATACCGGTGTTAAAGATATAAATCTTGACAACTATGATTAAGGTGAGCGATCATAACAAAGTAAAGGAAGGAGGTGTTTGTTTTCTAAGAAATAAGGTGCACATAAAACATACAATGCCTTCCTTCGGAGGGGAAGTAAAGCCGGCGGTCCCATGTCATAGATTTATGGTATGTAAAAGAACTAATTACACCTGTGTGAAGCTAAATTGTATAGGTTAAGAGTGTAAACAACGCTCTTAGGTTCCTACGTTCGTTGCTAGAGCCGACTGCGGTGGCGTCTGGTAGCTAAGTTCTAAACTTGGCCTAGTAGTCGCTGACGGTGGCGTTTGGCGGCAAAACTAGGAACTATTTGATAAATTCAAAGTTGCAGTCCTTTCTTGAATTGAAAAACAGATACACACACTAATACAGTCATCACCAAACCGGTTATCAGACAGATTCTACACACACCCAAAGTACACGGGGCTACATGACCGTTTTGTCGCAGCCCCTAAACTGAGGAACCAACGAACCAAGTGAGGCATGCTCGCTAACCTTGGTAATGGACGAATCTCGCGTACCAATATTTACTATAGCGTAACTGCTAATTAGGCCTATTTTATCCAGTGAAATAATTGCATATGGCGCAGAAACTGTTGTTGTTGATTTCTATAGGAGCATTGCCACATTGTCATCATGAAGTCCCGAGTTCATGGGTGAATGTGGAACCTGTCTTATAACGTTATAACCTGTGTATTAATGATGGCTGTATTCATCATCAATAGTCGTTTTTAGCCTATTTTCAATTTTGAAAAAATAGGCTTATGAGATCACCTTTTGTCCGTGTGTGTGTGCGTGTGTGTGTGTGTGATTCGTGTGTGTGTCCCCCCCTAATAAAATCTAAACGGCAGGAGCGATTTCAATGAAACTCGGAAAGTTCATAGCACTATTCCCGGCGACCTCGACCGTGCCCTTCAAATTTTGTTACGACTCACCAATCCAACATGGCGGCTGTGCGAAATATTTCACCAGCATTCAATATCTCCGAAACTATTACCGATATTACCCTGACATTTTCTAATGTGATAGAGGGAACTACTATAAGTTCACTTATGTGACTTTTGAAAACCTGGTAACTACAAAACCAACATGGAGGCCAAGCGAATTTGCGACTTTTAAATAGACGTTTCTCGCGATTTGTCCAACCAAACGCAATGAAACTTGGTACAGTATATGTTTATATACATTGTAATGCACCGACATCTAACTTCGTCCTATTGTTCACATATTCACAAGATGGCGGATGTGCGAAATATTTCACCGGCATTCTATATCTCTGAAACTATTGGCGGTATCTCCCTAAAATTTTGTACGGAGATAAAGGGCACTACTGGAAGTCCATCTATAAGACTTTCAAAAACCGATTAACTACAAAACGAACATGGCGGCCAAGCGAATTTGAAAATTTTAAATAGACCTTCCTCGCGATTTAATGTTCCAAGCGCACTGAAACCTGGTACAGGAAATATTTATATACATTGTAATCCACTGGTATCTAATTTAGTTCAATTGTTTGGAGGCTGGATTTAGACAGCTCCTTAACCCGGTCCATGAGGCAATTTTAATTGGCTACATGGATAACTCTTGCCAGGCGCGTCCACGTCGCGGGGGTGGGCAACGGTACTGTAATATACCATGGAACTACAGTACCGGCTAAGTTCTGGTGAGGACCCAGTCCTATGGGGTATAACATAGGCCCCGTGCACAGGGTTACGTGCGAAGACCTCAACGGAATCTGCAGCGGAGAAGATGGACTTCGGAACGGTGGAGATTGCGGAATAGGCAACCCAGTACTCAGGGAATAGTAAGAGTACAGCATCAATCGGCAGCGTCTGTTTCCCAGGTTAGGGGCGGCTGCAAGGGCGTCTGTTTCCCATGTTAGGGGCGGCCTGTATAATAGCTGGCAGTAGCTTCATAAAATGCCTTTGGGAGTGGCGACCCCATCGTAATAATAGCCTAAAATGGAAATGGCACTTCGAATGAATCGGAAAAGGTTAGGGCGTACCCTGCAGGCGACGCGCAGTTCTTTTGGTACTGGGGGAACTGTGAGAAATGGGCGACCAGTAACCGAAATGAAAGTGGGAATCATGAATGTCATGACCCTGACAGGCAAGGTGGAGGAGGTGGTAGACTTCATGGAGAGGGAGAATGTTGGATTGATGGGGCTGAGTGAAGTGAAATGGAAAGGTAAAGGAAGGAAGAAATTGAGGAAAGGATATACATTATACTGGAGTGGTGGCCAAGAGGCCAAAAATGGCGTGGGACTGATAACCTCGAAACAACTGGAGGAGTATGTTGAAGTGGTCGAGTGTGTGAGTGACAGAATAATGAAAATTAGAATGAAGATGAAAAATGACGTGATGGACTTCATACAAGTGTATGCACCACAGACTGGAAACAGAGAAGAAGATATTGAAGTATTCCTGGAGGATGTAGAAAGAGTAATTTCAGATGTAGAAGTGGTGATCATGGGAGATATGAATGCACAAGTCGGAAACGAGAGACAAGGAAAGGAAGAAGTCATTGGACCATATGGATATGGGAAAAAGAACCGGGAAGGAGAGGAACTTGTAAACTTTTGTGAAAGGAATGGACTGATAGTGGGTAATTCATGGTTTCGGAAGAAAAACAGCAGGAAAATTACGAGATATGGTTGGGGCGATAGAAGAACAAAATCAGTAATTGACTACTTTCTGGTGGAAAGGACTAATCGCAGAAAGCTGATAGATGTGACAGCTTTACCAGGAGAAGCATTTGATGGGGACCATAGAGTTGTGGTGGCAAAATTTAGATGGGAAAAATTGGAAAACCTAAAGGAGATCAGAGAAAGTAAAATAAAAGTATGGAAATTGAAAGACAAAACCTTACAGGAAAATTTTCAGGAGAGATTGAAGCAACAAATCCCAGTTACTGAAGTGGAAAACATAGAAGAGGAATTGTCTCACTTTAAAAAGGCATTTGTTGGTGCAGCAGAGAGTGCTTGTGGTAGGACGTCAACAAGAGTGAAAGAGAAGGAGACACCATGGTGGAATGAGGAAGTGAGGAAAGCAGTGAAAGAAAAGAAGTCTGCATGGAAAGAATGGAACCGAGATCAAACAGAAGAAAGCAAAAGGAAGTATCACGACAGCAAACGGAGGTGTAAGAAAGTGGTAGGAGAAGAAAAGAAGAAAAGTTGGGAAGAAGTTACACGAAGAATGGAAACAGATGTAAGTGGCAGTAAAAGGATGCTGTATGGGCTTCTAAGAAGTAAGAGGAAAGAAAGAGTTACTACAAAGCTAGTGAAAAAGGAAGATGGAGAGTTGTTAACACACCCAGAAGAGATAAAGGGACGATGGAAGGAGTATTTCGATAAGCTTTTGAATGTGAGCAATGGTACTGGTGAGATGGAAGTGACACAACCTGACGACTCTATAACAGAAGATGATATAACAATGCTGGAGGTGGAATTAGCAGTACAGAAAATGAAGATGGGAAAAGCAACAGGGGTGGATGAAGTCAGTGTAGAAATGATAAAGGCTGCTGGACCTGTTGGTATGCAATGGCTGTATCGACTGCTAAAGTGTGTGTGGAAATGGAAATGTGTACCAGAAGACTGGAAGAAAGGGCTAATAATACCAGTGTTTAAGAAGGGGGACAAGAAGGTGTGTGATAACTATAGAGGGATCACCCTCATATCACAGATAGTAAAAATACTGGAAAGGATATTAGAAAGAAGAATGAGAAGAAAGGTGGAAGGAGAGTTGCAAGAGGAACAGTATGGCTTCAGGAGTGGAAGATCCACAGTGGACCCAATCTTTAGCTTGAGGCAGGTGATGGAAAAGAACTGGGAATATGGAGAGGATTTGATCATGACTTTCATAGATCTAGAAAAGGCATATGATAGTGTCCCCAGAGAGAAGGTATGGGAAACCATGGTTAAGAAGAGACTGGGAAGAGAAATGTTGGAAATGGTGCAAGCAATGTACAACAACTGTGTTAGCAGGGTACTGACCCCAGTTGGAAAGACAGATTGGTTTACGAACAAGACTGGACTAAGACAGGGGAGTGTGCTGTCACCTCTCTTGTTCATAATGGTGATGGATGAAATAGTAAAGGAAACAAAGGAAGCATATGAACATAAAGAAATGAAGTTACTGTTATTTGCAGATGATATTGTGGTCTGGGGAAGGAACACCGAAGAAGTGCAAAAACAACTAGATGCACTGAACGAAAATATTCAGAAGTATGGCCTGAAAATCAGTATATAGAAAAGCAAGACCATGGTGATGACAAGAGGGGAAAGACAAGGAAAGGGCACTGTGAAAATTGGAAGTCAGAGTTTGGAAATTGTGGACACGTTCAAATACCTAGGAAGTGAATTGATGCAAACTGGTAGGTTGGACATGGAGATTGGCAGGAGGGTACAGCAGAGCAATGCATTCTATCAAAGTGTAAGAAAACTTGTTTGGGATAAGGAAGTACCAAGGAAAAGCAAGGAGGTAATGTATAAAGTGTATTATGTACCCATATTAACTTATGCAGCTGAGACTTGGACCCTGACAAGCAGACAAGAGAGTAGAATCCAAGCCAGTGAAATGAAATTCCTAAGAAGTATGATAGGAAAGACAAGGAAAGACAGAGTGAGGAATGAAGATGTTAGGAAGGAAGTTGGGATGGGAAAACTAAATGAGAGAATTGAGAAGAATTAACTAAGGTGGTTTGGACATGTAAAGAGGATGGAGGAAAATAGAATACCAAGACAGATGCTGGAGGCGAAGTGCAAGGGTAAGAGACCAAGAGGAAGACCTAGAACAAGGTGGATGGATTCAGTGAAGAACGGCGTAAGAAAAAGAAATCTGGACTGGGACAAGATCGTGGAAGAAGAATGGTGGAAGGAAAGAGGAAAGTGGAGAAGTGCCATAAATACCCCGACCCTGCAGGAGCTGGATAAGGGGAAATGATGATGATGATGATGATGATGATGATGTTTACATAACCTCAAGACGGCGGCAGTGCGAATTTTAAAATTAAGTTTTTATTTCTTGTGATGTAGTCATGCGATCGAAGTGAAAGTTTTAATAATGAACCTACGCAATCATTTTCCTTTAATGGTACATGACTCTATGGCCTATACATTTAACAATCCTACATGGCGACCATCCGAAATATTTAGACGATACTGAATATCTACGAATCTATTTTAGCAATCAAACTGCATTTTTTAATGTTCATAGGGGCTATGAACTTAAGTTCACCTATAGGACTTTAAAAAACCTGGTGATCACAAATCCAACATGGCGGTGACGCGAATTATAAATATTCACATGGGCGTTTCTCGCAATTTAACGTCCGCGTGCAGTGAAACTTGGTACAGTAAATCCTTATACGAATGTTAATCCACTGGCATCTAATTTATTTCAATTGTTTCGATAACCTCAAGATGGCAGCTGTGCAAAATTTTAAAATCTCCTTTTTTTTTCTTGTGTCCTAATTATGCGATTGAAGTTTGAATACTACACGTTCACAATAATCTGCATGTAACAGTACATAACTCTAGGACCTACATATATAAAATCCAACATGGCGACCATCCGAAATATTTAGTCGGTTCTCAATATCTACGAATCTATTACAGCAATCAAACAGAAATTGTGTATGTTGATAGTGGAAATTAACATAAGTAGGATATATGAAAATAGGCTGTATAGTTCTTCACGGAACTACTTGTTTCATTTCAAATAATCTTGTCGACTTCGTTGTTATGCTTGGGTCCAACGTTATGCGTTACGGAGACGGTGACGGAGACAGAAGTGACGTCATGCAGCCGCGCGGGAAGTGACGTCATAGCAGCCACGCGGGAAGCAGAAGCTAATGGTTATTGGAGTCTGTTGAAAGAGTCCTGAGGCGTCGAGCGACCTGGGGCTTTGAGCGAAGCGAACTCAAGAATACAAGGTGACTTCTAAAGAGATATACAATATGCCATATAAGAATACAGGGTGCCTCCCAAAGAGGTGTGCAGGGTGTCAGAGCAAAATACAGTACAAGATGCCAGATAACGATACAGGGTGACTCCTAAAGAGATATACAAGATGCCAGATAAGAATACAAGGTGACTCTTAAAGAGATGTACAAAATGGCAGAGAAGGATACAGGGTGACTCCTAAAGAGGTGCACAAGATGTCAGACAAGAATACAGGGTGCCTCCTAAAGAGGTGTGCAGGATGTCAGAGCAAAATACAGTACAAGATGCCTGATAAGAATACAGGGTGACTCCTAAAGAGATATACAAGATGCCAGATAAGAATACAAGGTGACTCTTAAAGAGGTGTACAAGATGGCAGAGAAGAATACAGGGTGACTCCTAAAGAGGTGCACAAGAGGTCAGACAAGAATACAGGGTGACTCCTAAAGAGGTGTACAAGATGCCACACAAGAATACAGGGTGACTTCTAAAGAGATATACAAGATGCCAGATAAGAATACAGGGTTCCTCCTAAAGAGGTGTGCAGGATGTCAGAGCAAATTACAGGGTGACACTTAACGAGGTGTACAGTATGTTAGATTCAATTCAAATACAGGGTGACCCTTAAAGAGGTTTGCGAGATATCAGATTCAAATAATGAGTGACTCTTAAAGAGTTGTAAAAGATGTCAGACTCAAATACAGGGCGGCCCTTAAAGAGGTGCCCGTGCGGGAAGCCTAAGTTAATTGGTAATGGAGTCTGTTGAAAGAGTCCTGGGGCTTCGAGCGAGTCGAGAAGCCCTCCTAAGCCTTTCTAACATGTGTAGCATTTGTAGCATGCGCCATTTGAAATGATATAACGTCTAGTCTTTCAGACTGACTGTAATATTTTACTCACTGCTGAGCGTCGTGACGAGACGTTTCCATCCTAAGCGATCTTCAGCCCTTCGTAAGATATCGTGAAGAGGTAGGCCGGTGATCTTCTTTGCTTGGTCAAATCATCTACATGTTGTTCTACCTCTTGGTCTGGTACCTTCAATTTTGCTTTGTAGAACGGTCTTTTGTAAATAGTCTCCTTCTCTCCTCAAAATGTGTCCCAGGAATTGGAGGTAACTTTCACTAACACGTGAAGATAAAAGTTTTGTGATCCTCGGTCCTTTAATGATGGAGGCATTAGTTCTTCTTTCTGTCCATGGTATACGTAGAATTCTCCGCCAACACCACATCTCAAAGGCTTCTATTCGGCTCTTGTCATTAGCCTTCACAGTCCAGGTCTCACAACCGTATAAGAAAACAGAAAACATCAGTGATTTCACCAATCGCCTTTTCAATGTTTTGGATAATATCCGGTTTGTAAGTTTAACCATTGCAGCACGACCAAGTAAAATACGTCGTTTTATTTCCTTATCACAATTTCCCGTGTTTCTGATCATGGCACCCTGGTATAGACAATCATGCACCAACTCCATATCTTGTAGGCATCCTGTCATTTGAATTGGGACTTGACTTTGTCGGATGATAACCATTAGTTTGTTCTTTTTCATGTTGATTTCTAGACCAAAATCCGAACTGATGGTTTTCTCTCGGGAGAGCAATTCATCAAGTATTAGTGTGTGTATTTATAATTGAGGCTAGGATAGGTGAAGGAGGCGTCCTTGGCCTTAATTTAGGTACCATCCAGGTTGAAGTGGGAAACCACGGAAATCCTCTTTTCGAACGGCTGAGGTGAAAATCGAACCCTTTTTTTTAAATCATTTTTACCTCACAACAGCCCTCAGGCAAGAATTGAATTTCTCGTCAGAGCTGGTAATAGAATCCGAGCCTCAAAGGTGACAATCCAAGAATGCTAGCCATTGCGCCATGAAAAAGTCAACGCAGAAACTAAACTACCTAATTGCACTGAATTTTACTGAACTATAAGAACAGAATATAAATTAAAAACAAAAGTTTGGTGCTTTTCAGTCGGTCAACACGATTGTACTCAATTGAGATCGGCTTCTCCCTGATCCTAAAAAAAATACATATGATTAATAAATACACTTGGATGACCAGTTTCTATCGTCAAGCGATCATCATCAGATCCATTAAAATATTTATCTGGTGATGATCGATTGGCGATCGAAACTGGCCCTCGAGGTGTATTTATTAATCTTCTGTATTTTTTTCAGGATTAGGGAAAAGCCCATCTTATTTGGGTAAAGGTGTGTTGACCGACTGAAAAGCACCAAACTTTTGTTTACTATGGCAACACTGAAAAATGGCTTCAATCACCATAAAGAATATAAATGGTTCATGTATTTCAAGAAAAGTAGGCTAAATATTCATTATTAAAATGATTGTAAAATGAGTAAAATAGACTAAAATTAAAGCACCTTTTCCGTTCTGAACATTGGTTATACCAGTGGAGAGTGTGTGTATCGTAATGGCCATTTCACATACGCGGCAGTTATCATTTTCACACAGACTGGTCCCGGCGTTCCGCTCTCCCTCCGGCTCAGTCTGGTCCATCCTGCCTCCTGTCCCTCCCCCGACCTCTGCTGTGTTAATCGCTTTATCTCGACACAACCACCGCTGCATACGTCCGGGAGAATTTGCCCCTCCTATCCCATTTTACAATACAGGAGAACCATTTTGTATTTTATCTACCGACTGCATATGTTTAATTTGCTCTGTCACAACTCAAAAGTGTTTTTTTTTTGCGTCTAATGACGCAAATAGTGAATTGCTTTTGTAAGTGAGCAACAGGATCACGTCATGCGAGTCCTGTCATGACATTTGTACCCCTGGCTCTTTCATATGTTTTATAAATCAGGTATGGCCACGCAGTGCGAAATTGCATAGTGTGCAAGCGATAGACAGTAGAGGTGACATGCTTCTGATTCAACTCGACGCTCCTTGTCCTCTGACCTCACCTAAAAGCTGATTGTTATTGCTGACTAATTCCTCCTAAAAAAAATGTAGTTTTTCGTGACCGTTTATCTCGCTATCATGAGCCACGGGATCTCCTTTTACGTGGAATCCGAAGCACAGAACATGGCATCTCACACTGAAAAACTCACATGTATGGACCGGGAATCGTACCCAGATGTTGAAAAGCTTGAAATGGTAGAATTGACCTTCTCAATACGGAACTATGAATGTAATGTCGACTGTTCGTCATACATCTTCTTTAGCACTTGCAGGCTGATCGCCGTCACCAACTACTTCATTACATTACATTCTAATTTGTATAACCTAAATATATGGCGCACCATTTAGGTTAATAACCTATCTTATTACAGTGCTACGTATTATTTTGTTTTTTCAATATATTTTTAGCTGATGAAGGGGATAAAATTCGATTAATCCCCGAAACATGTACTAGAAACAAGTTCAATAATTAATTTGCTTTATAGTATTGATTCAGCCGTGTTTACAATTCTTATTAGGAACTATTTTATGCATCTTATTGGCAATAAATCTGTTTGTCGAGTCCAGCTGTGTGTCTCCAAGCTGCACTAACACTATGTGTGTTGGCGCTGCATGTCAGGTGCTGCGATTACAGAAAGCAAAGGGCACGTTAGAGGTAAAACCAACTTTATTTCTTTCACAACTAACCCAAAGAATCCAGCCAAGATAAAAGACAGACATAATGGCTGACCTTCTGCAGAGATTGTTCACACAAGTTAGCCGTGAAGCTACTAGCAACTCTTTAGACGTGATGAGAGTTTGTAAAAAGTATCTTGAGGAGAGGAGAGTACCGTACGACATATAAAGGGCTATTTTACCAAGTTCGAGTGTGTGGATGACTATGTTGTGACAAGCAAGGATTCTGGAGAAATATAGGTCATGCGAGAGCGTGTCGTATTTCGCAGTGTCTTTTGGAAATTCAAATGCAAATTTTGTCACCTTCTAGCAGACGTAAGCACAGTAGAACATTTTGCTTGGAGCAGAACGAAACCGTGTGACCCATTTGCATTTTTACCAGGCCTACTGCTGTCACAGCAAGTGACTTCCAAATATCAACAGTAGATTTGGTGAAAATAATTGCATTTAACAGGACATATTGATAAGTAATCTGTGAGCCACCGTCTGTAAAGAGTGCGTGAGAATTGGTGTTATTTTATTTGATGACTTGGGGCAATGTGGTGAACAGCCTATATACTTGTGAGGACGTGTGGAGCATATGTCCGATTATGCTGTCAGAATTAGTATGATTACTTGATAATAATTTTATTAATGCAGCCAATGGCCATGTACTTAGCTTTTCAAGACGGGTCAGGGAAGGGATATTGGAAGGAAATCGGCCGTGGACCTATTGAAAGGAACCGTCCCGGCATTTACCTGGTGGTGAAAATGGGAAACCACGAAAACCATTTTCAGGACGGCCGAGGTGGGATTCGAACCCACACTCTCCCGATACCAGCGAGGCACGAGGTAGCGCGTTAGCGCTCTTGGCCACCGCGGCCGGTATGATTACTTGTTAATGGGACTGTATTTAGAAACATAACTGTGGTGGCCTTAAGTTAGGTATAATTCCAACGTTTACTTTTATTAAGAATGGAAATCCTCGGAAAAGTATTTCTATTTCGGGTAAAATAGGAATCGATCTCACCTCTTCTCAGTTAAATTGACGAGGCTGAGTTTACGCCAATTCTTCACACGATGCAAGAATAAAATAAGGTGTGTCTAATTCTTAGGAAAAACTTCTACAGATTTTTAATGTAAAACTATTTCATTTGAAAATCGATTTTCAATTTTAAGGTACACTTCATGGGGCAACATTGAGAGTGACATTCTTTTAAGGTCTTCATGGCTTTCCACGTAGGCTCAAAAGGTAAAATTACCTGGCGTTCTTAGAGAATAACTTGCCTGTTCTTTCCCACCAATACGATGAAACATACTACATGTACATGAAGTTTTTATGCCTTCATCCCTCACAATTATGTAAATCATTTTGTAGTCTAGTATTATTTTAGCATTGCCTTTAACTTCAATATAAACTAGCAGCCATCCCTGCTTCGCCGGATATCGTTAAAGCTTTACCTAGCGTAAGCTTAAAAGGCGCATGGACGGCAGGTTCCAGACGCAATTCAGAAAAGCCGAGGTGAACAGCGAAACTCCAACCAGTATACTCTTCTCTGGTGTCTTAACTCGATACTACTCGATAGTTTGATGCTGGCAGATCTGGGGTGATAGTCTTGCTCGCTAGCTCGTGAACTCGCTCCAAAGCTAGTACTGTAATTTAAATTTCCACTGATTGGAGTTTATGGGAAAAATAAATAATTACGAGCCTTTCAGTAGTCGCATATGATGTGTAACATCTGACATAGAAGAAACCTCACGTGAAATTGTTGATACACCGGTATTTTATACTATTATTGGCACAAGTATTAATCTATTGTAAAAGGGAGTGTTTTACAGATATTGTAGTTTATAATACGGAACTCATTTTATTAGATGATTTGTAGCTTCCACCAGCACTAGCCTAAATAAAGAATACGATACGGATCAACTAAATTAATAGACGCGACACCGCTCATAACCTTAAATTCCTTATGAACTGGTCCTCTTGATTCACAGACCAACACGTAATTTCATATGGATTCTGTTAAAATGAGTCATATTGATATGATAAATATCGTTTAAAATGATAATCTGGTAGCAAAAATATCTACCCCGCCCAGGATTCAAACTCCAGATCTCTAGATTCACAGTCATACGCAATAACCCCACGGCTATTTCGACTACGCAAATATTGTGCACAAGATGGTGACTTATTTCCACGTTCCAATAATACTGCATTACGGAATTAAGTTTCATTTATATTTTGCTTCTTTCGATAATGTTCCTGAGTGACATTGAGTTTAAAATGCCTTATGCCAATGCAATGCCGACTACTTACAATGTTTGCTATTAAGGCATTTTACCATTTAAATACTGATACGAAGACTTCGAACATGTACCATGTCATTTGTTTAAATCACTTGACACCAGAATTCGCATGAGCGTTTTCCGTTCAGTATGTCATATACATCCCACATGGCCGAGAGTGCGTCATGGTATCAATTTTCGACATCGCGTGCAGATTGTTTCTCTTACCAGTGCCAGCTGGATCGATCGATCGAGTTGGCGGTGCGTCTTATACTTCCGTTCGATCCACCACTGCCAGTTAGGGCACACTTCCATTCGATCGATCGAGCGGCAGTGCGTTCTTCCGTTGTCCACCACTGCCAGCTAGTACACTTCCGTTTGATCGATCGAGCGGGCAGTGCATACTTCCGTTGTCCACCACTGCCACCTCGATCGTTCCGATCCACTTCCGTCCCCAATTTTCAAAATCACTCCCACAAAACTATCCAGCAACCGAGCGGAAAGTTGTTACACATCAACAACGTAAAAGCGCTTATAGTGGGTGACGTATTAAAGGTGTTAGTGACTTGTTAGTAGGACTTTTCATGCTGAACAATTCTTACACTCATATTATATAGATATTTTTATCGGTTTACCCAGCGTATAAGGTGCATGGATGCCAGGTTTATCTTCGACTCGATTCACTGAAATCGTTACTGCTCGACTTCCTTTTGTCATAAATGAAAGTTGTTTCACAGAAACCTTCCTCGAAAATTCTTTACAGAATGGTTAAACCCGCATCAAAATCCATCCTCCAAGTTACATGTTACATCCTAGGATCGGGGACTTTGTTTTATATTATGCAGAGATATCCAAGCCATTCACTTAACTAGCTTTGACGCCAACCCCATCACAAACTGAAGAACAGACACGCCTTAAATTAGTCATTTTACACCTCATTCGCGATAAAAACAATGTCTCAGGCGACAGAACACTGTCTTGCTTAATTTAACAAGATTTTCACAATGTACATGTACAATGTCCCAAAAATGTTTATACACTTTTTAGTTCTATACGGGCACAGTATAGGCTATCAACATAATGATTTTTACTCGGTCAACATGATTGAGCCCTATTAGAATGAGCGGGAAGAATCAAATTGAATGGCATGTTGTTTCGATCGTTAAAGAGATCATTATCGGATCCTGTTTACCTAGTCTTAGATGAAGTACAACAATATTTACAATTAATAAATTACAAATGGTGTTTATAACTTGTGTAACTGGTCGATTTTATTTGCAGATATTATTGCTCAGTTGGTCTATAGCGCTTCTATAAATGTTGCGTTATTATTAATTGTGTTTATGTGGTTAAATATGTCCACAATGTGATTTGTTATCTTATTAATTTGAATGTTGTCAACACTATTTTGATCATGCCCGTTTCTATTTAATATTCCTATTTGGTTGGAGGCTGCGACAACGTGGCCATGTAGCCCCGTGCACTTTAGGTGTGTTAGAATCTGTCTGATAACCGGTGTTAATTGTTATGACTGTATTATTGTGTGTTATCTGTAATTCAGGTAAGGACTGCAGACGATCAATTTCAAGTAGTTCCTACTTTTGCTCCCAAATTCTACCGTAAACGACACAGCTGTGAACTTGGCTACTAGATGCCACCGCAACCGGCAACTGGCGGCAAACGTTGGAACTTATAGAGCGTTAATCAAATCTAACCTACAAATTTATCTTCACACAATTGTACTTAGTGGAATGTTCATTTACATGCCATAAATCTATGACAGGTGTCCGCCGGCTTTACTTCCCCTCCGAAGAAAGGCATATTGAGGGATTCTTAACGCTCTTAAAAAACCCGACGACTTAGGCCGGGTTTGGACCCGCGATCTTGGGCATAGAAGCTCTGCATGCTACCAACTACGTCACCGAAGCCGCTTCACGTTCCTATTTAACTGGTGATCTTTATAATGTGGTTAGTTAGGTCAATTGTGCAATCAAGCAACTACTACATACACTATAGAATTCAATAAAGTTATGTAAACGTAGCTGGTTTCTGGGTTTTCCTGTACAGCGTCCATTTCGACTCCCCGTGGACTTTTAATACTCCAATGATGATAGGCTATCACTCGCTAACGAGTATGATGCAATCTTTGAGACTTCGGTGGCGTAGTCAGTAGTATGCTGAACTGCTATGTTCAAGATCGCGGGTTCAAACCCGTCGGATTTTTTTAAAGTGTTAAAATCCTTCAGTATGCCTCCCTTCGGAGGGGAAGTATAGCCGACGCGCCCATGTCATAGATTTATGGCATGAAAAAGAACCTACCACTATAATTGATAGTGTGTGGCTAAATGTGAAGATTATTTGGCTAGAAACGCCCTATCAAGTTCCAATGTTCACCACTAGGTGTCAGTGACGTATGGTGGCCGAAGTTGTAACTACAGTACATGGAATTGAACAGGCTAGTTTCATCCATTTCCTCTCAACCACATGTGACGGTACGGGTAGCTCACCCCATGGGTGTCCACATAGAAGCAGCTACAAACTCTGGCAATCCGTACATCAAGGTGAATCAACTGATACGTGAAGCAATATATGAAAGTAATAATAAACAAATATAACACATTAATAATAATAAACACATACAAAATTATAGACTTAAGCGTGGCTGATTACCTGCAGAAAATCGATATTAACCTATTAAATTTAAAAAATTGCCCAATTAGTGCTTCAGGACATGGGTACCTGTAGAAAATGTTACAGTTAGATTTCGTTCAAACGCTCTATCAAAGTTCCAACGTTCACCACTAGGTGTCAGTGACATCTGTAGCGAAAGTTGGAAATACTTGAAATTGAACGAACTTGTAGCTCACCCTATGGGTGTCCACATTGAAGCAGCTACAGCCTCTGGCGAACCCTACATGAGTCCTCCGACACTCTCAACACTAAAAGCCATATGCTGAATAAATAAAATAATAATAGTTTGGGACCATAAGACCTCAATGTCTGTGGGTGCTCTGATGACTGTGTGGACCAATTCTGGAGCCGCAAACTCTTCCACAATATTCACACCCAAATATTTCACCCACAACTTGCTGAGGATTGTTCCCTTTAGCGGCTATTCGTTCTTTCATTGCCTGTCGCGTATCCACTGCATATCTTCGACGTTCGTGTTGGAAGTGTTGGGGACCTCCTTGAATAAGGCGACGCCATGCTCGTCAGTTAGAAGCTGTGATCTCCCATTTTTAGCCTACTTTCGATTTTTGCAAAAAAAAAAAAAAAGAAAGTAGACTTATGACATCAACACAGGGCGAAAAATTGTGTGTCTGTCTGTGTGTGTGTGTGTGAATCTGTGTGTGATTGTGTGTACTCTGAATGTCTGCCCCCCCCCCTCCCTATCAATTCAAACATGGTGAAACCGAATTGAACGAAATTTGGTACAGAGGTAGCACTAGCAAAGGGCACCTCCGTGTCATGTATTATATCGCCGCCATTTTGACGGAAACGTAATGGCGGCCACCCAAGTGTTAAAAGCTTAAATGAAATTACGACCAACCTATCTCATCTCTACTAAATTCTGCAACAACATACCTTTATGTGGGAAGCATCTTTTGACCAAACGACAAGGTCATCAGCCCAATAGTTTGCAGATAGCGGCCATGTATGTGTGCAAATCGATTCCCCCTATCAATTGAAACACGGTAAAACCGAATTGAACAAATTTTGGTACAGAGGTAGCACTAGCAAAGGGCGCCTCAGGGTCATGTTTTATATCGCCGCCATCTTGACGGAAACGGAATGGCGGCCACCCAAATGTTAAAAGCTTAAATAAAATTACGACTAACCTAATCATCTGATCTCTACGAAATTTTGCAACAACATACCTTTTTGTGGGAAGCAGCTCTTGACTGAACTACAAGGTCATCAGACCAATAGTTTGCAGATAGCGGCATAGTAAGTGTGCAAATCGATTCACCATATCAATTCAAACACGGTGAAACCGAATTGAATGAAATTTAGTACAGAGGTAGCACTAACAAAGGGCACCTCATATTCATGTTTAATATCCGTATAACACCACGTATTTCAACAAGCTACTACAACCAATCAATTATACTCCTTGAAAAGGACAAAGAGTTATAACAATACCCATGCATTTAGGAGAATGTAAGCTATATGTTCTTTACTGAACATCTTGTTTGGTGTTGATCACACATTTTAGCATGTTAGATTTCAGGGCATCTTTGTACCTTTTGCGCTGGCCTCCCTGCGTACGGTATAGGCCACGTAGAATGACACATTAACCCGCTGAGGTACATCGATCGGTACTTGAACACAATATACAGTATTATAATGTTCCTATTTGTAATTCTACTTCTTGTTTATGTGAAAGCACATACTGTAAATGGTATTTTGTAGGCAGGTCACTTGAGTATTCAGTTGCGTGTGCAGGACTTATACGGAGTTCGCATAAGTGATCAATATACAGAACAACCACACAAGATTACTCCCGACGGCAATGATTTATGAGACATGGAAGACACACGGAGTATTGTATTGCATAAGATAATGGGAAATGCAGGCTATGTGGGGTTACATCACCGTCATTACTCTGCCATGCCCTCGGCACAGAAATTGAGTTTTAAAACAATCAACGGCAGCCGTCGCCCATCAAAATGCTCGTATGCACGGAAGGCAAAACGAAAATTGGAAGGTGAAAATTGGGATTTAATTTTAAACTGAATCACATACTGCTATTAATATTCCAGCAAACCTGTGTTCTTCAAAATACTATTACTATTATGTTCACATGTTATTGCTGTGTGCATGGCTTCCATAATGCTGTACTGTAGGAACACTGAACACCATATAACCTACTTAAATATCAGCATACTTGTAATCATCGGCATTTATCGATCAGAACGTTGATAGATGGTGGACAACCAGCGATGAAATCCGCCCTCTGTGCCGCTAGCGTTTTGTCCGAAGGGCCCCAGGTCGAGGGATATTAACTTCACATGGATTATTTCCCTGACCCATGGACCGTATGTTTGTAACAAATTCATAATTACATTCATCCTTATCTTGACGCGCGGATCTCCTACTGGCAACAATTTGAATGAACCCCACCAGGACTGTTAGGATGCCATGCGTTATAGTAATAAAAAAAAGTGACAGTCAGTCTGAATGACTAGATTTTGTATCATTTTAAATGCTACAAATGCTGAAAAATGCTAGAATGGCTGGAGGCTTCTCGCGTCGCTCGAAGCCAAAGACTCTTGACATGTTAGAAAATTATCTGCATAATACTTATCTTGATTATCTTGTTTCAAATTACTCGCGAAGGGCAAGTGCAAACCAAGGGCAAAGCAAGGTCCAGCGCGGGGACTTGCCCCTTCCATCCAGTCTAAAAACACTTATAGTGGGCGATGTGTTGAAGATAAAGATATGCTCTCGCGGACTTTTTTGTAGAACTTTTCACGCTGACCAATTCTTACGCTCATAGTATATTGATATTTTTAACGGTTTGCCCAGCGTAAGCTTAAGAAGCGCACGGACGCCAAGTTTGTTTTCGACTTTTTCACTGAAATCGTTACTGCTTGGAGTCCTTTGATCATACATAAATTATTTTCTACAGAATCTTTCCTCGAGATTTACAGAATGGTGAAACATTGTGGTGTTTGAAGCCATATTTTCAGTGCTGCCTTAGTAAACAAGAGTTTGGTGCTTTTCAGTCGGTCAACACGAATGTACCCAAAAGAGATGGGTTATGCCCTAATCCTGAAATAAATTACATGAGATTAATAAAACACTAGGATGACCAGTTTCGATCGTCAAGCGATCATCATCAGATCCATTACACTTAGGCTATAAAATCTATGTTTGGAATACAGGTGAAAATATTTACAATATGAGCAATTATTTAGTTGCAGTATTGGTACTGCAACTGTCAGTGTATGCTAAATGCGGTATATATGATGTTAGGTGAAATGCTAAATGGTGATAGCTATCCGGAGTTTGTAGTTTGGAGAGATTATAGGGTTGTAAAAATCAACTATGGTTAAACTATAAAATTATAGGCTAACTACTTATCTGATTGTCTTCCTTACTACAGCTACTCGCAGTTTTTGTGCTCACTGTAACTCACGGTGCGGTCGACCGCAGTACAAACTCCGGATAGCTATCACCATTTAGCATTTCACCTAACATCATATATACTACAACTAGCATACACCGTCAGTTGCAGTACCAATACTGCAACTAAATAATTGCACATAATGTAAATATTTTCACCTGTATTTCAAACATAGATTTTATAGCCTAAGTGTAATGGATCTGATGATGATCGCTTGACGATCGAAACTGGTCATCCTAGTGTTTTATTATTCTTATGTAATTTATTTCAGGATTAGGGCATAACACATCTCTTTTGGGTACATTCGTGTTGACCGACTGAAAAGCACTAAACTCTTAGAATGGTGAAAACCGCATCAAAATCCATCCAGTGGTTCTCGAGATTACCCGTGACATCCAAGAATAGGGGATTTTTGTCCTATACTAACGAAGTAGAGATTGTCGGGGTACACATGCACCGAGCGGTAGTATGACGTCACACACCTCAGTGCATCTGTCTGTCCGTCACCGTAACGTAACGCCAGACCCCAGCATAACGATGAAGTCGACAAGATCATTTAAAATGATAAATATGTTCATAATAATTCAGAACATTATTCAACTACCATCATTTGTCTGAACAAATGCCTACCAGAACCAAGACATCATGGACTAAAGAACGGAGGAAGATTTTCATAGCCCAGTTTAAGATATTTTGGGAGATGAAAAAAAAAAGCAATAATTGCTAAATAACTTTTATCGCGCTCCACAGATGGGCGTAAAGATGTAAATGTAATAATAACAATAATTATAATAATACCAATGAAAATGAAAATGCACAGCCTGCTTCCAGTCGACCGCTCGGGTCAGGGAATGGAATGAATGAAACCCCCATCTAATGGCGAGGATATGAACTGTGCTGGCTGCCGAAGCCTGTCGCACTCCCCTGGGGCAATGAGTAAATGAATGACAGATCAGGACTTCCAGACTTTCACTGTGTGTGTCAGCCGCTGAGTATGCCGCTTCTGTGTGGAACGCTTCAACACATGCTAAGCAGCTTGATACTGCTGTCAACGACACTGCAAGGATAATCTCGGGATGCCTGAAACCAACACCAGTGCACAAACTATACCCTATTGTTGGACTAGCCCCACCCAGCACCCGGAGGGCCACTGCTGCGGACGCGAGAGAACAAAGCAGGAGAATGACCATCGACATCCATTATATGGTCACCAGGCAGCAAGGTCTCGCCTCAGATCCCGCAAGAGTTTCCTTGCTAGGACTCTGTGCTGGAGAGAACACCAGAGACAACTCATCTCAACAGATGGAGGAGCTCTCTGCCCACAGACATGTCACCAAAGGAAGAACTGGCTCCTGGTGCCGACCTACCTTATCCTGTGTGGAGGTCCCTCAGCCGCTTAAGAGTGGGTGTCCCTCAATGCAAGACCAACCAGCAAAAATGAGGGATCCTTCCAGCAGTCGCAGACACCTCTTGTGAATGGGGAGCTGAACAAGACCCAATCCACCTACTTACCTGCCCCCTCCTGGACAACCCATGCACAATTGAATATGTTTTTAGAGGAAGTAACAAGGCTACAGCTGCAGTTTTTTGGAAATGTTGACCGGACACGGAACTGAATGAATGACATCAAACGAAATGACAGTGGAGAGTGTTGCTGGAAGGAAATTTGTGACAGGGAAAACCGGAGTACCCGGAGAAAACCCTGTCTGCCTCCGCTTTGTTCAGCACAAATCTCACAAATAGTGACCGGGATTTGAACCATGGACCCAGTGGTGAGAGGCCGGCCTGCTGCCGCCTAAGCCACGGAGGCTACAATAATAACAAAAATAATAATAATGTCTGTTTTTTGCAGATCTGGCGATTCTATTGCACAATAGGCTTGAAGCTATCCATTCCCTGGAAAATTGCAATTGCCTGCAAAAATGGGCTTCACATTTCATGTAAGAAAATCCGATACACGGAAGCGTCTCCTCGAAACTTAGACAAACAATCTCTGATTACTCAGTTTGGAAAAATCACTCAAATAAATGGTTTCAAATACTTAGGGGAAATCATACAACCATCTGGATTAAATCGTGTAGTAAACAGAGAGTCTCTAAATTACAAAATACCTTTAGAATCTCCTGGAACAGATACAACAAAGAGGCAATATCTCTGAACGCAAAATTAAAACTTTTTTTTTTAGCGTATGGCTTTTAGTGCCGGGAGTGTCCGAGGACATGTTCGGCTCGCCCGTTTTTGTAGCTGCTTCGAGACGGACACCCAATGGGTGAGCTACAAGTACCGTGGGGAAGGGAAAGTTGGAAGGGAAGGTCGAGGAGTTGGAAGGTAGCGGCTGTGGCCTATAGTTAGGGACCAACCCCGGCATTTGCCTGGAAGGAAGATGGGAAACCACAGAAGACCATCTTCAAGGTTGCCGGCGGGGGGATTGGAACCTCCTCGCCTCCCGGATGTGAGCGACTGCCAACAGTCATGCCGTAACGACCGCGGCTAACTCACCCGGTATTAAAACACTATAGCACGGTAACTCAATCTCAAGCATTATACGCATCAGAAACCATAATCAATTGAGACAGATCACTAACTAAAATTTTAGAAAATCAAGGAAAATTGTTGGCCCAGTGTGCTTAGCGGGATAGTGGATGACGAGGAGGTCTCACGAGTTACACCAATATTCCGAGAAAATATAGGAGACTATTAGAAAAGGACGATTGACATTTTAGGGACATATTCAATGAATGGACAGTGAAAGACTTACTAAAGGGATATTTAATTAATATTGTCTCCTCACTGAAAGTCAGGAATAGCAGGATAATCGAATTTCAAAATGAACTTCAAGAAATCAACGTTACAGAAGAAATTTTCTGGGACAGGCCTAGCTTCAGAACGTTGGTGAACAAACATCAATTTGCTGCAAACCCCCAGATGAGAGCCATTTCTGCATGGACTGAAAAATGGAGGAACAAGTAATTCCGTTAAGAACTAAGTAGCCTAGTTTCATAAATTATACTCATATTACTTAGGGCACAAGACATGAAAACGAGATTCTAATAAAAAACATGCACTGCCAACATTTTTAAGTTCTCATAAAATTCCATTAAATTGGACGTCGGTATACTAAGGCTTGTATGAAGGTATACCGTGCCAGGTTTCACTGCGCTAGGATGGTTAATTCGCGAGTCAATTCCATTTAAATGTTTAAACATCGCTTGGCCGCCAAGTTGGTTTTGTGATAACCAGGTTATTAAAAATCCCATAGGCTAACTTAAATTAATAACCTCTATCAACATACAAAATGTCAGTTTGTTTGCTGTAATACAGTAGATTCGTTGATATGGAGAAGGAGATATAGAATACAAGTGAAATATTTCGTGTGGCTGCCATGTTGGATTGGTGAAAATTATTAAAATTTAAAATACACGGTCAAGGTCAAACGAGGTAGTAATATGAACTTACCGTGTTTCATTGAAATCACTTTGGACCTTTAGATTTTATTAGGGGGACAAAAACACATACGCATACACAGGAACAAAAGGTGATCTCATAAGCCTAATTTTTGATGTGTAACATCTTTCCGCTCGGTTGCTGGATAGTTTTGTGGGAGTGATTTCGAAAATTTTGGTCGGAAGTGAATCGGGCGGAAGTGGATCGAACGGAAGTGGATCGGACGGAAGTGAAGACGCACTGCCAGAAAAATGGGACGGAAGTGAATCGGGCGGAAGTGGATCGAACGAAAGTGGATCGGACGGAAGTGAACACGGACTGCCAGCTGGATGTACAATTGAAACTGTGTGTATTGGAAACAAGGCAGTGTGTGCTCTGTAGCGCGAGAATGTTATGGCAATACAGTAGGCAGTGCATTTAGCAGGCACTGGTTTGACGAGCACAGTGGCAAATGTTTCACCGACTTTCATTTGTTATTGAGCAGTTTATGAAGCTTCACGTTCAAGATTGAATATCACATGGGGTAGGACAAAGACGACAAATGACATTTAAGTGAGCGGCATTATTGTCAAGCTGCGGGTGAGTAGTCAAATATTAAATGCATAAAAGAATGTTGTTATGTGAGTGGAATAAAAGCTGTATTTTCATCATATGTGAGACTAGGTCATTTCATGATTGTAGGAAGCCATGTTTTGATTGTTTACGACGAACTGTATGAGAGCCTTGAGAATAATGAATGTTATAGTTAGTGAGGAATGTGCTCACAGTATTTGAGAGTACAGTCGACGTTGTCTCACTTTGTTATTATGAATTATTAAAGTAAAAGGAAGGAAGGAAGCTTGTAGTTTTGTGTGTCCGTTAATCTCACGATCATGATCCACGGTACCTCCCTTTTACGTGGAATGCGAACCACAGGACATGTCATTTCAATTCGAAAATCTCACATGTATTGACCGGGAATCAAACCCGGTATACCTTGGTGAGTGACTAACAGCTTGACCGCTGCGCCACAAATGTGACAGTAGCATATCTCCAATTCAATCTATACATTCATCATAGTACCAGTATGAAAATGGAGTGTAAATTAACATTTTAAGAATGTCCAAACTGTGTTGTATACGAGTAGGATAACACGTCAGATGTTACACATCATGTGCGACTACTGTAAGGCTCGTATCTTTTTTTATATAAATGAAAATAGGGTTAAAGTCATAGTGAGAGTATGAAGAGATTTTGGAAAGAGAAGAAAAACAAATGCATTATCATCTGTTAGATAGGCTCAATCGCACTTCTTAGTTGGACACGTGTGATACATTGTGGTCAGTAGCTCGAAGTACAACACGAATCTGTTTGTATCAAGACGATTCTTGCTTTTTCTTAAGCTATTGAAGAAACCATGTCGTATCAAGGTAAGGATTTAGCACGATACGCGAGGTAATGCGTATCAGTAGGCCTCAATGATACATGCATATCTTGAATGAATACGTTTGAGCGTATGTGATGCCGATAACGACAGTTAGGTAGGATAAAGGGCTTCACAGTCATCAGCTCAGTATCTTATGTTATACGTGGAATCTGTCTGATAACCGGTGTTGTTGTGGAATCTGTGCAAGTATGTGTACTTCTAATAGGGTCTAGGCATCAGAAGGAGGCACCTATGACATTACTTTACTTTTCCAGCATTTACTTGGAATAAAGTGGGATGCCGCGACAAAGCTGAGGTTGGAATGGAACCAAGAACTTCTCAATTATTCCCACAAAGGTGAGTGTACCACTTCTCGACACTCAGCACTCAGCATATTCTTTTTTCTATATTTTCTTTTTATGGAGCTGAGTATTTATCCTAAGACTTTTGGGAGAGGATTCTCATTACGTACCACTAGATCACGAAAGACAGCTGACTAACAAAGAGTACGAGAGGGAGATATAGAAAGACAGACATAAAGATAGATAGAGAAAGAGATTCACATTTCTCATGAGTTTTCCATTCATGTATGCGGTCAAGGACAGTAAGTAATATTTTCAGCACCAGACACCTTCGATCCGTCCTTTGCTGTCGCTGTGCTTTGTCTTCTTAGCGTTATCTCAGGTTTAAGGGCATAGGCTATACGTGAACTGGAAAAATGAAATGGGAAGACAGAACAACAGAGGCACAGTGTAAGGAACAAAAAGAGACAAACTCCGGGGCAAAAAATAGGGCAGCTACTACTTTACCAATGTTTGACGGCGTCAGAATTTAAAATGATGTCGTCTGCGGGATTTGAACTACCTTACTTTAATGTTTTCTTCTGCTGTAATGTTAATGGACACGCCGATGGTTTTTCTAACACAATAATATATAGTGTTAGGAAATGACACCCTGGACAATGCATGCCAAGGAGCACGGATTATCCAGCGTAGAAAAATACGTTTAGAAAATACGTGCGACCACCATATTAGTTTCATGCAAATCAAAGTTTTGAAAATCACATAATCTAAAATGTATAATAGTCCACTATCATGGTAGAATTTCCAGTTGATAGGATCCGAGATATTGATCACCGGGGAAATAATTCGCGTAACCACCAATATGGCAATTAACGATTATGAACTTTTGAAAGGCACGGTTGTGGTGTTTTGTTATTGATCTAATTTCATACAACAGTTCATAAACACCGGGGTGTTACTCTTGTACAACATGAATAACAATTAAATATGATAAGGCTAAATTAATTTCATGTGCTGACAGTGCGCTAAAATGGACGAAAAGCTTGCAGTGTGTTTTAATCCATTACATACTCGTGTTTCCGTTGCTATGTTCAACTCAGTTCTGTAACTTTATAGTTCAACATCCTGAATATTCAGTTTATTTCAGAAGTTCTTGAATGAATGTATAATTTTCAAAATAGTTATAAGTAGTCTATTTCCAGATAAGGTCCATAATAGATGGCCCTTCCAATCTAGTCTGCTGCTGCAACGTGTGACTTCACTAGAGATAATTTATGACACAGCCCGAGCTTACCAAAGCCTATGTAAATTGTGTTAAGCGCGAAGTTAGTGTCGACCTGAATGCCACAGTGCCCTTGCCCGGCGGTCCTCGGAACATTTCCAAACTTCTCTCCGCAATGCACCCTCTCAGAGATGCAATATTTAAATCCTGTTGAAATGCAACTGAGGTGTTGTGTTTTCGTAACATTCAAAATTCAAGTATAGAAATGTACAAACAATCAACTATTAATTACAAAAGTACAACAACGAATTTAACACTCGAAGGAGTGCCCAGAAAAACGTTATACTGAAATTGGAAAAGTGTTTCAAAAATGAAATGCCCAAACCCATTTGTTTTCTACCATTATTAGTCTTTTTTTTTTGTTGCTTTTTTTGCTTTAAGGGGTGGAATAGCAAAGTCATCTACTCCATTCTACCATCGTTCATGGACAGAATCATTTGTTTTCCAACTTAAGTTTGCCATTTTTCTTCGATAGAAAATAAATGTACCTACTGCACCTTAGTAGTGTCGATTTTATGGTTCTTTCTGCGTAAAAATATTCCATTTGTGCGTAAGTCGAGTTTCTTTTTTCTCTGGTATCGCAAAATCTAAATTTGTATTTGTAACAATTAACAACCATTAAGCACGAATATATTCATTCAAATATTGGAGCAGTACCTCAGAATAGCCCCCTAAACCACCCCACATTATACTGAAGTATATTTAAATCCTGCAAAGGTATCAACTAAAATTCATTAGTCTTAGGAAAAGTATGACTAGGCCTAATTCAAGCAAAAAATGTATCCAAAAAAAATAAAATTGACTTCATGTAGCTAATGTGACCCATGAAAACACTTGATTCCTCTTGCTCAAAACACTTCATGTGACAACAAAAAATTACACTTAAAAATTAATATTACTTATCAAGCACAATGTTCTGCATTCTGAAAATATTAATTATTATGTTTATTACCGACTGAATAACGTCAAACTTCGTTTAGTAAGCCAACACTGAAAATGGCTTCAAACACCATAATGTGTATTATTGCTGATGAGTTGAATATAATGGTATGATTCAACATCAAAGAGGGGGCGAAGCAACATTAACATTACCCCGAAGCATTTCTTCCACTACAAAATACTACAGAAGCAAAAAAAATCTACCAAATAAGGAGAAAATATTACGAGTCTTACAGTAGTCGCATATGATGTGTAACGGGTGACATGTTATCCTACTATGTGTCTGTCGGGAGCGCAAATCCCTTGTTAACAGAGAACTCTGTTGGTCATTCAAATAACTACTTGTAGAAATATCTTTAATGGGGCCTCCAAACCTTGAATGCGATATACATTCCACATAGGGCTGTATGTTGGCCAACAGTATCTCGAATGCTTACATTTTAATGGGGCCTCCAAACCTTGAAGTAAACCGTATGCGATATAAATTCTACATAGGGCTGTATGTTGGCCGACAGTACCTCGAGTGCTTACATTAAATAAGAATACTGCAAAAGGGAAGATAGTTGGAGATTTTGGATTAGGTGAAAGGAATGATCGAGGAAGCAAACTGATGGAATTCTGTACCGAGCATGAGTTGGTCATAGCTAACACCTTATTCAATAACCACAATAGAAGAATATACACATGGATGAGACCAGGAGATACAGGACGTTACCAAATTGACTTCATTATGGTCAAGCAGAGGTTTCGAAACCAGATTTTGGATTGTAAAACATATCCCGGTGCTGACATAAACTCTGACCACAATTTGGTTGTTATGAAATGCAGATAAAAGTTGAAGAAACTGAAGAAAGTCAAAAGCCAAAAAGATGGGCAATAGACAGACTGAAAGAGAAGCATGTAAACGAAAGATTCAAGAAGAGTATAAAGGAAGGACTAATGACAAACCGTAAACAAACTTCAATTGCAGACGAATGGGCACTTTTGAAGAATGAAATAACAAAATCCGCAGAAGAAAATATTGGTAGGAAAGAAAGAATAGGTAGAAAACCGTGGATCACACAGGATATACTAGAATTGATGGACGAAAGGCGGAAATACAAGAATGTAAGAGATGATAAGGGGAAAGCAGAATACAGACGTCTGAGAAATGAGGTTAACAAGAAGTGCAAGGAAGCGAAAGAAGAATGGTTGAAAGAGAAATGTCCAGGTATAGAAAATTGTCTGAAATTAGGAAACGTAGACACAGCTTATCGAAGGATTAAGAATACTTTCGGGGAAAGGAAGACTAAGTGCTGTAATATTAAGTACATAAATGGAAAGCCTCTAACAGATAGGGAAGAAAAGGTTGAGAGATGGAAAGCTTACATAGAGTGTTTGTATAAGGGAAAGGAGATTGAGAATCCTGTAATGGAAAGGGAGAAGGAAATCCATGAGGATGCGAAAGGAGATTTAATATTGAGATCAGAATTTGACAGAGCATTGGAAGAATTAAGCAGGAACAAAGCACCAGGCATAGATGATATACTGATTGAGTTGCTTCGCTGCATAGGAGATGAAGGCCTGATCAGGTTATATCACTTGGTGTGTAGGATTTATGAGACAGGTGAGGTACCCTCTGGTTTCAAGAAGAATGTTTTCATCGCTATACCGAAGAAAGTAGGAGCTGACAGATATGAAGATTACCGTACAATCAGCTTGATTACTCATGCTTCAAAGTTCCTGTCTAGAATAATTTACAAGAGGATAGAAAGCCAGATAGAAACGGAGTTGAGTGAAGACCAGTTTGGTTTCAGGAGAAATGTAGGAACAAGGGAAGCTGTACTGAGTCTTAGGCTGATTTTGGAAGGTAGAATAAGGAAAGATAAGAGAACGTTCATGGCAATTGTAGACTTAGAAAAGGCTTTTGATAACGTTGATTGGACTAAATTGTTTGACATTTTGAAAGCGATTGGAATAAAGTACAGGGATAGGAGGGTGATTTACAATCTATACAGAAACCAGACAGCAGTCATTCGACCTGATGGACATGAGAGAGAAGCTGGTATTCAGAAAGGTGTAAGACAAGGCTGCAACTCATCACCCATACTTTTCAATCTTTACATTGAACAAGCAATGAAGGAAATTGGAGAAAAATGTAAAGTGGGAGTGAAGATTCAAGGAAAAGTAATTTCAACTCTGAGATTTTCTGATGACATCGTCATCTTGGCCGACACGCCTGAGGTTTTGAATGTGTTTTTGAATGGTATGGACTCCGTCTTACAGAAAGAATTCATGATGAAAATTAATAAATGTAAAACAAAAATACTGGAATGCAGCCGAAATAAATCAGAAACCTCTATGGACATAAAATTGGCAGGTGAAAAGTTAAAGGAAGTAGGAGAATTCTGTTACTTGGGAAGCAAAATAACCAGTGATGGACGAAGCAAAGAGGATATAAAAAGTAGGTTAGCTCAGGGGAGGAAAGCATTTATACAGAAAAGGAATCTGTTGACATCGAATATAGATTTAGGTATTAGGAAGTAATTTTTGAAGGCCTTTGTCTGGAGCGTGGCACTCTATGGAAATTTTGTACGTTGATAGTGGCAATTAACGTAAGTAGGATATATGAAAATAGGCTTTAGTTCTACCCAGAACTACTTGTTTTATTAATGCAGCCAATGACCATTTACTTCATTTTAAGGAAGGGTCCGGGAAGAAATTTGGGAAGGAAATCAGTCGTGGACGTGCTGAAAAGTACCGTCCCGGCATTTGCTGATGAAAATGGGAAACAACGAAAACCATTTTCAGGACGACTGAGGTGGGATTCGACCCTATGCTCTCCCGATGACAGCGAGGCACGAGCCAGCATAACGTATATTTTGATGACTGGTTACGAGTTAATGGGTATGACTTATGGTAAGTGATTAACTGATAGATGTGTTTGATTCAACTCTGGGAGCCGGACTCTGTTTGTAAGCCTACTTGCCAAACTGAAGGTAAAAGAGGCCGCTGTTATGTCTATGAAATATTGAAGGATTTTATTAACGAATAAAATTGAATCTGAACAAGCAATGAAGGAAATTGTAGAAAAATTTAAAGTGTGAGTGAAGATTTAAGGAGAAATAATTTCAACTCTGAGATTTGCCGATGACAAGCCTGAGGATTTGAATTGAGTTTTTGAATGGTATGGACTCCGTCTTGAGGAAAGAATTCGTGATGAATATTAATAAATGTAAAACAAAAATATTGGAATGCAGCCGAATTAAATCAGAATCTCTATGGACATCAAATAGGCAGGTGAAAAACTAAAGGAAGTATGAGACTACAAAAACAAAAAGTATGAGACTTCTGTTACCTAGGAAGCAAAATAACCAGTGATAGACGAAGCAAAGAAGATATAAAAAGTAGGTTGGCTCAGGCAAGGAAAGCATTTCTACAAAAAAGGAATCTGTTGACATCGAATGTAGATTTAGGTGTTAGGAAGCCATTTTTGAAGGCCTTTGTCTGGAGCGTGGCACTCTATGGAAGTGAAACTAGGAGTATTGGTGGAGCATAAAAGTGGAGAATTGAAGCGTTTGAAATGTGGTGTTACAGGAGAATGATGAAGATCAAATGGGTAGATAGGGTTACAAACGAAGGGGTATTAAGACTAGTGGGAGAGGAGAGATGTTTCTGGCGAGTTCTAATGAAGAGAAGAGATAGGCTGGTAGGACACATATTTAGACACCCAGGAATAGCAAGTTTAGTTATGGAAGGAAGGGTCGAGGACAAAAACTGTAGGGGTAGACCAAGGTTAGAATACGTTAAACAGATTGACTCGGATGTAGGGTGTGGCAGCTATGTAGAGATGAAACGATTAGCTCAGGACAGGGAGGCATGGAGATCTGCATCAAACCAGTCAAAAGACTGAAGACTCAAACAACAACAACAAAATTTCAATTCCCTTCAAAATTCCGGCAATATAATTCTGTATAATTTAACACACTCACGGCCTTTAATTCTCTTATTATTATTATTACAGTAAATTACGAAATTAAACTATGTGACATATACCATCCGCACGAGTAATAACGTAACAATGAAATGCGCGAGTGTCGCAGTGATAATCAACGTATCTGAAATGGTGACGCGTTGGAAGCAGTCCTTTCAGGGCTGGTATAAATAGCTTGTCGACACACATAATTATGTCTGCCCTTGTACCCCCATAGGATTAACGTGGATGTCGGAGTCGTATGTAAGCTCTTGAGTATAGCTTTCAGCATGTATTATAACTTCAGCTAGAACAGATGAAAATCAATGAAATTAAAATGCTTTTCAATCGATCAACACGATTAACCCAAACTGTAATGGGTGTTCTTCCTAAACCTGAAAATATACATGAGTGTTCATGAATATGCTTTGAGATTAATATTCATTACATTTCGGGTACATTGGTGTTGACCGACTGATAAGCAATTAACTTCCATTAACTAAGGCAACACTGATAAATGGCTTCCAACACTATAAAGATAAAAACACCAGAACGAAAACAATGTCAATGTTAGATCCCAGTTCCGATTTCCTAGATGCACATACGATTGAACTTAAAGTGTTTCATGACTAATGAAACTACTGTACAATAGAAACTGCTATAGTACCTAGAACAACCTATTTCATCCTTAGCACCTATTTCCCCCCCCCCCCCATATTACCTCCTTCCTGCAATCCCACCAGGCGCAAATGCGAGGGAGCCGTGTCAGTACATTTACTGGCACGTTAAAGATCCCCCTCGGGGCAAAATTCCGGCACCCCGGCGTCTCTAAAAGCCAGTGTAGTTACAAGGGACGTAAAACCAATAACATTATTAACAATCCCACCACGTTTTCAATGCATCATGGCAGGCTTCGAGGTGCAATATGTAAAGCTCTCACCGCTTGTGCGCAAGGTTCCATTATCAATTCCTGGCGTAAAAGTTTGGTGCTTTTCAGTCGATCAACACGAATGTACATAAAAGAGCTGGGTTATGCCCTAATCCTGAAAAAAGTTACATGAGATTCTCCCCATGCTGGCCGATCAGTGTATGTGTTAAACATAGCGTATTGTCTGGATTTCGTCCTTCTATCTTCCACAGATTCCCACCCTAGCTTTTCTACCATTCGAGTTACACTACTTCTAGGATTAAAATCGTTGAGCACAAACCTAGCAGCCTTCCTTTGTACCGTCTGCAGCTTATTGATGAGCCCTACCTGATATGGGTCCCAAACCGCTGAGCAGTATTCCAAGATTGGCCACACCGGGGACAAATATCCTAATTATTTTGTGGTAGAGCTACTGCCTTTTAATACCCTCATTACAGAATGAAGTGATTTGTACGCTTTGGAAACGACACAACCCTCATGGGTATACCCATTTTATATGATTCATTACATGGATTTGCACGAGTCTTCTTCAATATGCATTTCCGAGTCGATATTATATTGAAAATCAAGCCTTCACCCTCTCCCTAATCACAATAGTTTGTCTTGTCCTAATATCTTACGAAGACTCCGTTTAATGGTGCCCACCTACTTTTCCCAGCAAGTTAAACCTACAGAAATGTCCAAAACTCAGCATGGAGTGACTTTTTAAATCTTAGGTCTTGAACGTTACCCATGCATAATTATTTCGGTGGAGTACAAAATCATTATCATGGACATATCTACCGGTTGTATGTAAAAGGGTCTTTGTGATTTTTAGTTGATCACCTAATGTAGATTCAGATCGATGTATAATATATGAAAGTGGATTATCGTAACATCATTTTGTTTAGAATCACGACAATGACTTACATCCCCTTGAAGCTTCGGTGGCGTAGTTGGTAGCATGCAGAACTGCTGTGCCCTTGATAGCTGGTACAAACCCGGTCGGAGTCGTCAGATTTTTTAAGAGCATTAAAATCCTTCAGTATGCCTTCCTTCGGAGGGGAACTAAAGCCGGTGGTCCCATGTCATAGATTTATGGCATGTAAAAGATCCTTCCACAGACTAAACTTGAGTGAAGCTAAATTTCTAGGTTAGATTTCATTGGAACGCTCTATCTAAGTTCCAACGATCACCACTAGATATCAGCGACGTTTGATGGTGAAAGTTGAAACTACTTGAAATTGAACTGAACTTGTAGCTCACCCTATGGGTGTCCACTTGAAGCAGCTACAGACTCTGGCGAGCCGAACATGTCCTCGGTCACTCCGACACTAAAAGCCATACGATAAATAAAAATAAATATATCCCCTTGAAGTAATCTTATCTGCTGAGAACGATTCGAAAATGAGACTACATTAATTGGGATTCGAAAAACTAGCGTTGGTGATCGGAGATTAACACGCCTACGCAGGCAAGAGAAGATTCGGGTTCGAATTGAAACTGCGATCTAAATTTCAAGATTTTTCTCAACAGATACATCCGCTCCAATGGGAACAATTGATTAAAATATATGTGATTATATATTTCCATCGCATTCTTTAATGTTGTTGTTGTTTCATTTAAGGGCTTGGGTATGGTGGTCATTCCAGCACCGTGTACTTAGGTGTGTGTATGTTTTGTTTAATAACCTGCATTATTTTGGTGTAGTGTATTTGTAATGAACGTTGGGATGGAGGGCGGCCATGCCCTCAATTTACGAACAATCCCAGCATTTGCTTGGAGTAGAAATGGGGAAACAAGAATGGCTGAGGTCGGAATCCAACCCTCCTCTTTTCATTTGGTTGTGATTGTTGGTTTAAGAATTACAACATCGAGGTCATCTGCTTCATAACACCGAGAATGTGAGTGAATGATTACTAGTGGTTTTCGATCTTTGGATCACACATTGCCCGTGTCTGCAACTCTTCCTGAACGACTGCATCTTCAACGACTTCAATGTTTTACGTGGCTTTAAATATCCTAATACAAAATATGAAATGCAAAGTTTCAATAGGAATCTGAACTACAATGACACGACTATTTATTCCCCTAAATCGCTTGCATTTGTCGGAATTGAAACATGGGTGATCCCCTTGCTTGTATGCTAGCTATAATGTCACTCAGCAATCGCGCTTCGTACCGGCAAGATAGAGTCACAATTATGCTGTAAAGGATGGAAAAGTTAAAGAGTTTTTAACAATGTCGTAAAAAAGAAGTGAGTCATAAAATTACGGCATCTGAATATTGACTGATAGTTCCCTTTTATTGCAGAGAGATGAATTTGATATGAATCCACGGCTTGAACGTCGTATCTTATGACGTAAAATTCAAGTGCATAAGACTCATAGTAAAAATGAAATTTCGTAGACTATCTTTAGCTCTTAAACTGAATTAGTGTCATAAATTTATTAGATGATGTAATAATAATAATAACCCCTGGCACTACAGCCCGTGAAGGGCCTAGTCCTACCAAGCGACCGCTGTCCAGCCATTTGGCCAGTAGATATTGGGGTGATGCGTGATCAGCGCATCGGGTCCCCTCGGCCGTTAATCTTGGTTTTCGTGATCGGGTCGCTGCCTCACTGTTAGACAGCAACTCAATATTGTCCTCACGAGGCTGAGTGCACCCCGTACCAGCCCTCACGTCAGTTTCTAAAATCCCTGACTGAGTCGGGAATCGAACCTGGGGCTTCCAGGTGAGAGGCAGGCGCGCTACCCCAACACTACGGGGCCGGCAATGATAACAATAATAATAATAATAATAATAATAATAATAATAATAATAATAATAATAATAATAATAATAATCATCATCATCATCATCGTAAACCAAACAAAGAGAGAATATCTAAATTACAAAAAGCCTATTGAATCACCGGGAACAGATCCAACAAAAAATCAATATCTCGGAACCCAAAATTAAAACACTATAGTCTGGTAATTCAACCTGAAGCATTAACAGCATCAGAAACCCTAATCAACAGTTTTCTGACATATGCTGCTCAAAAAAAAATTAAAGCACCACTTTTTTCATAGGCCACCAAATTTTGAAAAGTTGACCGCACAAGCTCGAAATTTCAGTATAACGTTTGTCCTGACGCCTACCAAGCATATGCTTCAGCACAACTCCCCAACTTGAGTTGCTTCGGGGCAGCGCCCCCGAAAACCAGCCCATTTTGGAATACCGCAAATTGAAGTTTGCGAAAAACGCTGTAGGACTTGTCGCAGGTTGCCAAAGCAGTCAAAAATGAATGAGTCTTGCTCTTAAAGGTTCCACAAACACGTTGAAATCGTTACATTTGACGTTTGAGTATTTTCAACCCCCTTCATCATCCCCTAAACATGGACTACCATTGGGGTGTCTGAGAAGGTACCGGGTGTGTTTAACCACCTGAAAACCTGCACACCGTCCTCAGTTCCTACTCAAGTTGGGGTGTTGTGCTGAAGCATATGCTTGGTAGGCGTCAGGACAAACGTTATACTGAAATTTCGAGCTTGTGCGGTCAACTTTTCAAAATTTGGTAGCCTATGAAAAAAGTGGTGCTTTAATTTTTTTGAGCAGTTTATAATAGTCAGGGTCGAACATAAACATAATTTTGCTGCAATCCCTTGGATGAATGGCACCACTGCATGGACAGCAGCAAGGAAGAAATATTACAGTGAGAGAATGAAGAGAAGAAAGCTAATTCGAATTCATCTGTGTAGTTGGGCATAGCGTTGTAAAACAAACAAAAAAATTGGTCACTCAAGTTCTCATCCAAGGAATCAATGACAAAACTTTTGAAACTTGCGAATCTACAGGGCGCCAGAAGGTGTTCCCCGCAGTGCCTACTTTCTGCTGCGAGAGCTAGCATCAGCAGTTACGTTGGCAGCACGACTGCCACTTGCATCAAAACGAACAAAGAGTAAACGTTGTAGGTTGTACTCACCACAGCCATTCATAACAGATGCTGCAAGTGTTCGAAGACAGACTTCAACACGTCTACACATAAAATTATTGTTGAAGAAAAAAACTCAGCAATTCTTCTAGGTTTGTGCCGTGTCTTGTGTGGGGTTTCACCTAGGACACCAAGCTGGCTCATCGGCGGGCTCTTGATGTCCCCGCCCGGACCCCCCACTGGAGTAGCGAACTGCGCGCCACCTCCCTTTATATACCATCTTATTGTTGAAGACTTTCTTGAGCTAATTTGAGTGTTGATTTTCTTGGACTACGCAGCATTATATCGGAGATTTCATCACGTTTTTCGTCTGTTAAAAGCTTAGGCCGGCCTGTTCCCGGTAATATCGTGAACGAAATTTACTTATCAAACCGAGTGGTATCACGGTTTGGACACTTTGAATTAAGAAACCGCACCAGAAATTTTAGTTTTACATTTTCTGTAAACCCATCGCCTTCGCGAAGAACGTATTCTACCAAAAATGCTTTATCTTCAGTAGTAAACATTACCGCTCGCGTACTGTTGCACTCTTCCAATAATCATTCTGAACGCTCGCTGACTGTAATACACACTGACAATTTCGACACCCCACAATCCACACGTGTTGCCTTCAATGTACCGCTGTCCTGTCAGGGACACCGTGCTGCCAACTAAACTGCTCATGCTACCCCTGGCAGCAGCACGTAGTCACTGCGGAGAACACTCCTTGGCACCCTGTATATAAAATAACAATACGAGCTGCAAGAGAGCAATGAATGCCATTACTACTGATATAATTTATTACCAAAAAGAACATACTTTTCTGATTAGTGGATATTTTCCTTTCTGAGTGTCTGTAACACACCAAAGTTGGTGCCTAGATTATGAGTTTTTATAAATGCTGTTAGGTATGTTCTTAAGACATGCAAACACCTTGGTATAGTTAGCTAAACACTGATGTGAAACACTTATGTAATTGAAGAAAATACCTATGGGTCTCATCCGCTGTTCAGCACTGTTCATTGCGGATCGACTGCAAGGTAATTAGTTTTCTTGATTACGAAGGCAATACTGAAGAATAGTTTCTAAAATGTCCATACCGTAACTTTTGTAGCAATATTTCACGTTCATTCATTCATTCATTCGTTTATTTGCAATTGGGGGTGTGTCCCCCGGTGGCAAATTATAACAAATAAATAATTGTACATAACAATTCACTAACAATTAAACTGGAGTATTTACACAAATAGTCAGTCTTTTCTTAAACACACCTATATGTTTGGGAAAAGGCCCTAAGACTGCGGCAGGTAGAGAGTTCCAATTATCAATGGCACGGTTTACGAAAGAATATTTACCATAATTTGTTCGCTGTGGTCGGCCCTTAACTTTGAAAGGGTGATCGCTCCTACCCATGTAAGTAGGCTTTCCCATACGTTTGCTAAGCTCACCCCATGCTGGTTGATTTGTATACGTGTTGTACATAGCGCAGAGTCTACATTTCATTCTCCTAGCCTCCAGTGATTCCCACCCACGTTTCTTTAACATACGGCTCACACTGCTCCTGGGATTAAAGTCACTGAGCACAAATCTAGCGGCCTTTCTTTGTACCATTTCCAACTCATTTATGAGCCCTACTTGATATGGATCCCAAACCGCCGAGGCGTATTCCAGAATAGGTCTTACAAGTGACAAATATCCTAATTCTTTAGCAGATGTACTACTTCCTTTTAATACCCTCATTACAAAGTGCAGGGATTTGTAAGCTTTAGAAACTACACATCCTATATGACTACTCCATTTCATATCATTTCTTACGTGAACGCCCAAATATTTGCAAGAATCTTCTTCTACAAGAATTTCCTAGCCAATGTTATATTGAAAATCTTGCCTTCGCACTTTCCCTATTTTTATTAGACTACATTTTATTGTGTTTATTTTCATTTTATTTTCAATCGCCCACTTATAGACCAGGTTCAGGTCATCTTGAAGTACTGCATTGTCTTGTGAGTCATGTATCTTTCGATATATTACACAATCATCCGCAAACAATCGACAGTCACTGCGAATCCCATTTGGTAAGTCATTTATAAACGCCAAAAATAACAAAGTTCCGATTACGCTGCCCTGAGGGATACCCGACGTTAAGGTAATTTCATCCGAGAATCGGCCTTCAACTTTCACTTTCTGGGAACGACCCGTCAAAAATTCTTGGATCCATAAAATTACTCTTCTATCAATCTTCGTCGAAGCTAATTTATGGAGTAGCATGTCATGCGGCACGACATCAAATGCCTTCGCAAAATCTATAACTACGGCGTCGACTGAAACTCCATCGTCTAACGATTCGCTAATATCTTGAAAATGTGATAGCATCTGACTCTCGCATGGGTAACCTTTCCGAAATCCATGTTGCCTATCATTAAACCATGATAATGTTTCCCACTGTTCCCTCAAGTAGTCGCAAATGAGAAGCTCCATCTGTTTACAAACGATGGACGTAAGACTAACCGGCCTGTAGTTGCCCAATTCAAGTCTGCTCCCTCCCTTAAATATTGGGACTACCGTAGCTCTTTTCCAGTCATCCGGGATTTGCGCATTGTTTATGGACACATTAAACATCACCTCTAAGTATCGTGCCACGGCCCTACCTCCTAGTTTAAGTACTTCACTAACAATATTATCATGACCCTTCGATATATTGTAACGTAATTTTTGTATTAACTTTACAATTGCTGACTGGTTTATTTGGAGAAGTGGAGCCCCTGATTCACAGTTAAGGTCCAACACACAGCTATTGGATTTATTGAACACACTACCATAAAAGACATTTAATTCATTAGCAACGGCCTGCTTCTCAGTAATTAATTTGCCGTCACCGGACATTATCATCGACAAATTATTTGAATTTCCCTTTCTTCTCCTAATATAACTGTACAAAATTTTCCACCCATCGCCTCCCGAACCAAGTAAACCTTGCATATAATTGTCATGAGCAGCCCTCTTTTTTAAGACGAGCTCTCTTGATAAGGACTTAAATTTCAACATATACTTGTCACTATCATGTCTTTTATTGTATAATTTCCTAATTTCCCGTTTAAAACTCCTGATTTCACGTGTGTAATACTCAGGATCTGGGTTTTGTTTCAGTAATTTAAATGGAACAAATTAATCAATAGCGCTATTTAAAATTTTCAAAAAGTTAGTCCACAGGATATTAATGTGATTTCCTTCCGATGCCCATCCTACAAATAGCTCATTCAAATACCCCTGAAATTTGCCCTGATCCTCCCTGTGATACTGGAATATGATCTTATTTGCTACATCAGAGTCTAATTTTGTAATGTCACCGTATCTAATATTTAATTCAACCCCAGAATGGTCACTAATTCCTGGTACTTTCAGACAGATAATATACAGCTCTACAGGCCTTACGAGATAAACATCTAAGGTATTATTGCCTCTAGTTGGGAAGTCAACTACTTGGGAAAATCCCCCCTCCCTTAAGAATTTGTTTGCCGCACTCTGAGCTTGACCACAGCTGGTTGACTCACCAGACCAGTCTACTTTGGGGAGGTTTAAATCTCTGGCAATTATTATGCTCTTTTTCATAGCATTACCCGTACAAGTTTTATCATACAGTGTGTCGAGAAGCGAAAAGTTATCTTTCGGTTCTCTAGCATATACGCCCCTATCACCTGAAGAGGGATTTTATTCCCTTTATCCGAAATTTGTACACTTAACATTTCATGATCCATATCAGCCCACTTTAAGAAACTAGCTAAATTTTTGCGCACACAAATAAATAGCCCACCACCTCGCTTCCCCCGATCCCTTCTGTACATTTCGTAAGTCCCTTGAATTATTTCATTATTATTTATATCCTCATATAACCAAGATTCAGTAGCAATGACAATGTCCGGAGAATACGTCTCTACAAGATTCCAAAATTCAATTAATTTATTTCCTAAACTCTGACAATTAACCTGCAGTAATCTTAGAGTCTTACCTCCGCAGCAAATATCCCGAAGTAGCTCCTTCTGTTCCCGTCAGCTGGCAACCTCTGGACCTGCTCCTCCTCTCAATGGCCGGCACGAACCGATGACCCTGTCATGTAGGCTCCCCAGGTTGAAAGCGCCCCGTCGATTTAAATGCAGCCCGTCTCGGGCGAAGTCACGGCCACCAATCCAACTGTCAGCATCTACGTACACTAATCCTAGTTTTGCACAAACCCAGTCCATGCGGTCATTTACAGTCTTAACTCACCTTAACGGAACATCTCCCCGCCGAACAATGCCGCTCATTATAATTTTTGCATTTCCAAACTTGCGTTTAGCTTTTCTGCCTAGTTCGTAGAGCTCCCCCATGATGTAATCAGCTGTAGCCCTCTTCTTCAAATCGTTCGTCCCAACATGGAGCAACAACACTTTAACTTTGTCACATTCCTCTACATTTGCTTCTTCCACTTGTTGGGCAAGCTGGTCAATTTTAATCCCCGGATAACACCGCACTTTCACACCTGATTTCCTCGAGATAATCGCACTCCATCGTATCATAGAACCACCCATTATGATAACGTCATCCTCAGTTTGCTCCTGCACGCCCTCTTCCACACTGATCCCAGTAGAAAGCCGTTCAGTCACATCCTTCACCGTTTCCTCTGATTCACGAAGCTTTGTTCTAAGTTCCTGTATTATTTGATCCCTTGCTTTGATTTGCACCCTCAAACAGTCCGGCGTATCACATACTTTGCAAAACCAATTCCCGACATCACAATCCTCCTTCTTGACCTTAATACAGCCGAAGTGAAACCATTTCTCACATAGTCCACACTGAACACCGTTCTTCAATGTTTTACTGCACGTCGAACACTTTAAAGCTGCCACTGGATCATTTTCCTGATTCATATTTGGAGTAACAGGGCCTGGATTCACTTCCACTCCACCAATAACTAGTAATGCAGCTATCACTAGGGCTATGAACCACAAGTTACTAGGTCCCGTACGCACACACAAACACCGGAAATCCCGACTACCCTTCGCATACCACAGCCCGATCCTCGCGCGATAACACTCCAGAGAACAACCCATTTCAGCACGCCTGAGAGCTAGGGAAAAACACAACCTTTCACTTTGACTGCCAACTGCTGGGTGACGTGGTACGATACATCCAACAGCAAGAGTTTTACCTGAATATTCTTCTGTCCATTTTCTAAATCTAGTCACCCTTTTATAAAGAGTTGATTGTATCTTATACTGGATGATATAATGGGTTTTACCACGACATGAAAAAGGCGAAGAGCAAAATGTGGAGTATTTTCTTTACGCCGCGAACACCACGACTGAGCAGAACGGGCGCTAAGAATGAAGATACTTCATAATATATTTATAGTACACTATTTTCTCTATAAAATATGCACTGGTGAGTTGCACTACAAACCAAGTTGCGAGGAGGGGATGGGAGGGGGATGTAAATGTTCTTCCCCGTGGCGCACCACGGCCAAGATGGGGGGCGGCTGTAAGTCCGGAGATTCGAGGCTCGAATTCCGTCGTTGACAGAGCTATCAAGGAAATCAAGGATCGACCCACCAACGTAGCTGTTCATTTTGAAGCATGTTTCATTACTTAACTTGGTAACTGGAGTTACGTAATCCGTGGTTTGAATCGCCGACGGAGGCCAAACTGAGTTCCCCCAGGGGCTCACATATAATGGGACGTGGGTTGGCGACCACGGGACCCGAGCTGAGTCCGGCATTGCTTCCACTTACTTGTGCTGGGCTCCTCTCTGTCTTCTTTCCTGTCGACCTCCCTTGGTCAACTCTTGTTCTTTTCCGACCCCGACGGTATTAGGGTATCCGAGGCCTAGGAAGTCTCTTCCTTTCCCGCCTTAATTGGCCCTTGTCTCATCTTTCCTGATCCCTTCCTTCTGGGAGGGGTCTGCCTTATTTTTCTTTTCCTGTTATCTCCTGCCTTCTGCTCAAGGCCCTCAAGGAGGTAGGGTGTATGTAGCCCCACCACTTCTGGTGCACCCTAGAAAGTGCTACACCCTCATGGGCTCACGGCTGGTGAGTTCGGGAGTTGGCGACCGCGAGGGATTCCTGAGCTGGGTCCAGTTTCCCCTTTTGTCCCTTACCTGTGGTACGGACCCTCTCCTCTTTCACTTTCCTGTTGTTTTTCTTTCCACCAACCTGGAGGGTAAACGACTAAGAAGAAGAAGAAGAATGCAATTCGTCACTGTTAGTGTCTATTCTCTTTCATTTGAATTATCATTTGTCACGATCGGTCGCTTGTACTACTGAAATAATATATATGGTGATTGTAAGTTCGAGAAAACGAATGAGGACAATTCTCTTTTTAAAATTATCAAGGTTTTGTCCATGTTTATGTTTTGCCCGAGACAGTTTGACAAAAGTGATATCTTGGTTGGCTGGATCTCCACTTAACAATTACTGCCATGGAAATTAGCGCAGAAAGATTGTGAACATTTTCACCAAGCTTTAGTGTGTATGTGCCAAACAAACCCTCACTTGCTAGCTTAAATAAAGATGAGACGTGAAACAACGTGGAAACATAATTAAAGTCGTAGCTTTTTGAATACACACCAAAAGCTTTTATTGAAGAAAGAGTGCGCGTTAAATGATATATATGTGTATAGAGGGAGAGAGGGAAGCTGAAAGCCGCAGAGGCAAGCTAGGGGTGTTCTTGTTTGAGTGCGGTGTTGGAGTGTGAAGTTGTATTGATGGTCCGGAGGTGGCTTTACTCACGACACTAATGAGTTAAAGCTACCCTTTCCATTGGACCAAGGGATTTGCAAGTTGTGTGTGGTACAACCCCAGTTAACCTTGTCGTTAACCCCAACGGATATCATGGAGTTAGCCAATGAATTACAAAGACGGCTTGTAATGACCGGAAGATGGGCAATTAAGTTTTAACACTGTGTTTATGATGTGAAGCTAATCTCGTCCGTGGTGAAGCATCCTGCATCCAGACAGAACTTTACCACTGAATTGGGAGAGGGAAGCATAAGCAGATATGTAGCAAACCGAATTGACGACATTAATCTCAGCACCGTACCGTAATAATAATAATAATAACAATAATAATAATAATAATAATAATAATAATAATAATAATAATAATAATAATAATAATAATAATAATAATAATAAGGGAAGTAAGACAGACCTCAACAATTATAGGGTATTTTCTTGTTACAAGTTACCTACAAGCCTTGGTCAATAGAGGCACTGCACAGCTAGACTCAGAATTAGGTGAATACCAGGCTGGTTTCCGTATGACCAGATCTTGCCCAGAACAGATACACAATCTTTTCTCACCTACACGAAACGAGGTGGCCATCCATGGGCGGTGGTTCCAGTAGATTTTCAGAAAGCTTATGACTGTGGATAGACATACCCTTTTCTTCATACTACGGGAATTTGGTCTGGATTGGAAGACCCTGCGATTAGTCCAAGCCACTCTGAGAAACACGACGTCCAAGGTCAGATTCAGAGGTGAACTATCCGAAAGCTTTCCAATCAGAACTGGAGTTAGACAGGGTGATGATCTCTCCTGTATTCTCTTCAACTGTGTACTGGAAAATATCATTAGGGAATGGAGAACGATGCTACCACCAGGAGCTGGACTGAAGCTTGGTTACAAGAAAGACAACCTCTTCTTCCCTTGCCTAGCCATTGCTGATGACCTCATTCTACTGGCAAATAACATAGAGGAGGCTACCTACAACCTACAGAGTCTTTATAGTGTAGCAGTTAAGACTGGTTTGAAGATCAACATCCAGAAGACTGAACTTATGACCAATATCAAAGAGGGCTCCTTCTAATATTCCTCTCACAGACACTACCATACGAAAGGTACCTGCCGTTAAGTACTTGGGAGAATGGATTTCTGCGAATCAGAGTGAGAACCTAGCCATAGATGCCAGATGTACCAAGTTTGAAAGGGTTTATCATTCCTGTCGTAGTATCTGTTCATCTAAGTGCCTCTCCAAGAACCTCAAACTCAGACACTATAACTCCGTCATCAATCCATCTGTTCTGTATGCTTCTGAGTGCCTTGTAATGACCAGAAAGGGTCCACTCAGAAAACTGGAGTTAAAAGAGAGGAAGATCCTGAGGAGGATATTAGGTCCGATTAGAGAGGGAGGAGGCATTTACAGAATCCGTCATAATGATGAATTGTATGAACACCAGGAGGACATCATCACGTCTATAAGGAAAAGACGCCTGACCTTTTATGGACACTTGGCACGTTTGGATTTTGAAAGACTCACCAAAAGAATATTCACAGTAACAGGAAGAGGCAAGGCTTCTAAGAACAAATTGATTGCGTCAGTTAAGTCAGATATGGAACAACTAGAGATCCCACAGGAACAAACTCGTGACTGTCTAATGTTCCGTCAGGTCATCCGTTTTCCCAACGTCCCTTACAAGATGGAAGACTACAGGAGCTAAGTGGACAGAAGAAAGAAGACTGACTCATAGTCAGAAAATGAGGGACTATTGGAAGAAGAAAGCAACAACTTTACCGAAGAGTAGATACGAGCCCCGTAGTCCTAAGTAAGCCTAAACGATAAAGAAAGAGAAATAATAATAATAATAATAATAATAATAATAATAATAACCGGCGCTGTACGCAGCAAAATGCCTGGCAATGAATTGGAAGGGCCCGATTGAGAAATTGGAAGCCAAGGAAAGGAAGATCCTGAGGAAGATCTTAGGGCCGTTGAGAGACGATGGTGAATACAGGAGACGACATAACAATGAACTGTACTATCATGTAGAAAGGATATCTGAGGTAATTCGGAAGAGAAGAATATCTTTCTTTGGCCAATTAACTCATATGAGACTCGAGAGAATCGCCAATCGGATATTTACCTATTATCTTAACAAGAAAACCAAGGGCACCTGGTTTTGCAAGAAGTAGGAATCACCCAATCAGACATTATGGAACGTGATCTTTTGAAGGAAAAGCTAGGAGCAAACAACCAATTCCAAGAAAAAGTGAAAATAATAAAATCCAACAAGAAGTGGTCTGATGAAAGAAAGGAGTTTCACAGGCAGCGAATGCGTGAACACTGGGCTAAGATCAAGGTCCAAAGACGGAAGCAGTTGAAATGACATGGTCTATAGCTGGCCTGAACGAAGAAAGAAGAATAACTGGCCACGGTAAGGTGCTAGCCCGTGCCTCGTTGGCAACGGGAGAGCGTGGGTTCGGATCCCTCCTCGCCCGTCATGAAAATTGATTTCGTGTTTTCCCATTTTTATCACCAGGCAAATGCCGGGACGGTTCCTTTCAACAAGTCCACGGCCGACTTCCTACCAATATCCCTTTCCTGACCCTTCCTTAATAAGACCCAAGTTAGCGGTCACCTGAGCGATCGGCCTGCCTCCATCCCCAGTTGTTGTATCAGCTGCCAGAGTGTGCTCAACTCCCAGACACCGTCCAGGGACGATAGAGTCTGTGCGTGAAGCCGAGCGACTAATAATAATAATAATAATAATAATAATAATAACAATAATAATAATATCATAAGGTAAATACTTGGACCAAGGAATGTTGGGAACACTTGGATACGAAACGACAATAAAAGGAATGTATACCCATATCTAACAAGAAGTTCCGTGAAGAACTATACAGCCCACTTTTCATGACAATGATTATTCTACAGTATATGAACCTATCTAGAATAATGACAAAATTAAGTTGGTAATATCGAAATATCAAATTAGTTCAAAATATACCTGGTATAATGCAGCCTAATAGAGCACTACAGTTGGCAGCCCTGGTGACTGAATATATTCTTAGTTCCATCTCTTAAGGTACAGAATAGAAAATTAGGTTGAAGTCCAATGGACGTTACATGCAGTTAAGACACTGGATCTATCAGCACGCGTAAAAGCATGTTGCCAACAATACCATGCGTGTGCTGGTCAGAAATAATCTGAAATATTATGATATCTTGTTGTGCCAATTTTGGATGAAATCCATTTGTTAGTATAGAAGTTACATGTATTTTAAAATTGGACATATCAGCAGGCATAGAATCATGTTGGCAGCACTGCCTTGTATTAATTACTCCAAATTAATCTACAATGTCAGGTGCTATACGTGAGCAAAGTATAGAGCTGTTGGCTTGCATACTTTCTGAAAATTGATATTAGGGTTAAAAAAATATAGACAGCATTTATTAACAGTTGGCAGCCCTGATTGCTCTTAACAATACTTACAGTCATTCTGTTATGGTACACATAGCACATACGAAATTTGGTTGTAATCCAACTGATAGTATAGAAGTTACATGTATTTAAAAATTGGTACTATCAGCAGGCTTATAATCATGTTGGTAGAACTGACGTATATAAGTTACTCAAAATTAATCTAAAATGTCGGAATATACGCGTGCATAGTTTAAAGCTGTTGGCTTGCATACATTCTGATATATTGGTATTTGGGTAAAAAAAATAGAGAGAGCAATTATTAACAGTTGGCAGCCCTAGTGGCTCTTAAGAATACACTCAATCATATCCACTTATGTATCCATAGCACATACGAAATTTGGTTGAAATCCAATTGATAGTGTGGAAGTTATATGCATTTAAACATTGGACTTATCAGAAGGCTTAAAATTATTTTGGCAGCACTGTCATGGTTGGCCTCCTGGAAATTAAAGTGAAATAGTCTTATCTACATGTGTGCGAATTTTGGAATAGCTCCCATGCATACCTTGCGAGATATCCAACATGGAGCTCAAATTTCTAGTGCGTTTTTTCAGCAGTTGGTAGCACTGACATCATTTTCAAATATGGACGTGAGATATTCCGGTGCACATCTTTACTCATACTAAATTTGGTTTCGATTGCTGCAGCCGTTTAGGAGTTGATAGGGGGGACACACACACAGCCAGACAGACAGACAGACAGACAGACAGGCAGACACACATTTTCCCGGATCGATCTCATAAGTCTACTTTTTCCTCATTTTTGCAAAATGTGAAAAGTAGGCTAAAAATTAACAGATACTCCCAAAAAGTAAAAGAAAAAAATGGTCACTTGGTCCGAATCAACCCGGAAAGGTTGACTAGAATAATAATTCACTATTTTGACGAAAATCCCAAAACGTAAATTAGTTATTTTATCGAAGTGAAGAAGAAATTAACACAAATTAACATTGAAAAGATGAAATTCTTGACAGGTTTGCGTTAGAAATAAGATTCAAAAATTCAGGGATGTTCAGAAATATCACAATACGCGCTCAACTGTGTTCACAGATGAAAGAAGGAAAAACGCAATAAAGGGATGAAAAAGGCACAGTCAGTCCGAGAGACTAAACTTCATATCATTTCAAATGACGCATGCTACAAATGCTATGTTAGAAATGCTCAGGAGGGCTTCTAGCTTCCCTTGAAGCCCCAGGACTCTTTCAACAGACTCCATTACAGCACGAGATTTAGCTTTAGTGGATATAATAGCACTATTACTGTCAACAGACCCCATTTTTAACACACTTTACGTAAATTAAAAGTAAGCAAGTTTAACGAACGATCCACAGACTCCATTATTAACACACTTTATTACCCTGCACAAATTGTAAACTGTAAGTAAGCTTAACAAACGAATTCGCAAGTACAGAAATAGCAAGAATCACGTGAGCGGTTCATGATCAACAAGTTGCAAGTCAATCAGTATCACGCAGCTAGCGCGTAGGCTTCCAGCGCGGGGAACGTGGAGCGGGAGGTCCCCTCTGCGGCATGACGTCACGCACTCGCCGTCTCAGACTCGGTGCATATGCACTGAACACCATGATGAAGTAATACACGCCGTAACCGTAACGCAAACGCATAACGTTAGACCCAAGCATAACGACGAAGTCAACAAGATCATTTGAAATGATAAATATACTGAAAAAATCTAAAACCAAGAAAGGGTCAAAATCATAAGAAAAGTTATTTCACTCGGTCTCTACCTGGCAGAAATGGAAGAAAGAATAATATTAGCATAATAATATATTTTCAAAATATATGCGTACGATAATAAATGTAAGGTGTTACCTTCCTTGATGAATTAATACTTTTTGGAGTCTTTGAAACATATCTCTAACCAGTGGGAGAGGGTCTATTCTACGACTACTTGCCGCTGAGTTTAATGTTAGTGATGATGATTATTGCTTTAAGGGGTGGAGTTATGATTTTTGACGTGAGAACGTCAGATATATTGTTGGAATACAGTGGCGTTCGTTAAAAAGTGTTACAGTGAAAGGTGATGATATTGTTCTATCTCTCTGCTGAAACGCTCTCTCTTTTCTGTTGCTGCGCCAGAGTATCGCTACTGTCGTTTTTGGATGTCACGGGAGAACCTCTGGATGGATTTTGATGCGTTTTCACCATTTTGTAAAGAATATGTGGAGGAAGATTTCTATAGAAAATTATTTATTTATGATCAAAGGAAGCCGAGCAATAACGATGTCAGTGAAAAAGTCGAAAAAACACATGACGTCCGTGCGCTTTTTAAGCTTACGCTGGGCAAACCGTTAAACATATCTGTATACTATGACTGTTAGGATTGTTCAGCATTAAAAGTTCTACAAGAAAGTCCGCGAGAGCATATCTCTATCTACACTACATCGCCCACTTTAAGTGATTTTACGTTTTCATTTCCTCCAACAATCTCCATTCAAATACCGAGGCGACAGTTTACGAGTTGGCTAGGGGAGAGTCTATCACCCCAGTTACAGCCTAGCTAGTGGGTGAACATATTAGCCCAGATACAGCCACCAGCAAACCGTCGAGTCATGTTCAGTTAAAACTTCAGAGAAGAGTGGTTGTGTTTGGCGTTTCCCTGGAAGTGCAACTCTGCTTTTCTTCATTTCACCTGTGAACTTTCCGTTCCGCAAAATACGCAGTTAAAAAATATACGAGGCTGAAATTTCGCAAGAGCGATAGTTTAAACAAATCAGTCCGAGAATACGTTCTCACGCTCAAATATCGTCACGCATCGTAGTTGCACACACCCAATAATTATTATCCACGATTTCGTTAATGGGTAAGAGAGAATTCCTACCATGTAATTGTCGTCTGGTAAGGGTTTAAATTTTTAGAGGTGAAAATGCATAAGATGCAGACCATCCCTCCCTATATTATTCTGCTAAGGTCCCATTCCAGTTTTGTACCGAAAATAAGATCCCATTAACACCAACGTACACATATGAGGTACCTACAGGTTCAGCATAACCCAATGCGTAAGCGAAACGCACTCACTTACTCTTTAAATGTCTCACAATTAAATAAATACCTTAAAACATGTATATTTACAATGAAATAATGAAAGAATGCAACACGGTAACCATGGTAACAGAATCTCACAGGTCCATCTATTTCTGTAAGACGCAATGCAATTCCAATTATTACATTGCTGTGAACGTTTCCACTCCAGACGGTTATAAGGTTATCACTGAACCAAATTAAGCTGTATAATTCATCAATACATACAGTATAATGCGCTTAAGGGGGTCAAGGGGCACTCTAGAATTTTTTCACGCAATTTTTACGTGTGAGTGTGGTACGAAAGGTCTTTTTCACCCGACTATAAAGGATCTCCGAAAACCACATTTAAAGGCCCTTAAATTAACAGTGTCTGCGATATTCCCAGAAAACTAACTTCGCTCTGATATATCTATGAAGGAATGACAAACCCCTAACCACTGCACCAGTAACTGAATTGATAAAGTCTGATTATTCATACCAAGGATAAATCAGTCATAGCATTCATGATTGAGATTTTGCTGAGTGTACTCTTTACAACTAGAATATTCGCGGGCGAAGCTGCGACGGTTAATGCTAGTTTTACTTATTTCCTTTCTTGCATATTCTCCTGTGTGGCTGGTCCATTTTCACAAGTATATCACCCAGCACAGCCATCGCCCACAAAGTAGGTCATAGTTCGACCGCGTGCAGCGGCTTCTGAATTATATCGGGAACTCTTACCTTAGTTATAACCTGACAAATACTGGATCAAGGACTGCTTTCCTATCTCGGTATACCGCAGATATTGAAATTATGAACCAGTCCATGAATTGGCTAAGTAACTGTATTTTCTTATGTTGTAGGGATACAATTCTTGTATTTCTGTGCGAGATATTGGTTTCCCCCTCGTGGCGTAATGACTAGTATTTTTAGATGATGATGATGATAATTGTTTTTTAAGGAGCCTAACATCTAGGTTATCGGCCCCTGACTTAACTAACTACTTAAACTAACTACTAACCTACAGACTAGAAGAAGAAATGGAAAATTAAAGGAGAATATGGCAAATAAAGGGCAGGAGGAAAAGAAATGCCCTCAACCCTCGAAGAATGCGGATTGAGGGACTTGGAAGGAAGGAGAGCCATGAAAGGCAGATAGGAAAGTGAAAGAGGAGAGGGTCCGCTCCAAAAGTAAGGGACAAAAGGGGAAAACGGACACAGCTCAGGAATCCCTCGAGGTCGCCAACTCCCGAACTCACCAGCCGTGAGCCCCTGAGAGTGTAGCATTATCTAGGGTGCAACAAAAGTGGTGGGGCTACATACACCCGGCCTCCTAGAGGGCCTTGAGCAGAAGGCAGGAGATAACATGAAAAGAAAAAGAAGGCTGACCACTCGCAGAAGGAGGGAATCAGAAAAGATGAGACAAGGGCCAATTAAGGCGGGAAAGGAAGAGACTCTCTAGGCCGCGGATACCCTAATACCGTCGGGGACGGAAGAGAACAAGTGTTGACCAAGTGAGGTCGACAGGAAAGAAGACAGAGAGGAGCCCGGCACAAGTAAGTGGAAGCAATGCCGCACTCAGCTGGGGCCCCGTGGTCGCCAACCCACGTCCCACTAGATGTGAGCCCCTGGGGGATGTATTTTTAGCTGTCACCACAGCGGGCTGGGTTCGACTTCTGGCTCCGCCAAGAAATTTCATTCAATTTAATTCTAGTGTGTGGGCTGCAACTCGATACACTCAGTCTCGTGAGGGAAAACTGTGAAGACAAGGGTTCAATTATCACCTCAACCATTATTGAAGTAGTATCCAGTGGTTTACCACTTGTAATCCAGGCAACTACCGTGTTGGTTCCTAACTTAAGGCTACAGCCGCCTTCTTCCTAATCCTAGGCTCAATTACAAACTTACACAGATATCACAGTAACACTGGTTATCAAAGAAATTCTATACACCTCCAAGCTACCGGGACTGAAATTAAATCAATGTACTAGCCCCTAAATAAAACAAAAACAGCAACAGATACCTCAAAAAGCTGAGTAGACCCCATTTAAGTATTCCGACAAAAATTATGTTTTTAGGCAGAGCCAGGCATCGAACCCAGACCCAGTTGCCATACGTACACTTATACTACAAAAGAGACAAAAGACGGCAGTATTTTCTATTATTAGATATTTGAGACCACGTAACATACAGATATCTTGACTTCTGGTCTTCTATATGCCTTTAGTTCAAACCATACAAATCACAATCCGATATCTCGTAAGATTATTGGAAGAACATCCATCACTTTTATTACCTCTTTATTTCACAAGTTATTCTCACACACTGCAGGTCGTAGCTGCCAGCCTGTGAATACCCACTCCATCATTATTTCACGACATAATCGTACGTGCAGAAGAAACATCAATCGGATAAGAAGGCCAACATGAAACTCAAATAACCATTGAGTAATGCACGGTGTTAACCCGTCTGGATTATAGTCACTACCATGCTCTCATGTATCTTCCAGCGAAATGGAGCATATGAAGCACGTGTGGATAGTGAATATCAGAACGTAGACATGCACTGAATATAGATGAACTCCAATGGCCTACCTCGGCAGACACTTGCAGTGTGAGAAGTAGCAATAGTTCCATCTGACAACTGCGTGACGTTTACTGGCTAACAGCAGTGAGGTTCTTTCTCTTTCATTCGATCACCTCTTGGTTGTCGCCCCCGGAGGTTCGGGTTCGATTCCTGGCTCTGCCAAAAAAAGTAAATTCTGATCTGAGGACTGGAACGTGGTACACTCAGCCTCGTGTGGTGAGACGTGAGGTGAGACAAATTCCACACACACCCAAGTACACGGAGATATATGACCACGATGCCGCAAAACCCCTAAATAAATGAAGAACAGCAACTACAAGAAAAAGAAAGAACTAGTTTTGTATAAGAAATTGCACCCATTAGATTGATAAGAGTGGAGAACAAGATTATCGGCCGAGGAGACCCGACGCGCTGACAACGTGTCACCCCCAAATCTGCAGGCCGAAGGGCTGGGCAGTGGTCCCTTGGTTGGCTTAGGCCAATAATGGGCTGTAGTGTCACTGATTTTTTTTGTTTGTTACATAGATAAGATGAACATTATGCATAGCCGCCATGTTTACTATATGAACATTAAATTCTTAAGTTGGATCTCCTAATTGTTGTTTGTGACTTAGTTTTTTTAAATAATTTTGTTATTGCAGGCAATGGCCATTGTATTATTTTCAGGATCGTTCCAGTGATGAAAATGGAAAACCACAATACCCATTTTCAGGACGGCCAAGGTGGGATTTGAACCCACGCTTTCCCGATGCCAGCGAGGCACGAGGTAGCACGCAGCATTCTCGGACACCGTGGTCGGTTGTGACTTAATTTCTATCTTCGTTAGCTTACTATCTTAAGTTGCTCACGTCGATTTGGATTTGATATTTTCAAAGCAGTAGGATTAATATAAACCGGTGAATGTCAAACATCGGTTCTTCATGTTGAAGTGAAAATATTTGATCCATTGTGAAACTTGCGACATAGAGGTTGCATGGTACATGGACATCGTGGTCATCAGCTGATAATATGTATTAAAGTGGGGCCTGTAGTATTGCGTTTGTCCTCTGGAAATGTGCATCTTCACTTTGTAATATTTTTACCAGCATCAGTTGGTATTATATGAGTTCTGACTTCTATTTAAATTCCCTAAACAATCCCATTTCTACGGGTTCGACGATGAGAGGTGATTTTTGTGTGGCGAATGTGTTTCACAACCGGATGCCCTTCTTGAGGCCTAGCTCATCAGAGATGTTTATTGGAGGGGAAGTGAATAGTGACGAATGGAAATGGGCAGGACGTAGGGAGGGAACGTAAGGAGTTGAAATCATGGAAAGCCATTTCAAGGACTTCCAACTATGAAATTCAAACCCACTTGCCTTCCCTGTCAGGAGATAAGCTGCACCAATACACTTGGGCCTTATCGCATTATTGCAATCGGTAATTGTAGGCCCACTTTTATTCTTTTCTGTTAAAAATGTCCCCTTTGTCATCAAATATATGTTATTTGTGTCATTATTTAATATGAATTACAATAGAAAGAAAATCTCAGCTAGAAATTTTGTCTTGGGTTTGAAGAGATTAAAATGTAGTCTTGTATTTGGAAGGAGGCGACCGTGTGTCTTAAGTTACGAAGCATCCCATCATATGCCTGCAGTGGAAGTGGTGAACCAAGGAAAACCAATTCTATGAGGCTGAGCTGAGTATCAAACCCATATCTAGGGGTGGTGTTTTTTTTTCGCAAATGCGATAAAGCGCGAAAAGATTATAATGGCTTGCAATCTTGTATTTTCACTTTTCTCGACCTTCAAACCACCTTGTAATATGTTTTGAGAAAGCGACGAAACGCAAAATTTACTCAAAATGCTACATAAATGCGAAATCCACGTTTTTATTTCACATAACGTTTCTTATACTTTCTTTTCGTATGTGACTTCAAATGAGGAGTTTCTACACTCTTGAAATGTTTATGACGGCATGACCACAGGTCTCAAATGCGGAAATTAATCCCTCCCGTCCGTAGCATACCGTAGGTCAAGTCAAAAGTTATAAGATGGTGAGATCGAAAATATCAATAAAACAGCTCTAAGATCTCATTCAGCAATATTAATGATTCATGAACTTGCATGCACTTACCTACTTTGGTGGATTAAGAAGCAAGACTTGACTAGATTTTGTGTACAACCTTCGTCTGAAAAGTTCAGTGAATGGGTCCCTATTACGAACGGATTGTTGGCTTACCTGAAACAACAGGTACTGTCCTTCGAAGTAATCCCCGTGGATGGTTATGCTCTTCTGAGAACGGCTGTACAAGAACTGGAAACCCCTGGCATAGTCTTTTTTAGGGATAGCCTTCAGTTTGGGTCGTCAAAACTCTAAATTGAAAGCGAGAGAAAAGCGTGAATTTATGGAACCTGCCTTGCAGACCTGATAGACGGGCGGCGGTAAGCATGGTGAATTTATGCAACCTATCATGCACACCTGTTTGACGGGTGACAGTGAGAAGGGTGAATGTTCTGTGGAATGGAATGGTCCTGAAAACCATCGACACGGGTGACGAGACCTGGTGCCTGAGGTACGACCTCGAAGGCATGAGTCAAAGTATGGAGTAACGGGGTCCAGGGTCACCGAAAAGCCCTGAAGGGCCAGAGGTTTTTGGACATTTCGGACATCCAACGTAATGTGACGACCCAACTGAAGGCTATCCCTAAAGAAGACTATGCCAGGAGTTTCAAGGACTTGTACAGCCATTCTAAAATGTGCATAACTATCCACGGGGATTACTTCGAAGGACAGTACCTGCTGTTTCAGGTAAGCCAACAATCCGTTCGTAATATAGACTCATTCACCGAACTTTTCAGACAGAGGCTGTATTTGCTCTGTATTATTCTGATTTTGCATCAGTATAAATTTCTTTCTGTGTAACACATTCACTTCTAACATAATTTTTTGTGTGTTACTTTAACGTAATTAATTTTAAATAAATACCGTACACAATTTATTACATACATTTTTATGTGATTATTAACCTTTTCAGATGTGATTTGAATTTCACATTAATGTCATTTCAAAATGACTCATTTTTTAGATTTAACCTAAATTTGTGGTTTTTATTCTTCAAAATGCTATAAAATGTCAAATTTCAAATGTATAAATAGCTACAAAATGTTAGATGTAAAAACCCAAATGCTAAATTTCTGATTTCAAAATGCTAACAATTAGAAGTCGATTTAATCGATTCATCAGATCGATAAACCCATCAATGTGCTGTAGTCGATTAATCGAACCGATTAAAATAGTAGTGTGGTGTAGGAAAAGTAATTGTTTTGCGTAGCACAAAACCTGTGTAGTGTATTATTATTATTATTATTATTATTATTATTATTATTATTTGCCATTTGGCGTGCTAGCATCAGCTATTGTAATATTGACAGGTCATTTAAGTTAGCTGATGCTCATGCCTTTGCTTATGGAAGATAAAAGCGATAATATCTCCTTAATATTGCTTTCTTCTCATTAAATAACTTGCCACGGTGGGTGAGTGATCAACGTGTCAGTCTACTAACCTCAAGCTAGCAGCTTCGCTCCTGGCCGTGGTACGTGATTTTTGAAAGGCGGCAAAAAATACGACACCATGTCATACGATGTTGGCATGTCACATAACCCAATTGAATTCAGTAGCCCATGTTCATAATGGCAGAATTAATCTCGGGTGTTTCCGCCAACACAAAGTTCCTCATTTCTATACTAGAAAGCGCTATAGTGTTCAAGAAGCTTAGATATCTAACCTCCTTGACTTCCATAGTGCTTCAAGGAACAACGAAATTCGAAATGCAAGCTACGCTTTGGGTGTCAAATAACAAAGCTTGCACCCGGCACCCGAGGCCATACGATATTATTATTATTATTATTATTATTATTATTATTATTATTATTCTCATTAAATGCTTTTGAATTTATTTGTTTACTTGAACGCCACTAATACAATTAAAATTGAAAATTATTATCTTCCTCATAGCAAATGGAATTGTGAACATTTTGAAATGTATTATTTAAAGCTTTCTTTTTTCTCGATCTGTGTGAAATTGACTAAAATCTTATTATTCGGCCGATTAGCCGATTAAAGGCATTTGGTTAGCCGATCACAATTTTTAATCGATCGACAGCTCTACTAAAGTTCACCACCCCTACACTTATCTAATGACACGTTAACCTCTTCTTTTATGACGTGTAACATCTTTCCACTCGGCTGCTGGATATTTTGTGGGAGTGATTTTGAAAAATGGGACGGAAGTGGATCGGACGGAAGTGTGTAAGACGCACTGCCAGCTGAATCGTATCCCTCCTGGACATTCATCGACACACAAAAATCTTTTTTATTTACTCACTAATAATACATAACAATTCCAAGACTCTCTTTTTTTTCTTCACTGCCTACTTGATATTTTTACTCTCGCACTGCCTTCCTGATTGTTCTCGCACTGCCTTCTTGATACTCTGCTGCTAATCTAATCAATATGACTCATCTTAACAGAATCCATATGCAATTACGTGTTGGTCTGTGAATCAAGAGGTCCGGGAACTGGGCAAGCCTTTCGTGATCTACTGCTGTGCACATTGCATTTCCTCGCAAGTTGGCCGATTTATAAAGAATTTAAGGTTATGAGCGGTATCGCGTCTATTAATCTAGTTGATCCATATCGTATTCTTTATTTAGGTTAGTGCTGGTGGAAGCTACAAATCATCTAATAATATGAGTTCCGTATTATAAACTACAATATCTGTAAAACACTCCCTTTTACAATAGATTAATATTTGTGCCAATCTATATATATAAAAATCAATGTTACGTGATAGTTTGTCTGTCTGTGGGTATGTCTCCTATGCGTTCATATACCATTCGTCGGATTGCGATGAAACTTGGGTGAGATGTTGAGTACACTCCAAGGAAGGTTTCTGACTTAGTAAATCCATTTTACAATAGGTAGCGCACGCGTAGATTCAACAAATGAGCGACGATGCGCGAAGCATTTCAACAAAGTCCCGTATGTGTTCATATACCATACGTCCGATAGCGATGAAACTTGGGTGAGATGTTGTGTACACTTACGTGAAGGTTTCAAAATTAGTGAATACATTTCACAGTAGATAGCGCACGAGTTGATTCAACAAATGGGCGACGACACGCAAAGCGTTTCAACAAAGTCCCGTATGCATTCATATACCATTCGTCCGATAGCTATGAAACTTGCGTAAAATGTTGTGTACACTGCAGGGAAGTTTTCTGGCTTAGTACATCCACTTTACAATAGGCAGCGCACGAGTAGATTCAACAAATGAGCTACGACGCGCGAAGCATTTCAACAAAGTCACGTTTGCGTTCATATACCATTCGTCCGATAGCGATGAAACTAGGCTGAGATTTTGTATGCACTCCAGGGAAGGTTTCTAGCTTAGTAAATCCCTTTACAAATAGGTAGTGCACGAGTAGAATCAACAAATGAGCGACGACGCGCGAAGCGTTTCAACAAAGTCCCATATAATTTCATATACCATTCGTCTGATAGTGATAAATGTTTGGTGAATTATTGTGTACACTCCAGGAAAGGTTTCTGGCTAAGTAAATCCATTTTACAATACGAAGCGCACGTTTATATTCAACAAATGAGTGACTACGCGCGAAGCGTTTCGACAACGTCCCGTATACGTTCACATACCATTCATCCGATTGCGATGAAACTTGGGTGAGATGTTGTGTACACTCCAAGGAAGGTTTCTGGCTTAGTACATCCATATTACAATATGTAGCGCAAGAGTAGAATCAACAAATGAGCGACGACACGCGAAGCGTTTCAACCAAGTCCCGTATGCATTCATGTACCATTCGTCCGTAGCTATGAAACTTGGGTGAGATGTTGTGTACACGTCATGGAAAATTTCTGGCTTAGTAAATCCACTATACAATATGCAGCGCACAAGTTGATTCAACAAATGAGGGACGACGCGCGAAGCGTTTCAACAAAGTCCCGAATAAGGTCATATACCATTCTGCCGTTAGCGGTGAAACTTGGGTGAAATATGGTGGACACTCCAAGGAAGCTTTCTGGCTTAGTAAATACATTTCACGGTAGGTAGCACACGAGTAGATTCGACAAATGAACGACGACACGCGGAGCGTTTCAATACAATCCCCTATGTCTTCATATCCCATTAGTCCGATAGCGATGAAACTTGGGTGAGATGTTGTGGACACTTACGTGACGGTTTCTAACTTAGTAAATACATTTTACAGTAGGTAGCGCGCGAGTAGATTCAACAAATGAGTGACGGAGTGCGAATCGTTAAAACAAAATCAGGTATGCGTTCATATACTATTCATCCGATTGCGATGAAACATTGATCAGTTATTGTGTACCCGCCAGGGAAGGGGACTTAGTATATCCATTTCACAATAAGTAGCGCAAGAGTAGATGCAACAAATGGGTGACGACGCGCGAAGCGTTTCAACAAAATCCCCTATTGCGTTCATATAACATTCTTCGATTGCGATGAAACCTTGATGAGTTATTGTGTACACGCCAGGGAAGGGCTTCGACTTAGTAATACATTTCTCAATAGGTAGCGCACGAGTAGATTCAACAAATGAGTGACAGCGCACGAATCGTTTAAACAAAACCCCGTATACGTGCATATACCATTCATCCGATTGCGATGAATCATTGATGAGTTATTGTGTGCACGCCAGGGAAGGGTTTCGACTTAGTAAATCCATTTCACAATAGGTAGCGCACGACTATATGCAACAAATGGGTGAGGACGCGCGAAGCGTTTTAACAAAATCCCCTATGCGTTCAAATAACCTTCTTCGATTGTGATGAAACCTTGATGAGTTATTGTGTACACGCCAGGGTAGGGTTTCGACTTAGTAAATCCATTTCTCAATAGGTAGCGTACGAGTAGATTCAACAAATGAGTGACAGCGCACGAATCGTTCAAACAATATCCCGTATACGTTCATATGCCATTCATCCGATTGCGATGAATCTTTTGAAAGTTGTTGTGCACGCTCCCACGAATGGTTCTAAATTAGAAAATCCATTTTACGATAGCTTAGAGGCAGTTAACGGAAATTTAAAAACATGTTGTGTATCCAAAAGCACTTCAAGAAAGAGAATTTCAACGCCAACACTTTCTTTGATTGGCATTGCAACGCATGCCGGGTACAGCTTGTGAAAATGAAAATCCACAGCCTGCTTCCAGTCTCCGACCGGGTCAGGAATGGAATGAATGAAGCCCCCATCTAGCGGCGAGGATATGAATTGTGCCGGCTGCCGAGGCCTGACGCACTCCTTTGGGGCAATGATTTAATGAATGACAGATGAAATGAAATGATTGTGGAGAGTGTTGCTGGAATGAAATTTTGACAGGGAAAACCGGAGTACCCGGAGAAAAACCTGTCGGCCTCCGTTTCGTCCAGCACAGATCTCACATGGGGTACAGCTTGTAATAGTATAAAATACCGGTGTATCAACAATTTCACGTGAGGTTTCTTCTATGTCAGATGTTACACATCATATGCGACTACTGTAAGGCTCGTAACGTTTTTTATTTGTAGCAAATGACACATTGTGTTTTTTCGCTTTCACCAGTGATTAACGTCCAGACGTCTCCCGCTAAACATGTAAATTGAAGAGGATTTCTGAAGCTTGAAAATAAGCTTGAGAAAGAAATAAAAGACAAGAAATTCATAATAAATGTAAGTTGAAAGTTTTTCTTCCCTCAACCACTAATGTAGTAAAAACATGAAAGTTATGTCGAAGAAAGAAAACACATTTCTCAGCTGGCAGGTTCTGAAGAAGATTGTAATTTGTGTTTGACGTACAAACGAGAACAGAAACACACTGTCGACAGTCACAACTATCTAGAAAGGAATGTTCCTTTATGTTGTTTCGTTTGAGTGGCTTGAACATCGTGGTCATTTAGCCCCGTGTACTTAGGTGTGTGTGTATGGAATATTTCTGACAGCCTGTGTTAGTGTGATGTCTGTAGTAGTGTGTGTATTTTTTGATTCGGGTGAGGATTGAGAAGGAGGTGGCTATGGCCCAATGTTAAGAACGATCCCAGCATTTTCTTGGAGTAAAAGTAGGTAAACCACTTCCAGGTGGGAATCCATCCCATCTCTTCTCATTGTTGCCCAATGAGGCTGAGCTGGGCGTAAAGAAGGGCATCCGGTCGTGAAAGATATTCGACACACAGAAATCACGTCTCATCTCCAACCTCGTAGTAATAAGAATGTTTAGGGTGTAGAAATAGAGGTCATAACTCACATAATACCAACTCATCAGATATAAATATTACAAAGTGAGTGGCTTCGGAGGCGTACTTGGTAGCATGCTGTACTGCTGTGCCCAAGATAGCGGCCGTTGTCTTCGAATTTGTTAAGAGCGTTAAAATCCTTCAGTATGCCTTCCTTCGGAGGGGATGTAAAGCCGCCGGTCCCATGCCCTATGGCATGTAAAAGATCCTTCCACAGACTAAACTTGTGTGGAGCTAAATTTCCAGGTTAGATTTCATTGTAACGCTCTATCAGAGTTCCAACGTTCACCACTAGGTATCATTGACATCTGGTAGCAAAAGTTGGAACTACTTGAAATTGAACGGAACTTGTAGCTCACCCTAGGGGTGTCCGCTTGAAGCAGCTACAGCCTCTGGCGAGCCAAACATGTCCTCGGACACTCCCGGCACTAAACGCCATACGATAAATAAATAAACATACAAAGTGAAAGTGCACATCTGAAGAGGATAAACACAATTCTATAGACGCCACTTTAATACATACTGTATTATCAGAAAAAATAATGCACATGCATCTTAGTGTATAGGGCTGATGACCACGATGTCAATATCCCAAACAACCTCTATGTCACGAGTTTCACAACAGCTGTATTATTGTAGTTTTGGGGCTGCATGCCTGATTCGTACCACGAGGCTTTGGGTTCGATTCTCGGCTCCACCAGGGATTGTAGAAACTGACGTGAGGGCTGGAACGGGGTGCACTCAGCCTCGTGAGGACAATTGAGCAGCTGTCGGACAGTTAGGCAGCGCCCCAGTCACGGAGACCAAGATTAATGGCTGCGGGGACCCGACGCACTCACCACGCGTCACCCCATAAAAGCAGGCTAAATGGCTTGGCAGTGGTCGCTTGGTAGGCCTAGAACTGTTGCGCCACGGGGTTTGGTTTGTGTTATTGTGGTGTTAGTAGTAGTGTGTGTGTTTGTAATTCGGGTGAGGTTTGGGACGGTGCCCGTGGCATTGCAACTGCTAGATCATTCCTGAAATACGTGAAAATCCTTTAAAACATACAGTATTTCGTCTTATACAAACAAAAATTCTCTGTAGTTTTCTGAATTAGAAAATATACAACTTGTATATTGAAGCCTCCGTGGCTTAGGCGGCAGCACGCCGGCCTCTCAGCGCCGGATCCGTGGTTCAAATCCCGTTCACTCCATGTGAGATTTGTGCTGGACAAAACGGAGGCAGACAGGTTTTTCTCCGGGTACTCCGGTTTTTCCTGTCAACATTTCATTCCAGCAACGATCTACACTTTCATTTCATTTCATCTGTCATTCATTTAATCATTGCCCCAGAGGAGTGCGACAGGCTTCGGCAGCCGGCACATTTCATATCCTCGCCGCTAGATTGGGGCTTCATTCATTCCTTCCATTCCTGACCCGGTCGGAGACTGGAAGCAGGCTGTGGATTTTTTCATTACCTTACTCGAAATCTCCTCCAGCTGTTGTGAACAACGCGTTGGCGCCAGCTGATCGATGAACTTTTAAGTTGGAAGTTATATTTGCCGGACCAGATACAAATGTACCAATATTTTTTTCTTGAACATTTTTCAAATGTTTAAGGGGTGCGCGTACCCCCGCTTTCTCCCTGGAAAAAATGCCTTGGTTATAGTCTTAGGATATTTTTTGCTCTTCAAAAATAATGCTGGATCTGTACCACACATATTGCTTGTTAAAATTAACATTAAATTCCCAAAACTTCATATTTTTGTTTGTTATAATCTATTTCGCATATCCCAGAAACTACTGAAAATAGAGAGTAAATTTTGCTTAGTAGTCTTCTTGCAGGCAGAATTTAGGGAAAAGTGGACTACGTTTAGGGTCTCCGGTGAAATATTTCTCATATTTGGTAAGGACTAATTTCAAATATTGTTTCTGTTTTTAATATACAAATTCACACTGTAGAATACACACACACTAGAAATGTAATAATGGTCTTCATTGAAGACTAGTTAATTGTGAACATCTATGAAAAATTACAAGCCAGTGAAGTTGTTGATTTCTGAAATACATGCCCCAACTCTTGAATTGAAAAAATGAATGGAATATTATAAAAGAAACAAGAAGTTCCGTGACAAACTAAAGAGCCTACCTTTCTTAAAATTAAAGATTCATGCCAATTGTTCATCTATATGGATTTATCTAGAATAATGACGAAATTAAGTTGGTAATATCGACATTTCTAATTAGGTCGAAATACTGTATACCTGGCATAATGTAGCCTAATAGAGAACTACAGTTGGCAGCCCTGATGACTGAATATATTCTTAGTTCCATCTCTTAAGGTACAGAATACAAAATTTGGTTGAAGTCCAATGGATAGCATGGACGTTACATGCAGTTAAACATTGGATCTAACAGCGCGTAAAATCATGTTGGCAACAATGACATACACGTATTGGTTGAAATACAATTGATAGTGTAGAAGTTACATGCATTTTAAAATTGGACCTATCAGCAGGCTTAGAATCATGTTGGCAGCACTGGCGTAGGCCTACATTAGTTACTCCAAATTAATCTAGAATGCCAGGTACTATACGTGTGCAAAGTTTAGATCTATTGGCTTGCATACTTTCTGATATAGTTATATTAGGGTAACAAAAATAGAGACAGTTGGCAGACCTGTTTACGCTTAAGAATCGGCATAGTCATATCTGTTATAGTACTCATAGCAAACACGAAATTTGGTAGAAATCCAAATGATAGTATAGAAGTTACATGTATTTAAAGTTGGACCTCTCAGCAGGCTTAGAATCATGTTGGTAGCACTGACGTATGTAAGTTACTCCAAATTAATATAGAATGTCAGGTACTATACGTGTGCATAGTTTAAAGCTATCGGCTTGCATACTTTCTGATATATGGGTATTTGGATTTAAAAAATTGAGAGCATTTATTAACAGTTGGCAGCCCTGGTGGCTCTTAAGAATACGCTCAGTCATATCTGTTTATGTACACATAGTACATACGAAATTTGGTTGAAATTCAATTGATAGTGTAGAAGTTATATGCATTTAAAATTTGGACCTATCAGAAGGCTTATAATCATTTTGGCTGCACTGCCATATATAGCCTCCCGGAAATTAAACTGCAATATTATTATCTATACGTGTGTCAATTTTGAAATAGCTCTCATTCATATCTTCTAAGATATCAAACAGCAGCTCAAATTTCAATAGCGATTTTTCTGCAGTTGGTAGCACTGACATCATTTTCAAATATGGCCGTGAGATATTCAGGTATAGATCTTTACTCCTACCAAATTTTGTTTCGTTGCTGCAGCCGTTTAGGAGTTGATAGGGGGGTGGGGGACACACACAGCCAGCCAGCCAGACAGACAGACAGACAGACAGACACACATTAGCCCGATCTCATAAGTCTACTTTTTCCTCATTTTTGCAAAATGTGATAAGTAGGCTAAAAAAATCTTTAACGAAAAGGAAGGAAGATTGCAGTTTTACGTGACCGTTAATCTCGAGATCATGAGCCACGGGGCCTCCTTTTTACGTGGAATCCGAACCACAGGACATGGCATTTCACTTTGAAAATCTCACATGCATTGACCGGGAATCGAACCCGGTCCGCCGTGGTGAGAGGCCGACAGCTTGATCACCGCGCCACCACGCCCCCCAAAACTTTAAGGAGATATAACGAAAGAAACTTTTGAATTTTGTGTTTTTGAAATAATACTAGATGTGCACTGGAATTATCAGATTCATTATAACTTTGTATGTTCTAAATTTCTGTAGGAGTGCCATAAATAGAAGTATATTTTGGAGCATTTTCTATGAAGTACACGTACAAGTCTCTTTAAGTTAAAAGTATTTTGTTTGCCATTTATGTTAAAAAGAGAGAAATAAAAAACAAATTGGCTGGAAAAAAGAAATACTTTTTAGCTGGCGGCTTGTAATTTATTTGTGGACTGTATATGAGAATAGAGTGATAAGGTTGACAATTACAACTATCTTTAATAGAACGTTCCCTTGAACAGAACAGAATAGAACAGAACAGCTCCAGCGGTGATCGTTGTCGAGGACCACGCCCCCTCTGCCCCCACCCTCCGTAGCCACGGGAACGGTGGGTGAGGGAGGGGGAGGGGGTGCCGCGACGCCGGATCGGGCTCAGTTCGCGGCAGCATCCAGTTCAACCCACACGCACACTTCCATGACTCTGTCTATCTATCTATTTCATTATTTATTCTTTATGTTTGTGACCATATAAAAGTAATAACTCTCCATATTCTTCCTCCTCGTCATCATTATCTCTCCACATCATTGTCTTCGTGTGAATATTACTCTCCATAACATACAGCACGTGTCCCCTTTCATTGTTAACCTTTATTATTACTTGTTTACTGTCTGCCAATCTATCAATCTTATCAACAAAATATATAATACATATTCTTCTCGCATAATACTTTCTGTGACTTTCTTATTGTGGCTAGGTGTTCGTTAATGCAGTGCTACGACCGTATACTATGTGATATCTTATTCTAAACTAGTACAATAATTTTATCTATAGAATATATTATATTATACGTGTTCGTATCAGGCAGGCCTAACAAGTTAATATCAGTGTCTTAATTAGCTTCCCGTGTAATTCAGACGCACCCATGCTCTGTGTCATATCATTAATCTACTAGAGTTGATCGTGTTGTAGCATACTAGTGGCATATATATTTTAAATAATACATGCACGTCACAGAAATCCATAACCCCATAGATGAGTTTAAATTGTGCTTAGAGAGTATCGTAAGAAATTTGAACGTGTGAGTTTTGTGATACTAATATAACATCTAGTCGCTGTAATTACGCGTGCCATCCCATCAGTGTAGATGTCCAAGAAAGTGTCATTTACAATTAACTAAAGAAGAAGTTACGTCAGTTTCATATTGTTACCGTTGTTGTTGTTGTTGTTGTTGTTATTGTTGTTGCTGCAATATTTCTGATTGCTGCTGAAAATTTTCTGATTGTTGCTGTTATGTTGATATAATCAACGTCATTTTAGGAGGCCTTGTTGATTCTGAAACTGACCAAGATGGCGGATAGTTGCCATAGAGATGATCACAGAGCGTGAATAACATAACCTCAACTGACATCATATTTACGTACTAGTAGCGAAACGTTCAGGGCCTAATATCAATAGTCCTCATAAGGTAATAGTAATATTTTATTACGAAGGAGAAGTAAACTCATTGATGTTAAAGTATTTTTTGTACTGCATGCCGCGTACGAGTGGCCTATTGCATCACACAGTCTCTTCTTCCTAACTTGAGACCTATCCAGTTTCTCTTTGGTTGCCGCTCACTTCAAGCAGAATTCTACGATGTTCGAGGGACTCAAGAATAACACCATCTCTAAACTTGCACTGTCAAGATTTCTCTCCCAAAGTCTGTAAGTAAACTGACTACTTTCACTATGTAAATAATGGTTGATTCTTACAGCATGATTAGCATTAATAGAATTGTCAATGTTATGATTTCCCTTGATTGTTCTTGTCAAATTTTCAGGAAGCGCGTGGGACTATTGGTTTTATGTTGCTGATCTTCGACCAATGTGAAGTGTTCGAATAAAAGTGATAAGTGCATTATAGTGGAGTGACTGAAGGATAACGTCAGTCATAGTGTTTGTATCTTTTGTGAAGGTACAAATGTTGTAATTGCGCATTAGTGTTGAATCATGGGCTTCTTCGTAATATCAAATTGAACATTCCGTACAAAATATATCGCCATTTCAATATTATTCCACTCTAAAATGCAATTTCCTGAAGCATCATAGATGAAGCCATTTACAATTTTCATTGTGCTTACGAGCATAACAACGCTAGAACTATGAGGGTACTATCTTGATACACGTGGCAACTCTCCAAACAACATGCTTCTTCGCAATCTAATAATTTGGCAAGCAATGTAATTAACAAATTATATTCACCATTTATCATCAGAATATCTGTCTTCTAGAGAGATTGGTAATTCATCCTCATCGACATGTAGCAGGTTATCTTTGACTGTTTAGGTAAATATTTTTCAAGAATCAGTCTTCCTTCTTTTACGGTATTTTGATATTGAAAGTACTGTGTAAGATGTCAAAGTTAATGACATTGATCTCCTTGATTTTTTTATTTTCACAAATTAGGTCATGTCTGCTCTCAACTCGTGTGTTCTCTGCTACATTCAGCAGACTCACAAACTGTTGTCTGGGGAATAATATAATTGTTCATATTACATAGGAATGAACAGAACAGTTATTTTATTTGTAGCATTAAAATAATAATAACAATAGTAATAATAACGAAAGTGAAAATAATGCAAGAATTGTTATTATTGACCAAAACTGTCATGCCCCAACTCGACTCACAATACTGCAGTATTGTGGCTTTGCTTCGTGATAATTTCGACTAAGTAAAAGTAATAATGCCGAAAGAATTGTTGACATGACTGACTCAGTGGAATCGGACTACATACTCTGTGCTTTTTTTATTATAATTATGATATTATTACTATTATTATCATCATTATTCATCCTTTCTTTTTACACTTGCTTATTAGCAGATACAGAAATAATCGAAGATTATCTTCCCAATGTAAACACCCACTTATTTAGAAATAATTGGAAAATTTGATATTTATACTGTAATACACCTAATTCTATAAGATAAAAGAGTCGAATAGCTTATTTTGGTAATGGGAGTTCACGATACAGCGGCAGCTGATCCAAATGGCACTGGGGTTTCTTCGAGACAGTATTAACGTTGCTATTCTTCAGCCAGAGTGAATTGTGGTTGCCAAACCATAGCACGAGGAAACCTCGAGCAATACATTTTACATGGATATTACTCATTGTAATATACAGAAGTAGAAACCCAGTTGAATTTCTACGAGCCGCCACTGAAACTCTCTTTTTACAATAGACTACTTATGTTAGGAAATCGTTTAGCTGTCACATATTCTGAGTATCCCTTTTGTGCTCACTTCATGAAAAATATTAATGATAAAAATAATCGGAGTATCAGCAGAGTCTACTTTTGCTGCTCATATGAGGTGATATATGCTATCCCTCTTTAAAGTCATAAGGAGTAGATCGCTAAGTATTAGGCTATGCATACCTTAAGCCGTGCTCTACATTTGAGTCGAGACTTTTTCGCCAAACATCAATCACACTCGAGGGCTTTCAAAAACATTTAATACAGTTTTAGCCACTCAGAAGCTTACTATTACGAGAATTATTTACTGATTCTTAAGATATAACACAAACATAATAATGTTTTCTAACTACAACCCTCCAAGAACAAAACTATTGCCATCAAACGGTAAGAAAACTCCATGAAAACCATGAAGTGATTGGCCATGTTTTAGCATTGGCACCACAGTAGTATCTCCTTCATTGGCATCGAGTCCATATGCAAGACACCCAAGTATTGTCAATTTCGAAGACTTGCATTAGGCCAGTAAACCAATGGAGTTTATTTTGTTCCCATCGATTGTTGATCACCCTCTACTTCACAAGAGTGACATTCAGGGATTCAACTTCTTAATTACTATTAATAGACGAATAAAAAGAGTGTTATTTTCAAATTGTTAGCCAATAAATCTTCTCGATTTCATAATAATAATAATAATAATAATAATAATAATAATAATATAATATTAATAATAAAATTATTATTGACTAAAACTATATTATTATTATTATTATTATTATTATTATGAAATAGGAATACTAATGTACTTCATATACAAAGAGTCGAGGTTTTCACAAATTTAGCTAACTGAAAATTTACACACCCTCAATAAATAAGAAAATATATAAATAAATAATAAAATAACAAAATCTAAACATATTCGTCTATGTAGCAAACATTATTTCATGCAACATTTAAATAAATTGGAGTGATAAACCATGAGTCATTACTAAGGACCAAATATAAAAAGTAATCACTTAGTGTATTGCGTATATTTGCCGAGAATTTCAAGCACAAAGTCTAGTTTAAACTAAGCAAATATTCCCGTAATGTAGCAGCAACTAAAGATTGGATTTTATTCATTCACTGCAGAAGTTCAGAGAGAAACTCATATATTTTGTCTTGTGCTCCAACCCTTAAACTCAAAATTTCAGTATCTTCCTGGCGAGTTAATTTGCTGTGGTCTGTGTTGATGGTTTACTTTCAATGTCTATTTCTTCTGGAGCTGTATGCCTCTCACCAAGGCGGTCCGGGTTTGATTCCCGGTCAATGCATGTGAGATTTTCGAAGTGAAATGCCATGTCCTGTGGTTCGGATTCCACGTAAAAAGGAGGTACCGTGGCTCATGATCTCAAGATTAACGGTCACGTTAAACTACAAGCTTCGCTTTTATTTCTTCTGGCTACCCAATGTGCTGCTACATTCTAATCGTTGTATCAAGCATAAAACCATTCATGTTGGCATCATGAAATGTTATCATGAAGGCTCCACTATTACTACCGTTCGTTGACACGTCGAGTATTTCTTCACAAAGTTTTCAAATGCTATCGCCACTCCTTCCTTTTTATCGCTTTAAGTTAACAATATCCTGGCGCGAAAGGAATTACTTACGATCTCAATATCACAGTAACACGGGTTATGGGACAAAGTATACACAACCCAAGTACACGGGGATAAATGACCACGATGAAAAAAAAACATCTTCGTACAGTCTCAAATTATTATCGACGTTTTTATTTTAATTTGTAGAAAACGACCGCCAGTTTTATTCTACTGTATCTAGCAAACATACATCAATATGAATTACTATGCAGATTTTACTTTGATAGAGGATGGTTTAGCTTGTCAGCAGTTTATAGAACGTACGCGCCTCTGCGTGGTTTTGGTGATTTCATAAGAATATCTACTGAATTATTCAAACATTAAAACTTTGACGTACCTTTTCCTGTTCCCTACTTTAACTCCTCGACAATACTCTGTTTAAGGGAAGGGGTGGAGGCATTACATTTACAATCTTCATTGGCGTAGAGCCAAAGTAGTAATGTTTGCCATGCTACCTCCCACAGTTAGTTACATCCAAATGTAGCCAACCTAATTTTCTAAATGGCAGAGAATATTACGGTTACTTTAGAAATTAACATACACAAATAATCCCATCATTTAATTTATTACATTTGGTACTTCAGAAGCTTAATGATTGCTGGTTGTAATCGTATAACAATGCAAAAGCAGAGCTTATTCTTCAAATGTTCTCAGTTAATTCTCAGGCTAATTTTATGGTCCTTATGATGAGTCAAAACTAATGACATGTGTAGTATTCTTGGCCGTAAAAGTCTTGATTATACATATAATTCATAAGTTATGTTCGGGCTCAAACTCCTCTCATAACTTAAATTAACATTTCTCGAGAATCATAAGTAAAATATCATGAGTAGCCTATTTATTAAATGTATACACCCTAGTTCATAAATAGTGAAAATACCAGTTTCGGCCGCATTGTTCCCCTCTTCAGTAACTGTTTCATAAAATTAATTAAAACTAATAATTGAATTACGGGCAAAGTGATCAATATTTATCTTGGGGTTTCGCTTTTCTTGATAATCATTTTTCATAAGAAAGTATCCAATAAAACAGATCTGTAGCAATGTGTGCTATAAATTGATGTTACAGTACAATAAAATAATTTTCTGGAAGATTTGTAGATCTAAAATATCTAGTGATGGTAAAAAATTATTTTATAAATAGATTTAAAATTTATAAAATATCTCGCGACGGTTTTTCATAGGATGAAATAAGGCTCTCTGCTGAGGGGAGCATGGTTTGGAAATTTTTAGTATTTGCTCCTTGCATAATTGAAGAAGCCTCCGTGGCTTAGGCGGCAGCACGCCGGCCTCTCACCGCTGGATCCGTGGTTCTAATCCCGGTCACTCCATGTGAGATCTGAGCTGGACAAAACGGAGGCAGACAGGTTTTTCTCCGGGTACTCCGGTTTTCGCTGTCAAAATTTCATTCCAGCAACACTCTCCACTATCATTTCACATCATCTGGCATTCATATAATCATTGCCGCAGAGGAGTGCGTCAGGCTTCGGCAGCCGGCACAGTTCATATCCTCGCCGCTAGATGGGGGCTTCATTCATTCCATTCCTGACCCGGTCGGAGACTGGAAGCAGGCTGTGGATTTTCATTTCATTTCTCCTTGCATAATTGAAACATTTATATATATATATATTATATTGCACAGTTCGATTACAATAGGTGTTAATGTACGCGTTGGTTTTAAAGAAGGGTTCATGGAAAATAATGCTCGAGAATGTTAATTAGGATTAGTGTGTCATTCAGTATAATACATGGCCCTAAGCAGATTCAAAAGAAGAAATAAATCATTTTATTTTGTTCATGCATACAGTTCATTAGTGGCTCGATAAAATTCCGTGGTCTAGTTCCAGCAGTAGAATGTGAATATTAGCATGAAATCCTACTTGTGGCTTCAGATTTCATACTTATATCCTGGTATTGCATGCAAAACAAACCCTAGGTATTTTCCCTTAGCTACAAATGGTGGATAGAAGAGAACTCTAGTTTTGTACCAGAAAGTTCAATTCTTGACCTTGAAACCATTCAACTAGCTTTTATAATTTCTGTCACTTCCTTGGTTGCGCAGCAGGTCTACTTATATAATTTACTTCATTTTTACTAACCGTTTTAATTTCCTGGTGCCGTGAGTTGGCATTGGAGGACGCGCAAATGCGTGGGAGTCTTGGCACATTAATGATCCCCGTCGGAACAAAATTCCGGCATCTAGGCGTCTCTAAAAGCCGCAGTAGTTAAATAATTATTAATTTCATAATTTCAAACTGAAGTCACCTTGAATATTTTAAAGCAATTGAACATGAAATGTCTCTCTACTGAACTCTGAATAAAGATTCACTGTGCCAAGTTTCATTGCTCGTGGGTGATTAAGTCGTAAGACAAATCCATTTATAAATTTCGCGTCACCGTCATGTTGGTTTTGTGCTCAGCAGGTTATTCAAAATCCCATTAATGTACTTGTTTTAATTGTCCAAAAGAACATACTGTCTTTGTCTCGGTACTTTCCAATCAGCATTGAATTTAGCTTTTAAATGGTAACATGCAGTGTAAAGAGCCTAAAAACGAATTTAATAATTCTTATGACTGTGCCTGTCATAAATCATGTGCAATTTTTATATACCTGCCCAAGGAAACACACACATCTTACTATTATTAAAAGCCAAGTTAAACATTTTCAAAATTCAAATCGTAACTATTTTTATCCAATTTTCAAAATTTGGTTCTTACTTTGTGTTGATCTTCACCGATTCCCTCATATCTCCCATGTTCATAGAAATATTTGGATTTTTAGCCTATTTTCAATTTTGAAAAAAAAATAGGCTTATGAGATCACCTTTTGTCCGTGTGTGTGTGCGTGTGTGTGTGTGTGTGAGGTGTGTGTGTGTGTGTCCCTAATAAATTCTAAACGGCAGGAGCGATTTCAATGAAACTCGGTAAGCTCGTAGCACTATTCCGGGCAACCTCGACCGTGCCCTTCAAATTTTGTTACGTCTCACCAATCCAACATGGCGGCTGTGCGAAATATTTCACCAGCATTCAATATCTCCGAAACTATTCCCGATATCACCCTGGAATTTATTACGGTGTTAAAGGGAATTACTAGAAGTTCACCTATGTGACTTTTGAAAAACTGGTAACCCCAAAACCAACATGGCGGCCAAGCGAATTTGCGACATTTAAATAGACGTTTCTCGCGATTTAACCGACCAAACGCAATGAAACTTGGTACAGAATATGTTTATACACATTGTAATGCACCGACACTAACTTCGTTCAATTGTTTACATAAGCACAAGATGGCGGCTGTGCAATATATTTCACCGGCATTCTATATCTCTGAAACTATTAGCGGTATCACCCTGAAATTTTGTACGGAGATAAAGGGCACTACTGGAAGTTCATCTATAAGACTTTCAAAACTGGTTTACTACAAAACGAACATGGCGGCCAAGCGAATTTGAAAATTTTAAATAGACCTATCTTGCGATTTAATGTTCCAAACGCAATGAAATCTGGTATAGGAAATGTTTATACACATTGTAATGCACTGGTATCTAATTTAGTTCAATTGTTTACATAACCTCAAGATGGCGGCTGTGCGAAATTTAAAATTTTAAAGTTTTTATTTCTTGTGTCGTATCCATGCGATCGAAGTGAAAGTTTGAATAATGAACCTACCCAATAATTTTCCTTTAATGGTACATGACTCTATGGCCTAAACATTTAACAATCCAATATGGCGACCATCCGAAATATTTAGATGGCTCTGAATATCTACGAATTTTTTATAGCAATCAAACTGATTTTTTGGATGTTCATAGGGGCTATGAACTTAAGTTCACCTAAAGGACTTTAAATATCCTGGTGATCACAAATCCAACATGGCGGCGACGTGAATTATATATATTCTCGCAATTTAACCATCCGAGTGCAGTGAAACTTGGTACAGTAAATCCTTATACAAATGTTAATTCACTGGCATCTAATTTATTTCAATTGTTTCCATAACCACAAGATGGCAGCTGTGCGAAATTTTAAAATATCCTTGTTACTTTTTGTGTCCTAATAATGCGATTGTAGTTTGAATGCCACACGTACACAATAATTTTCATGTAACAGTACATAACTCTAGGACCTACATATATAAAATCCAACATGGCGACCGCCCGAATTATTTAGCGGTTCTCAATATCTACGAATCTATTACAGCAATCAAACTGAAATTTTGTATGTTGATAGTGGCAGTTAACATAAGTAGGATATATGAAAATAGGCTGTATAGTTCTTCACGGAACTACTTGTTTTCTTATGGGTTTTCATCCTTCAGCTACAAAATAAACATCACTCAAAGCTTTGTGGTTTTAATTAGTCTTTCTATGAAATGTTAAATATATTTTTGGAGTTTTCTCAGAATAAAAATGAAATAATAACGCTTAATTAATTAACCCTTTGACTTTCAAGTTAATGATCTGTTGTTACGCCCTTCTCGTCCCAAAACTGTCAGGGTAATGATCCATCATTACTGGATTTATTATTGATTATTTAGTTATTTTGAGCTTGAAAGACGCAATTTTCAGGGACTATGAAGAAGGTAATTTTAACTCGCGGTTATATTCCGCGGGAACTTCTGACAATGTGTATTTATTTATATTAATTCTTAGAGTCTGAAACATGTGCTTATACAGTTTCGTGTCTTGTTTACGTCATGGTTGGTGGCAACCTTGCGTGTATTTTTCTCAGTTTTCGTTGGTAATTTTGGAATTTGACATTTATCACGCTATCAAATAATGTAGAGTTTCTTTTAACGTGAATAGTAGACTTGACTAGTGAATTCCATTTCCCAAAATAACTTCAAAAATTTCAAATTTGAAATTTGTATTTTTTACATTGAAACCATATGGCTCAGAGACATCAGTTATTTCCAGTAATAACATGTGATTTATACACTCTATGTTTATAATATTTTATTTTAATATCTTTATTGCTCTCTCTTCCATCTTATTTTGTAAGAAGTGCGTGCACACCTGAAGGTTTTCACACATCCATCAATGATCGCGCCTTCGGTGGCGTAGTCGGTAGCATGCTGAGCTTCTATGCCCAAGATAGCGGGTTCAAACCCGGCCGAAGCCGTCGGATTTTTTAAGAGCGTTAAAAATCCCTCAGTATGCCTTCCTTCGGAGAGGAAATAAAGCCGGCGGTCCCATGTCATAGATTTATGGCATGTTAAAGAACCTTCCACTAATTACACCTGTGTGAAGCTAAATTGGATAGGTTAAGAATGTAAACAACGCTCTTAGGTTTCTAAGTTCGTTGCCAAGAGCCGACTGCGGTGGCGTCTAGTAGCTAAGTTCTAAACTTGGCCTAGTAGTCGTTGACGGTGGCGCTTGGCGGCAAAAGTAGGAACTATTTGAAAAATTCTAAGTTGCAGTCTGTACTTAAATTAAAAAACAGATAACACACACTAATACAGTCATCACAATTAACACCGCTTATCAGACAGATTCTACACACACCCAAAGTACACGGGGCTACATGACCGCGTTGTCGCAGCCCCTAAACTTAAGAACCAACCAACCAACCATCATATGAGCGCTTGAAAGTGAAAGTGTTAATTAACAACATGGAAATGCTGAAGGATTAACACCCGCTTTTATAAAATAAGAGTGCTAAAACTCTTGTAAACTAGGGAGGTTTGAGGGAAATGGTGGAAATCAGCACAAAGCAAGAATCAAATTTCGAAGAATGGATTGAAATAGTTACGATTTGAGTTCTGAAAATTTAGAACTTTGCTTCCAATATCAAGATGTATGGTTCCTTTGAAATGTATATAATTGTTGTACATGATCTATAACAGACACTTAAAATCGATATTGTTTTGGCTCCTTACGCTGGTTGGTTGGTTCCATAGTTTAGGGGCTGCAACAACGTGGCCATGTAGAGCCCCGTGTACTTTGTGTGTGTGTAGAATTTGTCTGATAACCGGTGTTAATTGTGATGGCTGTAGGTTCCCTCTTAACAAGAGGTTTTCTAACTTACAATGTCATGGTTTTCTAAAAAGGATGCATTTTAAGGGTACATAGCTGAAGATGCATATGAATGATAACCACAACAAGTAGTTCCGTGAAGAACTATACAGCCTATTTTCATATATCCTACTTATGTTAATTGCCACTATTTAACATACACAATTTCAGTTTGATTGCTGTAATAGATTCGTAGATATTGAGAACCGACTAAATATTTCGGATGGTCGCCATGTTGGATTTTATATATGTAGATCCTAGAGTTATGTACTGTTACATGCAGATTATTGTGAACGTGTAGTATTCAAACTTCAATCGCATAATTAGGACACAAGAAAAAACAAGGAGATTTAAAAAAAAATCACAGCCGCCATCTTGAGGTTATGGAAACAATTGAAATAATTTAGATGCCAGTGGATTAACATTCGGATAAAGATTTACTGTACCAAGTTTCACTGCACGCGGATGGTTAAATTGCGAGAAACGTCAATGTGAATATTTATAATTCGCGTCACCGCCATGTTGGATTTGTGATCACCAGGTTATTTAAAGTCCTATAGGTGAACTTAAGTTCATAGCCCCTATGAACATTAAAAATGCAGTTTGATTGCTAAAATAGATTCGTAGATATTCAGTATCGCCTTAATATTTCGGATGGTCGCCATGTTGGATTGTTAAATGTATAGGCCATAGAGTCATGTACCAATAAAGGAAAATTATTGCGTAGGTTCATTATTCAAACTTTCACTTCGATCGCATGACTACATCACAAGAAATAAAAACTTAATTTTAAAATTCGCACTGCCGCCATCTTGAGGTTATGTAAACAAATGAACTAAATTAGATACCAGTGGATTACAATGTGTATAAATATTTCCTGTACCAGGTATCAGTGCGCTTGGAACATTAAATCGCGAGAAAGGTCTATTTAAAATGTTCAAATTCGCTTGGCTGCATGTTCGTTTTGTAGTTAACCGGTTTTTGAAAATCTTATAGATGGACTTCTAGTAGTGCCCTTTATCTCAGTACAAAATTTTAGGGAGATACCGCTAATAGTTTCAGAGATATAGAATGCCGGTGAAATATATTGCACATCCGCCATCTTGTGATTATGTAAACAATTGAACGAAGTTAGATGTCGGTGCATTACAATGTATATAAACATATACTGTACCAAGTTTCATTGCGTTTGGTTGGTCAAATCGCGAGAAACGTCTATTTAAAAGTCGCAAATTCGCTTGGCCACCATGTTCGTTTTGTAGTTACCAGGTTTTCAAAAGTCACATAAGTGAACTTATAGTAGTTCCCTCTATCATCATAGAAAATGTCAGGGTAATATCGGTAATAGTTTCGGAGATATTGAATGCTGGTGAAATATTTCGCACAGCCGCCATGTTGGATTGGTGAGTCGTAACAAAATTTGAAGGACACGGTCGAGGTCGCCGGGAATAGTGCAATGAACTTTCCGAGTTTCATTGAAATCGCTCCTGCCGTTTAGATATTATTAGGGGGGGACACACACACGAATCACACACACGCACACACACACGGACAAAAGGTGATCTCATTAGCCTATTTTTTTCAAAATTGGAAATAGGCTAAAAATCAATTCGCACATGCCCAGCACACTGCTTACCACATGAATGTGTCAAACTCTGAAACATTATAACTCAGCAATTATTCTAGTTTTGTGCCGTGTCTTCTGTGGGGTTTTGCCTAGGACACCAAGATGGCTCATCGGTGGGCTCTTGGTGTCCCCACCCGGACCCCCACAGGAGTAACGAACTGCGCGCTACCACCTCCCTTTATATGCAGTGCAACTGCACCACTTTACTGCGTGAACTAAAAGTTCAAGCAGCCTTAACCTCCCTATGAAGGCTTCCAAAAAGGTGATATTTTGGCTTTCACCCCACACAAGACACGGCATTGCTGAGCTTTAATTCACTGGAGGTGAAAGCCAAAATACCATCTTCTTGAAACATTATTTTTAAAACCTCGGGTGTAACAATCATTACTTTTTTACTGGAGTGCAATTTTGCACAGGTCGCCCCCTATTGAGCTGTCAACCAACAATTCGTAGCAGAAATATGTAAATACAACACTGAATTGGTATGTACAACCTTTTATATTTCTCAGTGTGTGCATTATTATGCTTGTTCAGGGTTTAAATATTTTAGAGTAGACCTACCTCCGCTAACCGTAAACCTATGTTTAACGGAAAAAATGCGATTCCTGTTCGTTTCCAATGAAGCCAGATTTTACTGCATAATCGAATTAATCGGCAAACGTTCCTTATTGAAATTCGAGAAAATGGCTCATTCGGCGGCAAGGATGAAAATGGGTTGCATTGGGCATGGTACCTTAAGACGTGACCACCTCGTGGTGCATTCTTGGCTCTTACCACTGAGATCCGGGTTAGATTCTCACCTCTGTCAAGAAATATAATTCTTGTCTGAGAGCTGGAAAGTGGTTTACTCGTAAGGAAGTACTAAGAACAGGTAGGTTTGATTTTATTCCTACCTTATTCATCCTAGAAGTGGTTTTCCATGTTTTTCCAACTCCTAGTCCAGGAAAATTCCGGGATGGTACCTAACTTAATGGAAACCCACCTGGGAAATGAGATAAATATACGGTTCTTTGTTAAAAACTATTCGGTGTAGAAACCTGGGGATTTTTATTTTGTTTTGTAGAGGAAACTCCATTTCATATGTTGGTAACACTGTCGTAACGTTACTATCGCCATCAGACGCATAAAGAATGTGTATGCCTATATGCCTACAGTAAATAGCATATTTCCTGCCAAAACATGGACTTTAATCTCCAATGGTTTAATTTCGGAAAATATAATTTTTCTGCACATTTGATTCAGTTTCACAGGATATAAATTAGGTAAAGAGTTGAATTTTTCACCATTTATTTATCATGCTTAGTCTGTTGGTTTTTAGTAAAATTATTTTTTCAAGTACAAAACTTAGCTTAAAATATTGTTTAAGTGAAAAATATGTTTACGAAAACATTAAGATAAATTTCAAAAACTATAGTTGAGTAACTATGTGCTATAGAATAATGTTTTTAATGGATTATATAGAAATTCATTTTAATGTGGTTCTTAGATCCTGAGTTAATGAAGATTAATGTGTCTTATTTTAACATGGTCGGTTTAGGGACAGCTGACTTCCCATAAGGCCACGGTAGACCTAATTACAAATACACACTCGAATACAGCCATCTCAATTACATAGGTGATTCAACATACATCCAAGTACACTGTGTCACATGACTACGATGTCGCAAACCTCCTAAATGAATCAACAAATAAAACCAACCACCATCAAAAACCGTATGATTTGAATTAACATATAAGTCGGATACTCACTCCATTGAGAGAGTTAAACCACTTTGTTTGATGCCCTACTCTCTGCTTGAATTAAGCCCTGTCGAGAAGATTCTGATCAAATTCACCCGTTCATCGATTTTCCATTATACAATTAATCTTCCCCTGGGGGAAGGAGTGATGCTATCTTTACTTGGCTTCTCTTCAAGTGGAGTATTTAACAGCGCAGCAGTAAACCATTGAAGAGAAATAACACAAATACAGGGTGTTTGTAATCTTCCAGGACTTATAGAGAGAGGGTAGTGAGCACATATATTTTGAATAGAACCCATGTCCGAAAACGAAAACATCTGTACGAACTCGTTAATGTTGAACTAAGAGTCCAAGAAGTTACTGAAAGTAGTTTTTTTCTTCTAGAATCTCCGAGTGCAATTTAAAACATTTAAAATATTAGTGATACCAAAATAAAACTTGTTTCATTGATTCTATTATTTAAGTCACTCATAATGGTTCCGTTTCAATAGTACATTATGCAACGAGCCTATAATGGCAATAATTAAGACACGAGTATGTTTATAAAACGAGCGTAGCGAATTGTATAATTTCCATACGAGTGTCTTAATTACCATTACAGGCGAGTTGCATACGACTGTTTATGTTCGACGATAATTATTATAACTTTATTATATGTTTTAACATAAATATTCATAAATATCTGTTGAGAGTGAGCCACTTGAATTTTGTGATCGGAGTGCAAGCGCTGGGTATGATATCTCTGTTTTTCAAGTTCTTTGACCGACCGAGGCATGCGCTCTGTGTGCTTGCAATGCCATATGCAGGCCATATGTTTACAGCCTGCCATCCAGCTCTATAGCATTCACTAATATTGTCACCGAAGTCGTTTGAAAGTAATGCGCTGTGTAGAAATTGGTGTTGGTGATATTAAGGTACAGTGCTATTCAGGCGGTTATATACATATTTTTCTAAAAACTATATAAACTAGTGTCAACAAAAAATCCATAAAAAGTAACTAAATTGAAATTTCTTCGCAATAACACAAATTTCTGTTGACACTAACATTTTATGTTGTTAGCAGTGATTTTGGCCTGCATGGTCACCAAAGCAACAAGGCAACAAAGCTTACAAAATGGTCCATTACTGTGAATTACTTCAAAATATGCCTCATAATAATAATATTAATAACAATAATATGTAGCCTACATTTAATACAGGAGGGACATGGAGGAAATTTCGAACATTGATGTTCTCATTTCTGAGCACACCACAGATAAAATATTCTGTTTTGAAAGTCGTATAATAATAATAATAGCATATCCATGATTCAATGCTTCACAGTGTGGCGGAGGAATTTATACTCACAAGGGTAGTATCGGGTAAGACAAGTCGAAACCTATCTTGAATCTTTGTGGACGTAATCATTGTACTATAAGAGGGCAACGTGCGGAAAATCAGCTGCCAGATTGTACTGCAAGGCTCCGAAATCGTGTGGCGAATCTCTCATATAAATCAATGGGAGGTAGCGAGTACCGTACATGTTGGAATGGACAGCCCTGACCGCCCAAGCACTCAAGGCCGGTGGGAAGGAGCCGCACGCTCCAGTCATCATATACCCCCCCCCCCCCTCGCTACTACTCCGAGTGCCACAGGGATGTCCAGCTCCTCCAGCTGTCATGCCTGCGTACCAGGATGTCAGGTAAGGTTTCGGAGCCTTGCAGTTCAATCTGGCAGCTGATTTTCCACACGGTATCCTCTTATCGTAAAACGATTGTACCCACAAAGTTTCAAGATAGGTTTCGACCTGTGTTACCTGATACTACCCTTGTTAGTCTCTGCATTAGTTGGCCTGTGTCACATTTTTCCTAATCCCCTCCATTTTAGAGGCAAGCCTCTTCTTTCATTTCACTGAATCCCTTGCCTTGTGTACGAGACCCTAAAGGAGACCGAGTGTATGGAACAACAGCACACATGGAGCATGCTCGCTAGTGCGCTGCACCCTCAAGGGCTCACGGCTAATGAGCTCAGAAGTTGGTGACCCCGATGTTCTATTTTTAGTTGGGTCCATTTGTCCCCGTTTTCCAGCGATTTTGGGGTCAGCTCTCCCCTCTTCATCCTTTGAAGATTCTACTCCTTTCCAATGCCTTCAATCCTCATCCTACGAGGGTTAAGGACCTTTCTTTTGCCTGTTTTATTTCCCTTTGTTTAACTTATGTCCATTTTCTCTGCTAGGATGTAAGTTAATTGTTATTCTCACCACGGAAGCCCGGATACAATTCCCGGCTCTGCCAAGAAATTTAATTCTGTTCTGAGGGCTGGAACGAGGTACACTCAGCGTCGTGAGGCAAAACTGAGAAGAGGCGGGTTCGATTCCTACTTCAACCATCCTGGAAGAGGCTTTCCGTGGTTTCCACTTCTTCTCCAGGCAAATGTCGGGATGTTACCTAATTTAAGACCACGGTTGTTTCCTTCCCAAATCATACTTCAGTTACACATTAGTACAACCGTCAAAGTGACCCAGGTTATCAGACAAATACTATACAAACCTAAGTACATGGCCCCTAAAGAAACAACTACAAAACAATTTTAATTCAGTAGTTAGTAGTAGTTTTCATTTCCTTTCATTCTCATTTTCACTATATTCTTCTTCTTTTTCCGATTTGGTCATCAAAGGACCACGTCATTTCAACTGCTTCTTGCTGCATCGAGCTTTAACATCCTCCCAGTACTTTCGCATTAGTTCTCGATGCTGTTGTTTCCTTTCCTCAGTCCACTTCGGTGGCGTAGTCGGTAGCATGCTGAACTGCTGTGCCCAAGATAGCGGGTTCAAACCCGGCCGAAGTCGTCGGATTTTTTTAAGAGTGTTAAAAATCCTTCAGTTTGCCTTCGGAGGGGAAGTAAAGCCGATGGTCCCATGTCATAGATTTATGACATGTAAAAGATCCTTTCACAGACTAAACTTGTGTAAAGTAAAATTTGTTAGGTTAGATTTCGTCAGAATGCTCTATCAAAGTTCCAACGTTCATTACTAGGTATCATTGATATTGGGTGGCGAAAGTTGGAACTACTTGAAATTGAACGGAACTTGTAGCTCACCCTTTAGGGTGTCCGCTGAAAGCAGCTACAGATTCAGGCGAGCCGAACATGTCTCGGACACTCCCGGCATTAAAAGCCATACGATAAATAAATAAATAAATAAGTCCACTTCTTGTCTGTTGGAAGCTTAGGCTTTTCTAGGAAACATCGGTGTGCTGTTAGATTTGCTTAAGGGGGGCACGTTCCCAGATATCTTTGCTTGTAATTCCCACTTCTTGCAAATCTTTGTCCACCTCAATGAACCAAGCTCCCTTGGTTTTCTTTTTGAGGAAGTAGGTGATAATTCTATTTGTCATTCGCGCTGGGTTCGTTCTTGTTATATGACCGTAAAAGGTAATTCTCCGTTTCCTCATGGTGTCAGTTATATTTTCCACGTGGGTGTAAAGTTCGTGGTTGTGCCGTCTCCTAAATTCCCCATTAGCAGTAATGGCCGGCTTCGCCCGATGGATTTATTTGTTTTGTGGATGATAATGAATACTACTACAGAACTGGCACATGATACACTACCAGAAAATAAATATTTTTAAATATATATTTTTGTGGTGGTGGTGGTTATAGTGGGGGTGATAAGCAGTAGAGTATAATGGACGTAACATTTAGGTCATTTTCCCTTAATGACAATAATGAATAGCGGAACGGCTATTTGCTAACTACAGCACTGACACATGTAATTTACAAACACATTTCTAAAAATGATTAGAAAGAGCAGTAAGTGAAATAAAAGACACTGCCTAGGGCCTATATCTCATTGTCTGTTTGAAATGTAGAGACCAATAGTGTCATCTTTTGTCGCATAGCGCCGTAGGAAAATAATCAGAACACTTTGGAAAACTTCAGCTGTCCCGAGCTCCTGATGTAGCCATATAGCGTTCAACGGTAAGTTTCGGAATAAATTAAGGTAAATTTGAAAGCACCAACACTTATTGCAGCTGATAACCTCAATGTATTGCACCAACACCTTTGAACAGAGGCATAATATGTTCATGATGATAACTGTTTTAAGGGGCCTAAGACATCATTTTGCACTAATATTGCAACGCAAGATTTAACTATTTTCGCAATTCTGCACCAGAACACTGGTAGGGGCGACGTGATGCAGCCCGAATTGCCAGTCAACAATAGACTTATTAAAATACTCTCACAGTTACACTACTACGGACATGAATGGTTCTAGGGCCTTAATACGTGGTTTTCAAGTTCAGTTTATTTGTTATTCTAAATGTAGGGAATCGAGAGCGTTGACCAAATTATCAAGTGGACAGTGTTACCAGCAGGGTTTCAAAGTGTATGTAAAATTTGGTGCAATTAGGAGGAACGGTGTAGATTTGTGTCAAAGGACCTAAATGCAAGGAATGGAGTGGTCTGTACGAAATTTCAAGCAGACAGTGTTACTCGTCGGGTTCTAAAGGGTAAGTATTTGAAATTTGGTTCAGATAGGTGAAACTGTGTAGATTTGGCCAAAGGGCATAAATGCAGGGAATGGAGTGGTCTGTCCGAAATTTCATGAGGACAATATTACTCGCAGGGTGAACGCTTTCGTTTGCTTGATTTTCCTCTGTCCTACATCCAGCTCTTTTGGCGCTTGTTTGATATTAGTGATGAATTCTGATTTTTCAAAAGAGATCCTAAGGCCTGTTTCTTGCTGCTTGAATCTGGAGTTCATTAATTTGCTCTGCGGCTGCATCTATATTATTATTTTAAAATTTATTTATTGGGTTCATTCTCTACATATACCACTACAAGGTTGTACTACATACTTTCAACTAGTTCACAACACTATATCGATGTCTTTTGTAGTTTATAAATGTTTACTTACTGCTGACTAATCTTAATTGTTTTTAAATCTTGAAGGTCTAAAGAGTTCACATATTTGTCAAAGGGTTTTGAGTATTTTTTAATGAGAACAGACTTGTGTGTTGGCCAGTACTCAACTTTAATTAAACTGTTTCTAAGGATTTCCCTGTCACTTTTCACTATATTACAATCGAAGATTAGGTGATCCACTGTTTGTGGACCTTCGTTGCAGGAACAATTATGACTGCGTACTATTTTAAGCCGATGCAGATAGGAATTAATGTTTCCATGACATTGTTGTCATGCTAGGCGTGAGGTTGAATTTAATTGTTAATCTACTTTCTATTGTTGGAAAGAATTCCTTAGTAATGATTCCTTTCGAAGTCTCTTCCCATTTTTGTTGCCATTCACTGTTGGATTGTTTGCAGAGTTGATTTTTTCTTGTTTGAAGGTAATTTGTCGTAACAGATTTCATTTAATTTAGCTGTTTCCTTGGCTAGTTTATCATCCACCGCGCTACCTTCTACGCCGGTGTGTGCTTTAATCCATTCGAATTGTATCTTCCAGTTGTTACTCCTAAGTGTTGCCGTGGTTTTCACGATGCTTTCAATTAGGTGAGCGTGATTTTTGTAATCTGCTATCGAATCAATTGCTGTTCTGCTATCTGTTCGTATAGTTACTTTTTTATTTTCACTGTCTGTTGTCTCCTAAATTCTAGAGCCTTTATTATCGCAAGTTGCTCCGCCTGGTTAATCGAACAACTGTCGTGAAGTTTAAAATTGTGTTGATCTCTCAACTGGTTTGCTTTATATATTGCTACTCCTGCTCCAACTCCTTCCTCGCTTTTGCTTCCATCCGTATATATTTGCCATGGGGTGTTTTCATTTTCTTCTATTTTTGGATCCCTAATGCCTCGAAAATCTGCTGGGTGTAGCCATCTCATTGGTAGTTCTGGGTGATCTATCTGTTCGTCTGTGACGTTTCTACCTCTTTTTATGTTGTATAGAGCGACCTCCTCTCTTGCTTTAATGCCCACAGGAGTCATTCCCGTGATAACGCACAGTGCTTCTCGGGATATGGTTCTGTAGGCTTTTGCCATTCTTGTGAGGATAAGTCGTTGCACTCTCACATATTTATTTAGATTGCATTTCTTTTCCAAAGATTGTATCCATACTGGTACCGCGTATAACAACATTGCCAATATTGCTCCTTTATAGGTAACTAGCAGGTACCCGCGGCTTCGCTCGCGATCAATACAATGGGGACGATGCATTATTGCTGATAATTGGTTTATTCTATTACAACATTCGCGGCTACAGGTGGGTAGATTCAAATTCTGTAAATTCTGTTACATACAGTATATAGATATGAGCAGCAAAGTGGGAATTTTATAGAGTTGTGAACACATATGAAAATTTTATTTTTGGTTTTGCCATATTCTGCCGAGACATAACGATTTTGTTGTCCGGATACTCGCCAGCACGCCACATACAGTTGTCCATGGGAAAAAATGGTTTTGTCTAAACGTACACCTGGAATGGCAAATCTATCTGAATATGGGGAATTAAAGTATTTTTCCTTAAGCTATTCTGGGTATAATTTTGCCACACTTATTGATGATTTGAACGTCAACATGTCGCTATTAATAGACCTATAGCAAAATATCTCTCACCTTGGTCGCTGATGTACATTATGCAGTCACTTCCAGTGTTACATCCCAGGGATTGAAATTCTCCAACAACCCTTTTGCCTCACATGCCTCTCTAAGTAATTAAAATTCCCGATTGTTGTTGTTTGAGTCTTCAGTTTTTTGACTGGTTTGATGCAGCCCTCCATGCTTCGCTCTCCTGAGCTAATCGTTTCATCACTACATAGCTACCACACCCTACATCCGAGGCAATCTGTATAACCCTGGTCTACCCCTACAGTTCTTGTCCTTGACCCTCCCATCCATAACTAAGCTTGCTATTCCTGGGTGTCTTAATATGTGCCGTACCAACCTATCTCTTCTCTTCATTAGCAGTCGCCAGAAACATCTCTCCTCTCCCACTCGTTTTAATAGCTCTTCATTTGATACCCTATCTAACCATCTGATCATCATCATTCTCCCGTAACACCACATTTCAAACGCTTCAATTCTCCTCTTTACTGCAGCACCATTAGTCCAAGTTTCACTTCCTTATAGTGACTCAAAAGCTTTCAAAAATGACATCCTAATACCTAAATGTATATTCGATGTCAAGAGGTTCCTTTTTGTGTAGAAATGCTTTCTTTGCCTGAGCCAACCTGCTTTTTATATCCTCTTTGCTTCGTCCATTACTGGTTATTTTGCTTCCTAAGTACCGGTAACAGAAGTCTCCTACTTCCCGTAGCGTTTCACCTGCCAATTTGATGTCTATAGAGGTTTCTCATTTATTTCTGCTGCATTCCAATAATTTTGTTTTACATTTATTGATTTTCATCATGAATTCATTCGTCAAGATGGAGTCCATCCATACCATGCAAAAACTCGTTCAAATCTTCTGGCGTATTGGCCAAGATGACGATGTCATCAGCAAATCTCAGAGATGAAATTATTTCTCCTTGAATCTTCACTCCGACTTTAAATTGTTCTCCAATTTCCTGATTATTGTGTTTTTAGAGATCTTTGAAATGCGTTGCCCTCGCACATGGTGTAGATGCATTGTCAAAGGAAAACATTCCATGTTACGAACATGGTCCGCATAACCTGTACCGAAAGCCTATTCTGGACAGCAGTTCCTTGAACTCAGATTTGCCAACATTTTATTGTATCTTTCCATGTGGTATGTCTCTGTACCTCAATATACAGAAGAGTGCTTTAAAAATCATGTCTTGTGTAAATTTTGGAAAATGTAGTGCGTGTGTTTTTTGCCGGAGTGGATACTCGCTAGTAGAAATTCTTTTTAGTAAAATAGACTGGTTCACAATTTGGTAAGTGCACATTGAGGTATATGACGGCGGGATGCCTTAAGTGTTAAGGAAACGGCAATAGCCGCCTCAGAGCTTCGTTGCTATTGAAATTATGACCAGACCGATATTTGTACTTAACTATACGGGATTTGTGAGCCCAGTGTTTATGAAATTGAACGTAGCTATATCGCTACCTTTATTTAATAGCCGCTACTGTAGTGTTTAAAAATTAAAGGTGGTATTAGAAGGCGCTTCCCCTATTTTTTTTTACCCCTGGCACTACAGACCATGAAGGGCCTAGGCCTATCATGCGACCGCTTCCCAGCCATTTGGCCTGCAGATATTGTGGTGATGCGTGGTCAGTGCATAGTGTCCCCTCAGCCGTTAATCTTGTTCTTCGTGACCGGCGCGCTGCCTCACAGCTACTCAATTGTCCTCACGAATCTGAGTTCAGCCCGTTGCAGCCCTCACGTCAGTGTCTAAAATCTCTGACGGAGCCGGGAATCGAACCCGGGGCCTCCGGACGGGAGGCAGGCGCGCTACACTGTTCTTATTGTGTTTATATATATCTTGAAAAAGATAATAAATGAATTGGCATTGCCTCCTAGAGGGATATATAGAAAATCGGATGTCATACCTTGAGGTAGTGTTGCCATGGAAACGGACTTGCGATTAGTTCATCAATCAGAGCGAAGATAGTTTTCTGCGAATATCTTTGAAACTGTTGGTTTTAGAGCCTTAAAATGTAGTTTTCGGTGTCCCGTAGGGACATACCGAGTATTGTTTCTTGCATCGAGGGGAGTAAAATGAGCTTTGTCCGGTCTTTATGCGACAACTTCGATATTTTGTCCTGGTTGAGTATTTTTGGTGACTTTTCAGTTATGTTGCCTATTCCACGGGAACAGTTATTTATTTCCGGACGAAAGGCAGCCTATATGTTATCCCATGGTATAAGCTGTCTCCATTTCAAATTTCATCCAAATCCGTCCAGCCGTTTTATTGTCAAGAGGTAACAAACTAACACACACACTCACACACACTCACACACACACGGACACACAGATTTTCACAATTATAATATATATAGGGAATATAGGGATATAGGGATTTCCAGTGCCTTGTGATCTCGGCCCCATATCTATATTATTATTATTATTATTAGTAGTAGTAGTAATATTTATTTACCATAAATCATACAAGAAGTACTCAAGGCCTAGTGAGAAAGGGCAAGCCCCACATACATATTTCATGCTTCACTGGCACAATTTACCTAGGTACATGTACATATCGCTTTTACAATATTAATATGTTTTACAAAGACATTTGCATTATTTACATATTTAGAATATTAACGTAGTACATTTTATCGTGTTCATTCTCTCTCGCGTGCAGACTTTCTTAATGTCAATCATTCCATGCAAATGCTGGGATACTCGTATACTCATTCATTCAGCAAGACAATTACTCATACAGAAGTTTACTTACACAATGTAGTTTTGCATGTACGGTCTGAATTTCCTAAGAGGTAAGGTCTTGGCATCCTCTAGCAGTGTGTTCCATAACCGTGCAGAGCGGCCGTAGAAACCTGTCAGGTGACATTACTACGAGCAAAGACCGTAACGAGAGTTACACCTCGTCCTCTCAGAAAAACTGAGATGAGGTGGGCTCGATATCCACCTCAGCCATCCTGGAAATGGTTTTCCGTGGCGTCTTCACTTCTATTCCAGGCAAATGCTGAACTCAAGGCTATTACCACCTCCTTCCCAATCCTCACCTGAATTACAAATACACACACTAGTACAGCATTTCACAATAACACAGGTTATCATATACATTTCACACACACAAAATACACCCGGATATATGACCGCGATGTTGATGCCCACACAATAAGAAACAACAAACAACCAAGTATGTATATTTCGAGAGGGGAATTGTTGTGTCTTGTTTACATAACCTTGTTTGTAGAGGTGTCTCAGTTCTGACTATGAAGTTTCATTGAAATATCTTATATCGGGGAGGACTAAATGGAATTTAAATGCAAATATATATTTAATGTCTTTTTCATCAGCTAACTCTTCCCGGTGGATGGGGGCCATCACGGGTGAGGAGCAAATGGACTTTGCCCCCTCTCTCGATACACGTCTGTTGCTAGTGGACATTGTGAATAATCACACCGAGTGTATAAACACCTTGCACGAATACTGGAGTCAAGTGGACTTGAACAGCTTCACAGAAACAAATAACAGCGGCGTCCTTGGTATTTTATGGCAGAGGATTTATGATGTGTAAAGGAGTTCACGTACTGGTCATAACTGGTAGCTCGTGGCGTCATGAACCTTTTTAAGTTTCTAGGTCCGTCTATCAGGTTTGAGCAGTAAAACGTATCAATCAAGAACGGTGCATTCAAGGAAAGAAAGACATAGAAACTAAAATCAGTTCGTATACATTATAATACTATCTTTTAGAAATCGAGGAATTAAAGTTTGGTTGGTTGGGTGGTTGGTTCCACGGTAATGAAGCTCCGTGTACTTTCGGTGTGTGTAGAATCTGTCTGATTACCGGTGTTAATTGTGATGGCTGTATTAGTGTGTGTTATCTGTTCTTAATTCAAGTAAGGACTGCAGAATTCAATTGTCAATTAGTTGCTACTTTTGCTACCATACGCGAACGTCAACGACAACTAGTTCTGAACTTGATTACTAGATGCCATCACAGTCAGCTCTTGGTAACGAACGTTGGAACCTAAGAGCGTTAGTCAAATCTACCCTATAATTTACCTTCACACAAGTGTAATTAGTGGAAGGTCCTTTTACATGCCATAAATCTATGACATAGGACCGCCACGCCGGCTTAACTTCCCCTCGGAAGTAAAGTAGCCTATACTGAGAGATTTTAACGCTCTTAAAAATCCGACGAATTCGGCCGGGTTTGAACCCGCGATCTTGGGCATAGAAGCTCAACATGCTGCCAACTACGCCACCGAAGCCGCTGAAATACAGCTCAATGGGGGGGGGGGGGGACAGGGTAAGCAGCCAAAGCTATACCGATTTTAATATTATGGCAATGCCTGTCATAAATCTTGAACAACATACATATCCAAGTAAACACACACATCTTGCTATTAGAATCAAAGCTTTCAAATTTCAAAATCAAATTCTAACTGATTTTTATCCATTATTTAAAATGTGATCCTTGCTTTGTGGTGGCATTGAATGTTTCTCTCATTCTCCCAGGTTTATGGGAATGTTTTAGACTTTTCACTTTTTAAAATGGGAGTTAAACATTCCGCTACAATGTAGATCTTACGCAAACTTTTGTGGCATTAATTAGTTTTATTATGAAACGTTAATAGTACATTATGCAACGAGCCTGTAATGGATATAATTAAGACACGAGTATTTTATAAAACGAGCGTATGCGAATTTTATAATTGCCATACGAGTGTCTTAATTACCATTATAGGCGAGTTGCATACGACTGTTTATGTTCGACGATAATTATAACTTTATTATATGTTTTAACATAAATATTCATAAATATCTGTTCAGTCACTAGAATGTTGTGATCGGGTGCTGCGGTGGGTATTATATCTCTGTTTTCCAAGCTCTCTGGACAACCGACGCATGCGCTCTGTGTGCTTCAATGCCATATGTTCAGGTTGTTCTCCAGTATTCAGTAAAACTGTCACCGAAGTCGTTTCAAAACCACGCGCTGTGTAGAATTTGATTTTGGGTATATTAAGGTACAGTGCCATTTCTTGTCTCATATTCACCAGTTTATTTACGCGAACATATGGACGGTGCAATTTCGGTAATCTATATAGACATGATGGATTTTGAGCGCATGCGCGAAGGTATCGTTATCTAATTGGTCACACAACTGTTTCTTGAGCTCTGATTGGTGGGAGAAACTGTTTCATAATGAAAAATAGTGTTATAATGAGCATCATTATGATACAGTTTTCTGACACATAATAGTTAGGGTCGAACATAAAATATTTTTTGAGTTTGCTCAGAAAAAGAAAATGAGATAATTCGCTTAATTCGTTAATAATGTGGAAATGTGTGACATTTATTTTGTAGCGGAAGGTTTAACAGCCGCTTAAAAGGTACTTATATCCCAAAAACTCCTATAAACATGGGGGATATGATGGAAATGGTGAAGGTCAGCACAAGGCAAGAACCAAATTTATAAAAATTATTAAAAATAGTTGCGATTTGAATTTTGAAAATCTAAAGCTTTGCTTCTAATATGTACGTTTCCATGGAAATGTTAATAATATTGTTGTACAAGATTTATGACACGCATAGTTATAATAAAAATCATTATTGTATTGGCTGCTTTAGCTGTAGGCTATGTTCCCCCTTAATCCTGGAGTAGGGACATTATACCTCATGGATAAGTGAGAACATTTACAACTATCCTCGATAGCATCCACGAAATGACAATGAGGACCCTCAGAGATCACATTGGGCATTTTAGACGCATTTTTAAAATAATTGTATTTCATTTTGTATAATAACCATGACTAAAGGAAAATTATAATATTGTTGTTATTTTTTCCACATCGTTATGCGCATCTGTAGGGTGCAATAGAACTTATTTAAATAATGATGTTTATTTCTTCTCCTAAAATCTCTTCATCTGGGAATCGAATATTTTCCTCCGTTCTTCAGGCCATTCATTTTGTTCCTAGGTATTCTTTTTATCATAAATATTATGGTTGTTGATTACTGTTTAAGTATTACATTATTATTATTACTATTATTATTCATGGGAAACATACTCAGACATGACACTCTCCTCCAGGTAATTTTTGAAGGGAAAAGTTTGGGGGAAAACCAAGGGGACGACGAAGACAATCGTATCTCAAGAACATTGTCAAGGAAATGGAATGTGACTCGTATGCCCAAATGAAGAGAACTGCTGAAGACCGTAATTAATGGCTGCAACGAAAAGGCTTTTTGCCATTAGAAGATAACTTTTATTCTGTGAAATTCAAAATAATACTTCATCCATTTTCCCCATTGCAGGCAAGGTAAAACATTGAGTTGACAGTATTGAAATATTATATCAATGAGATCATATTCCAAGAAAGTACCGAAATTGAGAAATATAAATTACGCCAAACAGACCGATTTTCCGTTTTGTCATGAATAAGTGCTCTTTTAGAAGCAAATTATTAATTTACTGTCACTATCCTCCAGAGAGAGCACACCCTCGTGATCCCAAATGATCGTTTCCATAACTTGTTGTAGGGGTGTTTCCCAATACGCACACACTCACGGACAGAAGGTGATCTCATATGCCTACATTTAATAAATGAAAATATGCTCAAAATATAGGGCTTGTATTTATAAGTATCCTTTTAAAGATTACTCAGGAATGAACGGTCATATATTTGAAAAGGTTTTATATCTTTCTCCAGTTTATGTGTCTTCAGTATACAGTAATATTTACAGGATGTATAATTACTGTTAACAGCCTTAATACTCTGTCCTGGTGCAGATTATGACTTGCCATTTTAGGTAGCTTTTCAATCATCAGTAATTTAGTATTCATGTTTAACAGTCTTTACTTTACTTTACTGAATTTACTGTTAGTTTACCAGAAACATTCATCAATCCGTTTAGTTCTGTGTAGAGATCTTCTGATTCATCTTACATCATCTTTTGGTTACATAATTTTGTCAGTAGCGTACCAACATTGATATATTGGCGTACTAAGAACCACAAAAAAATTGTTTCACTCCACTTTAAATTACATAGGCCTACCGAATACAGTAACAGGTACTCGATTCATAATATCAAAATTAGCAGGTACAATGCCACTCGTGCTGAATATTGTAAGTTACATGTACAACTTGTTATTTCGGAGCACAACCCAAAATTGCATGTAGTCCAACTAGTAGGCTATATCATTTAAATGGCATTTTAATTAAGCAACACTGAAAATAATAGCTAAAAACGCAAATGTAACTTACGCCATGATGATATGCAGTAGAAGCTGCTTTCTAGCTGTAAGGATGGTAATTATATAATAATTTCTTTAAAAGCGTGGTCTTGCGTGCGTCTCCGAGAGCATGGTAGAAGCAATTAAAGTCACTCGAGCGCAGGTAAACTTAATGAAGAAACTAAAGGGCATCTGGCTGGAAAGAGGTCATATGCATTTCATAATGTGCAGGTGAAAATTATCGTTAACAACGCCGAAATGTGTATCTCGGTAATGTTATGAACATCCATTCTTAAATTGGCTTCATAACTGGCTGTAGCAAGACTTTCACTATTCACGCACGTTTTCTTTATCCATCAACTCCCTGCTCAGGGATCTACACTACATATGCATGTAAGTATCCATTTTGTGGGCAGGCAGTAAACAATAAAGGTGAAATGAAAGTTTTGACACAGAAATAAACCAAAATTATGCACAAGTAATGGAAGGAGTATTTTTGAGGGTCATCTAAAGCATTTGAAAAGTACAATTTACAATTAACAATTTCTTCGGTTTTTCCGAATTAATTGGGGTCGCCGGAGCCAACCAGGCTCATTTTGGTTTCGGCCGGGGATTTAAGGCCGGATGCCCTTCCTGACACCAGGTGATTATTCAGGTGAAAATTCCACCACTCTGTCACCTCAGGTGAAAGACGAGCAGCTAAGCTACTGCGCCATCACACTCCCCTGACTAATTTACGAATAAACTGGAATAAACTGTTTCTCTCAACTTATTACAGTGCCGTGCTTATAATGAATACAGAGACATGCAATCTATGCTGCTGTACTCCGATAAAAAGAGCTACGAAATACGTTGCTAACCTAAGCTTACTATGTAAAGAAATATAACACGGGGCATAAGAATACTACTCCCGCAATGCTGCTCTTTGTAAACACAATAACGACGTGGTAATAGAAAAGGAAGCTGCACTACGAGCTAAACTATAAAAAACATTTTGCTTTATTATCGAAATAGAACATTGTAATTGACTGATTTTAATAAATTATTTTAACGCTATTGATCCACAGCAGAGAAGTGACGTATGACTGGAATAATCACATGCATTTCTTCTTCTTCTGCGCGAATGGGTCTCCTAGGATCACGCGGAATCTACAATTCTGGCCTTGATGTTTGCCCAATAACTCTTCATGCGCAACGATTGAGCTAGTCTTCGTTATTGCGACCAGACGTGTCTGGTAGGTCGTCTCTCTTCTGCCTCAAAACCCCGTGTATGAGTATTTTTTCTAATTTCCTCTCGATCCTTGAGATTGGGAAAACCTCATTCAGCCAAGTCCTTTTCCGCCTGTTGGTACCAATTGGACCTTGTTGCCTTTTTCTGCAAAAACGTATAGATTTTATTTGTTAAACTAGTTGGGTCCATTCTGTCCAAATGTCCCATGAATTGGATCCTTCTCATACGGATTGTGTCTGTGATTTTTGAAATTTTTAAATAGATGTCAGCATTAGGTTTCGGAAGGTGAATTCCATCTTTAATTCTTGGTCCCAAAATTTTTTGCATGATTTTGCGTTCCTTAATCTCCAATTGATTTCTCAGTGTTTTGTGTTGTAGGTTAAGTGTCTCGGCTGCATAAAGGGCTGCAGGCAAGACTACTGTTTTATAATGTTGAATTTTACAATTCCAAGACAGGCATCTTTTGTTATAAACTTGTTTTGTCAAATGGAAAGCAGTTTCCATTTTCTGTAGTCTTGCTTCTAGGCCTATAGCTTTTATTTCGTTGCCGGTTTCATTGATCCATTCACCTAAATACTTAAGTCTTTCACTCGGGAGACCTGACAATTACCGATGCGGAGTGTATTCGGAGCAGTTTTGTTTCGTCAAAAGAAATCCGTAAGCCGTTATTTGCTGCTTGTTCTTGGAGTAATTCAAGTTGTTTCTGGGCTTCAGAAATGCTTGGAGCAATTAACGCCATGTCATTCGCAAATGCCAAACAGTCTAGTGTTATTCCTTTGACTTTTGGTCCTAGTCTATGGGATGGTGCACCAGCTCGTCTCCATTCTCGGACGACTTTTTCGAGCGCACAATTAAACAACAATGGAGATAATCCATCTCCTTGACGCACTCCTGTATCAATTGAAAATAAATTTAACCTTTGAACTTATATTCAAGAGCGTATCTTTGATGATTGATATTGTATTGCGATCTAATCCAAATTCTGGAGAGTACAGCAACAAGGGAATCACGGTCAATGCTGTCATAAGCCTTTGCAAAGTCAACAAAAGTAATGACATAATTTTTGCTTGAGATTTTACGGAAGTAAGACATTGGGTTTTTCAAATTGATAATTTGCTCTGTACACGATCGGCCTTTCCGGAACCCACTTTGGTATTCACCAATCTGCGGATCCAGTTGAAGATAGGCACGGTTCAAAAGGGCTTTGGACAACATTTTGTAAGTTACCGAGAGTAATGCGATCCCTCGGTAATTGCTAGGGTTCGTTTGGCTACCTTTATTGTATACTGGATGGATGATTGCCATCTTCTAATCTGGAAGATGCATTTCATTATGTAGAATCTCAATATTTTACCATCTATGAATTGAAACAAGGGCCATTTCTATGCCACATCACACGTTTTCTGATCATTTGGGTTAGGTTAGGTAACCCGGGAATTGAAGTAAGGAACTATTCCATCATTTGCCTGCAGAGAGCGTGGAAAATCCTGGAGAAAAATAAGACTTATAATAGCGACTGTCAGCGCCAGGATTCGATTTTACGATCTCCGGACTTACTGCAGCTGACCACGCGGTGTAGGTGCACGATTTAACGTATACGCCGCGGGACATAAATGCAATGGCAAATGATTACAGTCAATCTTGACAATACTTTAAAATAATTATATGTATTTATATGCTCTGTTTTTAACAGATAAAACATAGAATCACCTACCCTTACGGGATGGTATTTGCCCACTTGACGCTGTTATTCTTCCATTATCGGAAACGTCTGAATAGCTCACTTCTGTGCCAAACGTACGCCCATTATGAAGAAGAGAATTGGCAAGGCGTATGCTAACACAGAGCACGTATTTATTCAGTTAAGAATATAAACTTGCGCCTCCCTACTACAGCGGTGAAATTCAAACTGTTGTAACACAGCGTCCTGGTTTGGCAATATACCAAAATGTTAAAATATGAATCTGCTCTCAAAGAACCGCTTAGTAAAGTTTATTTCTGCTGAATTACTTTCTGGATAAAATATTCGAGAGGGAAGGAGTCAATGGCCAGTTTCATTTGGAAGAAAGTGTATGTAGAAAGAACCGTTATCTTAGAAACATGAAAGAAGTTCAGTGATATGCGAGAGTGGATGAATGAAGCGTGTGCCTTCTATTTTACGCACTGTTTCTTACTTCTTACCAAAGAGCACTTTTTTATTTTATTTTTTTATTTCAAAGCAGCCACTATCCTCCTCAATGAGTTGTTCTTCGCGTTTCTTTCAGCCTCCAAACACATGGGCTCAGCCAGATTCTCAGAATCCAGGGAGGGCTATATGGACATGTACTACATTAAGTGCATAGATTTGTATATTTATAATATCTATAATGTTGTTAATTAATTTTTGGGACTGTGAATATCTTAGTCATCTTCTCCATCTATTTGGGTCATCATCATCATCATCATCATCTTCATTTCCCCTTTTCCAGTTGACACTGGGTGGGGGCAAATATGGTTCCTCTCCACTTTGTTCTGTCGTTCCACCATTCCTCTTCCGAAACGGTGTTCCAATCCAGTTGGGTAAGAGTTGAAATTGACTTATAACGTGTGGGGGAAACATTGCTAACTCCGCAGGATGGCTAATTCTGCAGTACTTGAAATACGAGTATACTTTCTCTGCATAGATACCCCAGCGCAAGAGGAGAGGTCATCTCACCAGTTGTGTTGGGTCAACTATATAATTTATCTTGGCTATGAATTTCTAAATGGCAATTGCTACCATCTGGAGGTAAAATCGTGAAAACCTGTAGTGTACTTTGTATGTGAAGTAGGCTATTTATAAATAATGTTTGATGTATTTCGGCGGTGCATTTATACGATAGTGGTAGTAATGAGGCATATTATACATATTTCGTATTTAGACAGGGTATCGCGGATTTTGCTCTAGTAACTATTTTAGTTTTAGATGATTTAAATTACGGTAAATACCAAATGGTATTGATTTAATTGTAATTAATATAAAATTAATCATTCCAGAATAAATTTTAAAATCTGAATTTTTGTCATAAATATGCAGTAAATTTAATTTAATTTCTATGTTGATTTTCTTTTATCATTCCCATCAACCCCTTAATATTGCGGATTTAACTGAGTCTCCCCTATATATGTGATCAGCTAGGGCTAAGATTTTTAATTCAACACATATTCTCTCCCTTTGTTAATAATTAGCTAACAGGAAATTCCGTGACGAACTAAACAGCATACTTTTCTTAAAATTTAAGATTCATGCCAATGATTAATCTATATGGATCTATCTAGAATAATGACGACATTAAGTTGGTAATATAGAAATTTCAAATTAGTTAGAAATACTCTCTACATGGCATACTGTAGCCTAATAGAGCACTACTGTTGGCAGCCCTGATGACTGAATATATTCTTAGTTCCATCTCTTAGGGTACATAATACAAAATTTGGTTTAAGTCCAATGGATATCATAGTGTAGACGTTACATGCAGTTAAACATTGGATCTAACAGCGCGCGTAAAATCATGTTGGCAACAATGTCATGTATGTATTGGTCAGAAATAATCAGAAATAATATCATCTATTGTTGTGCCAATTTTGAATGAAATCCATTAGTTAGTATAGAATTTATATGAATTTTGAAATTGGACATATGAGTAGGCTTATAATCAAGTTGGCAACACTGACGTATATTAGTTACTCCAAATTAATCTAGAATGCCAGATACTATACGTGTGCAAAGTTTAAAGATATTGGCTTGCATACTTTCTGATATATTGATATTAGGGTAACAAAAATATAGACAGCATTTATTAACAGTTGGCAGCCCTGGTTGCTCTTAAGAATACGCATAGTCATGTCTGTTATAGTACACATAGCACATACGAAATGTGGTTGAAATCCAAATGATAGTATAGAAGTTACATGTATTTAAAGTTGGACCTCTCAGCAGGCTTAGAATCATGTTGGCAGCACTGACGTATATAAGTTACTCCAAATTAATATAGAATGTCAGGTACTATACGTCTGCATAGTTTAAAGCTGTCGGCTTGCATACTTTCTGATATATTGGTATATAGATAAAAGAAATTGAGAGCATTTATTAACAGTTGGCAGACCTGGTGGCTCTTACGAACACGCTCAGTTATATCTGTTTATGTACACATAGCACATACGAAATTTGATTCAATTCCAATTGATGGTGTAGAAGTTATAAGCATTTAAAATTGGACTTATCAGCAGGCTTAGAATCATTTTGGCAACACTGCCATGTATGGGCTCCTGGAAATTAAACTGAAATATTATTATCTATACGTGTGACATTTTTGAAATAGCTCCCATTCATACCTTCCAAGATATACAACAAGGAGCTCAAATTTTAATTACGATTTTTCAGCAGTTGATAGCACTGTCATCATTTTCAAATACGGCATTGAGATATTCAGGTACAGATCTTTACTCCTACCAAATTTTGTTCCGATTGCTGCAGCCGTTTAGGAGTTGATAAGGGGGCACACACGCACACACACACACAGCCAGACAGAGAGACAGACAGACAGACAGACAGACAGAAGGACAGACAGACTGACAGACAAACACACATTTGCCCGGATCGATCTCATAAGTCTACTTTTTCCTCATGTTTTCAAAATGTGAAAAGTAGGCTAAAAATGATAAATATCCATGAATTAGAACCTTAACTATCATATAATTAAATTTTAATGTTACATATTTAACATATTTGATCATAATGACATCTGTTTTACATATTTTTATGATTTTAAATGTAAAAATACATTTTCTATATCTTTATTTTATATATTTTATCACAATGACATTTCATGTACACACTTTTACTTTTTTATGTAAAATTTCATATTCTGTCTCTGACTGTAAAAAGAAGTATGTTTTCGCATTTCAGTTGCCCACTTTACATTCCAACCTGTTGTTCTGGAAGGCTGCTATTTTTCTTTCCACCCAGCAAACAAAAAGTGCCCCTAACAATACTTATTATTGATTTTTTTTTAAATTTGGTATAATATGGACATGATTAATTATTGTACCACAGTTTGTTTTGCAAAAATGTAATGCATCTAATGAGGAATCTTCAAGTACAATAATATATCATTTACATAAAAATTAAATGAAATTAATATTACTTATTTTGCATTTTTAAATGTAATATTACATATTTCACCTGATATTAATACATAAATATGTACATATTTTGCATGCTGATATTACATAAAATTTCTAGCCCTAGTGATGACTGTAAGTAGTGGGTGTAACTGTATTGTGGGCAGGGAAGAGGTATGTGGCCTGAGACTTGACGAAAAGTACTATTCCGGCATTTGCTTGGAGGGAGTGTAGAATAACCCGGGGGAAAACACAGTCAGAATAGCCTCTGTCAACACCGGGATTCAAACTTGCGATGTCCACACTTCCCGTGTTGTACGGCACGCCGCTGGACAGATTATATTTCTCTGTTAGAGTGTAAAGGAGCACTTTGTAACGTACCCTGTCTATACAAGTAGCTCACTGTCACTTCTCGACTGTGACAGAGACAGTGACAAATACCGAAATCAATGAACGAAACAATTTGTTACCCGCTTGGATTTTCTTGGCAGCAAATACATCAGTGACAGTTGTGTGATATCTGTCACAGTTTATTGCAGATGTGTCATGAAATAAAGTCCTTTCCTAACGACGATACAATTCTTTTATCTCGGCTAACGTGGTGATACCCGGGTAAATACATCAACATTTGACAACTATACGGAATTTCAGTATTTGAAAGGTTCATGCTGGTTCCATATTGATGAACTAATTAGTAATAGTTGTGGCAAAAGTTCCGCCTAAGCAATACCTTTATTTTGATAAATGATTACTTGTTGGTCATTGGGTACATGTTTCGAGGCCTAATTGTTTTGGCCCCTTCATCAGCCGATATAGATTTAAATATCAAAGAAAATAGGTGGTTGGAAAACTTAACACTAAAAATTGTCCCATCAATAACCCAATTATGGTGCACCATAATGGAAAGGTGGAAGATGCTTACTCCTAAGATACATTAAAAATAAGTGACTGAATATAAAGAAAGAAAGAAAGAAAGAAAGAAAGAAAGAAAGAGTTGAAATTTGAAAACCAAAACTCTAAAATGATACTCTTTCCTGCAGATCATAGGCATCACAGATGATCTTGTAGTAGACAGTGCTAAGTTCAGAGAGTTAGTCGATAATCATCGCTTTGCAGACCATCCAAGCACTATCACCAACAAAGCCTGGTCAGAAGATCGCAAGAGAATCCACAGCGAGAAGATGAAGAGATTTTGGGGGAAGAGAAAGTTGAATCGCTCTCCTTAGTCGGGCATGACGAAGAAAGAGAGGAAGAAGAAGAATACAAAACAAGATGTTCAGTAAAGAACATGTAGCCTACTTTCTCCTAAAAGCATGGGTATTGTTATAACTAGGGCTCGGATTCGAGCATATTTCCATATTTTTTTCCTGAATAGTACACATTGAAAGAAGCCTTTCGGTGGTATTTTCACCTCTCTGGGACCAACAGAATTGAAATTTATCGAGCATATAAATGCATAAAACCTCGGTTTTCAGAATAGAAGCATATAAATGCATATTCTTATGGGTTTCGTCTAAATTCCCCCCTCCCCGAATTCGGGCCCTGACCATCATAAGGTTCAAAAACAGAAATAATTATTGAAAAGCTTATCTGGTGCGAATAATAGAACCGCTTATTTTAAACTTTAGTGAGGTCGTTCTCGTCATTGAAACTTTTATTGACTGATTTAAGAAAATCATTCAAAACTGAAAACATAGAAAAATATCTTGTTGTACAGACCAATGCAGATCAACTTCATTGACTTGCCTAATTCTGAACATTTTGTAAATTAACTTTTAAAATATAACTTTTAAATGAAAACTTCTCTTATATATACTTAAAAAACTTGAATGCGGGTATATTGCAGTGTATCATACACACAATTAGAAAATAAAGCTTTTTTCCTTTCACTTTCCTTTCTATAGTTTTTAACGGTGTTTTTCGAGCATATTCTGCATATTTAACCGTATATAATATGTTTTTTTTCGAGCATATCTCTAGAGCATATAAGGGGTTTTTCGAGCTTATCTATCGAGCATAAAACACTTGGTTTTCGAGCATATCTTGATTATTTATCGAGCATATCGATCCGAGCCCTAGTTATAACTCTTTGTCCTTTTCAAGGAGTATAATTGAATGTTGGTTGTAGTAGCTTGTTGAAATACAACGTGTTATACGGATATTAAACAAGAATATGAGGTGCCTTTTGCTAGTGCTACCTCTGTAAAAAATTCCATTCAATTCGGTTTCACCGTGTTTGAATTGATATGGGGAATCAATTTACACACATACATGGCCGCTATCTGCAAACTATTAGGCTGAAGACCTTGTAGTTCAGTCAAAAGATGCTTCCCACGAAAAGGTATGTTGTTGCAAAATTTAGTAGAGATCAAATGATTAGGTTGGTCGTAATTTGATTTAAGCTTTTAATATTTGGGTGGCCACCATTACGTTTCCGTCAAAATGGCGGCGATATAAAACATGACACTGAGGTGCCCTTTGCTAGTGATACCTCTGTACCAAATTTCGTTCAATTCGGTTTTACCGTGTTTGAATTCATAGGGGGAATCGATTTGTACACATACATGGCTGTCATATGCAAACTATTGGACTGATGACCTTGTAGCTTGGTCAAAGAACGCTTCTCACTTAAAGGTATGATGTTGAAAAATGTGGTAGAGATCAGATGATTAGGTTGGTCGTAATTGGATTTTAGCTTTTTACATTTGAGTGGCCACCATTACGTTTCCGTCAAGATGGCGATATAAAATATGACACTGAGGTGCCCTTTACAAGTGCTACCTGTGTACCAAATTTCGTTCAATTCGGATTCACCGTGTTTGAAAGGATAGGGTAAATCGATTTGCACACATACATGGCCACCATCTGCACATGATTATGCTGATGACCTTGTAGTTTGGTCAAAAAATGATATACATCAAGCTATAATGTTGCAAAATTTGGTAGAGATCAGATGTTTAGTTTAGTCGTGATTTGATTCAAGACTTTAACATTTGGGTGGCTGCCATTGCGTTTTTGTCCAGATGACGGCGATATAAAACATGGCACTGGAGAGCCCATTGCTAGTGCTACCTCTGGACCAAATTTCGTTGAATTCGGTTTCACCGTGTTTGAATTGATAAGGGTAATAGATATGCACACATACATGGCCGTCAACTGAAAACTATTGGGCTGATGACCTTGTAGTTTGGTCAAAAGACGCTCGCCATATGACTATATGAAGTTGCAAAATTTGGTAGATATCGGATGATTAGGTTAGTCGTAATTTGATTAAAGCTTTGAACATTTGGGTGGCCTCCATTACGTTTCCGTCAATATGGCGGCAACATAAAACATGACACTGAGGTGCCCTTTGCTAGTGCTAACTCTGTACCAAATTTTGTTCAATTCGGTTTCACCGTGTTTGAATAGATAGGGGGAATGGATTTGCACACATACATGGCCGCCATCCGCAATGTATAGTGCTGATGACCTTGCAGTTTAGTCAAAAGATTTTCATACATAAAGGTATAATGTTGCAAAATTTGGTAGAGATCATATGATAAGGTTGATCGTAATTTGATTTAAGCTTTTAACGTTTTCGTCAAGATGGCGGCGATATAAAACATGTCCCAGAGGTGCCCTTTGCTAGTGCTACCTCTGCATCAAAGTTCGTTCAATTCGGTTTCACCGTGTTTGAATTGATAAGGGTAATCGATTTGCACACATACATGGCCACCATCTGAAAACTATTGGACTGGTGACCTTTTAGTTTGGTCAAAAGACGCTTGCTATAGGACTATATGTAGTTGCAAAATTTGGTAGATATCGGATGATTAGGTTAGTCGTAATTTGATTTAAGCTTTGAACATTTGGGTGGTCGCCATTACGTTACCGTCAAAATGGCGGCGATATAAAACATGACACTGAGGTGCACCTTGCTTGCTCTACCTCTGTACCAAATTTCGTTCAATTCTGTTTCACCGTGTTCGAATTGATAGGGTGGGGGACAGACATTCAGAGTACACACACTCACACACACACAGACTCACACACAGACAGACACACAATTTTTGGCCCTTTAGTGATCTCATAAGTCTACTTTATTTTTTTGCAAAAATCGAAAGTAGGCTAAAAATAATACCCTAAGTCAATAAAATAATCATTATTATTATACAGTAATACAATGTACCGTTTTCGGTCATATTATGACCTTCGTCACCAAAATGCAATTAATAGGGAATGAAGTTGATAGTCTGATAATTAAATTTATAAAAAGGTTATGTTCAAAACTTTTTCTAAATGTGTCAATATTTGAATGATTATTATATATACTAAAATACTAAAAAAGACAGATCTGTTAAAATTTTGATTAATGTGTAAATATATGTAAGGCTCGTATATATATATACAAGCTGTACCCCGGCATGCGTTGCAATACCAATCAAAGAAAGTGTTGGTGTTGTAATTTTGTTCCTTGAAGTGCTTTCGGAAATACAATATTTTTTTCAATTTCCACTAACTGCCTCTAAACTATCGTAAAATGGATTTACTAATTTAGAAACCATTCGTGTGTACGTGCACAACAACTCATCAAAGTTTCATCCCAATCGGATGAATGGTATATGACGCATACGGGACTTTGTTGAAACGCTTCGCGCGTCTTAGCTCATTTGTTGAATCTACTCGTGCCCTACCTATTGTAAAATGGATTTACGGAGCCATAAACCTTCCCTGGAGTGTACACAACATCACACCTAAGTTTCAGCGCTATCGGACGAATGGTATATGAACGCATACGGGACTTTGTTGAAACGCTCCGCGCGTCGTCGCTCATTTGTTGAATCTACTCGTGCGCTACCTATTGTAATATGCATTTACTAAGGCAGAAACCTTCCTTGTAGTGTACTCAACACCTCACCCAGGTTTCAGCATAATCGGATGAATGGTATATGAACGCATAGGAGACATACACACCCACAGACAGACAAACTATCCCTAACATTGATTTTTATATATATACGAGCCTTACAGCAGTCGCATATGATGTGTAACATGTGACATGTTATCGTACTATGTGTGTCCCGTGAGCGCAAATCCCTTGTTGACAGTGAACTCTGTTGGTCATTGAAATAACTAATTGTAAAACTCCAGTGCCAAATCCTGACCGTAATGAATGTAATGTTATTGGTTTTACGTCCCTTTTAACTACACTGGCTTTTAGAAACGCTGACCGTAATGAATCATAATTGTTATTTGCCGTGACGGAAGCAATCCACTGCCTACTTGATACGAGTTGCGTTCTATACCGGACAGTTAGTAAAACCATGCCAGCGATGTTATTGAAAAAAGGCCTCGATTTTCCGATCAACGCACTGCCAAGTATAGGCGCGATTAAAAATTAGGTGTGCAGAAGGTATATTAAATGTGTTTCTCCCAGTGATATGTTTAGACCAACGAAGTTTCAATTATTGTAATTAGTCGGCGTTAATATACTGAATTCCTACGTCGTTTGGAGTGTTTGTTGATGCGATATAGGTTCCACATAGCCACATGGCCGACAGTACATCGATTGCTTACATTAAATAGGAATACAACAAAAGTATGATGATTTAATAAATCGTAATTTGTTTTCAGCAAGTATGATAAAATGATTATTTTCACACCAAAGAACGACAACTTGAAGATGATTTATTGTAGGAATATCTAAAATGGGGTCTCCAAACCTTGAACTAAACTGTATGCGATATACATTACCCATAGCCACATGGCCTAAAGTACGTCGTTGTACCGATCTCCGCCATCACGCGCGCTCATTGTTTCCGTCCCATCCGTTCCGTCCCATCCACTTCCGTCCCTTTTCCAAAATCACTCCCACAAAAATGTCCAGCTACCGAGAGGAAAGATGTTACACATCAAAAATATTTTTTTGAAAGAGCTCGACTTGGAAAATACCAATGTCGTTGACACGACATATTGATGCAGTTAAGATTTCGACATTAGAGGTTGATATGAGTTTTGCTATGTTCATATGTTAACGTGAAAATAATAACTTTATGATCACGTTGCTGTGAAATTGTTATCAACAAGAAGTTCCGTGACGAACTAAAGAGCCTGCTTTTCTTAAAATTTAAGATTAATGCCAATGATTAATCTATATGGATCTATCTAGAATAATGACGAAATGAAGTTGGTAATATCGAAATTTCTAATTAGTTAGAAATAGTGTATACTTGGCATAATGTAGCCTAATAGAGAACTACAGTTGGCAGCCCTGATGACTGAATATATTCTTAGTTCCATCTCTTAAGGTACAGAATACAAAATTTGGTTGAAGTCCAATGGATAGCATGGACGTTACATGCAGTTAAACATTGGATCTAACAGCGCGCGTAAAATCATGTTGGCAACAATGACATACATGTATTGGTCTGAAATAATCTGAAATAATATGATCTATTGTTGTGTCAATTTTGAATGAAATTCATTAGTTAGTATAGAAGTTACATGCATTTTAAAATTGGACTTATCAGCAGGCTTAGAATCATGTTGGCAGCACTGACGTATATAAGTTACTCCAAATTAATATAGAATGTCAGGTACTATACGTGTGCGTAGTTTAAAGCTGTCGGCTTGCATACTTTCTGATATATGGGTATTTGGATTAAAAATTTGAGAGCATTTATTAACAGTTGGCAGCCCTGGAGGCTCTTAAGAATACGCTCAGTCATATATGTTTATGTACACATAGCACATACGAAATTTGTTTGAATTCCAATTGATAGTGTAGAAGTTAAATGCAATTAAAAATTGGACCTATCACCAGGCTTATAATCATTTTGGCAATACTGCCATGTATGGCCTCCTGGAAATTAAACTGAAATATTGTTATCTATACGTTTGCCAATTTTAAAATAGCTCCCATTCCTACCTTCCAAGATATCCAACATGGAGATCAAATTTCAATTGCGATTTTTCAGCAGTTGGTTGCACTGACATCATTTTCAAATATGGCCGTGAGATATTCAGGTATAGATCTTTACTCATACCAAATTTTGTTACGATTGCTCCAGCCGTTTAGGAGTTGATAGGGGGACACACACACACACAGTCAGTCAGACAGTCAGACAGAAGGACAGACAGACAGACACCCACACACACATTTGCCCGATCTCATAAGTCTACTTTTTCCTCATTTTTGCAAAATGTGGAAAGTAGGCTAAAAATTAGGTTATTTGAAGTTAATATTTGACTATGGAAATATTTGTTACTAGTTCTAGTGTTCAACGTAAACAACAAGACATCGCAGCGTAGCTCTTGTTTTAGTGATCATGACGTAAGCACAACACTGTAAAGGGGCAAGCACTCACCTCGAAGACTGACCTTCGCCAAAACATTGCGGTGCAATAAATATAACTTTGAAGACATTTTTCAGTATCGCCTTATTAACAATTAATATGCTTGCCACGGTGGGTGAGTGGTCAACGTGTCGGTCTACTAACTCCAAGCTTGCAGGTTCGCTCCTGGCCGTGGTAAGTGATTTTTCTTTTTTAAAGGCGGCTAAAATTACGACACCATGTCATACGAAGTTGGCATGTGAAAGAACCCATTTGATTTCAGTAGGCCGTGTTCATAATGGCAAAATTAATCTCGGAAGTTTCCGCTGACACAATGTTCCACATTTCTTTACTAGAAAGCGCTATATTGTTCAAGGAGCTGAGATATCTAACATCCTTGACTTTTATAGTGCTTCAAGGAACAACGAAATTCGACATGCAAGCTACCCTCTGGGTGTCAAATAACAAAGCTTGCACCCAGCACCCGATGTCATACGATATTATTATTATTATTATTTATTGACAATTAATATTTAAGCTTTCAGTCGGTCAACATTAAATAATTCCAATTACTGGAATATGTGAAAAATAACTTGAAATAAATTACCTGTGTTAAAGATTTATATACAGGGTCTTTCATATAAAGTGCGGTGGCCTTGGCCAAGCTTGTGGCGCGCAACGGCCCCCTGATTTTTTATTATTATTATTATTATTATTATTAAATATCCAACAAAATAGAGAAACCCTAATTTACCAGAGGTACGTTAGGGTTGTAGATTTAAAACAAAGCAAATACAAATATTACTAACATAGTTTACAAAAAAAATTGTTGATGAAAGTGAGAAATTGTCCTAAACAGCACTGCCTCTTGAAAATATGGTACAGCGGCTTTGAAAGTTCCCGGTTACAGCAATTAAGGTGGCATTGTAAATAGTATCTTTTCTTTTCAAAAACAGGACACTCAAATATAAGGTGATACACCGATTGAGGCAATCCACATAAACATGAATAGTCGTCTGTTGCTATTTTAAAACGTTCAAAATAAGACTTGGATTTTCCATGACCAGTTAAAAATTGTGTGAGGACAAAGTTTGGCTCAATTAATTTTGATAACAGTCGATTTTGTACATCCGGGAAGAATATTTCTCTTGTTACAGATCCTTTCAGGCTACATGTCCATGCGATATTCCATTCGTGTAGTATGTAATTCCTTATCTGGCTTTTAACGTAACATATTGGAGACTTACTATATGTTATTTCAAGATGTGCCGTAGCCGCTGATTTTGCTACTTGGTCTGCTCTTTCATTACCAGCCAATCCAGTGTGTCCCCTTATCCATGATGTGCATATATGTGAGCACTCCTGAGCAGTTGCCCTGATGTAGACAGCTATTGGGTTAGAATTATATTTGTCATTTATAGAATACAATGCGGATTGTGAATCACTGAAAATCCTCACTCTTTTATTGTTAGCTTTAACCCATTCTATTGCACACTTTAAGGCCCAAAGTTCTGCCTGGAAAATTGAACAACTGGGAGAGAGCTTGTACTGAGCTGCAAATATTTCAGTATCATTCTCATAAACGACAAAGGCACAGCCAACACTGTCATTTCCATCAGAGCTTGGTGTACGGGAGCCATCAATGTAGATGAAACAGTCATGGGTGCTGAAACAATTGTTATGCAGAAGTTTATAGAATTGACTAGGATGAGAAGATTCCAAGAAATGGCACATTTGCTCTACGATAATGTCGAAAATCGGCATAGGAGATGTTCTGTTCTTCTTCAGTAATGTCAGCTCAGCTTTCCCTATTCCTGTTAAAAATAGTGGTTCTATTCCAGCAATTACAAGTGCTGCATCTGTAGATGTAGTGCGGTATGCTCGAGAAATTCTGATTTAGGCGTGTGCACAATCCTGTATGAAATATTACCTCATAAAAGATGCTGGAAGGGTCGTTCTTCCTGGGTTATACAGGCATTGTATCTGGTATCCACATTCTGGCTGACGCGAGTGAGTTCTGCCACTGTAAAGTTTCTGATCTTTTATTGAGCACTGAGCCAGTAATGTCAAACTTATTTTCAATTACGTGAATCTGTGCTAGTGAAGGTGGCACTTCATCAGGAAATTGCTGAGCAAATGCATCACATACCCGCCGAGCCGACTTGTACTTAAAATAAGTTTTACATACAAAAATACGATGCAGTAATGATTACTCTATCACCATGTTAACATCTAAGGTTCAGACTGGCGACTGAACACCTGCAAGCTTATTGCAAGGTCAAGTACGTACTATGCGCGCGCTTTCAGTACTACAACGGGGGGGGGGGGGCGTGGCGCGCCACAAGCTCGGCCAACCCCACCGCGGCAGTGTATAACAAATCCGCCGCTCGCCGTTCTTACTTTATATGAAATACCCTGTATATTGTTATGGACTGTTGAAGAGGAAGAAGAAGAGGTAGAAAACTAAGAAACATGTCATCCCTTAGTTCTCTTCTTCTTCTTCTTCTCCATCAATACTCCGTAACAATATATAGGCTATAATATAAATCTTAATCACTTGCAATTTATTTCATTTTTTTTCACATATTCCAGTACTTGCAATTGTTTTGTGTTGACCGACTAAAAGCTACAATATTAATTGCTGTGTTATTTTCTGTTCTGACGAGGCGTGCGCCTACCTTGCTATAGACCTCTCTGAAATATCCAAAATGTTTGGAGGCTCATTTTCTTCTATACTTGTTACGATAGTGGAATTAAAATCATATATTTTTGTTTAGAATAGTCTACTCGGCTTCAAAGTACTCCACATTATATCAACTACATATAAATAAAATATAACCCCTGGCTCTACAGACCATGAAGGGCCTAGGACTACCAAGCGACCGCTGTCCAGCCATTTGGCCTGCAGATATTGAGGTGACGCGTGGTCAGCGCATCGGGTCCCCTCAGCCGTTAATCTTGGTTTTCGTGACTGGAGCACTGCCTCACTGGCATACAACTACTCAATTGTCCTCACGAGTCTGAGTGCACCCCGTTCCAGCCCTCACGTCAGTTTCTAAAATCCCTGACGGAGCCGGGATTCGAACCTGGGGCCTCCGGGTGAGAGGCAGACGCGCTACCCCAACACAACGGGGCCGGCCTATATCAATTACACCATGTATTTAAATCTGTACAATGATGATTGATGAAGACTGTATCGTAGTTAGTAGGAAATATTCTTATTTTTGTTCCGAGTTTATTCAGCTCGAAATGCTGTGTGTTTTATTTGGGGGCGGCAGCCGTCCTTGTTCGTGAGCAATTGGCAACTCTTCATCCTCCCTCAGTAAATATGCCATCACCTTTGTGAATAAATTACGAATCTCCTATTCCAATATATCTGTGGATTTCACTGGAGTAAAATCAATATTTAGATGGAAAGCATGTCTGTTGCGAATCAACATGTACTCGACGCAGATAACATGTAATAATTGTAGATATTTTATTTATTTCTGGCAGTTTATTGCCAGGAATCTATCCACCGGAATGCTTTTGCGCGATCAGGAATTCATAAATTTGTAAGAGATTTCCATGTTCCTATTGCTTATTAAAGATACATAAGCGGATTGCGAAGGAACGCTGGAACAGACCTCAAATATTGTTCAATTTCTCTTCTGTTAATACTCGACATTCATGTATCGGGTTCCGCTTTATATTGCGTTTCCTGACTGAAAACCTTCGTTGGTTTATCCTGGAGCAAATTCATATTTTACATCAATATAACTATGACGTTCCTACTCTGGAGAGAAAAGATTATACCGACTGTCTCTAAAAGAATACTTCTGTATGGTGTTTTCTAATATGTATTATAAAGATTTCAGTGTATAATTGCTTAAAAAGTATTAAATCTCACGTGAACTGTCGTGAACCACAAAAACATTTGATATATTGAAGCGTCAACTGGATACACTTACATTCTTCTATGTATTCCTCTTATGCCCGTTAACCTTACATCCTACTTTGGGGACTTATAAATACACACGTGTACCTGTGACATGGAATTTACTAATTTTGTAGTTTTATGCCGCTACTGTCGTTAATGTCGGCCTTGGTATATTGCAGATATGTAACAACTTACATCCTAATCCAATAACATGTTTCCCTTATTGATCCCTCACCTAGCTTGCCTAGAACGTTTTGTTTTTCCGCGTTTCCAACGGGAGCTATTTTCTAGTAGTGTAAAGAGTTGTGAAATCTCCATGAAAGTGTGTTCGTTAAAATTATTGGGGTTAAATGACTGGCCTTTAATAGTTGACTGTATCCATTATACAGTAACATACAGCACATTAGGAGGTCTAGACTTGGCTACACACACATGTTACATATTCGAAGAATAAACTACTTTTGATTTTTTTAAAATTAAGAAAGTTGACTTGTGAGATCTACACGGGGCAAAAGTTGTCAGTCTGTGTGTGTGTGTGTGTGTGTGTGTGAGTGTGTATATCCGCCCCCCCCCCTATTAATTCAAACACGACGAAACCGAATTGAAAGAAATTTGGTACAGGGTAGCACTAACGAAGGACACCTCAGTGTCATGTTTCATAATGCAGACATCTTGACAGAAACGTAATGGTGGCCACCAATATGTTCAAAGCTTACCGTCCCGTTGGGTCAAAATGGAGGCTATTGTTTGCTCTCTTGTGCATACTCTAGGCGAGGATTCAATCAATCAATATATAATACTAGCATTACCCGTCGCGGCTTCACCCGCGAATATTCTAGTTGTAAAGAGTAGCCTACACTTAGCAAAATCTCAATCATGAATGCTTTGTCTGATTTATCCTTGGTATGATTTATCAGACTTCATCAATTCAGCTACTGGTGCAGTGTTTAGGGTTTTGGCATTCCTTCATAGGTATATCAGAGCGAATATCAGAGACACTGTTAATTTAAGGGCCTTTAAATGTGGTTTTCGGAGACCCTTTATAGTCGGGTGAAAAAGACCTTTAGTACCATACTTACACGTGGAAATTGCGTGAAAAAATTCTAGAGTGCCCCTTGACACCCTTAAGCGAATTATACTGTATGTATTGATGAATTTTACATCTTAATTTGGTTCAGTGATAACCTTATAACCGTCTGGAAACTTTCACAGTAATATACAGTAATATTTGGAATAGAAATAGATGGACCTGTGAGATTCTGTTACCATGGTTACCGTGTTGCATTCTTTCATTATTTCATTGTAAATATACATGTTTTAAGGTATTTATTTAATTGTGAGGCATTTAAAGAGTAAGTGAGTGCGTTTCGCTTACGCATTGGGTTGTGCTGAACCTGTAGGTACCCCATATGTGTAGGTTGGTGTTAATGGGACCTTATTTTAGGTACAAAACTGGAATGGGACCTTAGCAGAATAATATAGGGAGGGATAGCACGTCGTTATTCAACAAGCTACTACAACCAACATTCATGTATAGCCTACTCCTTGAAAAGTACAATGAGTTATTACTATACCCAAGCATTTAGGAGAAAGTATGCTATATATTCTTTACTGAACATCTTGTTTGAACTTCTGTTCTTGTTCAGTCAGATTCAATACAATGTACGTGTAGATTGCGGTGTTGGCTACTTCTCTCGGGTAGCTCTTTATTAATAATGTCTAGAATATATTTTTAGTGGACTGTGTAACAAAATACATTGCCAGCAAGATGGTGTTGCCATGCTTGCTCGATCACAACAACGATACTCTAAATTCTCCCGATAGAGGGAGGAAGCAACTACTATCCAAGCCAACAGAGCAACATATATATATATATATATATATATATGAAGATTATAATAAATTGACAAATAATATATGAACATGAACATGATAAAATACACAAAGATTTAAGTGACCTTCACGACGTTACAGTACGTGTAACTTCGCCACTTACTAATATAAATAATAATATAAAATGAAATCAATACAATTTAAGGGGAGGAACATCGGCCTCACTTATCAACAACGAGCTCAACAAAATGATATGCACTCGATTCTGAATATGTGGTTTCATATTTTAATTATGACGAAACTTTGGAAAACAATCACTGCACTGCAGTGAGTCCGGGAATGTACTCCGCAGCGCCTACATGCGTCTGCAAGAGCTAGCTACAGCAGTTACGTTGGCATCATAACAAACAAACAGTAAACTTTGTACTCACCACAGCCATTCATAACAGATGCTGGAATTGTTGTCCTTGTGATTGAAGACAGACATCAACACATCGACTTAGAGATTCCTGTTTGTTGAGCTAATTTTCGTGTTGATTTACTTGGACTACTCAGCATTATATCGGAGTTTTCATCAAGTTTTTCGTCTGTCAAAAGCGTAGGCTTGCCTGTTCCCGGTACATCGTGAACTGAGCCAGTCACACGAAATTTACTTATCAAATCCCGAACGGTATCACGGTTTGGACACTTTGAATTGGAAAACCGCGCTTGAAATCTAAATTTTACATTTTCTCTAAACCGATCGCCTTCGAGAAAAACGTAACTTATTCCACCAAAAAAAAAAAAACTCTTTCTTCGGTAGTAAACATTACCGCCTGTATACTGTTGCACTCTTCCAATAATCTATCTGAACGCTCGCTTATCGCAATACACACTGACGATTCGACAGTCTACAGCCCACAGGCGGAAGTCCCACTTTCAAAGAAAACAGTGCTGGCAACTAAACTCATGACGCAACCGCTCGCAGCTGCACGTAGCTAATGCGGAGAACATTCTCTTCTCTGGCGCCCTCTAAATTCAACAAAGTGGATATTATATATAATACTGCCTTAAAAAACAATTGTTAGTTAATAATACGGCGAATAATCGCTCTTAATATTGTGCATAGATTATTCAAGACAGCGGATTTGCGTGCTATTCAAACTGATTACCTTGCAACATGGAGAGCGTACATCTGTCATATGAAGCTTCTTGAATGCCACGTTTGGAGAACATTGATCTATTGAAACGTAAATTATCGATTTAAAACTCGAAAATTACGCACGACCATCATTTGGAAATTAATTAGCCTAACAGTATGCAATTTTTGCATCCAAATTTTACTTTCAGAAGATAAATGATAGCCTATTTTATTCTAGTAGTGATCTGACTTTAACACAGCCGATTGCTGACTTAGACAATGAAATTTAAGAAGGTCGCCATTTGATGATGGCCGCAATGTAAAAAGTGTGGGTAAGGTGCACGAAAGAAGGACTTCCACTTCAGCAAATACTGTTTAATTCGGTTGCGATATTTCGAAATTTGAACGTGTGGGGGCATACACACTTGGGGTAGACGGAGACAAACACAGAACTCCGGGTGATCTCATAAGGCTATTTCTATTTTTCATATACTTTATATAATAGCAGGTTTGACATTCATTTTAACTGGAGTGGTTTTGGAAATACTTAGATGATGAAATGTTTCTTGGGAGGGATTCATTAACGTGCCAACAACTCTACTGACATTGGTCTCTCGAACCTAAGGACCCTCAAGTGCAAGCCGACTGAGTTGGGTTTCGAGCTCGCAACCATAAAAACAGGAGCCAAGGCATCTGACATACAGCCAGCCGTGGACGCAAATAGAGGAAGAATAATAAGCCACCAAGAATGTAGGAACTTCACTATGTGTGAGTGGAGATTGAAAACGTGTTGTTCTAGGAAATATGCAAGAACATCCCGGTACGAGTTAAGTGGAAGTAGCTCTCGTGATCACCATACGTGTCTCATAAGTTTTGATCCTCGAGGGAAATTACATATAAATAATGGAACACAGCTGGGAGGAGCGTGCACGAACAATATTACAATCCTTAAGTCAAGCACCTCAGTTTTTGTTGGAGCAGCAGAGTCCGGGGGACTAAAGCTCATAATTGTAATATGTTAGTAAATAATTGTGCTTTCTTTCCATTAATAAATAATCACTTCAATTTTTCCTGGTAAATATACAGACACAAATGGGCACTGAAATTTAGGGTGTCTTGGATTGAAAGGTGTGTTAGTTATTGTTGATGATGAATCATTTAGAGTCTGTGAGAAATTGTAGTCATCGAGCCCAGTTTAACTGTGAGCGGAATCTGTGCAAAAGGGCGTCCTTGCTTTACGGAACTACATCTTTGGAAATAAAATAACGACGTCTGTTCATGAAAATTTACCAAAACTCAAAGAACTTCCTTTATACTCATCTAAAAGTAAACTTTTAAGTAAAACACGGTCAAATGAATTGGCTGATTATCTTCGTTGCATTTAAGTCTCAAAATAATGTATTGATGACTGGCTACGTTAATTTACGTAGTTTTGTATTGGTGCGCGGGCGACCGGCTTTGTAAATTAATGTTTTCTTATTACAGTGCTTCATTCTTGTGAAATTTTCTCCTCTCCGCCGTTCATTAATCGAAATACTACGTGTTAATTACAAACTAAGGTCTTTGTTGAAAGAAATGCAGATAGGTATATTGCTGTTTCGATAATGCTTTCGGTACAGGAAGTGAGGTTTATTAACACTCAGTTACCGCGTGTATTGTCAAGTGTTAGCATGACGCGCGCGGAACTGACAGTGCGATAATCAGTTCAGACGAGTCTGTTGACAATAATAATACGAGTGAAATTGACGATGATAGCAGTGAAAGTAATGACGATGAGGTTGATGGATGGACAAGTAAGTAAAGTTACAAGTATTTATGTTTCATCTTACTTCTCATGCTAGGTGTAGGCCTACTTCAGTTGCCCGGTCCGCAGTAAGGAATAGAGTAGCGTGCGTCGGGACAAAAATTTCATAAGTAATCATAACTTTGTGTTCATTGTCTAAAAGTATCAAAGTGTTACGTTTTTTTTGACCGGCAGTATATAATATGAAGGGTTGAGAATGAAGGAATACTAGAAATTTTGTATTTTTTTTTTCAGGGGATTCAGATGACCTTGCGATGCTGTATGGATGTAGCACTTACTTAGTTAGGAATTCACCAGGTATAGTTCTTGCACTTTACTCGCTAACGTGCGGCTCGCCTTTGAAATCTAGCTGTGCGGATATATTAACATTCCATGGCTGCCTGGAGCCAAGGCTTTCCCAGCGCGAGGCACAGCTTTGTCAACTTTCCACCGTAACCACTGATAGTAAGCAGCGAGACTGGACAGAACTACGTGCACATGTGCAACACTGAACAGTTGATACCTTGTTGAGACACGAGCTAGCGGCCAGGGTGGGACTCTGCAGACCACGTGGAGTGATAGAGGAAGCATTCTATTGGTTAGTAGCGAACAATGGTCATTTTCGGTGCGTGCATTGTCTGCGCCTTACATGTGAGTCGCCGCTCATTAACCAGGAAAGTGAGGGAACCATATCTCAGTAACGCAGCAACATTAAAACGCCAATTCCATTAAATTATTACAGGTTCATGGGATTCATTTTGTTCCACTGAAGGGTTAACTGAAGACACTGCTCACTTGAAGCTCAGCAGAGTTTGGTCATTGTAGTTTTGTCTGAATATGGGGCAGTTGGGTACCTTTAAACTTGTTGGCAGAACTTGTAATTAGTATTGGGCGTCAGGCGAGAGAGTAGCCAATTACCCGCTTGATAGGTTTCTAAACTGGATGGCAGTGCCATCCCTAGCACGATCTTTATACATTGTTCAGAAAATGCATCACGTACAGGGAATATACTAGTCAACACCGCCTCTAGCTCGGAATGCTGTTATATAGCTCGTAAACTGACGATGAATGGTGTGGGTGTGTGTCTAACAGTAGGGCTGAGTATCTCCGTTGGTTACTTGCTGACTATAAGAATCCATTACTGCAGACTACATCTCGTGGCACGCCACCTCTCAGATCCGGGTCCAATTCCCGGCTCTGCCAAAAGGTTAAATTTGTTCTGAGGGCTGAAACAGGGTCCACTCAGCCTCATGAGGCAAATCTGGGAAGAGGTGGGTTCAATATGGTTTTCCGTGGTTTCCACTACTAATGCAGGCAAATGCCGGGATTGTTCCTAACTTAAGGCCACGGCCAACTCATTCCCCATTTTCACCTGAATTACAAATACACACACAACTTTATTTATTTATCGTATGGCATACATGAAAATTATTTATAATTTGATATCAAAGTTAGAAACATCATGAAGTGCCTGTGGTGTCCCTAGGAAGAAGTCGCTGAATTCACCACTGTAAGATGTTTGCGGGCATTCTTGAACTAGGTGCCGAACAGTCTGTCTTTCAGCACCGCACTCGCAACATGATGAGGATTTTTTCCTCCATTTGTACAGGAGATCCCCACATACACCGTGATTGGTCCGGATTCTATTTAATTTTGACCAGGTCTCTATAGGCTGAGTGAACCCTCGCACCTTCTTAGTTACGCATGACAGTACTGAGCTCTCTGGAGGGGTAAACGAATTCCAATCAGAAGACCATCTCTCAGTCAGGTTGAATTTGTTGGTTGCAAGATTCTCCACTGTGCAGATAGGGGGATGTCTTGAACGTAATCGTTTCACATGTAGATCAGCAATGTCTCCATGGATAGGTAGTTCTTTTTTGATCTTTCTATATTCTCTTATCATAATGTTGTATCGCCGCAAATGAGGTGGTTGGATGTGTCTGAGAATAGGAAGCCATTGTGTAGGAGTTGACATAATTGTTCCTGTTATCATGCGCATGGTGTTATTCAATTGTACATCTATTAATCTCACATGCGGACTGTTTATCCACACCGGACCACAATACTCAACAACAGAATAAACTAAACCTAGAGCTGAGCAACGGAGAGTAGTTGCATTGGCACCCTAAGTTGTGCCACATAATTTCCGCAAGATGTTGTTTCTTGTCTTCACACTACTAAAAGCAGTCTATTAGACAACTTATATACACACCCTAGTACCGCGATGTCCAAACCCCTCAAATCAAACACGGACAACAGAACCCAGTACTGTACTTTCGATTACAGCTCACAAGGATACTGTAGAATCAGAAATATTCTCTCCGTCTCCTTGCGTAGTGGCTAGCATTCTTGGCAGTCACCGTGGAGAATCGGGTTCGATTCACAGCTCTGCCATGAAATTGAATTCTGGTCTGAGGGCTGAGGCAAAACTGAGAAGAAGTGGGTTCGATTCCTACCATCCCGGAAATGGTTTTCCGTGGTTTATCACTTCTACTCCAGGAAAATGCCGAGCTGGTACCTAAATGTACGCCACGGCCGCTTCCTACCTAAATCCTACCTCTATTACAAAAACACACACTAGTACAGACATCACAGTGATACAGGTTATCAGACAAATTCTGCACACACCCAAGCAAACGGGACTACATTACCACGATGTCGCAAAGCCTCTAAAAGAATCAACAACAACAGAAATATTCTCACGAAGACGGACAAATTTTAATTTAGGGTCTGATCACAACTCCAATTGGATCCCTAACACTACACAGCATCCACTGATAGCACGTTTGCCATGCCCCCAGAGTCAATGCTAACCCGGACATTATTCTTTCCATAATATATGTTGATGATAATTGGTATTTTAGGGGACCTAACATCGAGGTCATTGGTCCCTAATGGTTAGGGTGAAAATGAAAAATGATGAAATGAACACGAGAACCAAAATTAACTACAATGTAGAACCAACCCTACGGGCCTGAAGAAGAAAATTGCAAAAAAATTATGAGGTAATTAAAAGACAGGGAAAATAAATGCCTTCAGCCCTCGAATAATGTGAGTTGAAGAACGGAGATGTAAGTAGAGCCATGAAAGGCAAATAGGAAATGGAAGGAGAAGAGGGTACACTTCAAAGTCAATGAAAAAAAAAGGATATATGGACTCAGCTCAATAATCCCTCGGGGTCACCAACTTTCGACTCCACCAGTCGTTAACCTTGAGGGTGTATCACTATCCAGGGTGCATCGTAAGTGGTGGCTACACACACCCGGCCTCCTTCAGGGCCGTGTGCAGAAGGCAGGAGATGCCTGGAAGAGAAAGAAGAGCGAAATTTGAGGGCATCAAGAAAGATGAGATAGTTAGTTATTGATGTTTTAAGGGGCGGAACTACTAGGTCATCAGCGCCTAAAGATGAGATACCTGTCACTTAAGGTGGGAAAGTGAAAGACTCCCTAGGCTTCAGATACCAAAACTCTGTCGGAGTTGGAAGAGAACAAGAGTTGACCAAGGGATGTCGACAGGAAAGATATCAGAGAGGAGCCTGGCACAAGTAATTGGAAGGAATGCCGGACTCCGCTGGGGCCCCCTGGTCGCCAACCCACTAGTTGTGAGCCCCTATGGGGTTCATAATGGGGAGGTGACGCTGTGTTATAGGAACAGCGTCTCCACCTACAGACTGTCTGCGTGGCTTAGCGGTAACGTTCTCGCCTGCTGTCCCAAGCTTGCTGGATTGAATTCTGGTGCACCCTGAGGTTGCTCAAATGCGAGGGATTCGTGTCGGTAGATTTATTGGCACGTTAAAGATACCCTTCGAGGCAAAATTCCGGCACCCCATAATATTATTATTATTATTATTATTATTATTATTATTATTATTATTATTATTATTAATATTATTATTATTATTATTATTATTATTATTATTATTATTATTTCGAATAACTCATTTGTAGGGTACGATGAATCAACGTTGGCTATTGTCCATTGTATTCAAATTCCGTTGTTTCCAAATTTCCTTCATCCTTCTAGAGTGACGATCTTTCTCCTTCTGAGTCCACTTTCTGCCAGTTGTTTGTTTCTTCCTTTCTTGAAATTTTCCCTTTTGAATAGCTTCTCTGAAGAGTGATCTGTTTGCTATTGTGTCTGTCTGAATTTTGGCGTTTGTCAAATCTTTGTCAATTTCAATGAACCATGTGGGTTTGGATTTGTAACTAGTCAGTAAGTTGAAGATCTGTTTAGTTAGTCTACTATTTTCTATTCTATAGATGTGCCCAAAAAACTGTAACCTTCTCTTTCTCATTACATCAGTTAATTTTTCACATGTCAAATATAACTCTCTATTTGGTCGCAACCTATATTCTGCGTTATTATTTCGTTTAGATCCCAGTATTTTTCTCAGAATTCGTCTTTCAGTCTTCTCTAATGTGTCTAAATCACCAAATCTTCTTAATTTAAGTGTTTCTGCTGCATACAGAGTTTCAGGTCTGACCACTGTTTGATAATCCCTTAATTTAGTGTACCAGGATAGGTTTTTTTATTATATATATTTTTTGTCATATGAAAACACCCTTGAAATTTATGTATACGCGTTTCCATTGCTGTCTTTTCCTGTGAGTCATTCATTATCCACTCTCCTAGGTATTTAAAGGAATTTGTTGTACATACTGAACCGTCATGAACTGTGATACTTTTGGGGGCATCGGTGATGTTTGTCGTGAACTTAGTTTTTTCAAATGATATTTGTAGTCCGACTGCCTGTTTTTGCAACTCTCTAATTTGTTCTTGGGCAGTATCCAGTGAGTCAGTAAGTATTGCAATGTCATCCGCAAAAGCTAAACAATCTACAGTGATTTTATTTGGATGTCTTCCTAGTTGAATGCCTTTAGTATTGATGGCTTTCCTCCACTCTCGAATTACCTTTTCCAATGCACAATTGAAAAGCAAAGGTGACAGACCATCTCCTTGTCTTACACCTGACTTTATTTTGAAAGATTTTGAAAGTTCCCCTCTAAATTTAACTTTGGAAGTTGTGTTCGTTAGTGTTGCTTGAATTATTTCAGTTGTCTTGTTATCAAGTCCAAATTCCTTCAGAATGTTAATAAGTGCCTTTCTGTCAATGGAGTCATAGGCTTTTTCAAAATCCACAAAAGTAACTACATATTTCAAATTCCTGATTTTCCTCATGTCTAATATGTTCTTAAAATTTAGTATTTGCTCCATACATGATCGTCCCTTCCTAAATCCTGCCTGATACTCTCCCAATTGTGGGTCGAGTATTTTATCTGCTCTTTTTAAAAGTGATTTGGATAAGATCTTGTAGGTCACTAGCAGGAGGGAGATTCCCCTGTAATTATTATATAATATCGTATGGCCACGGGTGTCGGGTGCAATCTTTGTTATTTGACACCCAGAGGGTAGCTTGCATGTCAAATTTCGTTGTTTCTGAAGCACTGTGAAAGTCAAGGAGGTTAGATATCCAAGCTGCTTGAACACTATAGCGCTTTCTACTAGAGAAATGAGGAACTTTGTGTTGGCGGAACACTCCCGAGATTAATTTTGTCATTTGGAACACGCCCTACTGCATTCAAATGCGTTATTTGACTTGGCAACATCGTAAGACATGGTGTCGTAAATTTTTGCCGCCTTTCAAAAAAAAAAAAAACACGGCCAGGAGCGAACCTGCAAGCTTGGGGTTTAGTAGACCGATACGTTAACCACTCACCCACCGTGGCAAGCTATTATTATTATTATTATTATTATTATTATTATTATTAGTATTATTCTCTACCTATAGAGCTACGAGGTCCCATATGTAACACCTAGTTTGTTAAACTTATTTACTAGCACCCTTAATTTGAACACAACAACAAGGGGAGCTGTGAATTAATGGCAAGTTCACATTCTACGCGAACAAGTAACAAACGTTCAGGAGAGATATAGAGCATCCTTGGAGTTGATATAAATGAGGCGCCCTGTTCCTCCGGTGCTGATCAGGTGAGAAGCAATACGCGCCCGCCTCTGGGAATTTGGAATGCTACCCCAGATAGTCATAAACCCACGTGTGTACGAAGCGCCTGAGGCATTATTGTTCTCTTTGCAGTTGGCGGATGAAAGGGAAAGCAAATGGTTACTTGCTCATTTCTCTTTATCGCTCAGTGCGCGTGTGGAATTCTTATCACACGTGGAAATACGGCATAAACATTTCAGACCTTCCTTGCACAGATATCGATAGATCTGAATGAAAAGTTCACTGCTCAAACTTTGTGTCTTTTTACTCTTTCAGCTCATAATTGCGATCCCTATATCCGCGATAGACAGTGCTGGCAAGCTAAGCGTAGTACAGTACTGCAGTTTGAATCTGGGTCATGGAGATTTTTTGTGGCCGTGTGGGGTGCATTCCCTTTGAGTTTTGTAAGTGCACTTATTCACACCCCATAAATGTATCTTTTCGCATACTATGACCACTTTCACAATTTAAAGATTAAAATAATTATAGCCTATATGTACGCAAATTGAGAGCCTCTGTGGCTTACGCGGCAGCACGCCGGCCTCTCACCGCTGGGTCCGTGGTTCAAATCCCGTTTACTCCATGTGAGATCTGGGATGGATAAAACGGAGACAGACAGGTTTTTCTCCGGGTACTCCGGTTTTCCCTGTCAAAATGTCATTCCAGCAACACTCTCCACTATCATTTCATTTCATCTGTCATTCATTTACTCATTGCCCCAGAGGAGTGCGTCAGGCCTCGGCAGCCGGCACAGTTCATATCCTCGCCGCTAGATGATGGGGTCATCATTCATTCCATTCCAGACCCGGTCGGTGACTGGAAGCAGGCTGTGGATTTTCATTTTCATGTACTCAAATTACGTACACTGGTACTATGACAGACCACCTCATGGTATAGCGGCTTTCATGGTTGGCTGTCACCTCGGAGGTCCGAGTTCGATTCCCGGCTCTGCTAATGAGGGTTGGAATGGGGTGCACTCAGCTTCGTGAGGCAAACATGAGAAGAAGAGGGTTCAATTCCAACCTGAGCCATCCTAGAAGTGGTTTTCCGTGGTTTCCCCACTTCTACTCCAGGAAAATGCTGGGACGGTTCGTAACTTAAGGAAACGGCTCACCTCCTTCCCAACCCTATCCCCAATTTACAATTACACACACACTTGTACAATTCTATGCCCAATATAGCGGGTTCAAACCCGACCGAAGCCGTCGGATTTTTTAAGAGCTTTTCATTGCGTTTGGATGGTTAAATCGCGGGAAAAGTCTATTTAAAAGTATAAATTTCGCCTGGCAGCCATGTTCGTTTTGTAGATAACAGGTTTTTTTATAGTCTCCTAGATGACCTTTTCGTAGTGCCGTTTATCACCGTACAAAATTTCAGGGTGATATCTGTAATAGTTTTGGAGACATAAAATGTCGGTGAAGTATTTCGCACAGCCGCCATCTTAAGATTATGTCAACAATTGAACTAAAATAGATGGCATTGTATTACAATGTGCATAAACATTTGCTGTACCATGTTTCAGTGCGTTTGGATGGTTAAATCGCGAGGAAAGTCTATTTAAAAGTTTCAAATTCGCTTGACCGCCATGTTCGTTTTGTAGTCAACAGGTTTTTGAAGGTCTCATTGGTGAACTTTTGGTAGTGCCCTTTATCACCATACAAAATTTCAGGGTGATATCAGTAATAGTATTGGAGATATAGAATGCCGGTGAAATATTTCGCACAGCCACCATGTTGGATTGGTGAGACGTAATAAAATTTGAAGAGCACGGTCGGGGTCGGCTAAAATAGTACTATGATCTTACCGAGTTTCATTGAAATCGCTCCAGCCGTTTAGAGGTTATTAGGGGCACACACACACACGAATCACACACGCACACACAGACACACGGACAAAAGGTGATCTCATAAGCCTTTTTTTTTTTCATAAAATGAAAATAGGCTAAAGAGTAATGGGTGTTCTGCCTGAAGGCAGGTCCGTGCCTCCGAAGAGGCTACCCACAGCTGAAGTTTACTTGCGGTAGGGTGGCCAGGGTCTTTCTGCTCCCCCTTATGTTGCCAACAGCGCGCAGTACCTAGAGCTGGCATACCATCCAAGTTACGACCACGCCCAATGCTGCTTAACTTCGGAGTTCTCATGGGATCCGGTGTTTATACATGGCTTATGTAATGTATTTTTTTAGTCAATTTACCCTCTAGGTTGGTGGTTCCCACGGACTCAGCGAGGGAACTCACCACTACCGCCTCTATGGGCAGTGTCCTGGAGCTTGGAACATCTGGTCGGATGGATACAACTGGGGAGGTGTGATCAGCACTTCGCCCAGGCGGCCTCACCTGCAAAGCGAACAGGGGCCTCATGAGGGATGGGAAGGGATGGAAGATTGGGATGGATAGGCTAGGAAGAGGGAAGGAGGCGGCCGTGGCCTTACAGTAGGTACCATCCCGGCATTTGCCCGAAGACGAAGTGGGAAACCACGGAAAACCACTTCGAGGATGGCTGAGGTGGGAATCGAATCCCCTCTACTCATTTGGACCACCCGAGGCTGAGTAGACCCCGTTCCAGTCCTCATACCACTTTTCAAATTTCGTGGCAGAGCCGGGAATCGAACCCAGGACCTCCGGGGCGGCAGCTAACCATGCTGACCGCTACGCTACGGAGGCGACCTTATTTAATGTAAAGCTTGTTAATGTTGAGTATATCTTTATTTTGTATCGCATAGTGTTATTTGCTTAGGAATATATCACGTGAATCATTCTAGCTTTAATGGACTTGGAGAATGATATATTAGTTACAGTTATATTGCAGCAAACTACTTTGTACGCTTTCAAGTGGCACGATCTAGCTCGAATATTTTACAAGGTGGATATCCGGTCACTCACTCTTCAAGCTCTTACTTTTACATCACTGTTATAAATATTGACAATCAGTAGTGTAGCCGAGCAGATTGAGTTACAACCAGGATGGGTAGCTGCAAATTATGAGTTCTGAGATCTGAGTCCCAATTACAGCGACGATCCTAAATATCAAATATCTGTTAACAAGAATGATCAATTTTCAAACAGGGGACCTGGAACAATAAAAAATTACCTGACACCTAGTATTGTTCCAGGTCCCCTGTTTGGAAATTGATCAACGACGATGGGCCCACGATTCGAAATTTTGTACATAGTTAAATTCTTTCAGCATTTTATATTAATTTGTTTTAATCATCATGACGATGTAAAAATTTTAACAAATTGTTATTGAGAGACAAAACATTTGACTGTTTTAGGAGAATTTTAGTGTGTTTAACTGAGGAAGGCTCACAGAGCCGAAACTTGTCTCAAAGTGAAGGCTATATTGATAACGAAAGTAGGCTATATATTAAAAAAAAATTGTATTGTAAAGTGGATATTTGTGTAAAATATCATAATTAATACGGAAAAACTTGGAATAATGATCAATGTCATAGATATTCTTAAAGATCAGTACCAAGAAAATTTTAGCTTTGATGAAGAATACTCAACAATGTAAGTTTATTTGAATGAATATAAAAATAGCAAACTGAGCCAAAAACTAAATGCACACTGAAATTAATAATGTTACGGTATCAAAACAATACTTAGTGTACAAAAGGATAATTTGGTAATAAGTTGTCTTTGAATCAATATTAAAAATGGGTTCATTATTCCGTGAGTAAACGGGAGGGAGGTCAATGACCTGCTATTGCCGAGTCCTCGGGTCCTGCACTGTGTGATGCGGTAGACTACGTTGTATAACGGTTCGCCATCAATTCTTTATCAAATTAGCCTACTTTGTTCAATTTTACCAAATAGAAATACATAGCAGACCTACTTTAAAATGAGAAATGAAATATATTATTTCATGACTTTTTTTTTCTAAAAGCTTTCCCGGGCCGCCAGTTGGAAACTATTGTCCATATGAGTGGTGGGGAGCCGGAGCGCTGGAGAAGACACCCCTCACTAACGGCGTTGAGTTCAAGACGATTGGATGCACTGATTTTAAGTATTAACACGTGATGTCGATAGCCCGGCGGATGACGAGTAACGGTCGCTGGAGCTCCCACCACTGAAACCTGCTTGGAAATCAGTCTGCTCAGAACGATCAGCTTGACCTTGAAGCCTCGCCACATACCGTCCATACTCTAACTGTGGGGATTCCAGATTCTTTTTCCACACTTCTTTGAAGAAAATGCTTGGATTATTCTTTATTTCAAGTCTCAGGGCACTCAACTACACCCATGTGTACAGTCGCCCCAGGTTATCAGACAATAAACACCAAAGTACATGTGGCCGATGACGAAATTTTCACAGCTCATAAAATGAATCAACAACAACTATTATCGTTGATTAATGACGTGTTTCTATGTTTTGTGTACAGTATTTGATTTGGTGGTCAGTCGGTAGTGTACCCTACTTTCTTATTCATCTATGTAAAAATGCACTCGTAATTCCATCAAGAGAGTTTCAATATCGTGTTAGACAGAAACTTAATTACTGTTGTTCGCTTCAACTAGTAATTAACTTTTCATTTCATAAAGAGATCTCCCTAATCTGCTTCCAGTTGATTACCTTCAAATTTAATTGCTGATTGCAAATTTTGGTTAGTACAGAAGGAATTTATGCAAATTTAAATACACTGTTCATGATCTAGTTAAACGAGTACCCCTTTTATGGCCATCTTGTGATACACGAGCATCAAACCCAAAGGCAAAAATAATGGGTTTGACCAGGGGTCTCCAAACTACGGCCTGAGAGCATTATCAATCCGGCCAGCCATAGCTTATTTTGATTACATATGGAAATAAGTCGTAAAAATTATAACAACCAGATGTTCTGATTTAACGACCACTCTATATCTACCCCTTATTAATCCCGTTTCCTACGGGGTCGGGGTTGAAATGCTATGAACACGTCGCTCATAGTCCAGTGTTTCCCAAACCTTTTTTTGTGTGTGTATCACTTTAAGAGATGAGAATCTCTCGCGTACCACTTGATGGTTGGGAGATATAGTAACTATAACCCACCACCACCACTACGTAACAGACCAAAATACGGATTGTAAATTCTGTTTGTTAGAGTTAGACTGTTGGAATAAACGTTCAAATAATAAAAAGAGTGTCGAGTGTTTTTTTTTTTTTTGTATTTAGTCAATTTACCCTCTAGGTTGGTGGTTGCCCGTGGACTCAGCGAGAGAACTCACCACTACCGCCTCGATGGGCAGTGTCCTGGAGCTTGGAACATCTGGTCGGGATGGATACAACTGGGGAGGTGTGATCAGCACTTCGCCCAGGCGGCCTCACATGCAAAGCGAACAGGGGCCTCATGAGGGATGGGAAGGGAGGGGAAGATTGGGATGGATAGGCTAGGAAGAGGGAAGGAGGCGGCCATGGCCTTACAGTAGGTACCATCCCGGCATTTGCCCGAATACGAAGTGAGAAACCACGGAAAACCACTTCGAGGATGGTTGAGGTGGGAATCGAACCCCCCTCTACTCATTTTGACCACCCGAGGCTGAGTAGACCCCGTTCCAGTCCTCATACCACTTTTCAAATTTCGTGGCAGAGCCGGGAATCGAACCCAGGACCTCCGGGGTGGCAGCTAACCATGCTGACCGCTACGCTACGGAGGCAACCCAGTATTTTATTATTTAAGACAATAAGTATTCAATTCAAACATTCAGAAATGACACTGTACAAATAATATTAATAAAATAACTCTTAATAATTAAACATAAAAACCAAAGTCCAACTAACAACTTCAATGTGAAGGGTGAGCTTGAAGATTAGAAGCCAACTTAGGAATGTCTGGTTTAAGATTGCTGAGTCTCAAACGAAGATCGTTTTCCACTGTAAGGAGCCTATTCCGGTATTTATTCTTGAGATAAACGAGTGAAGAAAATGCAGTCTCACACAAGTACGAAGTAGTGAAATGCAGTAAAAATCTAACTGCTTTGTCGGCTATGTCTGCATAGTCTGCACGCCTCTCAACCCAAAAGTTCACATGAGCCATTTTTGAAAAAGTTTGCCTTAGTTCTGAATCACAATTGAATTCATAAAGCCTTAAAAGTGGCTTCGGTGGCGTAGTTGGTAGCATGCTGACCTTCTATGCCCAAGATAGTGGGTTCAAACCCGGCCGAAGCCGTCGGATTTTTTAAGAGCGTTAAAAATCCCTCAGTATGTCTTCCTGCGGAGGGGAAGTAAAGCCGTCGGTCCCATGTCATAGATTTATGGCATGTTAAAGAACCTTCCACTAATTACACCTGTGTGAAGCAAAATTGTATAGGTTAGGAATGTAAACAACGCTCTTAGGTTTCTACGTTCGTTGCCAAGAGCCGACTGCGGTGGCGTCTAGTAGTCTAGTTCTTAACTAGGCCTAGTAGTCGTTGACGGTGGCGTTTGGCGGCAAAAGTAGGAACTATTTGAAAAATTCAAAGTTGCAGTTATTACTTGAATTTTAAAAAAGCAGACACATACACTAATACAGCCATCACATTTAACACCGGTTATCAGACAGATTCAACACACACCCAAAGTACACGGGGCTACATGACCGCGTTGTCGCAGCCCCTAAACTAAAGAACCAACCAACCAAAGCCTTAAAGTCCTACGGAAACATATCAAAATGTTTCATATTTTTAAATTTTGTATTTTATATTTTTCGGAGCATCACCGCGTACCACTAGTGGTATGCAAGTTCAATTTCAAGTAGGTCAAACTTTGACTACCAGACGCCACTGTCACTAGCCTAGCGGCGAACGTTGGAACTTGATAGAGCGTTGCCTAACTAGCCAAATATCACCTACAAATTTTGCCACACACCACCAATTGCAGTGGTAGGTTCTATTACATGCCATAAATCTATGACATGGGCCCGTCAGCTTTACTTCCCCTCCGAAGGTAGGCACACTGAAGGATTTAAACGCTTTTAAAAATCCGACGACTTTGGCTACTTTTGAACCCATTACCTTGGGCATTTCAGAATGTTACCAACTACGCCATCGAAGCCGATAATTAAGAAACACAATAACTAACATATAAGGCTATATGGAAATTGAACATTTTAAATATAATGATATGACTTACTTGACTTAATTCCTGTTCATAATTAAGTACAAATTTTTCGGTCTTGTAGGCCGTGGTCCAGACAGGATATCTCCCGACGTTTCACCGGAAACTTCGTCCGGCATTATCAAGGGTTCCGCTCCTTTCCTTGGTCAGCAGTGGAATGAGGAAGAGGCTTGCAATAATGGGTAACGGTTTGTAGTGGGGTATTGTTGTTTGAATATGACTGTTGGCTGGGTGGATCTTGGCGATGAACCAACGGCTGGAAGGTAGTTTTGGAGCTTCAAATTAGCATGGTGAGGATCCCGGCCCTTAGGAACACCAAGGCCAAGATATCACGCACACGTCAACCTGAAGAACCTTCCCGCTACAGCCCGGCAGTCGCCCAGGGAACACCTGACCCTGGGCTACAGCCCGGCAGTCGCCCAGGGAACACCTGACCCTTACAAGCTCGGTCGCCTAAGCCAGAGCACGCACCGCACCCCGCAACATGTACGCGAGACCAGACGATCCAGCCGGAATGCGAAGAGAACGCTCGGCTCACCATGCTAATTTCAAGCTCCAAAACTACAAACCATTACCCATTATTTCAAGCATCTTCCTCATTCCACTGCTGACCAAGGAAAGAAGCGGAACCCTTGATAATGCCGGACGCAGTTTCCAGTGAAACTTCGGGAGATATCCTGTCTGGACCACGGCCTACAAGCCCGAAAAACTTGTACTTAATTCTGAACGCCGGCCGTGAAAGCCTAAGCTGTTATATTAATTCCTGTTGTTCCCCGTGAAACGTAGGGCATCAACAAAGCATCACCATCTGATCCTATTTACTGCCAACCTCTTCACCTAGCTCCAGGTCATGCCTTGTTTCTATGTGTACTGATCTTCACCAAGTTTGTTCGGGTCTCCCTCTCTTCCTTGTACCCTGCGGGTTCCAATCCAATGCCTCTCTTTCAATGGCTTTATTTCCCTTTCTCAGTGTATGCCCGATCCATTTCCATTTCCGCCTTTTGATTTGTGTGGCCATCTCAATTTCCGCAGTCTTTCTCCAAAGTTCAAGGTTGGAGATTACTTCCGGCCAGTAGATGTTGAGAATATTCCGTAAACAGTGATTGACAAAGGTCTGCAACATGGCGGTAATGACTTTAGTCACTTTTCAATCTCAGACCCATGTAATACAAAGGACTTGATATTACTTCGGAAAATGCTGAATTTGGTCCTTACAGATATTAAGTTGTTCTTCCACACCGGAAAGAGCCAAACAAATTGATGATATAAGAATTATCCTGAAACCTTACAGAAAGTGGCATACATAGGTAATTCACCTAATGAATGTAATGAAAATGAAAATCCACAGCCTGCTTCCAGTCTCCGACCGGGTCAGGAATGGAATGAATGAAGCCCCCATCTAGCGGCGAGGATATGAACTGTGCCGGCTGCCGAGGCCTGACGCACTCCTCTGGGGCAATGATTAAATGAATGACAGATGAAATGAAATGATAGTGGAGAGTGTTGCTGGAATGAAATGTTGACAGGGAAAACCGGAGTACCCGGAGAAAAACCTGTCTGCCTCCGTTTTGTCCAGCACAGTTCTCACATGGAGCGACCGGGATTTGAACCACAGGCCCAGCGGTGAGAGGCCGGCGTGCTGCCGCCTAAGCCACGGAGGCTTCAATGAATGTAATCATTATTATTATTATTATTATTATTATTATTATTATTATTATTCTTTCTCCGATTCGGCCAACTAGGGACCACGTCAGATCAACTGTATCTTCTTCCGAGCTCTAACTACCGCCCAGTGTTCCCGCATTCGTCTCCGGTGTTGTTCTTTTCTCCCTTGGGACCACGTCTTCCCTGTCTTCAACTTCGGCTTTTCCTGGAAACCTTTGTGCATACGTAGTTTTTCCTGAAGGTGAACACGCTCCTGGATATCTTAAGGGGAAATTTCCATTTCACGTAGACCTTTCTCAACTTCCCTAAACCATGCCCCTTTGGTTTTCTTATCTTGAAAGTACGTCAATATCCGTTTTGATATCCTGCCCTGGTTCATTCGTGTCACGTGGCTATAAAAGGCAATCCTTCTTTTTCGAATCGTGTCACTGATCCTCTCCACGTGGTTGTGACGTCTTCTGTACTCGCTGATTTCTTTGATGGGACCCAGGATTTTCCTCAAAATCTTCCTTTCTTTAGCCTCTAGTTTTTCCATTAGACTTAGAGTCTCAGAAGCGTACTTATTATTATTAGTATTATTATTATTATGTATCTGTAACTTTCCACTGACTATTTTTTATAGTTGTGGATCAAGTTTACTAGTGGAAATTATCAGCAGCGATTTCTTCAAATATTCATCAGTTAATTTGTATCCGTAATTATATTTTGGTCATCTCATTTTAGAGAATGTTTTTTCACACAAATAAGTGGTGCCGAAAGCTGATAAAAAGCCACGAGCAAAGTATGCACCTGATCAAACTGTGTGACTGGAACATTCTTATAAAATTCCAGCAATGATGGCTTTAAATATTTTCCTATAAATATATCACTACACTGCAAATCACCCCGCGCACTACGCCATAGATATCTCTCTCTCGTCCCGAACCGAAAATTTGCGCGTAATTTTAAAATATAGTTTGTTGGTACCTTGAGCTTGGCCCTTTTTTTTATTAGTTGAGGAGTCAGCTCAGCAGAAAAACTTTGGCTCCAATTTCTCGCCAAAATCTGTTTCTTAATATAAAATTAGCCTACCTTTATTCCAGAAATTATCAGGATACAAAGCTGAAAGTTTGTTAGCAATTTTTTTCACATATTTTAACAACAGTTTTTCAAAATTTACCTAAGTTTATTTTTAAATCTGTAAGTGTTCCAGAAAATGCTATTCAAATTCTTCTTCTTCTTTCCTAGCGTATTTCCCGCGTTGGTGCACGGTCCGCTTGCTTGGTTGTTGTTCGCCTCTCCTTTCTGAAGGTACTCATCGACACTACTGAAGACAAGTTATCTTATTTCTTGAAATTGATATCACTGATTCCAAGAAAATAAACTAGTGGATTTTTGCCAAAAAAGAAAAATTAAATATATTTGGGGGGTCTTTTTCAAAGATTAATCACAAAAGTAAGGTGCATTTTTAGGACGCGATATCTTTGCTCTTTTTCAACTTAATTGAGCCATTGTTGTTGAAAATTGATCTGCTGTATGTTCAGAATGTTGTATAGCAGAATAGTTTTGGTATCATTGATTGAGGAAAATATATTAGCTTTGTTTTACAATTTACGTTTTTTGATTGAAAAATAAATTAATTGTGGGGGGCGCGACCCTTAATTTCAATTTAACAGCTTCATTCTGCTTTACAACATAGCTGCATTATTTGTCTATGTTTTAGTTTTTAAATGAAACTAATATCTGCATTCTAAGTGGGCATTTTAACTGCCCAAGTCGAGACAAATATTGAAAAAATTAAGTGAGAGAAATCGTAACTTAAAGTTGAGGTACACATTTATAGTAAAGAGTCTTACTTTTCAACTCTTAAAAACTGCCTTTTCTTTGGATTTTAGGTCAATCTTGTGCATTCTCCGACCCGTGAGTATCTCCTACATAGTTTTAGTTCTGGAGTAGACTGTTTCAAAGCCAGATTAATGTGTGCTTATCTGCTGCACCTATGCGTCAAAGTGACAGCTGCTGAAAAGCGTGCACACCGATCATTAAAGTGAATATAAAAAAGCTAAACAACAATAAAACTAGTATAAACTATATATTTTTGGAAACTAGAGAGGACATATTATCGAATGAGACAACAAAAAATCGAAAATGTTCTTGAAAATGACTAATGGAAGGGTTGATGAGCACCTAGGGCAACTTCAGGTTTGAGACCGCACACCGTAGGTCTTCACTGATTCTATCCAGCGATCATTTATTTGGGCACCCATGGGATCGATGCCCTCCTGGATCTATCGGAGAGCTGTTTTTATCACAGAGTTCTCATCACTTCTAGTGACATTCCCATACCAGCGAAGATTTGCTTCCCTCATTTTGTCTTTAATTGTTGCAACTCCAATTTGCTTCCTTACGTGTTCATTTCTGAGATGGTCAAGTCTTGTAATACCCATGGACCAACGCAACATTTTCATTTTCTTACCATGGAGGGCTTGTTGGTGTTTGGTTGAAGCTGGCCAACATTCTGTGCCATAGAGTGCCACTGGCCTTATCATGATCTTGTAAACTTTTCCTTCCAGGTGGATAGGTATTTTCTTATCCAGTGACTTGGCACCATTTCAGCCTCGCAGCATTTACTCGTGCTCGGGCATCGAGAATGGTTTCGCCATCCGAAGTGGTGAGAGAACCAAGGTACTTACATTTAGTGGTTTTATTGAGTTGATGGTCTTCAATATTAATGGTACCATTGGTCTGTGTACCACATTGTAGATATTCGGTTTTTCCCATGTTGAGTTTTAAACCATTTTTTCCCAAACGATCTTTCCAGCACATAACACGATTCTCGAGATTTTCACGAGTTTGATCGGCGAGAAATAATGTACATCATCAGCTATTCAAATTACGCCATTTTAAAATATTATTAAATAATTTAAAAAATATTTATTTTCTGTATGTGCTCAAGTAAGGAGAGTGCTTCAAGGAACATCCCAAAAAATCAATTATATAATAAATAGTTTCTGAAAGAAAGGTAAATAAATTTTTGAAAATTAACAATGACAGTATAGAACATTCCGGAGCAATTTAACTGTGTTATGAGAGACGGACGACCTTGCTGCTTTGCCCCTTAACCCTTTTAGTGCCAGGGGACCGATATATTGACCTATGGAGGTTTTGCTAAAAATGCTACTGGCTAATCTAACGGCCCTGTTTTTATAAAATGTGTATTAATATTTCCGGCCACGCAGTACTGTCACTATTGTGACCAAGACAACGCGAGAATCGTTCTCACCGGATATATCGATGTGTTTCAGTTTCGTGATTAACAGGATTCGTAATAAGTATCGTAATCTTTGTGTCAGCTGACTTCCCGCAAATTTTATCTTTTGAAGTAGTATTTGTACACGTTCGTGCTCGGCGCTAATTAAGATACGTGTAAATAAATATGTGTAGCTCTTTCAAGGAAGAGGATATAGATAATATTCTTAATGCTAAGTGCTGATTACATTTTTGACTAATGAGAATGACTAAGAAATATTTCCCATTAAATTTGAAAAATAAAATATTTCTTGATATATTTTTCATAAAACAAAATATTCAGCAACTGATAGACTACGTTTAAAATATATTTACCTGCTCCCGGAAATATTTGTAATTTTACGAAACTTAGCATTTATTTAGGTTAAAAGAACAATAATAATTACTAGAATGTTTTTCTACGACCACAATGATGGCTAAGGTGGTTTTCCATAGTTAGTTAGTTAGTTAGTTAGTTAGTTATTGTTGTTTTAAGGGGCGCAACTTCGAGGTCTTAACACAGATTAAAGAATACAAATTTTGAATTGAATTTAAAATTTTGAGGTGGACATCTAAATTTTAAAAAGACCAAAAAATTAATAAAACAAAAATCAAATAATTAAATAAAAATAAAAATTATAAAAATAAACAAAAATTACGGAAAAACAAAAACATTATCATTCAAAAACGAACAAGTCGTATAGGTGGTTTTCCATACACACACAAGTACATGGGGCTAATGACCACAATTACCGAGCCCCTTAATGAAACGAGAACAAAACAGAATTATTCAGTTGCCTTTTGAAACGTCCCTTTTTATATTCCACTGTGTGTAGCTACGGTGTGGTCAATGAATCAGCACTAAATGGAAGTAAATTAAACTACCAAATTATTATTAATATTATTATTAAATTGTTACGTATGCCAAATACAATATATTTACTTTTATCTCGTTGCATTACAGTCAGTCCGTTAGCAAATATCATAATTACTATCAGACCAGCTCTGTGTAAACCATGTATAATTGAAGTAGAGTATTTGCCTTAGGCGCTATACATCACCAGGAAAACAATGGAGTACTCACAGTTATGAACCCAAAAGGCACACAAACAATACAGCGCTCGCACACACATCACCAACATTTGCATGAGTGATCGCCTTTACGACCTAACCGGGATAGCTCAATGCGTTAACGCACAAGCCCTTGCCGCTAGGAATTGTCTGGACTCGGGAGGAGAGTGGGTCCGAATTCCACGTTTGTATCGACCTTCATTAACCCTAGAACGATATCGCTAATTGCAACGTTGTTATCGCTAGCGCTTCGCATCCGCGACACTACGTTTCTAGAAATTGATAATAAATACCACTTACATCAGCTTTTGGCTGTCTCCTTTTTTCGATTTTGGCTATTTTTTATTTATTGATTTATTTGGAATTAATGAGCTGGTTTTCAATAATTCTGAGTTACCGGTATTGTTAATGTTTTCTTTTTGGACTTTCACGTTCAATTTTTTTTTCAGTTTGATTAATTTTTATTTTTTGTATCTTTTCAGATTTTAGGTATTTTATTTATTTTTCAACTTTTGGGAGCTTTATTGACAAATGTTGACTTTTTTATTTAGTTTTATGGATTTTGACTAATTTTAATGTGTTTTTTTTTACTCATTAACTTAGTATTTTAGGACTGCCAAACACTGGTGGGGTTTAGACAAAACAGAGAAGAGGAGGATGCAGAAGTTTATCCCGTTTTCGTCACGGACACGAGCCCTACCATTCTACGGTTAAAGTGGGTTTCCATAGTTTCCTATTTTCAACTCAGGCCAAATTTTTTGCCTACTTTTCACTTTTTGCAAAAATGAGGAGAAAGTAGACTTATGAGATCGATCCAGGAAAATGTGTATCTGTCTGTCCTTCTGTCTGTCTGTCTGTCTGTCCTTCTGTCTGTCTGGCTGTGTGTGTTACCCCCCTATCAACTCCTAAACGGCTGCAGCAATCGAAACCAAATTTAGTATGAGTAAAGATGTCTACAGGAATATCTCAAGCCCATATTTGAAAACGATGTCAGTGTTACCAACTGCTGAAAAAACGCAATAGAAATTTGAGCTCCATGATGGATATCATGCAAGGTATGCATGGGAGCTATTCCAAAGTTGGCACACATGTAGATAATACTATTTCAGTTTAATTTCCAGGAGGCCATACATGACAGTGTTGCCAAAACAATGTTAAGCCTTCTGATAAGTCCAATTTTTATATGCATATAACTTCTACACTATCAATTGGATTTCAACCAAATGTTGTATGTAATATGTGTACATAAACACATATGACTGAGCGTATTCTTAAGAGCCACCAGTGCTGCCAACTGTTAATAATTGCTCTCTCTATTTTTTATCCAAATGCCAACATAGTATTAAGTATGCAAGCCGACAGCTTTAAACTATGCACACGTATTGTACCTGACATTTTAGATTAATTTGGAGTAACTTATAAACTTCAGTTCTACCAACATGATTCTAAGCCTGCTGATAGGTCAATGTTTAAATACATATAACTTCTATACTATCACTTGGATTTCAACCAAATTTCTTATGTGCTATGTGTAATATAACAGATATGACTATAAGTATTCTTAAGGGCAATCAGGGCTGCCGACTGTTAATAAATGCTATCTATATTTTTTTACCCTAATATCAATATATCAGAAAGTATGCAAGCCAACAGCTCTATACTTTGCACACGTATAGCACATGACACTCTAGATTAATTTGGAGTAATTAATATAAGTCAGTGCTGCCAACATGATTCTATGCTTGCTGATTGGTCCAATTTTAAAATACATGTAACTCCTATGCTAACAAATGGATTTCATCCAAAATTGGCACAACAAGATATCATAATATTTCCGATTATTTCTAACCAGCACACGCATGACATTGTTGCCAACATGCTTTTACGCGTGCTGATAGATCAAATGTCTAACTGTATGCAACGTACATTGGACTTCAACCAAATTTTGTATTCTGTAGGTCTACCTTAAGAGATGGAACTAAGAATATATTCAGTCACCAGGGCTGTCAACTGCAGTGCTCTATTACGCTACATCATACCAGGAATGAAATTGAAAATCCACAGCCTGCTTCCAGTCTCTGACCGGGTCAGGAATGGAATGAATGATGCCCCCATCTAGCGGCGAGGATTTGAACTGTGCCGGCTGCCGAGGCCTGACGCACTCCTCTGGGGCAATGATTAAATGAATGACAGATGAAATGAAATGATAGTGGAGAGTGTTGCTGGAATGAAATTTTGACAGGGAAAACTGGAGTACCCGGAGAAAAACCTGTCTGCCTCCGTTTTGTCCAGCACAGATCTCACATGGAGTGACCGGGATTTGAACCACGGACCCAGCTATACCAGGAATATTTCGAACTAATTAGATATTTCGATATTATCAACTTAATTTCGTCAGTATTCTAGATTGGTTCATATACTGTAGAATAATCATTGGCATGAAAAATAGGCTGTTTAGTTCGTCACGGAACTTCTTGTTATTTTTTCATATTGTCGCTTGTAGTAGCCCGCGGCCGACTCTTTCCAATATATTTCATAGGTTCATTCATTTTCATTTATTTTACTTATTTACTGGTTAAAGAAAACTTTTCAGTCGGTCAACACAATTTGTGGCCAATTACATTACACGAGAAACAAGTAATTGTCACACCCTAATGAAATTGGGCACTCTTGTGTTGGCCGATTGAAGATAAATTCTGTTAATTTGTTACCTTCATATAACCGTTTGAAATCTACATGGTGGATGGAGTCAGATCCGTTATCCAATAACATACGATTCCCCAGGCCATGAAGCACCAAAAAACGTGAAAAACGCATATTAAAAGGGGCGTGGTTTAGGATAAATCGGGAGCAAAATACGTCACACTTGGCAACACTGCTTGCTACTTCGTACTTGACGGGATCGAGGAAGTGCCACTGGGCTGACATAATAGCCGGTATTCACTGGGGTAGATCTCGCAGACAACTGATAAGTGAAGGTCAGTTCCATGGAGGGGAGGTAACTTGCCCAACCAGTTCCCACAGGCTAGCCTTCTCAGTGCCACGCTCTCGCTGCTCGCGCCAAAAGTGCCAAAACCGATTCAATCGGCGCGCTGTTTATCTTATATTTGTGGATTTCTGTAGGCATATGTCCGTAAATATTTCAAACTGTTGGAAAGGTGAGGTTCTAAGCTTGCCTGTGCGGTGTTTACTTCTTTACTTCTATGTCCGCTACGCGATAGGTTTGAGTTTGAATTCACGCCCTCCCTTACCGCTCCCCCATTCATGCGCGTTCCCGCCAAAATTGCAGTGCAGTTGTTTTCTTCTTGTTGAAGATTTCTGCCTACAGATGCATCTAAGAACTTTCTACAGCAGGAAACGTAGCGTTTCTTTGAATATGACTCTTAGGTGTCCTTAAGTTAGGCTCAAAATGTTTGTTTTTTTTTTGTAAGAAAATTGAAAAATTATACAATTCTCAGAATAACCTCAATTAAAAAGGTTTAGATGCCGTATTTACATAATGTATGAAAGAATGAGGTATTGGTTATAATGCAAAGCAGAAATAATGATTTTATCGTTGGAAATACGGCACTTATGATTTTATTTTGAATAATCTGCATGACCATTGAAAATAGCTTGGCATTCTTGGCAAGTATTTCAGGAAATGCCTCGGCCCTAAGAGGGCTGGGAACAACAGAGTTCCCTTCCCCTCTAACATAAGACTTGTACACGCGACAGCTGGACATGGCAAATAGCCTTCTAGAAAGTGATTTTCGTAATATGGAGTTGTTTGAGAACCACTCGTCGTATGCAGATCGATTATTTCTTCGTATCTTTATGCTGCACAGCATGGTGCAATGCCAAAGTCATAGGACCAACGATTCGCCTGCTAGAACTGTTTAGTGAATTCTATTATTTAAATCACTCATGATGGTTCTGTATTGATGTGCTTAAATAGTTTTTAAAAAGGTTTATGTAACCGCCTGAATCAATACTTAAAAGAAAAAATTGTTAACAAAGTTGTTCTTGGTACATGTTTCAGGGACTAATGAACAATTCTTGTCCCCTTCATTAGCCAAATGTAAAGCATTAAAATAATGAAACTATTATAAAGCGTAGCACTGAACTATCAATGGTCATAACCTAATATGGTGCACCATATCGAATTGTTCATTAGTCCCTCAAACATGTACCAAGAACAACTTTGTTAACAATTTTTTCATTGGAGTATTGATTCAGACGGTAATATAAACCTTTTTAAAAACAATGTTTAAAGAATGTAACTAAACCATTTATCTCCCCGCTAAACCATGGACCTTTCATTATACGTTTGTCACGTGTTTCCGCGCGTCCTAACCTAGGGGAAAATATGTTCCCGGTTGTCCAGTTAAACTTCACCCACCATGTATATTCTTTGTTATCTATTCTAAGAGTATATGATGAGGCTGGCATCAGACTAATCTCATTTCGTCCATGATTGGGTGGAAACGGTAATAAAAAGGGATAAAATTATTTCTAAAATGATACAGTCAGTCTGAGAGACTAGACTTTATACCATTTCAAATGACGCCTGCTACAAATGCTACACATGTTCTCTACTCCTTTATTCCCATGGAATTGTCATTGGCGCCGGTTTTAGACCATACATCAACACAGGTTACTTAACACTGTTTTTGTTTGTACCTGACCTTTCAGATTTGATTGTATTCGTTTATCACAATGCATGGTTGCAGCTTTTGTTTACTATTGATATAGGTGGCTTGGTGCACACATGTTGTTCGTGTATGTCGACAACTCATAACTCAATTAGAAAAGTTGTGTATCTGCTGTTACTCGTCGCATTATGAGTCAAATTAGGCTTTATTCACATGTTCTGAAAATATATTTCTGGAAACAAAGTGTATCACTCTGTGCTGGTGACTGTTTTCTTAACAAATTGAATTTTATTGTTTTTGTTGATTAATTTTTACTGCTTTGCAATATCGTGGTTTTGTAGCCCCATGTACTTGGGTGTGAGTGTAATCTAGGTGTTAACCTGTGTCATTGTGGTGACCGTAGAAGTGTTTATACAAACATAAATGTGCTGTAATCATAGAAATGTATATATTTTAATTTTATGGATAAAAATCAGACAGATATTTACAGTGACACTTTCAAGAGTTATTAAATGGTTCATGCGAACGTGTCATGAAATTTGGTATGTTTAAAGGTTTAAATAAATGGTACTCTAATGATCTACCCAACTCGAGAAAGAATTACAAGATCTTGTGTTCAAAATTACACTAATTTCCATCTTCGAAAACAGTGTCTGTAAACTATTCTACGTGTAGCAAAGTTTTGAAAAACGGCCTGATGTGCGGTTTGTGTGAGACATGGTTTCACTTTGGCTGTGTTCGGGTGAAGACGGACGAATGTGAGGCAGGTGACTCCTTCTGAATAAACTGTGACAATCCGGAACTTTTAAGACAGCAAATTAAGACCAGGGACCTTATTATACAGGATTAAAAGCGAAGCTTTACGAATAAGGAGAAGACGTTAAGGGATCCGACGGAGCGTATTCCAGGGGATTAAGCTACAAACCAGGCTGTGGGAACTGAGGATGACGTTATGATAATGGATGATTCTATGATACGGTGGAGTGCGAATATCTCGAAGAAATGAAGTACGAAATTGCAGTGTTGTCCGGGGATTAAAATTGACCATGTTGCCCAACAAGTGGAAGAAGCAAATTTAGAGGACACTTTATCAGACACCTGGGTAACACTTGAAGTAGCAGGACCTGGATGTACTACTACTCCATCTATAACTAATAACACCGCTATTACTAGGGCGATGATCATTAAGTTATTCGGACCCGATGTTGCACACATGCACTGAGAGGCCTGGTTCCACTTAACCATCCTGGTATTCCACGACCCGATCCTCGCGCGAATCGTCATGCAACTATTTGTTAGACCAGGGATGGTTTTGTTCTTGACTTCAATGTGTTGATTCCCGGCTCTGCCAAGAATTTAATTCTGGCTGAAGGCCGGAACAGGGTACAATCATCTTCGTGAGGCAAAACTGAAAAGATGTACGTTTGATTCCCACATTCACCATCCTGGAAGTGGTTTTCTGTGGTTATACACTTCTACTCCAGGCAAATGCCGTGATGCTTCATAACTTAAGACCATGGCTGCCTCCTTCCCAATCATCTGAATCACAAATAAGTACACGAATACAGCAATCACAATAACCCAGGTTGTCAGAAACATTCCACACCCACATCCAAGAACACGGGGCTACATGAACACGATGTCGCAAAGTAATCACCATTGAATCACTCCTCGCATTTTCTCCGTACACCTCGCAAATCTGTCCATGAATGTTGACTAAATTAGTGTTCTTCCCATTCAGAGAATAAATGGCAGATCTAATCTCACAAATAGCGGGACTTTCAATCAACTTCACTGTTCTAACGAAGCACTATAAAAACAGACAACGATCCCGACATGACGTCATCTCCTTCTCCTTGACTCAGAGCAACTACCATGCATGCATCGAACTGGGATTGGAGTGATGCCGTGGCATCTTATAAAAACATAACTTCCTTTCTGGACATGTCTTGTATTCTTATTATTATTATTAACATGTTAATTTTATACGCCATACGTCCGTAAGTAACTTTCGCGATTCGTGACTGTTTGGACAAAACGTTACACTGTGACCTAAACTGCCCCTGGCATGATTTCGGCTGGCTTGCGTGATCGTCAATTTGTAAACGGTCAAATTACATTGATCGAGGACTGGGTTATTGTGATGGATTCATAATCATTTCGTATTTATGACGTGCAGGTTGCCCCTAACTGTTAACGCGCGCGATAAACATCAAGTCTTTTAGGAGGTAACTTTTCATTATTTATCAAGTAATTCAAATGTTTCCTATAAGGAATATTGTATAAATAGACTGCCAATTCTAGCGCGTAATATATCCGCGGGGTATTTACTGTTCCATCAAAGTACTTTATTTTATTGATGTGTAACATCTTTCCGCTCGGTTGCTGGATAGTTTTGTGGGAGTGATTTTGAAAATTGGGGACGGAAGTGAATCGGGCGGAAGTGGATCGAACGGAAGTGGATCGGACGGAAGTGAAGACGCACTGCCAGAAAAATGGGACGGAAGTGAATCGGGCGGAAGTGGATCGAACGGAAGTGGATCGGACGGAAGTGAAGACGCACTGCCAGCTGGATGTACAATTGAAAATGTGTGTATTGGAAACAAGGCAGTGTGTGCTCTGTAGCGCGAGAATGTTATGGCAATACAGTAGGCAGTGCATTTAGCAGGCACTGGTTTGACGAGCACAGTGGCAAATGTTTCAACAACTTTCATTTGTGATTGAGCAGTTTATGAAGCTTCACGTTCAAGGTTGAATATCACATGGGGTAGGACAAAGACGACAAATGACATTTAAGTAAGCGGCATTATTGTCAAGCTGTGGGTGAGTAGTCAAATATTAAATGCATAACAGAATGTTGTTATATGAGTGGAATAAAAGCTGTATTTTCATCATATGTGAGACTAGGTCATTTCATGATTGTAGGAAGCCATGTTTTGATTGTTCACGACGAACTGTATGAGAGCCTTGAGAATAATGAATGTTATAGTTACTGAGGAATGTGCTCACAGTATTTGAGAGTACTGTCGACGTTGTGTGTCACTTTGTTTTTATGAATTATTAATGTAAAAGGAAGGAAGGAAGCTTGTAGTTTTGCGTGTCCGTTAATCTCACGATCATGATCCACAGTACCTCCCTTTTACGTGGAATGCGAACCACAGGACATGGCATTTCAATTCGAAAATCTCACATGTATTGACCGGGAATCAATCCCAGTCTACCTTGGTGAGAGAATAACAGCTTGACCGCTGCGCCGCAAATGTGACAGTAGCATATCTCCATTTCAATCTATACATTCATCAAAGTACCACTATAAAAATGGAGTGTAAATTAATATTTTAAGAATGTCCAAGCTGTGTAGTATACGAGTAGGATAACATGTCAGATGTTACACATCATATGCGACTACTGTAAGTCTCGTATCTTTTTTTTTATCGTATGGCGTCAGGTGCTGGGTGCAAGCTTTGTTACTTGACGCCCAGAGGGCAGCTTGAATGTATAATTTTATCGCTCCTTGAAACGCTATGAAAGTCAAGGTGGTTAGATATCTAAGCTCATTGACACCATAGCACTTTCTAGTAGAGAAAGGAGGAACATTTGTGTTGGCGGAAAATCCCGAGATCAATTTTGCCATTATGAACACACGACCTACTGAATTCAAATGTGTTCTTTAACATGCCAACAACGCATGACATACATGTCGTGATTTTTGTCGTCTTTCAAAAATCACTTCCCATGGCCAGAAGTGAACCTGCAAGCTTGGGGTTGGTAACCTGATATGATAACCACTCACCCGCCGTGGCAAGATATCAAAGTACTAACATGCGTTTGTACTTTCCTTCTAGCCAACCTTCTACCTAAAACGGAGTGAGACGCCGACTAGGATTTAGGTATGAATATGTTCTGAAGTTGAAATGCCATGTATCATTCTTAGCTCTTTTCTAGTTATTCATATTTTTCATTGAAATAGAAAAGATATTTTTATGAGATTAATCTGGGGCGCGATGTTATTTCGTCCTTGCGTATTTATTGCTGTTTATATGTCTGTCTCCCCTGTTAACGTCTGAACGCCTGATTCAATTTTGATCGAACGATACATCGCTGAACACTGGGTCGTCAATCAAAAATAAATGCTGATATCAACTTTATGATCACCCTTGAATAACTCGTAAAAGACTGATCCAATTTGTGCAAACGTTTACACAATATAACCTCTTACTATTCTGTTGACTTGTGGCCTTGTATATGACCTCAAATATGACAAATACAATCACATTTGATTAACTCAATAAATGGTCGTGAAAATTGTACTGAAATTCGGTTTAAAACTACCTGCTACAAACTCATAATAACTTGTTGTTGATGATTCATTCAGTGGTTTATGTCATCATAGTCAGTTAGCCCCGTGCTCTTGGGTGTATGTAGTATTTGTCTGATAACCTTATTGTTATAATAATATCGTATGGCCTCGGGTGCCTGGTGCAAGCTTTGCTAATTGACACCCAGAGGGTAGCTTGCATATCGAATTTCGTCGTTCCTTTGAACGCTATGAAAGTCAAGGAGGTTAGATATCTAAACTCCTTGACACTACAGCGCTTTCAAGTAGAGAATGGAGGAACTTTGTGTTGGCGGAAAATCCCGAGATTAATTTTGCCATTGAACACGGCCTACTGAATTCAAATGGGTTCTTTAACATGCCAACAACGTATGACATGAGTGTCGTGATTTTTGTCGCCTTCAAAAATCACTTACCATGGCCAGGGGCGAACCTGCAATCTTGGGGGTTGGTAGTCCGACACTATAACCACTCACCCACCGTGGAAACCTTATTGCTAATGTATGTAGTAATGTATGTGTTTGTGTTGGGGACTAGGGCAAATATAAAACAGAAATAATGCAATGGAGCCGAATGAAATCGGAAACCCCCATTGAGGTCAAATTGGCAGGTGAAGAGCTAAAGGAAGTAGGAGACTTCTGTTACTTAGGAAACAAAATAACCAGTAATGGACGAACCAAAGAGGATATTAAAATTAGGTTGGCTTAGGCATTGAAATCATTTCTACATATTCTGTTGACATTACAATATAGATTTAGGTATTAGTCCTTTTTGAAAGCCTTTGTCTGAACCGTTGCACTCTGTGGAATTGAAACTCGGACAGATGGTGCAACAGAAAAGTGGAGAATAGAAGCGTTTGAAATGTGGTGTTACAGGAGAATTATGAAAATCAATTGGGTAGATAGCGTAACAAATGAAGGAGTATTAAGACGAGTGGGTGAGGAGAGGTATTTCTGGCCACTGCTAATGAAGAGAAGAGATAGGTTGGTAGAACACATACTAAGACGCACAGGAATATCAAATTTAGTTAAGGAAGGGTTCAGGTCAAGAACAGTAAGGGTAGACCTAGGTTAGAAATTGTTGAAGAGATTGCCTCGGATGTAAGGTGTGCTAGCTATTTGTAGATGAAACGAGTAGCTTACAAGGGTAGTATCAAGTAAGACAGGTCGAAACCTATCTTGAAACTTGGTGGACGCAATAGTTGTACTATAAGAGGACAATGTGGGGAAAATCAGCTGCCAGATTGAACTACAAGGCTCTGAAATCATGTGGCAAATCTCTCGTATAAATCAATGGGAGGTAGCGAGTACCGTACATGTTGGAAAGGACAGCTCTGACGGCTCAGGCACTCAAGGCCGGTGGGAAGCAGCCGCACGCTCCAGTGACCATATACGCCCCATCACGTGACTACTCGGAGTGCCAGGGATGTCCAGCTATGCCATAAAACGTCAACAAAATATCAGTATCAAGCGGCAGCTTCAACACCGAAGTGGTGATTAGGGGGAAAATGACATATTAGATGACGTATTAAGCAGATTGATAATAATGTTGTTCCAATTAGGACATGTAGGCCTAATCCATGAAATCTAGTTTGATCTGTCTTACCTGACACTTCCATTTTCAGAACAGGGAACCATGAAGAGATGCATCAAAACACACACACTAGGATTGGAAGGAGATGCCTGTGGCCTTAAATTAGCCTGAAGTGGTAGTAAGAAACCACGGAACATTAATTCTAAAATGGCAGAGGTGGGATTCGAACACGCCTTTTCTCAGTTTTGTCTTACGAGGCTGAGTGTACCCTGATCAGCCTTCCGACCAGATTTTCATTTCTTGACTCAGCTGGAAATTGAACCCGGACGTGAGGAGTGGTAGAATGCAAGCCATTAAATCACAAGTTTTGTTCCAAAGGATTTTATGTGTCTTAATCCAATGCCCATTGAGGAAAAGGAAGAAGGCTTGCAGTTTTACATGATCGTTAATCGCGGGATTATTTACGTAGAATCACATCCCCCGGACGTGATTTTCACCTCTAAAATACCATGTGCATTAACAGGTAATCGATCGCGGTTCCCCTTGCTGGGAGGAAAGTAGGCTGACCGCTGCACCATTATACCCGCTGTATTTTAATTCCGTGAATATTTAATGAACAGTTAGTTGTCTTCAACGTCCTGGGAGGCTCTTTTCATTCATTCATTCATTCATTCATTGATTTCATTCATTCATTAAATTTATTTGCTGTTGTGGGTATTTCCCCGGTGGCAAATTTACACTCACTGACAATATTATCAACAATAATTTCAGACACTCTCAATGTATATAAGTCGCGATTTGGGCGCTATAATAATGATATCGTAGTATTTACACACAAATTAAGTCTTCTCTTAAACACACCAATATGTTTGAGGAAAAGCTGTAGGACAGTGGCAGGTAATACGTTCTAATATTATCAAAACCGCCAACGGCCTGGCCATGCTGAAACACCGGATCCCATGAGAACTCCGCAGTTAAGCAGCATTGGGCGTGGTTGGACTTTGGGTGGAATGCCGGTTCATTGGGACCACGTACTGTTGCCAAGCAGATAGGAGGAGAGGAAAGGCCCTGGTCTCCCTACCGCACGTCAACTCCGGCTGAGGTTTGCCTCTCAAATTGTTAAACATAGCGTACAGCCTGGACAGCGTCCTTCTATCTTCCAGAGATTCCCTCCCTAGTTTTCCTATCATTCGGGTTACACTACTTCTAGAATTACAATCGGTGAAGACAAACCTAGCAGCCTTCCTTTGTACCGTCTCCAGCTCATTGACGAGCCCTACCTGATATGGGTCCCAAACAGCTGAGCCGTAATCCCAGATTGGCCACACCAAGGTCAAGTATCCTAATTATTTTACGGTAGAGCTACTGCCTTTTAACACCCTCATTACAAAACAAAGTGATGTGTACGCTTTGGAGACGACACAACCAACATGAGTACTCCATTTCATATTATTCCTTACATGGATGGCCAAGTATTTGCACGAGTTTTCTTCTACAAGTATTTCCCGACCAATATTTTATGGAAAATCATGTCTTCATTATTTACTCGTATTTATCTTCATTTTGTTGTCAACCGCCCATTTATGGACCAGGTTGAGGTCAGTTTGCAACTGAGCGTTGTCATGCGAGCTATGAATTTGTAATAGCATTGACACGGAAAGTCATTTAAGTCACAAAAACGAAAGATTAGAGGAAAAGCAAAATGCGTATGTGGGTGTGCGGGAAAATTCTTTTATTCGAATAAAATGGTGGCATACTATACAAAACACATGTCAAAATATAGGACACACGTTATATAACTTGGGCATGTTTTTCGGGCAAACAACACAAAATGGAACAAAAACATATTAGCCTAGGAAGCAATGAAGTCATTTTTTCAGTGTTGGCTTATTGACAATTGATATTGCAAATTTCCAGTCGGTCAACAATTACTGAGACATGCAAAAAATATCATAATAAATATATTTTAATCACGTATAATGTTTAGCCTACCTTTCACATTTTGCAAAATGATAAAAAAAAACAAGATGTTCAGTAAAGAACATATAGCCTACTTTCTCCTAAATGCATGGGTATTGTTATAACTCTTTGTCCTTTTCAAGGAGTATAGTTGATTGTTGGTTGTAGTAGCTTGTTGAAATACAACGTGCTATAGGGATATTAAACATGAATATGAGGTGCCTTTTGCGAGTGCTACCTCGGTAAAAAAATTCATTCAATTCGGTTTCACCGTGTTTGAATTGATCCGGGGAATGGATTTGCACACATACATGGCCGCTATTTGCAAACTATTGGGCTGATGACCTTGTAGTCAGTCATAAGATGCTTTCCACAAAAAGGCATGTTGTTGCAAAATCCGGTAGAGATCAATTTATTAGGATGGTCGAAATTTGATTTAAGCTTTTAACATTTGGGTGGCCGTCATTCCGTTTCCGTCAAGATGGCGGCGATATAAAACATGACACTGAGGTACCTTTTGCTAGTGCTACCTCTGTACCAAATTTCGTTCAATTCGGTTTCACCGTGTTTGAATTGATAGGGGGAGTCGATTTGCACACATACTTGGCCACCATCTGCAAACTATTGGGCTGATGATCTAGCAGTTTGGTCAGAATATGCTTCCCACATACAGATTTGTTGTTGCAAAATTTGGTAGAGACTAGATTATTAGGTTGTTCGTAATTACATTTTAGCCTTTAACATTTGGGTGGCCGCGATTACGTTTCCGTCAAGATAGCGGTGATATAAAACATGACACTGAGGTGGCCTTTTCTAGTGCTACCTCTGTACCAAATTTCGTTCCATTCGGTTTCACCGTGTTCGAATTAATAGGGTGAATCGATTTTCACACAAAGATGGCCGCCATCCGCAAAATATTAGGCTAATGACCTATTACTTTGGTCAAAGGATGCTTCCTCCATAATGGTATGTTGATGCAAAATTTGGTAGAGATCGGATGATTAGGTTAATCGTAATTTGATTTAAGCTTTGAATATTTGTGTGGCCGCCATTACGTTTCCGTCAAGATGGCGGCGATATAAAACATGACACTGAGATGCCCTTTGCTAGTGCTACCTCTGTACCAAATTTTATTCCATTCGGTTTCACCGTGTTCGAATTAATAGTGGTAATCGATTTTGACACAAAGATGGCCGCCATACGTAAACTATTAGGCTAATGACCTATTAGATTTGTCAAAGGATGCTCCCTGCATAAAGGTATGTTGTTGCAAAATTTGGTAGAGATCGGATGATTAGGTTAGTCGTAATTTGATTTAAACTTTGAACATTTGGGTGGCCGCCATTACGTTTCCGTCATGATGGCGGCGATATAAAACATGACACTGGGGTGCCCTTTGCTAGTGCTACCACTGTACCAAATTTCATTCCATTCGGTTTCACCGTGTTCGAATTAATAGGGGTAATCGATTTTGACACAAAGATGGCCTCCATCCGCAAACTATTAGGCTAATGACCTATTAGATTTGTCAAAGGATGCTCCCTCCATAAAGGTATGTTGTTGCAAAATTTGGTAGAGATCGGATGATTAGGTTAGGCGTAATTTGATTTAAGCTTTGAACATTTGTGTGGCCGCCATTACGTTTCCGTCAAGATGGCGGCGATATAAAACATGACACTGGGGTGCCCTTTGCTGGTACTACCTCTGTACCAAATTTCGTTCCATTCGGTTTCACCGTGTTCGAATTAATAGGGGCAATCGATTTTCACACAAAGATGGCCGCCATCCGCAAACTATTAGGCTGATGTCCTATTAGTTTGGTCAAAGGATGCTGCCCCCATAAAGGTATGTTGTTGCAAAATTTGGTAGAGATCGAATGATTAGGTTAGTCGTAATTTGATTTAAGCTTTGAACATTTGTGTGGCCGCCATTTCGTTTCCGTCAAGATGGCGGCGATATAAAACATGACACTGAGGTGTCCTTTGCTAGTGCTACCTTTGTACCAAATTTCGTTCAATTTGCGCTCACCGTGTTCGAATTGATAGGGGGGGGGGACAGACATTCAGAGTACACACACTCACACACACACACACACACACACAGACTCACACACATACACACACACAGACAGACACACTTTTTTTCGCCCTGTAGTGATCTCATAAGTCTACTTTCATTTTTTGCAAAAATCGAATGTAGGCCAAAAAGCAGTTTTATGAGATTTATGTGTGTCTGTCCTGCCTGTTTGTGTGTCTTCTCCCCTCCTATCAACTCACGGCTGCATCTATCGAAACCAAATTTAGTATGATTTAAGGTTTATACCAGGATATCTCACGGCCATTTTGAAAAATACGTCAAGTGCTGAAAATCGCAATTGAAATTAGAATGTTCCAAAATTCACACACAAATAGATAATAATATTTTTGGTTAACTTTCAGAAGCCTATACAGTGTTTCCAACATAATTTTAAACTGCTGATGGGTACAATTTTAAAATGCTTGTAACTTCCATACTATCAGTTGGATTTCAACCAAATTTCGTATGTGCTTTGTGTACCATAGCAGATATAACTATGCGTATTCCCGGCTCTGCCAATATATTGAATTCTGATCTGAGGGTTGGAACGGGTTGAACTCAGCCTCGTGAGGCAAAACAGAGAAGAGGTGCGTTCGATTCCCACCTGAGCCATTCTAACAGTAGCTTTCCGTGGTTTCCCCACTTCTACTCCAGCAAAAGCTGGGATGGTACTAAAATTAAGGCCACTGCTGCCTCCTTCCCACATCATCATCATCCGAATCATGAATACACACACTAATAGAGTCATCATATCAACAGTTATCGGATACACATCCAAGTCCACGGGGCTACATGACCACGAGGTCACAAATTCCCTAAAAAGGCGGCTTGGGTGGCGTAGTTGGTAGCATGCTGAATTGCTATGCCCAAGATCACGGGTTCAAACCTGGCTGAAGTCGTCGGATTTTTAAGAGCGTTAAAATGCTTCAGTATACCTTCCTTCGGAGGAGAAGTAAAGCCGGCGGGCCCATGTCATAGATTTATGGCATGTAAAAGAACCTACCACTGCAATTGGTGGTGTGTGGCAAAATGTGTAGGTTATATTTAGCTGGCTAGGTAACGCTCTATCAAGTTCCAACTGGGTAAAGAGTTTACTGTGCCCACTACCGTACCAAGAAGAAAGAAGAAAGAAGTTCCAACGTTCACCACTAGATTAGTGTGAGTGGCGTCTGGTAGTCAAAGTTGGAACTACCTGAACTTGTTGGGGGCCTCGGGGGTTCAAACGCTAATAACAAGCTATGTCCATTGGCTGCAATTCATATTTTAAAGAGATGATATCGTAGTACTCGGAGTGCCTTGGGTTTTTGGAGCCCTTCAAAACTTTCACTTCCTCAGACGAAATTCTAACCTGCAATTTAGGGGTCACAATACGAACATTCATCCACCGCTCCACCGAGAACGCTTTTGCGCGACTGACACGACATTATATCATCAATTTACTTAACGTTCCATGGAGTTCTCCGTTGTATTTTCTGTTCAACTGTCTCAAATTCCGTATAGAATACGGTTGGTTTTGAGATGTGACCCCATAAATATACTCCACATACGCTGCTATTGAGCAGTGAATGGCAGAGACCACTATACTTAGCCTCATCGATTTGAGTAGGAGCTACGCTGCGTGATCGGGAAGTTTATGTGACTGTGCGGTCTCAGCAAAGATTAAATCATAGGATATTGGTGCAGATCATGAACGAAAAGTAATAACCTATTCCAAGAATCAGACTTATTGCATTCCCACTGATGATAAAGTTGTCCCAGAACTATAAAGTTGTGTTGTGTAGATTGATTACAAGGCATATAGGTGTTTTTTTGGTTGTTGTTGCATATTTTAGGGGCTGCGACATCATGGTCATATAGCCAGTGTATTTTGATGTGTCTTGATGTTATTAATAACCTGTGCTATTGTGATGGCTGTACTAGTGTGTGTATTTGTAAATCGGGGATTGGATTGGGAAAGAGGCGGCCGTGACCTTAAGTTAGGAACGATCCCGGCATTTTCCTGGAGATGAAGTGGGGAATCCACGGAAAACCACTTCCAGGATGGCTGAGTGTACCCCATTCCAGTCCTCACACCAGAATAAAATGTTCTTGGCAGAGACGATAATCCAACTCAGACCTCCAGGGTGACAACCAAGACGCTAGCCGCTAAACCACGAGGTGGTCTCATATAGGTGTGTGAGATAAGGTGTCAACGGTAGTAAGCTCGATTCCAGATCACTTCATGATAATAGCCTAACCTTCCCTCCATATACCGTAAATGAATTGTAATCCATGAACAGTGAACACGTATCGCATTCTTTGGTCGCGAGGGATTGATATTTCATTTCTAAAAATATTTGAATCGATTCTCGGATCTGCCAAGAAATCTAATTCTAGTCTAAGGGTTGGAGCGTAGTGCATTCATCCTCATGAGGAAAAACTGAGAAGATGTGGGAACTGAAACCATCTCAGCCATTTTATAAATGGTTTTCCGTCATTTCCAGGAATCGAGCGGTGAGCGGCAAGAAACTTGACTGGCTGTGCCATCAAATCCCTTGAGGTCAGATGAGAACAAGAGTTGACAATGAAAAGGTCGCAATGACAATTTTAGACTTAGCTGGAGCGTAGTGGTTGCTGCAGGAAGCAAAATAACCAGTGATGGACGAAGCAGTAGTTTGGCTTAGGCAAGGGAAGCATTTCTACATGTTCCAACGTTCACCGCTACAAATATGTTGACAGATTTAGGTATTAGAAATTCATGTATGAAAACCTTTGTTTGAGCGAGGAAGTAAATCATCGACTGTTGACACAGCAGAGAAGAGGAGAATAGAAGCGTTTGAAATGTGGTGTTACAGGAGAATGATGACAATCAGATGGAGATAGAGTTACGAATAAAGAGGTATTAAGACGAGTGGGTGTGGAGAGATGTTTCTGGAGACTGCTAATGAAGAGAAGAGATAGATTGGAAGGGGACATACCAAGACACCCAGGAATAGCCAACTTAGTTATGGAAGGAAGGGTTGAGGACCAGAACTGTAGGGGAGGACCAGGTTATGATATCTTAAGAGATTGCCCATCGGATGTAGGGTGTGGTAGCTATGTAGAGATGAAACGTTGAGCTCAGGTCAGGGAGGCGTGGAGAGCTGCATTAAACCAGTCAAAAGACTGAAGATTGAAGCAACAATTATTATTATTATTATTATTATTAGTAGTAGTAGTAGTAGTAGTAGTAGTAGTAGTAGTATTATTATTATTATTATTACTATTACTTTCCACGGTGGGTGAGTGGATAGCGTGTCGGTCTACTAACCCCAAGATTGCAGGTTCGCTCCTGGCCATGGTAAGTGATATTTGAAAGGCGGCAAAAATACGACACGCATGTCATACGATGTTGGCATGTCAAAGAAGCCATTTGAATTCAGTAGGCCGTGTTCATAATGGCAAAATTAATCCCGGGAGTTTCCGCCAACACATAGTTCCTCATCCCTCTACTAGAAAGCGCTGTAGTGTTCAAGGAGCTTAGATATCTAATCTTCTTGACTTTCATAGAGATTCAAGGAAAACGAAATTCGACATGCAAGCTACCCTCTGGGTGTCAAATTACAAAGCTTGCACCCGGCATCCGAGGCCATACGATATTATAATAATAATAATAATAATAATAATAATAATTATTATTATTATTATTATTATTTTATTATTATTATTATTATTATTATTATTATTATTATTATTATTATTATTATTATTATTATTATTATTATTATTATGAATATTATCTCTTTTATGATGTTTTCTCTATGCGAATTTGCAGTAGATAGTGGCTCTCTAAGAATTGGATTTTATTCAAACTTTACTGTATATACGGAACACCGCCTGCATTTGGTTTTTGATATTTTCATTAACAAAATAATGCAGAACATTGATCCTTAACTAAATAATGGTTGTATTTATTTTTATACTCTAGAATTGTTTAGAACCGAATCCGAACGGCTGCCACTAGGTCGAGCCCCCAAGTACAAGGATGAACACTGCGCCACTGGTTCGATATTTGGAGATAAAAGCAGGCTGATATTCTGAGAGCGTCAGTAGCAGTGTGAGTGCTGAAATTCGAGGAGGACTTGGAGACAAAGGAAGACACAGAAAGGACCAGAGTGACCGCTCTGCGAATGCTCACGTTACAAGCTCTCCTCATGATTGATGGTGATGGACTGAGGCGGTCCTAGTGTCTGACAGAGTGCCATGGTTGATACCATCTTACACGCCCGTGGCATTGCCAAACGATATCGGCTTCAGTGATATGTAGGAGGATATACATCGTGGGTCGTTTGTGGTAAATATATCTACCTTGGGAATCATGGGAATGACAAACATTTTCCTGTAAATCATGAAGATTAACTCATACTTCAATATTACCTTTTGTCCATAAATCGCCTTCTTTCTCTAAATTATTTTAGAGAAGCAAGTGTGTATTTATTTATTTATTCATATATTTATTTATTTATTTATTTATTTATTTATTTATTTCAGTACTATAGATCTCTTTATCGGCGTCAACGAATAACCGATCGTATCAAATGAGTACTCAAAGAAAATAACATTACCCGTAGCAGTGACAAATCGCATACTGATTTCAAAGTCACAACAATTTGTTCATAAACAAATGAGGCGCACGGTTCCAAAATTCACCTTATCCATTTCGGCAAATTTTTCAGGAGACGAAAAAAACGTTTGTTGTTCAACTTCATAAAAATTAATGTATTTATTCATGTTTATTATATCGAGATATATGTCCTTATTTCATATTCCTGCGATCTGAATACAACTCGTGACATACAAGGAAGATATTAACAAATTAAGATTGGATAAGGTGAGTTCTGGAACTCTCATGGTGGATAAGGGTTGATTTTGGAAACGTAACTGAAACTTTATAATGATAACTTTCGTCATAAAGTGTTCTTTATGGTCATGAAATATGTAAAAAACAAGATGTTCAGAAAAGAACATATAGCCTACTTTCTCCTAAATGTATGAGTATAGTTATAACTCGTTGTTATCATCAAAGAGTATAATAGAACTATTCTTTGTGGAAGACCTTAGAAACGATTTACTTCTACCAAACGCCACAACCTAGATAAAAACTGCTACCATCATTGAAGAAAGAAAGAAAGAAAGAAAGAAAGAAAGAAAGAAAGAAAGATAAGAAGTATCTAAAGAATGTTATGGATCTGGAGACATAATCGACCGGACTGGCGGCGTGGCTCAGCGGTAACGTTCTCGCTTGCTGGACCGTATGTTTCAGGTTCGTATCCTGGCGCAGTCAGCTGGCATTTGAGGGTGCACAAATGCGAGGGAGCCGTGTTAGTAGATTTACTGGCACGTTAAAGATCCCCTTCGGGACAAAATTCTGGCACCCCGGCGTCTCTAAAAGCAACAGTAGTTAAAAGGGACGTAAAACCAATAACATTATTATTATTATTATTATTATTACATAATCGGCCTGACGCGGGCAACATCCAACTTTGAGTTGAGGCATGCCTTTACACGTCTGGCTGCGTATGACTTTCACAACCCTAATTGAATTAACAAATCTTTCCATGACCCTACAGAGACATGTGTATACCAACTATGTGGATATTTTCGATTGCTATTTGGCTGAAATAGAAGTATTAATTAATATCCTGAACTAGCACCAACGGTAGAGTTCAGATACTATGTGAAATCGTTTTGTTCTTTACTTCAATTAACATTTTCAAATAACGCACAATAGGCTGTTACAAACCCTTTAAAATAGAAAGTAAAAATGTATCGTAGTATCATCTTGTCATTCTTCAAATTCGATGCGCATAGAATGCAAATGGTATAGTAATCAATGGAGCCCCACGTAGACTAGTCGTGATATCTAGTGGTGAAATATCTAACAATACAATCCTAACAGAGCGAGTGCATTCTAGCGGCCAGAAGAAGAAACTTTTCAATAAAATCTGGTCGGTGTGCAGTTACCTTTTTGGCAGCTAGATGTCTCGAGTAAATCTGCTGGCGAATTATGTTTTAATTAAATATATATTTTACACCATGATATGCACAATATAACGCTTAATTTTAAAACATCTGAGTCATTACAAAACAATAAACATATAAAATTTCAAGCAAAAAAACTAGCTCTGATCGGGTTTGAACCATAGGCATTTGGGCGATAGGCTAACGCTCTACCACTGAGCTAATTGTGTCAACGAATATCGTTATATATAAAATGACTTACATAGAACTTGTTAGCAAATAGTGATTTATACTAAACGATTTCATCACTGGAGTATATTATTTATATATAAAGCATTTCATACAAAGTTTATTTATTTTATATCAGTACGCTATATTGCATGCAATACTTAAATTAGTGAAATATAAGTCAGGCACAAGATATCCGCTGCCATCTTGTCTTATTACTAAATCAGCTCAGATTTTTAAAATCACGTCTGCACTATAGTATTACAAAATAAACTTTTAATTTCGAACGTGCCTCTTCCTTTAGAACAGTTAAAACGATTCTCGACTCGATAATCGGAACTGGTGGGTCCCATGATATGGATTATAAAGTTTGCATAATTCGCACGGCCGCCATCCTGAAATGGTATGGCGGACGACCTTGTAGGTTGGTCACAAGACGCATCCTATACGAAGGTACGTTGTTACCAAATTTGGTAGAGATCGGATGATTTGGTTAGTCGTTATTTGATTTTACGTTTTGAACGTTTGAGTGGCCGCCATTCAGTTTTAGTAAAGATGGCGGCGATATAAAACATGACACTGAGGTGTCCTTTGCTAGTGCTACCTTTGTACCAAATTTCGTTCAATTCGCATTCACCGTGTTCGAATTGATAGGGGGGGGGGGGACAGACATTCAGAGTACACACACTCACACACACACACACAGACACACAGACACACACACGCACAGACTCACACACACACATACACACACACAGACAGACACACTTTTTTTCGCCCTGTGTTGATCTCATAAGTCTACTTTCATTTTTTGCAAAAATCGAAAGTAGGCTAATAGAATGTTTATCCATAAAGTAATGTGCGTGTAAAAGAAACTGGCGCGAAATAATTGGGAACAGCATTGCCACCTGTTTTAAAGAATACATTCTTACACAGTGTACATTGAATTTCATACATATCATACTGACTCCTTCTCTATAGAATATTCTTTGAGATACGTTCCACTTTCAATGGATAAGGAGGATTTTGGGAACACCATCTTAGGATAAGGTGGGTTTAGGAACTATTTTCTTGTTGATAAAGGTGCTAAATCATATGAGCTAAGGAGATGAGCGAAAAACTCAATTTTCTTAAAAACTGGATACGGCGGACTTTGGAACCGTGAGCCTCAAATGCTTAATTAAATAAACAAGACGATGGCCTCTGTCAGAGCTGTGTCGTGTCGATCCCACATAACAGTAAAGGAGGGTGTGGACATAGCCAGCCCCAGCGATAACTCTCGGCGTCGAGCTTGCATAACAGTAAAGCCGAACCCATACACGGCCTGCCCCTGCCAAACTGTTGGCGTCGAGCCCGCATAACAGTAAAGCTGGGCCCGTACTCAACCAGCGCCTGCCAGAATTGTTTCGCGTCGAGCGTTGCTGTTGTACGAGGCTAATGCACAACGACAATGATATGGAAATCCGGGACATCCCGCATGGGTCCCCTAGTATATTTATTGTTTAATTAATAGAAATGGCTCTTGTACAAAACACGTTAAATACATATTTCAATTCTTGCTAAATGTCTTCTTCATCTCTGCCCACATTTCATTCATCCTCTCTGAATTCTGCTTCCTGAGTTATTCGATTTTACGTAACTGCTTTCTTTTTGTTTCTTGTTCATCCGTGGAGATCACTTTTTGAAGTTTTCCAGTAAATACTGTAAATCCATATTATGTGCATCCTTAATGACAATGGTGGCTTCCTTTAAGTCATTCAATGTCTGTGTAAAACACGCTGGTTGTACTTTATGCTTTAACATTGTATTAAAAATTGTACTGTCAGCCTATCATTATTCATTCCATTTAAATGCCCAAAACAATGACCATCTTACACGCAATGGTATTGAAAATAATAATATTTATTATAAGTGAGGTCATTTATTTTCAATTTAAGTGTAGGTAAAAGCGAAATAAGACCACCTCACGCCCTTGTTATAACAGTTTTAATCACTCAAAAAATGATACAACAACAACAACAACAATTTTGATTACCACTAGATGGAATGGTATTGAAAGAAACAACATTTAAATTTTATGTTCAACGTTGGTTTAGGTAAAAGCTAAATCGAAACAACACAATCATGTCCCTGCTTCATTCAACCACTGTGCACTGCTAGTATAGTAGCATGGCCGTAGTAGCTGACATGCTGACTGAACTTTCGCTTGTATGAATTGCACCGACACCGGTCTTTGAAGTTAAATATATTCTTTCCACCTCTTGACGCAGTGATTACCATTTTTGACTGTCGCCCGTGAGGTTCTGATTCGATCCCTGGTTGGAATCGGGTGCAATTAACCTAGTGAGGCAGAGCTGAGAAGAGATGGGTTTGATTCACATGACAGCCATACTAAAAGTGGTTTTCCGTGGTATCCCACTTCCAATATCAATACCAGGATGGTTACTAGCCACAGCCACCCAATCATCACACACTACTACATTCACCACAACAACAGAATTTATCACACAAATTCTTCACACACCGAAGTAAATGACCGTGTTGTTCAAGCCCTCAAATGAAACAACAACAACAACAACAACAGACAGCATGCCATCAGCTACGGCCATGTTACCGGTAGTGAACAGTGTTTAAAATTGCTTTACAGGACCATGAGGGTGTTGTTGTAGTTGTTGATTTTCGACTCTGCCGTGTGGAACTTGCCATGGTGATTAGAATTGGAATGAAGTGTACTCATGACGACAACGCTCGACTTTTATAGAATTTGATCGTGTGCTATCTCTTTTGTTAATTAGACAAATGTTTGTATGGTATCTCACTGAATGCCACGGTCACCTCTTACTCATTCATAGCCGCAATTGCAAATAAACACAATTTTTCACCCAACCTCCTTAAGAGAGATTACCAGAGGCTTCGGCACACACACACACGTAACTCTATAAAATTTTAACAAAACATAAAATATTAGCCTCGACATTAAATTTATGAGTTATACGGGTTTAAGAAAATTGTGCATTTCAGTTTCATATATAATTGTTTAATCCATTGTTAATTTGAAGAATTTATGACAAGGAATATTGAAGTGCTTCAAAGTTTTTGAACAGTAGAAGGTAGGAACATTAGCTATTCCTGAAATATGAAGATAAGCTTTGTAACTCAATATCCTGTTTCGTGAAGCCTCGCAAGGAGCTAAAGAACGTCACGATATTTATTTTCATGTAATCCTTCCTGACCTGGAGTCAAAGACATGCATTTTCTTTAGATGTATTTTGCTTCACTAGTCTGACAATTAGACGAGTAAGTGTAAGTTATCACTTGCTGAGTTAAATAAGTGTACTCTTAATTAAGCGAGTCGTTCTTCGGTGACAAACTTTATGGGATTTCAGCAATGTTGCATGAATAAAATGATACATTAATGCATGGTGTATTTTGAACGCTGTTGGCTATTCTCGACTGTCGGGCATGTCTCTCCCAGGAATGAGGACAAGTACGCTCTCCTCATTGAGGGTTGTATATAATCAGCTTGTAACATAAAGAAAAGGGCGGTGCAGACTAGATGAAGGCGACAGTGACGACCACTCCCCAGACCTCCTTTGTGATGTGCCAATGAAAGAAAATAACGAATCGCTTAAGCTTCAATTCTCGCGCTATTACATGAAGAGGTTGTAAAATGTGGGACTGCTTTGTTGATTTGGATTGTGTCAAGAGGACGCAGGATATGCTACATGCACGTAAGGAGGGGATAACGAATACTTCACGCAACCTCAAAGGCTAGGGAGGCATTGTAGCACTGCAGTCACCAAACCGAATGAAGCTTCGATTGCTTTTTGTGAGTGTAGACGTTCGTAGGGTTTATTTATTTCTCCTTATCGATGCTTTTCCGCACTGCCACGTATAATTCTTCATTTTATAGCAGATTGTCGCTGAACGTGCAATACTGCATATCAGAAAATGTTCTTCTTTTCCAATACTTTCCTTACGATTGGTCACGCCTCCTAGCCGTGTGTGGATGTGCCGTCAAACAGAACAGTTCACATTAAGACTCAGCAATTATTCTAGGTTTGTGCCGTGTCTTGTGTGGGGTTTCGCCTAGGACACCAAGCTGAATCATCAGCGGACTCTTGGTGTCCCCGCCCGGACCCCCACAAGAGTAGCGAACTGCGCGCTACCTCCCTTTATGTAAAGACACGGCACAAACCTAGAAGAATTGCTGAGTTTTAATTCACTGGCCGTGAATGCCAATATACCAGTTCATATTAGGTTCATTTTTCTGTGAATGTTCTTAAGGGAAAATGAGCTGTAAGCCCATTGTTCTGTAGAAAAGTGTATTTCCATGTTGGTATGCACTCCTACAGTACAGCATATTTAAGGTTCATTTCCTTTAGATTATGCACAGGAAAATGGACCTAACGTGAGTTCTTGTCTTGGATGGCACATCCACACACGGCTTGGGGACGTGTCCAATATCAGGAAAATAACATAAAAGAAGAGCATTGTATTGCAAGTTCAGCGACGATATGCAGATTTATACTGCAGTTCTAAAGAAGAGATTTCTTTGCTGCTTCAAGGCGAATGACATTCAATAAAACTCGAAACCGTCCATACAGAGGCTGTAGTATCTATTTACAACTTCCGTCAGAATTCTTCTCGGTCGGGATATATTGCCAGTCTCCTGTGCATTGATATTCAGACACATGTTTTAGACTCTATCCCACATGACGTGAACGTTATCTATTCCATAGCAACATTATTTATGGCTCTGTGTTCATCTGATGCATGTAAACCCCAGATTTGTTGTGTGGGAAAATGAAGGGTGAAATATCTTATTTCACGGTTTATTGTTGGGGCAGATGACCTCTCTGTTCTGACCTTAAAACAACGATAACTATAACAAACGGTATATTGTGCAATGGTTACTTCTTCTTAACATCATTATGCGAAGGAATTAATCTCAAGGAAAATTAATGGAAACAAGAATTTTTGTGTAAAAATAAAGAGCCCACTATTCCCTAAATCCATTATGATGATGCACTAAGACTATCCTTGATATTACTAACATATTATAGACGTTTATATTCGACGATGTCAGAAACAGTTGTGTGACCAATTAGGTAAGGATAGCATCGCATCTGCGCTGACTTCCACGGCCTCCTGTTTCAAATGTCACTGCGTGGCTAGTGTCATAGTGAGGTATTTGAGGAGGCCATGGTCAAATACAAGGCATTATGTGCGTTCCATGCGCTCTGTTCAGTACATAAAACTGGCGAAATCTCGACAGATATTTATGAATATTTATATTGGAACATAAAATAGTTATAATTATTGTCGAACATAAACAGTCGTATGCAACTTGCCTATAGGCCTAATAGTAATTTAGACACTGATATGGAAATTATAAAACTTGCTTCGCTCGTTTTATAAACATACTCGTGTCTAATTATTGCCATTATAGGATCGTTGCTTAATGTACTATTGTCGTCACTGTTTCAACTAGGGGATTTGGACATCGTGATTAGCAGACCCGAGGGCTTGGATAGGCCTATTCGTTTAATCTGTCTGATATCCTGTGTTTTGTCGACAAGAATATATAAATAATGGATTAAATAGTCACATTTTATAAATTAACTTAGAATGTTCACATATCATTGATAATAATAGTAATAGTAATAATAATAATAATAATAATAATAATTGTTATTATATATTGGTTTTGCGTTCCTTTTAACCACTGAGGCTTTTAGAGACACCGGAGTGCCAGAATACCCGAAAGGGATCTTTAACGTGCCTAAATTTACTGGCACGGCTCCCTCGCATTTCCGCACCCTCAAATGCCAACTGACTACGCCAGAATTCCATCCTGCAACCTTGGGTACAGCAGGAGAATACGTTACCGCTGAGCCACAGTTGTAATTATTAGGGTAGGGGTGGAGTAGATGCCTCGTGACTTGAAATACGGCAAGATACTATCCTGGCATTTTCCTGGAGGGAGTGTGGAAAAACGCAGGACACGATCACGCTCAGAATAGCCACTGTCAGCGTCGGGATTCGAATATCTGGCCTCCAGATTCGCTACAGCTGTCTTGTGGTCAGATTGAGCAATTTAACACGCACGGCTACATCGCGTGGTTGTCTGAAGTTGAGCTACGACTCTCAAGACAAGAGACGTAATACCTAGCGATGACCAACGGAGTATCATCTAGGAAATAATTCGGCATTCCTCAGAATCTCTTGTTCCTATCTGAAATGAGATGTATCTGAAAGAGACTCGATTACTTAAAGCAGATCACTCTAAGGAAAATGATAAGCTCTTCCATTTCAACCTCTGGGCCGTCTCAGAATAACTTAACTAAATGTGCATTAAGCGTGCCATCTTCATTAAAGAGTGCAGCTTTGAGTTTTAAAAGGCTGTATTGCTCTTTTAAAGCAATTAGACCTAGGGATTGTGGCATAATGGGTTAGAGGCAGGGGTGGTCAACTTAATTTGTGGGTGGGCCCAATGGCAAATTCCGAAACAAACCGCGGACCACATTGTCCTCCCTCCCTCCACCCACCCTAAGCAGTCCTTCCCTAAAATGCAAACATCCACACAGTCAGATGCAACCCCGTCTTCCATCACCAATAAATTAACCAAATAACCAACCTCTTACACGCTTATTTGACAACACAAACAATTGGATAAACTTACTTTCGCTTGAAGTGACAGTGTGGAAATGTCCTGAGATGCATTTGACATAGCTACCCTCAGAATTGAAGGAAGGCGTTCATTATTGATCCGGGAACGTAATTTTGTTTTTATGAACTTAATTTTTGAAAATGTTTGTTCGCAAATGTAAGTAGCCTACTCGGAATCGCGCACAAATAATTTATCGCAAATTTTAAGAACAACACTAATGTTCAATTAATTCGACCTGTAGTCGACATCAACTGCAAATGTTTTTTTAACAAACGAATTTTCTCCGTGCTCACAGATATGCCTTTATTTTATTTATTTTTATTTCAAAATCATTCTTCAATTGGTAAATCAACTTAATAAATCGATCATGTGGCACTCAACTGTTTGATTTCGCTTCTTGAAGCTCAATATAATATGTCCTTCCCTGAATACTGCCGAAATAATTTCAATTTATTTTGGAACGCTAACAGCCATATTTTCCTCGATGTGTTTCGTGAACATTTGTTTTCAGCGGTGAAACTTAACATTATGTTTTAAATATTTTCCTTCTGTTGTACATCATCGTATTTACTATATACAGATATTTGCTTAGATTCATAATTCCGCCTGATGTTGTATTCTTTGAAAAATGAATATTTTCCTTGCACATCAGAAGCATCACTCTTCCTCTTTATTCAATACAAAAACAAGAAGTTCCGTGACGAACTAAAGAGCCTACTTTTCTTAAAATTTAAGAAACATGCCAACGATTAATCTATATTATGGATCTATCTAGAATAATGACGAAATTAAGTTGGTAATATCGAAATTTCTAATTAGTTCGAAATACTGTATACCTGGCATAACGTAGCCTAATAGAGAACTACAGTTGGCAGCCCTGGTGACTGAATATATTCTTAGTTCCATCTCTTAAGGTACATAATACAAAATTTGGTTGATGTCCAATGGATAACACGCGTAAAATCATGTTGGCAACAATGACATACATGTATTGGTTAGAAATAATCTGAAATAATATGATCTATTGTTGTGTCAATTTTGAATGAAATCCATTAGTTAGTACAGAAGTTACATGCATTTTCCAATTAGACCTATCAGCAGGCTTAGAATCATGTTGGCAGCACTGGCGTAGGCATATATAAGTTACTCCAAATTAATCTAGAATGCCAGGTACTATACGTGTGCAAAGTTTACAGCTATTAGCTTGCATACTTTCTGATATATTGATATTAGGGTAACAAAAATAGAGACAGTAATTATTAACAGTTGGCAGCCCTGGTCACTCTTAAGAATCGGCATAGTTATATATGTTATGGTACACATAGCACACACAAAATTTGGTTGAAATCCAAATGATAGTATAGAAGTTACATGTATTTAAAGTTGGATCTCTCAGTAGGCTTAGAATCATGTTGGTAGCACTGACGTATATAAGTTACTCCAAATTAATATAGAATGTCAGGTACTATACGTGTGCATAGTTTAGAGCTGTCGGCTTGCATACTTTCTGATATATGAGTATTTGGATTTAAAAAATTGAGAGCATTTATTAACAGTTGGCAGCCCTGGTGGCTCTTAAGAATACGCTCAGTAATATCCTTTTATGTACACATAGCACATACGAAATTTGGTTGAAATCCAATTGATAGTGAAGAAGTTATATGCATTTAAAGTCTGGACCTATCCGCAGGCTTATAATCATTTTGGCAACACTGCCATGTATGGCCTCCTGGAAATTAAACTGCAATATCATTATCTATACGTGTGCCAATTTTGAAATAGCTCCCATTCATACCTTCCATGATATCCAACATGGAGCTCAAATTTCAATTGCGATTTTTCAGCAGTTGGTAGCACTGACATCATTTTCAAATATGGACGTGAGATATTCAGGTATAGATGTTTACTCCTACCGAATTTTGTTTCGATTGCTGCAGCCGTTTAGGAGTTGATAGGGGGGGGGGGGGACACACACACAGCCAGATAGACAGACAGAATGACAAACAGACAGACAGACACACATTTTCCCGATGTCATAAGTCTACTTTTTCCTCATTTTTGCAAAATGTGAAAAGTAGGCTAATAGTCATCAGTCTATTCTTCTTGAAAACCACGGCACCCACTGTTCACTATTCTACGTTTGGTAGGGTACATTATCGTTCACAGATGCTTTATTAAAACAAATTTAAATATCAGTTGTTCGTAAGAACGTTAGTTCACAGTTAAGTAGTAAACCACTATGAACCTCCCAAAGCAATTTTCGGGTGTAAACTGGCCATTTCCTGTGAATGTCCCAAGATAACTGTACCTATATAACACCCCGAAATGCGACAGGTCTTTCACTCTCTTGTCTCTCAGTTGTAATTCAAGAAACGAATGGAGAAAATCTAATCCTTATATACTGTACTATTAAGGTGGGAATAATATATCTTATAACTTTCCTACAATACAGTAAAATAAACATCACGTCCAGAAGAAAACTACTAATAACTCAGAAAAGTTTCTTATTGTATCATATCCTATCTCCGTAAATTACAACAATGTCCTCATTCACTATGTTGGTAATTTGTAGCTCTTCAATCGGTAAACACGTTTGTGCCCAATGAATCGACGGGGTACAAGATATAAATATACAGGGTGTCTTTTATGTACCTTTGGAGAATGATAGGTCGTGTAGGGGACGGGTATAGAAATAATTTGAGATAGGGAACTTGGGGTCGGAGTGGCCTCCTTAACCACTGAAATAAGGGTTAATTCAGGCCCTCCACCCTGTAAGTTAGGCAACCGTCCCGAGCCTCTATTACCTTTCTCAATCCTTTAACTCTTGGCAAGATTTTGCCCAAGCCCGGAATCGAACCCGGGACTACCGGCCTTTGGCACTGCAACGCTACCCATTACGCCAGCGCCACATGGTAAAATGAATCTTGCCAAGAGTTAAAGGATTGAGAAAGGTAATAGAGGCTTGGGTCGGTTGCCTAACTTACAGGGTGGAGGGCCTGAATCAACCCTTATTTTAGGGGTTAAGGGGGCCACTCCCACCCCAAGTTCCCTATCTCAAATTACTTCTATACCCGTCCCCTACACGACCTATCATTCTCCAAAGGTACATAAATGACACACTGTATAACGACACTTCGAAAAAAATTACATGTATTAATTAGATTATCACAGATAAAGGGGCAATAATGGCCACAAATTATCAATTTTGTATACGCAACACTGAAAAAGTATGGCTTCAAATCTATACATTTCACTATGTTTTTCGGTATCTGCAGATAACACACAATAAAACTTAGGCTCATTATATAAACTCGGGGGCAGGGAGTGCCATAAAATATTAAGGAGCCCTGGGTTAGACAATTATCAATTATTATTAAAAAGTATTCCATCAGCTGTAAGATCCTCGCCGTAGATTTTTTTCAATTTGTGAAAGTTGTTGCAGGAGTGGAACATTGAGGTTATATTCTTGCAATTAAAAGAATGATAATGAAAATCCCTGCTGCTACTAGTACGAGGGATGATCAGAAACTAAGGTTATAAGGCCGATATTCCTGGAGATTCGTCTGTTATAGAGAAATTAGTAGTGTGGGGTAATTCGAATATATATGGTTGGTAACTGTCCAGATTTTAAGCCAACCTCCATCTACAGCGCTAGTTGCAGGTGAACAAATAATGACGATTCATTTGGAAAACTGGTCTCGCGAAGAGATCCGATCAGTTATTCGATTACTGTGGGCAAAACATGTAACTGCGGCCTAGACTTCTTACCGAGGGCGTAATCTTCCTTCATGACAACGTGCGGCCTCTTACAGTCAGAAGACCACCACGCTGTTGAAGTGGTTTCAATGGGACATCATTGACAATCCTCTCTACAGTCCGGAATTCGCTCCGAGTGACTTTCACCGGTTTCCTCATTTGAAGAAGCACCTAGAAGGTAGACGATTTGCTTCAGACGAGGAGGTGAAACACTTCGTGGCTGAACACGCAAGGGCCTCATTGTTACCATAAGGGAATATTCAAACTCACCCCACGAAGCAACAAGTGTCTAAATCGATATGGAGCCTATGTCCAAAAATAACATAATGTATTTACTATGAGTTCGCTGTATTGGTTGTTTGAAATAATATGTACACGTATCACTGCAAAATTTGTAACCTTAGTTTCTGATCACTCCTCTTACTTGCGTATTAACTGTATCTGTTGAGTTGGCTTGAAAATATGATCACTGTCAGGAAGCCATTTTTAATGTTGCCCAGTTAACAATTATTTGATTACTTCAGGATTGGTCCAGACGTATTTATTATGACATATACATCGCAGCCAATGGCCATAAACTGGGCATTTTTGATTGAACGCCCGAGGGCTCCCAACAAGTTCAATTTCAAGTAGTTCCGACTTTAAGTACCAGATGCTACTGTCACTAACACTAGCGGCGAACGTTAGAACTTTATAGAGCGCTTCCTAACCAGCTAAATATAACCTACAGATCTTGCTACACACTACCAATTGCAGTGGTAGGTTCTTTTACATGCCATAAATCTATGACATTCTCGGAAGAAATGCATACTGAACGATGTTAACGCTCTCAAAAATCTGACGACTTCGGCCGGGTTTGAACCCGCGATTTTGGGCATATCAGTTCAGCATGCTACCGACTACGCCACTGAAGGCACTCCAGACGTATTTACGCAAATGAATATTATGTGGCAGCTGAGCAAGTCCAAAGATCGAAATTTCGAATACCGGTGCTATCAGAGGTTGTCCTGAGTGTCGTGTTCCCCCGTTTTTTCCACATTATTTCCAGGCAAATGCTGGGATTGTACTTTATTTCAAGTCTCCGGTCACCTATCCAATCCTTGTCCCAGAACAGCTACAATCACTACCGTATTCACACATAAATACAGGATATCAGACAAATTCAACACCCATGGGGCTGATGACCAAGACGACCCGTGGCCTTAATGTGTTTGAACAGCAGCAGCAACAACAACATCTTATATTTCTCGCCTTATATATTTGGCTATAAATAATACATTATTGACCGCATGAGAAGTTGTGACTTTGTATTCTACTGCTCCACTCAATTGATCTGCTAGTCATGCTTACTTCACACTACGAAATCCCTACTTAATATATCCGATTAACATAAAATATTTCATAGAGCAGCTTCGGTGGCGAAGTCGATAGCCTGCTGAACTGCTATGCCCAAAATCGTGGGTTCAAACCCGGCCGAAGTCGTCGGATTTTTAAGAGCGTTATAATCCTTCAGTATGCCTCTTTCGGAGGGGAACTAAAGCCGGCGGGCTCATATCATATGTTTATGGCATGTACCACTACAATTGGTAGCGTGTAGCCAAATTTTTTGCGTTATCGTTTTACCCTCCAGGATTAGCTTCACCCACGGACTAAGCGAGGGATCCCACCTCTACCGCCACTGAGGACAGTGTCCTAGAGCTAGTGACTGAATCGAGGATACAACTGGGGTGTGTGACCAGCACTGCGCCCAGGCGGCCTCACCTGCAAAGCGAACAGGGGCCTGATGAAGGAATGGGAAGAGTGGGAGGGTTAGGCAAGGAAGTGGGAAGGAGGCGGCCGTGTCCTTATGGAATACAAAGTGGGAAATGTAGTGGCAGAGCCGGGAATCGAACCACGGACCTCCGGGCAGGCAGCTAATCATGCTGACCACTACGCAACGGAGGCGACTTGTGTAGCCAAATTTGTGGGTAATATTAGACTGGTTGGAAACGATCTATCAAGTTACAACGTTCGCCGCTAGGTCTCAGTGACAGTGACATTTGGTAGGCAAAGTTGCAACTACTTGAAATTCAACTAGCTACGGCGTTCAATTAAAATATTCTGTTATGACCATTGGCTGCTATTCATATAAAAGCTAGTGTTAATACTCTGTTGCCTGGTCTTGTTGTCATAGTCACTGCTATGGGCTCGTTAGTACAGACGCCAGTCTGAAGAGCAATACACGTGTGCTCTGAGGTGTCAGCACTATGATAAATGGTTCGGCCTGTGGTTACCTCTCCCTGTCACCACACATTACATTCTAGGGTTGTGGTCGCTGTAATTTACCCTTCTCCAAGGCATGATAAGTCTATTAAAAATATAAATTGAGAAATGGTTCCGGTTTCTTGTACGCAACAAACTGTTAGAAAACATTATGTGTTAAAAATGACAGTGCTGGAAAGTGAAGAATTGCTCTGATAGTCTGATATTCGGTTCGTGAGACATAAGTGCGTCCGATTCCCACATTAGCCATTCTAGAAGTTCTTTTTCGTGGTTTCCCAACTCTACTCTAGAAAATGCCGGAATAGTTCTTCACTCCACGCCACTGCAACCTCCTTCCCAATTCTAGTCTGAATTTACAAAAACACACACACCTGTACAACCTTAAAAATAACATAGATCATCAGACAAATCCTGTCTGTCTATTGGGTAGTCAGCCTGGATGCTGGTCGGATCCTCAATAAGTACCACTTTAGGTTATGTGGTCTTAGACCACAAATCCCAGAGAAGCACTATAAATAGGCGTACTAAGCAAGGCGAGCAAGTAGTTCCATTGCTTTCCTCGCTGTACCATCACAGTAACTAACCATATCAGTAGGACCTTTCATAACATCCAGTCACTAGTTGTGCACTTAAGGCCGTTACTCAACACCACACATACCTCAGTACCTTCCATATAATCACAGCCATTAATGAGACATCGGTAGAAATCTATATAGTTTACTCTAGCGTGTGCCAACAGACAAATGGCAAAATACTGGATCACTCAAAAGATGTTTGTTCTAAGAACAAATGGATTGCTTCAGTTAAGTCAGATATGGAACAACTAGATATCCCACTGGAACAAACTCGTGAACGTCTGATGTTCCGTCAGGTCATCCAACAGGGCGCTTTCCCAACATCCCTTAGAAGTAAGAAGTCTACCGGAGCTAAGTGGACAGAAGAAAGAAGACTGACCCATAGTCAGAAAATGAGGGACTATTGGAAGAAGAAAGCAACAACTTTACCGAAGAGTAGATACGAGCCCCGTGGTCCTAAGTAGGCCTAAACGATAATAATAATAATAATAATAATAATAATAATAAGAAGAAGAAGAAGAAGAAGAAGAAGAAATAAATATAACTAGCTTATAGACATCCCGTAAGGGCAATGGCCTCCTCTTTGCACAGGGACGTGCTCGTGATTAGGCTCCGAAGGTGAGCTTTTATCAAGTTATTGACGTTTCGTCCTGTCTCTATCCCTACTATTTTTAGCATATTTTCAATTTTGAAAAAATAGGCTTATGAGATCACCTTTTGTCCGTGTGTGTGTGTGTGTGTGTGTGTGTGTGTGTGTGTGTGTGGTGTGTGTCCCCCTAATAACTTTTGAACGGCTGGAGCGATTTCAATGAAACTCGGTAAGATCATAGCCCCATTCTGGCCGACCTCGACCGTTTCCTTCAAATTTTATTGGCTTTCACCAATCCAACATGGCGGCTGTGCGAATTAATTCACCAGTATTCAGTATCTCCGAAACTATTACAGATATCACCCTGAAATTGTGTACGGTGATAAAGGACTTTACTAGACGTTCACCTAAGAAACCTTCAAAAACCTGGTATCTACAAAACCAACATGGCCGCCAAGCGAAGTTGAGACTTTTAAATAGACTTTTCTCACGATTTAACCATCCAAACACCGACAGCAGTGGCTATGCTCGCTAAAAGCGCAGCGTTAGGTCATGGGGCCAAGCTCTCTGCTGACTCGGTAGACGCGTGGGTTCGAGCCCCACCGTCGGCCGTCCTTGAAGTGGTTTTCCGTGGTTTCCCATTTTCAACTCCAGGCAAATGCTGGGACGGTACCTTCTGACAGGCCATGGCCGATTCCTTCCACATCCTTGCCCAGTTTCATTCATCTTCATCCATTCCATCTCTCATCCAGACACGCAGGTCGCCCACGGGCGTCGACTAGAAAGACCTGCACTCGGCCTCTCAGGAGGTCACACGAAAAAAAAAAAAAAAAAAAAAAATCCAAACGTAATGAAACTTGGTACAGCAAATATTTATACACATTATAATTCACTGGCGACTAATTTAGTTCCATTGTTTACATAACCTCAAAATGGCGGCTGTGTGAAATATTTCACTGGCATTCTATATCTCTGAAACTATTACAGATATCACCCTGAAATTTTGTACGATGATAAAGGTCTCTGCTACAAGTTTATCTATGTATCATTCAAAAACCTGTAAAGTACAAAACGAACATGGCGGCCAAGCGAAGTTGAAACATTTTATTAGACTTTTCTCGTGATTTATCCATCTGAGCGCAGTGAAATGTGGTACAGTAAATGATTATACATATTGTAATGAACTGATATCGAATTTAGTTCAATTGTTTTCAAAACCTCAAGATGGCGGCTGTGCGAAATTTTAAAATTAAGTTATTATTTCTTGTGTCGTTATCATGCGATCGAAGTGAAAGATTGAATAGTGAAGCTATGCAATAATGTTTCTTTAATGGTACATAACTCTTCGGCCTATACATATAACAATCCAAAATAGCGAGCATCCGAAGTATGTTGACGGTTCTCAATATCTATGAATCTTTTACAGCGGTCAAACTGATATGTTTTATGTTCGTAGAGGCTATGAACATAAGTTCACCTATAGGACTTTCAGTGACCTGGTGAGCACAAATCCAACATGGCGGCGACGCAAAGTATAAATATTTAAATGGATGTTTCCCGCGATTCAACCATCCGAGTTCAGTGAAACTTTCCAAGTTAAATGCTTATACAATTAATGTTAATCCACTGGCATCTAATTTATTTCAATTGTTTTCATAACCACAAGATGGCAGCTGTGCGAAATTTAAAAGTCACGTTTTTACTTCTTGTGACCTAATCATGCGATTGAAGTTTGAATACTACACATACACAATAATCTTCATTTAATAGTAAATAAATAAAAATCCAACCTGGCGACCATCTAAAATATTTAGATGGTTGTCAATATCTACGAATCTATCCGACAATCAAAATTTTTTTTATGTTGATAGAGGCAATTAACATGAGTAGGATATATGAAAATAGGCTGTATAGTTCTTCACGGAACTACTTGTTTACACTTTTATCACTTCCTCTTTAGCCTACCAGTCTCCAGACACGTCAGCACTGTACTGTTCGCATGTTGCACTAACTGTCATTGCCTTTCTGTCCTGTTTGGTTGTTGTCGATTCCTGTTTGGCTCCAGCTATCTTCATGCTTCTCTGTATCTTGCCACTCTCGACCATTGGTATCCCGCTTCAGTTCTAGTCTGCCCATCTGGTTTCTTGGCGTCCCACGTTTATTCGTCCTTCTCTCGGGTCCCACATAGTGGTGAGATGCGTCCATTTCTGGTGATCCATGCGCCATACGTGTCCTCCCCATTTCCATTTTAGGCTTTCTGCCCTTTCTACCACGTTGCGTATGTTTGCCTTCTTTTTAGTTCCTCGTTCCTGATTTTGTCTCTTGGAGAAACGTTTAGGATCTTACGCTCCATTCTTCTTTGAGAGACCTGTAGCTGCTTTTTCAGTTTTTCTGTCAAGGACTATGTTTGAAAATCATAACGTAGTGTTGGCATAACATACTGTATATGTTCCGGATTTCTGCTTACGTTTTGTCTCTTGTCTGTGAGTAAGAACTTGAGCGATCAAAATTTGTTCCACGCCAGATTGATTTCACTCTCAGTGTCAAGAAGATGCTTTGTTCTAGGTCAGCAGCGTCCAGAATACTTCACACTGTGCAGAGTCGCACAGCTGCCACACTTGTGAATGCATAGTGCAGCGTCGTGGTATGCGTGGTGTCTGTTCGGTCACGATAGACAACAATGTGCGCGCATTATTGGAGGGACGTATCTGTATTCCCATAATGAATTTCCTCGCCTCCATCACGAGGCCGCCAAACTTATGAGTAAGTTGGGTTCTCCCTATGTATGTGAAATATTCTTTTTTATATTAAAACGTAACAAACCGAGGTTCCGAGCAGGCATTTCAGATGAGAATTTGAGAAGTTGTTTACGCGTGTCTGTAACACGATCATTTGCGCCTAATTGTAACAAGATTGTTAACGCACACAAACAAGGCGTAGCCGACTGTAAATGAGAACAGCAATAATAATTATGTTTGTCAGCCAACATGTACGGTACTAGTTTTTAATTGGTGTGTGAAATTAGTTGTACGTTTGCCATTGTAGAAACATTATGTACTATTTTGTCTCACAGTAAAGCTGTTATTGTGTGATATTTGGCACAGCGGAAATATGTTGTCTTTTTCCCTTTTGCATAGGAAGGAAGACATGCACATGAATGACTACACATGTTGTGCGTGAAACAGTCCAGAGTTCACGTGAACATAATTTTGAAAGCAAATGTTTTGCCGCTCTTTCCTGGCCCCTTCCTTCACATGACAAGCAATTTGATAAATGCAAAATAATATTTCATGAACAAGACGTTCGGTGTTCTTGCTACGTTGCCTGCAAAATACATTCGTCGCCTGCTAATTCACCTCTACACGTTTCTTGAACGTTGACACTCCCCCACCACGTGGAGTGGAGAGGAAGAAAGGACGTACGGTAAATTAGGGGATGCACACCTGTTATTCTGAGACACACACTGACTGCACTGTGCGACTCGACCTTGGGCGGTGCTGGTATAGAGCTTCTGTGTTAACGACTGTGTTATAGAGTGGGCCATAAGATATTTTATTTTACAAATACTATTAACACAGGAACAAGTAACTAAATGTGTGCAGTTTTATATTCATATTTGCATCCACTCTTTGGAAAATGCGGTTTGGCAAATATGCCAGAAAATCGTAGACCCTTGACTGTGTCTGTATCTGCAATCATAGCCCTCACAAAGACAGACTGATTTATTTGAATGAATGTAACATCTAGTTGGATTGCGCATTATGTAGTCTACCAACTTTCAAAGTTTTAGTGGACGATCAACTCGCAACCATTCCGACTGAAGTTACTGTAGTTTTGGCTAAGATTTCTCGTTCCCTCAGCAGAAGTGGACGAGTTAATTTATAGATTTGACACAACGATATCTTAATAAATATTCTTCAATTAACTTTTAGCTGAAGAAGGCTAATGAGTTTAGCACCTGAATTTAAACGGGTGTAGAACGGAAACTGTACGTTTACGGACATGGTGATAATGATGATGATAATTGTTGTTTTAAGGGGCCTAACATCGGGGTTATCGGCCCCTAATGGTTTGGGTGATCGTAAAGATGATAATGAAACGTAAACTATAACTAAAACTAACTACTAACTTATATACTAGAAGAAGAAATGGAAAACAAAAGGAGAATAAGGCAAATAAAGGCAAGAGGAAAAGAAATGCCCTCAACCCTCGAAGAATGCGGATTGAGGGACTTGGAAGGAAGGAAAGCCATGAAAGGCAGATAGGAAAGTGAAAGATGAGAGGGTCCGCCCCACAGGTAGGGGACAAAAGGGGGAAACCGGACCCAGCTCAGGAATCCCTCGGGGTCGCCAACTCCCGAACTCACCAGCCGTGAGCCCCTGAGGGTGTAGCAATATCCAGGGTGCACCAGACGTGGTGGGGCTACATACACCTTGCCTCCTAGAGGGCCTTGAGCAGAAGGCAGGAGAGAACATGAAAAGAATAAGAAGGCCGACCCCTCGCAGAAAGAGGGTATCAGAAAAGATGAGACAAGGATCAATTAAGGCGTGAAAGGAAGAGACTCCCTAGGCCTTGGATACCCTAATACCGTCGGGGTCGGAAGAGAACAAGAGTCGACCAAGTGAGGTTGGCAGGAAAGAAGACGGAGAGGAGCCCGGCACAAGTAAGTGGAAGCAATGCCGGACTCATCTGGGGCCCCGTGGTCGCCAACCCACGTCCCAATAGATGTGAGCCCCTGGGGGGTTACGGACATGGATTCCTATTCAAAGTATCATGTATTCACTCTCCTCCACAAGTCCTAGAAGTTTGATACCGAAATATCGAAACATCCTTAAAACATTATCACTTTTCAGTTATTTCCTTCACGCTCGTATAGAACGTTAACTCGAAATATATTGATGTTCTACGATGTCGAAATGTGAACATTAGGCCTATGTGTCAGAAAACTGTATCATAATAAGGCTCATTATAGTACAAGTTTTCATTATGATACAGTTTCTCCAGCCAATCAGAGCACATTCATCGACCAATTAGGTAAAGATACCTTCGCGCATGCGCTCAAAATCCAACATGTTTATATAAATTACCGACATGGAAAGTTCGCCGTCCATATTTTCGCGTAAATAAACTGGCGAATATGAGACAAGAAATAGCACTGTATCTTAATATCCCGAACTGCAATTTCTACACAGAGCATTGCTTTCAAACGACTTCGGTGACAGTTTGAGTGAATGCTGGTGCACATCGGCAGGTTGTAAACATATAGCATCAAATAATATGTATGGCATTGCCAAGCACACAGAGCGCATGTATAGTCGGTCAGAGAACTTGGAAAACAGAGATACCAAACCCAGCGCTTGAACTCCGATCACAAAATTCAAGTGACTGAATCTCAACAGAGTTATGTTAAAACATATAATAACGTTATAATTATCGTCGAACATAAACAGTCGTATGCAACTCGCCTATAATGGTAATTAAGACACTCGTATGGAAATTATAAAACTCGCTTACGCTCGTTTTATAAACATACTCGTGTCTTAATTATTGCCATTATAGGCTCGTTGCTTAATGTACTATAAAAGGTGTGTAGTTACAATCATCTTTAAAAAATCAATCAATACAAATTAAGAAACAACTAATCAATTGTTGAACATCTACTCAATTGTTCGAATTCTTTACATGTTTCTGCTTGATTATGAAGCCTCCTTCAGCTAAAAGTTTAATTAAGAATATCGTTGTGTCAAATCTATAAATTACTGTTTACAATGAACAATAATTTGCTATGACTAAACCTCAGAAATAATTATTAAAATAAATGGATATCCTGACATTCGTAATTAAAATACCCTAAGCATTTATGAAATTAATACACCTAAGTCAATAAATAATGAAAATAGAATACATTCTACCAGTTTCAGCCACATTGTGGAACTCTTCAGTAGTCTAATTGATATCTAAAATATAAGTAAATCAAAACTATTTGAATTACGAGCAAAGTTATTGAATTAATATTTAACTTTGGTTTTCCTTTTCTTTGATAAAGAAACATTATAAAACGTATTCAAAAGCAGACCTGTAACAACGTGGGCTTTAAATTGATGACATTATAAAGAATACGTATACTTAAATATCTGGTGATAGTATTTTTATATGTTTTTTTATAAATAGAATTAAAAATGTATTTCTTGAGATGGGATAAAGCTGTTTGCTGAGCAAATGAGTTGGCGTGAGGATAACGAAAAATCAAACGTCCATTCAAGATAAGGAGTGAAAAAATATTAAACAAATCATTTACAAGGTATAAGAAAACAAAACAGATTGTAGGAAATATATGATATATGATTATTCCTTACGTGGTTTGGAGATTTATTGTATTTATTCTTTTAGGGACGTGGTGGCTCAGCGGTCTAGCTGTATGCCTCTCACCAAGGCGGTCCGGGTTCGATTCCCGGTCAATGCATGTGAGATTTTCGAAGTGAAATGCCATGTCCTGTGGTTCGTATTCCACGTAAAAAGGAGATCCCGTGGCTCATGATCTCAAGATTAACGGTCACGTTAAACTACAAGCTTCCTTCCTTTTGTATTTATTCTTTGCTTCAATGAAATTTGTATGTGTTGTATGGATGTAGTTGATGGTCTTTGATTGAGAAAGCGTCGCGTTGATATTTTTCAAGGTGGATTTAAATATTATAACGTAAATTATAACGATTATAACGTCTGTAAGGAAACTTTATAAATATTATTAATTTCATATCATTACCAATATGGGCGGGTTGCATACGACTGTTTATGTTCGACGATAATTATAAATTTATGTTATGTTCGAATATTAATATTCATAATTATCTGTCGAGATTTCGCCGCATACATTATAGAACAGATCGCATGCGACGCAGAGGATATCTTGTATTCAGCCTCGGCCTCCTCGAGTGCTTCACTATAACACTAGCCACGCAGTGAAATTTAAAATAGGAGGCCGTGGTAGTCAGGGTCAATTTGATTTTGTGGAGGTGCGTTGCTAATTGGTCAAACAGCTGTATCGTAATGACAATCTTGAGCTATGTATGGGGGAGAACCTGTATCTTAATGAAACTTGAAGTATAGGCTAATAAACGGCTTTAAGGTGCAGTTTTCTGGCATATAATATTTATATTTCAGCATGGTCGAACATAAAGAGTTATCTATTAATCTATACAGAAAATATCATACATTCTCTTAGCATGGTGAAAGTTTTTGCTTGTTTGTGTATTTATAATGCCACTCATGAAGAGGAAACACCTGGAATGCAGTAACGTTTATGTTCCTACGAAAAATTTTAACATTATTGCAGTCTGGCACACAGTGACAAATATTCTACGTTCATTCCTTCTGAATGCAGAAAATACAGCCCAACGGGAACCAGCTGTGTTTTTTTTTCTTTTTCACAAAGGTGTTTATGGTTAAACGGTCCCATTTCCGTACCGCAGCAGGTATTCCAGGTTGATACACACAGGCATTTTAATGCAGAATTCCACACGTGACTCAAAGCAAACTGAGGCCTGCCGTACTCCTTTAATTGCTTCAGTCTAATGTGAATTCGTTTAGGTATGAAGCGGATTATCTGCACAGCCTGCCAAGTGGGATTATTTACCGTGGGAATTAGAGTACAAATTTATATTACAATTGCTTCACTGCTCGGTTACATTCCACAGTAATACCACCATGTTTCAGTCAAAATGATATTCCCAAGTCGAAATCTGTTCTTCGTTATGACGCTACTCACAGGCATGCCCGACTGTGTTGCAACACATGGCGCGGATTCATTAAACCAAAAGTGTCACAACATATTCTGTGTCATCTCATATCGTACATACAGGTCTGTGCTGTTTCTGTGAACTGTCGGTGGCAGTATGAATGTGTTTCTACAACTTACTCTCTTGCCACGATCGGTGAGTGGTCATCGTGTCGAACTACCAACCCCAAGCTTGCAGGTTTGATCATGGCCGAGGTAGGCTAAGTGATTTTTGAAAGGCGACAAAAATCTCGGCACGCAAACTTTGTTGACATGTTAAATAACCCATTTGAATTCAGTAGGCCATGTTCATAATGGCAAAATTAATCTCGGGATTTTCTGCGAACACATAGTTCCTCCTTTCTCTACTAGAAAGCGCTATAGTGTCAAGGAGCTTAGATATCTAACCGCCTTGACTTTCATAGCGTTCCAAGGAATAACAAAAGCTTCTAATAATACTCTCCAATATACTATGGGTGACCTAGTGAAGGCTACACCCAACGACCGCGACCTTGAAAAATACCGGCTCAAAGTTAGTTCAATCAATATGTGACATTTTTAGCCTACTTTTCACATTTTGCAAAAATGAGGAAAAAGTAGACTTATTATTAACAGAAAAGCGCACGAATGTGCATAACATAGATTTACATTAGTGAAACAAACATGTTACAAAAGAGTTAATTGATGTGAAAAACATCATGATCCAGTAATCAATCAGGAATGTGTGCATTAAAGCATTCATTCATGACCAGTCATTATATTGTGAATTGAATGTTATTTGTGAAATAGGGCAACACTGTATGATGCTTTGTTCATTTTAAATGTTATTCCTTGCCATAATCACAGAGTGATTTCTGGTTATTTTTTACATCGTGTGATGTGATATGTGTCACAGAACTGGTCACATAATGAGCACTCGCAGAGTTCATTTGGAGCGTGGTAGGACATGTTTTTACATATTTTATGGTGGTACCCATGCACTGCTAACTTTATCACCACATGTCTTAGTTTCTGATTGGCGCTGGTCCAGTTCCGGTTGATCATGGCATCCGTGCTGTAAAATTCTAGTGGAATGTCTTCTCTCTTATCTCTTCTCTCTGCTAGGTGCGCTTCAGCATTCTTTGTTGATGGAAGCTGTAATTTTGTTCTTATTTCTTCGACGAGGAAGGGTTCCCGTGCTAATTCATATGTTAGGCGTGAGCGCGTGTATTTTGAGATGCCCATTAAGGTTTTCAGGAATTGGGCTTTAACTCTTTCGATGGTGGCCAGATCTCTCTTCGTTAGTCGGTCCCATATCAAGTGGATCCCGTACGTGAGAATTGGTAGGATCTTTGCGTCAAACAGATGCATAGCTGTTTTTAAGGATAGCTGCTGGAGATTGATAATGTCGTACATGGCTTTCAAGCAAGCCACTGCTCTGTCTTGGATGTGTAGTCTGAATGTTCCGGTAGTCTGTAAAGTAATCCCAAGGTATTTAACTGCATTCACTATTTCCACTTTGACCTCTTCATATTGCAAGTTGTCGTTTGCTGCTACACGCCCACTTTTCCGAAAAAACATCTGTTGGGTTTTTGTCCAGTTTATTTTCAGACTGTTATTTCCTGCCCATTCTACCAGTGCTGAGAAGGCGTGTTGGAGTTCTTCCTTATTTGGTGATCCTAGGACCATGTCATCCGCATATATGTAGATCACTGCGTCCTTTGATTTCTCTCGGATTGCTGTTGTTACATCGGCTGTGGCAATATTGAACAGTATGGGACTGAGGGCCTTGCAACATTCCATTAGTTTGGGTGATTTCCTTTGTTTTGCATACTGCGTCATCTATGGTGATCTGGTTGTATGCCAGGATATTTTTTACTAAGATTGTTAAAGGATTGTGATTTCCGATGATATTTTGAAGTTTCGATGTGAGCTTTCTTCTGTCAATTAGGTCGAAGGCCTTTGTATAGTCTATAAAGACTACATAAAACTTTCCCTTTTGGAGTCGTTTTGCTTCCTCTATGTCATTTAACAGATTTTGAATTGCGTGCAAGGTTCCTCTTGAGATCGGGCAAATGTGTGTCAGTCTGTCTGCCCCCCCCCCCTATCAACTCCTAAACAGCTGGAGCAATCGAAACAAAATTTGGTAGGAGTGAAGATCTATACCTGAATATCTCACGGCCATATTTGAAAATAATGTCAATGCTACCAGCTGCTGAAAAATCGCAATTGAAATTTGAGCTCCATGTTGAATATCTTGGAAGGTATAAATGGGAGCTATTTCAAAATTGGCATACGTAAAGGTAATAATATTGCAGTTTAATTTCCAGGATGCCATACATGGCAGTGTTGCCAAAATGATTATAAGCCTGCTGATACGTCCAATTTTTAAATGCATATAACTTCTACACTATCGATTGGAATTCAACCAAATTTCGTATATGCTATGTGTACATAAACAGGTATGACTGAGCGTATTCTTAAGAGACTCCATGGCTGCCAACTGTTAATAAATGCTCTCAATTTTTTAAATCCCAATACCCATATATCAGAAAGTATGCAAGCCAACAACTTTAAACTATGCACACGTATAGTACCTGACATTCTATATTAATTTGGATTAACTTATATACGTCAGTGCTACCAACATGATTCTAAGCCTGCTGAGAGGTCCACCTTTAAATACATGTAACTTCTATTCTATCATTTGGATTTCAATCAAATTTCGTGTGTGTTATGTGTACCATAACAGATATGACTACGCCGATTCTTAAGAGTAACCAGGACTGCCAACTGTTAAAAAAGCTGTCTCTATTTTTGTTACCCTAATATCAATATATCAGAAAGTATGCAAGCCAATAGCTCTAAACTTTGCACACGTACCTGGCATTCTAGATTAATTTGGAGTAACTAATATAGGCCTATGCCAGTGCTGCCAACATTATCCTAAGCCTGCTGATAGGTCCAATTTTAAAATGCATGTAACTTCTATACTAACTAATGGATTTCATTCAAAATTGACACGACAATAGATCACATTATTTCAGATTATTTCTGACCAATACATGTGTGTCATTGTTGCCAACATGATTTTACGTGCGCTGTTAGATCCAATGTTTAACTGCATGTAACGTCCATGCTATCTATTGGACTTCAACCAAATTTTGTATTCTGTACCTTAAGAGATGGAACTAAGAATATATTCAGTCACCAGGGCTGCCAACTCTAGTTCTCTATTAGGCTACATTATGCCAGGTATACAGTATTTCGAACTAATTAGAAATGTCGATATTACCAACTTAATTTCGTCATTATTCTTGATAGATCCATATAGATTAATCATTGGCATGAATCTTACATTTTAAGAAAAGTAGGCTCTTTAGTTCATCACGGAACTTCTTGTTATTAGTGGTATAATCAAAACATAGGCTACATCTACAGATCTTTAAAAGAAATTCAATAATTTGCATAATTCATCATGGATATACAGCCAGAAAAGCTGATGCTGTTAGCCTGTTTTCAATTTTGAAAAAATAGGCTTATGAGATCACCTTTTGTCCGTGTGTGTGTGTGTGTGTGTGTGTGAGTGAGTGAGGTGTGTGTGTCCCCGATAATAACTTCTAAACGGCTGGAAACTCGGTAAGTTAATAGCACTATTCTTAACGTCCCCGACCGTTCTCTTCAAATTTTGTTACGTCTCACCAATCCAACATGGCGGCTGTGCGAATTATTTCATCAGCATTCAATATCTCCGAAACTATTCCCGATATCACCCTGGAATTTTTACGGTGATAAGGGGAACTATTAGAAGTTCACCTATGTGACTTTTGAAAAACGGGTAACTACAAAACCAACATGGCGGCCATGCGAATTTGTGACTTTTAAATAGACGTTTCTCGCGATTTAACCAACCAAACGCAATGAAATCTGGTACAGGAAATGTTTATACACATTGTAATGCACTGGTATCTAATTTAGTTCAATTGTTTACATAATCTCAGGATGGCGGCTGTGCGAATTTTAAAATTAAGTTTTTATTTCTTGTGTCGTAATCAAGCGATCGAAGTGAAGGTTTGAATAATGAACCTACGCAATAATTTTCTTTTAATGGTACATGACTCTATGGCCTATACATTTAACAATCCAACAAGGCGACCATCGGGGATATTTAGACGGCTCTGAATATCTACGAATCTATTATAGCAATCAAACTGGTTTTTTTATATGCATAGGGGCTATGAACTTAAGTTCACCTATAGGACATTAAATAATCTGGTGATCACAAATCCAACATGGCGGTGACGCGATGTATAAATATTCACATGGACGTTTCTCGCAATTTAACCATCCGAGTGAAGTGAAACATGGTACAGTAAATCCTTATACGAATGTTAATCCACTGGCATCGAATTTGCTTCAATGTTTCCATAACCACAAGATGGCAGCTGTGCGAAATTTTTAAATCTCCTTGTTTCTTCTTGAGTCCTAATCATGCGATTGAAGTTTGAATGCTACACGTACACAACAATCTTCATGTAACAGTACATAACTCTAGGACCTACATATATAAAATCCAACATGGCGCCCATCCGAAATATTTAGTCGGTTCTCAATATCTACGAATCTACTACAGCAATCAAACTAAAATTTTGGTAAGTTGATAGTGGCAGTTAACATAAGTTGGATATATGAAAATAAGCTGTATAGTTCTTCACGGAACTACTTGTTGTTGTTGTTTCATTTAAGGGACTTGGAGATCATGGCCTTTCAGCTCCGTGTACTTGGGGTTGAGTGTAAATTTGTCTGATAACTAGTGTCATTGTGATGGCTGTATTAGTGTGTGTGTTTGTAATTCAGTTAGGGAAGGAGGTGGCCGTTCCCGTAAGTTAGGACTTATCCCAGCATTTGCCTGGAGTAGAAGTGGGAAAGCCACGACAAGCCAGTTCCAAGTTGGCTAGGGTGGAAATCGAACCTACCTCTTCTTAGGTATACATCACGAGGCTGAGTAAACGCCGTTCCAGCTCTCAGACTATAATTAAATTTTTGGCAAAGCCAGGAATCGAACCAGGGCCTCCAGGGACGACTGTTAGCCACTACACCAAGAGGTGGTTTCCAGATAAGATGTACATGTGCTTCGTGTTTTATAGCCGATCACTTTCCTCCATTAACCCTAGCTGTACCAACGGGGGGAGGAGGTATTTTATGCCCACCATTTCGATTTTTTAAACTTTCAGTATAATATATTACTTCTTAACAGAATCGAAGCTCATCTTGTTCAACAGATTGGCGAATACCAGGCTGGTTTCCGTAAGGGCCGATCCTGCCCAGAACAAATTTTAAATCTGAAGAACATCATCAGATACAAGAAAACTTGGGGGTTTGACTATGTGGTCGTATTCGTGGATTTCAAAAAAGCATACGATTCGATTGATCGAGAGTCATTATTGAATGTTGTGGAAGAGTTTGGGGTGGATGATTCATCCAGAAATTTGATTAAACAGACTCTCACCAACACAATATCTAAGGTAAAATTCAAGAATGAACTCTCAGAGCCCTTCGAGATAAAAACTGGTGTCAGAAAAGAAGATGGACTTTCTCCACTTCTTTACAATTGTATCTTAGAGAAGGTAAATCGAGAACAAAGAAGAAGGGAATGAAAATCAGTTTCGATTAGGCCCCAAACACAAAGGAGTGTATGTTGACTGTCTGGCGTTTGCAGACGTCGTAGCCATATTTGCAAACAACACCAGTTCAGCAATCAGGAAGATAAACCATCTGAATGAAACAGAAGAGAAAGTAGGACTACAAATTTCATTTGAGAAAACGAAATATATGACTAACATCCGTGAATGTCCAGAATGGTCGTTCACAGACCATGGAAAGATTCGAAGAGTCTATACTTTTAAATACCTTGGTGAAGTAATCCAAGAGAATGGGCTAGAACAAGAAGCGACCAATATACGCATCCTGAAACTGGAGCGAGCGTTCCAACTGACTAAAAACATCTACAATAAGAAGATGCAAAGTATAGGATCCAAACTAAGACACTGCAGCACTGTTGTCAAACCAGAAGGTTTATATGCTTCGGAGACCCTGTGTATGAATCGGACTGGACAAGTCAGTCAGCTACATAAAAGAGAACGCAGAAGATCTTGGGCAACAGATGGATTGACGGACAGGTTCAACTGGTTTCAAATAAAGATGTATACAGAAAGATGGAACCGATAACAACAGCAATTAGAAAACGAAGATTGCTGTTTTATGGACACATCTTCCGTATGAATCTGGAATTTTCTTAACCCGAAGATCTCCATGTTGAAATGGTTCCAAGAGTGTGAGAAAGATATGAGACAGGTGGGCATTGCGGAGGATAAAATCAAAGACAGGAATAGTTTCAGAAGGATGGTGAAAAGCTATCAGGGTTGTATGGTGGAGGCGGAACCCAGAAGACGAAGAGGCCCTTTGACAGAGGAGCGGAAGAACAAGCTGATAGATGGGCTCAAGAGATACAGGCAAGATGTCAAAGCCGGCAAACGAACAAGACGCAGACACTGAAATGAGAGTGGTTGTTAACACGCAGTCCATAGAGGCTCAAGTCGACAGTAAAACAAAGTTTCCTGTGCATCCTGAAAGAGAAGTAATTGTCCATAAATAACTCAGTCATTGTACCATTCAATTGCTTTATTAATTTTTTATCATCTGTAAAAGCTAATAGCACTTTTTTGTTGGTGGGCATAGAGTAGCCCCCCCCCCCCTCCGTTAGTAGTTAAGTCCAAAGGACAGAAATACAACAAAGTGAAGAAAACAGCAATGATCTGTGTTTCTTGCAAGAGATACACGTGTGGAAAGCATAGCAACAAGACAATCAATTGTGCAAAGTGCAATGATGATTCAGAAGGAAGTGATGAGTGAAGAAATCCATGAACTGAACATTATTGCTTAACGTAAAAAAAATCCATGAGGCATACCAAAGTAGACTTGGTACTGCTAGAGTTAATTATCTAATTTTCCAGACTGTAATATTAGCAAAAAATTTCCAATAAGGCTATACGAAAGATCGGGAGCGAGCTACATACGTTTCGCATTCACCGTTATTGGTATCAGCTCCATTCCGGAAATTAAACTGCCTTCAATACAAATTAAAAGTGCTGTTTATTTATCCCATCAGCTTTCAAATCTGGTCAGTAATTGCTCCACCAAGTACAATTAGCATTTATCAAAACTCCTCCATTTTGCATTCCACCTTCTAACCAGAATTGTGTTGATAACTATTTTTAGACTGATTCATTTTCGAATAACTTCCTACTGTATGTATTTAATTCATTTGGAGGCTCGTATGCATGTCACATATCCTTTCTTTTGGGAAAGAAAAGATTATAAGCCCACAATCGCGATTCTTTCTGTTGCATTTAGTATACTTTTCTTTGTCTTAAAATTAAGTGCATTTGATTTCGTAGTACTATTTTAATTCTTTATGTTACGATTTACAAGAAACGACATTTTTATTTAAAAAGAACTTGAACGTGATGTTAGTAAATAACCCATCACTGATGCTGCTACAACGTGATCCACATTGTAACATACAGGGTCATTATGTGTGTGCCCGCCAGTAAACACGGCAAGCTAAGCCGGCTGTGACTAGCGCAGATACACTTATTATTTATAGTACAGCCATCACAATTAACACCGGTTATCAGACAGATTCTACACACACCCAAAGTACACGGGGCTACGCAGCCCCTAAACTTAAGAACAAACCAACCTGAATTAGTGTGTGTATCTGTTTTAATTCAAGCAAGGACTGCAGACGATCAATTTTCAAGATGTTCCTACATTTGCCGCCAAACGCCACCGTCAACGACTACTAGTTCAGAACTTAGCTACAAGACGTCACTGCAATCGGCTCTTGGCAATGAAAGTAGGAACCTAAGAGCGTTGTTTACATTCTTAACCTATACAATTTAGCTTCACAGAGGTATAATTAGTGGAAGGTTCTTTGACATGCCATAAATCTATGACATGGGACCACCAGCTTTACTTCCCCTCCGAAGGAAGGCATACTGAGGGATTTTTAACGCTCTTATAAATCCGACGACTTCGGCTGGATTTGAACCCGCGATCTTTGGCATAGAAGCACAGCATGCTACCGACTACGCCACCGAAGCCGCTATCACACTTTTACCAAACATGTTCAATAATGTGTACTTACAGTGCTCATAGGCGATGCTGAAAATGTCCTCCCTCTCTTGTAACACACACCTGACATCTTTTGATGAAAGAAAGTCTGTCTACTCATTTATTATTTACGGAGCCTGTTTCCTTGAATCGTTTAACGAGCCTCCTAATTGCACTGGCATTAGGCCCAGGTCTTCCTGGAAACTTGATTCGAAATTTTCGTCTTGTTTCAGAACAAGATTTTCTGCTTTTTCTATACGAATTATGGATATACACACGTTCACGCAATGGGAATTGGTGTCTAGGCATGACCAACAATCACAGTAATCTCAATACTCACTAAACGTGCAACACTAACGTCTAAGCTTTGCAAATACACGCCCATATGAATGACAAAACTCGTGGTGAATTAACGATCTGAGTCAGCGGAGCACACCTGCCGGATGCGCGCGGCTGCGCTCTGCGCTAGTCACAGCCGGCTTAGCTTGCCGTGTTTACTGGCGCGCACACACATAATGACCCTGTATATTAATTTCTGTTCCACCTTCTATGATCCTTTATTTTAAGAAATTATTTTTAGCCTACTTTTCACATTTTGCAAAAATGAGGGAAAAGTAGACTTATGAGATCGATCCGGGAAAATGTGTGTCTGTCTGTCTGTCCTTCTGTGTGTGTCCCGTCCCTTCCCCCCCCCCCCTATCAACTCCTAAACGGCTGCAGCAATCGAAACCAATTTTAGTATGAGTAAAGATGTATACCAGAATATCTCAAGCCCATATTCGAAAATGATGTCAGTGCTACCAACTGCTGAAAAAACGCACTAGAAATTTGAGCTCCATGTTGGATATCGTGCAAGGTATGCATGGGAGCTATTCCAAAATTGGCACACATGTAGATAATATGATTTCAGTAATCCAGGAGGCCATAAATGACAGTGTTGCCAAAATAATTTTAAGCCTTCTGATAGGTCCAATTTTTTAATGCATGTAATTTTACATACAAAATGTGGTTGATATCCAGCTGATGGTTTAGAAATTGAATGGATTTTCATTTCATTCAATTTCTATACCATCAGTTGGATATCAACCACATTTTGTATGTAGGCTAATATGTGTACATAAACAGATATGACTGAGTGTATTCTTAAGAGCCACCAGTGCTGCCAACTGTTAATAGTTGATCTCTCTATTTTTTATATCAAATTACCGATATATCAGAAAGTATGCAAGCCCACAGCTTTAAAATATGCACACATATAGTACCTGACATTTTAGATTAATTTGGAGTAACTTATATACGTCAGTTCTACCCACATGATTATAAGCCTGCTGATAGGACCAATTTTAAATACATGTAACTGTTATGCCATCAGTTGGATATCAACCAAATTTCGTATGTGCTATGTGTAACATAACAGATATGACTATAAGTATTCTTAAGAGCAATCAGGGCTGCCAACTGTCAATAAACGCTGCCTATATTTTTTACCCTAATATCAATATATCAGAAAGTATGCAAGCCAACAGCTATATACTTTGCACACGTATAGCATCTGACATTCTAGATTAATTTGGAGTAATTAATACAAGTCAGTGCTGCCAACATGATTTCATGCCTGCTGATAGGTCCAATTTTAAAATACATGTAACTCCTATACTAACAAATGGATTTCGTCCAAAATTGGCACAACAAAATATCATAATATTTCAGTTTATTTCTGACCAGTACACGCATGACATTGTTGCCAACATGCTTTTACGCGTGCTGATAGATTCAATGTCTAACTGCATGTAACGTCCATTGGACTTCAACCAAATTTTGTATTCTGTACCTTAAGAGGTGGAACTAAGAATATATATTCAGTCACCAGGGCTGCCAACTGCAGTGCTCTATTAGGCTACATTATACCAGGTATATTTCGAACTAATTAGACATTTCGATATTACCAAATTAATTTTGTCATTCTAGATAGGTTCATATACTGTAGAATAATCATTGGCATGAATCTTAATTTTAAGAAATGTAGGCTCTTTGGTTCGTCACGGAACTTCTTGTTTCTTATTGACTTTGGAACTTTTCCGTAGTGTGGCCTCCTGAGAGGCCGACTGCAGGTATTTCTTGTCGACGCCCGTGGGCGACCTGCGTGCCGGGATGAGAGATGGAATGATGGGGCAGGAAGGATGTGGAAGGAAGTGGCCGTGGCCAGTCAGAAGGTACCGTCCCAGCATTTTCCTGGCGATAAAAATGGGGGAAACCACGGAAAACCATTTCAAGGACGGTCGTTGTTGGGGATCCAACCCACGCGTCTACCGAGTCAGCAGAGAGCTTGGCCCCATGACCTAACGCTGCGCTTTAGCGAGCGTAGCCACTTTGGAATAACTCCTACTTTATTGAATTTTAAGATTCTTTATACTGGCTGTTATTAATCGAAATATAATGTTTTTCAGTCGGTCAACACTTTTTTAACCAAAGGTGATTTCCTAAACCTGAAAATATTTATATGAGATTAATAAATACATTTAATTTTGATCGTTAAGCCATAATTATCAGATTCCTTTACATTTAGGCTAATTATTAACTTTGTTTACAAGTATGGGTTTTGATATTTACAATATCACATATCTTGACTGTTTGTGCTAGTTTAATTACTCATCATCATCATCATCATCATCATCTTGTACAGTTTCCAGCCCCAGTCTGGGTCTGTTTGGAACATAAGCCTCGCCACTTAGTCCTTTCTTCCCACCACCTCTCCGCTGTCACTCTAGTCCATTCCTCGCCTCTCTTCTTGACAAATTCCTCCACTCCTTTCAGACATGTATCTCTTGGTCTTCCCCTTGGTCGTTTCTTCTGCATCTGCATCTCATGTATCCTCATGGGAAACTTCTTATCTTCCATTCTCTTTAAGTGTCCATACCACCTCAGTCTTGATATCTCAATCCTACCCTGCAAGGGCTCCTCTTTCACTATTTCCCTGACCTTTTCATTCCTCACTCTGTCTCTTCTTGTTACTCCGATCCTACTTCGCAGGAACTTCATTTCACTTGGCTGTATTCTGCTTATGTCTTTTTTCTTCATTATCCACGTTTCTGATGCATAGGTCAGTATCGGGATATAGTAGCTTCTGTATAACACTTCCTTGCTTTTTTGTGGGACACCTTTATTCCACACTAAGCTCCTAATGCTTCTCAGAAATGCTTCTGCCTGTCTGCCACGTTCCGTAATCTCTTTGTCATTTCTCCCATTTTCCTCCTCTATACTTCCCAAGTACTTGAGACTTTTTACTACCGCCAGTAAATCAGTACATTGTATTGTGGTGACCGACTGAAAGTCAATTGTTAATGGGCAACACTGAAAAATGACCTCAAAGCCCTCGTTGGGAGCAGATGACCTCACAGTTCCGCCTCTTAAAAACTTTAATAACCAGCAAAGCTCTCTATGTAACGGAAATGGCCTACAAAGTGATTGTGCGTACTAGACATGTTTAAATAATCTAACTAAACCATTTATCAAGCTAAACCACGAATTTTCATGAAACGTTTTCACGTCGTTTGGCATTTCATGACCTTGGAAGTCGTATGTTACCACCTGCCCAACATACCCCACTAACCCTGTATTCTACAGTGATATGCTATTTTATATTCAGCGAGGGACGCTATCAGATGTTTGGTTCCTTAGTTTAGGGGCTGTGACAACGCGGTCATGTAGCCCCGTGTACTTTGGGGGTGTGTAGAATTTGTCCTTAATAACCGGTGTTAATTGCGATGGCTGTGTTAGTATGTGTCATCTGTGATTCAGGTAGAAGGACTGCAGACGATCAATTTTTCAAGTAGTTCCAACTTTTGCTGCCAAATGCTACCGTCCACGATATCTACCTGCGGACTTGGCTACTAGATGCCATCGCAGCCAGCACCTTGTCGCGAACGTTGGGACTAATATACCGTTATCAAACTAACCTACAAATTTTAGATTCCACAAATGTAGTTAGTGGAAGGTTCATAAATCTATGACATGGGACCGCCGGATTTACTTACTGAGGGATTTTTAAGGCTCTTACAAAATCCGACGACTTCGGCTGGGTTTGAACCCGCGATCTTGGGCATAGAAGCTCAACTACGCCACCGAAGCTGCCGACGCTATCAGAGATGCATGGGCTACTATAGCGGGGATATTTGCTGTTGTGTTAAATTGCACCAGATTGAGCGAGTCTCGAGCCACAAATGGGGTTAGAAGGTGAGCGCCCTACTAGCAAGGCTTGCAATGAAATCAGAACGGCTAAATATTTAATTTAGTACTCGGTTTAGGGGGGATATAGAGGTGACATGGTTGGTTGGTTGGTTCTTAAGTTTAGGGGCTGCGACAACGCGGTCATGTAGCCCCGTGTACTTTGGGTGTGTGTAGAGTCTGTCTGATAACCGGTGTTAATTGTGATGACAATTAGTGTGTGTTATCTGTTTTAGGTAGATTTCATTAGAAAGCTAACTATTGCAATGGGTCCCATGTTTCGACTTCCGGAAAATTTCGACATATCATCGCGTTTCACATCCCCCAGACCCCGAAACCACCGTCAATTCAAAAGTTTATATATAATTTATGTATGTATATATATATATATATGTATATCAGTTCCTTGTGGACACGATAACTGCCGTAATTTTGCACCAATCACTTTGAATTTTTTACATAATATGTATCCCCTTAAAATCTCGGTTGAGTTCGTTAATGGACAAAATCGGTCAAAGGGGGTGAAAATGGGAGGCTTTTTTTCGAAAAAGTGAAATATCGCTATAACTCTCTTAATATCTGAAATATTGAATCCATTCAAAGTTCATACTATGTGTCGGACAAGGCCCTAAAATTTATGTTTGAAAAGTTTTTTGATAGCACCAACCATTGACCAAAGGGGTGGGAAAAAGTGGGTTTTTCGGGAAACATTAATCATACCTCTGTTAATAGGCACAATATCAAAACCGTACAAAATGGACAATATTTCTCCAATAATTACCTAAAACTTTTGTCTGAAAGAATTTTTGATATGACCCACCATTACGCCACGGGGTGAGCAAAATTATTTAAATTATAAGAAAATGCCAAGTGCCAAGAGTGGTTGCCATGACAACTTTACTTTTAATTGATAAGGGATGAGCCATCAGACGTTGCCCCTGACAACGCACTTGCGAGAGATCAGATTCAGATTTCCATCTGACTAAGTGTGAAGCGGCTTCGGTGACGTAACTGGTAGCATGCTGAACTTATATGCCCAAGGTCGCGGGTTCAAACCCGGCTGAAGTCGTCAAATTTACTAAGAGCACTAAAAAACCTGAGTTTGCTTTCCTTCGGAGGGGAAGTTCCAAAGTTCGTTGCGAGTTGATGGTTCCGGTGGCATCTAGTAGCCAAGTTCACTGCTAGGTGTCGTTGATGGTAGTATTTTAGGTAGATTTCATTAGAAATCTAACTATTGCAATGGATAGCATGTTTCGATTTCCGGAAAATTTCGACATATCTTCGCGTTTCACATCCCCCCAGACCCCAAAACCACCGTCAGTTCAAAAGTTTATATATAATTTATGTATGCATATATATATATAAATATATGTATATATATATGTGTATATGTATATCAGTTGATTGTGGACACAATAACTGCCGTAATTTTGCACCAATCACTTTGAATGTTTTACCGAATATGTATACCCATAATATCTCGGTCGAGTTCGTTACTGGGCTAAATCGGTCGAAGGGGATGAAAATGGGGGACTTTTTTCGAAAAAATGAAATATTGCTATAACTCTCTTAATATGTGAAATATCGAATCCGTTCGAAGTTCATACTATGTCTCGGATAAAGCTCAAAAATTTATGTTTGAAACGTTTTTTGATAGCACCAACCATTGACCAAAGGGGTGGGAAAAAAGTGGGTTTTTCGGGAAGCATTAATCATATCTCTCTTAATAGGCACAATATCAAAACCGTACAAAATGGACAATATTCCCCTAATAATTACCTAAAACTTTTGTCTGAAAGAATTTTTGATATGACCCACCATTACGCCAAGGGATGAGAAAAATGATTTCGGGATTATAAGAAAATGCCAAGAGCTATCAGTGGTTGCCATGGCAACACTACTAAATTGATGAGGGATGAGCCATCAGACGTTGCCCCTGACAACGCACTTGCGCGAGATCAGATTCAGATTTCCATCTGACTAAGTGTGAAGCGGCTTCGGTGACGTAACTGGTAGCATGCTGAACATCTTATGCCCAAGGTCGTGGGTTCAAAGCCGGCCAAAGTCGTCGGATTTTCTAAGAGCGCTAAAAATCCCTCAGTATGCTTTCCTTTGGAGGGGAAGTTCCAAAATTCGTTGCGAGTTGCTGATTGCGGTGGCATCTAGTAGCCAAGTTCACAGCTAGGTGTCGTTGACGGTAGTATCTGGTAGCAACATTAGGAACTACTGCTTGAAATTCAGCGTCTGCATTCCTTACCTGAATTACAGACTAATACAGCCATCACAATTCACACCGTTTATCAGACAGATTCTATACTTACCCAAAGTACACGGGGTTACATGACCGCATTGTCGCAGCCCCTAAACTGAGGAACCAACCAACATCTCTGCGGGAGATATAATTTTGCGTGAAGATGTAACAGACCGTTACATAGTACACATCAGTGTCGAAACCTTGCATAAGGACAGTGTGACCACAAGTATAAAAATGGACTCCAAATGACAAGAAGGTTACCGTCATCTTAAGACAATAGAATGTTTAAAATATGCATAAAATGACGAAAAACAAAGTTTATTAATCTCCAATTATAAAATACTTTCACGCAATAAATGAGGTCTGATCCTTCTACGAAAACCTGCATATTCTGCCTATTTTCGCCTATCCCCAAGTTTGTCCGGTGAAATCTACCTCCGCCTTCCGGCGTGCCGAGAGGACTTTTTTAATTTAAGTACTGCAACTTAGAATTTTTCAAATAGTTCCTACTTTTGCCGCCAAGCACCACCGTCAACGACTACTTGGGCAAGTTCAGAACTTAGCTACTAGACGCCACGGCTCTTGGCAACGAACGTAGAAACCTAAGAGCGTTGTTTACATTCTTAACCTATCCAATTTAGCTTCACACAGGTGCAATTAATGGAAGGTTCTTTAACATGCCATAAATCTATGACATGGGACCGCCGGCTTTACTTCCCCTCCGAAGGAAGGCATACTGAGGGATTTTTAACGCTCCTAAAAATCCGATGGCTTCGGCCGGGTTTGAACCCGCTATTGTGGGCATAGAAGCTCAGCATGTATTGATAATAATACAGGTCACTATGGATTCATTTGTTGACGAGAAGCAATTATGACAAATGAACGCTTTCGACAATAGCCCGCATGGGTCGAATACTGTAATTGTCTACCTTACATTTAAATCACCTCGTCTGCGTTGCGTAGTGGTCAGCATGATTAGCTGCCACCCCGGAGGTCCGCGGTTCGATTCCCGGCTCTGCCACGAAATTTTAAAAGTGGTATGAGGACTGGAACGGGGTCTACTCAGCCTCGGGTGGTCCAAATGAGTAGAGGGTTTTCTATTCCCGCCTCAGCCATCATCTAAGTGGTTTTCCGTGGTTTCCCAATTCGTCTTCGGGCATATGTCGGGATGGAACCTACCGTAAGGCAAAGGCTGCCTCCTTCCCACTTCCTTGCCTAATCCCCCCCACTCTTCCCATGAATGCATTACGTGATAAGGGCCTTTTTCCAATGTCAATGAACAAAGACCAATATCCGTTTTATGTCTCGGCTTAATGGGTTAAAACCACTAACTGGACTATTAATTATATTATCATGGAGATGCATGTGCAACAAATTCATGTCAGACGTAATTTAAGAATGGCGGGGTGCATGAAACACAAATCCCCCTTCCGTCCAATCTTAACTTGACTGTGAATTTTGCAAAACGAAAATTTCACAGGCAAAATGAAGAAAAGCCGAGTTGCACTTTCAGGGAAACTCCAAACACAACCACTCTTCTCTAAAGTTTTTAACTCAACACGACTCGACAGTTTGCTGCTGGCTGTATTTGGGGCAATAAGTTCATCCGCTAGCTAAGCTGTAACTGGGGTAATAGACTCGCCCTTAGCTAGCTCGTAAACTGTCGTGTCAGTAGTTGAATGGACATGGTTGGAAGAAATTTAAACGTAAAAAACACTTAGAGTGGGCGATGTATTGAAGATAGACATATGCTCTTGCGGATTTTTTGTTGAACTTTTCATGCTGAGCAATTCTTACACTCATAGTATTTAGATATTTTTAACGGTTTGCCCAGCGTAAGCTTACAAAGCGCTCGGACGCCAGTTTTTTTTTTCGACTTTTCCACTGAAATCGTTACTGCTCGGCTTCCTTTGATCATAAATAAATTCTTTTCTACAGGAATCATCCTCGAGATATCCTTTACAGAATGATGAAAACCGCATCAAAATCCATCCAGTGGTTCTCGAGTTTACCCGTAACATCCAAGAAACGGGGACTTTATTTTATACTAAGTAGAGATGTGGGTGTGAATATTAATCTCTTCAAAATATGTATGCTTTAGTTGTAGCAGTTTAAATCATTGTTGTCACTATGACGTTTGGACGTTGACGTTTGTTTGATGTTGTGGCTTGAATTGCCGCCATATTGCTCAGCTGTATAAGGTTTCTAACAGTGTGTTACATACTGATGCAGTCACATTTGTTCAAGTGTGAGGTTTGGCTGTGAGTTACGAATGTTCATAAATTACTTTTAGTTGTTCAATTTAATTCAAAAGTTACACTGTATTCTTCTAAAGTCATGGCAAGACAAAGCCATTGGTCGCTACTTGGTTAGTGTTTTTGCACTTCTACTCCAAACGAAATGCCACGGCCGCCTCCTTCGCAATTTTCACCTGCATTACAAATACACACACTACTGCAGACACCAAAATAACACAGGTTATCAGACAAATTCTATATACACACACACACACACCTAACTACACGGGGTGAAATGACCACGATATCACAAAGCCCTTAAATGAATTAATAACAACAAGCTACTTGGTTAGACGATTCTCTGGACGAAAAACACTGCTTGTACTATAAGCAAGGGGGTCTGGGGTGTAAACCCCTGGTTAGGTTTGTTTTTGTATGTAAAGTCTTATTAACACACATAATTTAACATGTATGCACCTTTTCTTCTAAGCATGTCACCGTGGGTGAGTGGTTATCGTGTCGGACTACCAACCCCCAGCTTGCAAGTTCGCTCCTGGCCGTGATAAGTGATTTTTGAAAGGCGACAAAATTCACGATACGCATGTCATACGATGTTGGCATGTTAAAGAACCCATTTGAATTCAGTAGGCCGTGTTCATAATGGCAAAATTAATCTCGGGATTTCCCGCCAACACAAAGTTCCTCATTTCTCTACTAGAAAGCGCTATAGTATCAAGGAGCTCAGATATCTAACCTCCTTGACTTTCATAATGCTTCAAGGAACAACAAAATTCGACATGCAAGCTGCCCTCTGGGTGTCAAATAACAGAACTTGCACCCTGCGCCGAGGCCATACGATATTATTATTATATTATTTTATCGTTTAAACCTTTAGTGTTGTCCATTGCGTCATGGATGCCGCCATTTTGGGTGTATGAATTGTTTTTATTGTAAGGTATTGCGATCTATACTACATCCCAAAATTGTATCCACCTCGTAGTTTAGTGGCTAGCATTTTTGGCTGTCACCCCATAGGTCCGGTTTCAATTTCGGCCTGAGGTTTGGAACGGGGTACAATCAGCATCGTGTTACAAAACCAAGAAGAGGTGGGTTCCTTACTTAGACCATCCTGGAAGAAGATTCCCCACTTCCACTCCAATCAAATGCCGGAATGGTACCTCACCTAAGACCATGGCAATCTCCCTCCCTATTCTAGCCTCAATTACAAATATACACACTGGTAATAAGAATAATATCGTATGGCCTCGGGTGTCATGTGAAAGCTTTGTTATTTGACACCCAGAGGGCAACTCGAATGTCAAATTTCGTCGTTCCTTGGAAAGTCAAGGAGGTTAGATATCTAAGCTCCTTGACACTATAGCGCTTTCTAGTAGGGAATGGAGGAACTTTGTGTTGGCGGAAAATCCATAGATTAATTTTGCCATTATGAACACGGTCTACTGAATTCAAATCGGTTCTTTAACATGCCAACAACGTATGACATGCATGTCGTGATTTTTGTTGCCTTTAAAAAATCACTTACCACGGAGCAAACCTGCAAGCTTGGGGGTGGTAGTCCGACACGTTAACCACACACCCACCGTGACAAGCTTACACACTGGTGCAGACTCCACAAAAACTTAGGTTATGTTGCAAATTCCGTACCAACCTAAGTACACAAGACTGAACGGCAACGATGTATCAAATGAATCAAGATGTTCAGTAAAGAACATATAGCCTACTTTCTCCTAAATGCATGAGTATTGTTTTAACTCTTTGACCTTTTCAAGGAGTATAATTGAATGTTGGTTGTAGTAGCTTGTTGAAATTCAACGCGCTATTCGGATATTGAACATGAATATGAGGTGCCCTTTGCTAGTGCTACCTCTGTACAAAATTTCAATCAATTCGGTTTCACCGTGTTTGAATTGATAGGGGAATCGATTTGCACACATACACGGCCGCCATATGCAAACTATTGGACTGATGACCTTATAGTTTGGTCAAAAGATTATTTATACATAAAGGTATAATGTTGCATAGATTGGTAGAGATCACATGATTAGGTTGGTCGTAATTTGATTTAAGCTTTTAACATTTGGGTGGCCGCCATTGCGTTTCCGTCAAGATGGTGGCAATATGAAACATGACACTGAGGTGTCCTTTGCTAGTGCTACCCCTGTACCAAATTTTGTTCAATTCGGTTTCACCATGTTTGAATGTATTGGGGGAATCGATTTGCACACATACATGGCCGCCATCCACACAGCATATGGCTGATGAGCTTATTGTTTAGTCAAAAGACGCTCGCCATATAAATATATGTTTTTGCAAAATTTGGTAGAGATCGGATGATTAGGTTAGTCGTAATTTGGTTTAAGATTTGAACATTTGGGTGGACGCCATTACGTTTCCGTCAAGATGGTGGCAATATAAAACATGACACTGAGGTTCCCTTTGCCAGTTCTACTTCTGTACCAAATTTCGTTCAATTCGGTTTCACCGTGTTCGAATTGATAGGGGGGGGGGGGGGGGGTCAGACATTCAGAGTACACACACACACTCACACACAGACACACACACAGACACACAATTTTGGCCCTGTGTAGATCTCATACGTAGGAGTAATAAAATTCGTAGTGAGCTCATGAGCTTGAACCTCAACCGTGATGGTTCCGAGGCTGCATGTTTGCAGGTGTCCTGGCTTTAGTCCAAAAAGAGTGGTTCATCAGCCCGGCTTGACCCGTGATGCAGAAGTTCCCTTCAATACGTTTTTAGAATAAGAAACTCGAGCTCGCAGTTGTTAACGTGACAAGAGTGTTAATGCTGAAACCATCTTCCCTCGCCAATGATGTGAGGATTGGAGTACGGCTCAACCTTCCTGCTCCATCCTCAGCAAGTTCACACTTCATTACAGGAGGAGCACTAGGCTACATACTAACAACTTCAAACTACAGACTTATCTCGATATCTCGAACCTGCATTACTCGAATAATTGATAAGTCGAAGAAATTATTATATTCCGAACAAGCTTCCTATATTTTGCAAGCATTTTTTCTTTCTTTAACCCTTCAAGTGCTGCCTCAGTGCTAAATTCTTCAATTGCATCCAACAAAACGTAGAAGTCGTAATTTTTAACTTATCATGTCTATACCTTTTGGGCCTTGGTTAATGTAAATTCAAAATTCTACGTTTAAGGGGGCTCATACACCGTCGGTTGTCAAAACTGAAATGTTTTCCTTTTACGTTTAAATGAAAGACAATTCCTTTCTCAATATATCTGTTAAGTTTTATAAGTAAATTCAGCGGTTTGGCAGAGATATTGAGTATTACGTGAGACCATGCGCCTATCTGTCAATGGAGTGTTTAATATTCAAAGCTGTTTACCCGAAACGTTGCTTTTTTGGTAGGAAAAACACAATATCTCGTGAAGTATGTGATGAAACTGGATGAAACTCGGCAGATACATTCCAACATATGATCCCTAGAGGATGAACCTCATTTATGAAATTATCTTAAAAAATAATTGAGATATCCTTGGAAAAATAAAACCAAAAACTGTTTATTTTTTGAAAGGCATTTTTTTAATATACTATTTACAATATAACATTCATGGTGGTTCATCCTCGCTATTTATGCGTTTACTTTACATTTTAAAAAATTATTCCATTCAGACTGGTATTTCTTGTTAAATCGAGTTTTTTGTGATTCACGGAGTTTAAAATATCACGAATATTTTCCTTTCAATATATCACGAAATACTTTATATACTGTTCCTCTCTATAAATTAGATGAAAGCTCTACGTATTTACTACACATATGTCAGTTTACATAACTCTATGTTACATATTAGTGAAGCTTTGATATGATTCGTAAAAGTATGCGAAAATTCCCACTGACGGTGTATGAGCCCCCTTAAATTAATTTTTATTTGGAACAATTCAAAATTAAACATTTATTTCCACGCTTGCATTATCTCCAAACCAGGTAAAGGGCCAAAAATAATATAATTTCCCAAAATCATTAGACAACTACGTCCCGTTTTCCTTACTAGTACAAAAAATGATATTCTTTGATCCGAATCTCAGTGAGACGATATGAATTTGTTTCATTGTCCGCCAAGCTTGTTTGCATCTTTGATGAAGAACTCCTGCTGTAGACAACAAACGTCTACAAAATGCTCTGTTAATTACTTCCGGCAGCAAAGAATACAAAGTGCTACATAATGCCCGACAGATAGCAAAATATTCCAGAGATCGACTCAGCACTCGAAAAGGAAAGGGGAATATGAAAAATTAAATAGTTCTTGTGCACCGTCTATAGACGGGCGAAGCACTCAATGGGTTGTCGAATGTTTTTGACTCGAATTTTTCAATGTCTCTAAGCTTAAATTATCTCCTTGGCACTTAAACTTGTTCTTATCTCGGCATTTACGTTCTCTTGCAGTTCAATTTCTCTCATTGAAAGGTTCTAATTCAAATGTTCAACCAATTATTATTGTTATAGTTGAATCAACCATTTTGCTTCTTCAATACATTATTAGATACTGTCTATCAGTAACTCTGTAACTCTTCAGTCGGTCAACACGAATTTTCCCAATGACTGGGCGAAGATAACTCATATAATGTACTATCTATATATTTAAAACACTAAGCTGTTTTTTGTACACACGAGATTGTGAAAACGACTTAACCGATTGGCTTCGTAAGACATTCTAACGAAAGCTCTTGGCATGCAGATTTGCAGAGTGTCTCTAAAATAAACAAATATATTACGGTATATTTTTAAATTAATATAGAAAATAGCAGAATTCTAGGCCCTCACGCATGCGCACAATCCGCCTGGGGTCATGACAAAATGGCGGTGAGAAGTCCATTAAAATGTAAGTTATTTAATAAGCTTCCATGTAATTGAAAACATACATTAACCAAGTTCTGACAATAAAATATAATAACAGTATGAACGTATACGAATGTGCAACATTGATTTATTTGGATAATGAAATTGATTACTTCCTTCAAACAGCGGCTTTTGAATATAATGAATGGCTGCGTCTGCTGCTAAATATGAGTGCGAGAGTAGCCATGTGGTTAAGGCGACTGACTGTGGTTCCAAGAAGCGCCGGGTCGATCCTAGCCTTCGCCAGTTTTTTTTTTTTACCACTGAAATATTGTTTAATCAAGGAGTAATAGTAAGGTTTTATGTCTGTTAAAGATACTTATTTCTACATTCCCTCTAAATACGTTTTATTTTCGTTTTACCATTGCATTGCAGCATGTGATCAAAGGAGCAAACTGTTGTCCGCAGTACGCCGTTTAAATATCTGCAATCAGTTCCTATAACTGACAACAGATGGCAGTAATTCGCCCATATAGTTCCATTAACTGACAGCAGATGGCAACACCATTGCATCGATATATTTAAAACACAAGACATGGCATGTTTTCACGTGATGGAAAATTATAAAGGAGGGGAATATTTAAGAAGGGAAATGTTGAGGAACATTAACCGACAGTTGAATGTGTAGGCTAGGTTGTTTATGTACCTTAATATTGCAATTTCTTCCCAATGCTTCGGTGGTCAAGTTATTAGCGTCCTAGACTAAAAGTTATAATTATGCATCGTCGATATTAAAGAAAAAAGTAGTTTTCCAGGTACTCGCGCGTCTCCACAATTGCTTTCGCCATGAGAGACACTCAAAAAAAAAAAAAAAAAGTCAACCCCTGGCACTATCCAGCCCATGACGGGCTAAGGCCGACCAAGCGACCGCTGCCCAGCCATTTGGCCTGCAGATATTGGGGTGACGCGTGATCAGCGCGTCGGGTCCCCTCGGCCGTTAATCTTGGTATTCGTGATCGGGGCGCTGTCTCACTGTCAGACAGCTACTCAATTGTCCTCACGAGGCTGAGTGCACCCCGTTCCAACCCTCACGTCAGTTTTAAAATCCCTGACGGAGCCGGGGATCGAACCCGGGGCCTCCGGGTGAGAGGCAGGCGCGCTACCCCAACACCACGGGGCCGGCTCATGAGAGACACTTGGCAAATATAATTCGTTTGAAGGACTCCGACATTTTGGTCACTCAGCCCCGTGTACTTGGGTGTGTATGTGTGAAATTTTCTTCTGATAACCTGTGTTATTGTGATGGCTGCATTACTGTGTGTATTTGTAATTAAGGTGGTAAATGGCAAGGAGACGGCCAAGGCCTTAAGTTAGGAACCATCCCGGTATTTGCCTTAAGTGGAAGTGGGAAACCACGGAAAACCACATCCAAGATTGTCGAGGTGGGAATTAAACCTTCCTCTTCTTAGTTATACCTCAAGAGACTGAATGTACCCCGATTTTGCCCTGAGACCAGAATTAAATTTCTTGGCAGAGCAGGAAATGTAACCCGGGTCTCCGGGGCGGTAGACAAGAATAGGTGGGCCTCCATGTGTTAATACGATTTTTGACATGCACGGGACATAGAATTCAAAAACTGCCTCCATTAGGGTGACTATCGAAGTGAGTATTGAGTATAGGCCTATGGTCATTCCAGTAGTTGGTGAAGTGATTCTATGTTCCCCTGCAAAATGTACTGCCATAACCTATAACAGGTGATGGAAATTGCTTATTTAGAGCAGTTTCGTACTGTTTATAACAAAATGAAGAACGTCATTCTGAGCTGCGTTTTCAAGCTATCGCAAAAAATGTCGCTGGCAGGAACAATTATGAGGAATTTATTTTAAGCGATCAGTCTCATCGCATTCTCCTCACCAACCAACTTGAGTATGAAAGTCTCTGGACGGTCATGTTGAACTTCATTGTATAAGACAATTGTTTAATGATTATTTGTTTAGAGTACTGAGTCTAACTACGTAGTTGATTTCGGCAATGGAAGTATTATTTGCCATTTAATATTTAGCGGCTCTGTTATTGCAGGACACTATAGTGTTATCGAATAATACGAAGCCACATTTAAAATTCAATATAAATAGGCCATTTCAGAAACAATTCCAGATATTATGCAATACAGTGTACTGTAAGGTCCTTGACGATCAAATGTAAACATTGTTCTACATTGTATTTCTCTTGCGTAAAATCTATGCGTGGTTATTTTGGTCTTTACTGTTGTGAGGGTAAAATTGATCTGCTGGAATATAAAATATTTGCCAAGCTGCAACAATGTAATGATATTAATTTAAAAGTCATTGAACTTATATCCAGCAGTTCAAACACATACATCAGCGTTAACAGATTGGATACTGAAGATGAAAGCCAGCTACTTCATTTCCCTATTATTGAATTTTTCAATTCCTTGGAATTAAGAGATTCGCCTCCACATACTTCGAACGTTTAAGCCGTAGATATGCTTCTTAGAAATCTGAACGTTTCCCAAGGACTCATATATGGTAATATATTAATTGTAAGAAATCGCTTGGATTCGGATATAATAGGTGCAGTAATATTAGGCAGAGAGCTCAAATCCTACGACTTGATTTAACACCTTCCGATAAAACACTTACAGGTACAGTACATTTTCTTTTAATAGGCAACAATGTCCTATTCGCTCGGCCTACTTTATCAAAATCAATCAAGCTCAAGGAGAAACTCTTGAAAGTATTGGGCTATTTACCTCATCACGTTTTCAGTCATGACCAGCAGGATAGTGAAGGTGCAAAAAAGGTCCTGTTTGGGATGGTAAAGAATAAGAGGCGGAAGGATCCTACGGATTATGTTAGAATGGTGAACAAAAGGGGACAAGAGATAGAAAATAGGGAAGAACTGAAGAAAATGTGGAAAGAATATTTTGAAGAACTCCTGAACCCAAATGGAAACCACGGCGAGGAGGAAAAAATCGGGGAAGAGGTACAGTAGATGAACTGCAAACAGAAAAGGACTTAACATGGAAAGAAGTGGAAGATGCAGTGAGGAAGATGAAAGGAGGGAAGGCACCGGGTGTGGATGAGTTGAGTGTGGAGATGGTGAGAGCAGCAGGAGAGGTGGGGATACAATGGTTGTACCGAGTGATGAAGACAGCATGGAAGGAAAGGAAGACCCCAGAGGACTGGAAAAAGGGAATAATTGTCCCGATCTTCAAGAAAGGTAGTAGAACAGAATGCAGAAACTATCGTGGAATAACACTGATGAGTCATTGTGCAAAGTTGTTTGAGAAAGTTTTGGAAAGGAGAATTAGGACAAGGATAGAAGGAGGGATGAGGGAAGAACAACATGGCTTCAGATCAGGAAGGTCCACAGTGGATTTGATTTTTGCTGTAAGGCAGTTACAAGAACAGCACTATGAGTATGGAACAGATCTACTGATGGCCTTCCTGGACATTGAGAAAGCATATGACAGTGTATGCAGAAACAAAGTATGGAAGTCCCTGGAGGATAGAGGAATATAAAAATGGACTATAAGGAAGATAAAGGAGATGTACAAGGGAAGCGTGAGCTGTGTGAAAGTGGGAGGAGAGAGATCGGACTGGTTGGAACAGAGAAACGGCCTGAAACAAGGAAGTGCACTGTCACCGTTACTTTTCATTGTGGTGATGGATGACATAATGACCCGAGTGGCACAAGTAATTGGGGAAGGAAAGATGAAAGCAATGGTGCTTGCAGATGATTTGATGATTTGGGGAAACAAGGAGGAGGAGGAGGTACAGGAACAGTTGGACGTGTGGGAAGGAATAATACAAGGTTATGGGATGAAATTTAGCATAAATAAGAGTGAGATGGTGATCACAACAAGGAAGAAGGAAAGAACCACAACGGGAATAACAATTGGTGGGGAACAGCCGAAGGAATTGGAGAGTTTCAAGTATCTGGGAAGCCTGATACAAGAGAATGGAAGAAACGATAGAGAAATAAATGAGCGGGGGAGACAGGCAGAAGCATTCCGGCGGAGTGTGAGAAGCATGTTATGGAGCAAGAATGTCCCTCAGAACAGCAAAAAGATCATATATCGGACGTACAATGTCCCTATCCTGACGTATGCCTCGGAGACCTGGGTTATGAAAGGAAGGGAGAAGAGCAAAATACAGGCCAGTGAGATGAGGTTCTTGAGAAGCAGTATTGGAGCTACAAAGATGGACAGAATAAGAAATGAGAGGACCGGAGAATTAATGAAGGATGAACCATTACAGACTGGTATAGAGAAATCTAGACTTAGATGGTATGGACATGTAAAACGAATGGAGGAGAAGAGGATACCCAGCAGGATACACGAGACGAAGTGGGAAGGAAAGAGACCAAGAGGGAGACCGAGAGACAGGTGGCTGAAGGGGGAGGAAGAAATCGTGAAGAAGAGAGGAGAAGACTGGACAAGGGTGGAGGCTGAGAGATGGTGGGAAGACAGAAGACGTTGGAGAGACTTGTGTTCCAAACAGACCCGGCCAGTGGCTGGAAACTGTGCAAGATGATGATGACCTAATCACGTTTTCAGTCATGACCAGCAATATATTGCAATGCTGTGAGTGCTATCTTTTGACGCCCTTAAAGTTGCATTAGTGCTAAAAAGTAATCGTACAAAGAATGTAACTTATATAAGAAGCTTCTTCAGTAATTTTGTTTTCCATTGTCCGTCATGTTTTGACGGGTTTCATCTAGTCTATATATTTAAAACACTAAGCTGTTTTTTGTACACACGAGATTGTGAAAACGACTTAACCGATTGGCTTCGTAAGACATTCTAACGAAAGCTCTTGGCATGCAGATTTGCAGAGTGTCTCTAAAATAAACAAATATATTACGGTATATTTTTAAATTAATATAGAAAATAGCAGAATTCTAGGCCCTCACGCATGCGCACAATCCGCCTGGGGTCATGACAAAATGGCGGTGAGAAGTCCATTAAAATGTAAGTTATTTAATAAGCTTCCATGTAATTGAAAACATACATTAACCAAGTTCTGACAATAAAATATAATAACAGTATGAACGTATACGAATGTGCAACATTGATTTATTTGGATAATGAAATTGATTACTTCCTTCAAACAGCGGCTTTTGAATATAATGAATGGCTGCGTCTGCTGCTAAATATGAGTGCGAGAGTAGCCATGTGGTTAAGGCGACTGACTGTGGTTCCAAGAAGCGCCGGGTCGATCCTAGCCTTCGCCAGTTTTTTTTTTTTTACCACTGAAATATTGTTTAATCAAGGAGTAATAGTAAGGTTTTATGTCTGTTAAAGATACTTATTTCTACATTCCCTCTAAATACGTTTTATTTTCGTTTTACCATTGCATTGCAGCATGTGATCAAAGGAGCAAACTGTTGTCCGCAGTACGCCGTTTAAATATCTGCAATCAGTTCCTATAACTGACAACAGATGGCAGTAATTCGCCCATATAGTTCCATTAACTGACAGCAGATGGCAACACCATTGCATCGATATATTTAAAACACAAGACATGGCATGTTTTCACGTGATGGAAAATTATAAAGGAGGGGAATATTTAAGAAGGGAAATGTTGAGGAACATTAACCGACAGTTGAATGTGTAGGCTAGGTTGTTTATGTACCTTAATATTGCAATTTCTTCCCAATGCTTCGGTGGTCAAGTTATTAGCGTCCTAGACTAAAAGTTATAATTATGCATCGTCGATATTAAAGAAAAAAGTAGTTTTCCAGGTACTCGCGCGTCTCCACAATTGCTTTCGCCATGAGAGACACTCAAAAAAAAAAAAAAAAAGTCAACCCCTGGCACTATCCAGCCCATGACGGGCTAAGGCCGACCAAGCGACCGCTGCCCAGCCATTTGGCCTGCAGATATTGGGGTGACGCGTGATCAGCGCGTCGGGTCCCCTCGGCCGTTAATCTTGGTATTCGTGATCGGGGCGCTGTCTCACTGTCAGACAGCTACTCAATTGTCCTCACGAGGCTGAGTGCACCCCGTTCCAACCCTCACGTCAGTTTTAAAATCCCTGACGGAGCCGGGGATCGAACCCGGGGCCTCCGGGTGAGAGGCAGGCGCGCTACCCCAACACCACGGGGCCGGCTCATGAGAGACACTTGGCAAATATAATTCGTTTGAAGGACTCCGACATTTTGGTCACTCAGCCCCGTGTACTTGGGTGTGTATGTGTGAAATTTTCTTCTGATAACCTGTGTTATTGTGATGGCTGCATTACTGTGTGTATTTGTAATTAAGGTGGTAAATGGCAAGGAGACGGCCAAGGCCTTAAGTTAGGAACCATCCCGGTATTTGCCTTAAGTGGAAGTGGGAAACCACGGAAAACCACATCCAAGATTGTCGAGGTGGGAATTAAACCTTCCTCTTCTTAGTTATACCTCAAGAGACTGAATGTACCCCGATTTTGCCCTGAGACCAGAATTAAATTTCTTGGCAGAGCAGGAAATGTAACCCGGGTCTCCGGGGCGGTAGACAAGAATAGGTGGGCCTCCATGTGTTAATACGATTTTTGACATGCACGGGACATAGAATTCAAAAACTGCCTCCATTAGGGTGACTATCGAAGTGAGTATTGAGTATAGGCCTATGGTCATTCCAGTAGTTGGTGAAGTGATTCTATGTTCCCCTGCAAAATGTACTGCCATAACCTATAACAGGTGATGGAAATTGCTTATTTAGAGCAGTTTCGTACTGTTTATAACAAAATGAAGAACGTCATTCTGAGCTGCGTTTTCAAGCTATCGCAAAAAATGTCGCTGGCAGGAACAATTATGAGGAATTTATTTTAAGCGATCAGTCTCATCGCATTCTCCTCACCAACCAACTTGAGTATGAAAGTCTCTGGACGGTCATGTTGAACTTCATTGTATAAGACAATTGTTTAATGATTATTTGTTTAGAGTACTGAGTCTAACTACGTAGTTGATTTCGGCAATGGAAGTATTATTTGCCATTTAATATTTAGCGGCTCTGTTATTGCAGGACACTATAGTGTTATCGAATAATACGAAGCCACATTTAAAATTCAATATAAATAGGCCATTTCAGAAACAATTCCAGATATTATGCAATACAGTGTACTGTAAGGTCCTTGACGATCAAATGTAAACATTGTTCTACATTGTATTTCTCTTGCGTAAAATCTATGCGTGGTTATTTTGGTCTTTACTGTTGTGAGGGTAAAATTGATCTGCTGGAATATAAAATATTTGCCAAGCTGCAACAATGTAATGATATTAATTTAAAAGTCATTGAACTTATATCCAGCAGTTCAAACACATACATCAGCGTTAACAGATTGGATACTGAAGATGAAAGCCAGCTACTTCATTTCCCTATTATTGAATTTTTCAATTCCTTGGAATTAAGAGATTCGCCTCCACATACTTCGAACGTTTAAGCCGTAGATATGCTTCTTAGAAATCTGAACGTTTCCCAAGGACTCATATATGGTAATATATTAATTGTAAGAAATCGCTTGGATTCGGATATAATAGGTGCAGTAATATTAGGCAGAGAGCTCAAATCCTACGACTTGATTTAACACCTTCCGATAAAACACTTACAGGTACAGTACATTTTCTTTTAATAGGCAACAATGTCCTATTCGCTCGGCCTACTTTATCAAAATCAATCAAGCTCAAGGAGAAACTCTTGAAAGTATTGGGCTATTTACCTCATCACGTTTTCAGTCATGACCAGCAGGATAGTGAAGGTGCAAAAAAGGTCCTGTTTGGGATGGTAAAGAATAAGAGGCGGAAGGATCCTACGGATTATGTTAGAATGGTGAACAAAAGGGGACAAGAGATAGAAAATAGGGAAGAACTGAAGAAAATGTGGAAAGAATATTTTGAAGAACTCCTGAACCCAAATGGAAACCACGGCGAGGAGGAAAAAATCGGGGAAGAGGTACAGTAGATGAACTGCAAACAGAAAAGGACTTAACATGGAAAGAAGTGGAAGATGCAGTGAGGAAGATGAAAGGAGGGAAGGCACCGGGTGTGGATGAGTTGAGTGTGGAGATGGTGAGAGCAGCAGGAGAGGTGGGGATACAATGGTTGTACCGAGTGATGAAGACAGCATGGAAGGAAAGGAAGACCCCAGAGGACTGGAAAAAGGGAATAATTGTCCCGATCTTCAAGAAAGGTAGTAGAACAGAATGCAGAAACTATCGTGGAATAACACTGATGAGTCATTGTGCAAAGTTGTTTGAGAAAGTTTTGGAAAGGAGAATTAGGACAAGGATAGAAGGAGGGATGAGGGAAGAACAACATGGCTTCAGATCAGGAAGGTCCACAGTGGATTTGATTTTTGCTGTAAGGCAGTTACAAGAACAGCACTATGAGTATGGAACAGATCTACTGATGGCCTTCCTGGACATTGAGAAAGCATATGACAGTGTATGCAGAAACAAAGTATGGAAGTCCCTGGAGGATAGAGGAATATAAAAATGGACTATAAGGAAGATAAAGGAGATGTACAAGGGAAGCGTGAGCTGTGTGAAAGTGGGAGGAGAGAGATCGGACTGGTTGGAACAGAGAAACGGCCTGAAACAAGGAAGTGCACTGTCACCGTTACTTTTCATTGTGGTGATGGATGACATAATGACCCGAGTGGCACAAGTAATTGGGGAAGGAAAGATGAAAGCAATGGTGCTTGCAGATGATTTGATGATTTGGGGAAACAAGGAGGAGGAGGAGGTACAGGAACAGTTGGACGTGTGGGAAGGAATAATACAAGGTTATGGGATGAAATTTAGCATAAATAAGAGTGAGATGGTGATCACAACAAGGAAGAAGGAAAGAACCACAACGGGAATAACAATTGGTGGGGAACAGCCGAAGGAATTGGAGAGTTTCAAGTATCTGGGAAGCCTGATACAAGAGAATGGAAGAAACGATAGAGAAATAAATGAGCGGGGGAGACAGGCAGAAGCATTCCGGCGGAGTGTGAGAAGCATGTTATGGAGCAAGAATGTCCCTCAGAACAGCAAAAAGATCATATATCGGACGTACAATGTCCCTATCCTGACGTATGCCTCGGAGACCTGGGTTATGAAAGGAAGGGAGAAGAGCAAAATACAGGCCAGTGAGATGAGGTTCTTGAGAAGCAGTATTGGAGCTACAAAGATGGACAGAATAAGAAATGAGAGGACCGGAGAATTAATGAAGGATGAACCATTACAGACTGGTATAGAGAAATCTAGACTTAGATGGTATGGACATGTAAAACGAATGGAGGAGAAGAGGATACCCAGCAGGATACACGAGACGAAGTGGGAAGGAAAGAGACCAAGAGGGAGACCGAGAGACAGGTGGCTGAAGGGGGAGGAAGAAATCGTGAAGAAGAGAGGAGAAGACTGGACAAGGGTGGAGGCTGAGAGATGGTGGGAAGACAGAAGACGTTGGAGAGACTTGTGTTCCAAACAGACCCGGCCAGTGGCTGGAAACTGTGCAAGATGATGATGACCTAATCACGTTTTCAGTCATGACCAGCAATATGTTGCAATGCTGTGAGTGCTATCTTTTGACGCCCTTAAAGTTGCAATAGTGCTAAAAAGTAATCGTACAAAGAATGTAACTTATATAAGAAGCTTCTTCAGTAATTTTGTTTTCCATTGTCCGTCATGTTTTGACGGGTTTCATCTAGTTATTATTATTTTATTCAGTACATATCCTTCATTGCTGGTACATCACAGCATAACTATACGGGCTTCTGGGAACCAAAGTACAGTTACTGAAACAGCAACTTCTAAGCTGGAATGTCGCTACCCATGAACTTCAGTACGATTCGGGTTGTTGAGGAAACTACTGCCTTCAGCATTAGTTTGTACAGTTGAGTATCCAGACCCAGTTCTTTAAGGCCTTGGAGAAAAGTACTTGAGATCAGGCCCGTACTTGAGGTATCGTCTTTACCCATCCTATATGCCAATGTCTTTTGATAGGGCCGACCAACTCACTTTATTTGCTGATCTTTTCTTGTTGTTAGGAATCACAACATCAATCAAGGTAATTTGCTGGATTTGCTTGCTGACTACCACCAGATTCGGCATGTTGCGTGATACCGATTGATCAGTCAGAACAGTTTGGTCCCAATACAACTTGTATTCCTTGTTTTTGAGAACACACTCTGGCTGATATTGGTGGTACGGAACTTTCTTTCCTTTTAGAAGCTGAAACTTATAAGCCAACTCCTGAAGCAGATTTTAGCAACTACATCATGTCATTGTTTGTGCTCCGTCGCCAAGAAATTTTTATTATTATTTTGTATATATATAATTCGTTGAGGCTATCTAGGACCACGGTAAGTCTTTGCTTCGCTTTCCTCGGAGCCCAGAATTCCCTCATTCTATTATTATCATTATTATTATTATTATTATTCTTTCTTCGATTCGGCCAACTAGGTACAACGTCAGTTCAACTGTCTCTTCTTCCGAGCTCTAACTACCGCCCAGTGTTCCCGCATTCGTCTCCGGTGTTGTTCTTTTCTCTATTGGGACCACGCCTTCCCTGTCTTCAGCTTCGGCTTTTCCTGGAAACCTTTGTGCGAACGCAGTTTTTCCTGAAGAGGAACACGCTCCTGGATATCTTTAGGGGAAATTTCCATTTCATGCATATCTTCCTCAACTTCCGTAAACCATGCCTTTTTTGGTTTTCTTATCTTGAAAGTACGTCAATATCCGTTTTGATATCCTGCCTGGGCTCATTCGTGTCACGTGGTTATAAAAGGCAATCCTTCTTTTTTGAATCGTGTCACTGATCTCCTCCACATGCTTGTACAATTCGTGGTTGTAACGCCTTCTGTACTCGCTGTTTTCTTTGATGGGACCCAGGATTTTCCTCAAAATCTTTCTTTCTTTAGCCTCTAGTTTTTCCATTAAACCTTTCTTGTTCATTATTCGAGTCTCTGCCGCATAGAGAGCCTCTGGTCGAATAACAGTGCAGTAATGTCTAATTTTTGCGTTTAAGGATATCGATCTCTTATTGTAGATGTCTTTAGTCAGGTTGTATGCCATTTCCATTTTATTAATGCGTGACATGAAGACTTCCTTCTCTGATAGGTTAGGCTCTATCCATTCACCGAGGTATTTAAACATTTCTGCCTTCTGAACTTTTCCTAGTCCGACCTCCAGTTCCCTGGTCGCTGATTTCATGTTTGTCATGAATTGTGTCTTCTCAAAGGAGATTTGAAGCCCAGCCTTCAGTGCTTGTCTTCTTCTTCTTCTTTAATCGTATCGGCCAACTAAGGACCACGTTATTTCAACTGGCTTCTCTGGGCTTTGATCTTTGCCCAGTGTTCCTTCATACGTTGCCGGTGTTGCTCTTTTCATTCTTCCGTCCACATCTTTCCCGTCTTCAACTTCGGTTTTTCCTGAAAACCCTGGTGGTCGTGTAGTTTCTTCCTGAGGGAATTGCGTTCTTGAATATCCCTACAGGTAATTTCCATCTCTTGCAGGTCACTTTCCACCTCTTCGAACCAGGCTGGCTTGGTCTTCTTATTTTTAAAATAGTTAACGATCCGGTTCGTCAATCGTGTGGGTTTCATTCTAAGCAAGTGGCCATAAAATGCAATCCTCCTTTTCCTCATTACATCAGAGATCTTCTGGACATGAATATACAGCTCATAGTTATGCCGTCGTCTATATTCACCGTTGTCTTTAATCGGGCCAAGAATTTTCCTCAAGATCTTTCTTTCCTTGATCTCCAATTTTTCTACCAGGCCTTTCTTGTTCATGATGAGGCATTCCGCTGCGTACGGAGCCTCTGGTCGTATGACAGTGCAATAATGCCTAAGTTTTGCGTTCAGGGATATTGACTTTTTGTTGTAAACGTCCTTGGTGAGTTGGTACGCCATTTTCATTTTGTTCATGCGCGAAGTGAAGGTTTCTTTCTCACATACGTTGGTTTCTACCCACTCGCCAAGATATTTAAACTTATCTGTCCGTTTGATTTTCCCCTGGTTTACTTTTAGTTCCCTTGGTGCTGGCTTGATGTTAGTTATGAAGTGTGTTTTCTCCAAAGAGATCTGAAGACCAACTTTTGTTGCCTGTACCTGCAGCTGGTTAATTTGTTTTGTGGCCATATCTAAAGAGTCGGAGAAAATTGCAAGATCATCTGCAAAAGCTAGGCAATCAATAGAAAGGTTCATGTTCTTGTAACCCAGTCGTACTCCATTTTGGACCCCATCGTTCATTTCTTTGTGCCACTCGCGGATGACTTTTTCAAGTGCACAGTTGAAGAGCAGGGGTTAAAGCCCATCTCCCTGCCTAACTCCTGTCTTAATTTCGAAAGAGTCTAAAATTTCTCCTCTGAACTTGACTCTGGAGGTTGTGTTAGCTAAGGTCTGTTGAATGATTGCCCTGGTTTTATTATCCAATCCAAATTCCTTTAGAATTTGAATAAGAGCTTGATTATTATTATTATTATTATTATTATTATTATTATTATTATTATTATTTACTATATTATTTATTATTTAATAATACTCCTGGAAAAAATTGCATGTACTGTATTAGTTATCATCACTACTATTCAATTCTATCACTAGATATTTTATTTGTTACAGGCGAGGAAGGTCATTAGATTGTCCGAAAATGCACAGAATTCATTTATAAAATATTTTGATGATAAAGAGTGGAAGACTTTTAGATTACATTTAGTCGTTAGTCCTATATTTAGGGCAATGATCAGCAGTAGTAGTAGTATTCTTTTCCATCTATATTTATTTTCATTATTACTCTTATCATTAGGTTTAGATGACCTAGATATTTCTCCCATTAAACGACTATCACTGCCACCATTATAAACCGCTGGCCTTTGTCGAGGAGGCAACCTCAAAAGCGGAAAGGTATAAACTATTACTGTATAACTAGGTAAAAAGCAAAATGTTGGTAGGAAACAAAGTACAGAACTGGAAACAACCTTTAGTATTAATTTTAGCGGAGAATACTTGGCAACATGTCATATCTCGGTCTCGCCAACAGTAGTGTGTTGAGCGATAAGGTGTGAATTATAGGCTGCTATTTGTGGGCCAGGCTCTGCACATTCACACATGCCACTTGGTCACACTTGTCCACATCCTGGTAATCATATGATGAATTCACTCTGTTGGTCGTCATCAAGATCATAACGGTACTCTTGCATCCCCATTGATAATGACGACCAGGAGGACAAAAATAATATGAATAATAATAGTAATATGATAATAATAATAATAATAATAATCTCCAAAAGAATGAGCAAGATGCCCCATAAAGTATATTGATAAAATCACAGATTCCATCTAAGAAAGGAGAATAAAATTGTATGGTCACACGGAAATGATGGCAACAAGCTGACATAGAAAATTTTATACTTAGCACCATCTCTGAAAATCAACAACAAATGGCTGGTAGAATAACGAACGACCTTCAAGAAACTCGTATTAACAAAGATAGCATTCACAATAGAACAAAATTTAGAACTCGAATAAACGGAAACAAATTTGCCAAGAAACCTACACGAAAAAATACAGAATGGACAGAAAACGCAAAAGAGTTTTTTTTTTGAAATTACTTGAAATATTTTCAAAATAAGGTGCATTGAGTTATCAATATGGAAAACATATTTTACAATTTTTAAATCATATATCCTGTGAGTTGTTGCATATTGACAATATTGGTTAGACCTTGTGATACACCGGTATCAAGAAATATTTAGAAATGTTCAGTTTTGATAACTGATTACACGTAGTTTTTTTATTTTTTTAGAATATTTCATAAGCTTTTGACATCACTAACAGAATTCAGAATATTAATATTTCAATTCAATTTTAAATTTAATGTTTTGTAAGGATAATAAGCGAAAATATTTGCCATAATAGCAAATTGTTTAAATCCGTATTGATAGAATAATTAAAACTCTTATGTTATAATTCAATTATTTATTTATTAATTTATTGATTGATTGATTGATTGATTGATTGAATGATTGATTGAAGGTTGATTGAATGATTGTTTGAAGGTTGATTTATTTATTTATTTATTTATTGGTTCATTGATTTATTGATTTATTTAATTATTTTTTATTTATTTATTTACTTATTTACTTATTTACTTATTTATTTATTTATTTATTTACATATTTATTTACTTATTTATTTATTTATTTATTTATTTATTTATTTATTTATTTATTTATTTATTTATTTATTTATTTATTTGAACCAAAACATAGCTTTAAGAATATTTTTACTCCAAGTTTTATTTCAAATAGATTTTGCCTTGTTTTAAGCTGAAGAAGACTCCATCCGATGGTCGGAACATGAACTTTAATTCAATATGTGTTTCTTAAATTGTATTGATAGGTATATTGTTTTTAAGATGTATAACAATAATATTAATAACATATCAATGCTTTGATGATTTTGAGAATAGTGGAGGAGCATAAACCTTCTTTTGCTACAACTTCTGGAGCTCCATATTTGCCATATGTTGCAACGCTGGTTATTACTCTTGAGTTTTATTGGGACGTTATGTAAGACAATGCAGATTGAGGTCAAATATAATGACAGACTCAAAAAGGGGGAAAACTTTCATTTTCTTTATTTCATTTCAACTAAGTTGGCAGCCTCCTGTTACATATCCGGGGCCAGACCAACTCCCACACAACCACTGCAATGACAGCAAGAACCTGCCACTGACCCATTTGCTCTCGATAGCGCCACTTCCACTACAGATCGATTCTTTGTTTCCTTTCAATGTCATACAGATGTTAAAGAGATACGGTCATTTCCACTTGGTATCATTCATTACGCTGCTTGATTTTGCCTTCCATGAAAGACATTTCTTATGAATTGTGAATAAGAATGGAAACGAGTGTGCAAGGACAATACGCCTTATAATAGTACATTATTCAATGAGCCTATAATGGCAATAATTAAGACACGAGTATGTTTATAAAACGAGCGTATGCAAGTTTTATAATTTCCATACGAGTGTCTTAATTTCCATTATAGGCGAGTTGCATACGACTGTTTATGTTCGACGATAATTATAATAACTATTTTATGTTCGAAAATAAATATTCATAAATATCTGTCGAGATTTCGCCAATTTTATGTACTGAACAGAGCGCATGAGACGCAGAGAATGCCTTGTATTTGACCATGGCCTCCTCGATTACCCTACTATGACACTAGGACAGACAGTGACATTTAAATTAGAAGGCCGTGGAACTCAGTGCATCTAATTATCTAATTGGTCAGACAACTGTTTCCTGAGCTCTGATTGGTGGGAGAAACTGTTTCATAATTTAAAATAGTTTTGTAATGAGCCTCATTATAGTACAGTTTTCTGACATATAATAGGCAGGGTCGAACATAATAGTACATTATGCAACGAGCCTATAATGGCAATTTTTTTTTTTTGTCGTGTAGCCTCCTGAGAGGCCGAGTGCAGGTCTTTCTAGTCGACGCCCGTGGGCGACCTGCGCGTCGGGATGAGAGATGGAATGGATGAAGATGAATGAAACTGGGCAAGGATGTGGAAGGAAGCGGCCGTGGCCTGTCAGAAGGTACTGTCCCAGCATTTGCCTGGTGTTGAAAATGGGAAACCATGGAAAACCATTTCAAGGACAGCCGACGGTGGGGCTCGAACCCATGCGTCTACCGAGTCAGCAGAGAGATTGGCCCCTTGACCTAACGCCGCGCTTTAGCCCGCGTAGCCACTACTGTCGGTATGGCAACAATTAAGACACGAGTATGTTTATAAAACGAGCGTAAGCTAGTTTTATAATTTCCATACGAGTGTCTTAATTACCATTATAGGCGAGTTGCATACGACTGTTTATGTTCGACGATAATTATAACTTTATTATATGTTTTAACATAAATATTGATAAATATCTGTGGGATTCAGTTAATTCAGTTAGTGAACAGGGCACTGGCTGACTGAACAGAGCGCATGCGTGGGCCAAGGCACTTCGAAGGCAGAGACCATTCACTTTGCTAGCCAACACAGAAATATGTTGGATTGTGAGCGCATGCGCGAAGGTATCCTTACCTAATTGGTCACACAACTGTTTCTTGAGCTCTGATTTGGGGGAGAAACTGTTTCATAATGAAAATTGTGTTATAATGAGCCTCATTATGATACAGTTTTCTGACACATAATGTTTACATTTGTTACGTAACTGCAGATGGGGTCTTAACCGTCTGTGGTCTCGGGGTAAGTATTGGGACTACAGATTCAGAGGTCCTCATTTAGATTCCCGACACTGCTAAGAAATTTAACTCTGGTTATTGGGTTGGAACGGGGTACACTCAGCCTTATGAGGTTATACTGAAGGAAGATAGGTTCGGATCTCGCCTCAGCTCTCCTAGAAGTAGTTTCCCATGGCTTCTCTCGTCTCATCCTGGCAAATGAAGGGATGGTTGAAAACAAAATGGCGCAGCAGCCTCCTTCCTCAATTACGAGGGGCGTACTATATTGTCTTACACTTTATATTTTGTACATTTAACTTTTGAAGGTGGTGACGTGTAACTACAGTAGAGCCGTCGAGTTTCCGGTTCTGACATTTCTCATGAGGGAGGGAGACAGCGTTGCCGGTTCTGTACCGCGAAATATAAAACAGCGTGGACTACATAAAATATTTCACATGTTTTTAAATAAATTTTGACGAACCACTAACCATATTACTAAAGTAAAATAATTACACACAATTAACCGGTAATTGTGCACACACAAGGCAATAAAACAACAAACCTGCACTAACACACAGAGCAACAGAAGAGAGCCCTTGCAACATCGAGCTAAATTTAAAGAAAGACTTACCGGGAAAACCGCTGATTGGTACAGGTGACAACATTCTTCACGGTAGTAAGCGACTTCACCAACATGGGCGGAATTCCGCTGCAATCGAAGATTTTAGGTTTTGTAACCGCAAAATGTCGGAATAACAAAATGATGCATAAAATTGCAAATAGGGTGTGGGACTTCCACGTTACATAGTGAAGACGCTAGAGAAGAATTATAATGATGGCAAGTTTCAAGGTTCTATTAACAGCTTCTCATTGCCGTAAGTTGGCTATATTGTTCTCTTTGCCCCTCTTCTCCCACCATCGCCAATCGTCAGAGTCGGACACTAACTGGCTGGACTGTAGTGCCTTGTTCCATCATTTGTTAGCAGCACACGCACAGGGGCCAACGAATGTACTCGTCAGAGCCGACTTCATGGCTAGGCTTGCGACTGGTGATGAGACAAGGCTCCATTACTATGAGTCACGAATGAAACAACAATCAATGCAATGGAAGCATAGGGGCAGTCCACCACCAAAGAAAAGTTGAACAGTACCATAAGTTGGCAAGCGAATGGCGACAGTTTTCTGGGACACAAAGGGCGTCATAATCATTGACTGGCTGGCCACGATTAACAGTGCAGCATATGTGGCAACTCTTGAGCGCTTTTCTTTACACTACTTTAAACAACACCTCTTCGCACAGGTTTTTAGTACTTTCACAAAAATTCTACACCATCTCAAATACATTCAACAATGTTAGAGATTCAGTAACCCTACTGATTATTACTACTGTAATAACTTCAAGAAACAACTCCTCCTTCTACATCAATTCTGTCGATTATACAACACCGTGCTATTATTTACTTCTTAGTACAGCTTTATATTCTTTCTCCACAAATATATTTATTTCTTCATAATACCTTTAACATTCAACTCTGTTACTCAATCGTAGTTTCTTTCTGAATTAAGTCTGCTATTTAATAAATAATACACTTTACCTCACGTGCCATTCAAACAAAGCGGCCAGGAAAATGGGCTAAAGGTGTGCTTCTGTAACATGATAATGCCCGCCCCCACACTAGCCAAGAGACAACGCTGCAATTGATCAAATGGGATTCACGTAGCTGCCGCATCCACTATACTCTCCCGACTTGCACCAAGTGATTATCACCTGCGTGGTCGCTGTTTTGCAGAACTGGACACAGCTGTCAAGGCAAGGGTACGCAGCACTCCGAAATAATGGTTTCAGGAAGGTCTGGAGAGACTAACACATCGATGACAAAAGTGCATAAAGTCACAAGGAGATTATGTTGAGAAGGTGGACGTAACAAATGAAGTGTAATGTACTATATTTAGGTAGAAAACAAGATGTTCAGTAAAGAACATATAGCCTACTTTCTCCTAAATGCATGAGTATTCTTATAGCTCTTTGTCCTTTTCAAAGAGTATAATTGAATGTTGGTTGTAGTAGCTTGTTGAAATACAACGTCCTATACGGATATTAAACATGAATATGAGGTACACTTTGCTAGTGCTACCTCTGTAAAAATTTCATTCAATTCAGTTTCACCGTGTTTGAATTGATATGGGGAATCGCTTTGCACACATACATGGCAGCTATCTGCAAACTATTGGGCTGATGACCTTGTAGTTCAGTCAAACGATGCTTCCCACAAATAGGTATGTTGTTGCAAAATTTGGCAGAGATCAAATGATTATGTTGGTCGTAATTATTTATAAGCTATTAACATTTGGGTGGCCGCCATTCCGTTTCCGTCAAGATGGCAGCGATATAAAACATGACACTGAAGTGCCATTTGCTAGTGCTACCTCTGTACCAAATTTCGTTCAAATCGGTTTTACCGTGTTTGAATTCATAGGGGGAATCGATTTGCACACATACATGGCCGCCATATACAAACTATTAGACTGATGACCTTGTAGTTTGGTCAAGGAACGCTTCTTACATAAAGGTATGTTGTTGCAAAATTTGGTAGAGATCAGATGATTAGGTTGGTCGTAATTTGATTTAAGCTTTTAACATTTGGGTGGCCGCCATTACGTGTTCGTCAAGATGGTGGCGATATAAAACATGACACTGAGGTGCCCTTTGCCAGTTCTACCTCTGTACTAAATTTCGTTCAATTCGGTTTCACCGTGTTCGAATTGATAGGGGGGGGGGACAGACATTCAGAGTACACACACACACAGACTCACACACAGACAGACACACAATTTTTGGCCCTGTGTAGATCTCTTTTTTGCAAAAATCGAAAGTAGGCTAAAAATAAAGTGTAAAACAATATATTACGCCCCTCGTACAAATTCTCCCTCGGGGTACGCCGGCAGGCGGAGGTAGATATCACCGGGGAAAGAAATATATTTTGAATTCACTGAATCGTTGTACATCTACAAAAGTTAGTTAGTTAGTTAGTTATTGTTGTTTTAAGGGGCGAATCTACGAGGTCATCTGCACCTTACAAACGTTCCACATGTTTAGCATTCGAGAAGCCCCATCTTCTAATAATTCCGAAAACATTTTGCTCATTCTTTGGCTGAAGTGTGGGTCATATCAAAACTTCGGGTTGGTTGGTTCGTTCCTCAGTTTAGGGGCTGCGACAACGCGGTCATGTGGCCCCGTGTATTTTGGGTGTGTGTAGAATCTGTCTGATAACCGGTGTTAATTTTGATGGCTGTATTAGTGTGTGTCTCTGTTTTTTTTATTCAAGTAAGGACTGCAACTTTGAATTTTTCAAATAGTTCCAACTTTTGCCACCAAACACCACCGTCAACGACTACTTGGCCTAGTTCAGAACTTAGCTACTAGACGCCACCGCAGTCAGCTCTTGGCAACGAACGTAGAAACCTAAGAGCATTGTTTACATTCCTAACCTATACAATTTAACTTCACACAGGTGTAATTAGTGGAAGGTTCTTTAACATGCCATAAAACTATGACACGGGACCGCCGGATTTACTTCCCCTCCGAAGGAAGGCATACTGAGGGATTTTTTAACGCAGTTAAAAAATCCGACGCCTTCGGCCGGGTTTGAACCCGCTATCTTGGGCATAGAAGCTCAGCATGCTACCGACTACGCCACCGAAGCCGCCGAATATCAAAACTTCAATCACACAAAAGGTTTAGGTTATGTTTCGAGGACTATTGACCATGTTTCGATAGCACCAACCATTGACCAAAGGGGTGAAAAAAATGAAATTTTGAGAGAAAAATAAACCTGGCTCACACCCAAATCCTATTTGAATTACAAATACACACAATTGTACAGCAGTCACAATGGCACAGGTTATCAGGCAAATTCATCCCACACACGGGGTTGAATGACTAAGATGTCACAAAGTCAATCAACAGCAACTTCTCATCCCCGCCACGTCCACACGCTAGTCTGTTCCAAACCTCAACATGTCCATGTTATAGGGAAATGTTATAGGGATGTGTGAATTTAAAAGTTTTATTAAATTAATTATTATAAAACTGTTCGTAGTATATCATTTTAATGACTAAAAACCCACAAAGACTGATTCTTATGTTGAAATACTACGGTAATAACAATGCACAACTAAATTTATCCTTAAGCATTCAGGTGAGATATTATTAACTATACTGTATGATTCCAAAGATTGTGCAAAATAAATGTATGCAACTAAAAAATCATAACAATTTAAGTTACGAGAAAACAGTTTGTTGCATAAGCCAACATGTTCACAAATTAACATGTCCATATTATTGTCTTTGTTTATTACGTAGTAATATTCTACAGATTTCTGAAATTTTCACAAAGAATTCCTAATAATTATACCAATTTTAGGAATTATTTTAAAAATCATTACTTGATAAGGAAACCTTCTGAACGATTTTTGTCATTTACTCGAATTTCAAATTCCTGGACTTGTTAACTTTTGTAGCTGATCAATTCGAGTGGGGTTAGACGTACATTCACCATAATGTGAACCCTCTTCTTGGATCAGCCAAGGAATTGTGGTGGTGGATTCTCAAAATGTAGCTTATTCTGCAGTGAACATCCGAGGAACCATAAACTGTATCTCAATCATTGTTTATGGTAGAGCTGACGTTCGAGATATCGATGTTTTAAGGTTCAGTGCCCCAGCTACTTCAATACACGCTAGCTTGACTGAGCTTAAAGCACGATGACGAGCATCACCAGACAAACAGTCCTGGCTTGCTACCTGGCAGTGCCTCGCGTGCTAATCTGGGGTATTGCAGCCTAGGTGAGCAGAATGCATTATTGTAGATAATCCTCAGACAATTGCTATGCTAGCAAATCTTCCAGGCGGGCATGACCTACCCTGAATTTAATAATGAGACCAATGGTTCTAGTGAACATAAATATAATTATGACAGTTGTAATATAAGGGACCTAATATTTTGGTTTTCAGCCCCCAATGGCTTGGGTGACAATGAACAAGTAGTTCCGTGAAGAACTATACAGCCTATTTTCATATATCCTTCTTATGTTAACTGCCTCTATCAACTTACAAAATTTCAGTTGTAATAGATTCGTAGATATTGAGAACCGGCGACCATAAGAAATATTTAGACGGTTCTCAATATCTACGAATCTATTACAGCAATAAAACTGAATTTTTTAATGTTCATAGGGGCTATGGACATAAGTTCACCTATAGGACTTTCGATAACCTGGTGATCACAAATCCAACATGGCGGCGGAGCGAAGTATAAATATTCACATGGCCGTTTCTCGCAATTTAACCATCCGAGTGCAGTGACACTTGGTACAGTGAATCCTTATACAAATGTTAATCCACTGGTATCTAATGTTTTTCAATTGTTTCCATAACCACAAGATGGCATTTGTGCGAAATTTTAAAATCTCGTTTTTACTTCTTGTGTACTAATCATGCGATTGAAGTTTGAATACTACACGTACACAATAATCTTCATGTAACAGTACATAACTCTAAGCCCTACATATATAAAAGTCCAACATGGCGACCACCCGAAAAATTTAGACGGTTCTCAATATCTACGAATCTATTACAGCAATCAAACTGAAATTTAGTATGTTGATAGAGGCAATTAACATTAGTAGGATATATGAAAATAGGCTGTATAGTTCTTCACGGAACTACTTGTTATATATGTTGGCCTTAGAGTTATATAGGCCTACTATTAGATGACGATTATTTCTTAGGTTCGTTATTCAAACCTTCATTTCGATCGCATGATTAATACACATTAAATAAAAACTTAATTTTAAAATTGCGCACATACGCCATCTTTATGTTATGTGAACAACTGAACTAAATTTGATGCCAGTGCATTACAATGTGTATAAGCATTTGCTGTAACAAGTTTCATTGTGTTCGGATCGTTAAATCTCGAGAAAATAGGTACTATTTAAAAGCTTCAACTTCGCTTGGCCGCCATGATTGTTATTTAGTTAACACGTTTTGAAAATTTCATAGGTGCCCTTTATTACCGTACAAAATTTCAGGGTATTATCAGTAATAGTTTAGGATATATAGAATGCCAGTGAAATATATCGCACAGCCGCCTTGTTGGATTGGTGAGACGTATTAAAACTTGAAGGGCATGGTCGGGGTCGGCCAAAACAGTACTATGCCCTTACCGAGTATCATTGAATTCGCTCCAGCCGTTTAGATGTTATAAGTGGGGGACACACACATGCACACACATACACACACATCGACAAAAGGTGATCTCATAAGCCTATTTTTTCATAAATGAAAATAGGCTAAAATGATGAAAATAAAAACTAACTTGCGTACCGTACTAGAAATTGAAAAGAAGGAATAAAAGAAATTAAGGCCATACGATCTAGAAGCCATTACTTTAGTGTTGTCTTCGTGATTAAATCTAAGAATCAGTCGGTCAACACAATAACATGTCCCTTTAAATTATGCGGGGATTAACATTTATTGCACCCACTAACTTGGGAAAATATCATGGAATAAATTATAGTATTAGGTGCGTTCAAAAAGTAACGAGCCGGAGGCATAATTACAGAAACCAGTACCTGTATGTTAGAAGTATTGGCCCTGTCTGTTAAGGCACTTGTCCCACTGTGACACGAGGCGGTGAATGGCTGTCTCATAAAATTCCCTGGGCTGCGATGTGAACCAGCTCCGCACGTACAGCTGGACGTCCGAGAAGAATCGTTGGCCCCTCAGAGCCCTTTTCAGGGGACCAAACATGGCGTAATCACAGGGAGAGAGGTCTGGACTGTATGGAGGGTGGCTGAGAACCTCCCATTTGAATTTTTGCAGGAGTACCGCGACTGTGTTGGCCGTATGAGGTCGTGCATTGTCGTTGAGCGACCACGGTGGCTATGGCGTTCACTGTCACTCGGCGATCCTGGGTAATGAGTGCATCAACCAGCTGGACGTTGTCATCGGTAATGCAGGGGGGTGCCCCAGACCGGGCATCATCGCCTAACGACACCCATCCTTCCCTGAGGCGCTTGTGCCACGCCTTGACCCATGCAAGGGACATGCAGTGTTCGCCGTACACTTGTGACATTTGGCGATGAATGTCCGTTCCCCCTACTCCTTCCCCTGTCAGAAACCGAACAACACCTCTTTGCTCTTCGGTTGACGTTTCCATGTCACTGTTTACAATGCGACTGGCAGCGTTAGAAGATTGATGCATGCTGCTGCTCGCTTTGTATCATCACGTGACGTGCACGCATGCCCTCTAGCGACGGGCTGTGACCATCCACGCTCTGGTCGGAACCACACCTCGTTACACACGCTACGATTAGCCGATGTTGTCACCGATTTGCGCATTCCAGCCTCCAGCTCGTTACTTTTTGAACGCACCTTATATATAGCTTCAAAGCTTGCAAAATCTGATATGTTTTCATTATCAACTGTTCTTATAAGAGCTCCAAAGCTACTATTCATACAGTTTTTTCTTTACATCAGAAAACTTGTCAGAGCAGCTTGTAGACATTTCATGATCTCAGATAAGTCCCCACATCAGATCTTTCAACACTTTATTAGTAGACAAACAGTGTTTTTGCTTGTTGCAGTTCTTCGTACGAAGGTGGATCCAAAAGTTAGTTGCACTAACGCACTGCAGCAGTGCGCTGTGTGTCGCAAACGTGGGCACAGTGGAGAAAGGTACAGGCACTGCCCACACATCTGTTAGGCAGGTCGCTGAGGTGTCTCGTCTTGTATGGTGTGAATAGCGGCCAAAAGCAATGGCGCGTCGACTGGACGTTCACTCCAAATATGAGGTGCGTGCGACAATCCGATTCCTATGGGCCAAAAGGAAGAATTGCACCGACATTCATCGTGAAATTAGTGCTGTGTATGGGGAGCGGGCCATTTCCCGGCAAGGGATCGTAAAGTGGTGTCAGCAATTCGAAGCCGGACGCACGGATATCACGGACGAATATCGCGAGGGCAGGCCCGCAACAACGTCCTGGACCCCTGCAAATGTCAACAGTGTGAATGCGATCATTAGACAGAATGGTGGTCGACATTCCCAGACCGATGAGGAGGTGAAGGCCGCTATCTCCGTGTGGTTGCAGAACGTTGGAGGAACGTTCTATGCATACGGCATCGACAAGTTGGTTGTGCGTTCACAGAAATGTTTGGAGACTCTTGGAAACTACAGTATGTAGAAAAGTGACGTTACATTGTATGTCGTTATAGGCGTGTTGCTGTTGTATAGGTGGTGTAATAACTGGCCATAACTGGGAAGTGCAACTTATTTTTAGCCTAGCTTTCACATTTTGCAAAAATGAGGAAAAAGTAGACTTATGAGATCGGGCAAATGTGTGTCTGTCTGTCTGTCTGTCCTTCTGTCTGTCTGTCTGGCTGTGTGTGTGTGTATGTGTGTCCCCCCTACCAACTCCTAAACGGCTGCAGCAATCGAAACAAAATTTGGTAGGAGTAAAGATATATACCTGAATATCTCACGTCCATATTTGAAAATGATGTCAGTGCTACCAACTGCTGAAAAATCGCAATTGAAATTTGAGCTCCATGTTGGATATCTTGGGAGCTATTTCAACATTGGCACACGTATAGATAATAATATTGCAGTTTAATTTCCAGGAGGCCATACATGACAGTGTTGCCAAAATGATTATAAGCCTGCTGATAGGTCAAAATTTTAAATGCATATAACTTCTATACTATCAATTGGATTTCAACCAAAATTCGTATGTGCTATGTGTACATAGAGAGATATGACTGAGCGTTTTCTTAAGAGCCACCAGGGCTGCCAACTGTTAATATATGCTCTCAAATTTTTAAAATCTAAATACCCATATATCAGAAAGTATGCAATCCAATAGCTCTAAACTTTGCACACGTATAGTACCTGGCATTCTAGATTAATTTGGAGTAACTTATATACGTCAATGCTGCCAACATGATTCTATGCTTGCTGATAGGTCCAATTTTAAAATACATGTAACTTATATACTAACTAATGGATTTCATTCAAAATTTACACAACAATAGATCATATTATTTCAGATTATTTCTGACCAATACATGTATGTCATTGTTGCCAACATGGTTTTACGCGCGCTGTTAGATCCATTGTTTAACTGCATGGAACGTCCATGCTATCCATTGGACTTCAACCAAATTTTGTATTCTGTACCTTAAGAGATGGAACTAAGAATATATTCGGTCACTAGGGCTGCCAACTCTAGTTCTCTATTAGGCTACATTATGCCAGGTATACAGTATTTCGAACTAATTAGAAATTTCGATATTACCAACTTAATTTCGTTATTATTCTTGATAGATCCATATAGATTCATCATTGGCATCAATCTTAAATTTCAAGAAAAGTAGGCTCTTTAGTTCGTCACGGAACTTCTTGTTTGATCTGCCCTCGTATATCAACTGGCGGGAACAACGGCACTCATAGAAGACCCAATATTAACACACAACCTGACCCCTACCCAAGCATCCCGCTGTAAGTCCTCGTGATGTAATGTTAATGCGACGATGACGAAACATTTCCTCTTCGCGTCGTTTCAGTGCGTTGCGTCAAAAGAAAATCACTGTCTTCTCTTCTTAAGTGTTGATTTGCTTTTCAGTTTGTTTTGTCGTTACTTACTTACTTGGGGGCCGATAGCCTAGATGTTAGGCCCCTTAAAACAACAATTATCATCATCATCATCATACTTACTTACTACTTACTTCGTTGGCCACACGAACCGAAGTAGGTTCATTGCCGCACTCTTTAGCCTCTTCCATTGGTCTCTGTTGCTAGCCATGTTCTCGTTGGCTCCCAGTGTCTCCAGGTCTTTCTTGACTTCATCCATCCACCTCAGTTTTGGTCTACCCAGGGGTCTCGTACCTTGTGGCTTCCCTTCTAGCACTGTCTTCACCATTTTCTCTTCTCTTCTCAGGACATGTCCCAACCATTCAATTCTTCTGCTCTTTATTACAGCTGTCACATCGGGTTCATTAAACAGCGTGTGGATTTCAATATTTTTTCTTCGTCTAAAGATTCCATTTTCATATACTGGCCCAAAAACTTTTCTTAACACCTTGTTTTCAAAAGTTATATTTTTTCTCTCCATTTTCTTGCTCAATGTCCATGTTTCCGCCCCATACATTAATACTGGTCGCACGATTGTCATGTAATTGCGGAGTTTTGTTGTTTTCGTTAATAGCCTCCTGGTAAATAGTTTACTCATTGAGAAGGGACACCTCTCTGCAGATTTTAGCCGGTTCATTACTTCCTCCTCCATGTTGTTGTTGGCATTGACTGTACTCCCTAGGTATTTGAAAGACCTAGTCTTCCTAAATTCCATATCTTCTATAGCCAGTACTTTTGTCGTTAACGAAAAAAAATGCAATCAAACTTTGTTATGCAAGTTGTTATTAGGTCTAGGTCTTCCGTGATTTAGTCTTTGTATATAAGATAGCCGACAAATTCACTGTTTACTCCTGTAGCATTTAGCCTATTTAATTTTCTTCTGTGCTAATAAATTTACTTTTTTACTTGGAAAAACTAGCTTAATCTTAATCTTTATTTTCTCCTGTTTTTAAATTCAAAACAAATTTTGTAGATATTTTTTCGTAGCCCTATTCAGATTAGGCGGATTTTGGATTAGGGGGGTTCAGATTGGCGGGATTCGACTGTAGTTGATATGCGCTATTGGTTAACAATACCAAAGTAGCCTACATAAAATGTATATAATACTAGCATTTTATCATTTTAAATGATCTTGTCGACTTCGTCGTTATGCTGGGGTCTGGCGTTACGTTACGGTGACGGGACGAAATGTACCCAGATGCACTGAGGTGTGTGACGTCATAGTACTGCTTGGTGCATCTGTTCCCCGACAATCTCTACTTCGTTAGTATAAGACAAAAATCCCCGATTCTTGGATGTCACGGGTAATCTCGAGAACCACTGGATGGATTTTGATGCGGTTTCCACCATACTGTAAAGGATATCTCGAGGAAAGATACTGTAGAATATAATTTATGTATGATGAAAGGAAGCCAAGCAGTAACGATTTCAGAGAAAAAGTCGAAAACAAACTTGTCGTCCGTGCGCTCCTTAAGCTTACGCTGGGCAAACCGTTGAAAATATCAATATACTATGAGCGTAAGAATTGGTCAGCATGAAAAGTTCTACAAAAAGGTCCGGGAGAGCATATCTCTATCTTCAATACATCGCCCACGGTAAGTGTTTTAAGACTGGATGGAAGGGGCACGTCCCCGCGCGCTCTGGTGAGCGTGACGGCATCCCGCGCATGACCTTGCTTTGGTTTACACTTGCCGTTCGCGAGTAATTTGAAACAAGGTAAAGTATTATAAAGCAAGATAAGTATAATGCAGATAATTTTCTAACATGTCAAGAGTCTTTGGCTTCGAGCGAAGCGAGAAGCCTCCAGCCTTTCTAGCATTTTTCAGCATTTGTAGCATTTAAAATGATACAAAGTCTAGTCTTTCAGACTGACTGTCACTTTTTATTATTAACTTAACAAAATTAGGTTTGTTGGTTGGTTCCTTAGTTTAGGGGCTGCGACAACACAGTCATGTAGCCCCGTGTACTTTGGGTGTGTGTACAATCTGTCTGATAACCGGTGTTAATTGTGATGACTGTATTAGTGTGTGTTATCTGCTTTTAATTCAAGTAAGGACTGCATACTTTAATTTCAATTAGTTCCTACGTTTGCCACCAAATGCTACTGTCCACAACACCTAGCTTGCGGATTTGGCTACTAGGCGGCATCACAGTCAGCACCTGGTGGCGAAAGTTGGAACTAATGGAGCGTTATCAATTCTAACCTACAATTTTGGATTCGCACAAGTGTAGTTAGTGGAAGGTTCTTTTTCATGCCATAAATCTATGACATAGGACCGCTGGCTTTATTTCCCTCCGAAGGAAGGCATACTGAGGCATTTTTAACGCTCTTAAGAAATCTGACGACTTTGGCCGGGTTTAAACCCGTGACCTTAGGCATAGAAGCTCAGCATGCTACCGACTACGCCTCTGAAGCCGCAATCTCTACTTAGTATAATTATTATTATTATATCTACTTATTATAAAACAAAGTCCCCGATTCTTGGATGTTACGGGTTAACTCGAGAACCACTGGATGGATTATGATGCGGTTTTCAACATTCTGTAAAGGATATCTCGAGGATGATTTCTGTAGAAAAAAAATATATTTATAAACAAAGGAAGCCGAGCAGTAACGATTTCAGTGGACAAGTCAAAAAGAAAAACCTGGCGTCCGAGAGCTGTGTTAGCTTACGCTGGGCAAACCGTTAAAAATATCTAAACACCGTGAGTGTAAGAATTGTTCAGCATGAAAATTTCTACAAAATAGTCCGCGAGAGCATACGTCTATTTTCAATACATCGCCCACTATAAGTGTTTTTACGTTTTAATTTCTTCCAACCATGTCCATTCAACTACTGAGGCGACAGTTTACGAGCTAGCTAAGGGCGAGTCTATCATCACTGTTACAACCTAGCTAGCGGGCGAACCTATTGCCCCAGATACAGCCAGCAGCAAACCGTCCAGTCGTGTTGAGTTAAGACTTCAGAGAAAGGTAGTTGTGTTTGGAGATTCCCTGGAAGTGCAACTCGGGTCTTCTTCATTTCGCCCGTGAAACACAGTCAAGTTATGATTGAACGGTAGGGGTATTTAAGTTTCATTCACCTCGCCATTCCCTGGAAGTACAACTCTCATTTTGCCTGTGAACTTTTCGTTCCGCAAAATTCACAGTTAATTTAAGATTGGACGGAAGGGGGATTATATTAAATTATACTGAATGGCGTATAATCTCTACGTAGTATAAAACTAAGTCCCCGATTCTTGGATGTCACGGGTAATCTCGAGAACCACAGAATGGATTTTGATGCGGTGTTCACCATTCTATTAAGGGTATCTCGAGGAAGGTTTCTGCAGAAAATAATTTATTTATGATCAAAGGAAGCCAAGCAGTAACGATTTCAAAGAAAAAGTCGAAAAAAATCCTGGCGTCCGTGCACTTTTTAAGCTTACGCTGGGCAAATCGTTAAAAATATCAATATACAATGAGTGTAAGAATTGTTCAGCATGAAAAGTTCTACATAAGGGTACGCGGGAGCACATCTCTATATTCAATACTAGCTGTACCCGGCATGCGTTGCAATGCCAATCAAAGAAACTGTTAGCGTCGTAACATTGTTTGTTGAAGTGCTTTTGGATTCCCAATAGTTATTTTTTTCTTTTTCCGCTAGCCACCTCTAAACTATTGTAAAATTGATTTACTATCTCAAAAAACATCCTGGGTGCGTGCTCAACAACTCACCAAAGTTTCATCGCAATGAAATGAATGGCATATGAACGCATCCGGGACTTTGTTGAAACGATTCCAGCGCCGTCACCCATTTGTTGAATGTACTCGTACGGTATCAATTGTAAAATGGATTTACTAATTCGAAAACATTCCCTGGCGTGTACACAACAACTCATCAAAGTTTCATCACAATCGAATGAATGGCATATGAATGCATACGGGATTTTGTATAAACGATTCGCGTGCCGTTGCTCATTTGTTGAATCTACTTGTGCGCCACCCATTGAAAAACGGATTTACTAATGCATACACCTTCGCAGGACTGTACTCAACTAACCAAAGTTTTATCACAATCGGATGAATGGTAGGCCTATATGAACGCATACGGGACTTGGTTGAAACAATTCACGCGCTGTCGCTCATTAGTTGAATCTACACGTGCGCTACCATATTGTAAAATGGATTTACAAAATCAGAAATCTTCGTGGGAGTGGAAACAACATTTCACCAAATTTCATTGCAATCGCATGAATGGTATATGAACGCATAAGGAACTTTTTTTAAACGATACGCGCGCCGTTACTCATTTGTTGAATCTACTCGTGCACTACCTATTGTAAAAAGTATTTACTAAGTCAGAAACCTTTCCTGGAGGGTGAACAACAATTCAACCAAAGATTCATAGCAATCGGATGAATGGCATATGAAAGCATACGGGACTTTGTATAAACGATTCGCGTGCCGTCGCTCATTTGTTGAATCTACTTGTGCGATACCTATTGTAAAGTGAATTTACTAAGCCAGAAACCTTGCCTGAAGTGTACACAACAACTCACCTAAGTTTAGTCGCTATCGGACGATTGGTATATGAACGCATTCAGGACTATGTTGAAACACTTCGCGCGTCGTCGCTCAAATGTTTAATCTACTTGTGCGATACCTATTGTAAAGTGGATTTAGTAAGCCATAAACCTTCCCTGAAGTGTACACAACATCTCACCCAAGTGCATCGCTATCAGACGAATGGTATATGAACGCATACGGGAATTTGTTGAAACGCTTCGCGCGTCGTCGCTCATTAGTTGAATCTACTCGCGCGCTACCTTTTATAACATGGATTTACTAAGCCAGAAACCTTGCCTGTAGTGTACACAACCTCTTACCCAAGTTTCATCGCTATCTGACGAATGGTATGTGAACGCATACAGGACTTTGTTGAAACGCTTCGCCCGTCGTCGCTCATTTGTTGAATCTACTCGTGCGCTACCTATTGTTAAGTGGATTTACTAAGCCAGAAAAATTCCCTGAAGTGTACACAACATCTCACCCAAGTTTCATCGCAATCAGACGAATAGTATATGAACGCATGTGGGACTTTCTTGAAACAAACGCACGCCATTTTGTTGAAGCTACTCGCGCCATCTATTGTAAATAGTATATGAACGCATACCGGACATTGTTGAAACGCTTCGCGCGTCGTCGCTCATTTGTTGAATCTACTCGTGCGCTACCTATTATAACATGGATTTACTAAGCCACGAACCTTGCCTGTAGTATACACAACCTCTCACCCAAGTTTCATCGCTATCGGACGAATGGTATGTGAACGCATACTGGACTCTGTTGAAACGCTTCGCCCGTCGTCGCTCATTTGTTGAATCTACTCGTGCGCTACCAATTGTTAAGTGGATTTACTCAGCCAGAAACCTTACCTGACGTGTACAGAACATCTCACCCAAGTTTCATCGCTATCAGACGAATAGTATATGAACGCATGTGGGACTTTCTTGAAACAAACGCACGCCATTTTGTTGAAGCTACTCGCGCCATCTATTGTAAATTGGATTTACTACCCATATACAAATTACGTTGAATAACTAACGGGATTTCACGTTAAGAGCCTCATTTTCTATATCGGTAGTGGAGAGTGCTACTCGCATCCAGTCGGCCGTGTCTCGTCAAAAAAAAAAGAGCTACTGTTGCCTGGAAACGACTTGCCTTAACTGTCATTTGCGTTACGTTTTATAGTGACTTGTTTTCTCTTGGATGTTTTTTGTCACATCATGGGATAAATGTATCCTATGTCCGTCTCCTGGTGCTAAGCTACCTCCACACCAATTTTCAGCCAAATCGGTTCAGCCATTCTTGAGTTATAAATAGTGTAACTAACACGACTTTCTTTTATATATATAGATATCGTCCAATATAAGTGTTTTTGGATTGGACGGAAGAGGGATTTGTGGTTCATGCACCTCGCCATTCTTAAATTACGTCTGACAAAAATTTGTTGCTCATGCATCTCCATGATAATATAGTTAACAGTGATTTTAACCCATCATGCCGAGACGTAAAACGTATATAGATCGTAGTTCATTGACATCGTAAAGAAGCGCTTATGTCGTAATGCATTCAGAACTGTTCCCGGGCGAAGCCGGGCCGGGTTGCTAGTTAGAGAATAAAAAGATTGCGTGTTTTTCAAAGATCATATTAATATTACAATGGGAAGTGCAACATTATGTTTCATGTAGATCTGCTTTGTTTAGCTTCTTAGAACTTGGTTATTAAATAGAAATTTTATATTTTTAGCCTACTTTCGATTTTTGCAAAAAATGAAAGTAGACTTATGAGATCAACACAGGGCGAAAAAAAGTGTGTCTGTCTGTGTGTGTGTATGTGTGTGTGTGAGTCTGTGTGTGTGTGTCTGTGTGTGTGTGTGAGTGTGTGTACTCTGAATGTCAGTCCCCCCCCCCATCAATTCGAACACGGTGAATGCGAATTGAACGAAATTTGGTACAAAGGTAGCACTAGCAAAGGACACCTCAGTGTCATGTTTTATATCGCCGCCATCTTGACGGAAACGTAATGGCGGCCACACAAATGTTCAAAGCTTAAATCAAATTACGACTAACGTAATCATCCGATCTCTACCAAATTTTGCAACGACATACCTTTATGAGGGGAGCATCCTTTGACCAAACCAATAGGTCATCAGCGTAATAGTTTGCGGATGGCGGCCATCTTTGTGTGAAAATCGATTCCCCCTATTAATTCGAACACGGTGCAACCGAATGGAACGAAATTTGGTACAGAGGTAGTACTAACAAAAGGCACCTCAGTGTCATGTTTTATATCGCCGCCATCTTGACGGAAACGTAATGGCGGCCACACAAATGTTCAAAGCTTAAATCAAATTACGATTAACCTAATCATCCGATCTCTACCAAATTTTGCAACATCATACCTTTATGGGGGGAGCATCCTTTGACCAAACCAATAGGTCATCAGCGTAATAGTTTGCGGATGGCGGCCATCTTTGTGTGAAAATCGATTCCCCCTATTTATTCGAACACGGTGCAACCGAATGGAACGAAATTTGGTACGGAGGTAGTACTAACAAAAGGTACCTCAGTGTCATGTTTTATATCGCCGCCATCTTGACGGAAACGTAATGGCGGCCACACAAATGTTCAAAGCTTAAATCAAATTACGATTAACCTAATCATCCGATCTCTACCAAATTTTGCAACTACATACCTTGATGGAGGGAGCATCCTTTGACCAATCTAATAGGTCATTCACCTAATAGTTTGCGGATGGAGGCCATCTTTATGTCAAAATTGATTCCCCCTATTAATTCGAACACGGTGGAACCGAATGGAACGACATTTGGTACAGAGGTAGTACTAGCAAAGGGCACCTCAGTGTCATGTTTTATATCGCCGCCATCTTGACTGAAATGTAATGGCGGCCACACGAATGTTCAAAGCTTAAATCAAATTACGATTAACCTAATCATCCGATCTCTACCAAATTTTGCAACTACATACCTTTATGGAGGGAGCATCCTTTGACCAATCTAATAGGTCATTCGCCTAATAGTTTGCGGATGGCGGCCATCTTTGTGTCAGAATCGATTCCCCCTATTAATTGAAACACGCTGAAACCAAATGGAACGAAATTTGGTATAGAGGTAGCACTAGCAAAGGGCACCTCAGTGTCATGTTTTATATCACCGCTATCTTGATGGAAACGTAATCGCGGCCACCCAAATGTTAAAAGCTAAAATGTAATTACGACCAACCTAATAATCTAGTCTCTACCTAATTTTGCAACACCATATCTTTATGTGGGAAACATATTCTGACCAATCTGCAAGAACATCAGCCCAATAGTTTGCAGATGGTGGCCAAGTATGTGTGCAAATCGATTCCCCCTATCAATTCAAACACGGTGAAACCGAATTGAACGAAATTTGGTACAGAGGTAGCACTAGCAAAGGGCACCTCATATTCATGTTTAATATCCCTATAGCACGTTGTATTTCAACAAGCTCCTACAACCAACATTCAATCATACCCCTTGAAAAGGACAAAGAGTTATAACAATACCCATGCTTTTAGGAGAAAGTAGGCTATATGTTATTTACTGAACATCTTGTTTGTAATAGATTGGTGCATCAAATAGCCTAGCATACAATACAAAGAGGCCACTTGCTGCTGGTAGGGCAAATAATGACCAAATTGGTATAAGAAATAAGTCCTCGTGTCTTACTCGTACGTTTATATGCTTTAACTTTTGAGTAAGAACTAAAATACATATGACAGGTTTCGCAGATATCATGGAGAAATAATTTAATAACTCAACTACCTAAGCAATAAGAATAATTTCCTCACAAATTTCAATCTCGGAGAGAACAGAGTGCAACATGTTGCCCTGCTCGACGTTTATAATGATGTCTTGCCTCGGAGTAATGAGATAAAAACATTGTGCTCGCTTGATTAGAACTGCGGCTTTCTTCCGGTTGCGATCTCAGGCAGCTACTAATGAGAGCTCGCTCCGTAACGCTTCGTCCGCATTAATAAAGAAAAGGCATTCGCAACTTGATAGTACAATCGCTAACAGAGTATGTTCTTTACTGCTTTCGGTCGTATACCGGTACGTATTGAGACTGCTAACGAAAAGGATCTCGTTTCCATTATCGTCTCTGTGAATTCTGATCTGTTGATTGGAATTGGGCTCCAGTTAGTCTCGTGAGGTTAGCTGAGAGAGATTGGTTTCGATCCCTCCTCAGTCACTCTCGAAGAAGTTTACCATGACTCAATTTCAAACAAAACCACCCCATGATGTAGCGACTAGAATTCTTCGCTGTCAACCCGGAGGTCCATATTTGATTCCCGGATCTGTCAAGAAATTTAATTCTGGTCTTAGGACTGAAACGGGCTACACTCAGCCTTGTGAGGCAAAACTGAGAGGAGGTGGGATTGATTCGTACCTTGGACATCCTGGAAGTGGTTTTCCGTGGTTTCCCACTTATACTCCAGGTGAATGCAGGGGTGGTTCCTAACTTACTGCCATGGCTGCCTCCTTCCTAATCTTCATCAGAAATACAAATGCACACACCCATGCAGCCATCACTATAACACAGGTTATCAAACATAATGACATACACACCCAATTACAAGTGGCTAAATGAACACCATGTCCTAGCCCCTCAAATGAAACAACAATAACATTAAATGCATTTCATACAGGGTTGGCACCTAAATTAGGACCTCGTTTCCCGGTGAATGCATGTGAGATTTTCGAAGTGAAATGCCATGTCCTGTGGTTCGGATTCCACGTAAAAAGGAGGTCCCGTGGCTCATGATCTCATGATTAACGGTCACGTTAAACTACAAGCTTCCTTTCCTTTTTAAATTAGGACCACGGTTGCCTCCTGCCATATTCTAGCCTCAATTTCAAAACCAAACACACACTAGTAGAGTCACTACAATAGCACAAGATATCAGACCAAATTCACACGGATGATAACCACAATGCCGTAATTCCATAAAATATTGATATGAGAAATTAATTTTAAATTTACTTGACATTAATTCATGTTGAACTTCTTTGACGTAAATGGCGTTTCATACCGTCCTTATTTCTGCTAAGGTGTGAATGAACATTCATATCACTGAGGTCTAATATTAACTAAGTGAAAAGTTAATTTCCGTTGACAGAATAGAAGCTGCTTTCATAGGGTTTCTCCAGGAGAAACGTTTACCAGTTCGCTCATTACTGTAGTTTCTAGTATTTTGTAGTGATTCTCTAGCTGTTTGCTCGCGTGAGTTGTAGCTACTTATATTCTAAAGTCACCGTGTTTGAAAATAGAGAGAGCAATTGTAATATAACTTTAATGCTGGCAAGTGTTTGCAGACAGTTTCTTGTTTATTAAAACGTGCTGAATAGTGACTAACCGACACAGGTTACAGGTTAGAACTACAAACAAAATGAATAATGTTCATTGCAATAGGTTTCCGTTTTAACAAGTTTCATCAAGAGGAAGAGGAAATAAACAATAAATATTGCCACGCAAACATTAACCCTCCGTTAAGCACGCGACATTTTATAACGTCGTAAGTCACAAAATAACCAGTGATGGAAGAAGCAAAGAGGATATAAAAACTAGGTTAGCACAGGAAAGGAAATCATTTCAACAGAAGAGAAATCTGTAGACATCGAATTTAGATTTAGGTATTAGGAAGCTATTTCTGAAGGCTTTTGTCTGGAGCGTGGCACTCTATGGAAGTGAAATATGGATTGTTGGAGTAGCAGAAAAGATGAGAATTGAAGCGTTTGAAATGTGGTGTTACAGGAGAATGATGAACATAATATGGGTAGATAGGGTAACGAATGAAGACGTATTAAGACGAGTGGGAGAGGAGAGATGTTCTGGCTACTGCTAATGAGAAGCGATCGGTTGGTATGACACATACTAAGACACCCAGGAATAGCAAGCTTAGTTATTGAAGGAAGGGTCGAGGATAAGAACTGTAGGGGTAGACCAAGGTTAGAATATGTTAAACAGATTGTCTCGGATGTAGGGTATGGTAAGTTATGTAGAGATGACACGATTAGCTACGGATAGGGAAGCATGAAGAACTGCATCAAACCAGTCGAAAAACCGAAGACTCAAACAACAACAAAGTCATATTTGGTCTGGTGGCTTAATGCTATTTTCCAGTAGTTTTGAAGACTGCGTCATCTATCATCTTATACAGTGAGTTCGGGAATGTTCTCCGCAGCGCCTACATGCGTCTGGGAGGCTAGCTACAGCAGTTACGTTGGTAGCACGGCTGCCGCTAGCATCATAACAAATAAACAGTAAACTTTGTACTCACCACAGCCATTCATAACAGATGCTGGAACCATTCACAGTACATCACTCATTTTCCGTAATCAGTTTGTTTTAATTCATGAACCACGGTAACTTTATAAGGTAACAACTGAAGCTTGTCTCTTACAGCTTTATGTGCTGTCGACTTAGAGATTCCTGTTTGTTGAGCTAATTTTCGTGTTGATTTACTTGGACTACGCAGTATTATATCGGAGATTTCATAAAGTTTTTCGTCCGTTAAAAGCGTAGGCCTGCCTGTTCCCGGTACATCGTGAACTGAGCCAGTCACACGAAATTCACTTATCAAATCCCGAACGGTATCACGGTTTGGACACTATGAATTAGGAAGCCGCGCCTGAAATCTTAATTTTACATTTTCTGTAAACCAATCGCCTTTGCGAAAAACGTATTCCACCAAAAAAAAACTATCTTCAGCAGTACACATTACCGCCTGTATACTGTTGCACTCTTCCAATAATTTATCTGAATGCTCGCTGACTGTAATACACACTGAAGATATGCAGGCTCGCTCGCTTATCACAATACACACTGACATCCCACACGGGAGAGTCCCGTTTTCAAGGACACAGTGCAGCCAACTAAACTCATGACTCAACCACTCACAGCTGCACGTACCCACTGCGGAGAACATTCTCGGGCGCCCTGTACAATATACTGATCTACTCTGTTAGATCTACCTTTATCAAGAACCAAGATATGTATTTTTTATGAATGTATTAAAAATATGTCTTTTTTAATATCTTTTATGAACAAAATGTGAGCCTAGATTCACCTGAACATAATAAACAGTTCATGAGAGGTAACGTTTCAGAGCTCTGGTTTAAGCAGTTTCTGAGAAAATAAGAAACAGCAAGAAATGTATTTTCTAACGATCACACTTAAGGTTAAAATAAAAGAAAACCCACTAACGAATAAAGAAATTGCTTAAAATTCTCAAACTTTCTAATCTTAATCTTCTTGAGGATCAACTGGATGCAGTCTCTGTCGGCGTCTGAGGGATATTCCTCCTTCTATCGTATTTTGTAACGTTTAATTCTGCCTTGGGGACTCGCTCTTTAGCCAATTCTTGCACGACTGCTTATGTATTGTAGCTACAGTATACTTCAATGTGCCTCAGGATCGTTATTTAGTTTGTATTTATTTCAATAAAGGCATAATTGACCCAATCTTCAAGTCCACAAATTCTCTTTTAGGCACTCTGGTTCTGATAGCATAGTTAAAAGACTCGTTTACATTTTGAATTATTTAAATAGGAAGTGGCATCATGGCTACCAGTGTAACCAACTTATGCAGCTGGATTTTTACAACAAATCAACATAAATTACTTCTAGAACAAATAGTTCCCAAGTTATCTAGCCTTAACTGAACAAGTGATCTCAAAAGATGTAGAAATGACCTCTGCAATATGATATTTTTAAAAACTTAAAAATTGTACATTCATCCAAAATAAACGAAACATACCGGTACATCAATTTAAAGAGGAAACTCCAAATAACTATTGTCCATAAAAATTAAAATTCTTTATTTTTCATTTTAACAATACCACATTTTGCATTCCCCAGAATTATCATTCTGTAATTTTTCAATTTTTATTTCCTTCCGTTAGCCGTGCAGGGTCTGATAGCCCATGGATTTGTTTAATTTTTATATCTTGCTAACAAAAGAACTTTCATTTCTAAAGACGTTGCACATCTTGTGCCATTCCTTAGTAAGTGCCGTAACTGAGAATTTTAATTTCATATTTGTCTATTGTTTTTTATAATTATAATTTTTATTTGTATTTTATATTTAATTTTCATATAAACTTTGAAATGTTATTTTTATAAATATTTTTTAATTTTTAATTTTATATTTATTTTGATATAATTTTTATATTTAATTTAATTCCCGTATATATTTAGTTTTACTTTTAATTTATATTAATTTTCAATGTTAATTGTTATATTAACATTTAATTTTAATTTTCACATTAAGTTTTAATTTTTACGTATAGTGATATATTGCACTGGCATAATATTATTGTGCTTTGGTGATATTAATGAAAAATACAGGCCAGCCGGAAAGAAAGAAGTTAGTAGTTTTACAACTCAGCGATTCTTCTAGGTTTGTGCCGTGTCTTGTGTGGGGTTTCACCTAAGACACCAAGCTGGCTCATCAGCGGGCTCTTGGTGTCCCCACCCGGACCTCCACTGGAGTAGCGAATTGCGCGCCACCTCCCTTTATATAAAACTCTAAATTGGAAGCAAGAGAGAAGCGTGAATTTATGCAACCTGCCTTGCACACCTGATAGACGGGCGGCAGTGAGAAGGGCGAATTTATGCAACCTAACGTGCACACCTGTTCGACGGGTGGCAATGTGAGAAGGGTGAATGTTCCGTGGAATGGAATGGTCCTGAAGACCATCGTCACGGGTGACGAGACCTGGTGCCTGAGGTACGACCTCGAAGGCAAGTGTCAAAGTATGGAGTAGTGGGGTCCAGGGTCGCTGAAAAGCCCTGAAGGGCCAGAGGTTTTCGGACATTTCGGACATCCAACGTAAAGTGACGACCCAACTGAAGGCTATCCCACAGAAAGACTAGGCCAGGATTTGTACAGTCGTTCTAAGAAGTGCATAACCATCCAAGGGGATTACTTCGAAGGATAGTAAGGGCTGTTTCAGGTAAGCCAACAATCCGTTTGTAACATAGACCCATTCACCGAACTTTTCAGACAAAGGGTGTATATTATTCAACATATTTTTGTGGTATTCGCTGTAATTAGAATTTCGCCCACAACTGCGCAATAAAAGGCCTCCTCTTGGTGTAGTGACAAGCACTCATGGCTGTCATACGGATTCGATTCCCGACTCAGCTAAGGAATTTCATTCTACTGTTTAAGCTGAGAGGCAAAACAGAAAGGAAGTGGGTTCCATTCTATCCTCTCTCAAGATTTTATTTGTGTGTGGTCATAATGTGTTCGTTTCTTTGTTTGTGTTACACAAATAACACCACTACACTAGTACATCACATCACTGGTTGTTAGACAGATTCCAAGCTCACAATGTCGCAATTGTCTTAATACAATTAACACAAAAACAACAACGAGCTCGATTTTCGAGTATTCCTACAAATTTGTGGAGTGCGTGGCTTGAAATGTGAGTTGTACATGTCTCTTGTGTATTCCAGTCTACGAAGTGCTCAGAAATGTACGAGTATATCAAAGCTTTGACTTTCTGTTCGTCTTCTTCTATATGTTCTTTGAAGTAGAGTACATGGAGCTTCCGTTTAAACCAACACGAGTCCGTGTGGATTTTTAAAAGGCTGTCCACAGTGCTTCAGAGATCATGCTTCTTTTAGAACTCCTCTGGACATATCGCAAGGAGAAAGTAATATTTTCTTTCTTTGTTAAGTTCATTTTAAATTAAGGTTAGGCTGTCAAAAATTATATTTGATTTTATGAGATTCTACGTGTTTTTTCTACCTTTTCTCGTTGATTCTATTTTAGCGTAGTGTATGACGGACTTGCTTTTGTAGACCTTTCTCATACTAATTTGCAGCCTGTCAGTAAGTACAAGTTTACAGGTACAGCGTCCTTTCATCCGAAACTGGACAAATTTCATTGAAGGCGTGGGAATTGGAAATCGTCTCTCTTTATGTATTTTAGCCTATTTTCATTTGTGAAAAAACAGGCGTATGAAATCACCTTTTGTCCGTGTGTCTGTCTGTGTGTGCGTGTGTGTGTGTGATTCGTGTGTGTGTGTGTGTGTGTCCCTCCCTCCATAATAAAATCTAAACGGCTGGAGCGATTTCAATGAAACTCGGTAAGTTTATAGCACTATTGCGGGAGACCCCGACCGTGCCCGTCAAATTTTGTTACGTCTCACCAATCCAACATGGCGGCTGTGCGAAATATTTCACCAGCATTCAATATCTCCGTAACTATTACTGATATCACCCTGGAAATTTGAATGGTGATAAAGGGAACTACTAAAAGTTCACTTATGTGACCTTTGAAAACCTGGTAACTACAAAACCAACATGGCGGCCAAGAAAATTTGAGTCTTTTAAATGCACGTTTCTCGCGATTTAGCCAACCAAACGCAATTCAACTTGGTACAGTATATGTTAATATACATTGTAATACACCGACATCTAACTTCGTTCAATTGTTTACATACCCTCAATATGGCGGCTGTGCGAAATATCCCACCGGCATTGTATATCTCTGAAAATATTACCAGTATCACCCAGCAATTTTGCACGGAGATAAAGAGCACTACTGGAAGTTCATCTATGAGACTTAAAAACAAGACGTTCAGTAAAGAACATATAGCCTACTTTCTCCTAAATGCATGGGTATTGTTATAACTCTTCGTCCTTTTCAAGGAGTATAATTGAATGTTGGTTGTAGTAGCTTGTTGAAATACAACGTGCTATAGGGATATTAAACATGAATATGAGGTGTCCTTTGCTAGTGCTACCTCTGTAAAAAACTTCATTCAATTCGGTTACACCGTCTTTGAATTGATATGGGGTATGGATTTGCACACATACAGTACATGGCCGCTATTTGCAAAATATTGGGCTGATGACCTTGCAGTCAGTCATAAGATGCTTTCCACAAAAAGGCATGTAGTTGCAAAATCTGGTAGAGATCAAATTATTAGGATGGTCGTAATTAATTATAAGCTTTTAACATTTGGGTGGCCGTCATTCCGTTTCCGTCAAGATGTCGGCAATATAAAACATGACACTGAGGTGCCCTTTGCTAGTGCTACCTCTGTACCAAATTTCGGTCAATTCAGTTTCACCGTGTTTGAATTGATAGGGGGAATCGATTTGCACACATACTTGGCCACCATCTGCATACTATTGGGCTGATGATCTTGCTATTTGGTCAGAATATGCTTCCCACATAAAGATATGTTGTTTCAAAATTTGGTAGAGACTAGATTATTAGGTTGGTCGTAATTACATTTTAGCTTTTAACATTTGGGTGGCCGCGATTACGTTTCCGTCAAGATGGCGGTGATATAAAACAGGACATTGAGGTGCCCTTTGCTAGTGCTTCCTCTGTACCAAATTTCGTTCCATTCGGTTTCACCATGTTCGAATTGATAGGGGGAATCGATTTTCACACAAAGATGGCCGCCATCCGCAAAATATTAGGCTAATGACCTATTAGTTTGGTCAAAGGATGCTCCCTCCATAAAGGTATGTTGTTGAAAAATTTGGTAGAGATCGGACGATTAGGTTGATCGTAATTTGAGTTAAGCTTTCATTGAATATTTGTGTGGCCACCATTACGTTTCCGTCAAGATGGCGGCGATATAAAACATGACACTGAGGTGCCCTTTGATAGTGCTACCTCTGAACCTAATTTCGTTCCATTCGGTTTCACCGTGTTCGAATTAATAGGGGGAATCGATTTTGACACAAAGATGGCCGCCATCCACAAACTATTAGGCTAATGACCTATTAGATTGGTCAAAGGATGCTCCCTCCATGAAGGTATGTTGTTGCAAAATTTGATAGAGATCGTATGATTATGTTAGTCGTAATTAGATTTAAGTTTTGAACATTTGTGTGGCCGCCATTACGTTTCTGTGAAGATGGCGGCGATATAAAACATGACACTGAGGTGCCCTTTGCTAGTGCTGCCACTGTACAAAATTTCGTTCCATTCGGTTTCAACGTGTTCGAATTAATAGGGGGAATCGATTTTGACTCAAAGATGGCCGCCATCCGCAAACTATTAGGCTAATGACCTAATAATTTCGTCAAAGGATGCTTCCTCCATAAAGGTATGTTGTTGCAAAATTTGGTAGAGATCGGATGATTAGGGTAGTTGTAATTTGATTTAAGCTTTGAATATTTGTGTGGCCGCCATTACGTTTCCGTCATGATGGCGGCGATATATAACATGACACTGAGGTGCCCTTTGCTAGTACTACCTCTGTACCAAATTTCGTTCCATTCGGTTTCACCGTGTTCGAATTAATAGGGGGAATCGATTTTGACACAAAGATGGCCGCCATCCACAAACTATTAGGCTAATGACCTATTAGATTGGTCAAAGGATGCTCCCTCCATAAAGGTATGTTGTTGCAAAATTTGGTAGAGATCGGATGATTATGTTAGTCGTAATTTGATTTAAGCTTTCAACATTTGTGTGGCCGCCATTACGTTTCTGTCAAGATGGCGGCGATATAAAACATGACACTGAGGTGCCCTTTGCTAGTGCTACCTCTGTACGAAATTTCGTTCTATTCGGTTCCATCGTGTTTGAATTAATAGGAGGAATCGATTTTGACACAAAGATGGCCGCCATCCGCAAACTATTAGGCTAATGACCTATTAATTTGGTCAAAGGATGCTTCCTCCATAAAGGTATGTTGTTGCAAAATTTGGTAGTGATTGGATGATTAAGTTAGTCGTAATTTGATTTAAGCTTTGAACATTTGTGTGGCCGCCATTACGTTTCCGTCAAGATGGCGGCGATATAAAACATGACACTGAGGTGTCCTTTGCTAGTGCTACCTTTGTACCAAATTTCGTTCAATTCGCGTTCACCGTGTTCGAATTGATAGGGGGGGGACAGACATTCAGAGTACACACACACACAGACTCACACACACACATACACACACACAGACACACTTTTTTCGCCCTGTGTTGATCTCATAAGTCTACTTTCATTTTTTGCAAAAATCGAAAGTAGGCTAAAAACGGTTAACTAAAAAACAAATATGGCAGCCAAGCGAATTTAAAAGTTTTAAATAGACTTTTCTCGCGATTTAATGATCCAAACGCAATGAAACTTGGTACAGCAAATGTTTATACACATTGTAATGCACTGGTATGTAATTTAGTTGAATTGTTTACATAACCTCGAGATGGCGGCTATGCGAATTTTTAATTAAGTTTTTATTTCTTGTGTCGTAATCATGCGATCGAAGTGAAAGTTTGAATAATGAATATACGCATTAATTTTCCTTGAAAGGTACATGACTCTATGGCCTATACATATAACAATCCAACATGGCGACCATCCGGAATATTTAGATGGTTCTCAATATCTACGAATCTAAAACAGCAATCAAACTGAAATTTAGTATGTTGATAGAGGCAATTTCATTAGTATGAAAATAGGCTGTATAGTTCTTCACGGAACTACTTGTTTTTACGTCTGCTGCACTCACCGAATCGTCTATGTCAGGTCTTATTAAGACTGTGTGCGCCACCCTCATGCCATACCAAGTACCCGACCATCATTAAATTAGATATAATAACAATAATATTTATAATAATAATAATAATAATAATAATAATAATAATAATAATAATAATAATGCGGCACAGAAATGGCTTAAAGAGGTACAGAGAATTAGAAATAATCAGTATAGAAAATTTCGAAGACCGAACTGAGTGCCAGACGAAAATCGCGAATGTTAAGTTTGAACCAAGATCATTACGACAACCTGGGAAAAAGTGGACGGATGAGAGGAAGAGGGAGCATTCCGAGAGAATGAAGAGATATTAGGAGGAGCGGAGGAGACACGCCTCCTAATGACGTCATGATAGCAAGTTTAATCGCTCTCCTGTAGGGGAATTTTCGCGTAAATAAATAAAAATAATCTTGCCTCCGAAAAGATCTGAAGCTAGCATTCCTTTCCTATTCCCGTCTCTCTCTCCCTCAGAAGTGCTGACATTAGGGATTCACCGCTCACCAGGCATGCTGCAACTGATTTCATGACTCAGGAAGATAAGATGCATTTACATGTGGACAGTCGAGTGGAATGAACAACTTTCATGTTACTCATAACGGCTTCGGTGGCGTAGTTGGTAGCATGCCGAACTGCTGTGCCCAAGATAGCGGCTTCAAACCCGGGCGAAGTCGTTGGACTTTCTAATAGCGTTAAAAATCCTTCAGTATGCTTTCCTTCGGAGGGGAAGTAAAGCCGGCAGTCCCATGTCATAGATTTATGGCATGTAAAAGTCATTCAACAAACTAAATTTGTGTGCAGCTAAATTGTTAGGTTATATTTCTCTATCAAAGTTCCAACGTTCACCACTAGGTGTCATTGATATCTGATGGCGAAAGTTGGAACTACTTGCAATTAAACGGAACATGTAGCTCACCCTAAGGGTGTCCGCTGGGAGCAGCTACAGTCTCAGACGAGCCGGACATGTCCTCGGACACTCCCGGCACTAAAAGCCATACGATAAATAAATAAATAAATAAATAAATAAATAAATAAATAAATAAATAAATAAATAAATAAATAAATAAATAAATAAATAAATAAATAAATGTTACTCATAAAACAGGGATGTCCGATTAATTTTACTGTGGATTAAAGAATATTATTTCTCAAAATGCAAGGAAGTTCTATTCTCAATGTATTACACCAATTTTGACATATGCAGCAAGTACTTGGTCCACAACAAAACGCGATGAAAGCCGAATCCAAGCAGCCGAGATGAAGTTCCTTAGAGGAATAATTGGGAAGACTCAGAGGGATAAAATCAGAAATGTGGACATTAGGGAGAGAACTGGGTTCCCAAAACTGCAAGACAAGATAGAAACCACTAAGCTGAAGTGGTACGGACATATGATGAGAATGGAAGAATATAGAGTACCAGAAAGAATATTTATGGAGAAAATACCAGGAAGAAGACCACGAGGAAGGCCCAGAAAGAGGTGGATAGATACGGTGAAGGAAAGCATAGAGAAAAGAGGAGTAAAAGAAAAAGAAGTATTGAAAGAAGGAAATTCAATGGACAACTGTGGAGGTCCTTGATTCGTAACCCGACCCAGGGAACTGGAAACGGGAAATGAAGAAGAAGAAGAGTTCTCAAAATGATGACATTTCTCAGTGTCAAAATTTATAAAGGAAACACTGTTATTACGGGTTGGGAACAGAATTTGAATTGAAGAAAGATCTCAGGGGAGCTTAGCTCGTATGACGAGAGCATATCATTTGATTTAAAGAGCAGCGTGCTGCTCACGAGCACCAGGTTGAGAACGGCCTGTGTTATATACAGTATATAGACGGACGACCAGTGTTTGGCACGCCGGACTCAGCTTGACCCTGTGGTCGCCAACCTACGCTCCACAATTTGTGAGCCAGTGGGTGACCACTAAGTTTATGAAACGGGAATATTCACTCTGGGACCACGAGGCACACAAACATGAACACTAATACTTGTCATAAATACAACTTTCTTCTCGGCTTTATTCAAATTGTCGGCGATAAACTGTCCGCATTCATAGCCACATCCTTCACTCTCCCAGATAAAAGTGTCTGTAGTTCCTAACTTTGCTCACTTATTTAGAAAAGGAAAAGGAAGATTGCAGTTTTACGTGACCGTGAATCTTGTGATTATGAGCCACGGGACCTCCTTTTTACGTGGAATCCGAACCACAGGACATGGCATTTCACTTCGAAAATCTCACATGCATTGACCGGGAATCGAACCCGGACCGCCTTGGTGAGAGGCATACAGCTAGACCGCTGAGCCACCACGCCCCCTCACTTATTTAGAGCAAGCAGGCTATATGGCTGAGCCGTTGTTGGACCGTTTCAGTCACGACTGTGTTGACAGTCTAAAGTGGATGCGTTTAGCTGCCTTCTTCCATTGGGGATTTAACTCGCGAATGAAGGAATGGTATTTTGTGAGAATAACTGTGTCAGCTATCGTCCTGGGCTCCAAGTAAAGTCTGCAGAAAATTACGCAATAACAAAAATACAATAAGAAAAGTATTACAACCAGTTTTGATAGCACAAACAACTGAAGAAAAGTTTACGTCCTGACCTTAGAATAAAATGTCAAGAATCAGGGCGACTAGTAAATAATATATAGACTAACGTTCCTGCATGATATAAAGCAATGAACATATACTCAGCAACTTTCCTAAGATTGTGCTGTGTCTCGTATGGGGTTTCGCCAAAGCCACCAAGCTTGCTGAGTTTTAATTCACTGGCCGTGAAAGCCAATATACCATCTTTTGGAAGCCTTCATAGGGAGGTTATGGCTGCTTGAGCTTTTAGTTCTCGCGGTGAAGAGCCTCAGGTGCGCTTCATAAAACGGGACTTGGAGTGCAGTTCGCTACTACTGTGGGGGTCCAAGCGGGGATACCAAGAGCCTGCTGATGAGCCAGCTTGGTGTCCTAGCCGAAACCCCACACAAGGCACGGCACAAACCTATAAAAATTGCTGATTTTTAATTCACTGGCCGTGAAAGCCAATATACCATCCATTACATATACTACTCAATGTCCAACGTAATCTAATAAGGAAGTATACCAATTCAACTCGTGGTATTCTGCGAAGTGTTATTGGCTGCTATCAATGAGGATTGGTATTATCACATTTTATCAAACATAACTTACTCGTGAGATCCAGCGACTGAACTATCGACTCGTAATTTCACATGCTCAGCATTTCATTTTATCCATCTGTTTCAGCGAGAGACCAAGTTTAGATTATGATAAACAGATGTAGGGTATGGTAGCTATGCAGAGATGAAACGATTAGCCCAGGACAGGGAAGCATGGAGAGCTGTATCGAACTAGTCAAGAGGCTGAAGACTCAAACAGCATCTTCGAGAGCATTGCTAGCTTCAAAGGGCAACTTTCGAAATTACAGCTACAGAACCGGTCACTTTCCTACACAAATTCCTTATTCACCATTTCTCTGCCTCTCCCTATCCTACCGTCCCATACGCAGGGACAAACTTTGCGAGAACTGAGTCCTTCAGAATAGATCTCTTTGCTCGTTCAGCGAGGCTTTGGAACGACCTTCTCCCCCAAAATGTCATGTAAATATATTTAAATGTTATGTTGGGAAGCATACACGATGAGATGTTGATGTTGCTTCATTCGAGGGGCCTGGACATCGAGGTCATATAGCCCCATGTACATGTGTGTGTGTGTAGATTTTTTTAATAACCAGAGTTATTTTAGTGTCAGTAATAGTGTGTGCATTTGTAATTCAGGTGAGGAATGGGAAGAAGGAGGCCTTGGCCTTGATTTATAAACCATCCTGGAATTTGTCTAGAGTAGTAGTGAGAAACCACGGAAAACCACTCCCAGGAGGACTGAAGTAGGAATCAAACCCACCTCTACTCAGATTATTGTTCCACGAGGATGAGTGTGCCCCGTTCCAGCCTTCACACCAGACTTAGAGTTCTTGGCAGAACTGGCAATTCAATCTGGACCTAAGCGGTGTCATGCGATGAGAAAATGTGTGATTATGTGGATGAATGAATCAGTGCGTGAAAGTATGAATGAATGAGTAATACCTAAACTTACATACGTAATTATTTTATGCTTTCTAGTATATTTATGAATACAGTACTGTATGTATTTGATTTTGTTGTAAACGGGTAAATTCTGTAAAGGTTTATGGTAAAAGGATATTTAATCTCATTGGACATATACTGCGGCATGATGGGTTATTAAAGACAATTATGGAGGGTTCCATAGACGGGAGAAATTACGGAGGGAAACCACGACGAGAATACATGACACAGATAATAGAAGAAATGAAGTGTCTCTGCTACTTCCAACTGAAAAGGAAAGCAGAGAAGCGAGAAGAATGGAGATCTGCTGCCAACCAGCGTTACAGCTGATAACTCGAGAGAGAATGAATGAAATAAAATTTAATGATTATTCTGGAAAATCAACCATAACACCTAGAATATAAAAAACATTCGTTGCAAGAGCTGTATTTTTCCCGGATTAATGATATATATATATATCTATATATGGATATTATTGCACGTTTTCATCAATATCTACTGTAAATTATAAACGTTATGGACTATTGACATGTGCGTTAATATGTTCACCATGACCACGATGGGGAGATGCACAAGTTCGGAGATCAGAGGTTCGAATCTCTGTGGTGAGAGTGACTACGCAGGGTGTTGCTTTCCAAGGATCCTCCTCTAGACAATTGCTGGGATAATACTTTTTTCAAGTAACAGAGCACCTACTCCATTCCTGACTATACGTTAATAAATACAAGTTATCAGACAAATTGAACACACGCCAAAATACTGTACATGGGAGTAATGATCAAGATATTCCAAGCCTCCAAAACGAATTAACAACACAGAGGATTGTTCGATTTGTCCCTTATAATAATGTCATCATCATCGTAATCATCATCATAATCATCATATTCATGATTATCACCATCATCGTCATCATCACCATCATCGTCGTCATCATTATCATCACCATGATCACTGTAATTATCATCAACATCTTCACCTTCGTCATTATCATTATTATCTCCATCATCATCATCATCATCATCATCATCATCATCATCATCATCATCATCATCATCATCATCATCACCATTATCATAAATAGCATCACTATCATTATTATCATCATCTTCATCATCGTCATAATCATTAATATAATCTCCATCATTATCACCATCATCATATCATCATCGTAAAATTCAGTTTATTTTGTAACATTACTTTTCATTAAAGAAATATGTTAGGTGAAAACAAGAGGATAGGATTGTGTGATTGTCGCTTTTTGCGCCCGTACAGCCTGTAGCAAAGAGTTGTCATGCTAAATTCAGTGAGTTTCTAGTAACGTATTAATATTTGGAAGTATTTTGAACTATACGCTTAGTCGCCCAAGTTTAGAATCCTACCCTGTAGTGGGATGAAATTGTTAGACTGCTATCGGAGTTTTAAAACGGAACGAGTTTTTTTTCTCTGTAGTCGCATTTAGCATTCTCTTTGGAAATCGTCCATGCGGGTAAAACAAGTAGAACCAAGTCAAGTGGTTTAAACACAACATATTTAAAAAAGGAAGATATAGCATCATTTTCTCTAGCATGCTAATTTTGATGCTGGCTTTCAGTTACAAGTTGTTCTTGTGTGCACCTGTATATCGTGTGGCGAAGTCTGAAAGCACTGTAGAGAAGATTTGAGATCTGGAGCACATACTTAGTCACTGATCAATAGTGCTGCCGGACGTTACAGACTGGAACCACTGTTAGTTCGGTAATGAACTCGACCTGGCAACATTAAACAGTATCGATTTTCCACCTCCACCACTGAAGAATCTGTAAAGTAATTAAGCCTTATAAACGAGCAGCTGCATAGTCCTCGGAATAAGAAATAGGTGTATGGTGTGTTTCATTCTTACGTAGCCTAATTTGCATTCTTGTCAACAAATGAAAATATATTGGTGTACTTACTGTACATGACTGACAGGGTAGTTCAATAAGTGAACGTTGGAGGCATTGACTCGAGGATATTTCAGAATGCTGATGACTTGTGAGTTTCAACTCCAACGTAGGCCATTCTTTAACAGGTATTCCGTGATTGCTCATTGGCCTCTGTAGAAAAATGCTGGAATAGCGTTTTCTAGGAGACCGATAGTCTACGTTTAAAATGTCTGTCATCCGCAATCATTTAATCTCTCAATAACACGTCTGATAATATGATGCCTGGAAAAACATCAATATATGTAGAAATCATTCGACAAAAATCACGACACGCTTATCATACGAGGTTGGCATGTTAAAGAACCCATTTGAATTCAGTAGGGCGTGTTCATAATGGCAAAATTAATCTCGGGATTTTCCGCCAACAGAAAAGAAAGCGCTATAATGACAAGGTGCTTAGATATTTAACCTCCTTAACTTTCATAGCACTCCAAGGAACAACAAAATTCGACGTTTAAGCCGCCCTTTCGGTGTTAAATAACAAAGCTTGCACCCGAGGCCATACGATATTATTATATTATTATTATTTGCCATGAAGAACATCAATATGTAGATACCCTTTGTCACGTAGAACATCAGTATGTGGAAATTATTTGCCAGGAACAACAACAACATATAGAAAATATATGTTACGAAGAGCATCAATATATAGAATCCATTTGTTACGAAGAGCATCAATATGTAGTAACCTTTCGTTACGAAGAGCATCAATAAGTAGTAACCTTTTGTTACGAAGAGCATCAATATGTAGTAACCTTTTGTTACGAAGAACATCAATATGTAGTAACCTATTGTTACGAAGAGCATCATTATGAAGAAACCATTTGTTACGAAGAGCATCATTATGAAGAAACCATTTGTTACGAAGAACATCATTATGTAGTAACCATTTGTCACGAAGAGCATAAATATGTAGAAACCATTTGTTACGAAGAACATCATTATATAGTAACCATTTGTTACGAAGAGAATAAATATGTAGAAACCATTTGTTACGAAGAGAATCATTATGAAAAAACCATTTGTTACGAAGAACATCAATATGTAGAAACCATTTGTTACGAAGAACATCAATATGTAGTAACCATTTGTTACGAAGAGCATCAATATGAAGAAACCATTGGTTACGAAGAACATCAATATGTAGTAACCATTTGTAACGCAGATCATCATTATGGAGAAACCATTTGATTCGAAGAGAATCAATATGTAGAAACCATTTGTCATGAAGAACATCAATATGTAGAAACCATTGTTATAACGATCATCAATATGTAGAAATAATTTGTTACGAATAACATCAATATGTAGAGACCATTTGTAGGAAGAGCATCAATATGTTGAAACCAATTGCAATGAAGAACATCAATATATGGAAACCATTATTTGTTTCAAAGAACATCAATATGTAGAAATTATTTGGTACGAAGAACATCGAAATTTAGAAACCATTCGCCGTGAAGAACATTCATACGTAGAAACCATTTGCTACGAAGATCATCAATAGGCAGAAACCATTTGTTACGAAGAATATCTTTATGTAAAACGATTTGTTACGAAGATCATCAATATGCAGAAACCATTTGTTACGAAGAATATCTTTATATAAAACCATTTGTTACGAAGTCATCAATATGCAGAAACAATTTGTTACGAAGAATATCTTTATGTAAAACCATTTGTTACGAAGATCATCAATATGTAGAAACCACTTGTTACGAAGAACATCAATATGTAGAAACCATTTGTTACGAAGAACATCAATATTTAGAAACCATTTGTTACGAAGAACATCAATATGTAACCATTTATTACGAAGAACATCAATATGTAGAAACCATTTGTTACGAAGAACATCAATATTTAGAAACCACTTGTTACGAAGAACATCAATATGTAGAAACCATTTGTTACGAAGATCATCAATATGCAGAAACCATATGTTACGAAGAATATCTTTATGTAAAACCATTTGTTACGAAGATCATCAATATGCAGAAACCACTTGTTACGAAGAATATCTTTATATAAAACCATTTGTTACGAAGATCATCAATATGCAGAAACAATTTGTTACGAAGAATATCTTTATGTAAAACCATTTGTTACGAAGATCATCAATATGTAGAAACCACTTGTTACGAAGAACATCAATTTGTAGAAACCATTTGTTACGAAGAACATCAATCTTTAGAAACCATTTGTTACGAAGAACATCAATATGTAGAAACCATTCGTTACGAAGAACATCAATATGTAGAAACCATTTGTTTCGAAGAACATCCACATGTAGAAACCATTTGCCATGAAGATCATCAATATGTAGAAACCATTTGTTACGAAGAATATCAATATGTAGAAACCATTCGCCATGAAGAATAGCAATATGTAAAAACCATTCGCCATGAAGAATATCAATATGTAGAAACCATTTGCCCTGAAGAATATCAATATGTAGAAACCATTTGCCCTGAAGAATATCAATATGTAGAAACCATTTGCCAAGAAGATCATCAATATGTAGATACCATTTGTTACGAAGGATAGCAATATGTAGAAACCATTCGCCATGAAGAATAGTAATATGTAGAAACCATTCGCCATGAAGAATATCAATATGTAGAAACCATTCGCCCTGAAGAATATCAAAATGTAGAAACCATCTGTTACGAAGAACATCAATATGACGAAACCATTTGTTACGAAGATCATCAATATGCAGAAACCATTTGTTACGAAGATCATCAATATTTAGAAACCATTTGTTACGAAGAACATCAATATGTAGAAACCATTTGTTACGAAGAATATCTTTATGTAGAAATCATTTGTTACGAAGATCATCAATATGTAGAAACCATTTGTTACGAAGTATATCTTTATGTAGAAACCATTTGTTACGAAGATCATCAATATGTAGAAATCATTTGTTACGAAGAACATCAATATGTAGAAACCATTTGTTACGAGGAACATCAATATGTAGAAACCATTTGTTACGAAGAACATCAATATGTAGAAACCATTTGTTAGGAAGAACATCAATATTTAGAAACCATTTGTTACGAAGAACATCAATATGTAGAAACCATTTGTTACGAAGAATATCTTTATGTAAAACCATTTGTTACGAAGATCATCAATATGCAGAAACCATTTGTTACGAAGAATATCTTTATGTAAAACCATTTGTTACGAAGATCATCAATATGCAGAAACCATTTGTTACGAAGAATATCTTTATGTAAAGCCATTTGTTACGAAGATCATCAATATGCAGAAACCATTTGTTACGAAGAATATCTTTATGTAGAAACCATTTGTTACGATGATCATCAATATGTAGAAACCATTTGTTACGAAGAACATCAATATGTAGAAACCATTTGTTACGAAGATAATCAATATGCAGAAACCATTTGTTACGAAGATCATCAATATGTAGAAACCATTTGTTACGAAGAATATCTTTATGTAGAAACCATTTGTTACGAAGATCATCAATATGTAGAAACCACTTGTTACGAAGAACATCAATATGTAGAAACCATTTGTTACGAAGAACATCAATATTTAGAAACCATTTGTTACGAAGAACATCAATATGTAGAAACCATTTGTTACGAAGAACATCAATATGTAGAAACCATTTGTTACGAAGAACATCAATATGTAGAAAACATTTGTTTCGAAGAACATCCACATGTAGAAACCATTTGCCATGAAGATCATCACTATGTAGAAACCATTTGCCCTGAAGAATATCAATATGTAGAAACCATTCGCCATGAAGAATAGCAATATGTAGAAACCATTCGCCATGAAGAATATCAATATGTAGAAACCATTTTCCCTGAAGAATATCAATATGTAGATACCATTTGCCCTGAAGAATATCAATATGCTGAAACCATTTGCCATGAAGATCATCAATATGTAGAAACCATTTGTTACGGAGAATAGCAATATGTAGAAACCATTCGCCATGAAGAATAGTAATATGTAGAAACTATTCGCCATGAAGAATATCAATATGTAGAAACCATTCGCCCTGAAGAATATCAAAATGTAGAAACCATCTGTTACGAAGAACATCAAAAGGACGAAACCATTTGTTACGAAGAACATCAATATGTAGAAACCATTTGTTACGAAGAACATCAATATGTAGAAACCATTGGTTACGAGGAACATCAATATGTAGAAACCACTTGTTACGAAGAACATCAATATGTAGAAACCATTTGTTACGAGGAAGATCAATAATTAGAAACCATTTGTTACGAAGAACATCAATATGTAGAAACCATTTGTTACGAAGAACATCAATATGTTGAAACCACTTGTTACGAAGAACTTCAATATGTAGAAACCATTTATTACTTACATTAGTATATCGTCGTACATCGAATTTCTGGAAATTAAACATATTTTAAACTAAAACAGGATCAGGATGGTTTAATTTCTTGACTGTTCTTTCTAAATTAAGATTCAGAAGCTTGAAGTTGGCCGCCACGCTTTTAGTAGAAGCCACTGAGTGCCTGCGTTCGCAGTCAGCAAATTTGCTTCATCATATGTCCTTTCGGGGGTTGGGTTGTCTGAGTCCATCCCATGGGTAAAACATTGCAAGGAATATGCATATTTGAGTGAATGGAAACATGATCATGCAATTGACAGATGGCGAGTGGCGCGTAATCGAATCATAGAGTTCGGCAGCTGGTGCGCCCATTTTTGCTGTGTACAGGTCAACAATCAAAGTATTTTAAAAAAGCAATTTTAAAGTGTTAAAAAAACTTTGAATTGAATAAAAGGATGGTATTTTGGCTTTCACGGCTAGTGAATAAAAACTCAGCTATTATTCTAGGTTTATGCCGTGTCCTAGGCTAAACCCACAAGACACGGCATAACTTAGAAAAATAGCTGAGTTTTGAATAAAAAGACTTCGTAACAAGAGAGAGACAATTATTTTAATCTCATTGAAGAAAATAAGACCACCAAATATTTGACCCATAACGAATTGTTCCAGTTTGCAATTTCTTTAAAGAATTTATTTTTTCTATTTTTATTCGATGTCTGACTTCGTATCTTTGCTCGTTAGATTATCACGTTGTTGTACTTGAATCATTTAGGGGCTTCGGAACATTTTTGCAAGTTAGCCCAAACTTGGGAGTGAGAAATCTGTGTGATACCTCGTGTCATTTTGATGGCTGTAGTAGTGTGTGCATTTGAACATGGGTTAGGATTGGTAAGGAGGCAAACGTAGCTTTAAGTAGGTACCATACCGGCATTTACATAGAGCAGAAGTAGATTATGAAAGAATGAGAGAGAAGCAAAGTACAGGCTAGTGAGATGAATTTCTTGAAAAACGATATTGGAGTAACAAAGATGGACAGGTTAAGGAATGAGAAGATCAGAGAAATAATCAAGGTGCAAGCATTACAGGATTATACAGGGTCATAGAAAAATAATGCCAACATTTCAAAAAAATATAGCACCGAAACCCTTTATGTTTAACGTGTAAGTCTTTCACTGAACGCCAGCTGGTTAAAGTAAGTTTGGTTTTGGAGAGGACGTGCCCTTGCTATGCGCACACTAGATGCGCAGTAGCCAAGGTCGGCCAGGGGCACGCGCGCCAATGAAGTCCTGACCTCATCCCTTTGGAATTTTTTTTCTGGGGTTACATTAAAAACATTGTGTATGCAGAACAATTCGGGATTTGGAGCACCTGCGGGAGCGAATTTCTGCCGCCATCTTGACAGTTATTCCTGAAATGATTGCACGTACCAATCCAGCCGTTGGGAAAGCGTGCGTTCAATGCTGATGTTATTGGTCGGCCTGGTCTAGATTCTTTCTCTCCAGTCCCTGTTTCCTTAAACTGATTAAACCATCGAATGACAGCTTCGTAACCAGGTGCAGTTTGTCGGGCGGTGCAGTCATTGGCGCACGCGCCCCCGGCCGACCTTGGCTACTGCGCATCTAGTGTGCGCATAGCAAGGTCACGTCCCCTCCAAAACCAAACTTACTTTAACCAGGTGGCGTTCAATGAGAGAATTACACTTTAAATTAAAGGGTTTCGGCGCTATAATTTTTGAAATATTGGCATTATTTTTCGATGACCCTGTATAGAGGAATCAATGCTTAAATGGTATTGTACCCGATGGGGCATATTAAGTAAATGAAGAAGAGGAAGAAGAAGAAGACGAAGAAGAATAAGAAGAAGAAGAGGAGGAGGAAGAAGAAGAAGAAGAGGAGGAAGATGATGATGATGATGAAGAAGAAGAAAAGGATACCCAGGAAGATAAATGAGATGAAATTAAAGGCAGGAAGACCAAGAGATAGACCAAGAGACAAGTGGCTAAAAGGAGTGGAGGATTGCGTGCAAAAGAGAGTATAATACTAAGCCAAGGTGGAGACGGAGAAATAGTGGGAAGACAGAAGAGGATGGAGATGCTTATGTTCCAAACAGTGGCTGGAAACTGTCCAACATAAAGAAGTGGGCAACCGTGGAAAACCATTTTTGGTTGTCTGGTGTAGGAATCAAACCCGTCTCTTCTCAGAGAATATTTGTAAAATCTGGAGAGGCTGTCACCATTGAGATCTGGGTTTGATTCTTGCTCCTGTGGAAAACAATTCATTTTGGTCTGGGGGCTTTAACGTGAAACTATCATCCTCACGGGGCAGAACTGAGTAAAGGTGGATTCGATTCCTACATCAGTCTTACTACAGAGAGTTTTGTTAAGATTCCCCACTTGTACTCCACGAATATACCGAGATGGCTCCCAACATAAGACAAGGGTCACTTGTTACTCAATATACAGGGTCTTTCATATAAAGTAAGAACGGCAAGCGGCAGTTTTGTTATTCGCTGCTGCAGTGGCCTTGGCCGAGCTTGTGGCGCGCCACGGCTCCCTGCTTTAAGCGTGTGTACAATCCTGAATGAAATATTACCTTATAAAAGATGCTGGATGTGTCGTCCTTCCTGGGTTATACAGGCTTTGTATCTGTTAACCACATTCTGGCTGACGTGAGTGAGTTCTGCCACTGTAATGTTTATGATTTTTACTTTTATGCTTTTTATTGAACACTGAGTCAGTAGTGTCAAACTTATTTACAATCACGTGAATCTGTGCTAGTGAAGGTGGCACTTCATCAGGAAATTACTGAGCAAATGCATCACGTACCCACCGAGACGACTCGTACTTAAATAAGTTTTACATACAAAAATACGATATTGTAGTGATAACGGTCTCATGTTAACATCTGAGGTTCAGATTGGAGTTGAACACCTGCACGCTTATTGCAAGGTCGAGTACAGTATGTACAGTACTATGCGCGCGCTTTCAATACTACAGCAGGGGGCCGTGGCACGTCACAAGCTCAGCCAAACCCCCTGCAGCATCGGATAACAAAGCCGCCGTTCACCATTCTTACTTATATGAAAGACCCTGTATATGCACCCGAGTTAAGTCATTACAAATACACAGATTTTCGAGAATGTCTACAAACATCCACTTACACATAAATGATGTGTATGATTTGCAAGCTGGCTGACTGCCTGGTTCAGCGGTAACGTTCTCGCTTGCTGAGCCCAATATTGCAGGTTCGTATCCTGGCGCAGTGAGGTGGCATTTGAGGGTGCGTAAATGCGAGGGAGCCATGTCAGTATATTTACTGTCACGTTATAGATCCACTTTGGGGCAAAATTCCGGCACCCCAGCGTCTCTAAAAGCCAGAGTAGTTAAAGAGACGTAAGGCCAATAACATTATTATTATGATTTCCTAGCTCCTAAATTAAGCCACAAGAACAGCACTCATCTACTGACACGTACATTACGTACCTGCCAAGGTCTCATTTTCTCGATAATAACTTTGTTGGTTGGTTCCTCAGTTTAGGGACTGCGACAACGCGGTCATGTAGCCCCGTGTACTTTGGGTGTGTGTAGAATCTGTCTGATAACCGGTGTTAATTGTGATGACTGTATTAGTGTGTGTTATCTGTTTTCAATTCAAGTGAGGACTGCAGACATTGAATTTTTTCAAGTAGTTCCTACTTTTGCCACCAAACGCCACCTTCAACGACTACTAGTTCAGACCTTGATTACCAGATGCCACCGCAGTCGGCTACTGGCGATGAACGTCGGAACCTAAGAGCGTGTGTCGAATGTTTAAGCTATATTATAGTTTAGCTTCACACAGGTGTAATTAGTGGAAGTGAATCTATGACATGGGACCGCCGGCTTTACTTCACCTCCGAAGGAAGGCATACTGGAGGCTTTTAACGCTCTTAAAAAATCCGACGATTTCGGCCGGGTTTGAACCCGCGATCTTGGGCATAAAAGTTCAGTATGCTACCAACTACGCCACCGATAATATCAGGCCATTATTGTAATATACACGACGGCTTTGTTGGTAACTAAGGACCTTGCTCCAATATAGGATCACTGCTGATGTATATTTGGTCTGGTGACAAGGTATTTCCAGATAGCGCTGTACCCTGCCCGGATATGAAGTGTTGCGGTTGGTGGGGCTCGTGTCGACTTAAATAAGCCTGCTGCTGCCACCCCTCATTTATCATCCCCCCATCTCGTCTCTCCCCCTCCATTAGCAGTTCGATAGCTCACGTAATCAATCTTCCAATTTTTCGCGCTAAATTTCCTGCAAGCTGATCTAATCCTGGCATTAATATCCTGGTAGCTGCGAAGTGTCACCTTACGCCTCGCTGCTAGTTCAGCACTGGTTTGACATGCCATTTTAACAACATTATTGTCATCATCCATCAGACATTGAAACCTACTTTGTTTTCTTGCTATTAATACAAACGTTCACGTCAATAATGATTATAATGATAAACATGGTTGTATTATTATTATAATTATTATTATTACTATTATTTATTCTTCTTTCTTCGATTCGGCCAAATAGGGACCATGTCATTTCAACTGTCTCTTCTTCCAAACTCTACCACCCAGTGTCCCCGCATTCGTATCCGGTGTTGTTCTTTTCTCTCTTGGGACCACGTCTTCCCTGCCTTTATCTTCGGATTTTCCTGGAAACCTTCGTGCGTACGTAGTTTTTCCTGAAGTGGAACACGCTCCTGGATATCTTTAGGGGAAATTTCCAATTCATGCAGATCTTCCTCAACTTCCGTAAACCATGCCTTTTTTGGTTTTCTTATCTTGAAAGTCCGTCAATATCCGTTTTGATATCCTGCCTGGGCTCATTCGTGTCACGTGGTTATAAAAGGCAATCCTTCTTTTTTGAATCGTGTCACTGATCTTCTCCACGTGCTTGTACAATTCGTGGTTGTAACGCCTTCTGTACTCGCTGTTTTCTTTGATGGGACCCAGGATTTTCCTCAAAATCTTCCTTTCTTTAGCCTCTAGTTTTTCCATTAAACCTTTCTTGTTCATTATTAGAGTCCCTGCCGCATAGAGAGCCTCTGGTCGAATAACAGTGCAGTAATGTCTAATTTTGGCGTTTAAGGATATCGATCTCTTATTGTAGATGTCTTTAGTCAGGTTGTATGCCATTTCCATTTTATTAATGCGTGACATGCAGCCTTCCTTCTCTGATAGGTTAGGCTCTATCCATTCACCGAGGTATTTAAACGTTTCTGCCTTCTGAACTTTTCCTAGTCCGACCTCCAGTTCCCTGAGCGCTGATTTTACGTTTGTCATGAATTGTGTCTTCTCAAAGGAGTTTTATTATTATTATTATTGTTTATTTTTCTTCTTGTTTCGTTTCGGTCAACTAATTATTACCACGAAATGTCAACTGTTTCCTTTTAGCCCTAATGTTAGTCCAGTATTCCTTCATTCGTATACGGTGTTGTTCCTTTCTCCCTTTTGTCCACGCGTTTACAGTTTACAGCGCCAACTTTCGTTGGAAACTCCGATATTCAAACAGTTTTCTCTTAAGTTGGTCACGCTTCTGGACATCTTCACATGAGATCCTAATCTTGTGAGATTTTTTCTGTATCTTCCTGAACCCGGTTTCATTTGTCTTTTCCTCTTGAAGGAACGTAAACATGCGATAGGTCAATCGTCATTCGGGCCACGTGCCCATAAAACGTAATCCATCTTTCCCACATCGCGTCAGAAATTCTCTCCACATGTGTATATAATTACTAGTTATGCCGTCTTTTAAACTCACTATTCTCTTTAACCAGACCTACAATTTTCCCCCAAATCTTCATTTTCTTGGTTTCTTGGTTTTCCATTTCTCCATTATTCCTTTCTTGTTTATAGCAAGACATTCCGTTGCATGTGAAGCATTTGGCCGGATGACAATCCAGTAATGTTTGATTTTTGCATTCGAGGATACGGATCTTTTGTTATAGACATTTGCTGTTAGAAGATAGACCATTTCGATTATATTGTTGCGTGCTGCAAAGGCTTCTTTTTCGGACATGCTAGGTTCTATCCATTTACCACGATGATTAAACCGTTCAATCCGGTTGGCGCCAGTTTGTTGTTTGTAATAAATCTGTTGTTTTTTTTCGTGGCCATATTTATTATTATTATTATTATTATTATTATTATTATTATTATTATTATTATTATTATTATAACATAAAGAATACAGATTATATACTAACATTTTAATGTAAATACGTACATGCGACTACCAGTATAGGTCTGGAGAATGTGTTATTTCTTTAAGACGCAACCCCATACAACAGATTCAGCAAACCCTGCTCACCGGTACTTTTACAATTCTTCTTACGTGTGTGTGTGTGTGTGTGTGTGTGTGTGTGTGTGTGTGTATGTCTGTGTGTATGTTAAGTTTCAACTTTTCGCTAGCATGACTGCATCCGATCGTATTGGAGAGATGACACATCCCTTGAATAACTCGTAATGCACTAATCTCATTTTTACCAAACTTCGTTTGAATAGAGTACGTAACACCGACAAACGATTTATGACATTTTAAGACCTTACCTTACCTTACCTTACCTAGATGGCCACTCAAACCTAAGCAGGTTTTTGGCCACACCAACAGCACGGCGCCATCTTTCTCGATCATCCATTATGTCCTCCGTGACTCCGATTTTTCTCATATCTTTTTGAACTTGGTCCCACCAGCGAAGTCTCGGTCGTCCCAATGGTCGCCTTCCCCTGGGTACACCTTCCAAAACTGCCCTTAAATGCAATTCTCTACTTCTTCTATGTACATGACCGGTCCAGCGCAGTCTTTGGCTTTTGGCACGGGCCACGATATCTGGTTCTTTGTAGAGATCCCGCAATTCCTTATTTGTTCTAATTCTCCACTGGCCATTTTCTACTATCGGTCCGAAAATGCGTCGTAGTATTCTATTTTCAAAAGTTACTAATTTTCCTTCAGTTTGCTTGGACAATACCCAGGTTTCTGAGCCATACGTGACAACAGGAAGTATAATGCTTTTATAAATTCTCACTTTAGTTTTTCTAGATATAATTTTACTCTTTAAGAGATTTTGCAGAGACCAGTAGCTTTTGTTGCCACTGAGAATTCTTGATTTTATTTCTGTTTCTTCCATATTATTCTGGTCTATGATAATCCCCAGATATCTGAACTCAGTACATCTGTGAAAATCGTATGAAGCAACTGTTACGGGGTTTTGTACTTGTGCTGCATTCCTTCCTACAACTAGATATTTTGTTTTTTGTTCATTTATCATTAGACCTACCTCCTTGGCTTCTTCAATAAGGGTTTCTGTGAGTATTTTTAGATCGTATTCGCTTTCTGCCATGAGTGTTATGTCATCAGCATAAGCTAATATGTTTATCTTGTTTCACACTTCAAGGCCTGGGTGGAGCTGGTTTACTCGTTTCAAAGTTTCTTCTAAAGCTAAATTGAATAATAAAGGCGAGAGTCCATCTCCCTGTCTTACCCCAGTGTTGACATTAAATTCTTCGGTATATTCATTATTGATTCTAATTTTGCATTTGGACCCTTCTGTGCACAGTGTTGCCATAGTGATAAGTTTTTTCTGGTATTCCATTCCGCTGCATGTATTTCCACATTTGTTTCCTATTGACACTATCGTATGCCTTGTTGAAATCTACAAAAAGAAGATGGGCTGTTTTGTTAAACTCCCAATATTTGGATATTACTTGCTTTAAGACAAACATTTGGTCTGTTGTAGATCTTTGGCTTCTAAATCCTGCTTGGTGATCTCCAAGAATTTATTCTGCATAACATGCTAGTCTGTTGTAGATTATTCTTGAGAATACTTTATATGCGCTGCTTATTAATGATATCCCTCGGTAATTATTGCACTCGAATTTATCTCCATTTTTGTGAATCGGAACTGCTACTGCCATCTTCCATTCTACTGGGATTTCTTCCTTCTCCCAGATTTCTACAATTAAGTTATGTAACCTTTTTAGCAAAGGGCTTCCACCTGCTTTAAGAAGTTCTGCTATTATGTTATCCTCTCCAGGAGCTTTATTGTTTTTTAAACTTTTAACTACCTTTTCAACTTCTTCATAGGTAGGAGGGTTAATCTTTGGCTGGACATTTAGGTATAATTCCTGTTCATTTTAAGACATGTAAATAAATAAATAAATTTAATAATTGAATAAATCATTTGACTGCTCACAATTTCGGTCAAAGTAATAAGAATAGTAATCAGAGAGTATTATGCTGAACGAATTCACAATAATTTATGAAGTTTTAAAGTGCTCCAAGTGCTGCGATCATTAGGAAATATGTGGCACCAAAATTATAGTTACCCGCTAATTACTCGTCGAGGATAGACCAAATTTTAACAAATTTTGTCACATGACCTATAATTTTAATTCAACTAACGGAACTTCAACAACCGCACAGACTGAAGCTAAACGAGTCAGACACTAAACTGATCAATCTATGATTTTATTTCTAAATGGCAAAGAGGTATAAGTTGGTCCATGAAGCATTAAACAAAAGAATTGGCGATTTGTTCCTCGGAATATTTTTTTATATTTGTTCGTTAAATAAGATAGCACTTCAAATACTCTACTCATCTATGGTACGTTATTTCTGTGTTGGGCAGAAAGTAGTTGCTGAGTAAGAAAAGGAACTGGGTCCACATTGGAGCTGACATTGGTCATGTCTATCACAAAAGATCAATAAACTCAAAAAGTAATTATTCACTCTCCTCATTTTCTTCAATCTACTGACCTAAATCTCTGTTCCTGTGATCGATGTGGCTAATTTGTTCTCTACTATGACATATTTAACTTTGGTTAATTTTGTACTTAAATCTCTTTCCTGCCCACCACTGATTTATTTCGTCTTCATATTATTCGTATACTTCTGATTATAGTTTTCGTTGTAGTCACGTGTAATAGCTGGAAAGTGTCGCTTTGTAGTGAGCGTGTTGCATCTGTCGTCATCGATTGCATCAACTGCTCGGCTGTTCAATATGGAACAATCGCGCCCTCGAAGCGTGCAGTGTTGACATAACCGCACCTGTTTGACACGAGCTTAATTATTCTGCATTTTCGTCCAGAACAAAATAGACCTCTGTGATCTCCAGGCATGTGATTCCAAACAAAGCATTGGTAATTTTTGGAACTTCTCTATCAAATCACTCTTCCATTATGTGTGAATAATTAATTATTGATGGTCTATTCTAATGAGCTCCCTTTACATATTGATACCATATTATAATATCGGTATTGCTCATGACACCGAGAGGGTGATGGGTAGGGCTCGGATTTGTAGGTGCTAAAAATCGGGAAAATATTATGTTTTATGTATTGAAATACCTGAAATATGTGACAAAAAAGTAAAAAAGTTTAATTAAAATTTAGTTTATTAATGAGAATATAAACAATAAGCAGTACTCACGAATGCAATTTATAATATGCCTCACTGACTGCTGAAGAATTACAATACACAACGAGATACATTTTCTGGCTGTCCATCATAAATGACCGACGATTATCGCGAAACACTTCTTCTGAAGGCGCGAAACTGCGGCAAAATGTTTCTTGCCCTTGAGGTGTAGTGTAACTTGAGACCGCTGTTCAGCCATGATTGCTTTCCCCCACATGGTTGGCAGAACAGAACCCCCCCCCCCCCCCCCATCAGAAGTAAAATTATCTTTAAATTCTGAAACAGACGATAACTGGTAGTTATTTTACTTTAGGCATCGTAGAACTGTCTTTCACTTCACAGTGCCAGAAATGAACTGTATGCCAGTGACACTGGTTCCAGGTAGCTGGGGGAGGGGGAAGTCAAGAACATAGTACAATATGGCTATGGACAAGGAAATGTCCGGCTTCCACAGTGAGTGGCATGGGGCGAAAAGTTAAGAATAACACAGTTGCAAGCTGACATACGCTCTGCATGAAGATTAGATAGCTCACAGATTCTTCCCCGTTGAAGTAACACAGAACGAAAATGCAATAATCTGAAAGATCTAGCAATCTGATTTAAAAAAAAAAGTAAATATTATGTCTTTTTATGTGCTAAAAAGTGAAAAGTCGGAATTTATGTATTTATAGAAAAAATTCTTAAAATATGTATTTACATAAAAAAAAAATTATTTACCTAAAATCCGAGCCCTAGTGATGGCACAGTGTCATAGCTGCTTGGACTTCATCTAGAATCCACGTCGTTGCGTAGTGGCTAGGGGCTGAAACAGGGTACACTTACCCTCGTGCGGCAAAACTAAGAATAGGCGGGTTCGATTCCTACCTCAGCCATCCTGGAAGTGGTTTTACGTGGTTTTCCCACTTCTACTCCAGGAAAATGCTGGGATAGTACCTAAAGTAAGGCCACGGACACTTTCTACCCAAATGCTACCTCTATTACAAATACACTCACTAGTACAGACGCCGGTCCGGTGGTGTTGGGGTAACACACCTTGCACTCGGATGCCCTGGGTTCGATCCCCGGCTCCGTCAGGGATATTATAAACAGATGTAAGGGCTGTAACGGGGTGCACTCAGTCTCATGAGAACAATTGAGTAGCTGTCTGACAGTGGGGTAGTGCCCCGGTCATGGATACCAAGATTAACGGACTTGGCGACCCGACGCGCTGACCACGCGTCACCCCATAATCTGAAGATCAAATGGCTGGGCAGCGGTCGCTTGTTAGGAATAGGCCCTTCTTGGGCTGTAGTGCCACGGAGTTTTGGATCACTAGTACTGACATCACAGTGACACAGGTTCTCAGACAAGTTATAAACACACCCAAGTACACGGGGATGGAAGACCACGATCTCACAAAGTCCCTAAAAGAATCAACAATAACTTTCATCTAGACGGCCAAGGTCCGAATCCCAACGACAACGGGGTAGAAGTTTTCATGTGAAATCTAACATGGCGTCGGAAAGGCATCCAGACTAAATTTTCCGGTCTAAAAAAAATGAGTCAGGTCTTTGGACCAAAATTAATTTAGATAATCAGAGAGAGAGAGAAAGAAAGAAAGAAAGAAATAAGGAGAGAGAAAGAAGTTGGAGCACATTTTCCTTCATATTACAGGATGACCGTCGGATTTTGAAGAGCGTTAAAAATCACTCAGTATGCCTTCCTTCGGAGGGGAAGTAAAGCCGGCGCGGCGGTCCCATGTCATAGATTTATGGCATGTTAAAGAACCTTCCACTAACTACACCTGTGTGAAGCTAAATTGTATAGGTTAGGAATGTAAACAACGCTCTTAGGTTTCTAAGTTCGTTGTCAAGAGCCGACTGCGGTGGCGTCTAGTACCTAGTTCTGAACTTGGTCTAGTAGTCGTTGACGGTGGCGTTTGGCGGCAAAAGTAGGAACTATTTGAAAAATTCAAAGTTGCAGTCCTTACTTGAATTGAAAAAAACAGATACACACACTAATACAGCCATCACAATTAACACCGGTTATCAGGCAGATTCTACACACACCCAAAGTACACGGGGCTACATGACCGCGTTGTCGCAGCCCCTAAACTTAGGAACCAACCAACCATACTGAAATATATATCCTTTTCTTTAATGAAATCATTGATTCGTAGTTATGCTAAATGTTGTGTTTAACTGTATGATCCTTTCTAATTTTGATTCGTTATATCACAATTTTAGGGGGCTACGTAGCTCTGTCAGTAGAGACGCTAACATTCTAACAGAAAGGGAATAGGTTCGATTCTCACCCAGGTAGTGGATTTTAGTAACAAAACTACCATTTTCAGAAAGACACATGATCTGGGGCTCATTCAGCCCACCAAATTTCAGTTTGATTGCTGTAATAGATTCGGAGATATTGAGAACTGGTGAAATGTTTTGCATGGCCACCATACATGATTGCTTTGTATGTAGGCCATGTAATTAATTATATGCCCACAGATGAAGATTATAATGGTGGTTGATTATACAAACTTTTATTTCCATCACTTGATTAGGACACAAGAAATAAAACTTCCTTTTAAATCTTTTTGCACAACTGCCATATTCAATGGATTTAAAATAGACTCCAGTGTATTAAGCGTCGTGTATAAACGAGAATGCTGGAGAAGAGTCATAGAGAACAGAGGCCTTAAAATCAGTAGGAATAAGACCGAATACCTGTGCCTTGGAGGAATTGGAAATGAATCTATTCATATGGACGATAGCTAGCTACAGGCAAGGGACAGTTTCATGTATTTGGGATCCACTGTATCTGACGATGGCAATCTAGATCTGGAAATTACCCACCGAATTCAGACTGCCTGGTTAAACTGGAAAAGGTTATCTGGTATTCTCTGTGACAGGAGACTGAACATCCAAGTAAAGGGTAATGCTTATAAATGTGCTGTGAGACCTGCAATGCTATATGGAGCAGAAACTTGGCCAACAGTGCAATCACAGTGCAAGCGACTGGAAGTAGCTGAAATGAAGATGCTCAGATGGATGTGTGGTGTTACAAGAAACGATCACATCAAAAACACCTTCATACGAGGCAGCGTAAAAGTGACTGAAATATCAAAAAAGGTGCAAGAAAGACGCTTGATCTGGTATGGCGCAGGGATGAGAGTTATGTTGGAAGGCGAGTGCTTGATCTGGAGGTGGAAGGCAAAAGGGAACGAGGCAGGCCTAGAAGAAGACGGATGGACTGCTTGCAGGATGATCTCCGGGAGAAGCAGTTAACAGAAAGCACCATTTGGGACCTAGGAAATTTGAAACAACTTGTCAGAAACGTCGACCCCGCATGAACGGGAAAAGACGAAGAAGAAGAAGAAGATTGCCGCCATGACTGTGCTCCGATTACCATTAAGCACTGCCAGTTGGATCGTATCCCTCCTGGTTGCTTTAAACTGCCTGCCCATTCAACACTCAGAGGCGTACAAGATAAATATTAATTCACTGCTAAGTTGCAGCACCAACCTATTGTGATCGCCGCGGAATTCCAAAGGGAAAGACACCTGAAATAAAGAATTCTTAATTTTGGAGGCTTAATATCGAGATTAACGGACGTGAATGTAATACAATAAGTTATTAGTTTTGTTGTTGATATATAATATTGATTTAGACACATACTTACTGGCTAATTATCAATATAAAAGAAAACAAAAATACATGGTGGTGGAGGTGATTGTTATATGTATACGCATACATTTAAGAGAAAGTAGGCTATATTTTCTTTGCTGAACATCTTGTTGTTCAGATTATTGAAGAAATCAGAGATGAGCTTATTGTAACGACCTTTATCAACATAGCAATTTTCAGTTTGATTACTCTAATAGATTCGTAGATATTGAGAACCGGTGATAAGGGCGCAATGTTGGATTTATATTGATACGAGTGCTAGACAGCTTCGTTGCCTCACGCGTGACTCAGGCCGCCCCAGGCTATCCCTGACTGTGTGTTACCAGCGCTTTACGCAACGGGGCTGCAAGAACAAGGGCATGGTCCAGAAGGTTCGTGGTCCGCTTAGTATTGGAAATCTCGAGACGGTGTGAACCCTAGTCTACTCTAGAAACATCTGTGAGTCATCAGCCCATATACTGTATATAAAGAGCGATCCTGGCCGGTGACGGGGGGACTGTGTTTTTGAGCGAGTGTGTTTCACTGTGCGACAGAGGGTATTGTGGTGAAGTGCTGTGTGAATTGCGAAACCCAGTGGACTGTTCCCTGGCCTGCGGACAGCGAAGCAGTGTGCGGTATTCAAGCATTTAGTGGTGAGTGCCAGACTATCGTAAATATCTGTAGCTTGTGTACTCAAGTAAGTGTTGCAGGTATTTCTACCGAGGACACCGGTCTCATTAGCGAGGGATTAACTGCGTGAGTAAGTGAAAGGGTGGGTGTCCTCCATAAGGGAGCAAACACGAAGAAAGACAGCTAATTGTTTCTATTTGCTTATTGTGAGGTGTAACTTTCTGACCTGCAATAAAGCTAATATTTCTTTAAAGGACCATTTGTGTTGTGCTTTACCTACTTTGATCCAATTAATGAACTTGCTACTAAGGGTAGCACGTAACAATATGTTGGCAATACAGTTATATACTCGTAGCTTACCAATAGATGAAGATTATTGCGTTGGTTAACTATACAAACGTTTCCTTCGATCGCTTGAGGCTATCCTAACAATTGAATTGAAATAGATACCAAGTTTTAACTGATCTGAGGTAATTAAATCCCGAGAAACATTTCATTTAATATTTGAACCTTGCTTGGCTGCCATATTGGTTTTACTTATCAGGGTCTTGAAATTATCAAGTATGAATTTACTATGATATCCTCTATCACCATACAATATTTAAGGTTGATATCAATATTAGTTTTGGAGATATTGAATGCTGGTGAAATATTTGGTGCGGTCGCCATTTTGGATTGGTGAAACGTATTAAAATTTCCAAGTTGCAGTCGAGGTCGAACAAAGTAACAATAAGTTCTAACCGAGATTCATTGAAATAGCTTCATTTATTTAGATTTTATTTCGGAGGATACACATACACACACGAAGACAAATTGTGATCTCATAAGAGAATAAGCAAAGAGGAGGTATTGTTCTATAGTGAGTTTTATTACATCCACTATGTATTGCACATAATTTCTCTTTTCTGTACAGACATTTAGTGTAATAGTTTCGTGGCAACTTCACTACAGCCCACGGCTGTTATTTACTAGTCTTGAGCTTGTATTTCATAACTCTTCACTTCCACTCGACGTGACGCTCTGGGGTGTCTGAAGCCCAGGTCAGCCACACGCTTTACGAAGTCTCTCTTATGGGTACGCAACTCCGACCATAAAAGCACTCACTTCATTGCTTCCAAGCCTGATAAGAATGGACATAAATTCTTCATGACAGCAGACTAAGGACTTCTTTCCAAGTTTTGGTAGGAATAAACTGAGAATATGCGGGGAATATCTAGCTATCAGTAAGTGGAGAGCGCATTTATGACCATTTTCTAAAATCTTGCCGTAGTTAATTATGGCATTTTATATTCTTACGTACAGTAAAAGCCTAAAGTAATTTAGATTCCTACCAAGATCACAGCTTAAGTAGGCCTATATAGAAAGGTGAGCTATCTCAAAGTTTTGTGGTGAATGTTACATCGAACTTTGATGATTATGATGATGATGATGACAATGACGTTGTTGATGATAAAATATTTAATTTATGTAATTTTAATGGCGCATGGGTGCCCGAATTTTGCACTGGAAGGGTATCTTAGAAAGCAATTAAACTGTTTACATCCAGATTGTCGCTCTTAAACACCCTTAATTGCCACCAGACTGTTTCGTGATAGAACCCGCTCAACCCGGTGTTTTGATTAATAAATAAAACGAACAAATTGTGCATAAATTACAGATCACAGTGTGACAACAAGTGACTCGCTATGCGCTCGTACAAAATTCTATGATTGATTTGAGAAGTATTTTGCAATAAATTGTCGACGTGATATCGTTCGCAGGGAGGTCGCACACCCAATTGTCATCTAGATCGTGGAAGGTCTTGACTTTGCACTCCCTGTGCTGATACTCATGAACTGCCAGCTAAGTCACTAACGGCCCTAGTTCCTGGTCTGTGTATGCCCATGATTTGTTCATCATAGCCTCTGTAGAGTAGAATAATCTTGCAAAATCTAGGACCTGATTGTTTCCCTTTCATGCATTAGCCGCGTCCAACTATCGGTAGATGGTTAAAGATGTCTCTAATTTTCAAGTAGGAAAGGTTCTCCAGCAAGTTCGTAAAGTAATCGAGATTGTGTGTATCCTGGGTTTTCATGGCCAATGAACAGCAGACTGCACTCCTCATCCGAAAATCAACATTTTGAAATCAGAAAAAAATATTTATCTAAATTTAAAATCACAATAAGTGGGCTAAACAACTTATATTCGGTGAGATATTTATAGCTTCTCTCTTGTATCGTTCTCTCCAGCCTAAGACTCGTGGTCTTTGAGAAGGACTTTTTGTTTCGCTTTTCCTCTTGTGCATTCTTTTGTCAAAAGTGATCTAGGGTGGCGTATTGAGAGTCCCTTTTCAAAAGCCCGCGGTTCAGTTCCCAGATCTATCATGATTCTGGTCGGAAGGCTTGAACAGAGTACTCTAAACTTTGTGAAAATAACTGAGGAGGTAAGTTCCAATCCCATCTCAGCCACCGTAAATGTGGCTTTGCGTGGTTTCCCATTTCCTCTCCACTCTTGTTTAAAACTTTGTCACTCCAAAACTAACAGCTGAAAACTTCCATTAGTGATCAATACAGCTGTTAAAATTCGATGTTGTATTCTCCAAACCCTCATCAATTTCGTAATTGTTATTATAGTGTTAAAATCAATTTTCAGTGTTGTCTTAGTAAACGAAGTTTGATGTTTTTCAGTTGGTCAACACGATTGTGCCTAATTGTAGTGGGTGTTTCCCTAATCCTGAAAAGAATTACATGATGGATGACCAGATTCGATCGTCAAGCGATCATCATCAGATCCATTACACTTAGGCTGCAAGTATGGGTGAAAGTATTTTAGTGTGCATATTGTAAATATCATAACCCATACTTTTAGATATAGATTTAATAGCCTGAATGTAATAGATCTGATGATGATCACTTGACGATCGAAACTGGTCATCCAATTGTATTTATTAATATCATGTAATTCTTTTTCAGGATTAGGGAATAACGCATCACAATTGGGTACAATCGTGTTTACCGACTGAAAAACATCAAATTTCGACGTATTTGTTAGTTATTAGTAGTTAGTCTTGTTGTTTTAAGGGGCGGAACAGCAAAGTTATCTATCCCCAATTACACTAGTCTACAAAATTATACTTTTTGTAATCATCAGAAATAAAACTTTGCGTATATAGATCGGTTTGCAACGCTGATTACCAAGATCCAGTCCAAGTTGTTCTAGCACGTACTGTTTTGCCAGTATAGTGTAATGCATTGCATGACGGAAGGTTGCATTGAAATCCGTCACTCTTATATACAGGGCGCCCGAGATTGTTCTCCGCAGTGGGTACGTGCAGCTGTGAGTGGTTGAGTCATGAGTTTACTTGGCTGCTCTGCACTGTGTCCATCAAAGCGGGACTCCCCATATGAGCTGTCGGTGTGTAACGCGATAAGCGAGCGAGCCTGCATGTCTTCAGTGTGTATTAAAGTAAGCGAGCGCTCAGATAGATTATTATTGGAAGAGTGCAACAGTACACAGGCGGTAATGTTTACTACTGAAGAGAGAGTTTTTTGGGTGGAATACGTTTTTCGTGAAGGCGATCGGTTTACAGAAAATGTAAAATTAAGATTTTAGGCACGGTTTCCGAATTCAAAGTGTCCAAACCGTGATACCTTTCGGGATTTCGTAAGTAACTATCGTGTGACTGGCTGAGTTGACGATGTACCGGGAACAAGCAGGCCTACGCTTTTAACAGACGAAAAACTTGATGAAATCTCCAATATAATGCTGCGTAGTCCAAGTAAATCAACACGAAAATTAGATTCAGGAATCTCTAAGTCGACAGCACATAAAGCTGTAAGAGACAAGCTTCAGTTGTTCCCTTATAAAGTCACCGTGGTTCATGAATTGAAACAAACTGATTACGGAAAAAGAGTGATGTACAGTGAATGGTTCCAGCATCTGTTAGGAATGGCTGTGGTGAGTACAAAGTTTACTGTTTATGATTCAAGCGGCAGCCGTTCTACCAACCTAACTGCTGTAGCTAGCTCTCGCAGACGCATGTAGGCGCTGCGGAGAACATTCCCGGACTCACTGTATCTAGGACTTGAAATATGATGATAAACATACCTTCTGTTATTGAAATAACATTTCACCTAGGTATACTTCCAGCAGTAATCGCCCTTCATGGAATCATTCCAGAAACCTTGGTAACGCTACTCCAGTGACTTTAAGTCCTGGTGGAAACGCTCTCCCTGCTCACTACTTACGTAACCAAGCTATTCAGGAAAAACGTCGACATGGAAATGCAGAAAATGGAGCTTTATTGACATATTACACACAAGCTCCTTGTGTGCGAGCAGAATTTTGTGGATACCTTCCTTGAAATCAGGATTCTTCTTCACATCCAAAGAATTTCTCCAAATCAATTTGAAATCTTTCCACACTTCTTGTTATTTGTCTGTCAAAGTACTAAATAAATCTGCATGAAGTATTTCTCGGATTTGGAGCCCAACAAAAATACCTTCCTTTAAATATTTACACCTATTTGTACCATTTCCACTAAGTTTCCAGCCCTCCTCGTCGCACAAACTATTCGTGCTAGGGCAAAACCGGCAACAGATTTGAAATCAAAAGCCCCATACCGCATACCAGTTTCCTTGATAATATTGCGTTGTGGACCAGTGTTATTTGTATTATTGTATAATGTGTTTAATGTTTAACGATAATTAAATAGTTATAACAATATAGTTCATTAATTTCAATAACAAACGAACCTCCGTGGCTTAGGCGGCAGCACGCCGGCCTCTCACTGCTGGGTCTGTGGTTCAAATCCCGGTCACTCCATGTGAGATTTGTGCTGGACAAAGTGGAGGCAGACAGGTTTTTCTCCAGATACTCCGGTTTTCCCTGTCACAATTTCATTCCAGCAATATTCTCCACTATCATTTCATTTCATATGTCATTCATTTAATCATTGCCCCAGGGGAGTGCGACAGGCTTCGGCAGCCGGCACAGTTCATATCCTCGCCGCTAGATGGGGGCTTCATTCATTCCATTCCCTGACCGGGTCAGTCGACTGGAAGCAGGCTGTGGATTTTCAATTTCAATAACAAACGGTCTGTGCTGGTCATTGGTGTTCCGCACTGTTAAGTTTACATAAACGCTGTTGTTGATTCATTTTGGGACTTTACGATGCCTTGGCCATGTAGCCCCGTCTTCTTGAGAGTGTGTGGAATGTGTATGACAACCTATAGCGTTGTGATGACTGCACTAATGTATGGGTGTTTACAATTGGGGTTTGGATTAAGGTAAGTGGTGGCCATGGCTTTATTTCAGTAACCATTTTGGCATTCATCTGGAGTAGAAGTGGAAAACCACGGTGAATCTCTTCCAGGGTGACTCAGTCAAGAATCGAACCCACCTCGTCTCAATTCTCTTTCACAAAGCAGGGTAAAACCCGAATTAATTTATTGGCAGAGTTCTAAATTGAACCCAGACCTCCACGGTGACAGCCAAGACTGCTAGCCACTACGCCATGAGTTGTGCAGTTAACAAAAAATCGAGAGGATTTATTAATGATAAGCGTTCGAACAATACCTGTAAATCAAGTTTAAAAAAATAAAGAGGATTGTTCCTACGACTAGCCTACATTATAAAATGTCTGGCTGTGGAATGAGATGTGGTGACTATCTCCATTGCGATCTGTCTCCTTCTGCTTCGTGTAGCCATGGCATCCTAGATTTTTCAACACCAAACTAGCAACCTTAGCATTTTGCGCGAAAGATATCACCAATGGGTAATATTGTCTATTTATGAAATGATTTCATTGCAAAGATTTGATATCTTAAAAGCACCAAAGAACTAACCTTCTATTTTTTTGCGTTGCTTCAGGTAATCAAGTTACGTACCTCTCTGCTTATAAGAGACTTTAATTTCCTCCTTCACGAGCATCAGACAGTGTATTTCTCTCCTCTGCTTGGTTAGTAACATTAGCCCGGAGATAAGATCTTGTACTTTTTACATTTTCTCTTCATTTATTCCTCGCGAGGATCCTATTGTCTTCATCAGCCCCCAGTTGATGAGATCTGTGGCGGAGAGAACTAAGGGCCTGTCTCCATTCTCAATGTCAATGTCATTGTTTGAAACCTCCGCAGTCTCTAATGGATTCTCCAGTAGCCGTTCAAATTGTTAATGGTCGTCACGTAGAGGGCGGGAGGTGATCTTCCTTTCTACTCTAAAAAGAATGTTTATGCACGGAAGGACGATTGAAATAACGATTTCCAGTTGACCCAGTTTATGAATAATCATTAACTATCAACGGATGCGAGGGTGTTTGGTTGGTTGGTTCTTAAGTTTAGAGGCTGCGACAACGCGGTCTTGTAGCCCCGTGTACTTTGGGTGTGTGTAGAATCGGTCTGATAACCGGTGTTAATTGTGATGACTGTATTAGTGTGTGTTCTCTGTCTTTTAATTTAAGTACTGCAACTAAGAATTTTTCAAATAGTTCCTACTTTTGCCACCGATCACCACCGTCAACGATTACTAGGCCAAGTTCAGAACTTAGCTACTAGACACCACTGCAGTCGGCTCTTGGCAACGAACATAGAAACCTAAGAGCGTTGTTTACATTCTTAACCTATCCAATTTACCTTCTCACAGGTGCAATTAGTGGAAGGTTCTTTAACATGCCATAAATCTATGACATGGGACCGCCGGCTTTACTTCCCCTCCGAAGGATGGCATACTGAGGGATTTTAATGCTCTTAAAAATCCGACGGCTTCAGCCGGGTTTGAACCCGCGATCTTGGGCATAGAAGCTCAGCATGCTACCGACTACGCCACCGAAGCCGCTAAAAAAAGGGGTGAGTGGAAAGTTTGTGCATATACGAGGCACGTCCAGAAAGTCAGTTCCGTTTGGTAATAAAATTAAATTGTGTACAGATCGTGGCCTACGTTATATACAAGGCCTGGAAATTAGACGCCAGACAACATTGCGAGCGATGGTTCGAACTTGTTCCGCATTTTGCCACTAGGTTCTCTGTCTGGCGCCCTTAATCGTACCGTTTGCAATACGTACAATGTGATTAGTGTGTCTGTTTTTGGCGGTAAATAAGGTGTCCTAATGAGTGAGAAAGCTAAGGTGAGTTTAAAATTGACTAGCGAAGCGTGTCGTATTATAGTTGTGCTTTCGTTAAGAGCAGTAGACTGCTGCTTGACTGATATTGAGATGGGTGCTAAGTGGTCTTTATGAACACGACGTAGTGAAAAGCAAGTTTTAATCCGGTGTACTAGCGTAAATGTGACATGTATGTGTGATAAATACTTTACATATAAATCACTGAATGATTTTAACAAGTATTTACACTTATGTGTAAATATTAGTGTTGTTATTGTGTTCGTCAAAAATGATGTACTGTAGCGTGCCATATTGTGAATCTCGCCAAGTTAAAGGCAATGGACTTTCGTTTCATAAATTTCCATTGAACAATGACATACTGACATACTGCTTCGCGTGCCAGGGTCTTTGTGGACACCTAAACAGTCATCTAGAATTTGTAGCAAGCATTTCAAGGATTCTGATTTTAGTATAAGTACTACAAAGAGAACGCTCTTACCGAACGAATTTCCGACGGTTTTTGAGGACTACCCCGAACATAAACAAGCACAAATAAATAGAAATACGCACAAAAGAGCACGTGTCGATAGAGACATACATATCAACAATAAAAGGAAATGTTCATGCAATTTAAATTTTACGGAAGGCTATTTTGATGAACGAATTAAAGAAAACCATGATCAACCACGTGTTAGTGTACGAACGCAATGTTCTACAATCAAGCAAACTCATTGCAAGTCAACAAAATTAAAATTAAGGACGGCACTAAGAAAAAATACAGTATGCATAACTACAATTAAGTCATTGAATCAGAAGATAATTTCATTGAAACAAAAATTACATTCAGTGCAACGTCAGGGCAAACTCGATGTTCAAATATCGAAGCTCAAGAGTGAAGCGGATCGTGGGAACTTGAAGGCTAATTTCTTACTTGAACAAATTCGAGATTTCACGAAACGAAAGTGTAAATACAATGAAACAACAATAAAAATATGTGTATTGCTCTCTAATAAATCACCATCGGCTTACCGCTTACTTAGAGATATAAATATTTTACAACTTCCTCATCCACGAACACTGAAAACGTACATTGGGTATACGAACCGAGTGACAGGTGTCACGTCACTTGCAAAAGCTAGGTTGACAGCTGAATAAAAGTCACTGACTCACGATAATGAGAAGGTTGGTTCATTAATCATTGATGAAATGGCCATAAAGTCTAGACTATTGTATGACAAGAATTTAGACATGATTCTCGGCATTAGTGATATTGAGAAAGATGCAATTGGAATCGAACATAAATTGGCTAATACATTATTATGCATACTGTTCAAGGGTCTGTCATCCTTCTACAGGATACCTGTTTCGTTCTACTTTACATGTGGACTCCCAGGACAACAGTTATCTAGGATAACACTGGACGCACTGACTGCGGTTTCAGGGTCATCAGAATAGTGACGGACAACAGTCAGGTGAATGTGTCAATGTTTGAGGCGCTGTGTGGCGGATGTGTCACTCATGAAATTCGTCACCCGAAAGACGAGCAGAGACCACTTTTTCTTAGTTTCGATCCGAGTCACATCATTAAGAATGTACGATCACAATATCTGAGTAGGAACTTCTATGTAGATGACAATTTATTAACTAGTGATCATCTCAAGTATCTGTACCACTTACAGAAAAAGCTAGTAGTAAAGCCAGTTAGAAAATTAAGCATGTGTATTAAGCAATTTAGAAAAAATGAATGTGGTAAGAGCCAAATTGGTGTTTACTCCAGAGACAATAGCTGGGCTTAAGAGCATGGAAGTCGTGTGCCCAGAGAAAGTTGAAGATGAGGACAGCCTACACGAAACAACAAAATTCTTGGAAATTTTTAGAAAATGGTTTGATATACATGATATCTGAAATACCACACACGGACTTCATTCCAGAAAAACGGACAAGTTTATTTTCAATGAAGTTAATGATGAGAGACTTTCATGGCTGACCAACGAATCTCTGCCCTACCTGTCAAAGATTCAAAGTTATCCCGATAAAAAGATGAGACTTACAAAGGAAAGTTATCAAGCTTTGGTGATAACAACTTCATCAACCGTGTCCTACATACGATTTCTAATCAGTATCGGCTACACCCCCAGCTTCCGGCAAATGTCTGGGAGATTCTTGAAAGCCCTGTTCAAGGTAAGAATATGGGGCATATAGCCTATATTAAGTCCATTGAAATAAAACATTATGATTGGCATTTTAGCATTAAAATCTCTATTTTTGTTTTCAGAAAAGCCAACTTCTCTATCTTCTTTTTCAATTGCAATGGTAGCGGGATTTCTTGTAAGAGTGACAGAAGAGAGAACAGACTATGAAGGTTGCTTAGAGAAAATATCAGCTCCAGCAAATTCAAGCCTGCCATTTAGTTTAATACATTTCCAAGACAGGGGGGGGATTAAGATATCCCAACACTTCTTTTATTTATCTGTTGGAAACAATTTCTCACTTTGTCACAACAGCCGTAAATTTCATGTCTCGAAAATATTTAGTGTCAAATTTCACAAATATTTTAACTGAAACGTTTTCCGAGCACACAAAATGTGAAGTGTGTAATGACAATTCTCTCTCCGTAGTTCTTCTGCAAAAGTTCTTAAGGCCACTTTTAAAGAATATTGGTGTGAACCACACGGGCAGAAGTGCAACGTTTCTGAATTTAAGAAGTAAGCCCCTTGACAGAAAAATTCTTAAAGTGAAGTGAAATACAGTCAAGAGTGAGCCGTATTCATCATTTGGGGGAAACTGGAGGAACACAGGTAAGAAGTGCTAAAAAACATGTATTAAATGTACTTGAGTTGCATGTAACGCATAGTCAAAAGCAGACAACTAGGGCGCCGGACCGCGATCCTAGTGGCGTAAAATGGAACTACCAGTTTGGCGCACCAAGTCTCGGCTCTATTACCAGGCCTTGAGTATAACGTAGGCCACGGTACAGATACAGAAAAATTATTTATTCCACAACATTTTACACCTCTTAAACTACTTTTCCACATAACTGCCGAACTTTTGCAGGCATTTTTCATAGCGTGGCACACGTTTTTGGATACCTTCTTCATAGAAGTTTGCCGCCGACCGTAAACGAAAGTGAAGATTCCCCTGAAAGATATCCTACAGTTTGACCACCACTGTTAGGCAAATTGCGTGCTTACCAGGAGAACTGCGTACTTTTAGGAGTTCTCCTGACCACATACGCAATTTGCCTAACAGTGGTGGCCAAACAGTTCATTCTACTGTAAAGGTCAAGTTGAAAGTCATGCTCAAATTATAATACTAATGATAATAATAATTATAATAAATACTAATAATAATATATCGGAAAATAGAAAACATATTATTAGAAACAATAAGGAAGAGGAGATTACTATTTTTTGAACATTTGTACAGGATGGATGACAGTAGGTTAACCAAGCAGAACTTCACATTCCTGTGGAACAAGAAGGCAACAACAACCTGGGTACAAGAAGTCAAAAAGGATTTGGAAAGAAACAATATCCGGGAAGAAGATACACCACAGAGAGGTATTTTTAGGCAAAAAGTGCTAAAAATGGGATGATTCCAAGGAAGGAAGGAAGGAAGGAAGAAAAGAAAACCGGTCCGAAGTGGTCCGAGGAAAGGAAGAGGAAACATAGTTAGTTGGTTATTGCTGTTTTAAGGGGCAGAACTACGAGGTCATCTGCCCCTCTTAACATAGATTAAAGAATACGAATTTGGAATTGAATTTAAAATTTAGAGGTGGACACCTACATTTGAAAAGACCTAAAATTAATAAAACAAAAAATTTAATAAATATAATTATTATAAAAATTAACAAAATTACGGAAAAATAAAAAATTATCATTCAAAAACGAACAAGTCATTGAGTCAATTTACACTGGAAAATTTAGATTGCTGGCCCTAACCCACTCTCACTTATAAAGCGGATAACGCGATCAGCAGCCACCGCGTCATCGGCTAATATACAGTAAGTTTGAGTGTCATCTGCAAACCAAGGTTTCTTCTTAAGTCAGCAAGATCCACACACTGGTGAAAATGTGGGCCACGGTGAAAACGGCTTCGCAGGTACAAAGTGGGGGTCTTCCCTTCTCATCAGATACGAGTGGGAGGATCTTGTATTACCTATCCTTAGCCTACACAAAATGCCGGACTCTCTCCGTGACCGGAAAGAGCTCCGCCACACGCGAGTAGTTCCCTTGATCGCTCTCAGTTTACTGGGCAGTGGGAAACATAGGGAGATGTTGAAGGAATACTGGAGGAAGAAGAAGGAACATCAAAGGACAAAGCATTGAAAATGGCTCGTGGTCCCTAAACGATCAACACGAAAATAATAATAATAATAATAATGATCGTGTGGCCACCAGAGGGGCCGAGTTCAGGTCTTTCTAGGTGTTGCCCGTGGGCGGCCTGCGCGCCTAATGAGGATGAAGTGATGATGAAGAAGTCACACATACCCAGGCACTAAGCAATTGTAATTAACCCCAGGAGATTAAAATCAGTGATGGCCTGGCCGGGAATCGAACCCGGAGCACTTTTGGCCAAAGCTTAGCGCGCTAACCATATAGCCACGGAGCCGTACATTATGATAATAATAATAATAATAATAATAATAATAATAATAATAATAATAATAATAATAATAATAATCAGGCGGGATTTCGACCGCGTCGATCGTGTGCAGAACAGATCTGGAACCTCAAGATGGTACTCCAACATCGCTAGTCGAATCGCACAGTTGTCACCTTCGTAGATTTTAAGAAAGCATATGATTCAATCGACCGCGCAACTCTGTTTAATATACTTCGTGAATATGGTGTGGACAACTACATTAATCCAACAGACCTTGACAGATACAACTTCTAAATTTAAATTTATGGGTGAAGTGTCCGAACCTTTTCACATTAGAACAGGCGTAAGACAGGGTGATGGGTTGTCCCCACTCCTATTCAACCTGGTACTAGATAAGATCATCAGAACATGGGAGAAAGGAATACCTGGAATAAGTATGGGAACAAAAGAACAACGAATCAACATAAAATGCTTCGCCTTTGCTGACGACCTAGCAATAATTACCCGGACTCCAGAAGAAGCCAGACATGCCATCGAGAAGCTTCATGAGATATCAATTAGTACCGGCCTCCATATCTCTTACGATAAAACACAGTACATGGATTCCAAGAGCACAAACCTGGCATCAATTACAACCAAATATGGCAACATCACACAAGTTAAGCACTTCAAGTACCTAGGTGAAATTATCGGGAACACTGGTAACGAAAGAATGGATAACAAAACACGTGCAGAAAAATTACGCAAAGCTTACACAATCACTTGGAATATTTACAACAAGAAATCACTTTCCACTAAAGCCAAACTCCATCACTACCACACAGTCATCCTCCCAGAGGCACTCTATGCGATTGAGACGTCATCGTTAACCATCGACATCAAATACATTGAGAAGATAGAACGACAAATACTGAGAAAAATCTTTGGACCAAAGCTTCAGGACGGTATCTGGATGAGGAAAAGCTCAGAAGAACTGTATTCACGGACTGAACGATTCGCCTCACTCGCACGTAAAAGACGCATGAAATTCTACGGACATATAGCTCGAATGGACAACTCCCGACTGACCAAGAAAATCTTCCTCATAGTCAATGGAAACCGACAAACCAAAGTACGCTGACTAGCAGACACCCAAAAGGACCTCACTGAAACCAATATTGACCCACTGACAACGACGCGGACTGCATATAGACAAAAAGTAAATTCGTATAAGTTTCCACCCAAGATCCCTACGGGACAGAATTTGAAACTTGAAGCTGCATGGACACAAGAAAGAAGACAGGCACATAGCGAAAGGATGAGGAAGTTTTGGGAAGATAAGAAGAACAAGAAGACCAATGTTAACTAATGGTTCTACGTGCTCCTTAGAGGGCCAAACGCATAATATATATATATATATTTATAATAATAATAATAATCGCTAGTACAGTCATCACTAGGGCCCGGATTTTGATGACATGTCATCTTTTTACTGAGCTGTCTATAACAATGCTGAAGTGCATAGAAACTCTAGACGGGCCACCCCGTATGCAAATATGTTATTTTTATTCTGCGTCTTCTTGCATTATTTGCTATTTTTCCATTTTAGGAGCATTTTTTTTCAGTTTGGTAGAATTTTTTGGTCATATTTTAGAGAAATTGGCCTTTTAAGGTCATTTCCTTCCAATTTAGTCATGTCACAGCTTTATATGAGGGAGTTGCGTGTCTCAGAGTTAAGAAGAAGCCAGTAGCTGATACAAGATAATTTAAAATATTGAAATAACATATTTCAGTATTGCTATTAGTATAAAAATATATATCTTGATGCAAAAGAACGGTATCGTAGGTATACAGATGCTCGTAGTGCAGCGCAACTCAAATTAAAGTGAACATAAACCTTTTGTTAAATCAAAACATACACAAATATGGACGGCTTCGGTGGCGTAGTCGGTAGCATGCTGAGCTTCAATTCCCAAGATAGCGGGTTCAAACCCGGCCAAAGCCGTCGGATTTTTTAAGAGCGTTAAAAATCCCTCAGTATGCCTTCCTTCGTAGGGGAAGTAAAGCCGGTGGTCCCATGTCATAGATTTATGGCATGTTAAAGAACTTTCCACTAATTACACCTGTGTGAAACAAATTGTATAGGTTAAGAATGCAAACAACGCTCTTAGGTTGCTACGTTCGTTGCCAAGAGCCGACTGCGGTGGCGTCTAGTAGCTAAGTTCTGAACTTGGCCTAGTGGTCGTTGACGGTGGTGTTTGGCGGCCAAAGTATGAACTATTTGAAAAATTCAAAGTTGCAGTCCTTACTTGAATTAAAAAAAAAACAGATACACACACTAATACAGTCTTCACAATTATCACCGGTTATCAGACAGATTCTACTCACACCCAAAGTAAACGGGGCTATATGACAGTGTTGTCACAGCCCCTAAACTAAGGAACCAACCAACCATACACAAATATATCTTATAACACATTTATTGAACTTAAGATTAGGGTAGTCTGTATGGTTAATGGAGTCCCGGAAACGCCAGATATATATCTACATTACAAAGCTGCAAGAGCATTACATAGTCCATCAAATGTAGGGCATGCTTACGTAAGCATTGCAAGAATCACGTCAACTTGCATTTGTATAATTGCTGTGTTTGATGTTACGCATATTCATATTGTTTACATCCTAGACTCAGCAAATAAGAAGGAGTCACTCAAATCCACTATCTCAAAATTGAAATGAAATAGCCTCGCTCTTGAATGGAAAGTGTTTAGTGATGAAAGATATAAAGGGACATGTTTTTATATATATAGCGGAAGGAGTTGTAAGCCATGGAAAATAACTTTTATGATTATTGAAGTGGGCCATGATGGAGCATTGGTCAACCTGCTTATCTATTAGCTCGTTAATATGAGAATTTGAGGGTGAAAATTCACGCCCAGAGAACACATTTCTTGTAATATAAGTTGCCCCGATACACTGATATACATCGAGTCATGGCAAAATTCTTCTTTTTGCTTCGTTTCGACCAACTAAGGACGACGTCATTTCAACTGTATCATGTTTGCTTTAGCTTTAAAACTAGTCAGTAGATGGTGTTGTTTCTTTCTCTCTTTTGTCCACGTGCTTCCGGTTATCAGCGTCGGTTTTGGTTGGAAACTCTGATGTTTGAAGAGTATTTTCTTAAGCTGGTCATGCTCTGGAATATCTTCAATCTCGTGCAGATCTCACTGAACCAGGCTACTTCGTCTTTTCCTCTTGGAGAAAAGTGAAAATGCGATAGTTTAATCATTTTGATGTCATCAGGTCACGTGCCTATAAAATATAATCCATCTTTTTCGCATCGCGTCAGTTGTTTTCTCCACATGTGCATACAGTATATGTCCTGGTTATAATAATAATAATAACAATAATAATAATAAGTGAATTTCGCACACACGTGCATTACAAGTATAACGAAAGATCACTGCTGTAATCCATTAATGATTTTGTTCTTGCCTTAACACAGCCTCTTTCTATAAGCTTTTTTTGCAGGCCTACTCTATATATCTTCTCTACTTAGTATAAAACAAAGTCCCCGATTCTTCGATGTTACGGTTAAACTCGTAAACCACTCGCTGAATTTTTATGTAAAGGATATCTCGAGGATATTTTCTGTAGAAAATAATTACTTATGATCAAAGGAAGCCGAGCAGTAACGATTTCAGTGGAAAAGTCGAAAAAAAACCTGGCGTCTGAGTGCTTTGTAAGCTTACGCTGGGCAAACCGTTAAAAATATCTAAGTACTATGAGTGTAAGATTTGTTCAGCATGAAAAGTTCTACAAAAAAGTCCGTGAGAGCATATGTCTATCTTCAATACATCGCCCACTATAAGTGTTTTTACGTTTTAATTTCTTCCAACCATATCCATTCAACAACTGCGGCGACAGTTTACGAGCTAGCTAAGGGCGAGTCTATCAACCCTGTTACAGCCTAGCTAGCGGGCGAACCTATTTCCCCAGATACAGCCAGCAGCAAACCGTTCAGTCGTGTTGAGTTAAGACTTCTGAGAAAGCTGGTTGTGTTTGGAGTTTCCCTGGAAGTGCAACTCGGGTTTTCTTCATTTCGCCTGTGAAGCACAGTCAAGTTAAGATTGGACGGAAAGGGGATTTGAGTTTCATTCGCCTCGCCATTCCCTAGAAGTGCAACTCTCATTTCGCCCGTGAACTTTTCGTTCCGCGAAATTCACAGTCAATTTAAGATTGGACGGAAGGGGGATTATATTATATTAAATTATACTGATTGGCGTATAATCTCTACGTAGTATAAAACTGTTAAAAATATCAATATACTATGAGTGAAAGAATTGTTCAGCATAGAAAGTTCTACAAAAAAAGCCCGGGAGAGCATATCTCTATCTTCAATACATCGCCTACTATAAGTGTTTTTACGTTTTCATTTCTTTCAACAATCTCCATTCAGTTACTGAGGCGACAGTTTACGAGCTAGCTAGGGCGAGTCTATTACCCCAATTACAGCTTAGCTAGCGGACGACCTTATTGATCCAGATACAGCCAGCAGCAAACTGTCGAGTCGTGTTGAGTTAAAAACTTTAGAGAAGAGTTACCTTGGAAGTGCAACTCGGCTTTTCTTCATTTCACCTGTGAATTTTGCGGAACGAAAAAGATTGGACGGAAGGGGGATTTGTGTTTCATGCACCTCGCCATTCTTAAATTACGTCTGACAAGATTTTGTTAGACATGCTTCTCCATGATAATATAATTAATAGGCCAGTCAGTGATTTAAACCCATCATGCCGAGACGTAAAACGGATATTGGTCGTTGTTCATTGACATTGGAGAAAAAGCGCTTATCACGTAATGCATTCATATCTATTCCCGGGCGAAGCCGGGTCGGGTAGCTATTCGTCCAATAAAATTAAATATAAAATGTAATTGGGTTTACCGATAGCAACCACGATTGTGGGCAAGTATAAGTATAGTGGACTTAAGATTGAAATACGAAAAAATGCGTTGCTAGAGAGCTCAAGGTGTGTAGATTATTACGGTGATGACATAAAATGTTGAAAATGTTGAATATTTTGGACATTCCGAAGCCCCTTTCCACTTAAATGAAGTGACAAATAAGTACACATATTATTATCATTTGTCATCTGTATAACCGCACCTCAATTAAAATTCTCAGTAGAGGCAAGAATCGAACCCAGCACCTTTGCGACAGGTTTATCTACATGTAACTTAGCGGCAACACCAATACCTTTCATGCTGTTTAAACTACCGTACATTGAATTGGAAATTTGTTGTAATTTTTATTCCTTGGATGTACGGTACCGTAGTTGCTCCAAACAAGATTTAAATCGGATAATGGATTCCGGCCATACTATTATCAGATTCAAATTCCACTGGTCGATAAATGTTAATAATTCAACAAAAAGGCCAACTAAAATATTATTCCAACGAGTGCTTTTACACCGAGAGTTCATTTAGAGATAAATATCTGCTCATTTTCCAATTGCACGCCCAGTGAATGAGTTTCCTTGTTTTAATTTGGCTTCCGGCCAGTTTAAAGCAGCTTCCTCTATAGACACAATCCAGCATCTATTATACACATTCTCATGGGAGCGGATTGCCAACAAGCGGGTATCAAAACACAAATATCTTTTTTCAGAATATCTATGTCACAAAATGAAGTCCATCGAGTTGCCAGACAGGGACGGACCAGCCTTGGGACTAATAGCTTGATGATGATAAATGTTGTTTTAAGGGGCCTAACATCTAGGTTATCGGCCCCTAATGGTCTGGGTGAGAGTAAAAGATGAGATGAGAATGAAAACTATAATTAATACTAACTTCAGACTTACATACTAGAAGAAGAAATGGTAAACAAATAAAGGAGAAGTCAAATGCAGGACAGAAAGAAAAGAAACCCTGAACCCTCGAAGAATGAGGATTGAGGGAGTTCGAAGGGAGGAGAACCATGAAAGGCAGATAGGAAAGGGGAAAAAGTAGAGGGCCTGCACCAAGGTCAGTGGAAAAAGGGGAAAAAACGGACTCAGCTCAGGAATCCCCCGGAATCGCCAACTCCCGAACTCACCAGCCGTGATCCCCAGAGGGTGTAGCAATATCCAGGGTGCACCAGAAGTGGAGGGGTTACATATATCCTGCCTCCTTGAGAGCCTTCTTAGTTAGTTAGTTATTGTTGTTTTAAGGGGTGGAACTACCAGGTCATCTGCCTCTCTTAACACAGATTAAAGTTTGGAATTGGAATTGAATTTAAAATTTAGAGGTGGGCACCTTAATTTGAAAAGACCTAAAATTATTAAAACAAAAAATTTAATAAAATAATAATTATAAACATAAACAAAAATTACGGAAAAACAAAAAAAAATCATTCAAAAACGAACAAGTCGTTGAGTTAATGTTCACTGGAAAATTTAGATTGAACTAATAGCTTACGTTAGGCTTTAGCTCAAAATGTTCCGGTTTCGTTTCTGCCTGAGCATGAGATTTTATACTCGAATGATTCATTCCCCTAATTAATGGACTAAGTGTTCGTGACGTCTACTTCATCTTCATTGCGACCTGCAAGTAGTCCTCGGGTGTTATCCTAAATGCCTGTGGCCGACGTCATCAGAGGTCAAACGCCAATGGTATTATTATTATTATTATTAATATTATTATTATTATTTGCGTACACTTTCCCCTTTGAGGAGAGCGCTAAAAACACAAAAATCTAGAACTCAGCAATTCTTCTAGGTTTGTGCCGTGTCTTGTGTGGGGTTTCACCTAGGAAACAAAGCTGGCTCATCGGCGGGCTCTTGGTGTCCCCGCCGATGAGCCAGCTTGGTGTCCTAGGCGAAACCCCACACAAGACACGGCACGAACCTAGAAGAATTGCTGAGTTTTAATTCACCGGCCGTAAAAGCCAATATCCCACAAAAATCTAGCTTTTGGTGGTGGCTATTTTCTTCTTTTTAGATTCCCCAAAACCTTTCATCCGTTCACTGTGCGCCTTCTTCTCTTCGTCTGTCCATTTACGCCTATTTATTTTGGGTTGTGATCTAAATTCAAATTTCTGGTTTCTGATTTTTTTCTCTAAAACTGTTTCGGTCGTGAATGTCTTCTATGGTGATATGTAATTGTTGTAAGTCTTCCATAGTTTCATTGTACCAGGAAGTACCCAATTTCGACGTAGAAATTATGTTGAATATTATTTTAGTCAGTCTGTTGTCGTACATTCAGGTGATGTGTGTAAAGAACTTCACTCTGCGTTTTCTGATGAGTGTCGTGATAGATTCAGTATTTCTGTATAATTCTTCTGAGGGCCATTTTTGCCAGAGATTATCTCTGAAAACGGCACCGTAAATGTTTCTCAGAATTTTCCTTTCTTGTTTTTCAATGTCTTTAATTTTGGCCATTGTTATTATTCTCTCTCTCTTCGATTCGGCCAACTAGGGACCACGTCAGTTCAACTGTCTCTTCTTCAGAGCTCTAACTACCGCCCAGTGTTCCCACATTCGTCTCCGGTGTTGTTCTTTTCTCTCTTGGGACCATGACTTCCCTGTCTTCAGCTTCGGCATTTCCTGGAAACCTTTGTGCGTACGTAGTTTTTCCTGATGTGGAACACGCTCCTGGATATCTTTAGGAGAAATTTCCATTTCACGTAGATCTTTCTCAACTTCCGTAAACCATGCCCCTTTGGTTTTCTTATCTTGAAAGTACGTCAATATTCGTTTTGATATCCTGCCTGGGCTCATTCGTGTCACGTGGCTATAAAAGGAAATCCCTCTTTTTCGAATCGTGTCACTGATCTTCTCCACGTTCTTGTACAATTCGTGGTTGTGACGCCTTCTGTACTTGCTGTTTTCTTTGATGGGACCCAGGATTTTCCTCAAAATCTTCCTTTCTTTAGCCTCTAGTTTTTAATTAGACCTTTATTGTTCATTATTAGAGTCTCAGCCGCATACAGAGCCTCTGGTCGAATAACAGTGCAGTAATGTCTAATTTTGGCGTTTAAGGATAACGATCTCTTATTGTAGATGTCTTTAGTCAGGTTGTATGCCATTTCCATTTTATTAATGCGTGACATGAAGGCTTCCTTCTCTGATAGGTTCGGCTCTATCCATTCACCGAGGTATTGAAACTTGTGTGCCTTTTGAACTTTTCCTAGTCCGACCTCCAGTTCCCTGGGCGCTGAAATTTAGAACCAAAAATAGTGTCCTAGCCACATATCCAGAAATGGTATTATTAATAATGATAGAGGGTGATGATAAGAAAGACGATGGAAATTTATTACCTGCCCATGGGCAACTGCAATGTAAAATAATCTGACTCCGACCTCTAAGGCAATGGTGTGTAAAACAATTGATTTCAGAGCCTAGGTAACGAGGCAAAGGACACCGAGAAAGAGTGAGAATAAGAATTGGCATCAAATAGAAGAACAGCGTTCTCAGTCAGATGAAGGAATACTGTAATTCCAGAAAAGTGTTAATAGCGCTCCTATACGATCGATACGAACAGTTACAACAATAGATTCAAGTTGAAACTTTCAACAACTACCTGGTATTAAGAGACACCAAGATACCAGTATGTTGTGCGTAAGAAATTCCTTTCAAAGTCAGTAAATCGACCGACACAAGGCTGTCGCATTTGAGACTCTAAAAGTAACCATCAACTTTCGCCTGGATCGAACAACTACTTTGGACCCAAGGGGATAGAGCTAAGTCCCTTGTGCCTTTTTGCTTCAATTATAGCATTTATCTAAATAAGATATGACAAAGAGCTGCAGCATTAGGGAGAGAGAAAGATAAATGTTCCGTCATATGCTGAGTGCCTTCTACATTAGTCTACTTTTAAATCTTAATAATATTCGTCACAGTAACATAATTTTATATGGAATTCAACAGTAGAAGTACGCATGATTTACGTCTTCAATTTTTATTAACCTCAATACAACTGCTATAACTTTTGTAGTACAATATTGGACGACTGCGGGTATTGATTCAGCTTCCATCCCATCTTCCGAGAAAGTTCTCTTCACGTGTTCCCTGAGCTCGAGGCGCATTAAATCATTGACCAAGTTATGGAATAATGGTGTGTGAAATAAATTGCTGTAGACGTCCTGACACTGATAAAACTTGACTGTTACCTGCAATGCCTATCGACGCATTCTAAGTCCGTAGTACCCCATGAGGACGCTCTTAATATTGCTGGATTGTCATTCTGTCACTGTCCTTCAACTTAGGAACATCTAAATATATCGGCAAAAGATTCTGTACATATTTATGTTCCATAAGGAGAATAGAAACGACACTTTTATTGTAGTTAGGTATTTGGTGAACGTTCTTGTTCATACCATGAGAATTCAGGGTGGCACATAAGTCTCTACACCGTCAGGAAATGTAGGCTATGTATCCTATCTACGTTGGTACTACGTACGGTATGGTTGGTAAGAAACAGGAAATCACACGTAGTAGTAGCAAATGAATCGAAACCATACAAACAATGAATGATATCTCTCATTTGTTTAGTGTTGTCAACACTAAGTTAACGACAGAAGAGGTTTGAAAATGCCTTCTACATTCTGGACAACAACATTCAGCTGTGTGTTAGGGGTACATTTCAACGGTGTTAATGAAGAAGAGGGATAGTTTGAATATAAGAGGAATCGATGTGTAGTGAAATTTGTTGGTAACTTAGTCCTGCATTACTTATCTTGTTGAAATGTTCAGTATTAACAAAAATAAATTAAAATAAATAAATTAAAATAAATAAATAAATTAAAGTGATATGTCTTGTGTCTTTTGCGCCACCTGCATATTATTTAAGAAGAAGGGATTTTGGTATTTCATGCAGATCTGTGCTGCACCTCAACGGAAGTGAACGCAACTAACAAATCATTACCAACCTATCAATGATGCAATATAAAGCACTCGAAAGAGCTTACAGGTTATTCCTAATTTCCTTGCTATATTCCGATATGGTCTTCACTCGCTCCCCACATGTTGTGATGTGATATAATTCACACCTTTGTTGGCAGAGCTCGCAAATGCAGTTTGTTTTTCTTTTGTTCTACACAAACAAAAGAAAAACAATCTAACAATGCAAAGTAGTTTAAATGTGTGTTAGATCGTTTTCATTTTAATAAAGTTGAACTACAAAATGTGGACTTAACAGGCCAAATTCCAAAGATTCTTTTTAAATTGTTATAATTATAATGATACACTGAAGAAAATGGAAATTGAAACACCGTCAAACATGCCTCGACAACAGAGAAGAGCACGTTAAACAACAACTGTCGCCGTTTGAGAGGGCTCGGATAATTGGGCTGTGTGAGGCTGGATTATCGCTAAGGATTGTCGCTGCACGTGTTGGCCGACAGGTATCTACGGTACAACGTGTAAGGCAGCAGTGGTCAAATGAAGGTACCCACACTCGTAGACCTGGCACAGGCCCAGCGCGACAGACAACTGTGAGAGAGGATCGCCGCATTCGGATGGCCTGGATGGAACCCCATGCAACAGCAGCGCAAATTCGAGCAGCTGTGGCACCCCACGTTACACAACAAACAGTTGGTAATCGCCTGCGTGTAGCTGGTTTACGATCCCGTGTCCCTGCAGAAGGTGTTCCATTGACCCTACAACAGCGACGTGTAAGGCTGGCCTGGTGTCGAGAACGATCGACGTGAGTCGACGAATGGCTTAGGGTCGTCTTTAGTGATGAATCGCTCTTCTGTCGTGCCCGCAGTGATCGCCAGAATCGTGTACGCCGACGTACCGGGGAGAGGGGCCGCCCAGACCTTATTTTCGAGATGCACACAGGGCCAACACCAAGCGTTATGGTCTTTGGAGCTATTGGCTTTAATGTGAAATCACAATTAGTGCTTGTTGAGGACACTATGGCTGCTCGACAGTACGTTGATAGGGTACTCAATCCAGTGGTTGTCCATATGATGGCGAACATTGCTAATGGGATGTTTCAGCAGGACAATGCCCGCGTTCACACTGCACGCATCTCCAGAGAAGCTCTCCACGACATCACAACCTTAGAATGGCCCACCAGATCCCCGGACCTCAGTCCTATTGAACATGTGTGGGACATGATGGGTCGACAACTGGCCAACCGTCCTCAGCCACCCACAACTCTGGAACAACTGACCCATGCAGTGCAGCAAGCATGGGCCACAATTCCTCAGGAAGCGATCCAGGGCCTTATTGACTCCATGCCTCGCCGAATTCATCAATGTATTGCAGCTCGTGGTGGGCACATCCTGTATTGATTGTTGTAAAAACTTGCGGTCAGAGGGACCTGAAAGTGTAATCATAGAATCAAAACCGAACACTCGTCCTGCATGTTCAATTGCAGCAATGTAGCACCACTCCTGGGTGTTGCAATTTCCATTTTCTTCAGTGCATATCTCATGAAGTGCCGATATTAATTGCAGTTAGTTCCTTCAAAGTCACTCAGGTGCTTGACTTTGATTTGAACTTAATTCTTGGTATGGGGAACGGCGGGAACGATCGTGATATAGCCTAAAACGTATGTGCTGACACGTAATTTACAGAAGGGAATGAATCAAAAAACCAAAAATGGCGAGCGTATAAACCTAGTATTCAACAGGCACTCCCTCCAGTGAATTTTTTAGAGAGCTCAAGTGCGTAACCGAGCTCGTTTCTCTTTGCTTACTCTGTGGGTGTGGTCAGTTTAACTTGGGGGTTTAACCACACTCACCGGCCGGCCTTACAAATGATCAGATACTTTTCTATCGCAGGGAAGTGCTGATAAGGTACTTCAGTCGCTTGTTGTTGTATGAGTCTTCAGTCTTTTGACTAGTTTGATGCAGCTCTCCATTCCTCCCTGTCCTGACCTAATCGTTTCATCTCTACATAGCTACCACACCCTACATCCGAGGCAATCTGTTTAACATATTCTAAACTTGGTCTAACCCTACAGTTCTTGTCCTCGACCCTTCCTTCCTGAACTAAGCTTGCTATTCCTGAGTGTCTTAGTATGTGTCCTACCAACCTATCTCTTCTCTTCATTAGCAGTCGCCAGAAACATCTCTCCTCTCCCACTCGTTTTTAAAATATCTTCGTTGGTAACCCTATCTACCCATCTGATCTTCATCATTCTCCTGTAACACCACATTTCAAACGCTTCAATTCTCCTCGTTTCTGCAGCAAGTCCAAGTTTCACTTCCATAGAGTGCCACGCTCCAGACAAAGGCTTTCAAAAATGACTTCCTAATATCTAAATCTATATTCGATGTCAACAGATTCCTTTTCTGTAGAAATGCTTTCCTTGCCTGAGCCAACCTACTTTTTATATCCTCTTTGCTTCGTCCATCACTGGTCATTTTGCTTCCTAAGTAACAGAAGTCTCCTGCCAGATTGATGTCCATAGAGGTTTCTGATTTATTTCGGCTGCATTCCAATATTTTTGTTTTACATTTATTAATTTTCATCATGAATTCTTTCCTCAGGATGGAGTCCATACCATTCCAAAACGCCTTCAAATCCTCAGGCGTGTCGGCCAAGATGACATGTCATCAGCGAATCTCAGAGTTGAAATTATTTCTCCTTGAATCTTCACTCCCACTTTAAATTTCTCTCTAATTTCCTTCATTGCTTGTTCAATGTAAAGATTGAAAAGTATTGGTGATAAGTTGCAGCTTGTCTATTAGGCAATTTAGACTATCCATTGCTTCGAAATTGGATGTCATCTTCCTCTTTCCATCTCCTTCCTGGAAGAGCAATGTGGGGCGAATTACATCTAATCACAGTCGCTTTACCCGTACGGATACCTTAGTGGGATCCAGGAGCGAAGGCTATCGCGTTTAGTCAAATTCCACAACTGTATTGGGTAGCTTCAATTTTGGAGATTTGACTTTTCAGTCCTAGAGCTGACAGTTGTCATCCCGGGATGGTTTGTCCACCTTCTCTTCAGGCAAATGCTGATATGGTACCTTCCATTATGTCCCGGGGCACTACAGTCACCACAATAAAGCACGTAATCAGAAAAGATGCAATACTCACGGGTCTGATGGTAAAATCGTCAAAGCCCAGAAATACGGCCCATGGCTTTTCTTAAATGGATTTTCATTTTCAAAATTTAGGAATTATATTCCAGTTATTGGGGGAGGGGGGTAGCAAGGATTCACTTCAATATATTATTTTAATGCACGTAAATTAATTTATTAATTTTATTGCACAGTTTTTAAGTATATTTTTTGATATTCATGCCATGAGTTTTCCAATTGATATTAAAACAAGAAGTTCCGTGACGAACTAAAGAGCCTACTTTTCTAAAAATTCAAGTTTCATGCCAATGATTAATCTAAACAGATCTATCTAGAATAATGACGAAATTAAGTTGGTAATATCGAAGTTTCTAATTAGTTCGAAATACAGTATACCTGGGATAATGTAGCCTTATAGAGAACTACAGTTGGTAGCCGTGGTGACTGAATATATTCTTAGTTCCATCTCTTAAGGTACAGAATACAAAATGTGGTTGAAGTCCTATGGATAGCATGGACGTTACATGCAGTTAGACATTGGATTTAACAGCGCGCGTAAAATCATGTTGGCTACAATGTCATGCATGTGTTGGTCAGAAATGATCTGAAGTAATATGATCTATTGTTGGGCCAACTTTGAATGTAATCCATCAGTTAGTATGGAAGTTACATGTATTTTAAAATTGGACCTATCAGTTGGCTAAAATCATGTTGGCAGCACTGACGTATATTATTTACTCCAAATTAATCTAGCATTCCAAATACTATACGTGTGCAAAGTTTAGAGCTGTTGGCTTGCATACTTCCTGATAAATTGATATTAGGGTAACAAAAATAGAGACAGCATTTATTAACAGTTGGCCGTTCTGGTGGCTCTTAAGAATACGCTCAGTCATATATATTTGTGTACACATAGTACATACGAAGTTTAGTTTAAATCCAATTGATAGTTTAGAAGTTATATGCATTTATAAATTGGACCTATCAGCAGACTTAGAATCATTTTGGCAACATTGTCATATATGGCCTCCTGGAGATTAAACTGAAATATTATTATCTATACGTTTGCCAATTTTGAAATAGCTCCCATGCATACCTTTCAAGATATCCAACATGGAGCTTTAATTTCAATTGCGATTTTTCAGCCTTTGGTAGCACTGACATCATTTTCAAATACGACATTGATATATTCAGGTATAGATCATTACTCATACCAAATTTTGTATTGATAGCTGCAGTCGTTTCGGAGTTATAGGGGGGGGGGGGACACACACACACAGCCAGACAGACAGACAGACAGACAGAAGGACAGACAGACAGACAGACAGACAGACATTTGGCCAGATCGATCTCATAAGTCTACTTTTTCCTCATTTTTGCAAAATGTGAAAAGTAGGCTAAAAATAACGATAATGACCACGAATTTCTCAAAATTATCAATGTCTATGAAGTTGAAAAAGGCTCGAAATGCATTACATTTTGTTGAAAGCATCGTAATTGTTTAAGTGAGTATTCGCCAGAGAGCCACTCTTTAGGAAGGAAGGAAACTAGAACGTAGAACAATACTGAACGTGCTGAGACAGATGAAGATATATTCCTCCAAGACAGTTGAGCAAGTTGTGCTCTGTGATAAGCGAGGAGCGGCTCTGAAACACCACAAGGCGAGGAACACAAGCAGCTGTGTGGAGTTACAGGAATTTGCTGGCCATTATATGCAAAGTTTCCTCTTCCCTCATGAGTTGCCTTTCTAAACCACCACAGCTCTGTGATATAGCAAATTGCTGTCTTAATGCATTGTACTCTAATTGTGTTCTGAGTAGCTTTGACAATAAATTTTGAATATTCAAATTTGTGCTGTTGTATTACTTTAATAATCTTATGCCGATGATTATTCCTATTCCATTTAATGCCAGCTGTTAGGTCGGTGATTGAGCTTCTACAGGCTGTAAACCTCCGTTCGTTTAAGTGATAGAGTACAGTGGCTACTTTGTAATGAAATGAAATGAATGGAAACAAACAAAGCAAAATGAAGGAAAATAAAAAAGCAATAAACAAGAAACGAAACTTGAAATACAAAACTCAAAAAACAAACCATAACAAAATAAATGATTTTCTTAGTGTGATCTATTTTATTCCGCAAGAAGGAAGTTAAAAAGTATAAATTGATAGTTTGTAGATAAAACATTGAACAAGTAGTTCCTTGAAGAACTATACAGCCTATTTTCATATATCCTACTTATATTAATTGCCACTATCAACATACACAATTTCAGTTTGATTGCTGTAATAGATTCGTAGATATTGAGAACCGACTAAATATTTCGAATGGTCGCCATGTTGGATTTTATATATGTAGGTCCTAGAGTTATGTACTGTTACATGCAGATTATTGTGAACGTGTAGTATTCAAACTTCAATCGCATAATTAGGACACAAGAAAAATCAAGGAGATTTAAAAATTTTTCACAGCTGCCATCTTGAGGTTATGGAAACAATTGAAATAAATTAGATGCCAGTGGATTAACATTCGGATAAAGATTTACTGTACCAAGTTTCACTGCACGCGGATGGTTAAATTGCGAGAAACGTCCATGTGAATATTTATAATTCGCGTCACCGCCATGTTGGATTTGTGATCACCAGGTTATTTAAAGTCCTATAGGTGAACTTAAGTTCATAGCCCCTATGAACATTAAAAAAAGCAGTTTGATTGCTAAAATAGATTCATAGATATTCAGTATCGTCTAAATATTTCGGATGGTCGCCATGTTGGATTGTTAAATGTATAGGCCATAGAGTCATGTACCATTAAAGGAAAATTATTGCGTAGGTTCATTATTCAAACTTTCACTTCGATCGCATGACTACATCACAAGAAATAAAAACTTAATTTTAAAATTCGCACTGCCGCCATCTTGAGGTTATGTAAACAATTGAACTAAATTAGATACCAGTGGATTACAATGTGTATAAATATTTCCTGTACCAGATTTCAGTGCGCTTGGAACATTAAATCGCGAGAAAGGTCTATTTAAAATGTTCAAATTCGCTTGGCCGCCATGTTCGTTATGTAGTTAACCGGTTTTTGTCTTATAGATGGACTTTCAGTAGTGCCCTTTATCTCCGTACAACATTTTAGGGAGATACCGCTAATAGTTTCAGAGATATAGAATGCCAGTGAAATATTTCGCACATCCGCCATCTTGTGATTATGTAAACAATTGAACGAAGTTAGATGTCGGTGCATTACAATGTATATAAACATATACTGTACCAAGTTTCATTGCGTTTGGTTGGTCAAATCGCGAGAAACGTCTATTTAAAAGTCGCAAATTCGCTTGGCCGCCATGTTGGTTTTGTAGTTACCAGGTTTTCAAAAGTCACATAAGTGAAGTTATGGTAGTTCCCTCTATCACCATAGAAAATGTCAGGGTAATATCGGTAATAGTTTCGGAGTTATTGAATGCTGGTGAAATATTTCGCACAGCCGCCATGTTGGATTGGTGAGTCGTAACAAAATTTGAAGAGCACGGTCGAGGTCGCCGGGAATATTGCTATGAACTTTCCGAGTTTCATTGAAATCGCTCCTGCCGTTTAGATTTTATTAGGGGGGGACACACACACGAATCACACACACACACACACGCACACACACACGGACAAAAGGTGATCTCATAAGCCTATTTTTTCAAAATTGAAAATAGGCTAAAAATAGCTTTTAAACGTCAATTAATATTTTATCTTTCAAAAAAATCATTGTAATAACTGGAATGTATGAAAAATAACATATGTATGTAATATATTGTTACGGACTGTTGATGAAAAAGAAAATAGTCCGTAACAATATATATAAATCTTAATCACATGTAATTCATGACTGATTATTTTCACATATTCCAGTAATTGGAATGATTTTTCTATTGACCGACTGAAAGATAAAATATTAATTGTTAATGAGGCAACAATGAAAAGTGGCTTCAAAGCTATCTTTTTTCAAAACGTCACATATTAAACATTTTAATACACTCAATGGCAATACAGTATGTATTTTGGCGCACCCTAATATTATTCCCCCTAAACCTTTCATTTTTAGCCTATTTTCAATTTTGAAAAAATAGGCTTATGAGATCACCTTTTGTCCGTGTGTGTGTGTGTGTGTGTGTGATTCGTGTGTGTGTGTGTCCCCCCCTAATAAAATCTAAACGGCTGGAGCGATTTCAATGAAACTCGGTAAGTTCATAGCACTATTCCCTGCAATCCCGACCGTGCCCTTCAAATTTTGTTACGACTCACCAATCCAACATGGAAGCTGTGCGAAATATTTCACCAGCATTCAATATTTCCGAAACTATTACCGATATTACCCTGACATTTTGTATGGTGATAAAGGGAACAACTATAAGTTCACTTATGTGACCTTTGAAAATCTGGTAACAACAAAACGAACATGGCGGCCAAGCGAAGTTGCGACTTTTAAATAGACGTTTCTCGCGATTTAACCAACCAAACGCAATGAAACTTGGTACAGTATATGTTTATATACATTGTAATGCACCGACATCTAACTTCGTTCAATTGTTTACATAACCACAAGATGGCAGATGTGCGAAATATTTCACCGGCATTCCATATCTGTGAAACTATTTGCGGTATCTCCCTGAAATCTTTTACGGAGATAAAGGGCACTACTGGAATTCCATCTATAAGACTTTCAGAAACCGGTTAACTACAAAACGAACATGGCAGCCAAGCGAATTTGAAAATTTTAAATAGACCTTTCTTGCGATTTAATGTTCCAAACGCACTGAAATCTGGTACAGGAAATATTTATACACATTGTAATGCACTGGTATCTAATTTAGTTCAATTGTTTACATAACCTCAAAATGGCGGATGTGCGAATTTTAAAATTAAGTTTTTATTTCTTGTGATGTAGTCATGCGATCGAATTGAAAGTTTGAATATTTAACCTACGCAATAATTTTCCTTTAATGGTACATGACTCTATGGCCTATACATTTAACAATTCAACATGGCGACCATCCAAAATATTTAGTCGGCTCTGAATATCTACGAATCTATTATAGCAATCAAACTGAATTTCTTAATGTTCATAGGGGCTATGAACTTAAGTTCACCTATAGGACTTTAAATAACTTGGTGTTCACAAATCCAACATGGAGGCGAGCGTAATATAAAAATTCACATGGACGTTTCTCGCAATTTAACCATCCGAGTGTAGTGAAACCTGGTACAGTAAATCCTTATACGAATGGTAATCCACTGGCATCTAATTTATTTCAATTGTTTCCATAACCTCAAGATGGCAGCTGTGCGAAATTTTAAAATCTCCTTGTTACTTCTTGTGTCCTAATTATGCGATTGTAATTTGAATACTACACGTACACAATAATCTGCGTGTAACACTACATAACTCTAAGACCTACATATATAAAATCCAACATGGCGACCATCCGAAATTTTTAGTCGGTTCTCAATATCTACGAATCAATTACAGCAATCAAACTGAAATTGTGTATGTTGCTAGAGGCAATTAACATAAGTAGGATATATGAAAATAGGCTGTATAGTTCTTCACGGAACTACTTGTTTTTATATGACGATTCAATTTATCGAAGAAAGATAAATCTGACACTATGTTAGTAATTGTAAGAAACAAAACTTGAACTTTATAATTGTTATATGAACCACAGAATCCCGTCATATGCTATTCAATGTACCAGCATTGCTATCTATTGATAACGTGGGAAATACTCCACCCTGCTAATGAGCAGAAAGTGTTTTAATTTGCATGCGCGTCAGTACGTCACACAGCGCTGCGTAGGGGAGGGGGAGCAAACTATGTCAAGTGCAAGAAAATATTGATTACGTAATGTTGGCATTGCTGGATGACACGAGAGTTACGCAACGCGCGGGATTAATGCATATTCCAGACCTCTAAGTAAGCTTTGAGTCACCATCAATTGTAAAAAGAAACGATTCGATTTAAAACATTTATAATTCCAATCCTAGTTAGAAAGCAAATAACTCAACACAAGAGAATCCTTTCTTGAAAATATTAGGCTTGGCGTTGATTTTCGTTGTCCATAATATAAATGAACGTCATTGAAGTTTTAAAATAATACATTATGCAACGAGCCTATAATGGCTATAATTAAGACACGAGTATTTTTATAAAACGAGCGTATGCAAGTTTTATAATTTCCATACGAGTGTCTTAATTACCATTATAGGCGAGTTGCATACGACTGTTTATGTTCGACGATAATTATAATTTTATTATATGTTTTAACATAAACTTTCATAAATATCTGTTGAGATTGTCACTAGAATTTTGTGATCGGGTGCTGCGCAGGGTAGGATATCTCTGATTTCCAAGCTCTCTAACCGACCGACGCATGCGCTCTGTGTGCTTCAATGCCATATGTGCAGATTGAGCACCAGTATTCAGTAAAAATGTCACCGAAATCGTTTGAAAACAACCCGGTGTGTAGAAATTGGATTTGGGGATATTAAGGTACAGTGTCTCATATTCACCAGTTTATTTACGCGAACATATGGACGGTGCACTTCCGGTAATTTATATAGACATGTTGGATTTTGAGCGCATGCGCGAAGGTATCCTTATCTAATTGGTCAAAAAACTGTTTCTTGAGCTGTGATTGGTGGGAGAAACTGTTTCATAATGAAAAATAGTGTTATAATGACCATCATTATGATACATTTTTCAGACATATAATTGTCAGGGTCGAACATAAACAAAATAATTCCATTTACTCAGGTTGGTTGGTTCTTAAGTTTAGGGGCTGCGACAACGCGGTCATGTACCCCGTGTACTTTGGGTGTGTGTAGAATCTGTCTGATAACTGGTGTTAATTGTGATGACTGTATTAGTGTGTGTGTTATCTGTTTTTTAATTAAGGTAAAGACTACAGACTTTCGAATTTTTCAAATACTGTAGTTCCTACTTTTGCTGCCAAACGCCACCGTCAACGACTACTAGTTCAGAACTTAGCTACCAGACGCCACCGCAGTCAGCTCTTGGCAACGAACGTGGGAACCTAAGAGTGTTGTTTACATTCTTAACCTATACAATTAAGCTCCACACAGGTGTAATTAGTGGAAGGTTCTTTAACATGCCATAAATCTATGGCATGGGACCGCCGGCTTTACTTCCCCTCTGAAGGAAGGCATACTGAGGGATCTTTTTAACGCTCTTAAAATCCATTTACTCAAATGTACAAAAAAAACGAAATAAATTATATGTGATTAAGATATATACTGATGATAATGATAAATGTTGTTTTAAGGGGCCTAACATCTAGATTATCGACCCGTAATGGTTTAGGTAATCATGAAAAATGAAAATGAAACTATAAATAAATGTAACTACAAACTAAATACAGCTTAAAAACTAGAAGAAGAAGAAAAGGAAAACAAAAAAGAGTAAGGAAAATAAAATAAAGGGGAAATAAATGCCCTCAACCCTCGAAGAATGAGGATTGAGTGAATTAATAGGAAGGAGAGCCACGAAAGGCAGATATGAGAGGAAAACAGGAGAGGGCCTGCCCAAAGGCAATGTGAAAAGGAGAAAAACCGGATCCGGCTCAGGAATCCCTCGGAGTCGCCAACTCCCGAACTCACCAGCTGTCAGCCCTTGAGAGTGTGGCACCATCCAAGGTGCACCATAATAATAATAATATCGTATGGCCTCGGTTGCCGGGTGCAGGCTTTGTAATTTGACACCCAGAGGGTAGCTTGCATGTCGAATTTCGTTGTTCCTTGAATAACTATGGAAGTCAAGGAGGTTAGATATGTAAGCTCCTTAAACACTATAGCGCTTTCTAGAAGAGAAATGAGGAACTTTTTGTTGGCGGAAACTCCCGAGATTAATTTTGCCATTATGAACACGGCCTACTGAATTCTAATGGGTTCTTTGACATGCCAACATCGTATGACATGCATGTCGTATTTTTTCCGCCTTTCAAAAATCACTTACCACGGCCAGGAACGAACCTGCGATCTTGGGGTTGGTAGACCGACACGCTATCCACTCACCAACCGTGGCAAGCTAAGGTGCACTAAAAATGGGGCTATACATACCCAGCCTTCTTGAGGGCCTTGAGCAGAAGGCAGGAGATACCTAAAAGAAAATCAAGAGGTCCGACCCCTCGATGAATGAGGACTCAGGAAAGATGAGAGAAGGGCTTCACTGTGTAGACACACATTTTTCATTTGCGCGATGATATTTTGTATCTACCTAGGTACACTCATTTTATGATGGAATCCATGAATAGCGAGTTCTATGGTTGCATACCGTTGTGTTTCATTACTGTTGGCCCATTATCTATTTATCATGGCATCGGTTCCAAAGAGGTCGGCATCTATCTCTTTCTTTTTCTGTTCCCTTCTTTCTATTACTTCTTTGTTCGAGCCTGTATTCTGTAGTGATTCCTTGAGCCTTATGTCTTCCGGAAAAAAGTTTCTCTTGCTAGAATATATGTCTTTCTATTTGGTGCATATTTGCTAGCTCCTATGGCCCTTTTGATATATTCCCCCAGGGGCTCACATCTTGTGGGACGTGGGTTGGCGACCACGGGAACCCAGCTGAGTCCGGCATTGCTTCCACTTACTTGTGCCGGGCTCCTCTCCGTCTTCTTCTCTGTCGATCTCCCTTGGTCAACTCTTGTTCTTTTCCGACACTGATGGTATTAGGGTATCCGAGGCCTAGGGAGTCTTTCACTTGCCCGCCTTAGTTGGCCCTTGTCTCATCCTTCCTGATCCCTACTTCTTCGAGGAGTCAGACCTCTTGTTTTCTTTTCATTATATTTCCTTTTCTCTTTAAGATTCATGCACTGTTTTTGTTACTTGGCTCCCCGTGTATCTAAATTCCCTTTAGCGTGTTTTTTTGCATCTACACTACATTTTGTAGGTATTTTTAATCTACGTTGCATTTTGTGAGTTTTTCTATCTAAATTGCATTTTGCGATTGTTTTCAACTTCAATTGCATTTTGTAAGGATTGACGATCTAAATTGCTTTTTAGTAAGTCTTTCAATGAAGGAGCAGGGCATTTTAGTGAGTAGTTTGAATTTCAATTGCATTTTGTAAGTATTTTCAACCAAAACCGCATTTCGCAAGAATTTAAAATCTAAATTGCATTTTGTATGGGGGACAGTTTCCAAGTATTTTGATTCTCAATTGCATTTTGTGGGTATTTTTATCTAAATTACATTTAGTCCAGTATTTTGCATTTTGTAAGTATTGTCAATCCAAATGAGTAGTTTGAATCTATCGTACATTTTGCAAGCATTTTCAATTTCAATTGCATTTTGTAAGTATTTTGAATTTCAATTGCACTTTGTGAATATTTTGGATTGGAAATGGGATCTTTCAATCTGAATTGAATTGTGTATTTTCAATTTCAATTACATTTTGAACCTCAATTGCATTTTGTACGTATTTTAGATCTCATTTGCATTTTGTAAGTATTTTGAATTTCAATTGCATTTTGTAAGTATTTCGACTCTAAATTGCATTTTTTAATAATTTTGAACCTAGCCTACATTTTGTGCGTATTTTTCAATCCATTCCTTTTGTGAATCTTTTCATTCTAAATTCCCTTTTGTAAGAACATTTTGTGAGTAGTTTCAATCTGAGTTACCTTTTTGTAAGTATTTTCCGTCTCACTTAATTCTCGTTCTGGTTTCCATTTCATTGTCATTTCCGCTATCACCCAGATCATTAGGGGCCGATAACCTAGATGTTAGGCCCCTTAAAACAACAATTATCATCATCGTCATCTTTTGAAATATCTTGCATTCACGTTTTCTGTTTTCTCTTAGTCATTGATTTTCAGTTTGTGCTAATGAGTTCAATCACTTCTGTAGCGGTAGGGGCGTTTGTCGTTTCGAAGAGTCTCATTGATATTGCTAGTTTTAGTGATGTGATGTTCTTGATGTTGCACATTGCTCTTATAACTGCTGCTGTTTACTCCTGTACGTGGATGCTGAGAGATTTAATATAGACTTGCAATAGCCGTGATTGCTGTAATTCTATCCCTTTTGTGTGCGGGTTATTATTTGTATCGTTGGCTGATTTATATTTGACGCAGAATCTTAGTAAATCCTAGCCAACATTCGATTTTCAGCGCTACATTCATCTAGCCGAGACATGAAGCGAGTGACATACTGTTATTTGAAAGTATCCTCTGTCCCTGGAGAACGCAGCTCCACAACATCATGTTGCTGTTCGTGATCCGACACAATATCCTCTGCTGTACCGAGAGTTTAATTTTAAACCAGCCTGCTTTGTAATCGTGATCTATGCTTTGTCCGGGTAAATCTGCACGGGTACAAAGATAATAGACAGTGTATGTGTCCCACAAGTCATAACCTGGTGAAATGAACTCCATCGCATTTTGATATGCAGATAGTAAAACTGGCCCTGACTGATTGGCAGGTGGAAATATTCTAGGAGTGTTTTTTTGTGAAACATCCACTCGAGTAGATGATGTATGGCCTGGAGTGATAAAGTATACTGGTGGGACAGAGATGATGAACTGTCACAGAACGAATGAATTAGCATGGTATTTGGCTTGCCACGGTGGGTGAGTGGTTAACGTGTCGGTCTACTAACCCCAAGCTCGCTCCTGGCCGTGGTAAGTGATTTTTGAAAGGCAACAAAAATTTACAACACGCATGTCATACGATGTTGGCATGTCAAAGTACCCATTTGAATTCAGTAGGCCGTGTTCATAATGGCAAAATTAATCTCGGGAGTTTCCGCCAACACAAAGTTCCTCATTTCTCTACTAGAAAGCGCTATAGTGTTCAAGAAACTTAGATATCTAACCTCCTTGACTTTCATAGTGCTTCAAGAACCAACGAAATTTGACATGCAAGCTACCCTCTGGTTGTCAAATAACAAAGCTTGCACCCGGCACCCGAGGCCATGCGATATTATTATTATTATTATTATTATTATTATTATTATTATTATTATTAGCTTGGTATTTGGGAAACTTTCCTACCGAACAGGTGGAAAGATGCAAAAATATACAAGAGAATACACGAGATACAGTTCAGCCACTATTGGGAATGTCCTTGATTATTACTTACGCTAGACAATAATTATATTACTTAGACATGAAGGAAGGGAGATATTGACCAATGGCTGACAGTGAAATGGATGGGAATACTTATATAATTTCAGTTGGCCACAAACGATCTATAAGGACCAAATTTTGAGTATGAACCCACTAATTGATAAATTCTACTAGACAAATAACCCCTATGCTTTGTAGCATTTGTAATACATGTGCATGAGTGCCAAGAGAAAATATCGTCTACTTACGAGAGAAACACGCTAAGTCAGAGAACAGGTTTATGAGGAAGTGAGCTGTGCGTTAAATTACTCAAGGCTCATCTTGTAACGTTGTTGTTGTTGTTGCTTCAATTGAGAGGCTTGGACATCGGGATCATTTAGCCACGTCTACTTGTGTGTTATTGAGGTGTCTGTAGTAATGTATGTATTTGTAATTCAGGCGAGGATTGTGAAGGAGGGGCCGTGGCCTTATATTGGAAACCATCCAGGCATTTTCCTGGAGTAAAAGTGGGAAAACCACGGAAAACAACTCCCAGGATGGTTGAGAAGGGAATCGAACCTACTTCTTCTACGTTTTTCCTTACGAGCCTGAGTGTACCCCATTCAAATCATCAGATCAGAATTAATATTTTTGGTAGAGTCAGGGATCGAACCCGGACCTCCCAAGTGACAGCCTAAAACGCTAGCCACTACACCAGGAGGCATCATTTAATCCGACGATATATTGTTTCTAGGGATAGTTTAGGTCATCAAAGGAAACATTTAGCTGAGAGTGAAGGGTATTTATGAGGAATGAAAGCTATTATGCACAAATAGTGTAAGCCATGCAGAGAGAATTTGGAGAATTAAAATTTCTGACGATAGAGGGACTCAAACCTGTGAAAATCCATTTCTTGGAATCCATTGATACCTCACAGCGGGCAGCCTTACGCACGGTATTAGATGTATCATTGTCGAAGCTTTCTGGTTTTAAGACCAAAGAAATGAAATGGGATTGATATTTATTAAACACCAAAGAAATATCAATCCCATTTCATGAATACTTAATACAGAGAAATAAAAACTGCACATCTGAAACATTAATATAAAAAACATAACATCCAAACAAATCGAAAGTATACAAATAAATTCATGACTAAAACAGCAGTGATAAAAACGGAGACTACACAAATTTACCAAATGTTATATCTTTGTGAAACTACATTAGAAAAATGTTACTTGTTATTTAAAAGATGATATTTACCAAAAGAAAACTATTATTACTATTCAGCGGCACACAATGACAACCTACAATACATATTTTCATAGAAGAAAAGGAAGAAGACTTTTAATAGTTATTTTGAAGAAGAGGTTTACCAAATGAAAAATATTATTACTATTCAGTGACACCGATAATTACCTATATTAAAAATTTTCATAGATATTTTCAAAGGATTATGTTTAATGTTTTTTTCTTAATTAATTCTTAATACTTATTGTAAGGATATCCATTTCTTAGTTAAGTCTACTTATGATGAGTTATATTTATGTGCTGAAGAGGAAACCAATGAGATTTGAAACATGTACACCTAGTCCGTAAAATATAGACAATTAAAGCTGACCCACTGCCCAGTAAACTGAGAGCGATCAAGGGAACTACTCGCGTGTGGCGGAGCTCTTTCCTGTCACGGAGAGAGTCCGTCATTTTGTGTAGGCTAAGGATAGGTCATACAAGATCCACCCACTCGTATCTGATGAGAAGGGAAGACCCCCACTTTGTACCTGTGGAGCCGTTTTCACCGTCGCCCACATTTTCACCAGTGTGTGTGGATCTTGCTGACTTACGAAGAAACCTTGGTTTGCAGATGACACTCAAACTTATATTAGCCGATGACGCGGTGGCTGCTGATCGCGTTATCCGCTTTATAAGTGAGAGTGGGTTAGGGCCAGCAATCTAAATTTTTCAGTATAAATTGACTAAACGACTTGTTCGTTTTTGAATGATAATGTTTTGTTTTTCCGTAACATTTGTTTGTTTTTATAATTTTTATTTTTTTTATAATGTTTTTGTTTTTGTCTTATTAATTTTTGGTATTTTTAAATTTAGGTGTCCACCTCAAAATTTTAAATTTAATTCAAAATTTGTATTCTTTAATCTGTTTTAAGAGGGGTAGATGACCTCGTAGTTCCACCCCTTAAAACAACAATAACTAACTAACTAATAGACAATTAAGTGTTTTTTTAGTATCGATTTGGCGAATATTATAACATAAGAGTTTTTATGTTCGACTATGTTCATATATAAATATCATATGTCAGAAAACTGTATCATAATGGGTGTCATTAAAGTACTACTTTTCATTATGATACAGTTTCTCCAACCAATCAGAGCTCAATATTTTCATTCATGACCAATTAGTTAAGGATAGCTTCTCACATGCACACAAATTCCAACATGTCGGACATGAATTACATGATTTAAAAGTTGACAATGTAGCCAATATTGGATCAACTATTGTAATTACAATGCATAAAAAACTGAGCAATTTTGCTAAAGAAATAGCACTGTACCTTAATATCCGTAACTCCAATTTCTACACATTCGTAAGATTTCGCCGACAACACACCACAATGTCATGGAGGAAGCAGTCGTATGACATTAGTTCCGCGGGAATTATAATCCAGCTCTCTGTTCAGTAAATGGATTTGTTATGCGAAACTTTTCCGCCAGATGTCATAACTGTTCTATTTGGGACTCAATTGATTTGCCTTCCGTTGACATTCGATACGCATAGAATTTGAAGAATGACTAGTTGATAATACGATACATTTAAATTTTAAAGCGTTTGTAACAGCATATGTTGTGATATTTGACCAAAATAACAAAATTATCCAGCATAGTACCTGTGTGTTATCTGTTGGTGCTACTTCAGGATAAACAATGTTTCAAAGCTTTGGGATTCATTATTGGGTAGAGATCAAATGCTGAGCCCACACAATTCCCAGGGAGAAGAATTCAACCGACAGAATCTCGACAGATATTTATGAATATTTATGTTAGAACATATAATAAAGTTATAATTATCATCGAACATAAACAGTCGTATGCAGCTCATCTATAATGGTAATTAAGACACTCGTATGAAAATTATAAAACTCGCAGGCTATCAGTTATTACTTGGGGTTGCTTACAGCGATATATTCATGCCAATAGAGATAATGGCACGGTCCTCTTCTGGGAAAATTTCCGCCACTCCAGTGTCAATAAAATCGCAACAGTCAAACAGTACGTTGCACCAACAACATTATTTACGTTATATTTGAAATATGGTAAATGCTAAGCATATTTTTACAAGCAATAACCCCGAAAACTACAGTACTATACGGCATCGAAAGATTGTTAACCATATTTCAGTGTATATACTTAGTAATGGTGATAAAAAGAATTATATTTGAAACTCGTGAGAGAAATGCAGTTGATTTCGTATGATTTGTTATTGGAATTTTAGGAGAATTTAGTAGACTACGAATAAAATTTCCATTGCATAGACAGGAGATATTTCGTTGAGCAAATTGAATGGACTGGGAGATAGCATTGCATATTAAAACTTGTGGAGATATATGCTCGCTGTTGCGAACTGTTGACGTAAGAATATAATGTATTGTAAACCGATACAGCAGCTGAATCGAAACAACGAACGCGTATTTGAATAATTGCCTATAGCCTGCTTTTATTAATCCTCTGTTCCACCCTCGCAGCTGCCCCGATACAACTAGAAGTCTGCCGACTTTACATTGATTACCCCATTTCCAAAATGAGCAAAGAGGATCCTTTTATTGACGTACGGGTATTGATTTGTATAATCAAAGAGAATAAGTGCATTTGTATTCAAACTGTGGAGAGCTTCAAGAATTTGATTACAATTTATATTCACTGAGACTTGCCGTGCTTTTAATTCAATTTCAATAAAAAGATATCGAGATGCTGCTCTGCACGTCGCACCGTGAAGCAATTTTCATTATGTCCATGAAGGTAAATGTTTCAGAAAAAGTCAAAACACATATTATTCGTACAACAGTCAGGCTATCAATAAAAGTAATTGCGTAGTGGCTAGCATTCTTGGCTTTCGCCGTGAAGGCCCGGGTTAGATTTCCGCCTCTGCCCAAAATAATTAATTCTGGTATGAGGGCTGGAAGATCTGTCAACGGAAAATGGAAAGTAGAATCCTAGGCGTTAAGCTAAGCGACAGAATCAGTAACACGGATCTGAGAAAAAGAAGTGGGTTGGAGGACACAGGAGCAAGAACTCGGCAACTGAAATGGCGCTGGGGTGGACACATATCCAGAATGCGCCAGGATAGATGGGCCTACTACACGACTATGTGGGATCCAAGAGCTGGCAATAGAAGCAGATGACGCTCCGTCGCAGATGGTCGGACGAATTTAGGTTCGAGGCAGGTGTTACGTGGACCAGAAATGCCAGGGATAGAAAGCTATGGAAGGAAATTCAGAACAGTGTAATAGTGTAACAATGTAAATACCGTAGTAAGGATGAGTGTTAATTTATTTTGTACTAGCAGTAGTACCCGGCTTCGCCCGGTGGAATGATGATAATATTTCAGTCTCCTTAACACTCAACGTCATTGATGAAGATGATACTGACGACGACTGCTATTGAACGGGTATAATACACATACACCCTAATAGAAATACATATTTTTAAATTACCGGCGAGGAAGATTGTGGTGTTGCCTAGTAGTATAATGGGCGTAACATCTAGGTCATTTTCCCTTTTGATGAGGATGACAATGAAGACTACTACTACTGAACGGGTATATTAAACTTACAAACTAATGGAAATACACATTTTATAAATCACAGGCAATGAAGACTCTGGTGTTGCTTAGTAGTACTGTATAATGGACGTAAAATCTAGGTCATTTGCCCTTTTGATGAGGATGATAATGAAGACGACTACTACTGAACGGGTATATCAACCTTACAAATTAATGCAAATACATATTTTTAAAATCACAGGCTAGGTAGACTCTGGTGTTGTTTAGTAGTATAATGGACGTAACATTTAGGCCATTTGCCCTTTTGATGAGGACGATAATGAAAACTACAGGCCGGACGTTTGTTTTAGACGATTGCCCTTGACCTTGAAGCAAGCGGGTGAGCCTGTACACAGTCACTCTCTCACCCTAACGCTTCACATTTGTCACCACCGATCTGATGTAATGGAATTCCAGACTTGAGCACGTGGCGACACCGACTTGCAGACAGTACAGTCAACGTCGAAGTATTGTGTGACGCGGAAGTATACGTTACGTATTTACGAACAGAACGTCATTATATTTGCCAATGACTGTACTTCAGTAGGAGTGTGAGACAGATTTGTCAATCATCGGACCGCTTGGGGCAGCTGATAACAACACAGGTACTGCAGTAACTCGCCTCCAAGCTTCCATTAAGATTTTTCACTCGTCTAAAACAAACGTCCGGCCTGTACTGTTGAATTGACACGACAAACTTACAAACTACCGTGGTAGAAATATTTCAAAATTCACAGGCGATGAAGACTCATTGTGTGTGGTGATTAGTGGTATAAAGGGCGTAACATCTAGGTCATTTGCCCTTATGATAATAATAAAGTAATGAAAAATGACTACTAAACGAACATGGTGTAATTTTAAATCTGATATAGGCAATTTAGATTTCTACCTTCGATGTATTCCAAAGTCTGAACGTTATTTTCTGGCTTAGGCCTATACTCGATGCGTGTAGTGAAAGAGCTTATCGAGTACTGCCCGGGTCCAAGCTGCACAAATCGCAGATGATGACGATATATGATGACAGATGTTCGGGGGGGGGGGGGGGTTCCCGGTCCTATTCACATTGACTGGTGAATCACTCATTCTTTCGTAACACTACAGTGGTTTGAGAAAAGACCCTGTATGAACATCAGCATAGTCAGCAATACCAGGTAACACGGCGGGGTCTGGACATTTCTCTCATGTCAACTCGCGATGAATCAGCAAGCTATTCTCACACCTGGCCCCCTCCTCCCCCCTCCACCCACCAGGGTCACTCAACTTGTGGGACGTGGATTTGCGACCACGGGACCCCAACTGAGTCCGGCATTGCTTTTACTTACTGGTGCCGGGCTCCTTTCAGTTCTTTTTCCTGTCAGTCTCCTTTGGACAAAGTCTTGTTCTCTTCAGACCCCGATGGTATCAGGGTATCCGAGGCCTAGTGACTCTTTCACTTTCCCGCCTTAATTGGCCCTTGTCTAATCATTCCTGATAGCCTCATTCTTCGAGGTGTCAGCCTTCTTTTTTCTTTTCTTAATATCTCATGTCTTCTGCTCAAGACCCTCAAGGAGGCAGGGTGTGTGTAGCCCCACCACTTCTGGTCCACCCTGGATAGTGCTACATCCTCAAGGGCTCATGGCTGGTGAGTTCGGGAGATGGCAACCCTGAGGGTTTCCTGAGCGGGTCCGGTTTTACCCCTTTTTTCCATTGCCTTTGGGACGGACCCTGTCCTCTTTCCGGGAATGGAGTGGTCTGTCCGCAATTTCAAGCAGACAATGTTACTCGCAGGGTACCAAAGGGTAAGTATACAAATTTTGGTTCTGAACGGTGAAACGGTGTAGATTTGTGCCAAAGGGCCTAAATGCAGGGAATGGGGTGATCTGTCCGCAATTTCAAGTGGACAGGGTGACCCGCAGGGTTCGAAAGGGTAAGTATACAAATTTTGGTCCGGATCGGTGAAACGATATAGATTTTTGCCAAAGGGCCTAAATGCAGGAAATGGGGTGGTCTGTCCGAAATTTTAGGTGGACAGTGATATTCACCGAGTTACAAAGGGTAAGTATACACATTTTGGTTCAGATCGGTGAAACGGTGTAGATTTTAGCCAAGGGGCCTAAATGCAGGGAATGGAGTGGTCTGTCCGCAATTTCAAGCAAACAGTGTTACTCGCAGGGTACCAAAGGGTAAGTATACAAATTTTGGTTCTGATCGGTGAAACGGTGTAGATTTGGGCCAAAGGGCCTAAATGCAGAGAATGGGGTGGTCTGTCCGAAATTGCAAGTGGACAGGGTTACCCGCAGGGTTGCAAAGGGTAAGTATACAAATTTTGGTTCGGATCGGTCAAACGGTGTAGAAGTTTGCTAAAGGGCCTAAATGCAGGAAATAGGGTGGTCTGTCCGAAATTTTAAGTGGACAGTGTTATTCACAGGGTTACATAGGGTAAGTATACACATTTTGGTTGAGATCGGTGAAACGGTGTAGATTTGGGCCAAAGGGCCTAAATGCAGGGAATGGGGTGGTCTGTCGGAAATTTCAAGTGGACAGGGTTACCCGCAGGGTTCCGAAGGGTAAGTATACAAATTTTGGTTCAGATCGGTGAAACAGTGTGGATTTGTATACATAACAGACAGACAGACAAACATTGAGCTTTATATATATACTAGCAGTAGTACCCGGCTTCGCCCGGTGGAATGATGATAATGTTTTAAGGTCTCCTTAGAAATATAATGGACTTAAAATCTAAGTCATTTGACCCCAAAGACAATGAGGGAGTAATATCTAGGTCATTTGTCCTTTTGATAAGGATGATAATAAAAACTACTGTTGAATTGACACGTCAAACTTACAAACTACCGTAATAGAAATACATATTTCAAAATTCACAGGCGAGGAAGACTTATTGTGTGTGGTGATTAATGGTGTAATGGGCGTAACATCTACTGTAGGTCATTTGCTCTTATGATGAGGATGATAAGGGAATCTACTACCGGTATTGAATTGACACTTCAACGTATAATGTACACAATGTACTGTAATAAAATAACTATATGGCGGCTACGGTGGCCTATTTGGTAGCATGCTGAGCTTCTATGCCCAAGATAGCGGGTTCAAACCCGGCCGAAGACGTCGGATATTTTAAGAGCGTTAAAAATCCGTCAGTATGCCTTTCTTTGGAGGGGAAGTAAAGCCGGCGGTCCCATGTCAGATTTATGGCATGTTAAAGAACCTTGCACTAATTACACCTGTGTGAAGCTAAATTGGATAGGTAAACAACGCTCATAGATGTCTACATCCGTTGCCAAGAGCCGACTGCAGTGGCGTCTAGTAGCTAAGTTCCGAACTTGGCCTAGTAGTCGTTGACGGTGGCGCTTGGCGGCAAAAGTACGAACTATTTGAAGAATTCTAAGTTGCAGTTTGTACTTAAATTAAAAAAACAGATAACACACACTAATACAGTCATCACAATTAACACCGGTTATCAGACAGATTCTACACACACCCAAAGTACACGGGGCTACATGACCGCGTTGTCGCAGCCCCTAAACTTAAGAACCAACCAACCAAAAATAAATATTTTAAAAATCACAGTCGAGAAAGACTTTATGCGGCGGTGATTATTGGTATGATGCGCGTAACATCTTGGTCATTTGCACTTATGATGATAATAATAAGGTAATGAAAAAATGACTACTAAACGAACATGGTGTTATTTTAAAACTGATATAGGTAATTCAGGTGTCTAGCTTCGATGCCTTCCAAAGTCTCAACCTTATTTTCTGGCTTAGGCCTGTACTGGATGCGTCTAGTGAAAGAGCGTACTGCTCGGCAAAGACAAAGAATATAGGTCCAAGCTGCACGAACCTGAGATGATCGCAGATTATGACGAAAAATGATGACACACGTTCGGGGTTCCCCGTCCTATACAGATTGACCGGGAATCACTCACTGTTTCGCAACGGCCCTGTGCTGGCATCAACATAGACAGCAGGAGATAACACGGCGGGCTTTGGAAAGTACTCTCAAGTCACCTCGCGATGAATCAGCAAGCTATTCTCACAACTGACCCCCCCCCAGGGTCTCACAACTTGTGGGACGTGGGTTGGCGACCACGGAACCCCAGCTGGGTCTGGCATCGCTTCTACTTCCTGGTGCCGGGCTCATTTCAGTTCTCTTTCCTGTCGGCCTCCCTTGGTCAACTCTTGTTCTCTTCCGACCCAGACTGTATTAGGGTATCCGAGGGCTAGGGAGTCTTTCAATTTCCCGCCTTAATTGGCTTTGTCTCATCTTTCCTGATACCCTCATTCTTCGAGAGGTCTGCCTTCTTTTCCTTTTCATAATATCTCCTGTCTTCTGCTCAAGGCCCTCAAAGAGGCAGGGTGTGTGTAGACCCACCACTTCTGGTACACCCTCAATGGCTCATGACTGGTGAGTTAGGAAGCTGGCAACCCCGAGGAATTCCTGAGCTATATGCAGGGAATGGAGTGGTATGTCAGAAATTTCAAGTGGACAGTGTTACGCATCGGGTTCCAAAGGGTAAGTATACACACTTTGTTTTCGATCGGTGAACGATGTAGATTTGTACCAAAGGGCCTTAATGCGGGAAATGGAGTGGTCTGTCCGAAATTTCGAGTGGACAGTGTTACTCGTCGAGTTCCAAACGGTAATTATGTAAAATCTGGTTGAGATCGGTGAAACGGTGTATTTTTGTGCCAAGGGCCAAAATGCAGGGAATGGAGTGGCCTGTCCAAATTTTAAAGTGGACAGTGTTACTCATCGGGTTCCAAAGGGTAAGTATACACATTTTGTTTTCGATCGGTGAACGATGTAGATTTGTGCCAAAGGGCCTAAATGCGTGGAATGGAGTGGTCTGTCCGAAATTTCGAGTGGACAGTGTTACTCGTCGAGTTCCAAAGGGTAATTATGTAAACTCTGGTTGAGATCGGTGAAACGGTGTAGTTTTCTGCCAAAGGGCCAAAAAGCAGGGAATAGTGTGGTCTGTCCGAAATTTAAATTGAACAGTGTTACTTGTCGGGTTCTACGGGTAAGTATATAAAATTGGGGTCAGATCAGTGAAACGGTGTAGATTTGTGCCAATCAGCCTAAATGCAAGGGATGGAGTGGCCTCGCCGCAATTTCAGGCAGACAGTGTTAGTCGCAGTGTTCCAAAGGGTAAATATACAAATTTTGGTTGAGATCGGTGAAACGGTGAGGATTTGGGACAAAGGGCCTAAATGCAGGGAATGGAGTGGTCTGTCCGCAATTTCAAGCAGACAGTGTTACTCGCTGGGTAACAAAGGGTAATTTTCCGAATATTGGTTCTGATCAGTGAAACGGTGTCGATTTGTGCCAAAGTGCCTAAATGCAGGGGATGGAGTTGCCTCTCCGCAATTTCAAGCAGACAGTGTTAGTCGCAGTGTTCCAAAGGGTAAATATACAAATTTTGGTTGAGATCGGTGGAACGGTGTAGATTTGGGCCAAAGGGCCTAAATGCAGGGAATGGAGTGATCTGTCCGCAATTTTAAGTGGACAGTGTTACTCGCAGGGTTCCAAAGGGTAAGTATACAAAGTTTGGTTCAGATCGGTGAAACGGTGTAGATTTGTGCCAAAGGGCCTAAATGCAGGGCATGGAGTAGCCTCTCCGCAATTTCAAGCAGACAGTGTTAGTCGCAGTGTTCCAAAGGGTAAATATACAAATTTTGGTTGAGATCGGTGAAACGGTGTAGATTTGGGCCAAAGGGCCTAAATGCAGGGAATGGAGTGGTCTGTCCGCAATTTCAAGCAGACAGTGTTACTCGCAGGGCACCAAAGGGTAAGAATACGAATTTTGGTTCTGATTGGTGAAACGGTGTAGATTTGGACCAAAGGGCCTAAATGCAGGGAATGGGGTGGTCAGTCCGAAATTTTAAATGGTCAGTGTCACTCGCAGGGTTCCAAAGGGTAAATATACAAATTTTGGTTGAGATCGGTGAAACGGTGTGGATTTGGACCAAAGGGCCTAAATGCAGGGAATGGGGTGGTCTGTCCGAAATTTCAAGTGGACAGTGTTACTCGCAGGGTTCCAAAGGTTAAATATACAACTTTTGGTTCAGATCGGTGAAACGGTGTAGATTTGTGCAAAAGGGCCTAAATGCAGGGCATGGGGTGGTCTGTCCGAAATTTAATGTTGACGGGGTTACCCGCAGGGTTCCAAAGGATAAGTATACAAATTTTGGTTCAGATCGGTGAAACGGTGTAGATTTGTATACATAACAGACAGACAGACAGACAGACAGACAAACTTTGTGCTTTATATATATAGATAGATTAATGTGTGTCAATATGTATAAGGTGCGTTCAAAAAGTAACGAGCCGGAGGCTGTACTGCGCAAACCGGTGACGACATAGGCTAATCATGGCGTGTGTAACGAGGTGTGATTCCGACCAAAGCGTGGAAGGTCACAGCCCGTTGCTAGAGGGCACGCGTGCACGTCACGTAACGATACAAAGTGAGCAGCAGCATGCATTAATCGTCCAGCCAAGACCATTACCGTAGGCCATTCGACATGCTTCCTGGTGTGGTTGAAGACTGTGGGGCACCCATTGGGCACACACTTTACGCAAGTGCAGTCGTTCCTTCATGATGGTGTGCACACTTCCGACGCTCAATCCAACCACGGCGGCTATGGCGTTCACTGTCACTCGGCGGTCCTGGGACGTCCAGCTGGACGTTGTCATCGGTAATGCAGGGGGGTGCCCCTGACCAGGCATCATCGGCTAACGACACCCGTCCTTCCCTGAAGCACTTATGCCACGCCTTGACTCTTGCAAGGGACATGCAGTGTTCGCCGTACACTTGTGACATTATGCGATGAATGCCCGTTCCCCCTACTCCTTTCGCTGTCAAAAACCGAACAATACCTCTTTGCTCTTCGTTTGACGCCTCCATGTCACAGATTGCAGTGCGACTGTCAGTGTGAATACAACCATCACAGTAACAAAGATTCTCAGACAAATTCTACACATACCATATGACCACGATATCGCATAGCCCCTTAATAAATCAACAATAACAACAACAATAAACGGAGACTCTAAAGAAATCTCAAATTAGCACTATATTAAACACACTAACTTTCTTGCAAATAAATCAATAGTCACGGAATTATTCGGTTTTCAGTTTTAAGTAATTGATGATGTGTGTAGTACTTGTAAGAGGATACAAACTCCCTTCTAACTTCTCGAGTCTTAATGTGGCTTTTATTATTTATATTTCAATAGGATGGGGAAAGACAATTTGCAAGGAAAAGGTATTAGCTTTGGTTTCAGAAATTAAAAGGCATTATGTATATTTCTGTCGATTGCTCCCTAAAGACTGAATATATACAGACTGGTTAGCTTGGCCTTGGTATTTTTGTTTGCTTGTTTGTTCGTATGTTCGTTTTGGACACGCGCACCCAACTAAACGGGGCTGATGGCAAAGACGGTCCAAGACCCTTAAATGGATACACAACAACAACATCTTAAGTACATTTGGCTTAAACTAAAAGTATTCTCCATTCTGTGAACCATAGTAAATTTATGGATTTGAAAAGCCATGTTTTTATGGCGCAAACCTACGTGCAATCTACGACGAGTATTGATTCCACTGTCAATTTATGTTCAGATTGCAGATTGTTGACTCGACCGCTATATCATTTTATTACCAGCCGTTTTGGAGTATTGTGTTGGAAACTAAGTTCATTCTGCAGTTCCACTTTTATATCTCTGGACTTGAAGTTGTTGTTTTATAACGTCCAGAGCAGTAATCGTGTGGGGTTCATGTATTGCATTAGAAACGTATGTGAGTTGCAAACACGAAATGAATCTCTTCATACGCGAGTATTATTCAGAATAGAAATGAATGTTACAGTATCATCATTCAGCAAACAATTTTCTAGTAGTGATCAAAGTCCTTCAAGTTGGCTCCCAGCCAATGGAACGTGTGTTGGTGGCCACGTGTCCCCATATGAGAAGTTTATTTCCAAAAGATACCAAATCCAAAAAAATCGAAATTGAGATTATGATGGAGAAACGTACGTTGGTAGTAAGCTCCATCAATGAAAGAAGAAGAAATTGCCAAAACGACCTAAATCCATAACAAACAGGGCATTGAATATCTCGTTTGATGCCAATAAGTACCAAATCCTGTGGCCTGAATGTGCCAATACGTATCGTATCCATGCAACCAATGAGAGGCCATTTCTTTTAGTACTGGATAATATTTTCCATTGTCCAGTTCACGAGTTATTTAACATATTCATGTTCTTTAGACACAAACAACAATCATAATTCCATAAGGTCAGCACTGCTAAGTTACTTCGCATAATTTTCATTGTTTTGTTCAATTTTATTTAATATTATTTAAATAAGCTATGCCTTCACTGTAAATACTTTAAATCTAATTATTGCATAACTAAATTCAATCAGTTTTCTCGAAGATTCTGATAACTGTAGTGAATGTTATGTCTTTCCTGCAAGTTTAGAGTTTCAGTGCCAAAAATTACCAAATCCATAATTTTCTTTGAATATTTCCTGAACTGCAAAAGCCTAAACAGAAATACTTGTTATAACAATGCATTTATTCTATCTGATCATAATAAAAGTGCTCAAATGGATTTTCAGTTGAAATGTTACACTCTGAGCGTTTTTCCTCTCTCCTGAAAAATATAACTTTTTGGATTTAGTACCTTTTGTAAATAAGCTTCTCATATGAGCATGGTGTTACTTACTTGTGTCAGGTTCCTCTCATCTTACCTGCCGAACTTTACGTGGTCCAAATATTTCAATGTTATAATCTGATATGCTTATGAGTTTCGACGTCCAGTCGCTTTATTCATTTCTTTCTCGCATTCTTTATTTCTTTCTTGACTGGCTGAGTGGCTCAACGTTCTCGCTTGCTTGAAGTATTCTGGAATGGTATGTTATTGGATCATTGTTTCCATCCCAAATATCTAGGTGTCACCTTGGACCGTACACTCACATTCAAGGAGCAGTGCTTTAAGCTAAAACAGAAGATCTCTTCGAGGAACAGCCTCCTCCGTAGACTGGCAGGGACTAACTGGGGCACCCATCCCCAAACGTTAAGGACAACAGCAATGGTCTTATGCTATTCAGCAGGAGAATATGCCAGTCCTGTGTGGTACAAGTCAGGCCATGCAAAGCAGGTGGATGTAGCCTTAAATTAGAGCTGCAGGATTATTACAGGTCGCTTGAGGCCAACTCTCATCAGTAAAGTGCACTATCTTGCAGGGATTGCTCCACCTGACATCAGAAGAGAAGTGGCTGCAAACAACGAAAGAAGTAAATCATCTGTTATGACCTCACACCCACTCTTCGGATATCAACCTGCTGAGAGGAGATTAAAATCGAGAAAGAGCTTCCTAACAACTACTCAACCATTACAAGGAACAACAGCAACAGCTCGAGTTGCCGTGTGGAAGGAAAGGACCAGCAGTCTGTCTGAATGGATGGAACCAAAGGAATCTCTACCTCCTGGTCACACAGAGAACTGGCTAATCTGGAAGTCCCTGAACAGACTGAGGGTGGAAGTTGCAAGATCCAGGGACAACTTATATAAGTGGCATTTTCCGACCAAGACAGTCCTGTGTGATTGTGGCGCAACCCAGACAACACAACACCTCTTCTCCTGTCCATTGTGCCCGTACAGCTGCACAATGAATGACTTGACTGAAGCTAATTCAAGTGCTATCGAAGTGGCTAAGTTCTGGGCAGAAACTGTTTGAAGTCGTCTGTTTAACACATACTTTGTACTTCTGACACGAATAAATAAATAAATCCCAATATTACAGGATCGAATCATGGCGCACAGTCAGTTGGCGTTTGAGGGTGCGCAAATGCACGGGAGTCGTGTCAGTAGATTTACTGGCACGTTAAGGATCCCCTTCGGGGCAAAGTTCCAGCACCCCAACGTCTCTAAAAGCCACGGTAGTTAAAACGGACGTAGTTATAGTTTGATAGTTATTGTTGTTTAAAGAGGCGGAACTACGAGGTAATCTGCCCCTAAAACGGACGTAAAACCAACATCATTAGTATTATAATATTCTTATTTTATTTATTGGACTATTTACTTATGTATTTGTTTATTTATATTTGTATTTCATTTTTGTTTATTTATATTTTATTTATTAGTTTACTTCTTTCTCCGTTAGGGTCTTCTAAGGACCACGAGCCAATTTCAATATTTAGTCCTTTGGTGTTCTTTCTTCTTCCCCCAGGTCTCCTTCTTCTTCCTCCAGGACTCCTTCATCTTCACACTATGCATCTTCTTTCTCTCTTCGGACCATTTTGAGCCTCTTTTCTTTTCCTTCCTTCCTTGGAACCCTTACATTCCCAACACTTTTTTCCTAAACATTTCTCTCTCTTTGCATCTTCTTCTCTTATATTGTTTCTTTCTAAATCCTTTTTAACTTCTTGAATCCAAGTTGTTGTTAATTTCTTGTTCCAAAGATATTTGAATATCTGTTTGGTTAACCTGTTGTCATTGATTCTATATAAATGTCCAAAAAATAGCAATCGCCTCTTTTTTATTGTGTCTGTTGTGTTTTCAATGTTGCGGTATATTTCATCATTACTTCATAATTTCCTGAATTCTGAAATTCTTAATGGACCTAATATTTTCCGTACAATTCGTCTTTCTAATACTTCCAATTTATCTAACTTATAATTCAGAGCTAGACATTCGCTTGCGAATAGGCATTCTGGTTTGATTACTGTTCTGCAGTGCTGCATTTTCAAGTTTCTAGATAAACATTTTTTGTTGTAGGTGTTCCTAGCTATACCATATGCTCTCTCCATCTTGTGTACTCTTTCTTCTACAGCAGATTTTTCTAAACCATTTTCCTGAATGATTTCTCCCAAATATTTGAATTTCTTTTTTTTAGTTTACTTATTATTTATTTATTAATTAATGTATTTATTTGTTTGTTTTTATTTTTTTGTTTTGTTTGTATATTTATTTATTTACTTGTTTATATATTTGTTTGGTTGGTTTTATTTGTTAGGTAGTTTGTTTGTTTGTTTGTTTTCCCGTCGAGATTAGAACGGACGCACATCTTCTTTACTTCCCTATAGGTCTTTTATGACTCTACTTCAAATCCCTCATTTCTCATTCTTGGAGGGTTGAGGGCGTTGCCTTTTTGTCTCCTTTCTGTTATTGCTGTTATTGTTTTCTTTAGCGGCTTCGATGGCATATTTGGTAGCATGCTGAGCTTCTATCCCCAAGATAGCGGGTTCAAACCCAGCCGAAGCCGTCGGATTTTTAAGAGCGTTAAAATCCCTCAGTATGCCTTCCTTCGGAGGGGAAGTAAAGCCGTCGGTCCCATGTCATAGATTTATGGCATTTTAAGAACCTTCGACTAATTACACCTGTGTGAAGCTAAATTGTATAGGTTAGGAATGTAAACAACGCTCTTATGTTTCTACGTTCGTTGCCAAGAGCCGACTGCGGTGGCGTCTAGTAGCTAAGTTCTGAACTAGGCCTAGTAGTCGTTGACGGTGGCGTTTGGCGGCAAAAGTAGGAACTATTTGAAAAATTCAAAGTTGCAGTTCTAACTAGAATTAAAAAACAGATACACACACTAATACAGCCATCACATTTAACACCGGTTATCAGACAGATGGCCGGGTGAGTTAGCCGTGGTCGTTGCGGCATGGCTGCTGGCAGCCGCTCACATCCGGGAGGCGAGGAGGTTCGAATCCCCCTGACGGCAACCTTGAAGATGGTCTTCTGTGGTTTCCCATCTTCCTTCCAGGCAAATGCTGGGGTTGGTCCCTAACTATAGGCCACAGCCGCTACCTTCCAACTCCTCGTCCTTACAGTCAAACTTTCCTCCCCATACAACACTCCACATGTGACGGTACTTGTAGCTCACCCAATGGGTGTCCGCATAGAAGCAGCTACAAACTGGCGAGCCGAACATGTCCTCGGACACTCCCCGCACTAAAAGCCATACGCTAAAAAAAACAGACAGATTCTACACACACCCAAAGTACACGGGGCTACATGACCGCGTTGTCGCAGCCCCTAAACTAAGGAACCAACCAACCATTGTTTTCTTTCTAAATTAAATACACTTTGATGACCACTTGGATGATTGCTTGACGATCGGAACGGATCATCCAAGTATATTTAATAATATCATGTGATTTGTTTTTGAGGATTAGGGAAAACTATCACAGTTGGGTACAATCGTGTTGGTAGACTGAAAAACATTAAATTTCGCTTAAAATGCAGTTAAAATGATGTCAATTTTTATTTAAGTCGTGAAATGGAAAAATGCATTTATTTTCAAAAAAGTCAGTGTAGAATTAAGGAGAGAACCTAAAATACATTCCTGGAAATATTTGATAAGTTCCAGTGAATAGTTTCTGAGACGAAGGAAAATATTAAATTAAAAATTAACATGGATAGTATAGGATTTCCTGGAGATGATTAATCCGGTCAGGGAATTTAGTAACCATGGCCTATTAGAACATACCATAACAGCATTTGCTTGGAGTTTTTTTTGTCGTATGGCCTCCTGAGAAGCCAAGTGCAGGCCTTTATAGTCGACGCCCATTGATGACCCGCGCGCCGTGATGAGAGGTGGAATGGATGAAGATGAATGAAACTGGGCAAGGATGTGGAAGGAACGGGCCGTGTCCTGTCAGAAATTACAGTCCCAGCATTTGCCTGGTCTTGAAAATGGGGAAACCACAGAAGGAGTGTGACAAACCATGAGAGACACTTTATTTAAGATTGCCAATTTAAGCACTGGGATTCGAATCAGTGATCTATGAACATGGAGTGTATTTTTTTTTAGCCTACTTTCGATTTTTGCAAAAAATGAAAGTAGACTTATGAGATCAACACAGGGCGAAAAAAGTGTGTCTGTCTGTGTGTGTGTATGTGTGTGTGTGAGTCTCTGTGTGTGTGTGTGTATGTGTGTGTGTGAGTCTGTGTGTGTGTGTGTGTGTGTGTGTGTCTGTGTGTGTGTGAGTGTGTGTACTCTGAATGTCTGTCCCCCCTATCAATTCGAACACGGTGAATGCAAATTGAACGAAATTTGGTACAAAGGTAGCACTAGCAAAGGACACCTCAGTGTCATGTTTTATATCGCCGCCATCTTTACTAAAACTGAATGGCGGCCACTCAAACGTTCAAAACGTAAAATCAAATAACGACTAACCAAATCATCCGATCTCTACCAAATTTGGTAACAACATACCTTCGTAAAGGATGCGTCTTGTGACCAAATTACAAGGTCGTCCGCCATACCATTTCAGGATGGCGGCCGTGCGAATTATGCAAACTTTATAATCCATATCATGGGACCCACCAGTTCCGATTATCGAGCCGAGAATCGTTTTAACTGTTCTAAAGGAAGAGGCACGTTCGAAATTAAAAGTTTATTTTGTAATACTATAGTGCAGACGTGATTTTAAAAAGCTGAACTGATTCAGTAATAAGACAAGATGGCAGCGGATATCTTGTGCCGGACTTATATTTCACTAATTTGAGTATTGCATGCAATATAGCGTACTGATAAAAAATAAATAAACTTTGTATGAAATGCTTTATATATAAATAATATACTCCAGTGATGAAATCGTTTAGTATAAATCATTATTTGCTAACAAGTTCTATGTAAGTCATTTTAAATAGAACGATATTCGTTGACACAATTAGCTCAGTGGTAGAGCGTTAGCCTATCGCTCAAATGCCTATGGTTCAAACCCGATCAGAGCTAAGTTTTTTGTTTGAAATGTTATATGTTTATTGTTTTGTAATGACTCAGATGTTTTAAAATTAAGCGTTATATTGTGCACATTATGGTGTAAAATATATATTTAATTAAAACATAATTCGCCAGCAGATTTACTCGGGACATCTAGCTGCCAAAAAGGTAACTTCCAGATTTTATTGAAAAGTTTCTTCTTCTGGCCGCTAGAATGCACTCGCTCTGTTAGGATTATATTGTTCGATATTTCACAAATAGATGTCACGACTAGTCTACGTGGGGATCCATTGATTACTATACCATTATCATTCTATGCGCATCGAATTTGAAGAATGATAAGATGATACTACGATACATTTTAACTTTTTATTTTAAAGGGTTTGTAACAGCCTATTTTGCGTTACTTGAAAATGTTATTAAGCGTTATATTGTGCACATTAATATATTTAATTAAAACATAATTCGCCAGCAGATTTACTCGAGACATCTAGCTGCCAAAAAGGTAACTTCCAGATTTTATTGAAAAGTTTCTTCTTCTGGCCGCTAGAATGCACTCGCTCTGTTAGGATTATATTATCGAAAATATCCACATAGTTTGTATACACACGTCTCTGTAGGGTCATGGAAAGATTTGTTAATTCAATTAGGGTTGTGAAAGCCATGCACAACCAGACGTGTAAAGACATGCCTCAACTCAAAGTTGGATGTTGCCCACGGCAGGTCGTAATAATAATAATAATAACAATGTTATTGGTTTTACATCCCTTTTAACTACTGCTGATTTTAGAGACACCGGGGTGCCGGAATTTTGGCCCGAAGGGGATCTTTAACGTGCCAGTAAATGTACTGACACGGCTCCCTCGCATTTGTGCACCCTCAAATGCCAGCTGACTGCGCCAGGATACGAACCTGCAACCTAGGGCCCAGCAAGCGAGAACGTTACCGCTGAGCCACGCCGCCAGTCCGGTCGATTATGTCTCTAGATCCATAACATTCTTGATATACTTCTTATCTTTCTTTCTTCAATGATGGTAGCAGTTTTTATCTAGGTTGTGGCGTTTGGTAGAGGTAAATCGTTTCTAAGGTCTTCAACAAAGAATAGTTCTATTATACTCTTTGATAATAACAACGAGTTATAACTATACTCATACATTTAGGAGAAAGTAGGCTATATGTTCTTTACTGAACATCTTGTTTAGTTTTTATTTTATGTCTTCGGTAGTGGGGATGTTAGGCCTCATGAGCCTGCCTTACACTTACGACCACCTCATGCTGCACCAGCTAGCATGCTTGACTGAATTTTGGTCTGAGGACAGAAACGGGGCACACTCAGCCTCGTAAAGGCTAAACTGAGAAGAGGTGGGTTCGATTTCCACCTCAGCCATCATGGAAGTGGATTCCCACTTCTACTCCAGGAAAATGTCGGGATGGTTCCTAACATAAGGCCACAACCATCTCCTTCCCAATCCTCACCTGAATAATAGACTAATAATAATAATAATAATAATAATAATAATAATAATAATAATAATAAAAATAATAATAATAATAATAATAATAATAATCACTATGTAGCACTCGCTGGCTAAAGCACAGCGCTTGGTCATGGGGCCAAGTTCTCTGCTGACTCGGTAGACGCGTGGGTTCGAGCCCCACCGTCGGCCATCCTTGAAATGGTTTTCCATGGTTTCCCCATTTTCAACACCAGGCAAATGCTGGGACGGTACCTTCTGAGAGGCCACGGCCGCTTCCTTCCACATTTTTGTCCAGTTTCATTCATCTTCATCCATTCCATCTCTCATCCCGACGCGCAGGTCGCCCACGGGCGTCGACTAGAAAGACCTGCACTCGGCCTCTCAGGAGGCCACACGACAAAGAAGAAGAAGAAGACTATGTAGCTCTCTACTAAGCTGGAAGCTTCTGAGACAAGAGTAGTAAGATTATTTTATTTATCGTATGGCTTTTAGTGCCGGGAGTGTCCGAGACATTTTCGGCTCGCCAGAGGCTGTAGCTGCTTCAGGCGGACACCCATGGGATTAGCTACAAGTTCCGTTCAATTTCAAGTAGTTCCAAATTTCGCTACCAGATGTCACTGATACCTAGTGGTGAAAGTTGGACCTTAGATAGAGCGTTTCAACGTAATCTAACCTAGAAATTTAGATTCACACAAGTTTAGTCTGTGGTAGGATCTTTTACATGCCATAAATCTATGACATGGGACCGCCGGCTTTACTTCTCGTCCGAAGAAAGGCATACTGAAGGATTTTAACGCTCTTAAAAAATCCGATGATTCAGCATGCTACCAGCTACGCCACCGAAGCCGCTCACAGTAGTAAGTGAGAATAGCTATGAGAAAAAACACCATCAAACTATCGCATTCGAGTTGATTAGGAAATAACGGGAAAATATGTCAAGGGTGATTGCTGATGATGTATCCTTGTTGGTAACACAGTAACTTACGTTGGGGTTCAAACCTCGGGTGATCTCATCTCGCAGGGAGCGGAGAGCGAGGTATTGACAGTAGATATATCGAGAATGTTGCTGTATGTGACACACGCCAAGAGATGTGCTCTGGCGGTGACGCTTAGTTTAACACAGGAAATTCTCAGCATCAATCTAGGGAGAGCAGTACGGCTGCAACCTGTTTCTAGTATCTCTATCTAAAGGAAAAAATCCAAGTTGCTCACAACTTAGTGGCAGAATATTGGCTTACCCACTCGTGGCATAGTGACTAGCATTCTTGGTTGGCACCGTGGAGGTCCGGGTTCCATTCCCGACATTGCCAACGAATTTAATTCTGGTTTGAGTGCCAGAATATGGTTTGTGAAGCAAAACTGAGAAGAGGTGCGTTAGATTACTATCTTGACCATCGTCGAAGTGGTATTCCGGAATTTTTTCACTTCACCACTAGACGAATGCTGAGATAGTAGCAAAAATAAGATCCTCGCCTCCTCTTATCAAAATATTAGCCCCAATTATAAATATACACACCTAAGTACACGGGTCTACATGATCACAATATCGCAAATCCCTTAAGGGACTCCATAATTGTCCTATACTGCCCATGCTAATTTCCAACTTCAATTTCCAAACGATGTAGAGCTGCAGCAAATCATTCAAAGGACTGACGACTCAAACAACAACAACAACAACAACAATGCATCTGCTCATGTCTTTTGTATTGTATGTCTGCTCCTTATTAATCCCGTATTCCAACGAGGTCGGGGATGAGATGCGATGAAAATCTTTGTGGTTGATGGTTTTTACGGCCAGATGCCCTTCCAGATGCAAACCTCATGAGAAGAGTTATTGAGAGATGTTAGTTAGTTATTGAGATTTGAGGGGGTGGAACGACGAGGTCATCTGCCCCTTATTGTGAGATGGAATGAATGGTGGTGGTGAATGAAACTTGGCAAGGATGTGGAAGGAAGCGGCTGTGGTCTGTCAGAAGGCATCGTCCCAGCATTTGCCTGAAGTCGATAATTGGGAAACCACGGAAGGACGGCTGGAGGTGGGGCTCGAACCCACGTTTAACTAGTTCGCAGGGAGCTTGGCCCCATGGCCTAGCGCTGCACATTAGCTACCGCTGTCGGTTTAATGTCTTTTGTAATGAAACGAGATAATAATATATAGTTTCCTGAGACTAACTTAGTAGTAATATGCCTCACACTTCCCAGAACAAGATTTACGATATTTGACTTTAGCAAGGTCGCCTCCGTAGCGTATCGGTCAGCATGGTTAGCTGCCGCCCCGGAGGTCCTGGGTTCGATTCCCGGCTCTGCCTCGAAATTTGAAAAGTGGTATGAGGACTGGAACGGGGTCTACTCAGACTCGGGTGGCCCAAATGAGTAGAGGGGGTTCGATTCCCACCTCAGCCATCCTCGAAGTGGTTTTCCGTGGCTTCCCACTTCGTCTTCGGGCAAATGCCGGATTGGTTCCTACTGTAATGCCACGGTCGCCTCCTTCCCACTTCCTTGCCTAACCGTCCCACTCTTCCCATCCCTTCATCAGGCCCCCTGTTCACTTTGCAGGTGTGGCCGCCTGGGCGTAGTGCTGGTCACACACCCCAGTTGTATCCCTGACTCAGAGTCTCAAGCTCCAGGACACTGCCCTCAGTGGCGGTAGAGGTGGAATCCCTCGCTTAGTCCGTGGGAAAAGCCAACCCTGGAGGGTAAAACGATAGCGAAAAAGCGAAACGATAGCGACTTTAGCTATAGGAATTTCATGAATATTACGAAATCGTTAGTCCTGGCCAGTGGCATCCACATTCTTGTGAGAAACAGAGCATGTGTCAAAGAACTTTTAATGTGCGTTGGAACTGTGAAGGGATTGTTCGTTAAAACAACAAGACGTTCCGTGAAAAACTTTAGAGCCTACTTTTCTTAAAATTTAAGATTCATGCCAATGATTAATCTGTATGGGTCTATCTAGAATAATGACGAAATTAAGTTGGTAATATCGAAATTTCTAATTGGTTCGAAATACTGTATACCTGGCATAATGTAGCCTAATAGAGAACTACAGTTGGCAGCCCTGGTGACTGAATATATTCTTAGTTCCATTTCTTAAGGTACAGAATACAAAATTTGGATGAAGTCCAATTGATAGCATGGACGTTACATGCAGTTAAACATTGGATCTAACAGCGCGCGTAAAATCATGTTGGCAACAATGACATACATGTTGTGGTGTTTGAAGCCATATTTTCAGTGTTGCCTTAGTAAACAAGTGTTTAGTGCTTTTCAGTCGGTCAACACGAATGTACCCAAAGGAGATGGGTTATGCCCTAATCCTGAAATAAATTACATGAGATATATTAGTCGGTCAACACGAATGTACCCAAAGGAGATGGGTTATGCCCTAATCCTGAAATAAATTACATGAGATTAAGTGTTGACCGACTGAAAAGCACTAAACACTTGTTAATGACATACATGTATTGGTCATAAATAATCTGAAATAATATGATCTATTGTTGTGTCAATTTTGAATGAATTCCATTAGTTAGTATAGAAGTTACATGCATTTTAAAATTGGACCTATCAGCAGGCTTAGATTCAAGTTGTCAGTACTGACGTATATTAAGTACTCCAAATTAATTTAGAATTCCAGGTACTGTACGTATGCAAAGTTTAGAGCTATTGGCTTGCATACTTTCTGATATATTGATATTAGGGTAACAAAAATAGAGACAGATTTATTAACAGTTGGCAGCCCTGGTTACTCTTAAGATTCGACATAGTCATATCTGATATGGTACACATAGCACACATGAAATTTGGTTGAAATCCAAATGATAGTATATAAGTTACATGTATTTAAAATTTGGACCTATCAGAGGCTTATAATCATTTTGGCAACACTGCCATGTATGGCCTCCTGGAAATTAAACTGCAATATAATTATCTATATGTGTGCCAATTTTGAAATAGCTCCCATTCATACCTTCCAGGATATCCAACATAGAGCTCAAATTTCAATTGCGATTTTTCAGCAGTTGGTAGCACTGACATCATTTTTAAATATGGCCGTGAGATATTCAGGTATAGATCTTTACTCCTACCAAATTTTGTTTCGATTGCTACAGCCGTTTAGGAGTTGATAGGGACACACACACACACAGCCAGACAGACAGAAGGACAGACAGACAGACAGACACACATTTGCCCGATCTCATGAGTCTACTTTTTCCTCATTTTTGCAAAATGTGAAAAGTAGACTAATCATAGGCTGTTATAACACCCAGAGTTCAGTATGGTTCAAAATCCTCACTATTTTAAATTAACCATTGTGGCTAAATTTATATATTGTAACGTGTTCAGGAATCTTGATTGGGACTATTTACGTGTGAACTGGTGCAATTCCGATGAGCTGGTGGAAGAAGTCGTGATTGTAGCATTCCTGAGAAACTTCATAGATGTACTTGTACTGGTAACTTATTATCTGCTCCCTGATTCTGCTAGAATTAAGTTAGAACTTGGAGGCTATCGACGTGAGATGGATTGGACAGTGTGAAAGATGACATGAACGGGATCAATGTAGAGATGTTAACTCAGTCTGCCACGATTGATAAAGTATCATAAAGGATGCGCAACAGACTATATAGGTAGCACAAAGATGGTGGCTATGACTGAGGAATCTGTTGTAGTGGTGATACGCTGAACTAAGGAAGCAAAAAGATGGCGGCTGTAACTTTGGAACTTTTGTAGTGGTGGTATGGTGAACTAATGGAATAAGATCGTCAATCAAAGAGAGCCTATTCCATTTTTTTATTCGGAATACAAGACATAAAACAATGGGAAATAAACGACAAGCTTTCTGAGTTGAGTTGGATAAATAAAAATATAATCTATTGAAAAAGGTAAGCAAGGGCTTATTGCATACATTCCTCCCAGAATGATAAATCTCTTGACCAATGTCCAAGATGCTCTGAAACACAGTCAAAATATGAACAGTTTCTTATAGAAACAATTCCACCATTGGGAGATACTGGATCGCGCGAGCTACAGTAACGAAACCCGGGTGAAATTACCTTCAAAAAGTAATAATTGTATGTTTTATCAATGAATATACTGTGAATTTTGTTTTACTTCATTCTTTTATGTACGTAGAGTGCTTCTTATTTTCAGTTTCTATGATGATGATGATAATTGTTGTTTTAAGGGGCCTAACATCGAGGTTATCGGCCCCTTCAGTTTCTATGATCTTCCTTTCATGTTGTATATTACATTATATTTATCTTGCCTCTCATCTAATGTATCCTGGTTGCTGGTTGTGACCCCCAGCGGCTCGAGAGAGATCTGCTCTACCATATTCTATGTTTATTGTTTCCAAGCCATTAGCTTGTGAACTGGCACCTACCCTTATATTATAGGCATTGTTATTATTATTAAAGAGTATTATTTTATTGCAAAAAATTGGTTTAGAGCAGAACCAAAACTATTACATTATAAACGTCTGTGTTCGTAGTGTTCATATATATCAGAATTAGTTAATAGGACTCATGTTGAAACTAATAGTCACTCACATATTTTTGTAGTAATGAAACATTTATATAAAGTGAAGTCTTGCTCAAAAAATGCCAGTGAGTGCAGAAAGGTATTAAGTCCGTTTTTTCAAAACGTTATTTTTCAAATATTATAAAACGATGGTTGAGGAATATCAGAGAAGAAGATACACCACAGAGAGATGATTTTAGGCAAGAAAAAGTGCTATAAATGGAAGGATTCCAAGGTAAGAAGGGAAAGAAAACCACCTTGAAATGGTCTTAGGAAAGGAAGAGGAAACATAGAAATATGATGAAGAAATGCTGAAGGAAGAAGAAGAAACAGCTGTACTTGTACCAAGGATGTTGTTGACTACCTATTCCACAGTAATGTGAAGATCTGATTGGTTAACCTACAGTCATCCTTCCTATACAAATGTCCAAACAAGTAGTTCCGTGAAGAACTATACAGCCTATTTTCATATATCCTACTTATGTTAATTGCCTCTATCAACATACAAAATTTCAGTTTGATTGCTGTAATAGATTCGTAGGTATTGAGTACCGACTAAATATTTCGGGTGGTCGCTATGTTGGATTTTATATATGTAGGTCCTAGAGTTATGCACTGTTACATGAAGATTATTGTGTACATGTAGCATTCAAACTTCAATCGCATGATTAGGACACAAGAAGTAACAAGGAGATTTTAAAAATTCGTACAGCTGCCATCTTGTGGTTATGGAAAGAATTGAAATAAATTAGATGCCAGTGGATTAACATTCGTATAAGGATTTACTGCACCAAGTTTCACTAAGCTCGGATGGTTAAATTGCGAGAAACATCCATGTGAATATTTATACTTCGCGTCGCCGCCATGTTGGATGTGTGATCTCCAGGTTATTTTAAGTCCTATAGGTAAACTTATGTTCATTGCCCCTATGAACATAAAAAATCCGTTTGATTGCTATAATAGATTCGTAGAAATTCAGTATCGTCTAAATATTTCGGATGGTCGCCATGTTGGATAGTTAAATGTATAGGCCATAGAGTCATGTACCATTAAAGGAAAATTAATGCGTACGTTCATTATTCAAACTTTCACATCGATCGCATGATTACGACTCAAGTAATAAGAACTTAATTTTAAAATTCGCAAAGCCGCCTTCTTGAGGTTATGTAAACAATTGTACTAATTAGATACTAGTGTATTACAATGTGTATAAACATTTCCTGTACTAGATTTCATTGCGGTTGGAACACTAAATCGCGAGAAAGGTCTATTTAAATTTTCAAATTCGCTTGGCCGCCATGTTCGTTTTGTAGTTAACCGGTTTTTGAAAGTCTTATAGATGAACTTCCAGTAGTGCCCTTTATCTCCGTACTAAATTTCAGGGTGATACCGCGTATAGTTTCAGAGATATAGAATGCCGGTGAAATATTTCGCACACCCGCCATCTTGTGGTTATGTAAACAATTGAACCAAGTTAGATGTCGATGCATTACAATGTGTATAAACATATACTGTACCAATTTTTATTGCGTTTGGTTGGTTAAATCACGAGAAACGTCTATTTAAAAGTCGCAAATTCGCGTGGCCGCCTTGTTGGTTTTTCAAAAGTCACATAGGTGAACTTCTAGTAGTTCCCTTTATCACCGTAAAATATTCCAGCGTGATATGGGGAATAGTTTCGGAGATATTGAATGCTGGTGAAATATTTCGCAAAGCCGCCATGTTGGATTGGTGAGACGTAACAAAATTTGAAGGGCACGGTCGGGGTCGTTCGGAATAGTGCTATGAACTTACCGAGTTTCATTGAAATCGCTCCAACCGTTTAGATGTTATTAGGGACACACACACACACACACGGACAGAAGGTGATCTCATAAGCCTATTTTTTCAAAATTGAAAATAGGCTAAAAATAGCAATCTACTCTTCCGTATTTTAAGCCTACTTTTCACATTTTGCAAAAATGGGGAAAAAGTAGACTTATGAGATCGATCCGGAAAAATGTGTGTCTGTCTGTCCTTCTGTCTGTCTGTCTGTCCTTCTGTCTGTCTGGCTGTGTGTGTGTCCCCCCTATCAACTCCTAAACGGCTGCAGCAATCAAAACCAAATTTAGTATGAGTAAAGATGTGCACCGGAATATCTCACGTCCATATTTGAAAATGATGTCAGTGCTACCAACTGCTGAAAAAACGCACTAGAAATTTGAGCTCCATGTTGGATATCTTGGAAGGTATGCATGAGAGCTATTTCAAAATTGGCACACATGTAGATAAGACTATTTCAGTTTAATTTCCAGGAGGCCAACCATGACAGTGTTGCCAAAATCATTTTAAGCCTTCTGATAGGTCCAATGTTTAAATGAATATAACTTCTACACTATCAATTGGATTTTAACCAAATTTTGTATGTAATATCTATACATAAACAGATATGACTGAGCGTATTCTTAAGAGCCACCAGTGCTGCCAACTGTTAATAATTGCTCTCTCTATTTATTTATTTTTATCCAAATACCAATATATCAGAAAGTAAGCAAGCCAACAGCTTTAAACTATGCACACGTATATTCTGACATTTTAGATTAATTTGGAGTAACTTATATTCGTCAGTTCTACCAACATGATTATAAGCCTGCTGATAGTACCAATTTTTAGCCTACTTTCGATTTTTGCAAAAAATGAAAGTAGACTTATGAGATCACTACAGGGCGAAAAAAAGTGTGTCTGTCTGTGTGTGTGTATGTGTGTGAGTCTTTGTGTGTGTGTGTGTGTGCGTGTGTGTGTGTGAGAGTGTGTGGACTCTGAATGTCTGTCCCCCCCCCCCCCTATCAATTCGAACACGGTGAGCGCAAATTGAACAAAATTTGGTACAAAGGTAGCACTAGCAAAGGACACCTCAGTGTCATGTTTTATATCGCCGCCATCTTGACGGAAACGTGATGGCGGCCACACAAATGTTCAAAGCTTAAATCAAATTACGACTAACCTAATCATCCGATCTCTACCAAATTTTTCAACAACATACCTTTTTGGGGGGAGCATCCTTTGACCAAACTAATAGGTCATCAGCCTAATAGTTTGCGGATGGCGGCCATCTTTGTGTGAAAATAGTTTGCCCCTATTAATTCGAACACGGTGAAACCGAATGGAACGAAATTTGGTACAGAGGTAGTACTAGCAAAGGACACCCCAGTGTCATGTTTTATATCGCCGCCATCTTGACGGAAACGTAATGGCGGCCACACAAATGTTCAAAGCTTAAATCAAATTACGACTAACCTAATCATCCGATCTCTACCAAATTTTGCAACAACATACCTTTATGGAGGGAGCATCCTTTGACAAATCTAATAGGTTATTAGCCTAATAGTTTGCGGATGGCGGCCATCTTTGAGTCAAAATCGATTACCCCTATTAATTCGAACACGGTGAAACCGAATGGAATGAAATTTGGTGCAGAGGTAGCACTAGCAAAGGGCACCCCAGTGTCATGTTTTATATTGCCACCATCTTGACGGAAACGTAATGGCGGCCACCCAAATGTTCAAAGCTTAAATCAAATTACGCTAACCTAATCATCCGATCTCTACCAAATTTTGCAACAACATGTCTTTATGGAGGGAGCATCCTTTGACAAATCTAATAGGTCATTAGCCTAACAGTTTGCGGATGGCGGCCATCTTTGTGTCAAAATCGATTACCCCTATTAATTCGAACACGGTGAAAGCGAATGGAATGAAATTTGGTACAGAGGTAGCACTAGCAAAGGGCACCTCAGTTTCAAGTTTTATATCGCCGCCATCTTGACGGAAACGTAATGGCGGCCACACAAATATTCAAAGCTTAAATCAAATTACGATTAACCTAATCATCCGATCTCTACCAAATTTTGCATCAAAATACCATTATGGAGGGAGCATCCTTTGACCAAACTAATAGGTCATTAGCCTAATATTTTGCGGATCGCGGCCATCTTTGTGTGAAAATCGATTCCCCCTATTAATTCGAAAACGGTGAAACCGAATGGAACGAAATTTGGTACAGAGGTAGTACTAGCAAAGGGCACCTCAGTGTCATGTTTTATATCACCGCCATCTTGACGGAAACGTAATCGCGGCAACCCAAATGTTAAAGGCTAAAATGTAATTACGACCACCCTAATAATCTAATCTCTACCAAATTTTGCAACAATAAATCGTTACGTGGGAAGCATATTCTGACCAAACTGCTATATCATCAGCCCAATAGTTTGCAGATGGTGGCCAAGTATGTGTGCAAATCGATTCCCCCTATCAATTCAAACACGGTGAAACCGAATTGAACGAAATTTGGTACAGAGGTAGCACTAGCAAAAGTCACCTCAGTGTCATGTTTTATATCGCCGCCATCTTGACGGAAACGGAATGACGGCCACCCAAATGTTAAAAGCTTAAATCAAATTTCGACCATCCTAATAATTTGATCTCTACCGGATTTTGCAACAACATGCCTTTTTGTAGAAAGCATCTTATGACTGACTACAAGGTCATCAGCCCAATAGTTTGCAAATAGCGGCCATGTATGTGTGCAAATCCATTCCCTATATCAATTCAAACACGGTGAAACCGAATTGAATGATTTTTTTTACAGAGGTAGCACTAGCAAAGGGCACCTCATATTCATGTTTAATATCCCTATAGCACGTTGTATTTCAACAAGCTACTACAACCAACATTCAATTATACTCCTTGAAATGGACAAAGAGTTATAACAATACCCATGCATTTAGGAGAAAGTAGGCTATATGTTCTTTACTGAACATCTTGTTAAATACATGTAACTTCTATACTATCAGTTGGATTTCAACCAAATTTCGTATGTGGTATGTGTACCATAACAGATATGACTATAAGTATTGTTAAGAGCAATCAGGGCTGCCAACTGTTAATAAATGCTGTCTATATTGTTTTTAACCTAATATCAATATATCAGAACGTATGCAAGCCAACAACTCTGTACTTTCCACACGTGTAGCACCTGACATTCTAGATTAATTTGGAGTAATTAATACAAGGCAGTGCTGCCAACATGATTCTATGCCTTCTGATGTGTCCAATTTTATAATACATGTAACTTCTATACTAACAAATGGATTTCATCCAAAATTGGCACAACAAGATATCATAATATTTCAGATTATTTCTGACCAGCACACGCATGACATTGTTGGCAACATGCTTTTACGCGTGCTGATAGATCCAGTGTCTAACTGCATGTAACGTCCATTGGACCAAATTTTGTATTCTGTACCTTAAGAGATGGAACTAAAAATATATTCAGTCACCAGGGCAGCCAACTGTAGTGCTCTATTAGGCTGCATTATACCAGGTATATTTTGAACTAATTAGATATTTCGATATTACCAACTTAATTTCGTCATTATTCTAGATAGGTTCATATACTGTAGAATAATCATTGGCATGAAAAGTAGGCTGTATAGTTCTTCACGGAACTTCTTGTTTCTGATATGTTTTCTATTATCCAAAATATTTCATCATTAATTCTTAATTTCCAGAATTCTGTAGTTTTTAATCGACTGAGTATTTTGCGTATAATTCGTCTTTCTACTACTGGTACTTCTAATTTATCCAATTTGTAGTTCAGTACGAGACATTGGCTCGCATTCCGGTTTGGCTACAGTGTTTTCTTTTTAATATTATTATTTATGATTATTATTGTTATTCTTTTCTCTCCCTGGAGCAGCTCAAAAATTCTCCCGTGGTCAGTGCGTTTTTGTGAATCAATATCGCAAAACTAGAACAAGAAAAGAAACGTATGAAACTTGAATGCAGTTTTCATGGAGTGTCTGTTGATCGAACAATGATAGAACTATCAGCACACAGTGAGCGGAGCAAGTTATTGTAGTGTCGAATGGGAAGTGATGGAACGATAACAAAGTTGAGGAATTTTTAGATGTAATAAGAAAAACTCTCAAACTTACGCAAGGCAGAAAATTGTACTTTCTCTATTAAAAGTTATAATGAAACCTCTGGTATGAACCATAGAACACAATATGATTGAGTTCTAGGTTGCAATTTCCTCTTCACTTTGCTGCTATTATCGATCAGTGACAAAAGTTCAATATATTTGCACGAGCGTGGGCATATGTGTTGGTTTTCTATTGTGGGCAATATATTTTCACAGCAATCCCATGAGACCTATTTGCCGCTTCACACATTTTAGTTATTGGTTAAAGGCGAGCGCTCTCACTGATACAGCCCTAGGGAAGTGTGTGGCAGGAAGTACAGAAAGAGGAAATAGGAGCAGCACCGAGTGCGTGAAACTTTATAGGGTGTTTTGGTGCCAACCGCTAGTTTGCCTTGTAGTAGTACCTGCTGACAACGTTAAAAACGCTAGCAGTCATCGCGTACGACGTTGTAGTTGTGTTGTACTTCTATAGATGGCAGAAAAATCGGAAAATGGGTGAGTATTCTTGTTAATGTTGTATATTTAATTAATATTTGAATATATATCAATAGTAAATACATATTGCAGTGCTTAGAAAAGAATACAATCGGTTTCGAACAATATTATACGAAGACATTGAATTATATTCAATCATACATCGATTTTAGTCGATACACTGCGCTCGAAAACGATATCAGATACTATCGATATCATTCAAAATAATTCATTTTTAATATTGTAGTATAGTAGCCTACTCTTTCTACAGAGAGGTTAGTTTGGATGTATCGGAGACCCTCGCTAGCCCGCTCGCCCCTGGCGCGAGCCTGTCTCCCACCAGGCACTTTGCCGTTATGCGGGGCCTCCGCGGCATCGAGTCATTGAGTATAGGAATTTGTACTTACCTAGTTCACAGCTGGTGCTGAAAATGTTCGCCATTCACTGCTACACATCGCTGGCACCTTTTTATGAAACTGAAGTTCCTCAGCACCGATTGACTGTATTTCAGCTGTAATATAGTCTTTAAGCTCATTTATAGTGGAGGGTTTCTCGCTTACACTCTATTTTTAAGCGTCCCCCACAAATAAAAGTCACATGGTGATAAGTCTGGGCTTCGCGGGGGCCACACGTTCCGACTTATAATCCTAGTACCAAAAATGCGACGCAATTCTGTCATGGATGCTTCGTCAGTGTGAGCAGTGGCAGAATCTTGTTGAAAATAAGTTGGCAATCGCTCTCCGTAAGTCAGTTCGTCAAAAATTTGGTCAAGGATCACATTGAAGTACAAATTTAAGTACAAATTCCTATACCCAATGACTCAATGCCGCGCGAGCGCCGCATAACGGCAAAGTGCCTGGCGGGAGACAGGCTCGCGCCAGGGGCGAGCGGCCTAGCGGGGGTCTCCGATACATCCAAACTAACCTCACTGTATTTGTTCATATCTGTGGGGTAGGCCTATGATGTGCTTTGTGGAAACATGGGCTGATAACCTTGAAACATCCACAACTATTCTGATAGAGCCTATGTTTTCTTCTCTGCCTGATATCACAGGGGGAAGGAATCGCCTATTATTAGACCATTTATTAAATATAACTATTATAAGGCAGGGGAAAGAAAGAAAGGAAAGAATATAAAGTAGCGGGGGGGGGGGATAGAATAGGGGAAAGGGTCGAGTAGGCACGGTACGGGAGGGGAGAGGGGCCAGTAGGCCAGGTCGGGGACGGATCACGCTCGAAAGTGCATCGTCGCGCCATCTCATATTGTCAGTTGGAACTACTTCCGCCGAGCAATAGGTTGGTGTCAAAATTTTGCATTATGATGCAGCTCTAGCCATACATCCTCCTTGAGCAGCACTCCAAGCGTAGGTCGTGAGCACCTTCAGAGAAAGATATTCAATGCAAGAGAAATCAAAAGAGCCAAAAATAGATTACTTTCTTCTTTCTCCATTTGGAAGTGCCAAAATATAGTTTATTATTATTACCAGAATATCGCACGAATGTGCATAACTTAGATTTACACTAGTTTAGTCCTTGCCCTAATCACACATTTTATTTTTAATATATTTTTTTTTTTTTTTTGGCGTGATGCTTTTAGTGCAGGGAGTGTCCGAGGACATGTTCGGCTTGCCAGTTTGTATCTGATTCTAGGCGGACACCCATGGGGTGATCTACAAGTACCGTCACGTGTGGAGTGTTGTCTGGGGAGGAAAGTTTGAATGTAAGGACGAGGAATTGGAAGGCAGCGGTTGTGGCCTATAGTTAGGGACCAACCCCAGCATTTGCCTGGAAGGAAGATGGGAAACCACATAAGACCATTTTCAAGGTTGCCGGTGGGGGGATTCGAACGTCCTCGCCTCCCGGATGTGAGCGACTGCCTGCAGCCACGCAGTAACAACCACGGCTAACTCACCCGGTATCACAGTGAATTCTGTTTTATTTTTATTTTTATGAATACATCGTATGATGTGATAAATGTCTCAAAACGAGCACACGCAGAGTTCATTGAGGCGTCGTTGGGCATGTTTTTACATATTTTATGGTGGTACCCGTGCTCTGCTTACTTTATCACCACATGTCTTAGTTTCTAATTGGCGTTGGTCCAGTTCCGGTTGATCATGGCATCCGTGCTTTAAAATTCCAGCGGGATGTCTTCTCTCTTCTCTTTTCTCTGCTAGGTGCGGTTTAGCGGCTTCGGTGGCGTAATTAGTAGCATACTGAACTGCTGTGCCCAAGATAGCGGGTTCAAACCCGGCCGAAGTCGTCGGATTTTTAGGGGCGTTAAAAATCCTTCAGTATGCCTTCCTTAGGAGGAGAAGTAAAGCCGGCGGTCCCATGTCATAGATTTATGGCATGTAAAAGATCCTTCCACAGACTAAACTTGTGTAAAGCAAAATTGTTAGGTTAGATTTCGTCGGAACGCTCTATCAATGTTCCAACGTTCACCACTAGGTATCATTGATATCTGGTAGCGAAAGTTGGAACTACTTGAAATTGAACGGAACTTGTAGCTCATTCTAAGGGTGTCCGCTGGAAGTAGCTACAGACTCTGGCGAGCCGAATATGTCCCCAGACACTCCCGGCACTAAAAGCCATACGATAAGTAAATAAATAAATAAATAAATAAATAAATGAGCAATTTTAATTTTTTTAAGGATGGAAGCTGTAATTTTGTCCTTATTTATTACAAATTACATTAACTCTCTGGGCTCGCCAGTAGTCGTGTGGATCACATTCGTAGGTCAATTCTTAATGGAAAATTTCATTAGCTATGTTTTTGTTTTATAATTTTGATTTTTGATATTATATAAATGTATGGTGCGAAATAAGTATAGATAATTTAATGATACTGGTTTTGCGTCCATTTTAACTAGACTACTGCGGCTTTTAGAGACACCGCGCCGGGATCCCCGAATTTTGCCCCGAAGGGGATCTTTATCATGGCAGTAAATCTACTGACAAGCCTTCCTCGCATTTGAGCACTCTCAAATACCAACTGACTGTGCTAGGATTTGATCCTGCAACCTTGGGAATAGCAGGAAAGAACGTTACAGCTGCACCACGCAGCCAGCTAAATAAGTATAGACTACTAATCACGGACAATAATGCAGGAAACACCACAGCAGAGCATGAAAAATGTTTAATTTTAACTTTTAAAAGAAATTCGGATTTATTTTCCTGTATTGAGTAAAAACAAGAAATATTTGCGAACAGATGAGTAGTTTCTAATTAATAATATATTCAGTTTCCCAATTGTATACAATGCTATAGCAACACAAGCAAACCAACGCAGTTCAAGTATAATTCCATAAATAGTTGCGTGGAGTACAGTTGTAATCCAAGTTAACTCTTTGGAATGGAACCGGCGCGCTAGTTGTCATTGGTGTAATATTTCACGGTGAATAGTGAGAAGATCTTCTAGGAATGGTACTGAACAGTACGTACAATAATCTAGTGAATTTTGTTCTCAGATATAAAACAAGTGAACCGGGATTAATAATAATAATCCACGTGACCAACGAAAGGTTAACAACTAAAATTGCATAAAAAAATATAGGGTGGGTATTACTAGACAATCAGGAACATAATATACAAAGCGATAATTGGTATGAAAAGCATTGCAAAAGTTGCGCGATTAAAGAGAGAAAATTGGAGGCAATAAACCTTGTATAAGGCAACACCGCATGCAAACCTGGAAACTGGAAGGCAAAACGTGACAAGCTAGTTTTTATCATTTTAAATGATCTTGTCGACTTCGTCGTTACGCTGGGGTCTGGCGTTACGTTACGGTGACGGGACGAAATGTACCCAGATGCACTGAGGTGTGTGACGTCATAGTACCGCTCGGTGTATGTGTTCCCCGACAATCTCTACTTCGTTAGTATAAGACAAAAATCCCCGATTCTTGGATGTCACGGGTAATCTCGAGAACCACTGGATGGATTTTGATGCGGTTTTCACCATTCTGTAAAGGATATATCGAGGAAAGATTCTGTAGAAATTAATTTATGTATGCTGAAAGGAAGCCAAGCAGTAACGATTTCGGTGGAAAAAGTTGAAAACAAACTTGGCCTCTGTGCACTTCTTAAGCTTACGCTGGGCAACCCGTTAAAAATATCAATATGCTATGAGTGTAAGAATTGGTCAGCATGAATTATTCTACAAATAAGTCCGCGAGAGCATATCTCTATCTTCAATACATCGCCCACTATAAGTGTTTTTAGACAGGATGGAAGGGGCACGTCCCCGCGCGCTCTGGTTTGCACTTGCCGTTCGCGAGAAATTTGAAACAAGGTAAAGTATTATAAAGCAAGATATGTATTATGCAGATAATTTTCTAACATGTCAAGAGTCTTTGGCTTCGAGCAAAGCGAGAAGCCTCCAGCCTTTCTTGCATTTTTCAGCATTTGTAGCATTTAAAATGATATAAAGTCCAGTGTTTCAGTCTGACTGTATTTTTTTTTAGTAATAATCAACAAATTTGAGAAAAGTACATAATTAATATTGTACTTTCAGTCGGTCAACACAAAAATAAGACGCGCAGGTCGCCCACGGGCGTCAACTAGTAAGACCTGCACTCGGCCTCTCCGGAGGCCACACGATCATTATTATTATTATTAACACAAAAATCATTCCAACTATGGAATATGTGAAAAATAATCTGAAATACATTACATGTGATTAAGATTTATGTATACTGTATTGTTCCGGACTATGGAAGAAGAATAAATCTAAGGGAAGACATGTTTCGCTCGTCATGCGAGCATCATCAAATCAAAATTTGCATTACAAATAGCTCTACAAAACACACCAAACTTACAATGACACCTACAGACAGTCTCAACCCTCCAAAAACAAAATACATGAAATCCTGTCACAAAACCTAGTAAGTGTGGTAATTATTACTGATAAATAATAGGAATTATACTCCTTATTTTAGCCTACTTTCGATTTTTGCAGGGCGAAAAATTGTGTGTCTGTGTGTGTGTGAGTCTGTATGTGTGTGTGTGTGAGTGTGTGTACTCTGAAAGTCTGTCCCCCCTATCAATTCGAACACGGTGAAACCGAATTGAACGAAATTTGGTACAGAGGTTACACTAGCAAAGGGCACCTCAGGGTGTTTATTTATAAAGCCGCCATCTTGACGGAAACGGAATGGCCGCCACCCGAATGTTAAAAGCTTAAATCAAATTACGACCTACCTAATTATTTGATCTCTACCAAATTTTGCAACAACATACCTTTTTGTGGGAAGCATCATTTGACTGATCTACAAAGTCATCAGCCTCTTAGTTTGTAGATAGCGGCCATGTATGTGTGCAAATCGATTCATCATATCAATTCAAACACGGTGAAACCGAATTGAATTACATTTTATACAGAGGTAGAACTAGCAAAGAGCACCTCATATTCATGTTTAATATCCCTATAGCACGTTTTATTTCAACAAGCTACTACAACCAACATCAATTATACTCCTTGAAAAGGACAAAGAGTTATAACAATGCATTTAGGAGAAAGTAGGCTATATGTTCTTTACTGAACATCTTGTTAAATCTTCAGGTATGTTTCTTTTTTTGAGAAACGATGGTTGTTGTACATAATGTTCACCAATTTAAATTTAAATAAGATAACACGCAACAGATAATACAGTATGTGACCAGCTATTATCTAGGTGGAGATCAAGTAGGTAGGTCAGGAGATGGTCGACCCCGTGAGAGAGAGAGAGGGAACCCATCCAATCGCGTTTCCATCCATTGACACGTGACACTACAGTCATTCTAGCCAGACGTATTACAGAGAACACCTCCCACAAAGTGATTGCAGTACCTAGGATGTATGGGAGAACCGCTCGCCATATGCAGATCATTTCACTCTTTATTACTTGGCTGGCTGCGTGGCTCAGCTTTAACGTTCTCGTCTGCTGTTTCCAAGATTGCAGAATCGAATCTTGGCGCAGTCAGTTGGTATTTGAGGGTGCGTAAATGCGAGGGAGCCGTGTCAGTAGAATTACTGGCACGTTAAGGATCCTCTTCGAAGCAACATTCCGGCACTCTGGCGTCTAAAACTTAAGTAGTTAAGAGGGACGTATAACCAATAACATTATTATTATTATTATTATTATTATTATTATTATTATTATTAAGAGGGCCGTAAAACAAATAGCACCATTATTAATATCTTGATTTCTTTATTTTGTGCACAACAAAGTGCAAACGCAAAGTATTAGGATTACCCTGATAAGCATGTTTGAATAATGTAACTAACTTACTGTTTATTCACTAATCCACACTCCATTTATTATATTCTTTTTACAACATTCTGCACCGACAGCAGAAGATACGCTCACTAACGCGCAGTGCTAGACTATGGAGCCAAGATATCTGATGACCCGGTAGATGTGGGTTTAAACCTCGGGGTCGGCCGTCCTTGAAATGGATTCCTATGGGTTCCCATTTTCCACTCCAGGCAAATGCAGGGACGGTACCGTGTAATAGGGCAGGACCACTTTCTTCCATCTCCTTTCCGAGTTTCATTTATCTCTTATTAAAGAGCAAGAGAATCCAAACGCAAGAAAAACAGCGAGCCTTTCAGTGCTAAACAAACATTGTATTTCATAGACCAATCGTCGTAATTAATCCTTACAAAAGTTACATTAGTCTAATGATTCCTCTTCCCCCATTTTACATATCCAATAACATCGAATAGAATGAGAAACATAGGGGTTGTTTGATTCATTTGTCTTTGTGAGCATTGCCTGGTTAAATATCCTTCTACAATCCATGTCATGCAATATCAGCAGATTAGAGAACAGTTCTTCCGGATGCCAACCTAATTTGAAATTTATTATATTACAATTGAGTCCAGTTGCAGAACTCCTTTAATCCACTTGTGAATAAGAATCATGTCATAAAATTATTTATGTTCGACCCTGACTATTATGTGTCAGAAAACTGTATCATAAAGAGGCTCATTATAACACTATTTTAGCCTATTTTCAATTATGAAAAAATAGGCTTATGAGATCATCTTTTGTCCGTGTGTGTGTGTGCGTGCGTGCGTGTGTGTGTGTGTGTGTGTGAGGTGTGTGTGTGTGTGTCCCCCTAATAAAATCTAAACGGCTGGAGCGATTTCAATGAAACTCGGTAAGTTCATAGCACTATTCCTGGCGACCTCGACCGTGCCCTTCAAATTTTGTTACGTCTCACCAATCCAACATGGCGGCTGTGCGAAATATTTCACTAGCATTCAATATCTCCGAAACTATTGCCGATATCGCCCTGAAATTGTGTACGGTGATAAAGGGCACTACTGGAAGTTCACCTATGAGACTTTCAAAAACCTGGTGAGTACAAAACCAACATGGCGGTCAAGCAAAGTTGAGACTTTTAAATAGACTTTTCTCGCGATGTAACTATCCAAACCTAATGAAACTTGGTACAGCAAATGTTTATACACATTGTAATGCACTGGAGTCTAATTTAGTTCAATTGTTTACATAACCTCAAAATGACGGCTGTGCGAAATATTTCACTGACATTCTATATCTCCGAAACTATTACAGATATCACCCTGAAATTTTGTACGGTGATAAAAGGTACTGATACCAGTTTACCTATGTATATTTCATAAACCTGTAGAGTACAAAACGAACATGGCGACCAAGCGAATTTGAAATATTTTAATAGACTTTTCTCGTGATTTAACTCTCTGAGCGCAGTGAAATGTGGTACAGTAAATGATTTTGCAGATTGTAAAGCACTGCCATCTAATTTAATTCAATTGTTTACATAACCTCAAGATGGCGGCTGTGCGAAATTTTAAAATTAAGTTTTTATTTCTCGTGTCGTAATCATGCGATCGAAGTGAAAGTTTTAATTATGAACCTAGGCAATAATTGTCCTTGAATGGTAGATAACTCTATGGCCTATATATATAACAATCCTAAATGGCGAGCTTCCGAAATATTTAACGGTTCTCAATATCTATGAATCTTTTACAGCAACCAATCTGTTTTTTTTAATGTTCATAGAGACTATGAACATATGTCCACCTATAGGACTTTCAGTAACCTGGTGAGCACAAATCCAACATGGCGGCGACGCGAAGTATCAATATTTAAATGGACGTTTCTCGCGAATTAACTATCCGAGTGCTTATACAAATGTTGATCCACTGGCATCTAATTTATTTCAATTGTTTGCATAATCACAAGATGGCTGCTGTGCGTAATTTTAAAATCTCGTTTTTACTTCTTGTGTTCTAATCATGCGATTGCAGTTTGAATAACACACGTACACAATAATCTTAATGTAATAGTACAAAATTAAAAATCCAACCTGGCGACCATCTGAAATATTTAGACGGTTCTCAATATCTACGAATCTGTTATAGCAATTAAACTGAAATTTTGTATGTTGATAGAGGCAATTAACATGAGCTGGATATATTAAAATAGGCTGTATAGTTCTTCACGGAACTACTTGTTCATTATGAAACAGTTTCTCCCACCAATCAGAGCTCTAGAAACAGTTGTGTGACCAATTAGATAAGGATACCTTCGCGCATGCGCTCAAAATCCAATATATCTATATAAATTACTGAAAGTGCACTGTCCATATGTTCGCGTAAATAAACTGGAGAATATGAGACAAGAAATAGCACTGTACCTCAAATATCTCCAAATCCAATTTCGACACAGCGCGTGTTTTCAAACGACTTCGGTGACAGTTTTACTGAATACTGGTGCACAATCTGAACATATGGCATTGACGCATACAGAGCGCATGAGTCGGTCGGCCAGAGAGCTTGGAAAACAGAGATATACTACCCAGCGCAGCACTCCATCACAAAATTCTAGTGACTGAACAGATATTTATGAATATTTATGTTAAAACATATAATAAAATTATAATTATCGTCGAACATAAACAGTCGTATGCAACTCGCCTATAATGGTAATTAAGACACTCGTATGGAAATTATAAAACTCGCATACGGTACGTTCGTTTAATAAACATACTCGTGTCTTAATTATAGCCATTATAGGCTCGTTGTGTAATGTACTATTATTTAATTAGTTTATTTTATTTTACTTCATTTTACTTTATATTATTTTTGTTATTTTTAAACTTTATTTTGTTTTTTTCTCCTGATTTTGTATTGTTTTATTTTATTTAGTTTTATTTATTTTAAATTGTTTTATAATTTTTTATTTTTTGTTTTGTTTTGTTTTATTTTGTATTTATTTTGTTTTGTTTATTTTGTTTTATTTTATTTTGTTTTGTTTTATTTTGATTTTGTTTTGTTTATTTTGTTTTAATTCATTTTGTTTTGTTTTATTTTGATTTTCCAGAAAACAAACATAAAACAAAAAAACAAGAAAACACGAAGCAAAAAGCAAAATTCAAAAACAAAAGCAAAAGCAGAAAACGAAAAACAATAATCACAAAGCAAAAAAAAATTCAAAAAAGCAAAAGCACAAAGGAAACACAAAAACACAAAGTAAAAAGAATAAAGTAGAAGGCAACAAACACAAAAGATATGTGAGGCAAAGTCCAGAGAAACGTTTCTCATGAAAATGATTCTTATTCACAAGTGGATTAAACGAGTTTTGCAACTGGACGGCTCAATTGACAGCAGACACCAAGTTGTTCAGTGTTCTATTTTTTTTGTTACTAAGTAAGGGGGAGGAAGGGGGCGATTTCATCACTACAAAAAAAAACTTAATTATAGGATAGTACGAAATACAGTAGGCCTTTGGATGTAGGTTAATTGACTCGTTGCTTGTGCTTAATTAAGGTTCAAGGTACATCTTTGATCATGTAATCAGTTCACTCTTGTGAGTGTGTGGTATTTGGATGATAACTTTTGCAGTTGTAGTGATTTTGTGTAACAGTAATTAATATTAAGACCTAAAGCCTTCAAATGAGGTACTATCCTGGCATTAACTTGTAGTGATTGTAAAGAATACTCGGGGGAACCATATCCTCAATGACCACCACGAAGGCTGGATCTCGAACCTGATATTGCTGAATGCGAGATTTGCGTTGCAGTTTTGTAGCGTGACATCACGCACTTGGCTACGCTTCAAGCTAGATTTCTTGACATGCTGGGATGACTCGTAGCATAAGTCCAAGGTTACCTTCTTCCCAATCCAAGCCTCAATTACTAACACTCAACCTAATACATGTATCACAATAACACAGGTTATCGAACAAATCATGAAACAAGAAGTTCCGTGAAGAACTATACAGCCTACTTTTCATGCCAATGATTATTCTACAGTATATGAACCTATCTAGAATAATGACGAAATTAAGTTGGTAATATCGAAATATCCAATTAGTTCAAAATATACCTGGTATAATGTAGCCTAATAGAGCACTACAGTTGGCAGCCCTGGTGACTGAATATATTCTTAGTTCCATCTCTTAAGGTACAGAATACAAAAATTTGGTTGAAGTCCAATGGACGTTACATGCAGTTAGACACTGGATCTATCAGCACGCGTAAAAGCATGTTGCCAACAATACCATGCGTGTCCTGGTCAGAAATAATCTGAATTATTATGATATCTTGTTGTGCCAAATTTGGATGAAATCCATTTGTTAGTATAGAAGTTGCATGTATTTTAAAATTGGACATATCAGCAGGCATAGAATCATGTTGGCAGCACTGCCTTGTATTAATTACTCCAAATTAATCTAGAATGTCAGGTGCTATACGTGTGCAAAGTATAGAGCTGTTGGCTTGCATACTTTCTGATTTATTGATATTTGTGTAAAAATAATATAGACAGCATTTATTAACAGTTGGCAGCCCTGATTGCTCTTAACAATACTTATAGTCATATCTGTTATGGTACACATAGCACATACGAAATTTGGTTGAAATCCAACTGATAGTATAGAAGTTACATTTATTTAAAAATTGGTACTATCAGCAGGCTTATAATCATGTTGGTAGAACTGACGTATATAAGTTACTCCAAATTAAGCTAAAATGTCAGAATATACGTGTGCATAGTTTAAAGCTGTTGGCTTGCATGCTTTCTGATATATTGGTATTTGGATTTAAAAAAAAGAGCAATTATTAACAGTTGGCAGCCCTGGTGGCTCTTAAGAATACGCTCAGTCATATCTGTTTATGTACAGATATTACATACAAAATTTGGTTGAAATCCAATTGATAGTGTAGAAGTTATATGCATTTAAACATTGAACCTATCAGAAGGCTTAAAATTATTTTGGCAACACTGTCATGGTTGGCCTCCTGGAAATTAAACTGAAATAGTATTATCTACATGTGTGCCAATTTTGGAATAGCTCCCATGCATACCTTGCAAGATATCCAACATGGAGCTCAAATTTCTAGTGCGTTTTTTCAGCAGTTGGTAGCACTGACATCATTTTCAAATATGGACGTGTGGGTAGTTTATTGGCTGAGGAATAACCCACCCACCAAGGGAAGATGATTAAGAGAAGGAAGTAGATTTTGGATTGGAGAAAAAGGATAGAAAAATAGGAGGAGAGTCCCACAAAAGTTATGAATTTGACTTTCAATACATTCAGAGGCAGTTGTAACTGCAAATTAACTCTCTGATAGCTAAAGTAGGTGCGAGCTTGGTCGAAGCTGACGGGAACCGCAGCTAAGACTTGGGCAGTTTGCCAGAGAAAGGCTTTAGTGTATTTCCTCCCAAGCACGAATAAGGCTACTATAGGGAAGGGTGATAGTCTGGCAAGACAAATAGTAAAAGCTTTATTGAGTATGAACGAGGGCATAAACCTAGGAAGAGCTAGGAAAGCCAGGATCTTGCCTAACTGTAGTATCAGAGAAATGATGAATCCAAAAACAAATATTTAATTTATTTAACAATTCAAAGAAGTTTGAGGAAATTAACAAACGTGTAATATAATTTTGACAAACATAGTTCATTTGAACTTTTTAACAAATGAGGTCGCAGACCTCCCCACATTAAACGTTTGCTCCAGGCAATTGACAATTTACAAGGTTTCAAACCTTACATGTTTCTAAAATCTTTATAAGATTTAAACAAATAAACAATGAAGTAATTAAAGTTTGAACGTGAATTGGTGTACAAAGAGTGTACCTTAAGAAATTATTGAGAGAATATTCTAGAGAAAGTGACAACTTCGAAAATAACAATAATAAAAACATGAAAAATAAGATAGAAGTTCCTACAACTTCTTATATTTAAACAGAATTACTTTATGAGAATTATACAAAAGAGGGCAGGTCACTTACTGTTAAACCTGAAGAAAGTTAAAAGGAAGGTTCTCGACTTCCTATATTGTAGATAGGAATCACGAGCCAAATGGGGCAGTTTCCATTTAGTGAGACCTAAAAATAACTCACACAAGAGTTGAAAGAATTGTTTTCCCTGATTATAGGAAAGGAACAATGTGAATTTGAATCGTGTATCACACATTTAATTATACAGAAATTACTTGATGTTAAACTAGCCAAGTTGGAAGGGCACTTCGTGAGTGACACCTTATAGGAAAGTTACAATTTTATTAATAATGGTGGTTAGTAGAAGGTTGAGGAAAGATCATTGGGATATAGGATCAATGTTCATGGCCGTATTTAATGTAAACGGACGAGCGCGACGCGGTAGAAACGTGGAGCAAGCACTGGTTATCACTGTAGTCTATAAAGATGGATGCAAAGTTCACTATAGAAACACTAAAGTTTATGAGAAAGAAAGTTATTGCAATTATGGAAATAACTGATTGCACTATATAGGTGAGAGTCTATTTGTGGTGTTTGAAGCCATATTTTCAGTGTTGCCTTAGTAAACAAGTGTTTAGTGCTTTTCAGTCGGTCAACACGAATGTACCCAAAAGAGATGGGTTATGCCCATCCTGAAATAAATTACATGAGATTAATAAAACACTAGGATGACCAGTTTCGATCGTCAAGCGATCATCATCAGATCCATTACACTTAGGCTATAAAATCTATGTTTGAAATACAGGTGAAAATATTTACAATATGTACAATTATTTAGTTGCAGTATTGGTACTGCAACTGTCAGTGTATGCTAAATGCAGTATATATGTTAGGTGAAATGCTAAATGGTGATATCTATCCGGAGATTGTACTTTAGAGAGATTATATGGTTGTAAACTATGGTTAAACTATAAAATTTTAGGCTAACTACTTATCTGATTGTCTTCCGTACTACAGCTACTCGCAGTTTTCGTGTTTACTAGAACTCACTGTGCGGTCGACTGCGGTGGTTATCTTAACGACTGGTTTTTCCCTCCCTTCTCCCCCCTACCCCTACGTGCTGTGGGGAGTGATCGCGATGTGTTTATGTGAGGTGTTGCCAACCTAGATAAGATGTATATTATTGAATGAGGTGGGTCTGCAACTATTAAAGACCGTGGATTAGCCCTCGCCACGCGTGGAGCATAACCCATTCGAACTAAGCGTTGACGGTCTTATGAGGACGTCCCGGCACCTTTAATACTGCCGCGAATATGGGCCTTGGTTTATTGCAGAAGAAAAGTACATCGTACACCTGATCCAGATAACATTTACCTATTAAAAAACCCCTAATTTCCCCCCTTTTTTTATCTAGCTTGGCTGTGTCGCTAAATTGTGTTTTGTTTCCGACAGGGTGTGTTTTTTAGTAGCGTGAAGAGGGGTGAGCTCTCCATGAACGTGTGTTCATTTAGATTGTTGGGATTGTTTCGTTCGGCTAGGTGTATCTCGATTGCTTCCTTTATGTCAAGAGCTCTGCCTTTCGATTCGTGATGGATTATTTTAAGGTCCGACTCTATGTTGGTAAAGCTGTGCCCTGCGTCACACATATGTTCGCACACGGCTGAATGTGTTCCGTATCTTATCGCATTCCTATGTTCATTATAACGTGTGTCTACTCGCCTTCCACTCTGCCCGATGTAATTAGCTTGACAATCGGTGTCTTGGCACGTTATAGAATATACCCCTGACCTTGAATACGGGTCACGTTTATTTAGATTACTATTTAGGAGGTGCCTAGCGGTTGTGTTTTTCGTCGTGAAAGCTATCTTTATGCCTTGCTTTTTGAATAGGTTAGTGATTTTATATGTATTCGCATTCACATAGTTGAAACGCGCAAATTTTTACTCATTACTGTCCGGTTTGGGAATCGTTTTATCTTTATTTTTATGTTTGGCTATAATTTGGTTTATTTTGCTTGGCGAGAAGTTGTTTTCCTTAGCTATTTGCATAATTGTTCTTATTTCCTTATTATAGTTGTCTTTTGACATGGGTATGTTTAAAGCCCTGTGCACCATTGAGTTGAAACCCGCTAGTTTGTGCGTACTGGGGTGATTAGACTGATTGTCGATTGCATGCGAGGTTTGTGTTGCTTTCCGGAATATGGAATATGAAAGGTCGTTGTCTTTACGTTCAATAGTTATATCGAGATAATTTATTTTTCGGTCTATTTCGGATTCCTTAGTGAATTTGATAGAGTGGTGAAGGCTATTAATGGATTGGAGAATTGTTTCTTCGCTTGTTAGTTCAGTATCGTAGATGCAAATTACATCATCTACGTATCTTTTCCATATTACTATTCCCTTTGTTGAAGTCTTTTCTAAGAACGCATTTTCTAGTGCATTGATGAAGATGTCAGCGATTAACTCACTTAGTGGCGATCCCATTGCTAGGCCTTCTCTCTGTGTGTATATTTTATTGTCGAATTGAAACACGTTTTGGTTGAGAACGACCCTCAGTAATCTCACAATCTCTTCAATTTCTTTTACCGAATTGTTGGATTTTAAGTTGTTTTCGATAGTGTTGATTGCTTCAATAATCGGAATATTGGTGTACATGTTAGTTACGTCGAAGGATACTAGCCTGAAGCTAGGTTTCATTTGTAGGGTGTTCAATGCTGTTACTAGTTCTGTTGTGTTCTTTACAGAGTTGTTTTTGTCGTTGGAAAGACGGCATTTTAAGATTTTTAGTAACTCTTTGCTGATTTTGTAATTAGGGGCATTCCTACAATTGACTATTGGTCTCATTGGGCATTCCTTTTTGTGTATTTTTGGTTGTCCCCTCAATGACGGTATTTTCGGGTTCATGTTTATTAGTTTTGATTTTTCGGCTTTGGTCAGTATGTATTCTGTTTCTTTTAGCGCACTTTTTATTTGTTTTTGGAATTTGTTGGTGGGGTCTTTTGTTAATTCCTTGATTTCGTTGTTGTTTAGGAATTCGACTGTTTTTTCAATGTATTCTGTTTTGTTCAAAATTACTGTAGTGTTTCCCTTATCTGCTTTTGTGATAATTGTACATATTGTAAATATTTTCACCTGTATTTCAAACATAGATTTTATAGCCTAAGTGTAATGGATCTGATGATGATCGCTTGACGATCGAAACTGGTCATCCTAGTGTTTTATTAATCTCATGTAATTTATTTCAGGATTAGGGCATAACCCATCTCTTTTGGGTACATTCGTGTTGACCGACTGAAAAGCACTAAACACTTGTTTACTAAGGCAACACTGAAAATATGGCTTCAAACACCACAATGTTCACGGCTAGTCAGGCAAATCGTGAAGCCAAGAAATTCAAATCACTCAGGCTTAAACTCATGAATTTAGACAAGTCAATTTGGTTCAACAAAAACTGTATAGAACTAAACCTCACACCTAAATACGTACCAATTAAAACCGTACCGAACACACCAGCCTCGATCATTTCAACTAAACAAGCCAAAGCGCTTTGGATAAAAAACGAATTAAGATTTGCATACATAAGAAAGCAAAAAATTAACCAACAATTATACGACATTCAATTGCAACTAAGTAATTTCTGACACGCAGCCCAATGGGACAGCTTCACCGAGCACCTACATGACACCATCAAAATCAGAGCAACGAGGAAGCATGAAACGCTAGAAAATAAATTAAGAAAACTAGGAGAAACACAGAACCATCAATCTAACGAACAACACACGAATAACAATGAATTCAATTTCCACAGAAGAGTAAACAACAGAACGAACGTAACCTTTTCTCAAGGTGAAATGAATATGTTAGACAAAGGTTTGAAATACAACTGCACAGACGCACACACGAACCACAATATAAAACAGTTGATCACAGATATTGAGATAGCCAGTCACAAGCTCCCAGCAGAAGACAGGGAATTAACCAAAAATCTCGCCACCTACGAAGCCAAAAAAATCCTCAAACGAGAGGGCGATAGCAATAACATTCAAAACAACAAACAACTCAAAGAAATAAAGTCGTTGAAACAAAAAATAAAAGAACATGACTTAATCATCACAAAAGCAGATAAGGGAAACACTACAGTAATTTTGAACAAAACAGAATACATTGAAAAAACAGTCGAATTCCTAAACAACAACGAAATCAAGGAATTAACAAAAGACCCCACCAACAAATTCCAAAAACAAATAAAAAGTGCGCTAAAAGAAACAGAATACATACTGACCAAAGCCGAAAAATCAAAACTAATAAACATGAACCCGAAAATACCGTCATTGAGGGGACAACCAAAAATACACAAAAAGGAATGCCCAATGAGACCAATAGTCAATTGTAGGAATGCCCCTAATTACAAAATCAGCAAAGAGTTACTAAAAATCTTAAAATGCCGTCTTTCCAACGACAAAAACAACTCTGTAAAGAACACAACAGAACTAGTAACAGCATTGAACACCCTACAAATGAAACCTAGCTCCAGGCTAGTATCCTTCGACGTAACTAACATGTACACCAATATTCCGATTATTGAAGCAATCAACACTATCGAAAACAACTTAAAATCCAACAATTCGGTAAAAGAAATTGAAGAGATTGTGAGATTACTGAGGGTCGTTCTCAACCAAAACGTGTTTCAATTCGACAATAAAATATACACACAGAGAGAAGGCCATGCAATGGGATCGCCACTAAGTGGGTTAATCGCTGACATCTTCATCAATGCACTAGAAAATGCGTTCTTAGAAAAGACTTCAACAAAGGGAATTGTAATATGGAAAAGATACGTAGATGATGTAATTTGCATCTACGATACTGAACTAACAAGCGAAGAAACAATTCTCCAATCCATTAATAGCCTTCACCACTCTATCAAATTCATTAAGGAATCCGAAATAGACCGGAAAATAAATTATCTCGATATAACTATTGAACGTAAAGACAACGACCTTTCATATTCCATATTCCGGAAAGCAACACAAACCTCGCATGCAATCGACAATCAGTCTAATCACCCCAGTACGCACAAACTAGCGGGTTTCAACTCAATGGTGCACAGGGCTTTAAACATACCCATGTCAAAAGACAACTATAATAAGGAAATAAGAACAATTATGCAAATAGCTAAGGAAAACAACTTCTCGCCAAGCAAAATAAACCAAATTATAGCCAAACATAAAAATAAAGATAAAACGATTCCCAAACCGGACAGTAATGAGAAAAAATTTGCGCGTTTCAACTATGTGAATGCGAATACATATAAAATCACTAACCTATTCAAAAAGCAAGGCATAAAGATAGCTTTCACGACGAAAAACACAACCGCTAGGCACCTCCTAAATAGTAATCTAAATAAACGTGACCCGTATTCAAGGTCAGGGGTATATTCTATAACGTGCCAAGACACCGATTGTCAAGCTAATTACATCGGGCAGAGTGGAAGGCGAGTAGACACACGTTATAATGAACATAGGAATGCGATAAGATACGGAACACATTCAGCCGTGTGCGAACATATGTGTGACGCAGGGCACAGCTTTACCAACATAGAGTCGGACCTTAAAATAATCCATCACGAATCGAAAGGCAGAGCTCTTGACATAAAGGAAGCAATCGAGATACACCTAGCCGAACGAAACAATCCCAACAATCTAAATGAACACACGTTCATGGAGAGCTCACCCCTCTTCACGCTACTAAAAAACACACCCTGTCGGAAACAAAACACAATTTAGCGACACAGCCAAGCTAGATAAAAAAAAGGGGGGAAATTAGGGGTTTTTTAATAGGTAAATGTTATCTGGATCAGGTGTACGATGTACTTTTCTTCTGCAATAAACCAAGGCCCATATTCGCGGCAGTATTAAAGGTGCCGGGACGTCCTCATAAGACCGTCAACGCTTAGTTCGAATGGGTTATGCTCCACGCGTGGCGAGGGCTAATCCACGGTCTTTAATAGTTGCAGACCCACCTCATTCAATAATATACATCTTATCTAGGTTGGCAACACCTCACATAAACACATCGCGATCACTCCCCACAGCACGTAGGGGTAGGGGGGAGAAGGGAGGGAAAAACCAGTCGTTAAGATAACCACCGCAGTCGACCGCACAGTGAGTTCTAGTAAACACGAAAACTGCGAGTAGCTGTAGTACGGAAGACAATTAGATAAGTGAAAATGAAAATCCACAGCCTGCTTCCAGTCTCCGACCGGGTCAGGAATGGAATGAATGAAGCCCCCCATCTAGCGGCGAGGATATGAAATGTGCCGGCTGCCGAGGCCTGACGCACTCCTCTGGGGCAATGATTAAATGAATGACAGGTGAAATGAAATGATAGTGGAGAGTGTTGCTGGAATGAAATTTTGACAGGGAAAACCGGAGTACCCGGAGAAAAACCTGTCTGCCTCCGTTTTGTCCAGCACAGATCTCACATAGAGTGACCGGGATTTGAACCACGGATCCAGCGGTGAGAGGCCGGCGTGCTGCCGCCTAAGCCACGGAGGCTCTAATTAGATAAGTAGTTAGCCTAAAATTTTATAGTTTAACCATAGTTTACAACCATATAATCTCTCTAAAGTACAATCTCCAGATAGCTATCACCATTTAGCATTTCACCTAACATATATACTGCATTTAGCATACACTGACAGTTGCAGTACCAATACTGCAACTAAATAATTGTACATATTGTAAATATTTTCACCTGTATTTCAAACATAGATTTTATAGCCTAAGTGTAATGGATCTGATGATGATCGCTTGACGATCGAAACTGGTCATCCTAGTGTTTTATTAATCTCATGTAATTTATTTCAGGATTAGGGCATAACCCATCTCTTTTGGGTACATTCGTGTTGACCGACTGAAAAGCACTAAACACTTGAGAGTCTATTTCTTGAAAAAGTTGTGATTTACAATTAAATGTACCATAAAACATTCCAGTGGTTCCAGCGGTGGAAGAAAGTTAGCTATTGCAACAATTTGTAAGGAAGATTCCTCATTTTAAATATTATTGTCACAAGTGAGTGAAAAATACCTGACGGCAAGCCTCGCAGATAGAGTACCAGATCTGGAAAGTTCCAGAACGATCTTTATAGAAGAATGGAGTCAAAGTTAATCCAGCGGAGGAACTAGCTTAATGAATTATAGACAGCGGGTATTAGGTAATATCCCACGTAGTGAGAGGATTTCTCATTTGAATAGCTTAAGAAAGCTCTTTTTTAGTAAAGTTGGCTTATACAAGCAAAAGCTCAACATGGCAAATCCCACGAAGGATGATTTTTTGCCCCAAAGTAAATAATTTCACACTGTCTATAAAAGTATCATTAAAAGCACGTGGAAGTTAAAACCATGAAGATGAGGTTAAAACTTTTAAAATGGTACTTATCTTGATTTCATGTTGAAGGCGAAGTTTCCCTGGATGACAACTCCCTTGCCAACATGGCGTAGAAGAGTGTGTGCCTCTTGGTTTGAGGAGGCTAGCTCGAGAGGAGCTTCAACTGATCGAGTCAACTGCCGACTGAGAAGTGAGACCTGCTCAACGGAGCACGGAGGGTCCAAGGAAGGGAAAAAGAGTGGGGGGTAGGAAACAAAAGGAGAACATATAAACATTGCCAATGTTACAACAAAAAATGATCTTCTCTTGGTGAGCTGGTCTTCAAAGAGTTGACAACAGATGATACTAGCGCAGCATGGTGAGTAAAGAAGTAGACGTAGTCCTCTTGCTCAAGGAGAAAATAGCTGGCGATGGTAACAGGATCTGGTGGCCAAATGGATAAGTAAGTCCTCTAGCACCAGGAAGAATTGAGGAGCTTCAGAGATTCGCTGCGAGATGACGCTAGGTGGGTCACAGAAGTTATATATCTAGAACAGACTTATGAAGACATAAGAGATTTGCCTATCAAGGAGAAAACAGAAGATCACTGTTGGTGTTTGACAAAGAGGAAGGAAGAAATGAACATGCAAGGAGCAATAAAAATTATATCTCAGGTACCGTGTATTCAAAGAATACACCATACTGGGGGGGGGGGGAACACCAACAGAGAGCAAATAAGCAGTTACACATTTAATGGAAGAGGAGCGATCAAAGAAAGGGGTCTTGTAATCGAACCGTTAATGGTCAAGACTCTGACCACCCTGACTCTCCCATCTCTTCCAGGATAACACTTGGTCACTCTACCGGAAGTCCAGACTAGAGGGGGAGAAACATCCCTAACCAAGACCAAGTCCCCCACTTTAATGTCGGGACGGGAAAGAAACCACTTCTGCCTCCGTTGCAAGGAAGTTAAATATTCCAAGTTCCATCTCTTCCAAAAAGAATTACGGAGGGCTTCAAGTTTACGCCAAACAATAGGTAGATTAAAATCCCTGTAAGAATTGGGAAGAGGAGGAGGGGCAGAAAGAGAAGTGCCGATAAGGAAGTGACCAGGGGTGAGTGGAAGTAGGTCATCAGGGTCATTGGAAAGCGGAGTTAAAGGGCGAGAGTTAACAACACCTTCAATCAGAACAGACAGTGAATTGAATTCTTCGTAAGTCAGAATTCGATTACCTAAGACTTTTCTTAAATGACGTTTAGTGAGCTTTACGCAAGATTCCCACCTACCACCATGATGCGGAGCGTAAGGAGGTATAAAGCGCCATTTGAAACCTTATGAATAAGAAAAATTAGAAATTTGTTCCATGGCAGGAGAGGAAGTGAGAGCTTTCTTCCACAGGGAAGCTGCGCCCTGAAAGGTGGAAGCGTTATCAGAGAACATCTCAGAAGGAACACCACGCCTAGCAGTGAAACGAGAGACAGCTGATAAAAAATAAGAAGTAGAAGCATTCGTTACTAGTTCCAAGTGGATTGCGCCGGTAACCATGCAAACAAATAGAGAAACATAAAGCTTACCAAACAATTTGCGTTTAGCTTCAGGAGAGTTTCGTTGATATTGGAACGGACCCATATAGTCCACGCCAGTTAAAGCAAATGGGCGTATAGGAGAAGAGCGAAAAGAGGGCAGATCGCTCATTAATTGAGTATTGATTTTAGGTTTCGCTTTGAAACAAGGAATGCACTTGTGAATTACAGAAGAAACTTCATGAATTCCATTTATAATCCAGTACTTTTCCCTTAAGAGGCAAAGCAGAGTACGTGTACCAACATGAAGATTACGGTAATGAAAGTCACGTATAATTAAGGAAGTTACGTGATGTTTGGAAGGCAAAATAACGGGATGCTTTTTGTCCTCAGAGAGTAAAGATTGCGAGAGCCTTCCACCTACCCTGAGTAACCCATGGTCATCAGGAAACGGGGCTAAAGCACGAAGACGGCTGGATTTGGGAAGATCTCTTTTAGAAGAAAGCAATGACAATTCAGAAGAAAAGGCTTCTTGCTGTGTCAGTTGTAAAACCTTAATGGTAGCGAGATGCAATTCATGATTGGTAAGGTGTGGTTTAGGGAGAAGAGGTTGGTCAACCACAAGATATTTCCATCTAAGGAGATAGGCGACAATTCGTAGTAATTTATGAAAAGAAGAATAGCGGGACAACAAAGGATGAGAAGCGTTGGAAACAAGACACGAAGCAATGGATAGAGGTACTTTAGCGTCAGGCAAGTTGGAGTTTGTAGCTGGGGGTTTAGAAGGCCATGAAGAAGATTCTTCGATTAGCCACGAGGGCCCATGCCAGTACAATTGGGAAGCTGCCAATTGAGAGGGTAAACAACCACGAGAGATAATATCGGCTGGATTATCCGCATTGGGAACATGCCTCCATTGACATCCAGAAGAAAGAGTTTGAATTTTGGAAACCCTGTTTGCAACGAAAGTTTGCCAGTGAGAGGGGTTCTTGGCGATCCAAGAAAGGGCGATCATGGAATCGCTCCAGAGATAGATTTGCGAGAATTCGACTTTTAATACTTCCCGTAATTTCTTGACAAGTTCTGCAGCCATGAGTGCAGCGCACAGTTCGAGCCTAGGCAAAGTGATAGTTTTAAGAGGAGCGGCCTTCGATTTGGCACAAACAAGGTTGGAAACTGGAGATCCATAGAGTGAATCGTGATGAACTAAATATGCACAGCAACCATAAGCTTTTTCGGAACTGTCCGCGAACACATGAAGGGAAAAAGATGCATTAGAATGAGAGCTGATTAAATTCCTGGGAATTTCAATAAGGGAAAGATCCAGCAAATTGCTGCGAAACGAGAGCCAACGATTAAGAAAAGAAAGAGGGACAGTGTCATCCCATTCACATTTAAGCGACCACAGCTCTTGCATGAAGAGTTTGGCTATAACGATAACTGGGGCAAGGAATTGAAGTGGATCAAAAATTTTTGCAATTTCAGAGAGAATTTGTCTTTTTGTATTAGGAAGCTCTTCTGCGAGCGAAACTTTATAGATAAGAGTGTCAGTGCTAGTGCACCAGTGAACTCCTAGAGTTTTTATAGATTCGGAGTTTCCACAAATTTCGACAGAAGAAGGATCTACGTCTTCGATGGGAAACTGAGCGAGAAACTCAGGGGAGTTGGAGTTCCACTTATGGAGTGGGAAACCTCCATTCCTTAGTAATGCCTGAAGTTCTAAAGATACAAAAGAAGCTTCCTCCAAAGAGGGGAAGGATTGCAAATAATCGTCAACATAGAATGACGTAGTTAGTGCTTCAGAGGCTTTGGGGTTAAATAAATGACCATCTTGAGAGGCTAGCAAGTGTAGGGATCGGATAGCAAGGAAAGCAGAGGGTTTTAAGCCATAAGTAACCGTTTTCAAGCGAAATACCTTAATGGGCTTACTGATTTCATCACGCCACAAGATTCTTTGAAGATCTCGTTGTTCTGATTGAATTAACACTTGACGGTACATCTGTTTTATGTCGGCTATGACAGCTATGGGAAATAATCGAAAGTTTAAGAGTATAGCAGATAAATCTGATTGAATAGCAGGACCAGAATAAAGAGTGTCGTTAAGGCTGTTGCCATTAACGTCGGGTGATGAACCATTGAAAACAACTCGAATTGTATCTTTTACAAGAGGGTTTTTCCACACGGGATGATGATTTAAATAAACCGTTTCAATTGGGGGGTGCAATTCATCATCAGATTTGTTAACAACTTCCATATGATCTAAGCTTTCATACTCATCCATGAAATCAGTGTACTGTTGTTTAACAAGAGGTTCCTTCTTGAATTTGCTCTCGATAGCGAAGAGAGCTTTTCGAGCTTTAGGCTGAGAGTTGATAAGTTTAGGAGGATTATTTAATCTTGGCATTTGAACGACGAACCGGCCATCAGAAGAACGAGTGGTGGTGTTCAAAAAAAGTTGCTCACAGAATTCATTTTCTGAAGAGTTTACATTAGGAGAATCAACATTTTCAAGCCTCCAGAACTGTTCTAGGTCAGTATTGGAGAAGTAACATTGCGATGCGGGTTGAGGAGAATAATGGGGAAGTTGCCCTGTGACGATCCATCCAAAATTAGTGTCTCTGGCGACCACGTTTGAGGACAACTTACGAACCTGTTTACGTAGGCAATTCCAGAAAACATTGGCACTAAAGAGTATGTCAATAGGGTTTTGCATATTGAAAAAAGGATCGGCTAGCCTTAAATGCGAGGGAATGTTTAACCCTGAAATATCCACAGTGACTTGGAGTGTCTTCTCCAATGCTATTGAGAATTAGACAATTAAGTTTAAGAAAGTTGTTTCTATGACAAGTATCTCTTATAGTTAGCTTTGAGAATTGTAAAGCTTGCGATTTTGAGCTGTTGATGCCCGACACGTTGATAGAAGTGGGGTTTACAGGTAGACCTAGTTTTCTAATCAAGGAATTAGACACAAAATCATGAGTTGCCGCTGAGTCTAGAAGACCGCGTGCACGGACCCAGTTGCCAAAATTATCCTGAACTTCGATTTGGACAGTAGACAACAATACTTGAGCACTGCGAATGGACTTGGCATTTTGAATATACGATGAAGCATTAGAACTGTTAGTACTATCATTGTTCGGAGAAGTGGATGCTGTCGATGACCTTGCCTGATCATGACGATGTAGCAAAGTATGATGAGCCTTTTCACAATGGTAGCAAAGTCTTGTGGACTTACAGTTAGAAGCAGAATGCGTGGGCGCTAGGCAGTTGAAACAATGTTTGTTTTGAGCGACTAATTTTCGTCTGTCGTCGACTGACATTTCTTTAAAAGATTTGCAGAGGTATAGGGCATGGGGATCTTTACAAAGTATGCACTTTACAGGTTCGTTTAAACTTTTGCGAGGTTCGCTTTGTGTGTTTAAAACAATAGAGCTAGCAACACGACGTTCACTAGACCTAGTTGGGTAACCAGTAGTGTTTGATTTAAATTTGGATGAGCTGGACCCGGGTTTTTGGGTATTGGACGCTGAGCGTTCACTTTTGGATTTGATGGACATTAATTCGAATTTGGAACTAGGAGATGAAGGTTCACTTTGATTAGCTAGAGCGGTTAAAAGTTGGCATCTAGCGTTTATGAAAGTGACTAAATGCTCGTAAGAGTAGTCGTCTTCTTTAGAAAGTTCAATTTCCCAAGCTTTGAGGGTAGCAGCATCAACTTTAGAGACTACTAAATGTATTAGGAAAGTATCCCAATGTTCAGTAGGTTGATCTAATTGGGACAAAGCTTTAACGTGGAGTTGGGTAGTGTCAACTAAAGTACGCAAACTAGTGACGTCATTGTGCTGTGACGCAGGTAGGTTAAATAGAGCCTTCATATGGCGTTGAATACGTAAACGTAAATTTCCATATCTTTCCTTTAATAAGTTAAAGGCAATGGGGTAATTTTCGGCACGCAGAGGAAGTGCTTCGACCAACTGCAAAGCTTGACCTCGGAGGATAGATCTCAAGTAATGAAACTTGTAAATGACTTGAATGTCTTCATTGTCATGAACAAGGGAGCAAAATATTTCATAGAAAGAATCCCAAGTGGATTCATCTCCAGAGAAATGGGGTAAATCAATTTTAGGTAAAGTTGGTTTGGGCTTGTGAGTGCCCTCACGGAAGGAAGTTTGTGGTTCGTGAAGGGAACCAAGAACAGAAGCGTCCTTTTTCTGCTCCTCTTCGAGTTGGCGTATTATTTTGAAAGCAGAACCTATGCCTTCGTAATATAGGTTTTCTACTTCGACACGATCTTCTGTTTGATTGAGCATGCAAGTTTCTATTTCAGTTTGAATGTTACAGTAGTTTTCATATGAACGTTCAAAATCCTTTACACGATGTTTCAACAAATATAATTGCGCGTCTGAGGGATCTAATTCTTTTATGTACCTTCTGAATCGGGTAATTTGCCCTTTATAGGATGCTCGTTTAGAAGTAAGTTTTTCATCCTTATCCTTATCAGTGGGAGCCATATTAAAGAAGGTAGATGAAAATGTAACTCACGAAACTGTGGAACCTTGGAAATGCTGTCAAGCTGGCAGCAGCGAATGAGTAGAAAGAACGGGACACACCAAAGGAGACAGGAGCGGCCTCTTTCCCGTTCACAGGTTTTGCATGATGTAATTATAGCTGAAAAATTCAACACAGATATTAGTAATATGCAAAGTATTGTCAAATGACACTTGACAAACAATGGACATAGCAAATGGACTCTCCCGGGTTTCTGGGACCAAATTTTGGGTAGTTTATTGGCTGAGGAATAACCCACCCACCAAGGGAAGATAATTAAGAGAAGGAAGTAGATTTTGAATTGGAGAAAAAGGATAGAAAAATAGGAGGAGAGTCCCACAAAAGTTATGAATTTGACTTTCAATACATTCAGAGGCAGTTGCAACTGCAAATTAACTCTCTGATAGCTAAAGTAGGTGCGAGCTTGGTCGAAGCTGACGGGAACCGCAGCTAAGACTTGGGCAGTTTGCCAGAGAAAGACTTTAGTGTATTTCCTCCCAAGCACGAATAAGGCTACTATAGGGAAGGGTGATAGTCTGGCAAGACAAATAGTAAAAGCTTTATTGAGTATGAACGAGGGCATAAACCTAGGAAGAGCTAGGAAAGCCAGGATCTTGCCTAACTGTAGTATCAGAGAAATGATGAATCCAAAAACAAATATTTAATTTATTTAACAATTCAAAGAAGTTTGAGGAAATTAACAAACGTGTAATATAATTTTGACAAACATAGTTCATTTGAACTTTTTAACAAATGAGGTCGCAGACCTCCCCACATTAAACGTTTGCTCCAGGCAATTGACAATTTACAAGGTTTCAAACCTTACATGTTTCTAGAATCTTTATAAGATTTAAACAAATAAACAATGAAGTAATTAAAGTTTGAACGTGAATTGGTGTACAAAGAGTGTACCTTAAGAAATTATTGAGAGAATATTCTAGCGAAAGTGACAACTTCGAAAATAACAATAATAAAAACATGAAAAATAAGATAGAAGTTCCTACAACTTCTTATATTTAAACAGAATTACTTTATGAGAATTATACAAAAGAGGGCAGGTCACTTACTGTGAAACCTGAAGAAAGTTAAAAGGAAGGTTCTCGACTTCCTATATTGTAGATAGGAATCACGAGCCAAATGGGGCAGTTTCCATTTAGTGAGACCTAAAAATAACTCACACAAGAGTTGAAAGAATTGTTTTCCCTGATTATAGGAAAGGAACAATGTGAATTTGAATCGTGTATCACACATTTAATTATACAGAAATTACTTGATGTTAAACTAGCCAAGTTGGAAGGGCACTTCGTGAGTGACACCTTATAGGAAAGTTACAATTTTATTAATAATGGTGGTTAGTAGAAGGTTGAGGAAATATCATTGGGATATAGGATCAATGTTCATGGCCGTATTTAATGTAAACGGACGAGCGCGACGCGGTAGAAACGTGGAGCAAGCACTGGTTATCACTGTAGTCTATAAAGATGGATGCAAAGTTCACTATAGAAACACTAAAGTTTATGAGAAAGAAAGTTATTGCAATTATGGAAATAACTGATTGCACTATATAGGTGAGAGTCTATTTCTTGAAAAAGTTGTGATTTACAATTAAATGTACCATAAAACATTCCAGTGGTTCCAGCGGTGGAAGAAAGTTAGCTATTGCAACAATTTGTAAGGAAGATTCCTCATTTTAAATATTATTGTCACAAGTGAGTGAAAAATACCTGACGGCAAGCCTCGCAGATAGAGTACCAGATCTGGAAAGTTCCAGAACGATCTTTATAGAAGAATGGAGTCAAAGTTAATCCAGCGGAGGAACTAGCTTAATGAATTATAGACAGCGGGTATTAGGTAATATCCCACGTAGTGAGAGGATTTCTCATTTGAATAGCTTAAGAAAGCTCTTTTTTAGTAAAGTTGGCTTATACAAGCAAAAGCTCAACATGGCAAATCCCACGAAGAATGATTTTTTGCCCCAAAGTAAATAATTTCACACTGTCTATAAAAGTATCATTAAAAGCACGTGGAAGTTAAAACCATGAAGATGAGGTTAAAACTTTTAAAATGGTACTTATCTCGATTTCATGTTGAAGGCGAAGTTTCCCTGGATGACAACTACCTTGCCAACATGGCGTAGAAGAGTGTGTGCCTCTTGGTTTGAGGAGGCTAGCTCGAGAGGAGCTTCAACTGATCGAGTCAACTGCCGACTGAGAAGTGAGACCTGCTCAACGGAGCACGGAGGGTCCAAGGAAGGGAAAAAGAGTGGGGGGTAGGAAACAAAAGGAGAACATATAAACATTGCCAATGTTACAACAAAAAATGATCTTCTCTTGGTGAGCTGGTCTTCAAAGAGTTGACAACAGATGATACTAGCGCAGCATGGTGAGTAAAGAAGTAGACGTAGTCCTCTTGCTCAAGGAGAAAATAGCTGGCGATGGTAACAGGATCTGGTGGCCAAATGGATAAGTAAGTCCTCTAGCACCAGGAAGAATTGAGGAGCTTCAGAGATTCGCTGCGAGATGACGCTAGGTGGGTCACAGAAGTTATATATCTAGAACAGACTTATGAAGACATAAGAGATTTGCCTATCAAGGAGAAATCAGAAGATCACTGTTGGTGTTTGACAAAGAGGAAGGAAGAAATGAACATGCAAGGAGCAATAAAAATTATATCTCAGGTACCGTGTATTCAAAGAATACACCAACGTGAGCTATTCCGGTGCACATCTTTACTCATACTAAATTTGGTTTTCATTGCTGCAGCCGATTAGGAGTTGATAGGAGGGGACACACACACAGCCAGACAGACAGACAGAAGGACAGACAGACAGACAGACAGACAGTCAGACAGATAGACACACATTTGCCCGATCTCATAAGTCTACTTTTTCCTCATTTTTGCAAAATGTGGAAAGAAGGCTAAAAATAGTGTTATAATGAGCCTCATTTTGATACAGTTTCCTGACACATAATAGTTAGGGTCGAACATAAACCCACTTTCATTTGGTTTTCGTAGTTCGAGCTGGAATACTTCCCTCGTAAGTTATTCAAAGTTGTGCCAAACTGTTACACAGTAATGGATGGAGAGTCGTTCAGATGGAGTCAAGTTCCCTACCTACCGAAGAACACTTCACCTCGAGTAAATCAAAATATTGTAAGCGATAATTCTAGTGACGGAGATCATTTTAAGATTCCATCAAAATGAGCTATTCATATTTTCAGGTAAAATATCGAAAATGGTAAACGTTTATTTCACACTAAAATTCTGCTATGAATAGAATCTAGCGTTATCACTACCTCTATTATTTAACATAATTTGGCATTCATCAGATTGTCATAACATTCTGAATTTCTATGGACAATGTGATAGGGATAAGTAACCACTCCCACTTACAGAGTTGCCAATGAAGGGCCGTGAATGCAATAGACGTGTTTTATCTCTACTTAGTATAAAACAAAGTCCCCGATTCTTGGATGTCACGGGTAATCTCGAGAACCACTGGATCGATTTTGATGCGGTTTTCACCATTCTGCAAACGATATCTCTAGGGAGGTTCATGTGGAAAATAATTTATTTATGATTAAAGGAAGCCGAACAGTAACGATTTCAGCGAAAACGTAGAAAAACAAGAAGTTCCGTGAAGAACTATACAGCCTACTTTTCATGCCAATGATTATTCTACCTATCTAGAATAATGACACAATTAAGTTGGTAATATCGAAATATCAAATTAGTTCAAAATATACCTGGTATAATGTAGCCTAATAGAGCACTGCAGTTGGCAGCCCCGGTGACTGAATATATTCTTAGTTCCATCTCTTAAGGTACAGAATACAAAATTAGGTTGAAGTCCAATGGACGTTACACGCAGTTAGACATTGGATCTAACAGCACGCGTAAAAGCATGTTGCCAACAATACCATGCGAGTGCTGGTCAGAAATAATCTGAAATAATATGATATCTTGTTGTGCCAATTTTGGATGAAATCCATTTGTTAGTATAGAAGTTACATGTATTTTAAAATTGGACATATCAGCAGGCATAGAATCATGTTGGCAGCACTGGCTTGTATTAATTACTCCAAATTAATCTAGAATGTCAGGTGCTATACGTGTGCAAAGTATAGAGCTGTTGGCTTGCATACTTTCTGATATATTGATATTAGGGTAAAAAAAAATATGGACAGCATTTATTAACAGTTGGCAGCCCTGATTGATCTTAACAATACTTTCAGTCATATATGTTATTGTACACATAGCACATACGAAATTTGGTTGAAATCCAACTGATAGTATAGAAGTTACATGTATTTAAAAATGGTACTATCAGCAGGCTTATAATCATGTTGGTAGAACTGACGTATATAAGTTACTCCAAATTCATCTAAAATGTCAGAATATACGTGTGCATAGTTTAAAGCTGTTGGCTTGCATACTTTCTGATATATTGGTACTTGGATAAAAAAATAGAGAGAGCAATTATTAACAGTTGGCAGCCCTGGTGGCTCTTAAGAATACGCTCGATCATATCTGTTTATGTACATATATTACACACAAAATTTGGTTGAAATCCAATTGATAGTGTAGAAGTTATATGCATTTAAACATTGGACCTATCAGAAGGCTTAAAATTATTTTGGCAACACTGTCATTATTAGCCTCCTGGAAATTAAATTGAAATAGTATTATCTGCATGTGTGCCAATTTTGGAATAGCTCCCATGCATACCATGCGAGATATCCAACATGGAGCTCAAATTTCTAGTGCGTTTTTTCAGCAGTTGGTAGCACTGACATCATTTTCAAATATGGACGTGAGCTATTCCGGTGCACATCTTTACTCATACTAAATTTGGTTTTGATTGCTGCAGCCGTTTAGGAGTTGATAGGGGGGGACACACACACAGCCAGCCAGACAGACAGAAGGGCAGAGAGACAGACAGACAGACAGACAGACAGACACACACACATTTTCCCGGATCGATCTCATAAGTCTACTTTTTCCTCATTTTTGCAAAATGGGAAAAGTAGGCTAATAAATATACACGTGGCCAACGGCCTGGTCATGTTGAAACACCGGATCCCATGAGAACTCCGCAGTTAAGCAGCATTGAGGGTGGTTGGACCTAGGATGGACTGCCAGTTCAGTGGGACGACCCGCTGTTGGCGGGAAAGGAGGAGCGGAACGGCCCTGGCCACCCTACCACACGTAAACTCTGGCTGAGAATAGCCTCTTTGGAGGCAGGGACCTGCTTCCAGGTAGAATACAAATAATAATAATAATAATAATAATAATAATAATAATAATAATAATAATAATAATAATAATAATAATAATAATAATAATAATAATATATACAAGCACCCAAGTACACTGTTCTTATGACTACAATATATAAGGTGCGTTCAAAAAGTAACGAGCCGGAGGCTGTAATGCGCAAACCGGTGACGACATCGGCTAATCTTGGCGTGTGTAATGAGGTGTGGTTCCGACCAGAGCGTGGAAGGTCACAGTCTGTCGCTAGAGGGCACGCGTGCACGTCACGTGACGATACAAAGCGAGCAGCAGCATGCATCAATCGTCCAACGCTGCCAGTCGCATTGCAAACAGTGACATGGAGGCGTCAAACGAAGAGAAAAGAGGTGTTGTTCGGTTTCTGACAGCGGAAGGAGTAGGGGGAACGGACATTCATCGCCGAATGTCACAAGTGTACGGTGAACACTGCATGTCCCTTGCAAGGGTCAAGGCGTGGCACAAGCACTTCAGGGAAGGATGGGTGTCGTTAGTCGATGATGCCCGGTCTGAGGCACCCCCCTGCATTACCGATGACAACGTCCAGCTGGTTGATGCTCTCATTACTCAGGACCGCCGAGTGACAGTGAACGCCATAGCCACCGTGGTCGGATTGAGCGTCGGATGTGTGCACACCATCATGAAGGAACGCCTGCACTTGCGGAAAGTGTGTGCCCAATGGGTACCCCACAGTCTTCAACCACCAGGAATCATGTCGAATGGCCTACTGTCTTGGTCTTGGTTGGACGATTGATGCATGCTGCTGCTCGCTTTGTATCGTCACGTGACGTGCACGCGTGCCCTCTAGCGACAGGCTGTGACCTTCCACGCTCTGGTCGGAACCACACCTCGTTACACTCGCCACGATTAGCCGATGTCGTCACCGGTTTGCACATTACAGCCTCCCGCTCGTTACTTTTTGAACGCACCTTATACTAGCCCGTAAGTGAAACAACAACAACAACAATTAGTAGGTTTCATGTACCTTAGGTTTTTTGAGATATAGGTTATTATTGAAGTGTCAGTCATATCGTGTAGCCTAACGTGCGGCATAGATTTCACGATATTGAAATTATTCTGTCACCAACCGTGGTAGCTACGTGAGCTGTATCACATGGTCAGGGAGCCAGAATATTTCCAGTCTCGGAAGGCGTTTGAGTCTGAACCCTACATGCACCCGTCCATGAAATCATTTCTGTGCTTCCCTCTTTCTAACTATTGGTGCAGACATCAAAGTTACACAGGTTATCAGATACATTTGACACACACCTAAGAACACGGAGCTACATCTTCACAATGTCGTAATGCCCTTAAAAGAATCATTAACAACAACCGTTCCAACTCCTTGCCTAATTTAATTCATATTCATTTATTCTATTTCCTCTGATGAGGTTGGCACCAGGAAGGGCATCTGGACGAATAAACATCTGACACACAAATTTATCACTGACCCCTTAAAACGACACGGTTAAAGGGTAGAAATGCAGTACCGGTAAGTAAATCCATCGTGTAACGTAGGCCTACCTATATTAAAAAGTTAAATAATTGATCGATTATTCAGTGCTGGGGCAAGTTATGCAGCATGCAATTCTGATGAGTTGTGTAATTTGCCTCCTTGGTTTACTTAACGGCGTTCGCTTTTTCGACTGTCTCATCGAGGTGTAACAGAGGTTCGATAATAAACTGCTACTGTAGAAACGTGAACTTCATCTGGCCGTGCATTGAATACTTACTTATTGCATGGATAAACTATTCAATTCCACAGTTCTGAAGAACACTGAGGTTTACATATTTCTTACATATTCTGTAGAACTTACATGATCAGTATTTCTAACATTTTTTTCAACGCTGATAATAATTATTACTGACAAGCTGTACCCGGCATGCGTTGCAATGCCAATCAAAGAAAGTGTTGGCGTTGAATTTCTGTTTCTTGAAGTGCTTTTGGATACACAACATGTTAACTGCCTCTAAGCTATCGTAAAATGGATTTTCTAATTTAGAACCATTCGTGGGAGCGTGCACAACAACTTTCAAAAGTTTCATCGCAATCGGATGAATGGTATATGAACGTATACGGGATTTTTTTGAACGATTCGTGCGCTGTCACTCATTTGTGGAATCTACTCGTACGCTACCTATTGAGAAATGGATTTACTAAGTCGAAACCCTACCCTGGCGTGTACACAATAACTCATCAAGGTTTCATCACAATCGAAGAAGGTTATTTGAACGCATAGGGGAGTTTGTTAAAACGCTTCGCGCGTCGTCACCCATTTGTTGCATATACTCGTGCGCTACCTATTGTGAAATGGATTTACTAAGTCGAAACCCTTCCCTGGCGTGTACACAATAACTCATCAATGATTCATCGCATTCGGATGAATGGTATATGCACGTATACGGGGTTTTGTTTAAACGATTCGTGAAATGGATTTACTAAGTTCCCTTCCCTGGCGGGTACACAATAACTGATCAATGTTTCATCGCAATCGGATGAATAGTATATGAACGCATACCTGATTTTGTTTAAACGATTCGTGCTCCGTCACTCATTTGTTGAATCTACTCGTGCGCTACCTACTGTAAAATGTATTTACTAAGTTAGAAACCGTCACGTAAGTGTCCACAACATCTCACCCAAGTTTCATCGCTATCGGACTAATGGGATATGAAGACATAGGGGACTGTATTGAAACGCTCCGCGTGTCGTCGTTCATTTGTCGAATCTACTCGTGTGCTACCTACTGTGAAATGTATTTACTAAGCCAGAAACCTTGCTTGGAGTGTCCACCATATTTCACCCAAGTTTCACCGCTAACGGCAGAATGGACTATGACCTTATACGGGACTTTGTTGAAACGCTTCGCGCGTCGTCCCTCATTCGTTGAATCAACTTGTGCGCTGCATATTGTATAGTGGATTTACTAAGCCAGAAATGTTCCATGACGTGTACACAACATCTCACCCAAGTTTCATAGCTACGGACGAATGGTACATAAATGCATACGGGACTTGGTTGAAACGCTTCGCGTGTCGTCGCTCATTTGTTGATTCTACTCTGCGCTACATATTGTAATATGGATGTACTCAGCCAGAAACCTTCCCTGGAGTGTACACAACATCTCACCCAAGTTTCATCGCAATCGGATGAATGGTATGTGAACGTATACGGGACGTTGTCGAAACGCTTCGCGCGTAGTCACTCATTTGTTGAATATAAACGTGCGCTTCGTATTGTAAAATGGATTAACTAAGCCAGAAACCTTTCCTTTAGTGTACACAACAATTCACCAAACATTTATCACTATCAGACGACTGGTATATGACTTTATATGGGACTTTGTTGAAACGCTTCGCGTGTCATCGCTCATTTGTTGAATCTACTGGTGCGATACCTATTATAAAATGTATGTACTAAGCCAGAAACCTTCCCTGGAGTGTACACAACATCTCACCCAAGTTTCATCGCTATCGGATGAACGGTATATGAAATTATATGGGACTTTGTTGAAACGCTTCGCGCGTCGTTGCTCATTTGTTGATTCTACTCGTGCTCTACCTATTTTTAAAGGGATTTACTAAGCTAGAAACCTTCCCTGGAGTGCACACAAAATCTCAGCCTAGTTTCATCGCTATCGGACGAATGGTATATGAACGCAAACGTGACTTTGTTGAAATGCTTCGCGTCGTAGCTTATTTGTTGAATCTACTCGTGCGCTACCTATTGTAAAGAGGATGTACTAAGCCAGAAAATTTGCCTGCAGTGTACACAACATTTTACGCAAGTTTCATAGCTATCGGGCGAATGGTATATGAATGCATACGGGACTTTGTTGAAACGCATTGCGTGTCGTCGCTCTCTGTTGGATCTACTTGTGCGCTATCTACTGAGAAATGTATTCACTAATTTTGAAACCCTCACGTAAGTGTACACAACATCTCACCCAAGTTTCATCGCTATCGGACGAATGGTATATGAACACATACGGGACTTTGTTGAAATGCTTCGCGCATCGTCGCTCATTTGTTGCGTTGCAATGCCAATCAAAGAAAGTGTTGGCGTTGAAATTCTGTTTTTTGAAGTGCTTTTGGATACACAACATGTTTTTCAATTGCCGTTAACTGCCCCTATTCTATCGTAAAATGGATTTTCTAATTTAGAATCAATCGTGGGAGCGTGCACAACAACTTTCAAAAGTTTCATCGCAATCGGATGAATGGTATATGAACGTATACGGGATTTTGTTTGAACGATTCGTGCGCTGTCACTCATTTGTTGATTCTACTCGTACGCTACCTATTGAGAAATGAATTTGCCAAGTCGAAACCCTACCCTGGCGTGTACACAATAACTCATCAAGGTTTCATCACAATCGAAGAAGGTTATATGAACCCAATATGGGATTTTGTTGAAACGCTTCGCGCGTCGGCACCCATTTGTTGCATCTACTCTTGCGCTACTTATTGTGAAATGGATTTACTAAGTCGAAACCCTTCCCTGGCGTGTACACAATAACTGATCAATGTTTCATCGCAATCGGATGAATAGTATATGAACGCATACCGGATTTTGTTTATACGATTCACGCTCCGTCACTCATGTGTTGAATCTACTCGTGCGCTACCTGCTGTAAAATGTATTTACCAAGTTAGAAACCGTCACGTAAGTGTCCACAACATCTCACCCAAGTTTCATCGCTATCGGACTAATGGGATATGAAGACATAGGGGAGTGTATTGAAACGCTCCGCGTGTCGTCGTTCATTTGTCGAATCTACTCGTGTGCTACCTACTGTGAAATATATTTACTAAGCCAGAAACCTTCCTTGGAGTATCCATCATATTTCACCCAAGTTTCACCGCTAACGGCAGAATGGTATATGACCTTATACGGGACTTTGTTGAAACGCTTCGCGCGTCGTCCCTCATTTGTTGAATCTACTTGTGCGCTGCCTGTTGTATAGTGGATTTACTAAGCCAGAAACCTTCCATGAAGTGTACACAACATCTCACCCAAGTTTCATAGCTATCGGACGAATGGTATATGAATGCAGACGGGACATGGTTGAAACGCTTCGCGTGTCGTCGCTCATTTGTTGATTCTACTTGCGCTACTTATTGTAATATGGATGTACTCAGCCAGAAACCTTCCCTGGAGTGTACACAACATCTCACCCAAGTTTCATCGCAATCGGATGAATGGTATGTGAACGTATACGGGACGTTGTCGAAACGCTTCGCGCGTAGTCAGTCACTCATTTGTTGAATCTAAACGTGCGCTTCGTATTGTAAAATGGATTAACTAAGCCAGAAACCTTTCCTTTAGTGTACACAACAATTCACCAAACATTTATCACTGTCAGACGAATAGTATATGACCTTATACGGGACTTTGTTGAAACGCTTCGCGTGTCATCGCTCATTTGTTGAATCTACTGCTGCGCTACCTATTGTAAAATGGATGTACTAAGCCAGAAACCTTCCCTGGAGTGTACACAACAGCTCACCCAAGTTTCATCGCTATCGGATAAATGGTTTATGACCTTATATGGGACTTTGATGAAAAACTTCGCGCGTCGTCGCTCATTTGTTGATTCTGCTCCTGCTCTTCCTATTTTTAAAGGGATTTACTAAGCCAGAAACCTTCCCTGGAGTGCACACATCTCAGCCTAGTTTCATCGCTATCGGACGAATGGTATATGAACGCATACGTGACTTTGTTGAAATGCTTCACGCGTCGTAGCTCATTTGTTGAATCTACTCGTGCGCTGACTATTGTAAAGTGGATTTAATAAGCCAGAAAATTTCCCTGAAGTGTACACAACATTTTACGCAAGTTTCATAGCTATCGGACGAATGGTATATGAATGCATACGGGACTTTTTTGAAACTGACTTTGTTGAAATGCTTCGCGCGTCGTAGCTCATTTGTTGAATCTACTCGTGCGCTGCCTATTGTAAAGTGGATTTACTAAGCCAGAAAATTTCACTGAAGTGTACACAACATTTTACGCAAGTTTCATAGCTATCGGACGAATGGTATATGAATGCATACGGGACATTTTTGAAACACTTTGCGTGTCGTCGCTCATTTGTTGAATCTACTCGTGCGCTATCTACTGTGAAATGTACTCACTAATTTGGAAACCTTCACGTAAGTGTATACAACATCTCACCCAAGTTTCATCGCTATCGGACGAATGGTATATGAACACATACGGGACTTGTTTGAAACGCTTCGCGCATCGTCACTCATTTGTTGAATCTACGCGTGCGCTACTTATTGTAAAATGGATTTACTAAGTCAGAAACCTTCCTTAGAGTGTACTCAACATCTCACCCAAGTTTCATCGCAATCGGTTGAGTGGTATATGAATGCATAGGAGACATACACACCCACAGACAAACTATCACGTTACATTGATTTTTATATATATAGATGAAGACTCCAATATTTTAACATTCGAGCAACAGTATTGGCAGTACTAATCAAAAGTGCTGACAATGATATTGACCATGTTATTCACTCAGTAATACTGATCGTACGGAGTCTACAGTACATCACGACGTTCGCTTCACGCTTTTTTACGAAGGGCTATGACAGAACAGACATTCTGTAGGTCCAACTGGCCGTGAATATTGGATACGTTTTTGCAGGGGTAACTATACAGTCCCGCAACTCTAGTATGTACTGAATATTGCCTAGCCAACGGCGTTCACTGTTGCGATATTATAATCAAGCCCCTTGTAACAGCTCATACACTGAACCTGTACATTGTTGTTGAGTTTCCTTCTTCATTTCGGGGCTTGGACATTGTGGTTATCAATCCCTTATGTTTGTGTGTTTGTTCATATAAATTAAAATTTCTCATGACCTGGGTTATTGTGATGTCTGTAGTAGTGCGTGTAACTTTCATCGAGTCTGCGATTTGGCACGAGACTATAGTGGACTTAATTTAGGAACCATCCTAGCATATTCCTCGAGTATAAATCCTCCGAAGTCCACGTCTAGTAGCCTATGTCTGAGATAGGAATCTAACCCAACTATTGTAAGTTTTGCCTTACGAAGCTCAGTGTACTCCGTTTCAAATAAGTATGGGGAGAGGTGAGATAAGTGCCTTGATGAATGTAACATACATTATTTATGTATGTATTTATTTATTTACTTAATTATTTATTTACTTACTTATTTATTTAGTCGCCTCCGTAGCGTAGCGGTCAGCATAGTCAGCTGCTGCCCCGGTGGTACTGGGTTCGATTCCCGGCTCTGCCACCAAATTTGAAAAGTGGTGTGAGGACTGGAACGGGGTCTACTCAGCCTCGGGTGGTCCAAATGAGTAGAGGGGGTTCGATTCCCAACTCAGCCATCCTTGAAGTGGTTTTCCGTGGTTTCCCACTTCGTCTTCGGACAAATGCCGGAAAGATGCCTACCGTAAGGTCACGGCCGCCTCCTTCCCACTTCCTTGCCTAACCGTCCCACTCTTCCCATCCCTTCATCAGAACCCCTGTTCGCTTTGCAGGTGAGGCCGCTTGGGCGTAGTGCTGGTCACACACCCCAGTTGTATCCCTGAGTCAGAGTCTCAAGCTCCAGGACACTGCCCTCAGTGGCGGTAGAGGTAGGATCCCTCGCTTAGTCCGTGGGAAAAGCCGACCCTGGAGGGTAAAACGATAGCGAAGCGAAATTTATTTATTTAATTAATTATGTATTTAATTAATTAATTATTCATTCTATGATGCAATGTCATAGAGACGTATTAAGACAACAAGTGGGCTCAAACTCCACCATCGGCCGTTATTAAAATGGTTTACCCAATTTCAACTATATTTAAATGCAGGAATGGGACCTTGTAATAGGCAAGGGGCTCATCCTTCCAACTCCTAATAATATAATAGATTAGACTACTAGGTTATAAACATTTTAATGTTACTGTACGGTGCTTGTGTCCTGCTCTTTTTAAAATACTTTCAGCCCTGAATATTTTCATACATATTTAATGAATTGTTAATTTGTAGCTCTTCAATCGGTCAACATGATTGTGCCCAATGAATTGGCGAGGTACGAGAAATGAATATGTAACGACACTACTAGAAAAAATTTACATGTATTAATTACTAGGGCTCGGATTGTTTGGTACAAAAAAAATCAGGAAAATATTTTTTTATGTATTAAAAATACCTGAAATATGTGACAAAAAAATTAAAAATCTTTAATTATAATTTAGTTTATTAATATGAAGTATTCACGAATGCAATTTATGCTATGTCTCACTTACTGCTGAAGCATTACAATACACAACGAGATACATCTTCAGGATGTCCATCACAAATGACCGACGATTATCGCGAAACACTTCTTCCGAAGGCTAGAAACTACGGCAATATGTTTCTTGCCCTTGAGGTGTTGTGTAACTTGAGATCGCTGTTCAGCTTTGATTGCTTTCCCACATGCTTGGCAGAATAGAACGCCCCCATCAGAAGTAAAACTCTCCTTAAATTCTGAATCATTCTGCTGCATACGATAACTTCTAGTTGATTTTACTTAGGGCATCGTAGAACTGCCTTACACTTCACAGTGGCAGAAATGAACTGCATGTGAGTGACACTGGTTCCAGGTAGCTGGGGGTGGGGGAGGTCTAGCACGTGGTACTGTATGGCTAAGGACAAGGAAATCCCCGAATTCCACAGTGCGACGGGGCGACAAGTTAAGAATAACACATTGTGGTGTTTGAAGCTATATTTTCAGTGTTGCCTTAGTAAACAAGAGTTTAGTGCTTTTCAGTCGGTCAACACGAATGTACCCAAAAGCATAACCCATCTCTTTTGGGTACATTTGTGTTGACCGACTGAAAAGCACTAAACTCTTGTTAAGAATAACACAGTTGCAAGCTGACATAGGCCTACGCTCTGCATGAAGATTAGATAGCTCACAGGTTCATCCCCATTGAAGTACCACAGAACAAAAATGCAATAAACTGAAAGATCTAGAATACTGATTTTTAAAAATGTAAATATTATGTTTTTTATGTGCTAATAAGTGAAAAGAAGGAATTTATGTATTTATAGAAAAAATGCTTAAAATATGTATTTAGCCTAAATAAAAAAAATATTTATTTACTTAAAAATCCGAGCCGTATTAATTACATTATCACAGATAATGGGGCAATTTTGTCGGCACCTGGTGTTGAGGTTGCGCGACTGCCTCTCGCCCGGAGGCCACGGGTTCGAATCCCGGCTCCGTCAGGGATTTTAGACACTGACGTGAGGGCTGGAACGTGTTGCACTCAGCCTCGTGAGGACAACTGACTAGCTGTCTGACGGTGAGGTAGCGCCCCGATCACGAAAACCAAGATTAACGGCCAAGGGGATCCGATGCGCTGATCACGCGTCACACACATATCTGCAGGCCAAATGGCTGGCAGCGTTCGCTTGGTAAGCTTAGGCTCTTCACGGGCTGTATTGTCTGGGGTTAATTTTAATGGGGCAATTTAGGATTACGCGTTTCGACCCTCAAGTGGCCATGATCAGATCCTGATCACTGTGTAGAGGTTAAAGGTTACACTAAATTATTTATTTATTTATTTTATTAAAGTATAATAATTATAGGAAAGGAAATGAAGCACACTACCTTGATTGATGTTGCGATCCCTAACAACATGAATCTCCAGTCAAAACACATAGTAAAGATCAGCAAATATAGCGAGTTGGTCTGACCTATCAAAAGGTAATGGCATATAGAACGGGTAAGGAGCAAACTAATGCAGAAGGCAGTACTCTTAACAACCTAATTCGTCCGGAAGTCCATGGGTAGCTACAATCCAGCTTAGAAGTAGCTGTTCCAGTAACTATACTTTGGTTCCCTAGTTAGTTAGTTATTGTTGTTTTAAGGCTCGGAACTACGAGGTCATCTGCCCCTTTTGGTTCCCAGAAGCCCGTATAGTTATGTTGTGATGTATCAGCAATCTATACTTGTATAATAAAGCTGAAGAGTTTGTTGTTTGTTTGTGTGTTTAAACGCGCTAATATCTGGAACTGCCAGTCGGATTCGAAAAATTAATTTTGTATATGGTAGCCAGATTCCAGAGGAATAGTTTAGGCTATGTATCATTAGGCTACACATCTCAGGTAACCTTAAAGATTGATTTTTGTTCAGTAAGTCAGAAGAAAAGCGCTACCGGACAGCTCCAATAATACCTAAGTCTATTGTTGCCTGGTAATGCGGGCTGCATCACGTCGCCCCTACTGTTGATCTGGTATTGAATTGTGATCTGCTTATAAATTGCAGTCACGGGGAGTAATTAGTGCAGAAAGATTGCTTAGGCCCCTTAAAACAGTTATCATGACAATAGTATGCCTCTGTATAAGGGCGATGGTATTGGTGCAGTATACTGAGGTTATCAGCTGCAATAAGCGTTGGTGCTTTCCGATCCTTATCCTTGAGCGCTCCAGTTCTGTAGTAGTAATCATTATCATCCATAAAACAAATAAATCCACCGGGCGAAGCCGGGCACTACTGCTTGTGTGTTATATGTACTGTATGAAACAATAATAATGATATTTCATATCATGATAATTTCCATTGGGTTCATACCGAAGTCACTGAGGGCCAACCTTGTTAAGGTGGGCTTAAACCATAATTAGCATGTCATTATGTAAGAAACAGTAACTTCAGAAACCCTTTTCAGAGTTTGTTCGCTTCTCAAGATACCAACTCCAATCCATCTAGCATTAAATGCCCATGAAATGGTGTTTTGTACCCAATGGCATGGTGAAAATAATAATAATATATTTTTTGTGTCAATTTACCCTCTAGGTTGGTGGTTCCCACGGAATCATGCGAGGGAACTCACCACTACCGCCTCTATGGGCAGTGTCCTGGAGCCTGGAACATCTGGTCGGGTGGGATACAACTGGGGAGGTGTGATCAGCACTTCGCCCAGGCGACCTCACCTGCAAAGCGAACAGGGGCCTCATGAGGGATGGGAAGGGATGGAAGATTGGGATGGATAGGCCAGGAAGAGGGAAGGAGACGGCCATGGCCTTACAGTAGGTACCATCCCGGCATTTGCCCGAAGACGAAGTGGGAAACCACGGAAAACCACTTCGAGGATGGCTGAGGTGGGAATCGAACCCCCTCTACTCATTTGGACCACCCGAGGATGAGTAGACCCCGTTCCAGTCCTCATACCACTTTTCAAATTTCGTGGTAGAGCTGGGAATCGAACCCAGGACCTCCGGAACGGCAGCTAACCATGCTGACCGCTACGCTACGGAGGCGACATAATAATAATAATAATAAGAAGAAGAAGAAGAATAGTAATAATAACAATAATAATAATAACCTTCTCATGCAATTCTTACTGTGGGTATGATTTTCTAAAAGACTTATTGCATGACATTGCTAACGCACAATGTAATGTTATTTTTCCGCGTGCCTTATACAGATGTTATTTCTTTAGCAGCCATTCCTCTGAGTTAAAAGAAAAATCATTTTTCTACAGAATATAGGCTGCTATAATAAGTGACTGTTGTTTGAATTTGTATTGTATGTTTTGCATTAACTAGCTTAGTATCCATTATCATAAACGTTTATGATGCAAACAATGCAGTCCATTAAAACATTAATTAAAGTGAAGAGAAGTACATTTCAAGCAGCGATAAACCATTCATCATAATTCTTACGTCGCCAAGTTTATTGCAAGTTTATCGCGCATATGACTTGAGTAGTGAACTCGTAAATCATAGCCGTAATTAAGTTTGGCGCGCGCGCTTACAGATCTGCGCAGCGCATAGCAGTGATTCTCATTTAGCTCCCGAGATCGAGCTGCAGTCACCACGATGTAGTTCACGTTTTGGCGTCGAGATGGCAGACTAATGTCTGTGTGCACGTTGAAACAAGAGACGGAGCGATAATTTCATCTTTCACTTGTCAGATATAATTAGTAATTAGGATGTATTGTTTATCGAGTCTATTGTTTAACTCAAGTGATGTAATGGGCTTTATGTTGCTAGTCAATACAATCTATTGTCGTTCTCCCAGCAAGCCACACGTCATGAGTTCAATTTTCGACACGACTCGCTATTTTATTATGCTTGTATTGTGAATGAGCGAAAGCAGATTTAGGGCTGACTGTCCCAAGAATTCTTTTATAACTTAATATACAAACTGTCAACATTTATGTCAATATTTAGCTTATTAGTTCAGGAATGCATGTTTATTGACGCGTGTGCTATGTTACATCTCCAATTAATGTCAATTTCGAATACTCTGCCCATCCATATGAAAAATGTTTAGCCACCTATCATAGTCAAGGGCAGACGTTCACAACCGTTTTGAGTCTTATGTCATATCAAGTACCCGAGCACCATAAAATCGAATAAAATAATAATAATAATAATAATAATCAACAACCATCATTTCTCTGAGAAAATATCAACCAGGACCAAGAACTCATGGACTGAAGAAAAGAGAAGATTTTCAGTGCCCAGATGAAGAGATTTTGGGAGAAGAAGAAAACATCATTAGCTAAATATGTTCTATCGCGCTCGACAGATGGGCATAACGATGTAAATAATAATAATAATAATAATAATAATAATAATTTTCATGTGGCCTCCTGAGAGGCCGAGTGCAGGTCTTTCTAGTCGACGCCCGAGGGCGACCTGCGCGTCGGGATGAGAGATGGATTGAATGAAGATGAATGAAATTGGGCAAGGATGTGGATGGAAGCGGACGTGGCCTATCAGAAGATACCGTCCCAGCATTTGCCTGGTGTTGAAAAAGGGGAAACCACGGAAAACCATTTCAAGGACGGCCGACGGTGGGGTTCGAACCCACGCGTCTACTGAGTCAGTAGAGAGCTTGGTCCCATGACCTAACGCTGCGCTTTTAGCCAGCGTAGCCACTGCTGTCGGTATAATAATAATAACAGTCCCTTACGAAAACGAATTTTAACAATAAACATGAACTTGAAGAAATATAAAAAAGAGAAGAAGATCATAAGGAAAATATTAGGAGCAAGATATACCCAACATGGCTACAGGCTAGAATCGATCAAAACAACAGAACAATATTCAAACATCGAAATTGTTATTATGAAAAGACGAATGAAATTCTTTGGTCATCTCACTAGACTACCAGAAAATCGATTGATGAAAAGGATACACTAATAGATTATGTAACCTCACACAAGAACTCAACACCTTGGCTAGAAGAACTTCGAAATTACCTAAAAAATCCAAACATAAGTTCAACACACATTTCAGAAAGGAACACCTTCAATCACAAAGTAAACATACGGTATGGGGAGTTATTTCAGAGTAACCAAAACAAAAACAGTATAGACAAAAATGGTCGGAAGAACGTAAGCAAGCCATCTCGGGAAGAAAACAGCCTATTGGAGCAACAAGAAGAACCAAAAAAAGAGTTAATTGAGTTATTTTCTTAACGTCTTCCATTTATTGGGAGAATTCGCCTAAAATGAATAAAATAATAATAATTATCATGATGATAATAATTATTTTATAATAGTAATAATAATATTACAATACTACTAATTATAATAATGTAGAACCATGCTTCTCTAATTGTTTTTCCTATCTTTGCAGAAATAGCTTGAGAATCACCGCTCACTGCAACTGCGTGCATGACTTATGCAGATAAGATACATTAACGTGTGGACATTGGAGATTAATCAGCATTTATCGTGTTATTTATAATACAGCAATGTCCATTTATGCTACTGCACATTAAACATATTATATTATAAATACTATTTCACAAAATATCTGTCAAAACTTTCTATAAAATACTCTATTATTCTGGTTCGTGCTCGTATGACGAGAGCAGCAAGTGTCATTTAAAGAGCACCAGGTTCAGAACGCCTTGTCTAGGGGAACATTTAGAGACTTATTCCCGGAAAATTCCTTAGATCGATTCCTGTCTAAGGGTTCGTGGTGATGACTGATTCCCACCTGAGCCGTCCTTGAAGAGTTTATTGTGGTTTCCCACTTTTAATTTAGGTAAATTCTTGGCCATGGACAGTTGCTTTCTAATTATTCCATCCCAAAATACACACTAGGGTATACATCGCAATATCTCAAACTATAAGGCAACTTACACGCACATCCAAGTACCATGTTGGGCCAACGACAAGTCATTACGTGCTAATGGTGAAACATATATTTAAGGGGTACTCATATGCCTCTAGGGCTGCTGACTGCGATGTCCCTACTCCTAAATAAAATAGGAATAGTTAGTTAATTGAAGCTAGTACACTGAAATGTTTTCTTTTAAAAATGAATATTGTCATTATGCTTCAAATAATTCAAAAGTTGCCAATATGTTTCTACTGGGAAGTAATTGAATGATAGAAGTATTAAAATTATATTTTGAAAACATTGAACAAATACTGTGCGTCAAACCCATAGCATAATATTGGAAATGGGGGATAAACGGAAAGTAGCCGCCTAGCAGCATGAAAGACAAATACCAAATACAAGAAAATATATTAACATTGGTAGGTTGTCAGCTATTCTCGTGGCACGGACACCAAAAGCCCGCTAATAATAATAATAATATCGTATGGCCTCGGGTGCCGGGTGCAAGCTTTGTAATTTGACACCCAGAGGGTAGTTTGAATTTCGAATTTCGTTGTTCCTTGAATCACTATGAAAGTCAAGGAGGTTAGATATCTAAGCTCCTTGAACACTATAGCGCTTTCTAGTAGAGAAGTGAGGATCCTTGTGTTGACGGAAACTCCCGAGATTAATTTTGCCATTATGAACACGGCCTACTGAATTCAAATGGGTTCTTTGACATGCCAACATCGTATGACATGCGTGTCGGCCGCCTTTCAAAAATCATTTACCACGGCCAGGAGCGAACCTGCTGATGAGCTAGCTTTGTGATCCTAGGCGAAACCTCGCACAAGACACGGCACAAACCTAGAAATGTTGCTTAGTTTTAATTCACTGGCCGTGAAGGCTAATATACCACCTTTTTATAAAAATAGCATTTTATCATAATTCAGTAATCAGATGAGAGAGGTATACTGCTACAAGAAGCAGGACGATAGACGGCTTTTGAGAGCTGCAATGCTTGGGAGATGAGCAATCTACGACTTTGGCTCGTAGCTATTCTAACACCGTTACTAGTTCCAAGATATGATGATGGAGTTGTTGATTTCTATTTTAATGGTTGGAACAGGTCCAATTAATTCCAACCATCAATGGCAAAATGTTATAGTCTTTCTCATGTTGTTGCTAGCGTCATCCTGATGAACAGCCCAGTGTCGGTGGGTCTATACCGTGCTAGTTGATATACATTGATATGGAGCAATGACGGGAAGAAAACATGAAACTACTCTTTATTATTATACATCTCCATTATTAGACTCGTATGATCACTTGAATACAAAATATGTTCAAAGAATACAACTACAAAGACATTATAACTCTTCCTTCTTTCCGTCCTACGCCCTCTAACATATTTACATTTTTCCTTTCACAATACCCCCACATCACTCTCCCCACCCCCAGGGGCTCATCTCTTCTGGGCGTGGGTTGGCGACCACGGGGCCCCAGCTGAGTCCGGCATTGCTTCCACTTACTTGTGCCAGGCTCCTCTCCGTCTTCTTTCCTGTCGACCTCACTTGGTCAACTCTTGTTCTCTTCCGACCCCGACGGTATTAGGGTATCCGAGGCCTAGGGAGTCTTTCACTTTCCCGCCTTAATTGGCCCGTGTCTCATATTTTCTGATACCCTCCTTCTGCGAGGGGTCAGCCTTCTTTTTCTCTTCCTTTTACCTCCTGCCTTGTGCTCTAGGCCCTTAAGGAGGCAGGGTGTATGTAGCCCTACCACTTCTGGTTCACCCTAGATAATGCTACACACTCAGGGGCTCACGGCTGGTGAGTTCGGGAGCTGGCGACCCCGAGGGATTCCTGAGCTGGGTCCGTTTTCCCCTTTTGTCCCTAACCTTTGGGGCGGACCCTCACCTCTTTCACTTTCCTATATGCCTTTCATGGCTCTCCTTCCTTCCAAGTCCCTCAATCCGCCTTCTCCGAGGGTTGAGGGCATTTCTTTCCCTTATGTCCTTTTATTTGCCTTATTCTCCTTTAGTTTTCCATTTCTTCTTCTAGTATGTAAGTTATTAGTTAGTTTTAGTTTTAAGTTCGCTTTTCATTTTTCATCTTCACGATCACCCAAACCATCAGGGGCCGATAACCTAGATGTTAGGCCCCTTAAAACAACAATTATATCATCATCATCATCATCACTCTCCCCCCAGTCATGATATTACATCTGCAAAGCGCACAGGGAATTTAATAACACGTCCTGATCTGGTAATTTTGTGGGGTATTGTGTCGCACTTACTTGGGACCGATAGTTGTGGTTCAGTCATTTAACTGTTACAGTCCTTCAAGCGACGTGATCTCGTGAAAATGAGTAACGAAGAACAAACACCAGTAAGTGTCACGCCGACATCCGAAACCAAACTTGAAGTCGACAAGGTAAGCGTCAAATTACCTCCTTTTTTGGTCAAAAAGCCAGAGATCTGGTTTTGCCAAGCGGAAGCGCAAATTTTTATCACGTCGGGGTCACCAATTTATACCGTGCTAGTTGATATACACTGATACGGAGCAATGACGGGAAGAAAACATGAAATTACACTTTATCATTATACATCTCCATTATTAGACTCGTATGATCACAAGAATACAAAATATGTTCAAAGAATAGAAACTACAAAGACATTATAACTCTTCCTTCTTTCCGTCCTACGCTCTCTAACATATTTACATTTTTCCATTCACAATACCCCCACAGGTCTGTTTGTTAGGTAGTCAGCCTGGAGGCTGGTTGGATCCTCAAAAAGCACCATCGTATGTTATGTGGTAGTAACCCACAAAACTGAGCCAGCACTATAATGAGGCGTACTAGGCAAGACGAGGAACGAGGTATTTTGCCATTGTTTTCTCACTGAGTCAGTACAGCTGTACTAACTCTACGAATAGAAGCCGTCAGAGCATCCACAGGCACTAACTGTGCCCTACTCAGCACCAACCATACCCCAGTAGCTTCCATATAATCACAGCCATGAATGAGACTGAGACATCGGCGAAAAGCCACATTTTACTCTAGCCTGTGCTAACAGACGAATGCAAATGTACTGTGTCGGTGGGTAATGTGTGGAATTGATCTGCTTTGCATTGGTGTTGATGCTGTGTTGTACGTGCTGACTGTGGTAGCTACAATTGCTTGGGCCGAACTACACTCACCGGCATAAAAAGCGAATCACTAACTTACGAATCTCAGACAAAACGCAATATTTGACAGTTTCATATCTGTCATACTGCAAATTGAATGTTATAACTTTGCAGCGACATGGCTCTGTGTAGTGAGTTAATCATAAGTTAATTAGCTCATTTGAGAAGTTTCAGCGCAATAATATAGATAAACATTGTTGATCGTGACAATCACAACACTAATATTACTTTTTCCCGCCTTTGGACAAGAATAACAACAAACGGCTTGTCTTACGGTTTATTGCTGTAAATTATCGTTCCCGTATATTTGTGGGCATTACTGTTTGTTTACGACATTCGTAATCATACAGTGCAACAGTACGATATTTCGATATTTCCAAATTCATGTTTGTGCACTGTTCTGATTGTTTTGATCAATTATTGTACTAATTAAGGTAGAGTAATTAACTTATGATACATTGCCATATGTCATAGTATAGTATTTGATTAATACAAGGTTTGGAACGGTCCAACATTGAGTTTAGTCTGAAATTCCTAGTGTTTCGCATTTTTTGCCGGTGAGTGTATTTGTGAACTCAGTAGCGAGTGTGTTTGAATCCCACCGACAGCTTTCCTTGTAATGGTTTTCCGTGGTTTACTATGTTCACCCCCAGGCAAATACTTAAACGGTACCTTCTAATAGGCCAAGGCCTCAACATTACAACTCCTTGTCCGATTCGTTCATCTTCAGTCATTTTATCTCTCACTATCTCCGCTCATGAGTCTGGCGTTAGGAACGGCATTCAGCCGAAAACGCCACCCGCCACATAGGAACTCATCACATCTCATCCCCAACTCGTTGCAACGGAATTACTAAGGGATAGAACATACACCTAGATACATGCTTTATACTGATGTATTATAAGTGAGCATAGGACCTGAAATAAGTTGGATTTGGCTTTAATGTAGGTAAAATCTTGGAATTTTTCTGGAGTGTAAATCAGACACAACAGCAAGCTACTTCAGGACGACGGAGATTATACTCGAACCATACTCTTCTCAGTTATCGTCTTGAGGTCAGAATTAAATCGTTAAAAGTGCCGGGAATACCCCGGTCCTTAATGACCAGAGTCTCAATGTATAACCGTAAACCACAAATGGTAGCTAGCGAAATTATATTGTAGTTTTGGTAAAATGTATATGGTAAGAGGCACTTAATCTCAGGCCAGTCACTAGTTTCAGTAAGGTTGGTTTACATTTTGGAATTCATTAAGGTAAATGATGCAAATCGTAATCCTTCCGTAACGTACTTCTGATACGTTTATTTAATACGACGCCCATTAGCCAAGAGTTGAGCTAATCCCAAACCCGATTTGGCTAACAAGGAACGTTTCCCACTGCGTTCTCTTTTTGTGTACTCCATTCCATTAAAAGAAGATTGTAAACTCCAATAATGTGCTTGAATACCGAGCGTAGGGAATGGATAAGAGAAGATTATGTCGTACATTCCCCACCTCATTTGGTGACTTCGAATTTCCTCTGGCTCTACTGAGGGTAAATGTCATCCTGGTTACTAATAAACACTTGACACCCAGTAATCAAAATACATGAAATGCATGTATTAATGTAGGTTACCTATCACAAATGGTCAAATGTTTCGTGAAAAGTTCTATCAAGTTAATGAAAATGAAAATCCACAGCCTGCTTCCAGTCTCCGACCGGGTCAGAAATGGAATGAATGAAGCCCCTATCTAGCGGCGAGGATATGAACTGTGCCGGCTGCCGAGGCCTGACGCACTCCTCTGGGGCAATGATTAAATGAATGACAGATGAAATGAAATGATAGTGGAGAGTGTTGCTGGAATGAAATTTTGAGAGGGAAAACCGGAGTACCCGGAGAAAAACCTGTCGGCCTCCGTTTTGTCCCGCACAGATCTCACATGGAGTGACCGGGATTTGAACCACGGACCCAGCGGTGAGAGGCCGGCGTGCTGCCGCCTAAGCCACGGAGGCTTTATCAAGTTAATCATTTCCCTAAATCAGTTGACTGCAGAGCCGGGTCTTCATTTTGCCTTGTGATGGGACAGAACTTCGCACTGGAATTTGTTATGGTGGTCACGTTATTCTGTTTATCCTGAATTGTTCGTAGCATACCTTTTGTGTCCCTTGCAATATCTTTTTCAATGGTTCATTCGTTAAAATATCCGTTGTTGAAATATGCTATCCGGGTAGTTGTTGGAAACCTGAATTCAAAGTATGCGGGAACTTAACAAAATCGGCATCTGTTGACATCGAATATACACACATCAAAAAAAGTTTTGCATCACCTCGGTTCCCAGATCTCCGGCATATAGACGTTGACTGTGTATATTGTATCCAAGATACAGTCCCTTTGACTGTTCATAGATGTCACTAAAACTGCTCAAAGATGTAAACAACCATGCATGAGCAGGGCCTATTAGACGGAGGGGGTACGACAGCCGATCAGTTCCAGTCATTCCACCAGGACGAAGGTACGCTGCTCATGTTGTCTGTAGTTCTACCATGCCTAGAAGGACAATACCGCAGTTCGATCGCGTCCGCATTGTTACTTTGTGTCAAGAAGGGCTCTCAACAAGGGAAGTTTCCAGGCGTCTCAGAGTGAACCAAAGCGATGTTGTTCGGACATGGAGGAGGTACAGAGATACAGGAACTGTCGATGACAGGCCTCGCTCAGGCCGCCCAAGGGCTACTACTGTAGTGGATGACCGCTACTTACGGATTGCCGCTCGGAGGAACCCTGACAGCAATGCCACCATGTTGAATAATGCGTTTCGTTCAGCCACAGGACGTCGTGTTTCAACTCAAACTGTGCGCAATAGGCTGCATGATGCGCAACTTCACTCCCGACGTCCATGGCGAGGTCCAGCTTTGCAACCCCGACACCATGCAGCGCGGTACAGATGGGCCCAACAACATGCTGAATGGACCCCACGGAATTGGCATCACGTTCTCTTCACCGATGAGTGTCGCATATGCCTTCAACCAGACAATCGTCGGAGACGTGTTTGGAGGCACCCTGGTCAGGCTGAACGTCTTAGACACACTGTCCAGCGAGTGCAGCAAGGTGGTGGTTCCCTGATGTTTTGGGGTGGCATTATGTGGGGCCGACGTACGCCACTGGTGGTCATGGAAGGCTTCGAAACGGCTTTACGATACCTGAATGACATCCTCCGACCCATAGTGCACCCATATCGGCAGAATATTGGAGAGGCATTTGTCTTCATGGACGACAATTCTCGACCTCATCGTGCACATCTTGTGAATGCGTTCCTTCAAGATAACGACATCGCTCGACTACAGTGGCCAGCATGTTCGCCAGACATGAACCCTATCGAACATGCCTGGGATATGTTGAAAAGGGCTGTTTATGGACGTCTTGACCCACCAGCCACTCTGAGAGATTTACGCCGAATTGTCGTTGAGGAGTGGGAAAATTTGGACCAACAGTGTCTTGATGAACTTGTGGATAGTATGCCACGGCGAATACAGGCATGCATCAATGCAAAAGGACGTGCTACTGGGTATTAGAGGTAGTGGTGTGTACTGCAATCTGGACCACAAATGCTGAAAGTCTAGCTGTATGATGGTACAACATGCAATGTGTGGGTCTCATGAGCAATAAAACGAGCTGAAATGTTGTTTGTGTTGATCTCTATTCCCTTTGTATTTAACGGTTCCGGAACTCTTGGAACCGAGGTGATGCAAAACTTTTTTTGATGTGTGTAGATTTAGGTATTAGGAAGTCGTTTTTGAATGCCTTCTTCTGAAGAGTGGCGCTCTATGGGAGTGCAATAGGACTGTTGGAGCAGCAGAAAAGAGGATTTATTTCATTTATCGTATGGCTTTTAGTGCCAAGAGTGTCCGAGGACATGTTCGGCTCGCCTGAGTCTGTAGCTGCTTCAAGCGGACACCCATAGGGTGAGCTACAAGTTCCGTTCAATTTCAAGTAGTTCTAACGTTCGCTACCAAATATCAATGATACCTAGTGCTGAAGGTTGGAACTTTGATAGAGCGTTCCGACGAAATCTAACCTATCAAATCGCAGGCTTAGGACTTAAATAGCGTATCTACAATGGAAATCCTATTAAGATACGCTATTCTGGTACTAAGCCGGCGCAATTTAGTTCCACACAAGTTTAGTCTGTGCAAGGATCTTTTACATGCCATAAATCTATGACATGGGACCGCCGGCTTTACCTCTCCTCCGAAGAAATGAATACTGAAGGATTTTTAACGCTCTTAAAAATCCGACGACTTCGGCCGGGTTTGAACCCGCTATCTTGGGCACAGCAATTCAGAATACTACCAACTACGCCACTGATGTTGCTAGAAAAGAGGAAAATTGAAGCGTTTGAAATGTGGTGTTACAGGAGAATCATGAAGATCAGATGGGTAGATAGGGTTACAAATGAAGAGGTATTAAAACTAGTGGGAGAGCAGAGATGGACCGGGTGACTGCTAATGAAGAGAAGAGATATGTTGGTAGGACACATACTAAGACACCCAGGAATAGCCATCTTGAGTTATGGAGAAAAGGGTCGAAAATAAAAACAAATTTTCATTTACATAAGCGTTCCTTATTCATAAAATATTCGAGTACAATTGTTAGGATATCCATTCCGTTCTATGAATAATTGTTACAGCAGTTTTAAAAATTAGATATTATAAGCAATTTGGCTGATGAAGGCTTCAATGAAAGATTGAAATATGTACCAACGATTGAATAGGTGCTCTTAATTTTGTATTGATGGGCGTTATATTTATAAGTTATCTAATATAAATCAATACGGCCAAAATCAAACATTTCCTGACATAGTAAAGGTCATTGCTTTTTACTGTAGAAAAGTATATTTCGTACAGTACAGTATTTAAGGCATTTTCCCCTTGAGGTGTATTGTTTATTATGAGATACGTGGTATTGCAAGTTCATTGACTAAATTCAGGCACCAATGCAGACACTACACAAACAGCAATTATCAGAAGAGTTCTATACACACACCCAAGAACAGGGCGCTGATGACCACGATGCCTAAGCCCCTTGCTGAGATCACTGATTTGCGGCTCAGTATTTGCCGATTTATGCTATACGTGTCCTGTGTGCAGAGCTAAAATAAGTCAGCAGTGTGAAACATAGGCCCCTTGAGTATGGAAACTCATGGCTGATGATCCTCTGGTGTAGGACACCAACTTCTCATTTCTTACAGATTTTCATGGGCAGCTGTGTGTTACCCGAATCGCTGACATGGCTTCAATAAGCCTTTGACATTTCCCCTTTATGTATCGGCTTCGCTATAATCGCGAACCATATCATACATTAATGAGCGCTTGATTGGATAATTGAGATGAGTTAGCTACTCCAATGTATGCTCATTGCAGACTAATTTCTCACCATTATCGTGGCAAGCCCGCCTAGAATGAATCCGGACAGCTTTCCTAATAGCGCAGTGATATTATACAAACTAGCGATGTAACTGTGATTAATTTTACATGACTTGGTCTATTACCACTCACAGAACAATCTATGGTTCTACTTCCTGTGCCATTCGGGAGAATACATATCACAGCAGCAAATGTATCGGTATATGTTGTGATTAATTCATTGCAGGGATTGGGACATATTGGTCAAAAGCCCAGTCATTACCATCATCATCATAATTATAAACCATCTCCTGTTACCTGGGTGTGGTGTACGAGCCCCTTCCATCTTCTTTTGTCCTCATACCACTTCTCCTCCTTCACCTTGCTCCAGTCTAGACCTTTCTTCGTCACAACTTTTTCGACCAAATCAGTCCATTTTCCCGTTGGTCTTCCCACAGACCTTCTTCCTTCCACCTCACGTTCAAACACCCTTCTTGAAATTCTGCTCGTAGCCATCCATTTCATGTGGCCAAACCACTTGAGTCTTGATTTCTGGATCTTTTCGAGAAGAGTTTCTTCCATTCCTTCTTCATCACGTTTCTATTCTGTCCTTCCTGGTCTTCTGTACCATGGTCCGTAGAAATTTAATTTTAGCTGCTTCGAGTTCTGAGCTGTCCCTGTTAGAGTAACGGGTTCAAGGCTGTACGTAAGGGTTGGTATGTAGTAGGTAGGGCTTGTATAGTGTCATCTTTGTTTTCAAAGGTATTTGTTCAACCCTTTGCGTCACCCTGCTGATTCGATTGTTCACTTCATGTTAGGCCAGGTTGTCCTCATAAGCCCAATGCACTTAAATGTTAAGAAAAAGTAAATCGGAACTTGAAATATGGTTTCGTCTAATAACGTGAGTGAGAGTACAGGAATCAACTGAGAAACATGATATCCAAATGATGATGATGATGATGATGATGATGATGATGATGATGATGGGTTGATGAGATTGAGATCCAATAATAACCTATTCATTAAGATACAACCAAAAACATCGTCAATTATAAAGGAAAGATTGGTCTTCTATGAGCACATCTTCCGTATGCCAAAAGACCACGAAGGTCTGGGGTCAAATACCGGCTTTGAAAACAAATGTTTAGCCTACTTTTCACATTTTGCAAAATATGATTATGACTTATGAGGTTCTCCGGGAAAATATGTGCGTGTTTGTCCTGTCGGTCTGTCTGTCCATCCTTCTGTGTGTGTTTCCCCATATCAACTCTTAAATGGCTGCAGCTATTAAAACCAAATTTGGTATGTGTAAAGACCTATAACCGGACATCTCATAACCATGTTTAAAAGTGACATTAGTGCCACCAAATGCTGATAAATAGCAATAGATATATGAGCTGTACGTTAGATATCTCAGTAGGTAGCATACGAACTGTTCGAAAATTTTCACACATTTAGATGATAATATTTCAGATTAATTTTCTTAATTCTATATATGACAGTGTTGACAACATGATATTACACGTACTCATAATGCCAGTCTTTAAACGCATGTAACATCCATACTATCAATTGGATTTCAACCGAATTTCGTACATGCTATGTGTACCGTAAAATAAATGCTTGTACCTATTATTAGAAAACTCCAAGGCTGCCAACTGTTGATAAATGCTCTTCATAATGTTCTTACCCTACTTCAATACAAATGAAAAAGTAATCAGGCCAAACGTTCTAAATATTGCACACGCACAGTACATCGAACTGCAGATTCAATTTAGTAACTGATATCTGACAGTGCCACCAACATGAATCTACGCACGCTGATTGGTTAAATGTTTAACTGTATGTAACTTGTATACTAACAAATGGATTTCTTCCAAAAATTGGTACGTACACAGTTCATACTATTTCAGATGATTTTTCAGCAACCCACACATGGCAGTATTACCAACATGTTGCCCTGTCTACTTGGGTACGTATGTCTTATAATCTGTGTAATTTTGATAGCTGTAGTAATGTGTGTATTTGTAGCTGAGACTAGGATGCCTCGGCATTTGCCTGGAGTTGAAATGGAAGACCACGGAAAGTAGGATATTATATACATAGTAACCCGCCCAGCCTTTGGGCAAATTCATGTTGACCGACTGAAGAGTTACATCTGACAGTGATACGGGAGGTCTTGGAGTTTTGGCTGTGGCAGCTTTAGTCATTTATCAAGAGATAGCACTGCTGGAGTTGTAATTTCCAGTTGTTCATTGTCGTTTGATCGTATCAGACGCCATTAGTGTTTCATCACTATCAGGTAAGAAGCAGCACACGTTAGAGCAATGGGCATTTCTTGTTAATGGGATACGAAACGATTAAAATTGTCAAAATCAACATTGTGTAATTTTTTATATTTTATGAATCTCTGAAGTCTGTCCTTTAAAATGATGTGTAATATTAATATGTCAAGTAAGGCGGCTTCGGTGGCGTAGTTGGTAGCTTCTATGCCCAAGGTCGCGGGTTCAAACCCGGCCGAATCCATCGGATTTTTAAGAGCGTTAAAAATCCCTCCTATGGAGGGGAAGTGAAGCCGAGGGTCCCATGTCATAGATCTGTGGCGTGAAGAAGAACCTTCCACTTGTGTGAAGCCAAAATGTGTAGCCTAGGTTAGAATTGATAACGCTCTATTACTTCCAACGTTCGCCACCAGGTGCTGACTGCGTTGCCATATAGTACGCAAGTCCGCAAGCTAGGTGTCGTTGACGGTAGCATTTGGTAGCAAAAGTAGGAACTACTTGAAATTATTGTCTGCAGTCCTTACTTGAATTAAAAGATACAGTCAGTCTGCGAGACTAGACTTTATATCATTTCAAATGACGCTTGTTACAATTGCTACACATGTTAGAAAGGCTCAGGAGGGCTTCTCGCTTCGCTCGAAGCCCCAGGACTCTTTCAACAGACTCCATTACCTATTAACTTAGGCTTCCCGAGCATTCTGCTGCATGACGTCACGCACTCCCCGTCTCCGTTCGCATAACGCCAGACCCCAGGAGTTAACTCGGACTCAACAGACTGCATTACCCTTTTACTTAGACTTCCCGCGCAGGGGCTGCATGACGTCACGCATTCGCCGTCTCCGTTGGCATAACGCCAGACCCCAGGAGTAAACTCAGACTCAACAGCCTCCATTACCCTTTAACTTAGGCTTCCCGCGCAGGGGCTGCATGACGTCACGCATTCGCCGTCTCCGTTTGCACAACGCCAGACCCCAGGAGTAAACTCAGACTCAAAAGCCTCCATTACCCTTTAACTTAGGCTTCCCGCGCGGGGGCTGCATGACGTCACGCACTCGCCGTCTCCGTTCGCCTAACGCCAGACCCCAGGAGTAAACTCAGACTCGGTGCATATGCACTGAACAACATGATGATGTCATGCACGCCGTAACCGTAACGCATAACGTTAGACCTAAGCATAACGATGAAGTCGACAAGATCATTTGAAATGATAAAACAGATATCACACACTAATACAGCCATCATGATTATCAGACAGATTCTACACAAACCCAAAGTACGCGGGACTACATGACTGCCTTGTCCCAGCCCCTAAACTAAGGAACCAACCAACCAGTATGTCAAGTAAGGGTTAAATGAGATGTGACATAAATTTCATTATCACGCCTTTATTAAATTCTGAAGAAAAGGAACATGAATTAAACAAATTTAACATTGGAAGGATAGGCGATTCCGTATCCCTCTAAACACTAGTGGATAACGAAATCAGTCATTGCCAAGCAAAGGGCATACTACGTGTTTGCAGTCGTTCAGACAGGAGCACAATACTGGTACACAAGTTGGAAACAACCAGATATTTTGTGAGTGAAACGAGGCTTGGTTTCATCTAAGCGGTAACGTAAACTCACACAACACACGCATTTCATCAGCACAAAATCCACATGGCATTTACGATACACCTATGCACTTAATGAAAATCGGCGTTTGGTGGTCTCTATTAGTAGAGAGAATCGTTGGTACACATCTTTCGGTGATGCAGTTAACACCGAAGTGTACCGACGGATTTTCAAATGAGCATTGGAAGGTATTGAGCTGTGTCAAGGGTACTTTCAGCAGGTCAGTGCCGCTTCCTATACGACCTGCGAGTCTATGACGATGATACAAAATTACTTCAACGACCACATAATCTCTAAGAAATTGTGGCCACCAAGATCACCCTACTTGATCTCACCAGACTTTCTCCCGTGTGTTTATCTAATTAGAAGAGTCTACGCTACACGTACGCTCTTGGACATCTGAAGGAAATTATTACACGCGACATCAATGGCATTGTTCATGCAATGATACAGTGAGCTGTCAGAAACATGGAACAACATGTTCAGCTCTACCCAGCCTAGAGGTGGACGGAGGGCACTTAAAGCGCAACCTGTAACTAGAGCCCTGCGCGGATAAACGAAACCTTCCCCGCATCCGCCCCGCATCCGCACGAATGTTATCCGCAACCGCCCCGCAACCACACGACTTTTATCCGCATCCGCCCCGAATCCGCACGACTCTATCTGCATCCGCCCCGCATCCGCACGACTGTTACCCGCTACCGTTCCGCAACCACACGACTCTTATCCGTATCCGCACGTTTGTTACCGTATCAAAATTCGCTGACACTACATTTTTTATTTTATTTTTTTAGTATTAAAGCGACACATATTTTAGACATTTGAAGAGAAATTCGTTCCCCCAGGCTATGTGTGAATCGCAAGGCAATGTTGACTGAGTTTTGTCCGTCTGAGTAACGCCATGTAAAACACCGGCTGGCTACTTAGTCGTCGGATATACCCACGCAGGTAAAGGACTATTTTTTTTGACAAAAGTAAACACTAATTCAGGATATTTCCATGATTGGCTTCTCTCACTTCTCTATTATTTTCATACGATCCTAGCGAAAGCAAATAGGGAAATAACAAGAAACGTGAAAGACGCACATCTTAGCAAACACTAAAATTAATAAGAAAAATCCAGCTCAAATTTTTATTCGAAAAACTATCCGCAAATATACTCTAAACATTATCCGTAGCTTATCCACTATCCGCACAGTCATGCAAACTTTATCCGCGCGGAGAAAAATTTTGCGGTTATCCGCGCAGGGCAAAGTAACCCCTCAGCTATTCTATACATTTAAAACGCAATCGTACGTTATTGGAATCCCCCTTTTCAAAATAAATATAAACATCCAAGGTTTTAGCCTATATGAATCACCCTGTATAAACACTGAACTGAAGATGTTCGCAAGACGAATGAAACATGCCAATCCTCTATTTAAAGTAGTTAGTTGCATAATTTATGAATATGCATTTTGCTTCAGGTATTAGTATAGAATATATCAACATTAACTTCCCTTTACGTGCCGACCTACTAAATAGCATTTCTATAAAACCACAACACTAAATAAATGACTTCTATGTCTTCTGTCCTTTAAATAAATCACGTTTAAAACGCAATGTGATTTAGTGTCGCTAAAATCTGTTTAAAGTTTCTTGAAGCCCTTGGCATTTTAGTGTAAAGACTTAGCAAATTTTCAGGCCATAAGCGCCTTCTTCTAGGGCGCTGTACAAAGTTTTGTGTAATTAAAGCGCACACTAGATCTGGCAAACTAATTATATGTTTCGCTACCATACATTCCAAGTTTGTAGGAACAGTTCCAGAAGCCAGAGCCAGCTGCACGGAATAGCACCCTTATGTAATTAAAACATATTCCAGACCTTTCAATTAACATAGGTGGTGATAGTGGGGGGCTTAGAGGACACTGTCTCCCAAAGCTCCTGAGATGCCAATTCTTTCATACATTGTGAGACAGGTCTATGCACAAATATTAGTTATTTATAATACATTATCTTCTTCTACTTTAACTTATATAAAGCAGGAACTCTGTCTGCTTGTTTCATTGTTTGTTTCTTCCTAATACAAAGCCATACCGATCCAGAAATTTGAACCACCATTTCTATACCGACTTTATTGGGCCCTGCGGGTAACACTAACTAGATGAAGTTTGGACAGCCCTGTCCATTCCCTGGATTTAGGCTCTTTACCACATTGCCTAATTTAGAAAAAATATGGAATATTCTGTTGAAGAACAAAACGAAGCTTATTCTAAGCCTCACAAATTGAGAATCAAAACACGGTGGGTTCCAGTAGGACCCCAAAAAACAACGTTTAAGGCCCTATAATCAACCACGGTTGAGATATTTGCATGTATCATTACCACTCAGGGAAATCTCAAGAACGGCCAACGAAGGAGCTCATTCAACCTTCCATCCGTGGGTACCCGTTCATTACAAAAATATGACTTGCGTCTCTTGCTATTTGACTGTATTGAATGTTAGATATACTTAATCACTGCCCCATTTGAGCAACATCAAAAGGTCACGGTCACCTCCTTTCTCAATCCTAGTCTGAATTACAAGTACACACACTAATACAGCTATCACAATAACACAGGTTATCACACAAATTACGCACACCCAAGGTTATGGGACTACAATACCACGATGTCGCATAGCCCGTAAATAAATAATCAATGAATGATAATTAACAACAACAACGAGAATATCATGTAACGGCTATCGCTTGAAATGTCCACAGACTTGTAATTTGCATGTTAGAACACCGGAAACATTTCAAATATTAAACACATTTTTGATCATCATGGTAGTAAGATAATTTTGCGTACCTCTTGAGAGGAGCCTACCCAACCCTGAACTAAGGGAAATACACATTTTCTGTCCTTTGATTTACGCTAAGTATAACTAGTTGACACCGGCCCCGTGGTGTTGGGGTAGCGCGCCTGCCTCTCACCCGGAGGCCCCAGTTTCGATTCCCGGCTCCGTCAGGAATTTTAGAAACTGACATGAGGGCTGGAACGGGGTGCACTCAGCCTCGTGAGGACAAATGAGTAGCTGTCTGACAGTGAGGTACCGCCCCGATCACGAAAACCAAGATTAACGGCCGAGGGGACCCGATGCGCTGATCACGCGGTCGCTTGGTAGGCCTAGGCCCTTCATGGGCTGTAGTGCCAGGATTAGAGGGCAGCTTGCATGTCAAATTTCGTCGTTCCTTCGAACGCTATGAAAGTCAACTCTCGCCGTTTCGTGAAACTCTTATTTGTGTAATTTCTTGTGTCTAGCTGCAAGTGAGTTATGTCCTCCACTATACCTACCTTACGAGCAGACAAGAACCACGCTGGAATGTTGATGAATGGAGAAGTTAGGGCGTGTGGTAAGCTGCAGGCATACACTTGAGACCGAGTGAAATGTGAAATCAATAGTTTTTAATAACCCTGTACCGCTGAGGAATGTGCACCAATACCAGACCATCCTGCATGTGTATTGTACGTATAGCTAAAATGCTAGATCTTCTTTTCAGTCCATAATGTGCACACCTTCATCGGGACCCTACAAACTAGCCGTATCCATTAAGTCTCTTACCAGGATTGCACTTGTGAGCTGAAACTCCAAGCATCACACGTTCGAACCTGGCGCTGACAGAGTCCATTCTGAATGTGATTTTCTCTGAGATGTTTTACACTTTCTCTATGTAAATACCTGGATGGAAACTTCTTTTTTGACAATTAATATTAGTTCGTAACAATATTTATAAATACTAGCATTACCCATCGCTGCTTCGCCTTCGAATATTCTAGTTGTAAAGAGTACACTTAGCAAAATCTCAATCATGAATGCTATGACTGATTTATCCTAGGTATGATTAATCAGACTTTATCAATTCAGCTACTGGTGCAGTGGTTAGGAGTTTCTCATTCCTTCATAGGTATATCAGAGCGAAGTTAGTTTTCTGGGAATATCACAGACACTGTTAATTTTAGGGCCTTTAAATGTGGTTTTTGGAGACCCTCTTTAGTCGGGTGAAAAAGACATTTCTTACCACACTCACACGTGAAAATTGCGTGAAAATATTCTAGAGTGCCCCTTGACCCCCTTAAGCGCATTATATTGTATGTATTGATGAATTTTACAGCTTAATTTGGTTCAGTGATGTTCTTATAACCGTCTGGAAACCTTCACAGTAATGTAATAATTGGAATTGCATTGCGTCTTACAGAAATAGATGGACCTGTGAGATTCTGTTACCATGGTTACCGTGTTGCATTCTTTCATTATTTCATTGTAAATATACATGTTTTAAGGTATTTATTTAATTGTAAGGCATTTAAAGAGTAAGCGAGTGCGTTTCGCTTACGCATTGGGTTATGCTGAACCTGTAGGTACCCCATATGTGTAGGTTGGTGTTAATGGGACCTTATGTTCGTTACAAAACTGGAATGGGACCTTAACAGAATAATAAAGGGATGGATTCATGAACCTTGAATTGAAGCCTCCTGATTTAGAGAGTACATCCCAAAGTCATTGAAAAAAGTGGAAATGGACTCAGCTCAGGTACCCCTCGGAATCCCCAATTTTGAAAGTCTACAGACGTAATTTCTTATGGAAAATGTTGCAAATCCCAAGGGGAGAAATCATTATTAATAATAATTAGACCAATGAAATATGTAACCAGTCGGTCAATACAATGATCTTCAATAAAAAGTTGTCATTGAATTGAATTCTTCATTTGAGTCTAATAATTTGCACTCCTTTTTAAAAGTGTGTTGAACTTGTCTGATAACCTGTATTTAAGTAATGACTGTACTAGTGCACAGGGATGGGGTAGGAGTTCCGTGAGTTGAAGTAAGGTACTATCCCGGCATTTTCCTAGAGGGAATGTGGAAGAACATGGGGGGGAAGCACACTCAGGACAGCCACTGTCAGTGCCGCGATTCGAACCCGCTACCTCCGGACTTGATGAAGCTGGCCTCGTAGCCGTGGTGCAAGATTTACGAGCACGCCTACGTGGTGGGACTGGAAACTTATTTAAATTGTGGCCTAGATTAGGTTCTCGTCTCTTCCAAAAAATGTAATTCTGATGTGAGAACTGTCTCGAAGGAGTTTGAATGAGGGCGCTTAACAGAATGGCCGATTTAAGCGTCAAGGTAGAACTTCGAACTCCGAACTGCAACTCATTATTGGAATCATGGACTGTGTCTTAACACGCTCGGCTACTCTCTGGATGGATGTAATATACATAATAAGTCAAAGAGCTCTCGGATGGAAAATCAAAGAGCACATTCTCCCCACAAGGTTTAGTAAAATAGCATAGTTAATTACCTGTATGTGCTTTCACTTAATTACGTGAGCAATGGTGATTACCGTTCATTGTTATAGTGTGCGAGTAATTAGAACGTTAATCATAAATTGCTTCCCAAAATTTCATAGAATAATTATTAGTTGCCGAGCTAATTGATATAGTAATTAACGAATGAATTGCCTAAAGTTTATACTTCTCCCTCCGGTATGATATTCAAAATTATGTGATTATACAGATATTTATAAATCTGGTCTTGTGCTGAAATATCAGATTTTATGATTAGTCTAACCTGTTGTTTTACCAAGCAAATATTCTAGGTGTATGCGCTGTCATTAGCAAAGTTTTGCCTAGGTACACCAAGTTAGGCTCATCGGAATGCTTTTGGTTAAAGCTGGTGGCACGGTGGGTGAGTGGTTATCGTTTCGGAATACCAACCCCCAAGCTTGCAGGTTCGCTCCTGGCCATGGAAACTGATTTTTGAAATGCGACAAAAATCACGACACGCATGTCATACGTTGTTGGCATGATAAAATAAGCCATTTGAATTCAGTAGGCCGTGTTCATAATGGCAAAATTAATCTCGGGATTTTTCGCCAACACAAAAATACCTCCATTCTCTACTAGAAAGCTTAGATATCTAACCCCCATGACATTCATAGCGCTCCAAGGAACAACAAATCTCGACATGCAAGCTGCCCTCTAGGTGTCAAATAACAAAGCTTACACCCGGCACCGAGGTCATACGATATTATTATTATAATTTCAATTTTCGAATAATCGATTAATCGAAGCAGCAAAATTGATTAACTGCTACAAATAAAGATTAATCGATTATGAATTTAATCGCTTCTTCGTTTATTCGATTATTCGGAATGTAGAATAATTGATTATTTGTTTTGGTGATTAATCGATATACTTCTCTCATTTAACTGCGCTCCCACAGAAGCAAAAATACATTTAATTAATTAAAATAAAGTAGCGGGCCCGTGCGAGAAATCTCACGTGTTCATAAGCCACACTTTCCCCAAATGGTTTATAATGAGAGACTTAAGGAGAAAAGTTATGTTTTTATTTCAACCAAGTGATTATAGAACATTATTTACATTACATGATAGGGGGAAAGACTACAGAATGATAATATGACATGAAACAGGCGTCACAACGGCCCGTGGACAGCAATATTATTATGGAGCGTATTTTTCTACAGCGACGCTGTTTGCAAATCGCACACTACGTACATTTTTAAACGTAATTTTTTAACGAAATTATCGACATTTATGAAATTATAATGCAACAAGCTGACCCGGCAGACGTTGTCCTGCCAATCAAAGAAAGTGTTGTAACTTTGTTTCTTGAAGTGCTTTTGGATACACAATATTTTTTTTTCAATTTCTGTTCACTGCCTCTAAACTATCGTGAAATGAATTAACCAATCTTGAAACATTCGTGGGAGCGTGCACAACAACTCACCAAAGTTTCATCGCAATCGGATAAATGGCATATAACGCATACGGGATTTTGTTTAAATGATTCGTGTGCTGTCACTCATTTGCTGAAACTACTCGTGCTCTACCAACTGTGAAATGGATTTACTAAGTTAGAAAGCTTCACGTAAGTGTACACAACAACTCATCAAAGTTCCATCGCAATCGATGAATAGTATATGAACGCATACGGGATTTTGTTGGAACGCTTCGCACGTCGTCACTCGTTTGTTACATCTACTCGTGCGCTACCAATATTGTAAAATGGATTTACCAAGTTGAACACCTTCCCTGGCGTGTACACAACAACTAATCAAAGTTTCATCGAAATCAGATGAATGCCATATGAACGCATACGGGATTTTCTTTAAACGATTCGCGTGCCGTCACTCATTTGTTGAATCTACTCATGCGCTACCTATTGTAAAATAGATTTACTAAGCCTGAAACCTTCTTTGGGGTGTACTCAATGATTCATCAAGGTTTCATCGCAATCGGATGAATGATATGTGGCCGCATACGGGACATTGTAGAAACGATTCAAGCGCCGTCGCTTATTTGTTGAATCTACTCGTGCGCTACTTATTAAAACTGGGTTTACTAAGAATGAAACCTTTCCTGGAATGTACACAAAAATTCACCAAAGTTTCATAGCAATCGGATAAATGGTATATGAACGCATACAGGACTTTGTTGAAACGATTCGCGCGCCATCGCACATTTGTTGAATCTACTCATGCGCTACCTATTGTAAAATGAATGTACTAAGCCAGAAACCTTTACCGAAGTGTACACAACAATTCACCAAAGTTTCATCGCAATCGGATAGATGGTATATGGACGCATACGGTACTTTGTTGAAATGATTCACGTGCCATCACTCATTTGTTGAATCTACTCATGCGCTACCTATTGTAAAATGAATTTATTAAGCCAGAAACCTTCCGTAGGGTGTACACAACATCTCACCCAAATTTCATCGTAATCGGACGAATGGTATTTGAACGCATACGGGACCTTATTGAAACGCTTCGCACGTCGTCGCTCATTTGTTGAATCTACTCGTGCGCAACCTCCTGTGAAATGGATTTACTAAGTTAGAAACCCTCACGTAAGTGTACACATCACACTCAAGTTTCATTGCAATCTGATGAATGGTATATGAACGCATACAGGACTTTGTTTAAACGTTCACGTGTCGTCGCTCATTTGTTGAATCTACTCGTGCACTACCTATTGTAAAATGGATTTACTAATCCAGAAGACACCCGTGGAGGGTACACAACATCTCACCCAAGTTTCATCGGTATCGGACGAATGGTATTTGAACGCATACGGGACCTAATTGAAACGCTTCGCACGTCGTCGCTCATTTGTTGAATCTACTCGTGCGCAACCTCCTGTGAAATGAATTACTAAGTTAGAAGCCTTCACTAAAGTGTACACAACAATTCATCAAAGTTTCATCTCAATCGATGAATGGAATATAAACTTATACGGGATTTAGTTGAAACGCTTCGCGCGTCGTCACTCATTTGTTGAATCTATTCGTGCGCTACCGATTGTGAAATTGATTTACCAAGCCAGAAGCTTTCCCTGGAGTGTATACAACATCTCACCCAAGTTTCATCGCCATCGAACGAATGGTATTTGAACGCTTACGGGGCCTTTTTGAAACGCTTCGCGCGTCATCGCTCATTTGTTGAATCTATTCGTGCGCTATCTATTGTAAAATAGATTTCCTAAGCCAAACACCTTCCCTGGAGCTCAATCAACGTATCACCCAAGTTTCATCGCAATGGGATGAATGGTATATGAACGCATACTGGACTTTGAAACGCTCTAACGTGCAGAGACAAACAGTAGAATTCGACATCACTGCCTCCTTTGGTATAAAACTCAACTTTCCGCCACGGGCGGAGTGTATGTAATGGCGGTAGTTGCACAGGTTGCGACCAGGTGGCTCTAACGTGCAGAGACAAACCGTCCAAAGGCATCAGCTTTCACCAAGGCCAAAGCTGGTGGTTTCCATGACGACTGTTTTTGACTGAATATTGTGGTTCTAAAATTGTGTGTAAATTGTGGTTCTAAAATTGTGTTCATTCCACCTACCGGGTCAGATTGTGAATCTAAACCATACATGGACCCACCCTAATATACATACCAAATTCCATCAAAATCGGTCCAGTCGTTTAGGAGGAGTTCAGTCACATACACAAGTGTCGAAGAATTATATATATAAAGACTAGCTGACCCGGCAGACGTTGTCCTGCTCGAGTGTATAGAGCGGGTTCTGCGAACATATTTGAGTAAATTTCGTGGAATAAGAGAATTTTGACATTGATTTTTAAATAAAATAAAATAAAATCATTTCCATGGCAGTCATATTCTTATTACTTTAAAAAGAGTAAAGTAGTGAAATAAATGTTGAATCTTAAAACTATAAGAAATCATTTTTATTTTGTTTTTATCTTAATGCGAGTTGATGAACAATGTTTTTCGTCAATCCCAGAGGTGTATAAATGAACAAACATGATGGTTTGCCAACACGAGAACACGCAACATATAATTGGCCATGTGAGAAGCAGGGATTTTCTAGATCTAACCCACAAATGGACATTGTTTGACCTTGTGACTTATTAATAGTCATTGCGAATGCCAAGCGAATTGGAAATTGCAGGCGTCTGAATGTAATCGGCGAATCTGAAGTGATCATGGGGATCCGTGGCAGGAGAACATCTTCACCTTGAAATTTGTCGTTCAAATTGGTAGCTTCAAGAACATTGCCCATGATTCCGTTTATGACCAATCGCGTGCCATTGCATAGCTTTGGTGCATTTAAATTCCGAAGTAAAATGATTGGTGAACAAATTTTTAATTGCAAGATATGTGGTGGCATTCCTGGTAAATCCAGTGAATTCAAGAATTCAACAGGATAGTTGACGCTTCGTCAGGATCGACAACAGTGTCGATCGATTTGAATGATATCTCATTGCCAGGCAATAACTGCTGTATTTTGAAATTAAATACGTTAACATCGTTATTTGTTGCGGCCAAAATAGCTCGTTCACGTAGCCAAGCATGATTAATGTAATTAGCGCGCAAATCTGGGAATATGCTTTCAATCAAAGCATTTTTCGTGGCTACCATGTTGCAAAAATTGTCTGGAAATTTGATGCATTGTGTATTTCCATGCAATGGGATTTTTCCATTTCCAATGTTGAGCAATTGTTCGGAGAATGACAGTGCCAATTGATCGTTTCGTAGTTGAACACGCATATTTATGGTAAGTCATAATCTGTTGACATTTTGCCATAGGTGTGATTGTTTCAAACATGCGTTAATTTCGTCAGCATATGTGGCGCGTGGAATTACTGGCAATGTTTGTCTGAAATCACCGGACAGCAGCAGTAGAGCACCACCGAAAAGTCTTTTATTATTGTTGAGATCTTTCATCGTTCTATCGAGTGCTTCAAGTGAATGCTTGTGGGCGATAGTGCATTCATCCCAGATAATGATTTGCATTTTTGCAAAACTTTAGCCATGACGGAATTCTTCTTTATGTTGCACATTGCGTCTGGATTTGTGTGAACGTTCAATGGCAACTTGAGTGCTGAATGTGCAGTCCGTCCACCATCAAGTAAAGTCGCTGCAATGCCTGATGGAGCAATTGCCAACGCAATATGATTTTGTGATCGAATGTGCGCAAGTAACAGTGAGATGAGGAATGATTTGCCAGTGCCTCCTGGTGCGTCCAAAAAAAAAAAAGAATCCGCCTTGTTGTGCTGCAATTGACAAATTAAGTCGATCGTATATGTTCTTTTTTTCAGCTGTGAGCATTTGTTCATTTCTTCTAACGAAAGTAGTCAGATAGCCCGCATCGAACTGTTGTTCGCGCTGAACTTCGTTGTTAATGATGTCTGTTGTTGGGCGGTTAGGCGATGGCATACCGAAATGAATGAGTGGCATATTGGAAATGAGAATGGAAATATCCTCAATCTTGATTAACGCCTCGTTATATATTTCTGGCGAAAAATTTATATTGGGATCTTGATCAGTGGTCCGAATGCGATGCAGTATGTCCTCGCTCATGAAATCTTTATATTTGTCCCAGAGAACAGAAGCTTGCGATGGAAAACATGTCGTCAACAATATGGCGAATAATTGGCGAATTTGATGAGGAGAGGAACTCAGTACTGCATCTGCAAGTGTGAGATTCCAATGGTTGTCATCTTCCAGCAAATGCAATTCGCGACACGCATCGTGGTATGTGTCGTACAAAATGCCATTGACTGTACGCAAGTATTGGAATGACGTTGGTCCAGGAACGTTAACCAACAACAAACGCAAGAAGAAGCATTCGCGTTGCTTTGGATGGATTGTGTATAATCGGCCTAATGCGTTTTCCATAAATATTCCGTCATATCCTTGTACTGGAACACCTCGCTTTCGTGGGTCCCACTTTTTTGACTGTTTGTTCCACGTGAAATATCGTGGCACATCCGTATACAGTAATGTCTTTGCGAATTGACCCAAAACACCTGGTCGGTTGCATAGTTCGAAAAACTCAGTGAGTGTGGTTTTTGGGGCAGTTAATGCTTGTTGTAGAGCAGTATTTTCAGTGAAGTAAACACGCTGTCCATTTTCAAGGTGCATGGCCAAATGTATAACAGCAGGGAATCTGTCGTGTATGGGAAAACTCAAAATGCGCCAAACAGCTTCATTGCTGCTAATGTATCGGCCCATTTGATAGCGTGTTATTTCGTCGTTATCATTTACATTTTGAACAGCAAATACAGAACTCAACGTTTATGTGTGCTTTGTAGGTTTTTGCACAGCAATGGCGAATACGGAACCACCCAACGATTGTCAATGTCAACCATTCCACCGTTTGACACGTGCAATTGATATGATTGGCCACCATTGTCTGTGTCTCTACGACGATACAATGGATAACCATCGATATTAGTGATTGTGTCGTTCTTAGAGCATAAATACAACAGAGGGCGCATTGCCACACTGCGCCTATACTGTGACATGAAACCAACATCTCGATCAGCTGACTGAAGGGTAATGGCTCAAGACCGACTACAATTGGCTAATGGCGAATGCTAAGGAACGTCAAGGAATACAAAAGGAGCTCCATATTGGATAATTCTATTATCACTATCTGCAGTTCCCTTCAGTCAGCTGATCGAGATGTTGGTTTCAACAATGTGACGTCATCAGCCATCTATTGAATTTATGGTCTAAGGTGTCGTTTATACACTCTTTTGGGAAACGCTTCGTGCATTTTCCATTGTTTATGCACGGCGCCGTGATGTTTCGAGCGCCGCATGGACCATGGATCATGTTAGCGGTAACAATCTGAAACAACTCTTGATCGATATTCCGATCCGGAATTTCTGCTGAAATAATTTTATCAATTTCGTCTGGCCGTATTTTGTCGACTAACCAAATCAAAATATGTGCGTGTGGCAGACCTCGTTTTTGCCATTCAACAGAATACAGCCAGCAACGTGTTTCGCCGAATACAGAGTGATGTGTAATCAAGTTCATTAAGGATTTTAATTTTTGTTTGAAGACACGTGCAGTGATATCATGGCGATGTATTGCTGTTTGACCTGGCAATAAGGAAATTTTAATTTCATCCCAGTTTGGATTGCACGTAAATGTAATGAACAAATCTGGTCGGCCGTACGCGCGCACTAAAGTCATGGCGTCTTGAATGTATTCTTGCATGTGACGCGGACTACCAATATATGATGATGGAAGAATGTATGTGGTACCGATGTCGTTGAAATTAGTTGATCCATCTACGTTACCGACAACAGCATCACGCAAATGTATGTACTCCTCTGAACGCAGCTTCGCCTGATTATACTTGATATACTGTAATCGCTCGCTTTCAATTTTCGCATACATATCAACGATGTATTGATGAAACAGCTGGCGGCATCGGAGAATGGTGTTGTCTTCATTGGCACGAATCATCAAGCGAAATGCGTAGAAGTTCATTGCACTGACTTTCTTGTTGGTTTCTGCACCTGCAAAGTGAAAATATAAATTTAAAAAAAACGTACAGATGAAGAAAAGAGAAAATAATGTTTAGATTGTACCTGTCGCTGGATTTCTTTGTTTGATGTTGAAATGATATCCATCTTCTCCTTCCCAAAATATGAATGGGTATTGCATAGCGTCGTAAGAACGATGACTGTCTTGAATTGTCTGCACCGCGTTATCTCTGCGTTGGATTCGTATATCTCGACGTCCGTATGTTTCCCCAACCATAACAACTGCAACTTCATCAACGGTCGGTGCATTGTATCGGCCTGCGTGTTCTCAAGATGGTGCTTTGTCTGTTTTGATGATTATCATGTAGTTGTCGTTTTTCATTCTCTTTGAAACGGTATTGAATAACTGGACCAACTGGTTGTGATTTCGCAAGAACGATTCCAAAGTCGTCACAATTTCTCGCTCCTCCATCTGCTCGATGTGGTTGTATTGGCAGCGTGTGTTTATTTGTTTCTCCTCCTCGCCAATGAAGTAGATTTGCAAGAATTTTGGATCGGTATCAGGTATTGAGAATAAAGAGCCAATTTGATGATATACTTGGCCCTGAATTTTAAACGTTGATTCAAAATTGCGACCATCATAATTCTCAACGATTTTTGTTGCCCCAAATGATGTCATTTGGAAGCAAGAATTGAATTTACGAATTTTACGCAAAAACAATTTTGATTGAGGTGTGGATCCAGCCAAAAGTTTTTTCAATGGTTCTGGTGGCGAGTTCAATGGTGGCAGTACAACTTTTCCAGACGCGCAGCAGAAACCGGCTGATTCACCTTTGTATTTGAATGCATGGCAGTGTTGGCATTCTTTGTCCATAGCGCCGATGACAATTTGTGAATGTGACGAATAGTCAATGTCCGACTCATATTCGATTGCAAGGCGGAGAAGTGATTCACGTGTCATTGCGCGATTTACCTCCAGACGCTGTAGTTCATATGCTCTGTGTGCGTCTGTGGCTCGTTGACGCGCCTCTCTTTGTCTCAATGCATTAGCTCGAAGGCGTTCGTTGCGTTGCTCTCTACTTTCATTTGCACGTGTGTTTGCAACCTGGTCTCTTAAATTGTCATTGTCCGTCAATTGATCTTCTGACGTTCTATTTAACCGACGGTTGTGGACTATTTGTGAATGACATGTACGACGACCAATATTTCCTCCTCGTCCACGAAGACGTGGCATTGTTCTTTAATGAATACACAACATATAAATAGAAGTAAATTATTATATTCGAACTTTATGGATGTTGATTAAATTCCGTTAAATGTTACATAATGCGCAACATAATTAAGGAAATAAGTTTGAGGTTAGATTGATTCTCATAGAATGCACATGTATGTAATTGGAATTCATGGAAGATTCTGTGAGATATTCACTTCAATACTGCACCTTGCGCATTTGCATTCTGTAATGAGCACACAACACACAAATATACAGTAACTTAAGAGTGTTGCCAAAATAATTTTGAGCCTTCTGATAGGTCCAATATTTAAATGCATATAACTTCTACACTATCAATTGGATTTCAACCAAATTTTGTATGTAATATCTGTACATAAACAGATATGATTGACCGTATTATTAAGAGCCACCAGGGCTGCCAACTGTTAATAATTCCTCTCTCTATTTTTTGCCTGCTTTTCACATTTTGCAAAAATGAGGAAAAAGTAGACATGAGATCGGGCAAATGTGTGTGTGTGTGTCTGTCTGTCTGTCTGTCTGTCGTTCTGTCTGTCTGTCCTTCTATCTGTCTGGCTGTGTGTGTGTCCCCCCCCCTATCAACTCCTAAACGGCTGGAGCAATCGAAACAAAATTTGGTAAGAGTAACGACCTATACCCGAATATCTCACGGCCATATTTGAAAATGATGTCAGTGCTACCAACTGATAAAAAATTGCAATTGAAATTTGAGCTCCATGTCGGATATCTTGGAAGGTATGAATGGGAGCTATTTCAAAATTGGCACACATATAGATAATAATATTGCAGTTTAATTTCCAGGAGGCCATAGATGGCAGTGTTGCCAAAATGATTATAAGCCTGCTGATAGGTCCAATTTTTAAATGCATATAACTTCTACACTATCAATTGGAATTCAACCAAATTTCGTATGATGTATGTGTACATAACCAGATATGACTGAGCGTATTATTGGGACCCACCAGAGCTGCCAACTGTTAATAAATGCTCCTAATTTATTTTATCCAAATACCAATATATCAGAAATTATGCCAGCCGACAGCTTTAAACTATGCACACGTATAGTACCTGACATTCTATATTAATTTGGAGTAACTTATATACGTCAGTGCTACCAACGTGATTCTAGGCCTGCTGATAGGTCCAATTTTAAAATGCATGTAACTTCTATACTAACTAATGGATTTCATTCAAAATTGGCACAACAATAGATCATATTATTTCAGACTATTTCTGACCAACACATGTATGTCAATGTTGCCAGCATGATTTTACGCGCGCTGTTAGATCCAATGTTTAACTGCATGTAACATCCATGCTATCCATTGGACTTCAACCAAATTTTGTATTCTGTACCTTAAGGGATGGAGCTAAGAATATTTTCAGTCACCAGGGCTGCCAACTGTAGTTCTCCATTAGGCTACATTATTCCAGGAATACAGTATTTCGAACTAATTAGAAATGTCGATATTACCAACTTAATTTCGTCATTATTCTAGATAGATCCATCCATATAGATTTATCATTGCATGAATCTTAAATTTTAAGAAAAGTAGGCTGTTTAGTTCGTCACGGAACTTCTTGTTTTTATCCAAATACCAATATATCAAAAAGTATGCAAACCAACAGCTTTAAACTATGCACACGTATATTCTGACATTTTAGATTAATTTGGAGTAACTTATATACGTCAGTTCTACCAACATGATTATAAGCCTGCTGATAGTACCAATTTTTAAATACATGTAACTTCTATACTATCAGTTCGATTTCATCCAAATTTCGTATGTGCTATGTGTACCATAACAGATATGACTGTAAGTATTGTTAAGAGCAATCAGGGCTGCCAACTGTTAATAAATGCTGTCTATATTTTTTTACCCTAATATCAATATATCAGAAAGTATGCAAGCCAACAGCTCTATACTTTGCACACGTATATCACCTGACATTGTAGATTAATTTGGAGTAATTAATTCAAGGCAGTGCTGCCAACATGATTCTATGCCTGCTGATATGTCCAATTTTAAAATACATGTAACTTCTATACTAACAAATGGATTTCATCCAAAATTGGCACAACAAGATATCATAATATTTCAGATTATTTCTGACCAGCACACGCATGGTATTGTTGGTAACATGCTTTTACGCGTGCTGATAGATCCAGTGTCTAACAGCATGTAACTTCCATTGGACTTCAACCTAATTTTGTATTCTGTACCTTAAGAGATGGAACTAAGAATATATTCAGTCACCAGGGCTGCCAACTGTAGTGCTCTATTAGGCTACATTATACCAGGTATATTTTGAACTAATTTGATATTTCGATATTACCAACTTAATGTTGTCATTATTCTAGATAGGTTCATATTCTGTAGAATAATCATTGGCATGAAAAGTAGGCTGTATAGTTCTTCACGGAACTTCTTGTTTTATTCTTTTCAGGATTAGGGAATAATCCATTTCATTTGGGTACAATCGTGTTGACCGACTGAAAAGCACCAAACTTACGTTTATCAAGGCAACACTGAAAATGGCTTCAAATACCATAAAGATATTCTTAATATCTTATTTAGGTAAAAAAAAATAACTTTTATAAATTTATATACAGTACATTACATCAAACCGAAAATAAGCGTAACTCAACTTCTTTTCTTATGTCCTATGCACTAATCAATTAATCAATTCTTCGGTTAGCCGATTAATCTACTATTTGGTATAATTGAATGTTTGGTCAGTCAAATGTTCGATTAATCGTTGTCGATTAATATCAAATTTCGATTATTACCAGCTGACTTTTGTTACACCCTGTGTAGACATGACTGGGATTGAGAATATTGCTCTATGTCCCATATAAGAAGCATATCATAGCACTTCCTTTCTGGGGAAACTTAAAGCTCCCTCAGGATTATCTTATTAAATTGTTATTATTATTATTATTATTTATTTATCGAATGGCTTTTAGTGCCGGGAGTGTCCGAGGACATGTTCGGCTCGCCAGAGTGTGTGGCTGCTTCCAGCGGACACTCAGAGGGTGAGCTTCAAATTCCATTCAATTTCAAGTAGTTCCAACTTTCGCAACCAGATGTCAATGATACCTAGTGGTGAACGTTGGAACTTTGATAGAGCGTTCCAACGAAATCTAACCTGGGATTTAGCTTCACACAAGTTTAGTCTGTGGAAGGATCTTTTACATGCCATAAATCTGTGACATGGGACCACCGGCTTTACTTCCCCTCTGAAGAAAGGCATACTGAAGGATTTTAACGCTCTTAAAAATCTGACGACTTCGGCCGGGTTTGAACCCATTATCTTGGGCACAGCAGTTCAGAATGCTACCAAAGCTGCTTATCTTATTGAAGACAGCTTTCCAGTCGATCAACACAAATTGTGCACAATTACATTAGGCGGCAAAGAAATATTACTTAATATTTATATCAGAAAATAACATGCATTTATATACAAAAATTGGGGCGTAGTTTTGTATATAAAAGCGTGTTATTTCTTGACAAATATCTTATGTAATATTTCTTTCAATTTCAAAGCTAGGATCTCCGAACGTTTAATAGCCAGTTAAGGCATTGAACGTTTCTTAGAACTCCTGGCTGTGCTTTTGGTTGTGAGTGGATATCCTAAGGCAAAAGAAAGAAATGAAAAGAAAACATGGAATACAGTTCTTTGACACCCCTGCCCAAAAATGTTGAGACTGTTATTGAATTCTTTGTTTACAGATGGTTCTTTGCCTGTAGTGAATACAGAATTGGTGTGTCAGGTGAATTTCACCGTCATTTCATCCATTCGCGAAATGTGAATTCTTGAAGTCGCATTGTTTGTGTAATGTAAATTGTCCACAGAATTATAATTTACGTGAAGGTTCATTGCTAGTTTATATTTTTAATTGAATATATTAAAAATCTTAAATTATGTGATATACGCATATTTCGTTTGCAATTTAGCTTTCGTTGTTTTCCTATTGTATGTTAGGTTTTCGTGCATTGTCCTGTAAAAATGAAAAATAAGATGTGACTGCATCGATCTCCTCCTTATCTATTGTAACATTCTGTCAACACGTTTCTATACAAACTAAATACTATACTCCCTGTTCCTTTTAACTTGACGCAAGATCATAATACTGATCTCCTGAACATTGGCAAAAAGACAATTTGTTACTGGTCAGTTCCTGGGAGTTACACGGCAGCCACGAAATATGGCATATTCACTGCAGGCCTGCCAAGCGCGGATCTAGAGTTTGGCTTGGGGAGGGGGGCAGAGAATCGAAATTGTTAAAAAAATCTGTCACTAAAAGCGCAATCACATAATAGCCAAACGTACAAAACCAGACCATTTTTTTTGCAAGCTACATGGATAAAAATTTGATGCGTTAAGCGCATCAAAAATATTCCTACAAATTGCAACGGCGTGTTTTGCGACTTTTACATCGAGCTTCGAGAAAAGTATCAAGGTACGTTACAGTTTCGGCAAGTCGAGTTGGTACCGACAAAGGGAGAAAGTCACAGCTTAAATTGCCTACCAAGCTTGCAGTTTGGACATCGGCAAAATTTTTTGGTGCGAAAAAAGCCCCAAATTCCTATCCGTGTATTGCTGCACATTCATCGTGACATAACTATAAACATCGATTCGGTAATCACAAGGTTTGCTAAACAAAACAGACGAGTTGATTTTGTTATATAAATAATCGTTTTTATATAACAGGCATGAAGTTGTAAATATGTACAGTTATAACAGAACATATTTGCAATAAAGTTATTTTCAGTATTGGATAAAATGAAAAAAAACTGTTTTTCAGTTAAAATTCGTTAAGATTTATTTGTCTGGTTATTGTGTTTTCGTTTTTTGAGTTTGCAAAAAAAATTGGTCTCCGTTTGGGGGGAGGGGGTCATGACCCCCGTGACCCTCCCCCCTTGAATCCGCGCCTGAGGCGTGCCCAAGGCATTTGATAATATCGAGCGTGAGGTTAAAAAGAAGAGAGAGTTGAGGTCCCTTGTGTTTGAAGACCGAGATCTCTACACCGCAGAAGGTGTTTCATGTTGATCTTCACTGCCCAGTTACCAGTCAATGAATATTATCACGTCTAGTCGACCTGGCAGTGCTCTCGCAAAACGATTCATTGCCTGAATCGATGTGCGCAGCTCCACTAGTACTTGTAGTTCGCCGTATTGCGTACAGGTGGTGCTGAGGAGGCACTCTGTGTAATTCCACATAATGCTGAGTGTTGCCGCCAGGTGGCGCGCTGGTCGCAATGTCAATACTAGTAGGAAACCTTTGTGACGTTAGCTATACTTCCATTGCCGTGCGTGATAAGGATTGATCATGGTTACAGTAACTACACCTCGACTTCAAATGAGCTATAGTTATAATTATCTTCTTCGATCGAGATTGTAACTGATGATGATAATTGTTGTGTTAAGGGGTTTGTCATCTGGGTTATCGGCCCCAAGAGGTTGTAACTAGCTGTCCATCGATTAATAATCTTGATGCCTTTAATCGGTTAATCGGTCGATTAATCAAACTTTAGTCGGTAATTTTTTTTTCTTCGTGTAGCCTCCTGAGAGGCCGAGTGCAGGTCTTTCTAGTCGACGCCCGTGGGCGACCTGCGCGTCGGGATGAGAGATGGAATGGATGAAGATGAATGAAACTGGGCAAGGATGTGGAAGGAAGCGGCCGTGGCCTGTCAGAAGGTACTGTCCCAGCATTTGCCTGGTGTTGAAAATGGGCAACCACGGAAAACCATTTCAAGGACAGCCGACGGTGGGGCTCGAACCCACGCGTCTACCGAGTCAGCAGAGAGCTTGGCCCCTTGACCTAACGCAGCGCTTTAGCCCGCGTAGCCACTACTGTCGGTTAGTCGGTAATAATAATAATAATATCCTATGGGTTCGAGTGCCGGGTGCAAGCTTTGTTATTTGCACCCAGGGGGTAGCTTGCATGTCGAATTTCGTTGTTCCTTGAAGCCAGTGCTGGATTACCCATTAGGCCCGACTAGGCCCAGGCCTAGGGCCCCCAATTATCTGGGGGCCCCAAAATTTTATTCCCAAGATTTTGTTCCAGAACTGAGACAGTTCCAGCATTATATGAAATTACAATATCCTTTACAAACTGAGTTCACTCATTCTGAACTTTACGAAATTCTTATTCGAGACAAGCTTGAGTCTGTTTTTCCGATCGTTGAAATTGCTTTTCGCATTTTCCTGACCCTCATGTTAACGAATTGTTCTGCGGAGCGCTCGTTTTCAAAATTGAAACGGATCAAAAGTGCGCAAAGAAGTATCATGTCACAAGAACGATAAGACATGCTAAATTTAATGTATATCGAGTCAGATGTTCTGCGGGAAATTGAATTTGATGACATTGTAGAAGATTTCATTGAGGGAGCGTGATGGCGCAGTGGCTTTGCTGCTCGTCTTTCACCCGGACGGCCGGGGTTCGAATCCCGGCGACAGCGGGGTGGAATTTTCACCTGTAAAGTCACGTGGCGTCAGGAAGGGCATCCGGCCTTAAATCCCCGGCCAAAGCCAAAATGAGCCTGCCTGGTAACGGTGACCCCAATTATTTGGGAAAAGCCGAAGAAAAGTATTAGTAGTAGAAGATTTCACTGACCGAATAAACAGAAGAATAACAAGATGTTCAGTAAAGAACATATAGCCTACTTTCTCCTAAATGCATGGGTATTGTTATAACTCTTTGTCCTTTTCAAGGAGTATGATTGAATGTTGGTTGTAGGAGCTTGTTGAAATACAACGTGCTATAGGGATATTAAACATGAATATGAGGTGCCCTTTGCTAGTGCTACCTCTGTACCAAATTTCGTTCAATTCGGTTTCACCGTGTTTGAATTGATAGGGGGAATCGATTTGCACACATACTTGGCCACCATCTGCAAACTATTGGGCTGATGTTCTTGCAGTTTGGTCAGAATATGTTTCCCACATAAAGATATGGTGTTGCAAAATTAGGTAGAGACTAGATTATTAGGTTGGTCGTAATTACATTTTAGCTTTTAACATTTGGGTGGCCGCGATTACGTTTCCATCAAGATAGCGGTGATATAAAACATGACACTGAGGTGCCCTTTGCTAGTGCTACCTCTATACCAAATTTCGTTCCATTTGGTTTCAGCGTGTTTGAATTAATAGGGGGAATCGATTCTGACACAAAGATGGCCGCCATCCGCAAACTATTAGGCGAATGACCTATTAGATTGGTCAAAGGATGCTCCCTCCATAAAGGTATGTAGTTGCAAAATTTGGTAGAGATCGGATGATTAGGTTAATCGTAATTTGATTTAAGCTTTGAACATTCGTGTGGCCGCCATTACGTTTCAGTCAAGATGGCGGCGATATAAAACATGACACTGAGGTGCCCTTTGCTAGTACTACCTCTGTACCAAATTTCGTTCCATTCGGTTCCACCGTGTTCGAATTAATAGGGGGAATCAATTTTGACATAAAGATGGCCTCCATCCGCAAACTATTAGGTGAATGACCTATTAGATTGGTCAAAGGATGCTCCCTCCATAAAGCTATGTAGTTGCAAAATTTGGTAGAGATCGGATGATTAGGTTAATCGTAATTTGATTTAAGCTTTGAACATTCGTGTGGCCGCCATTACGTTTCAGTCAAGATGGCGGCGATATAAAACATGACACTGAGGTGCCCTTTGCTAGTGCTACCTCTGTACCAAATTTCGTTCCATTCGGTTCCACCGTGTTCGAATTAATAGGGGGAATCAATTTTGACATAAAGATGGCCGCCATCCGCAAACTATCAGGTGTATGACCTATTAGATTGGTCAAAGGATGCTCTCTCCATAAAGGTATGTAGTTGCAAAATTTGGTAGAGATCGGATGATTAGGTTAATCGTAATTTGATTTAAGCTTTGAACATTTGTGTGGCCGCCATTACGTTTCCGTCAAGATGGCGGCGATATAAAACATGACACTGAGGTGCCTTTTGTTAGTACTACCTCTGTACCAAATTTCGTTCCATTCGGTTGCACCGTGTTCGAATTAATAGGGGGAATCGATTTTCACACAAAGATGGCCGCCATCCGCAAACTATTACGCTGATGACCTATTGGTTTGGTCAATGGATGCTCCCCCCATAAAGGTATGTTGTTGCAAAATTTGGTAGAGATCGGATGATTAGGTTAATCGTAATTTGATTTAAGCTTTGAACATTTGTGTGGCCGCCATTACGTTTCCGTCAAGATGGCGGTGATATAAAACATGACACTGAGGTGCCTTTTGTTAGTACTACCTCTGTACCAAATTTCGTTCCATTCGGTTGCACCGTGTTTGAATTAATAGGGGGAATCGATTTTCACACAAAGATGGCCGCCATCCGCAAACTATTACGCTGATGACCTATTGGTTTGGTCAAAGGATGCTCCCTCCATAAAGGTATGTCGTTGCAAAATTTGGTAGAGATCGGATGATTAGGTTAGTCGTAATTTGATTTAAGCTTTGAACATTTGTGTGGCCGCCATTACGTTTCCGTCAAGATGGCGGCGATATAAAACATGACACTGAGGTGTCCTTTGCTAGTGCTACCTTTGTACCAAATTTCGTTCAATTCGCATTCACCGTGTTCGAATTGATAGGGGGGGACAGACATTCAGAGTACACACACTCACACACACACAGACACACAGACACACACACAGACTCACACACACACATACACACACACAGACAGACACACTTTTTTCGCCCTGTGTTGATCTCATAAGTCTACTTTCATTTTTTGCAAAAATCGAAAGTAGGCTAAAAAATTGATTACATTTTACAGAAGTAAACAAGATGTTCAGTAAAGAACATATAGCCTACTTTCTCCTAAATGCATGGGTATTGTTATAACTCTTTGTCCTTTTCAAGGAGTATGATTGAATGTTGGTTGTAGTAACTTGTTGAAATACAACGTGCTATAGGGATATTAAACATGAATATGAGGTGCCCTTTGCTAGTGCTACCTCTGTACCAAATTTCGTTCTTTTCGGTTTCACCGTGTTCGAATTGATAAGGGGAATCGATTTTCACACAAAGATGGCCGCCATCCGCAAAATATTAGGCTTATGACCTATTAGTTTGGTCAAAGGCTGCTCCCTCCATAAAGGTATGTTGTTGCTAAATTTGCTAGAGATCGGATGATTAGGATAATCGTAATTTGATTTAAGCTTTTTACATTTGTGTGGCCGTCATTACGTTTCCGTCAAGATGGCGGCAATATAAAACATGACACTGAGGTGCCCATTGCTAGTGCTACCTCTGTACCAAATATCGTTCATTCGGTTCCACCGTGTTCGAATTAATAGGGGGAATCAATTTTGACATAAAGATGGCCGCCATCCGCAAACTATTACGCTGATGACCTATTAGAATGGTCGAAGGATGGTCCCCCCATAAAGGTATGTTGTTGCAAAATTTGGTAGAGATCGGATGGTTATGTTAGTCGTAATTTGATTTAAGCTTTAAACATTTGTGTGGCCGCCATTACGTTTCTGTCAATATGGCGGCGATATAAATCATGACACTGAGATGCCCTTTGCTAGTGCTATCTCTGTACCAAATTTCGTTCCATTCGGTTTCACCGTGTTTGAATTAATAGGGGGAATCGATTTTGACACAAAGATGGCCGCCATCCGCAAACTATTAGGCGAATGACCTATTATATTGGTCAAAGGATGCTTCCTCGATAAAGGTATGTAGTTGCAAAATTTGGTAGAGATCGGATGATTAGGTTAATCGTAATTTGATTTAAGCTTTGAACATTCGTGTGGCCGCCATTACGTTTCAGTCAAGATGGCGGCGATATAAAACATGACACTGAGGTGCCCTTTGCTAGTGCTACCTCTGTACCAAATTTCGTTCCATTAGGTTCCACCATGTTTGAATTAATAGGGGGAATCAATTTTGACATAAAGATGGCCGCCACCCGCAAACTATTAGGCTAATAACCTATTAGATTGGTCAAAGGATGCTCCCTCCATAAAGGAATGTTGTTGCAAAGTTTGGTAGAGATCGGATGGTTATGTTAGTCGTAATTTAACTTAAGCTTTGAACATTTGTGTGGCCGCCATTACGTTTCCGTCAATATGGCGGCGATATAAAACATGACACTGAGATGCCCTTTGCTAGTGCTACCTCTGTACCGAATTTCGTTCCATTCGGTTTCACCGTGTTTGAATTAATAGGGGGAATTGATTTTCACACAAAGATGGCCGCCATCCGCAAACTATTACGCTAATGACCTAGTCGTTTGTTCAAAGGATGCTTCCTCTATAAAGGTATGTTGTTGCAAAATTTGGTAGAGATCGGATGATTAGGTTAGTCGTAATTTGATTTAAGCTTTGAACATTTGTGTGGCCGCCATTACGTTTCCGTCAAGATGGTGGCGATGTAAAACATGACACTGAAGTGCCTTTTGTTAGTACTACCTCTGTACCAAATTTCGTTCCATTCGGTTGCACCGTGTTCGAATTAATAGGGGGAATCGATTTTCACCCAAAGATGGCCGCCATCCGCAAACTATTACGCTGATGGCCTATTGGTTTGGTCAAAGGATGCTCCCCCTATAACGGTATGTTGTTGCAAAATTTGGTAGAGATCGGATGATTAGGTTAGTCGTAATTTGATTTAAGCTTTGAACATTTGTGTGGCCGCCATTACGTTTCCGTCAAGATGGCGGCGATATAAAACATGACACTGAGGTGTCCTTTGCTAGTGCTACCTTTGTACCAAATTTCGTTCAATTCGCATTCACCGTGTTCGAATTGATAGGGGGGGACAGACATTCAGAGTACACACACTCACACACACACAGACACACACACACACACACACACACAGACTCACACACACACATACACACACACACACAGACTCACACACACACATACACACACACAGACAGACACACTTTTTTCGCCCTGTGTTGATCTCATAAGTCTACTTTCATTTTTTGCAAAAATCGAAAGTAGGCTAAAAATAGTATGATTTTTTAAATTGTTCATCAAATCATCAGAAATGTTTTCAAATAACGATGATGGTTTCAATTGAAATGTATATGTATATATATATTTTTTTATTTAGTCAATTTACCCTCTAGGTTGGTGGTTCCCACGAACTCACCACTACCGCCTCTATGGGCAGTGTCCTGGAGCTTGGAACATCTGGTCGGGATGGATACAACTGGGGAGATGTGATCAGCACTTCACCCAGGCGGCCTCACATGCAAAGCAAACAGGGGCCTCATGAGGGATGGGAAGGGAGGGGAAGATAGGGATGTATAGGCTAGGAAGAGGGAAGGAGGCGGCCGTGGCCTTACAGTAGGTACCATCCCGGAATTTGCCCGAAGACGAAGTGGGAAACCACGGAAAACCACTTCGTGGATGGCTGAGGTGGGAATCGAACCCCCTCTACTCATTTGGACCACCCGAGGCTGAGTAGACCCCGTTCCAGTCCTCATACCACTTTTCAAATTTCATGGCAGAGCCAGGAATCGAACCCAGGACCTCCGGGGCGGCAGCTAACCGTGCTGACCGCTACGCTACGGAGGCGACTATATGTATATATGATTTAATAAAAAGTGTATTATTCATCTTGAGAAAAAACTCTTGTATATACTTAATTAAATGTATAGGTGCTAAAAAATAAAAATTAATTGATAAAAATAAAGGGGCCCCAAACATCTGAGGGACTTGGGCCCCATTTTACCTAAATCCGGCTCTGCTTGAAGCACTATGAACGTCGTCAAGGAGGTAAGATATCTAAGCTCCTTGAACACTATAGCGCTTTCTAGTAGAGAAATGAGGAACCTTGTGTTGGCGCAAAACCCCCGAGATTAATTTTGCCATTATGAACATGGCCTACTGAATTCAAATGGGTTCTTTGACAAGCCAACATCGTGTTACATGGTGTCGTAATATTTGCTGCCTTTCAAAAAAATCACTTACCCCGGCCAGGAGCTAACCTGCAACCTTGGGGGTTAGTAGACCGACAGGTTAACCACTCACCCACCGTGGCAAGCTACTTCAGTCGGTTTCACACTGTATCAGTTCGAGAAAGAATACATTTGAATATGTATTATATTTTAAAATGTTTACAATTTCATTTGCTATGAGGAAGATATAATTTTAAATTTTAATTGTATTGGTAGCATGCAAGTAAATCTCTACTTAGTATAAAACAAAGTCCCCGATTCTTGGATTTTACGGGTAAACTCAAGAACCACTGGATGGATTTTGATGCGGTTTTCACCATTCTGTAAAGGATATATCGAGGATGGTTTCTGTAGAAAATAATTTATTTATGATCAAAGGAAGCCGAGCAGTAACGATTTCAGTGGAAAAGTCGAAAAAAAACTGGCGTCCGAGCGCTTCGTAGGCTTACGCTGGCCAACCCGTTAAAATTATCTAAATACTATGAGTGTAAGAACTGTTCAGCATGAAAAGTTCTACAAAAAAGCCCGCGAGAGCGTATGTCTATCTTCAATACATCGCCCACTATAAGTGTTCTTACGTTTTAATTTCTGCCAACCATGTCCATTCAACTACTGAGGCGATAGTTTACGAGCTAGCCAAGGGCGAGTCTATCATCCCTGTTACAGCCTAGCTAGCGGGCGAACCTATTGCCCCAGATAGAGCCAGCAGCAAACCGTTGAGTCGTGTTGAGTTAAGACTTCTGAGAAGGGAGATTGTGCTTGGAGTTTCCCTGGAAGTGCAACTCGGCTTTTCTTCATTTCGCCTGTGAACTTTTCGTTCCGCAAAATTCACAGTCAAGTTAAGATTAGACGGAAGGGGGATTTATGTTTCATGCACGTCGCCATTCTTAAATTACGTCTGACAAGAATTTGTTGCACATGCATCTCCATCATAATATAATTAATAGTCCAGTCAGTGATTTTAACCCATCATGCCGAGACGTAAAACGGATATTGGTCGTTGTTCATTGACATTGGAAAAAAAAAGCGCTTATCACGTAATGCATTCATAACTGTTCCCGGGCGAAGCCTGGTGTGGTTGCTAGTAATAAATAAATTGAAAAGCGTTTAACTTAATATTAGGCCTATTATTAAAAATAAATTTCAATATTGATTATTTAATGACACAAGAATTTGAAGTTGAAGTTCACAGTTACTTAGAGTCAAACTTCTTTGCTCCAGGGCTTCAGACATGTCAGTAATTTGACATCCTCAGAACTAAGGGCTGCCCTTCTCGTAGTAACAATATTTTTCCAGCTTCACTGAACTCTCTATCACACGGAAATGAAGTAGCTAGAATGCAAAGCAATTTTTTCGCAGTGCTTGCGAGACGTGGAAGTTGAACTGAATGTATTTTCCATCATCAAGGAAGTCATCTTTTAGACATTATCGTTTCATCTTTCTGAAGCAAAGGCATGAGCATCAGCTAACTCTAATGACCTGCTAATCTTACAATAACTGATGCGAACACGCCAAATGACAAATAATAATACAGTACACAGGTAGGGGCGTATCTGGGGGAGGGCGAGGAGGGCAACCGCCCAGGGCTCCGTGGTCCGGGGGGCCCCACGCCATGGATATTTAGCCTATTTTCATCTACGAAAAAATAGGCTTATGAGAACACCTTTTATCCGTGTGTCTGTCTGTGTGTGCGTGTGTGTGTGATTGATTCGTGTGCCGCCCCCCCCCCCCCGCCCCAATAACTTCTAAACAACTGGAGCGACTTCAAAGAAACTCAAGGCGCAAGCAAAGGTGCAGCATTGTACCGGGCTGAGTAAGCCTGTATTATGTGTACGGCTGTACGCTAAATATGAATCATGAACAAGCTTAACACATTTTTACGAACAGTTTTCGCAAAGAAATTTCCCATGCACAAAATGACTGCCAAACTTCTTTCAATGTTTGGTTCAACATATCTGTGTGAGAAACTGTTCTCTCTAATGAAGATGAATAAATCTTCACGAAGAGCCACTCTAACTGACGCACATCTCACTGCGGTACTTTGAATTGCAAGTGCAAAATCGATAGCTCCAAATGTAACCCGTCTGCTTCAGCGAAAGGATATGCACACCTCCTTATCATCTGCAGAATGACAGTTCAGATATATAAGAACACATAGGCCTATGTTTTGTTTATAGTGAATGATATTTATTCGTGTATTTATTTCTGTACTCCTAGAGCAAGTTTTCGTGCCTTGTGTTCTAAATAAGTTGTTAGGTTGGCTTATTGTAGTTTCAGGACTATCGGTAGTGGGCAAAGGAGTGTGTACTTATCAGCTGTCAAAGTAATTATTTATGTTTCCAACACAGAACCTAATAAAAGGAATATAATTAAGCGTATTTACGTTGCACCAAAGTCTAATCATCTAATGCACAACAAACAGGGCACAAGTATAAAGCTGCTGTGATACGCCGCTTGTAACGGCAAGCTGTGCAAGCACTACAAGGTTAACTTCCGTGAGAGCGCATACTCGGCTCTTTCTCCTGCAGGAGCGGGAGCGCTGCTCAATGAGCCGAATTCTGCCCATCTCGGGTTTACTTAATCTTCTTCAAGGGGACTTAAAGGTTTCTTTCATATTATTAAAAAAATGTACTGTAGTGTATTCAGAATATTGTAATCATTCTTAATTTTATTATTATTACCAAACTATTTTCCATTTGATTTGATATTTCTTTTATTTTCCATTGTTGTGGGCCCCACCTTATCATATCGCCCAGGGCCCCGCAAGGCCTGGATCCGCCACTATACACAGGTACTTTGCTGCCCAGCTAATTGCCATTCGGCTGCAGTTCGTATACAAAAACAATTACTGTTTCTACACCACACTACTATTTTTAATGGGTTCGATTAATCGACTAAAGCACATTGGTCGATTAATCGTAATTTTAGATTAATCGGTCCGATTAATCTATTAAATCGACAGCTCTAGTGGTAACTACACGGGGATTTACCAAACTCTACAGAGGACGGGGATGAAGGCCACTTATACACGTACGCAAATAGCCTGCATTTATAATCTACTAGCTATTCCCGGCATGCGTTGCAATGCCAATCAAAGACACTAGCTATTCCCGGCATGCGTTGCAATGCCAATCGAAGACACTAGCTATTCCCGGCATGCGTTGCAATGCCAATCAAAGACACTAGCTATTCCCGGCATGCGTTGCAATGCCAATCAAAGACACTAGCTATTCCCGGCATGCGTTGCAATGTCAATCAATGACTCTAGCTATTCCCGGCATGCGTTGCAATGCCAATCAAAGACACTAGCTATTCCCGGCATGCGTTGCAATGCCAATCAAAGACACTAGCTATTCCCGGCATGCGTTGCAATGTCAATCAATGACACTAGCTATTCCCGGCATGCGTTGCAATGCCAATCAAAGACGGAAAGAAAGATAATTATAATGAACCCCTGGCCGAAAACCGTGGCGTGAACTTTATTGGAATAGACAGAGATACCACGGCGGGCTGCTGACAGTTTCCACGGTGACTTCCAGTGAGCGGCGGGTGGGTTGAGCGGCGCTTCTCAGGTAGACGAGGGTCAGAAGTGATTAGCCAGTTTACAACCCTTCCGCTGAGCGGCGGATTCTTTGGTCACCCTCTTTCCCTACCTTCGAAGGCTACCTAATGTAATTGCAACACAATGTGGCTGAGATAGGCGTAATTGTTACTTGTACATCTAACTACGGCAATACAATAATTGCCAACGATAGCTGATAAAAACTCACCAAAGTATGCAACTGTGAGCTCATTCCAGTACGCGATGTAAACATGCTGTGTGGTGAGTCACACTCCCTCTTATTTCAATTTTTCTTGTTTTAAAATAGTTTGATGATAAAATTAATATAATGTTCGTTATGCTATAGCCATTGTATTAATAGATGGAGAGCGCAACGTCGATACAGCGTAGTTGCAATCACGTCACTTCTCGGCGGTCAATCAGAACGCAGGCGCGTCGAAGTGAGTTGATCGCACGAGCTTAGTACTTCGTATTCTTCCAATGCGTTTCTTGTACACAAAATGATTTTACTGCAGTTGTTGTGGCATTTTCTGTTGAACAAAGGTATCCGATTTTTGAACTAGTAACTTAAAAATATCTAACACATATTTGTAAGAAATTTGAAAACATCCAGTAAAGCCGTAGCCATTCTTACTTAGCGAACATACTTAGGCTTACTGCCGGACAACGAATTTTATTTGTATCTTTTAATACATTACCTTCATTAATTAGTTCACGCATCAATTACGCCTATCTCAGCCACATTGTGTTGCAATTACATTAAGTAGCCTACGAAGGTAGGGAAAGAGGGTGACCAAAGAATCCGCCGCTCAACGGATGAGTTGTAAACTGGCTAATCACTTCTGACCCTCGTCTACCTGAGAATCGCCGCTCAACCCACCCGCCGCTTACCGGAGGCAACCGTTTCCACATGTCACCTCGCGATGAATCAGCTAGCTATTCTCACACCTGGCATTGTGGTGTCATAGGATACATATTGTGCAATTGGGCTACTGTGGGATTTAAGGGTTCCTGTCAAGTCCCTCACCCTCTTGTGTTACATAAACAATTTGTAGACAGAAACCTTCCCCTGAGTGCACACAGCAACTCACCCAAATTTCATCGCAATCGGATGAATGGTATATGAACGCATAGGGGACATACATACAAACTATCCCGTAACATTGATTTATATATAAACAGTATATATAAAATATATGCCTTTGAAAGCACAGTCAGAATTAGTAGATGTCTGTGGAAAAAGAAAAAGAAAATGGCAAATTGGATCGTAGAGCAAGACACAGACTAGTAAAACATGTGGTAGTTCTTTATTTAAAATTTCAGTGGCAATATTAATACAAAAGGTTGGTATTACTGATCTTTTTACTCTATTTTCATTTTATGAAAAAAATAGGCTTATGAGATCACCTTTTGACCGTGTGTCTGTCTGTATGTGCGTGTGTGTGTCACCCCCCCTAATAAATTCTAAACGGCTGGAGCGATTTCAATAAAATTCGGTAAGGTCATAGAACCATTTCGGCCGACCCCGATCGTGCTCTTCAAATTGTATTACGTCTCACCAATCCAACATGGCGGCTGTGAGAAATATTTCACCAGCATTAAATATCTCCGAAACTATTACCGATATCACCCTGAAATTTTGATTGTTGATCATGGGAACCGCTAGAAGTTCATCTATCAGACTTTCGTAAATCTGATGACTACAAAACCAACATGGTGGCCAAGCGAAGTTGCGACTTTAAAATATACTTTTTTCGCGATGTAATCATCCAAACGCAATGAAACTTGGTACAGCAAATGTTTATACACATTGAACTTCACTGGCATCTAATTTAGTTCAATTGTTTCTATAACCTCATGATGGTGGCTGTGCAAACTTTTAAAATTAAGTTTTCGTTTCTTGTAACGTAATCATGCGATCGAAGTGAAAGTTTCAATAATGAAGCTACGAAATAATTTTTCTTTATGGCCTATACATACAACAATCCAAAATGGCGACCATCCGAAATATTTAGACGGTTCTCAGTATCTACGAATCAAACTGATTTTTTAATGTTCATAGAGGTTATGAACATAAGTTCATCTATAGGACATTCAATAACCTGGTGAGCCCAAATCCAACATGGTGGCGACGCGAAGTATAAATATTTAAATGGACGTTTCTCGCGATTTAACCATCCGAGTGCAGTGGAACTTTGTACAGTAAATGCTTATACAAATGTTAATTCACTGGCATCTAGTTTATTTCAATTTATGTCATAACCACAAGATGGCAGATGGGCGAAATTTTAAAATCTCGTTTTTATTTCATGCGTCCTAGTCATGCGATTGACGTTTGAATGCCACACGTACACAATAATCTTCATGTAATAGTACATAAATAAAAACCCAATATGGCGACAATATGAAATATTTAGACGGTTCTCAATATCTATGAATCTATTACAACAATCAAACTAAAATTGTGTATGACGATAGAGGCAATTATCATGAGTAGGATATATGAAAATACTACTTGTTTTATAAGCAGTTCTGTAGACCTGCATGAGAGCACAGCGCAAGAATGCATTTACTGTATCTGAAGAGGGCGCATGATGTCCTCTATAACGTCAAGTCATTTCACTACTGCTTAAAGAGAATTATTTTGACGATTTATTTCACAAGAAGCTTAAGTTTATAATGCTAGTCATAACTAGTTGAAACAAACTTAATAACTGGAATACTAGCTACCAAAATTACGGTGGTTTATTATATTCTGATTTTCAATAATATATGTATTGGTTTTGTATATTATAACTGACAGTAGACATTCTCGGGGTGATATTCCTCGTGTTTTTCCAAAATTATTTCAAGAAAATATTAGTTCAAATATGGCCGATTTTCATATTTGTTACGCATAATATTTTTCATCACAAGTAGGCTATAGTACAAGTAACCTAATTTTCTTACGGATTACAATTCACAAAACTTACTCGCCATTTCTCCCCTTTACGATAGCAGCGCTCTAATGTGACGAAAACATGAACTGTTTGAATAGCATCATAGGTGTTGTGTCATCTACTATTATATCAATCCCCAAGACGTAGCCGTGCGCGATAAATCACACACCACGGCCCCTATGGTGGGTAGCAGCAAACTCTGAGATCGCAGATAATTACTAGCTTTATTCAATACTAGTAGTAGTGCCCTGCTTAGCCCGGTGGATTTATTTGTTTTATGGATGATAATGAATACTACTACAGAACTGGAGCGCTCAAGGATAAGGATCGGAAAGCATCAACGCTTATTGCAGCTGATAACCTCAGTATACTGCACCAACACCATCGCCCTTATACAGAGGCATACTATTGTCATGATGATAACTGTTTTAAGGGTCCTAAGAAATCTTTTTGCACTAATTAGCCTACTCCCCGTGACTGCAATTTATAAGCAGCTCCCAATTCTGCACCAGAACAATGATAGGGGCGACTTGATGCAGCCCGCATTCCCAGGCAACAATAGACTTTGGTATTATTGAAGCTGTTCGGGAGTGCTTGTTCTACCGACTTACTGAATAAAAATCTATCTTTAAGGTTACCTAAGAGGTGTGCCCGAATGCTACATAGCCTAAACTATTCCTCTTCAATCTGGCTATCATATACAAAAAGATTTTTTCGAATCCGACTGGTAGTTCCAGAGATTAGCGCGTTTAAACACACACACAAACAAACAAACAAACAAACAAACAAACAAACAAACTCTTCAGCTTTATTATTTTAGTATACATTTTGTTTTATTTTTTAGGCTTTTTCATATCACCTCTAAATTAAAATGCATTCAAAATTTATATAATGTAATCTTTGTTGACACCCCTTAAAACAACAATAACTAACTAACTAGCACCTTATTTCAGGTACCAGGGCAACTAGACTACCCTTTTCCTATGATCTGAAGAATATAACAAAACTCTCTTTAAGAACTGCCATGACTCTTTTCCACGCCAAAATAAATCCCACTATCTTTTACGGTTTGTTTAGAGCTAATATGGGAAAAGTTATCCTTACAAGATCACAATACTATAGAAACAAGAAGTTCCGTGACGAACTAAAGAGCCTACTTTTCATGCCAATGATTATTCTACAGTAGCCTATATGAAACTATCTAGAATAATGACGAAATTAAGTTGTTAATATCGAAATGTCCAATTAGATCGAAATATTCCTGGTGTAATGCAGCCTAACAGAGCACTACAACTGGCAGCACTGGTGACTGAATATATTCTTAGGTCCACCTCGTAAGGTACAGAATACAAAATTTGGTTGAACTCCAATGGACGTACATGCAGTTAGACATTGGATCTATCAGCACGCGTAAAAGTATGTTAGCAACAATGTCATGCGTGTGCTGGTTAGAAATAATCGGAAATACTATGATATCTTGTTGTGCCAATTTTGGATGAAATCCATTTGTTAGTATGGAAGTTACATGTATTTTAAAATTGGACATATCAGCAAGCATAGAATCATGTTGGCAGCACTGACATATTAATTACTCCAAATTAATCTAGAGTGTCAGGTGCTATACGTGTGCAAAGTATAGAGCTGTTGGCTTGCATAATTTCTGATATATTTATATTAGGTTAAAAAATATAGACAGCATTTATTAACAGTTGGCAGCCCTGACTGCTCTTAAGAATACTTATAGTCATATCTGTTATATTACACATAGCACATACGAAATTAAGTTGAAATCCAGCTGATGGTATAGGATTTACATGTATTTAAAAATTGGTGCTATCAGCAGGCTTAGAATCATGTCGGTAGAACTGAAGTATATAAGTTACTCCAAATTAATCTAAAATGGCAGGTACTATACATGTGCATAGTTTAAAGATGTCGGCTTGCATACTTTCAGATATATTGGTATTTGGATGAAGAAATAGAGACACCAATTATTAACAGTTGGCAGCCCTGGTGGCTCTCAAGAATACACTCAGTCATATCTGTTTATGTACACATATTACATACAAAATTTGGTTGAAATCCAATGAATAGTGTAGACGTTAAATGCATTTAAAAATCGGACTTATCAGAAGGCATAAAATTATTTTGGCAACATTGTCATGTATGGCCTCCTGGAAATTTAACTGAAATAGTATTATCTACATGTGTGCCAATTTTGGAATAGCTCCCATGGATACCTTCCATGATATCCAACATGGAGCTCAAATTTCTATTGCGTTTTTTCAGCAGTTTGTAGCACTGAAATAATTTTCATATATGGGCTTGAGAAGTTCCGGTACCATCTTTACTCATACTAAATTTGGTTTCGATTGCCGCAGCCGTTTAGGAGTTGATAGGAGGGGACACACACACAGCCAGACAGACAGAAGGACAGACAGACAGACAGACATTTTCCCGGATCGATCTCATAAGTCTACTTTTTCCTCATTTTTGCAAAATGTGAAAAGTAGGCTAAAATTCAAGTGAAACCAACATTCCTCAAGAGAGCTCTAGGTGTGGTTAGAATGTCCCCGTCCACGTTAGTCTATGAACTATCAAAGCACTTCTACATTGAAATCTCCGATTCCAAATTCTGTCTCAAATAATAACAAAAAGTTCCGTGACGAACTAAAGAGCCTACTTTTCTTAAAATTTAAGATTCATGTCAATAATTAATCTATATGGATATAACTAGAATAATGATGAAATTAAGTTGGTAATATCGAAATTTCAAATTAGATCGAAATACTGTATACCTGGCATAATGTAGCCTAATAGAGAACTACAGTTGGCAGCCCTGGTGACTGAATATATGGAATATGAATATATGGATAGCATGGACGTTACATGCAGTTAAGCATTGGATCTAACGGCGTGCGTAAAATCATGTTGGCAACAATGACATGCATGTATTGGTCAGAAATAATCTGAAATAATATGATCTATTGTTGTGTCAATTTTGTATGAAATCCTTTAGTTAGTATAGAAGTTACATGCATTTTAAAATTGGACCTATCAGCAGGTTTAGAATCATGCTGGCAGCACTGGCGTAGACCTATATTAGTTACTCTAAATTAATCTAGAATGCCAGGTACTATACGTGTGCAAAGTTTAGAGCTATTGGCTTGCATACTTTCTGATATATTGATATTAGGGTAACAAAAATAGAGACCGTATTTATTAACAGTTGGCAGCCCTGGTTACTATTAAGAATCGGATAGTTATGTCAGTTATGGTACACATAGCACACACGAAATTTGGTTGAAATCCAAATGATAGTATAGAAGTTACATGTATTTAAAGTTGGACTTCTCAGCAGGCTTAAAATCATGTTGGTAGCATTGACGTATATAAGCTACTCCAAATTAATATAGAACGTCAGGTACTATACGTGTGCATAGTTTAAAGCTGTCGGCTTGCAAACTTTCTGATATATGGGTATTAGGATAAATAAAATTGAGAGCATTTATTAACAGTTGGCAGCCCTGGTGGCTCTTAAGAATATGCTCAGTCATATCTGTTTATTTACACATAGCACATACGAAATTTGGTTGAAATCCAATTGATAGTGTAGAGGTTATATGCATTTAAAATGTGGACCTATCAGCAGGCTTATAATTATTTTGGCAACACTGCCATGTATGGCCTCCTGGAAATTAAACTGCAATATTATTATCTATACGTGTGCCAGTTTTGAAATAGCTCCCATTCATACCTTCCAAGATATCCAACATGGAGCTCAAATTTCAATTGCGATTTTTCAGCAGTTGGTAGCACTGACATTATTTTCAAATATAGCCGTGAGATATTCAGGTATAGATCTGTACTCCGACCAAATTTTGTTTCGATTGCTGCAACCGTTTAGGAGTTGATAGGGCGGGACACACACACAGCCAGACAGACAGACAGACAGACAGACAGAAGGACAGACAGACAGACAGACATATGCCCGATCTCACAAGTCTACCTATTCATCATTTTTGCAAAATGTGAAAAGTAGGCTAATAATAATATATTTTATTGCAGCCAATGACCATAACTTACAGAAAACAAGGAGTTCCGTGACGAACTAAAGAGACTACTTTTCATAAAATATGTTTCATGCCATTGATTAATCTACAGTATATGAACCTATATAGAATAATGACGAAATTAAGTTGGTAATATCGAAATGTCTAATTAGTTCGAAATGTACCTGGTATTATATAGCCTAATAGAGCATTACAGTTGGCAGCCCTGGTTACTGAATATATTCTTAGTTAAATCTCATAAGGAACAGAATAAAAAAAATGGTCGAAGTCCAATGGACGTTACATGCAGTTAGACATTGGATCTATCAGCACGCGTAAAAGCATGTTGGCAAAAAATGCCATGCTTGTACTGGTCAGAAATAGCCTAATCTGAATTATTATATCGTGTTGTACCAATAACTTATTGGACTAAATCCATTTGTTAGTATAGAAGTTAGCCTACATGTATTTTAAAATTGGACCTATCAGCAGGCATAGAATCATGTTGGCAGCACTGACTTATATTAATTATTCAAAATTAATCTAGAATGTCAGGTGCTATACGTGTGCAAAGTATAGAGCTGTTGGCTTGCATACTGCCTGATATATTGATATTAGGTTAAAAAACAAGATGTTCAGTAAAGAACATATAGCCTACTTTCTCCTAAATGCATGGGTATTGTTATAACTCTTTGTCCTTTTCAAGGAGTATAATTGAATGTTGGTTGTAGTAGCTTGTTGAAATACAACGTGCTATAGGGATATTAAACATGAATATGAGGTGCCCTTTGCTAGTGCTACCTCTGTAAAAAATTCATTCAATTCCGTTTCACCGTTTTTGAATTGATCTGGGGAATGGATTTGCACACATACATGGCCGCTATTTGCAAAGTATTGGGCTGATGACCTTGTAGTCAGTCATAAGATGCTTTCCACAAAAAGGCATGTTGTTGCAAAATCCGGTAGAGATCAAATTATTAGGATGGTCGAAATTTGATTTAAGCTTTTAACATTTGGGTGGCCGTCATTCCGTTTCCGTCAAGATGGCGGCGATATAAAACATGAGACACTGAGGTGCCTTTTGCTAGTGCTACCTCTGTACCAAATTTCGTTCAATTCGGTTTCACCGTGTTTGAATTGATAGGGGGAATCGATTTGCACACATACTTGGCCACCATCTGCAAACTATTGGGCTGATGATCTAGCAGTTTGGTCAGAATATGCCTCCCACACAAAGATTTGTTGTTGCAAAATTTGGTAGAGACTAGATTATTAGGTTGGTCGTAATTACATTTTGGCCTTTAACATTTGGGTGGCCGCGATTACGTTTCCGTCAAGATGGCGGTGATATAAAACATGACACTGAGGTGGCCTTTTCTAGTGCTACCTCTGTACAAAATTTCGTTCTATTCGGTTTCACCGTGTTCGAATTGATAGGGGGAATCGATTTTCACACAAAGATGGCCGTCATCCGCAAAATATTAGGCTAATGACCTATTAGTTTAGTCAAAGGATGCTCCCTCCATAATGGTATGTTGATGCAAAATTTGGTAGAGATCGGATGATTAAGTTAATCGTAATTTGATTTAAGCTTTGAATATTTGTGTGGCCGCCATTACGTTTCCGTCAAGATGGCGGCGATATAAAACATGACACTGAGGTGCCCTTTGCTAGTGCTACCTCTGTACCAAATTTCATTCCATTCGGTTTCACCGTGTTCGAATTAATAGGGGTAATCGATTTTGACACAAAGACGGCCGCCATCCGCAAACTATTAGGCTGATGACCTATTAGATTTGTCAAAGGATGCTTCCTCCATAAAGGTATGTCGTTGCAAAATTTGGTAGAGATCGGATGATTAGGTTAGTCGTAATTTGATTTAAGCTTTGAACATATGTGTGGCCGCCATTACGTTTCCGTCAAGATGGCGGCGATATAAAACATGACACTGGGGTGCCCTTTGCTAGTACTACCTCTGTACCAAATTTCGTTCCATTCGGTTTCACCGTGTTCGAATTAATAGGGGCAATCAGTTTTCACTCAAAGATGGCCGCCATCCGCAAACTATTAGGCTAATGACCTATTAGTTTGGTCAAAGGATGCTGCCCCCATAAAGGTATGTTGTTGCAAAATTTGGTAGAGATCGGATGATTAGGTTAGTCGTAATTTGATTTAAGCTTTGAACATTTGTGTGGCCGCCATTACGTTTCCGTCAAGATGGCGGCGATATAAAACATGACACTGAGGTGTCCTTTGCTAGTGCTACCTTTGTACCAAATTTTGTTCAATTTGCGCTCACCGTGTTCGAATTGATAGGGGGGGACAGACATTCAGAGCACACACACTCACACACACACACACAGACTCACACACATACACACACACAGACAGACACACTTTTTTCGCCCTGTAGTGATCTCATAAGTCTACTTTCATTTTTTGCAAAAATCGAAAGTAGGCTAAAAATTTAGACGGCATTTATTAACAGTTGGCAGCCCTGATTGCTCTTAAGAATACTCATAGTCTGTTATGCCACACATATCGCATACGAAATTTGGTGGAAATCCAACTGATAATATAGAAGTTACATGCATTTAAAAATTGGCCCTATCAGCAGGCTCAGAATCATGTTGTTAGAACTGAAGTATATAAGTTACTCCAAAATTAATCTAAAATGTCAGGTACTATACGTGTGCATAGTTTAAAGCTGTCGGCTTGCATACTTTCTGATATATTGGTATTTGGATAAAAGAATAGAGAGAGCAATTGTTAACAGTTGGCAGCCCTGGTGGCTGAAATCCAATGTATAGTGTAGAAGTTATAGGTATTTAAAAATTGGACCTATCAGAAGGCTTAAAATTATTTTGGCAACACTGTCATGTATGGCCTCCTGGAAATTAAACTAAAATAGTGTTATCTTCATGTGTGCCAATTTTGGAATAGCTCTCATGCATACCTTCCAAGATATCCAACATGGAGCTCAAATTTCTAGTGCGTTTTTTCGGCAGTTGGTAGCACTGACATCATTTTCAAATATGGACGTGAGATATTCCGGTATACATCTTTACTCCTACTAAATTTGGTTTCGATCTCTGCAGCCATTTAGGAGTTGATAGGGGGTGGGGGGGGGGGGGGGGGAGACACACACACAGCCAGACAGACAGACAGACAGACAGACAGAAGGACAGACGGACAGACACACATTTTCCCGGATCGATCTCATAAGTCTACTTTTTCCTCATTTTTGCAAAATGTGTAAAGTAGGCTAAATATAATGTTACAAACTATATTAATATTTGCAAAAAGCTGTTATGGACTCGAGCCGAAGTTCGCAAATCATAGTCAGGTACCGTTTGCAACTCTTGCCCCAACGGTCACTCACACAATTTGAACCTGGTTAATGGAATTTCTTAATTTTGCACAACTTAAAGTGAATACTAGGTATGGCGAAGCACGTTACGGAATGTAGCAGCTCGTAACCCCCCTCCCCTTGCCAGTCTTTTAAGATAATGGCATCCGTGGAGAGGAATTCCCACCATATATCTCTCTTCTTTGCCCTTTCCTTCTCTACAAAGAGTACATCACTCGGTATAGATGGTAGCAACAAGCGAGAACGACGTAAAGCGGTTCACTTGTTAACTCATATACGAGCCTCGAAGGTGTGAATTTGCACACCCAGAGGGCTCTTATCAAAAACGTAGCTTTCACATTTTCTAATTGCTCCAAATGTTTCAGTTTCATATGTGACCAAACATTTTCCGGACCGTACGTGACAGTGGGTTAAACCTTGAGGTCAACTAGTTTAAAATCTGTTTTGACAGCCAGTTTATTTATATTCTTGATACCGTTTATGCCTTTAATGGCTGTATTCATCGTATCATGGATGTGGGTAGAAAAGATATTACCCTTAATTTACAATGCTATACCCAAGTACTTTAAGATCGTTACATCCCTCAGAGTTTTTTCGTGTATGCGAAAATTGGATGCTTTTCCACCTTTCCTAAATGCCATTGAAACCGTCTTATGCTCATTTATGTGAAGTTTGTTTTCTTCTGTACACATCGTCGGAGCATTGTAGGTATCTTGTAGTTCCTCGCTGGATTTCGAGGCCAACACAATATCATCCACATACTTATATGGATATTCTGTCAGGGAAGACCTCCATCACATCAGCCGTAGCAATTATAAATAATAGGGGGCTTAATGGATCCCCTTGTAATACACCCGATCTACCCCACAAATGGAGAAGGTGCTAGAACTGAGGTGTCTGAAGTGACAAGACATAGACAATTATTACATTTTTACGTTACTGAAGCAATGACCGACATACGATGTATACAGGCAAAGGTAGAGTTAAGGAATGTTGTAACAAGACTCGCCTTACACGGCTTCCATCCCAAAATTTGTTAATTTGTAATTTATGTGAGAAGACATGCGACAAATACCATGTAACAGTATGTGGTAACAGGAAGAAGAGCGTAATGGAATATAGCAAATACTAATCTAATCTGTTTCATATTATGTAGATCGTAGTGACTGTAATTTTCATGCTTATTGTATTATTCTTATCATAGTTGTAACTCACTATATGTCCATCTAGCAGCAATAAATTCTTATTTTTTTAATATTATTAAATGTGTTATTCGATTAAATGAATAATAATAATAACATACAATTCCATAGTAGGGAAATAATGTCATTAGATGCAATTTAGGTTTCATTGTTATAAATTCATGAGAACGCATTTGGCATTTTTGTATCCTTGATGGCACAGTACGGCTATGGAGGTAAGCTAATTTAATTTTAACAGGTAATTCATCTCAACAGTGAGATATGCCAAGATAACACACGATGCTGTAATTACTTCCCTGTCGCTTTATCGCTAATGTGAAAAAAGCATGCCCCATTCTCATTAGAGTCATGTAGTCAGTGTGAGAGCTTGGGGTTGTTAGACCAGTAACATGGACATACATGTTGAACTATCTAAATATATCACTTCCTGTCTATGATAATGCGGCAATGAGCAACTGTTTTAGCAGACAACAATCATAATATCCATGGAATATTGATTATTAGGGCCAAGTAAATGCGTTCAGCATATCTTCTTGGTCTTTGTCGTGTCGGTTCGGGGTTTTGCCCAGGTGCTCATCATCAGGTTTTGGTACACCCTGTCTGGACCCTGCTGTGATAGTGAACCTTGCAATACGTTCCATTTTTGTAGCACATCGTCAGGTAACTTTTCTGTGGAAGTTATGTTCTCCCTGAGATTACCTCTTCGGTATGAAAATGAAAATCCACAGCCTACTTCCAGTCTCCGACCGGGTCAGGAATGGAATGAATGAAGCCTCTATCTAGCGGCGAGGATATGAACTGTGCCGGCTGCCGAGGCCTGACGCACTCCTCTGGGGCAATGATTAAATGAATGACAGATGAAATGAAATGACAGTGGAGAGTGTTGCTGGAATGAAATTCTGACAGGGAAAACCGGAGTACCCGGAGAAAAACCTGTCTGCCTCCGTTTTGTCCAGCACAGATCTCACATGGAGTGACCGGGATTTGAACCACGGACCCAGCGGTGAGAGGCTGGCGTGCTGCCTCCTAAGCCATGGAGGCTCACCTCTTCGGTATGGATGCACCAAAATATGGAATATTGCCTTTCACTGCCAAGTGATTAATTTTTAAAGCCAATATTCTAGTACGTGAAGGCTGGACTAATGAAGAGTTTCGATGGGTGGGTATGAATCAGAACTAAGCCATCTTAAAAAAAAAAACTTTCAAGCTATTTCTTCAGAATTTCTCGAGAGCAGGGGTGGCCAATCCTAGGCCCACGGGCCAAGACATTTTGAATGGCCCACCGATAGGTCAAGATCTAATGCGAACCTATTAGCCTACTTTCGATTTTTGCAAAAAATGAAAGTAGACTTATGAGATCAACACAGGGCGAAAAAAGTGTGTCTGTCTGTGTGTGTGTATGTGTGTGTGTGAGTCTGTGTGTGTGTGTGTGTGTGAGTCTGTGTGTGTGTGTGTGTGTCTGTGTGTGTGTGAGTGTGTGTACTCTGAATGTCTGTCCCCCCCTATCAATTCGAACACGGTGAATGCGAATTGAACGAAATTTGGTACAAAGGTAGCACTAGCAAAGGACACCTCAGTGTCATGTTTTATATCGCCGCCATCTTTACTAAAACTGAATGGCGGCCACTCAAACGTTCAAAACGTAAAATCAAATAACGACTAACCAAATCATCCGATCTCTACCAAATTTGGTAACAACATACCTTCGTATAGGATGCGTCTTGTGACCAAACTACAAGGTCGTCCGCCATACCATTTCAGGATGGCGGCCGTGCGAATTATGCAAACTTTATAATCCATATCATGGGACCCACTAGTTCCGATTATCGAGCCGAGAATCGTTTTAACTGTTCTAAAGGAAGAGGCACGTTCGAAATTTAAAGTTTATTTTGTAATACTATAGTGCAGACGTGATTTTAAAAAGTTGAGCTGATTCAGTAATAAGACAAGATGGCAGCGGATATCTTGTGCCTGACTTATATTTCACTAATTTGAGTATTGCATTCAATATAGCGTACTGATACAAAATAAATAAACTTTGTATGAAATGCTTTATATATAAATAATATACTCCAGTGATGAAATCGTTTAGTATAAATAATTATTTGCTAACAAGTTCTATGTAAGTCATTTTATAAAGAACGATATTCGTTCACACAATTAGCTCAGTGGTAGAGCGTTAGCCTATCGCTCTTATGCCTATGGTTCAAACCCGATCGGGGCTAGGTTTTTTGCTTGAAATGTTATATGTGTATTGTTTTGTAATGACTCAGATGTTTTAAAATTAAGCGTTATATTGTGCATATTATGGTGTAAAATATATATTTAATTAAAGCATAATTCGCCAGCAGATTTACTCGAGACATCTAGCTGCCAAAAAGGTACTTATTAACTTCCAGATTTTATTGAAAAGTTTCTTCTTCTGGCCGCTAGAATGCACTCGCTCTGTTAGGATTATATTGTTCGATATTTCAGCACTAGATGTCACAACTAGTCTACGTGGGGCTCCATTGATTAATATACCATTGGCATTCTATGCGCATCGAATTTGAAGAATGACAAGATGATACTACGATACATTTTTACTTTTTATTTTAAAGGCTTTTTAACAGTCTATTTTGCGTTACTTGAAAATGTTATTTGAAGTAAAGAACAAAACGATTTCGCATAGTAACTGAATTGAAGCCGTTGATGTTAGTTCAGGTTATTAATTACTACTTTTATTTCAGGCAAATAGCAATCGAAAATATCCACATAGTTTGTATACACACGTCTCTGTAGGGTCATAGAAAGATTTGTTAATTCAATTAGGGTTGTGAAAGCCATGCACAACCAGACGTGTAAAGACATGCCTCAACTCAAAGTTGGATGTTGCCCACGGCAGGTCATATATGTAATAATAATAATAATAATAATAATAATGTTATTGGTTTTACATCCCTTTTAACTACTGCTGCTTTTAGAGACACCGGGGTGCCGGAATTTTGACCCGAAGGGGATCTTTAACGTGCCAGTAAATGTACTGACACGGCTCCCTCGCATTTGTGCACCCTCAAATGCCAGCTGACTGCGCAGGAATTTTGGCCCGAAGGGGATCTTTAACGTGCCAGTAAATGTACTGACACGGCTCACTCGCATTTGTGCACCCTCAAATGCCAGCTGACTGCGCCAGGATACGAACCTGCAACCTAGGGCCCAGCTAGCGAGAACGTTACCGCTGAGCCACGCAGCCAGTCCGGTCGATTATGTCTCCAGATCCATAACATTCTTGATATACTTCTTATCTTTCTTTCTTCAATGATGGTAGCAGTTTTTATCTAGGTTGTGGCGTTTGGTAGAGGTAAATCGTTTCTAAGGTCTTCAACAAAGAATAGTTCTATTATACTCTTTGATAATAACAACGAGTTATAACTATACTCATACATTTAGGAGAAAGTAGGCTATATGTTCTTTACTGAACATCTTGTTTATAACCATCGGATTGTGCGATTCATAGAGCAGTTAATTTCCTCTTCTTGCAACAAATGGCGCAGTCTTACAGTATATATTTGATTCTAAATAATTGTCAACACATTATTTTCTCCTTATGAGGTTGGTGCACTCTATTGCAGCTTGTGTTGCGCTGTGCAGGCAGTTAGTGTTAGTGAAGATGGCTTTAAGCTAGTATGGTTAGTCAAAGCAAACACTTTCTGCCATGAATGTCGTCAACAATAATTACGTTCAACTTTTACAGATGCACATCTTGCCAATATAGGCCTACTTATTTTGTGCGTAGTTGGTAGCATGCTGAGCTTCTATACCCAATATTGGGGGTTCAAACCCGACCGAAGTCGTTGGATTTTTTAAGAGCATTAAAAATCCCTCAGTATGCCTTTCTTCGAGGGGAAGTAAAGCCGGCGGTACCATTTCATAGATTTATGGCTGTAAAAGAACCTTCTACTAATGACGTGTGAAGCTAAATTATAGGTTAGATTTGACTAACGCTCATAGGTGCCAACGTTCGTCGCCAGGAGCCGACTGCGGTGTCATCAAGTAACCATATTCAGAACTAGTAGTCGCTGACGGTGGCGTTTGGTAACAAAAGCAGGAACTACTTGAAAATTGAATGTCCGCAGTCCTTACTTGAATTAAAAACAGATAACACACACTAATACAGCCATCACAATTAACACCTGTTGTCAGACAGATTCTACACACACCCAAAGTGCACGGGACTACATGACCGTGTTCTCGCAGCCCCTAAACTGAGGAACCAACCAACCAACCAACCAACTTGTTCTGTGCACATCAAAAATTATATTAAATTAACATTAGAGGTCTTCTAGACTGCGCGACTAGTTGAACGAGTATTTATGTAATAATATTAGTGATTTGGATTAGGATGTGCTGAACAGACGTTACCTCAATAAAGAAAGATATGCTGTAATTCTAATAATTAGAGAAAATGCTGACCTAGGAGCAGGCTAAGTCAGAATAAAGTGAGCCATAAGCAACTAACCATTGTCTAATTTGCTTACTGACATCATGAGTAAATACAGTAGTTCATTACATGGAAATAAATTAAATCTCTAACAGTGGAATACGGACTGTAGACATGGCAGCAGGAATTTATTTGCCCACATGCATTACCCCAGTGCATAAGCCTGTTTTTCTACAGATTTGCATAAGTCGGGCCTTGGGTGTGTGTGCATTTTTCTGATAGGTAGTTTTACGTGACCGTTAATCTCGTGATCATGGGCCACGAGACCTCCTTTTTCCGTGGAATCCGATCCACAGGACATGCCATTTTACTTTAAAAATCACACATGTTTTGACCGACCACCAGCTTGACCACTGCGCCACCACGCACCCCAATTTCTCTGATAACCTGTATTATTGTGGTGTCTGTAGTAGTATGTATATTTTTAATTCAGGAGAGGATTGGGAAGGAAACTGCCGTGGCCTTATACAGCCATACCGGAATTTGCCTGGAGTAGAAATGGGAAACCATGCAAAACCACTTACAGAATGACTGAGGTGGGAATCGAACCCATATCTTCTCAGTTTCGCCTCACGAGGCTGAGTGTACACCATTCCAACCCTCAGACCAAAATTAATTTATTTGGCAGAGCCGAGAATCAAACACGGATCTTCTGGGCAACGTGGTGAAAGGCACCATTCTGACTAAATTATCATAATGTACTTTCTCTCTATATTAATCAGTATTAAAATGGTTGGCTGGTTCCTTATTTTAAGGGGCTGCGGTCATGTATCCCCGTGTACTTTGGGTGTGTGTAGAATTTGTCTGATAACCGGTGTTAATTGCGATGGCCTTATAAGTGTGTGTTATCTGTGATTCAGTTAGAAGGACTAGAGACGATTATTTTTTCAAATAGTTCCTACTTTTGCTAGCAAATGCTACCATCCACGACACCTAGCTGCGGACGTGGCTATTAAATGGCATCGCAGTCAGAACCTGGCAGCGAACGTTGGAACTAATATAGCGTTAGCAAACTAACCTACAAATTTTAGCTTCCACAAGTGTAGTTAGTGGAAGGTTCTTTTTCATGCCATAAATCTTTGACATGGGACCTCCTGCTTTACTTCCCCTCCGAAGGAATGCATGTAGAGGGACTTTTAACGCTCTTAAAATAATCCGACGACTTCGGCCGGGTTTGAACCCGCGGTCATTGGAATAGAAGTTCAGCATGCTACCAACTACTCCACCCATCTTGGATGTGGTTTTCCGTGGTTTCCTACTTTTAGGCCAGGCAAATGCCAGGATGGTTCCTAACTTAAGGTCATGGCCACCTCCTTGCAAATCCCCGCCTCAGTTACAAAATTAATACACACACTATTGCAGGCATCATAATCACACAGGTTATCAGAAAAATTATATGTACACACATCCCGAATAATACACGGGGTTTAAATAACAAACGATGCCCAAGCCCCTCAAATGAAACAAGAACAACAATTATCAACCTTTTTTTGAAGGCCGTATTATTGGTCAGACAACAGGAGAGAGACTCGGGAGTTATGAACTTAGGAACAATGCAGGTACGAAAAGAACACACTGAACGTCTCTTACGAGGTGCCGGCATTATGACACGCGGTAGACTGATGATCGTTCACCGGAAACTCGACCATATCCAGTCTATTAGATTAGCAGCTTGCCTATGAACACTAGTGTGGGCCAATGCAGAGTTTCACTTGAGCCCTTATAACTATTTCGGGAGGGAAAATATTTCAAAAAATCACACAATACCTGAGGGTATTGAATTGAGGAACACCCTAAAGAAAGTATTAGTCTATGTATGTATGACTTCCCCTTATTATTCCCGTTTTCCCAACGGGGTCGGGGATGAGATGCGATGGAAGTCTTTGTGGCGATGTTTTTACGGCCGGATGCCCTTCCTGATGCCAACCTCAGGAGAGGAGTTAATGAGAGATGAAATGAATGATGGTGAATGAAACTGGGCAAGGATGTGGAAGGAAGCGGCCGTGGCCTGTCAGAAGTTACCGTCCCAGCATTTGCCTGGTGTTGAAAATGGGAAACCACGGAAAACCATTTCAAGGACGGCCGACGGTGGGGCTCGAACTCACGCGTCTACCGAGTCAGCAGAGAGCTTGGCCCCATGACCTAATGCTGAGCTTTAGCCAGCGTAGCCACTACTGTCGGTAAAGTATTAGTCTATGTAAATACGTTAATTTGGCTAGGATTCGAATAAAAAAGATGGTTGGTTGGTTCTTAAGTTTAGGAGCTGCGATAACGCGGTCATGTAGCCCCGTGTACTTTGGGTGTGTGTAGAATCTGTCTGATAACCGGTGTTAATTGTGATGACTGTATTAGTGTGTGTTATCTATTTTTTAATTCAAGTAACGACTACAGACTTTTGCATTTTTCATATAGTTTCTACTTTTGCCGCCAAACGCCACCGTCAACGACTACTAGTTCAGAACTTAGCTACCAGACGCCACCGCAGTCGGCTCTTGGCAACGAACGTAGGAACTTAAGAACGTTGTTTACATTCTTAACCTATACAATTTAGCTTCACACAAGTGTAATTAGTGGAAGGTTTTTTAACATGCCATAAATCTATGACATGGGACCGCCGGCTTTACTTCCCCTCCGAAGGAAGGTATACTGAGGGATTTTTAACGCTCTTAAAATCCGACGATTTCAGCCGGATTTGAACCCGCGATCTTGGGCATAGAAGCTCAGCATGCTACCGACTAAGCTACCGAAGCCGCTAATAAAAATAAAAGGAAAAAAACTAGTAAAAAACGAGCAATTTTAGGCTATCTTTCCGGAACTACACTTAGGCCAGAAGTGATATTCAAAATTTGGTTTTGAGTTTGATAGAGCTCTCCAAGACTCATAATTTGAAACCTTTCCGGGCCCTTTAGCCCTTCAACGTTGGGCGCAATTGAGGAAATTGCCTAATTCTACGATTTTCCTTACTTTGTCTGCTAGGACAAGAGTTCAGTGCTTTTCAGTCGGTCAACACGAATGTACCCAAAAGCTGGGTTATGCCCTAATCCTGAAATACAGTAAATTACATGCGATTAATACATACACTAGGATGACCAGTTTCGATCAGCAAGCGATCATCATCAGATCCATTACACTTAGGCTATAAAATCTATGTTTGAAAATACAGGTGAAAAATATTTACAATATGTACAATTATTTAGCTGCAGTACCAATACTGCAACTAAATAATTGTACATTACAAAAAAGTCAACCCCTGGCACTATACAGCCCATGACGGGCTAAGGCCGACCAAGCGACCGCTGCCCAGCCATTCGGCCTGCAGATATTGGGGTGACGCGTGATCAGCGCGTCGGGTCCCCTCAGCCGTTAATCTTGGTTTGCGTGATCGGGGCGCGGTCTCACTGTCAGACAGCTACCCAATTGTCCTCACTAGGCTGAGTGCACCCCGTTCCAAACCTCACGTCAGTTTTAAAATCCCTGGCGGAGCCGGGGATCGAACCCGGGGTCTCCGCGTGAGAGGCAGGCGCGCTACCCCAACACCACGGGGCCGGCAATAATTGTACATATTGTAAATATTTTTCACCTGTAGTTTCAAACATAGATTTTATAGCCTAAGTGTAATGGATCTGATGATGATCGCTTGACGATCGAAACTGGTCATCCTAGTGTATGTATTAATCGAATGTAATTTTTTTCAGGATTAGGGCATAACCCAGCATTTGATACTCTCGTGTTGACCGACTGAAAAGCACTAAACTCTTGTTTACTAAGGCAGCACTGATTAAATGGCATCAAACCCCACAATTGTCTGCTAGGATCTGTTTTCAGTACTAAAACAATAATTGGTTTTCCGTCCCTTTTAACTACTGTGTCTTTTGGAAACGCCAGGATGCCATAATTTTAACCCGAAGGAGCTCTATAACGTGTCAGTAAATCTACTGACACGTCTCCCTCACATTTTAAGGTAAGACGATAGGCTCAAAAGTTTACAAAAATGTATTTTGAGTTTTTTTTGTGTAATTATATACTATGTTCTTTTCTGAACATGTTTATGTATTATTTATTACTGTCCTCCAGTTGTTGTTGTTGTTTGAGTCTTCAGTCTTTTGACTGGTTTGATGCAGCTCTCCATGCCTCCATGTCCTGAGCGAATCGTTTCATCTCTACATAGTTACCACACCCTACATCCGAGGCAATCTGTTTAACATATTCTAACCTTGGTCTACCCCTACAGTTCTTGTCCTCGACCCTTCCTTCCATAACTAAGCTTGCTATTCCTGGGTGTCTTAGTATGTGTCCTACCAACCTATCTCTCCTCTTCATTAGCAGTCGCCAGAAACATCTCTCCTCTCCCACTCGTCTTAATACCTCTTCGTTTGTCACCCTATCTACCCATCTGATATTCATCATTATCCTGTAACACCACATTTCAAACGCCTCAATTTTCTTATTTTCTGCTGCACCAATAGTCCAAGTTTCACTTCCACAGAGTGCCACACTCTAGACAAAGGCTTTCAAAATGACTTCCTAATACCTAAATCTATATTCGATGTCAACAGATTCCTTTTCTGTAGAAATGCTTTCATTGCCTCCAGTTATAACTGCATTATTAATCTTTTGAATTTTTTATGACGTCTTTCGCTCTGTAATTGTTTTCAGCCCCTTTTCGTAAAATTCTTATATCTTCGGCTCTTTTACAGTTAGAGAGTTTATTTTCTCTTTTTGTGATTTGTAGAGAGTTTATTTTCTCTTTTTGTGATTTGTAGAGAATGTACGGTTCATATGTTGGTGAACCTCTTACAGCGCATTTTGATAATCAAATGTTTGCCAGCGCGCAAAGGTTTAAACAAAAGTTGGTTTTCCTAGCGTGTACATGTTGTAAAACTTAATGTCTCATTTCCTCAAAACCATAAATTCTGAAACATTTTTCCAGTTGTCTCAGAAACTATACAAGAAATTTTAATGAAAATTTCACAGTTTTTAAACACTACTGTATTGCAACTGTGGATTCTCAGTCATGTTGATTGCACCAGAAATTATAATGTAATAAAAATATTTATTAATTTTTTCCACAAAAAGATGGAATGCATGGAAATTAATTTATAAATATATTCTGAATTACAATGCCTTAGCCATTTAGGATCAGTAAGTTGCACAAAGATCTATTAATTTACAGTGAAATTTTCTGACAAATCTGTTCAATAGTTTCTGAGAAAGCTGGGCATGAATTCTCTTAATTTAACATTGTCGGTGTAGGGCCTAAGATACCAAACAACTGCATCAGGATTCAATCCAGCAACCATGGACACAGCAGGCGAGAACGTTACCGCTGCGCCACGTAGTCAGCCAAAATACATAGTAAACAGTAGGCTACATAACAGAGAGAGATACGAGAAATAAGAGAGAGTTGTAACGCACGTCCAGTGTTCGCTGAGGCAGCTTTTATAAGCAGCACTTTTAATTTGATCACGCTGTTAAAAATATCGATTCAACACTTTCAGATATTCACAAATGACCACACTATTACCTTAATGGAATAAATCCCATAAAATATGGCTGCTAGGATTAAACAGTGTTGTTTTATTTTGTAAATCTCCAGGTAGCAATGACGGTGTCTTGGAGCTGAACACACTTTGTCAGCAGATACAACTGGGGATGGTGACAGGCCGATCACCCAGGCGACCACCAACTTGGGTCTTGTTAAGGACGGGTCAGGAAAAGGATTTTGGAAGGAAGTCAACCGTGGCTCTGTTGAAAGGAACCGTCCTAGCATTTTCCTGGTGGTGAAAATAGGAAACCACGAAATACATTTTCAGTACGGCCAAGGTGGGATTCAAACCCACGCTCTCCTGATGTCAGCGAGGCATGAACTGGCACGTTATTGCTGTCGTCCATCTTTACGGGTGAATTATTATTATCTGCGAAGTAATCCAGTATTCCTGTTTGGTTATAAAAACCTTTAATGTACCATGTCTACCCCTTATTGTTCCCGTTTTCCATCGGGGTCGCGGATGAGATGCGATGAAAGTCTTTGTGGCGGATGGTTTTTATGGCCGGATGCCCTTCCTGACGCAAACCTCATGAGAGGAGCGAATGAGAGATAAATGAATCATGGTGAATGATATGGAAGGAGGCGGCCGTGACCTGTCAGGAGGTACCGTCCCAGCATTTTTTCTGGAGTTGAAAATGGGGGAAACGACGGAAAACCATTTCAAGGACGGCCGACGGTGGGGATCGAGCCCACGTTTACTGAATCTGGGGAGAGCTTGGCCCCATGGCCTAGAGCTGCACGTCAGTCAACGTAGCTACCACTGTCGGTTATTAAAACCTTTAATATTGCATGAATACCCTGCAACATACGGTACACCCATTTCTATCTGTTGCACTCTAATCCTAATTCTACTTCACATCCGCAAGTCTTCGGAAGAGAAATAAATGTTGCAAATTATTCTATATTTGTTTTTGAGGCACACTTTTAGATCAGAGACCAAAGGAGCTATGCTTGACATTTATGTTTATTCTAGGAAGCCATCTCTCCTCAGGATTTGCTCACAAGGCTTTCAACAATCAGGCAAGAATCGAACAGGGACCTCCGTGGATACAGGCACGAATGGTAGTCATGACTCCACGAAGCGAATTGCATTTTATGTCTCCGTGAGAATAATTATGTTTTATGCACAAAAGAGAACTAATAAACCATGAATTGCCAGTGGAATGGGAATTTCTATTTTTTTAACGCCAAAGTTGTTAAAGTTTTATGTTTTTATAGTTCAGGTGATATGGGACAATCAGCTGGTACGCCATTTGCAATGAGCAATGAATTTATTGTTGAACAAATTACAATATGCAGTAATGCCAACATGTGAATTGCGTATCAATAAAGATTTTGTTGTTACCAACATAATTATTTCTTAACATCCCCTCGTAAGAACAAAATCTTTGTCATAATACAAACTATGAGAAGTTGTACAAACAATATGTGACTTAAACTACAATATGACTATACATTGGATAACATACTCCTTGATATTTCAACAATAAAACATGAAATGTTACAATTTAAAATAGTCTTAATTGTTATTAACATATTTAAAATCAAATACTTTCTTTGGACCTATTCTACTCCACTCCTCAACAGAACATCTTTGAATTTTTCAAATTTAGTAGACAATAGAGGCTTTGTAAAAATGTCAGCTACCTGGTCATGGGTCGGACAGAATTGAAGAGAAAACAAATCATTTTTATAGTTCTCATGCAGATAGTAATACCTCACTTGAATGTGCTTTGACTCTCCTCTCATTTGTCCTGATTTCACCAACTTTAATGTACTTTGATTGTCTATGTTAAGAACAATGGGAACAGACTTTCCAGTTAGTTCTTGTATCAAGTATTTCAGATACTCTTAACTCCTTGCAGCAGTCTGCTGCAGCAATGTATTCGGCTGCTGTGGATGACAGTGCCACAATTTTCTGCTTTCGTGACCGCCATGCCACCGGTCCATCTGCCAGCATTATGACATAGCCTGTAGTACTCTTTCTTTTCTTATGATCACCAGCAAAATCTGAATCACTGTATGCAATTATTTTCAGATCATCTTTCATTTTTGATGCATAGTGTATTCCCATTTTTGTGCTTCCTTTCAGATATCGAAGTGTTCGTTTAACATTCTGTATATCTTGATCTGTTGGTTTCTCCATAGACCTGCTTTCATAATTCACACTCTAAGCCAGGTCTGGTCTGGTTTTACAAGACAAATATAACAGACTCCCAACTGCTTGTCTATAGGGGTAATCTGTCTTCACGCTGTCCTCTGTTGCACCTGTTTCTTCATTTTGGATTATTGGGGTTTTAACTTCTTTGCATTCTTGCATGTTGTAACGTTGCAGCAAATTATGAGCATATTTCTCTTGAGAAATGAAGATACCATCTTCTGTTCTGTTTATATATCCCCAAATAGGTTTTGGGTTCATGAGTTGTCTTCATTTCAAAATTTCTCTCAAGTTTAGAGAGTAGCTATGTCATTTTCTGGATGTCTTTGCCCATGATAATGCCATCGTCTACATGAATTGCTAGAAACAAACTGTTCTCAGAATTCTTGAAGATGCAGGGGTCTGACTTAGTTTGTGTCATGCCTTCTTGTTTCAGGAACTCTGTGAGAGTTTTATTCCACCTACAGGGGGCTTGCTTCAGTCCATATAAGGCTTTCTGCAGTTTGCATATTTTCCCTTCTTTTTTGTAGCCTTCTGGTATTTTCATGTAGATGTCCTCATCTAGGGTTCCATACAAAAAGGCCGTTTTGACATCAAATGTTTTAATGTGCAGGTTATAGTGTGCTGCGATAGCAAAAAGGACTCTTAGTGAAGTTGTGTCTACAACTGGACTGAAGATTTCTTCATAATTTATGTTTCCACTCCTTTGTTCACATCCTCGTACTACAAGTCTAGCTTTGTATCTACCGTCTTCCTTAACTTTGAACACCCACCGGCTTGACAAAACTTCTTTTCCTCTTGCTGCCTCAGGGCTTACTAATTTCCAAGTTTTATTTTTCTTCAAAGAGTCTTTTTCTTTTCTAACGGCTATTTTCCATTTTTCTTTGTCTTCATTTGTTTGCGACTCCCTGTATGTCATCATTGCTTCTTCATCTTCTCCGCTATCTAGTTGATAGTCATCATATTTATTAGGTCTCTTTAATGTTCTTCTTGGTCGTAAACCAAGTTCATGACATCTTTCTTCTCTCTGTTCGTGATCTGAATTTACGAAGTCAACATCTTCTTCTTCTTCTTTTTGTGGTTCATGATCTGTTTCTTCAACATTTGCCTGGTAGATTTCAGTTTTAGGGTTATGTTGATCTAATTTTATTATATTTCTCTCAAATACCACATCTCTAGAGACGAATATATTCCTGTTTTCTTCATCCCATAGTCGGTATCCGTTTGGTGCATAGCCTACAAAAATGCACTTCTTGCTTCGGCTGTCAAGCTTCTTGAGATAACCCAAATTTTTGGCATAGGCAACACAACCAAAAATTTGTAGGTTAGACAGATTTGGTTTCTTGTATGTCCATTTTTCAGCTGGGGTTGTGTCAACAGTACTAGTGGGGCTTCTATTAATCAGGTATGTAGCTGTTTGTGCTGCTTCCCCCCACATGTCTTTATCTAGGTTAGAATCACAAAGCATAGCTCTTGTTCTTTCCATAAGAGTACGATTGAACCGTTCTGCTGTTCCAATTAATTGGGGTGTATATGGAATTGTATAGTACAGCTTAATACCTTTGTTTTTACACCAATCTTTAAGATCATGTGAAGAATACTCTCCTCCATTATCACACCTTATCTTGGTTACTCTCAGATCAAATTTGGTTTCGGCCATTGTCACATACTGTTTTAAGTACATAGGAACTTGACTTTTATTTAACAACAGATAGATAACACTAAAATGTGAGTAATCATCTATACAGCACAGAATGTACCTGTAGCCGTCATGGGTGGGTGGATCTAGAGGTCCACAAACATCTGTGTGTATTATTTCTAACAGTCTTGTTGCCCTAGTCCTTTCTGTATTAAATGGTAACCGGATCTGTTTTGCTTTTACACATTTCTCACACACTTCATCTATTTTAGTATGTGCGACAATGGGGGACACACCATCACAAATATTAGGCAGTTTATTAAGATAGCTGTAACTTAAATGACCCAGTTTTCTGTGCCACTCTTTACCTACATCATTACCTTGTGCACACAGTGCCTCATTTTGCTTATTAACATCAAGGTCAACAGTATTCAGTCCTACTGCATTTTTCTTACCTTTTAGTACCACTTTGTTGTCTTGGTATATATTAACATCATCTTTTGTGAACACAACAATGCCATTATTTTCTGTTATCTTACTTACTGACATCAAGTTCTTAGACAAATCAGGCACACAGTGAACATCATTGAGAACACACTGCTCAGAGGTGAAGGTTCCCTTACCTACTACAGACATAGCCTGATTTTTCTTAGCCACTAATATGTGTTCATTACAGCTCACAACACCTGTTAGCAAATTTTCATCACTTACCATGTGAGTTGAACATCCACTGTCTACTACTAGACGCCTGGTTCCTTTTAGTATAGCGTTATGTGAACCCTTGCAATCAGCTGCAAGAAATGACACTTTATTTTCCACCTTAGAATTATTTTTATCCCTAAAATAGCAGTCTTTCTCTTCATGATTGAACTTTTTACATATTGAGCATTGGTGCTTGTCTTTGAGAAAACAATTTTTGGTTTCATGGTTTGTCTTTTTACATATATTACACTTTTTACTGCTCATACATTTGTTTTTAGATTTAGATCTGCCTTGTTTGTTTTTAACTCTGCTTTAAAGGATACATTTTGCTCTTCTGCTGAAGTGCGCCTCAACTTGTTTTCTTCCATCTGTAACCTCGAACACAGGTTCTCTATGGTCCTGGACGCCTCTGGAGTAGAGTCCCATGCTGTGCTAAAATGGGTATATTCTTCAGGCAGCACGGACAGGATCTTGGTAATTAGCATAATCTCGTCAACTTTCTGGTCGAGTTTGTTCAGTTTGAAGGAGATGTTTTGGAGATCACTAATGTTGCTCATCATGTCCTTCTTTGCATCAAATTGGAAGTTGTAAAAGTCTCGTAGCAGCAAACATTTTTGTTGGCTCGAGTCTCTGTGATAAAAGTTTCGAAGAGTATCAAACATTTGTTTAGAAGTTGTACATGTTAGGATATGTGGCCTAACTTGTTTGTCAATGGATGTGACAATATAGTATTGGGCTCTTGCATCTCGCGTCTTCCACTGGTCGATTGAAGCTTGATTTCGGGGTGGATTGGTCACCAACACGTCTGTCCCGTCGACAATCTTGATCAGTTCTTTTGCGGCAAGCAGAATTTTTAATTCAAACACCCACATAGGATATGTGTCGACTCCCTTGAGTTTCTCGACATGTGCTACGTCCTCGGGTCTTGTGGCCATTTTTTGGACTTCACTTACCGTACTTCACTTCACTTACTTTACTTTTTAAATGTTTTTAGTGTCACCTGTTTTCACGTTTACTTTTATTTTAGAGTCACCTGGGCTCATAACCTGTTAAAGTTTTATGTTTTTATAGTTCAGGTGATATGGGACAATCAGCTGGTACGCCATTTGCAATGGGTAATGAATTTATTGTTGAACAAATTACAATATGCAGTAATGCCAACATGTGAATTGCGTATCAATAAAGATTTTGTTGTTACCAACATAATTATTTCTTAACAAAAGTAATTTAATAGACCTATATGTCGAGCATGAAAAAGTAATTCCGAAGCAAACCATTTCCATGGCACTCCCATTAATGTTATTAATATATAATTTGATGGCAGCGAATGAAGTTCATCAGTCAGCCACAGAGCAGTGATGTTTCATATTGATTGATATGTTTGTGGATGTGTATGTTTTTTCTCTCTCTCACACACACATTCGTATTTTTTGAAGAAGAAAATTGGTCTTCAATAAGTGAAATAGGGTAAATGTGTCAAATAAGGTCCACTTAACGTTTAAAGGTTTTTATATCGTATTACTAGAAGAGGAAAAAATGATATATTTCGTTACCGTGATATAACTGGAGCGTTTCGTCTTACTAAACTGACTGTCCCTAATTTCATTGACGCTCATACTAATGATACAATTTGCTCTGGTGAACCGGATGTAAACCCAGACTCGTGAGGGCAATTGGGAAAGCTATGGCAGAAGGAGGAGTAGAAATGAAACTCTGGTAGAGGGATGCTTTTTTGAAAGATTAGATGAGCCACCATTTGACTGTTTGATAAATATAGTGTTAGTGCATCAATATGAAACATGAGGTTTGTTTTACCAGCACTGTGTTGGGCTTCTTCTCTGGGAAGTATTGTTTCAAAATACTGTAATATCTCTATTGACTTGAACAGTTTAAAACATAAGCGAGTGTTAATTTTCTTCTTATAAGGTTTCATAGGCATACTCGTAAATTAAATAGCATTGGTCTCTCGCATGTAAACACTGTTAAAGAAATCACCTGTGGTTCTAAAGCCCTTTGGGGCCATGGTCTACCAAGCATCCACTGCTCATCCATACAGTATTTCCAGCAGAGAGTGGGATGACACGAGCCCAAGACGACTTTATTCTATGCTTTCTTCTCTCCCTCACACACGCTTTACTTGTTTGAGTAAGATAAATGTTCTTCTATAAATGGAATATTGTTCTGTACCATAATACAACTGGAGCGTTTCTTCGTATTAATTTGGTTATCATCAAATTAATTCACGTTCATACTCTCGATTCAATTTTGTCTGGTGAACTGGATGTTAACCCAGACTTGGCGAATTCTTGATGCTTCTCGGATCAGACAGTTACTCAGCTGTCCTAACGAGGCTCACTGCACCCGTTCTAATCTTCACGTCAGTTCTAAAAATCCCTGACGGAACAGACCTCCTAGATAAGAGTAGAGCGGTCCACTCCCCTGGACTACGGGGTCAGTATTGTGAATGTTACTCTTAGTCTAAATACCAATCAACTATGCCTGGATTGCGTATCTTAACCAAGGTTTCAGGAGTCGAGCATATCAGTAGCACGTACCATAGATGTCAGTCAGGCAAAACGATGAATGAAATGTGAGGATGTTACTGTTTCATTTATGGACTTGTGCATCGTGGTCATCAGCCTGAGTACTTGTATAACAGTGCGGAATTCGTATGATAACGTATGTTATTGTGGTGCTAGGATTGGAAAGGAAGTGGCCGGTACTTTAAGGTATTCATATACGTTTTAAGAAAATTCCCATAGTTTTAAACCAAACTTTTTGAATTATTTTAGTGGTTAAACCCTTTATAGATCCTTGGGATACTATCTTCCCACCATGTATTTATAGGACGGAGTTAGGGAGAGAATCTTCCCACCCCTTTCATTTCAAGCAGTTCCACATGCATCCACAAGCTAGATGCAGATAAATATTGAAAACCAATTAATTTGATGTATATTGTCATCAGAAACAAAAGGTGGGAAGCATATATCCCAGTGGCAGGGTGTCGAGCGATACGGGAAATACGGGAATTATACGGGAATTTTAGAGACCCGGGAAAAATACGGGAATTATACGGGAAATTCGCACTTGATACGGGAAATCTTGAAAAGTCTCATAATGCCTGACTTCTTAGCCGCCAAACGCTCGGTCGAGTCCTCCCGCTCAGTCTTCTATTTCGCCTGCAGACCGCGCCGCCACCCGCAATTTGCGCCACCGATAGAGCGCTAAGCGGGATGAGAACCCAGCCAACGTCGAATGCATGCTTTGCCCGGCCGACCGCCGGCCGTACCATCTCCGCGCTCCTTGCTGACAATGACATACAGGAATAAGTCCGAATTTTTATTCACAGAGGAGACCTGGTTTCTCGACAAGAGCAGTCCCTTCAAGAAGCTAACAGCTCAAGATCTCAGAAAATTCCAGACGCGGATATACTGCAATTTCACACCAACTGCCGAAAATTGTACATTCGTATCCTAGGGCTGAAAAAATCAAAGAGAGGTCAACTCTTGCTCACGAGAGACCCGTGCTATTTCCTGCCTAGACCCTATAGGGGTCGCTGAGACTCCTAAGTTGGAAGAAGTTAGGATCGTCATTGCCCTGGAAATTCTTTGTAATCAGAAGAATTTGCTTTCTGGCGCAATGGCTGACCGCATCAAGAGCAGCTACTCCGCACTTTGAGACTGCCCTCCGTCACTGCACGTTTGAAGCAGTTCGGCGGAAAAGAGCCACGGCTCGACGTGCTGTGGTCTGAATTAGTGGCTTCAGCACCTTCCTCAATTCCTGCCAAAAACGATCTCACAAGCTTCGTTAAAATGATACTGAATTTTTATCACAACAATGCAGTTCTAGACAGAGGTTTCTCCCTGAACAAGGAGTGCATGATCGCCAATCACATACTGTTCAGGACGCTGTGAGGGCAACTGGTGGAGTAGAAAAGATAACCATGAGCAAGAGTCCATACTGCACGAAACGCCTACGCCGTGTTCGAGGAAGCAAAACAGGTGCGAAGCGACGGCTAAGGTGGCAGTCGAAAGAAAAGCCACGAAAGATCTCCAGGATTTGGGGGGGGGGGGAAGTACTGTCAAAAGAACTTAATTTTGTGCTGTGTATAACTGAACTTCCTAGTAACAATCTTGTATTTGTCAAAGTGACTTATTTAATTTCGTTTTAGGTTATTTTATTTTCTATTATCAACTTTGATTAAATCTAAATTAAAAAGTATTCGCGGCGTGTCGCGTGTGGAATTTTACTGTTTTTAGCCTTTCCATGGTCTTCTTTCTCAGGGGAGATGCACATACCAAATTGTTTTCAAGTCCGTGGAAACACTCAATGCAAATGCGTCACACATGTATAAATTTCAAAAACTACAAACAATATCTCACAGCTCTCGACATTTTACTATCAAAAACCCGTCACCTACATGTGGCCACAAAATACACCACACAAGTGACAGAATTCTTCTCGTATGGGCAGGCATTGTTTCAGTCGCTTGTTAACCACTGTCTGTGTCGGATTTCCTTTCATTGTAATTGTTTCGTTACTTTTACTTCGCCGAAGTTCGACCCGAGGACTGGACACATCCCGTACAGCATGTACAGAAAGAAATACTGAAGGCGGTCTGGATATCGCGGTGGATGAAATGATCATTAACCTTGGCAATTCATCAAGCTCTGACGAAGACAATGATGGTGGTGATTATGATAGGGACAGTGAAGGGATGGAGAGTGTCAAAGAAACCCTTGCCAAGTGGCTGAGGATAATTTATATATTGGTGTCAGTTCGCTTGCGCCAATGGATAATAGAGTACGGGCTATTGTTTCCCGTCATAGTGTTCAAAATACCGCCTACCATTCAATAGCCTACAATTCGACAATATAAAACCACGGCAATAATATCGCCACAGAGGGGCTTGTTTGAGAGCTCAGTGCAAATATGTCTTTACCTTAACTTTACTTTTGTATTATCACGAAAGCTAATATTAACCGTAGAGAGTCGCGATTCAGTGAGTGTGCATCTGTCAACTACTGTAGTAAGCTGTGAACGACCTCCACTCAGACTCTTGTTTCATGTTAAAGGATAATCATTGCATGGTGAGTGTTTTTATATTCATTAGCTGTAGAGTGTTTGCCCTCTTTGTCGTATTTATTGAATAGAATACCGATGATAAAGGTCTCATGGTGAGTGTTTTTATATTCATTAGCTGTAGAGTGTTTGCCCTCTTTGTCGTATTTATTGAATTGAATACCGATGATAAACTCTCACCAAGGCGGTCCGGGTTCGATTCCCTGCCAATGCATGTGAGATTTTCGAAGTGAAATGCCATGTCCTGTGGTTCGGATTCCACGTAAAAAGGAGGTCCCGTGGCTCATGATCTCTCGATTAACGGTCACGTTAAACTACAAGCTTCCTTCCTTTTTTACCGATGATAAAGGTATCATAGCTTCGGTGTGTAATTTATTTATTTATCTAAAAATATCGTATTTCTCTGTTGAATGTCCTCGGCGTTGACTCAGGATCTTTTTTAAAAATATATTACGTATAATTGTACAGAAATAATGTCTGAAGTGTAGCGCTGTGTATTATTCGAATCAGTTGATTTACAACAACACTAAAAACTTAGCAACACATCTCAGCTGTTCCAAGCTCCCGACATATCCTTCGCGTTGTTTCCTTCGAAATACTGGGTGTAGGTGAGAAGCATGCTCAGAATTCTTGCCGTGTGGCGGTTGGACGTAGGGTCTTTTTATGTGGCGACCGTGGGTTGCGGAGAGAAAAAGCGGGGCAAAGTGACTGGAAGGCTGTCAGTACCGAATGCGCGGGGTTAGCAATACTGTATTTGCCCCATAACGTACGCGTGTAATAGCGGACACACCTCCAATTTTACTATAAAAGTCGTGATATAAAAAGGGATAGTGGGTGGGTAAAATCTATTACTACATGACACCCAAAATTATTATTCATTATTACAAAGGGTATTTTGACTATTTTCAGTAGTGTAGACAATTGTATCGCCTTGTTCCGGGCTCCTATAGATCTTACATTTTCTTTCGATCTTTCATTTGCCATAGGACGCGCCACCGGTGTATGGTTATGCATTACCAGCTTCTGGTTTAGTAGTCAGGTAATGGAAGCAATGGGAACTGTGTACTACAATTTTCCTTGCATGTAAATAAGCAACTTATTGTTGTTAAGAGAACGTAAAATGCACCAAGAATGATATGATCTTCAGCTGTGTGCAGTGAGAAAGCTCTGCATGTGTTAATTCCTCATTTATTCATGATGCGAAATGTCAGCTAACTACATTCGTAGTCGCTCAATTTTGCACATTTTCCCGTAAATTACATAAGTTTATGTTTGAATTGCTTATAAGATCGTGACAAAGAACGTTTTTCTCCAATTGGAAGATTGTATTTAACTGTATGAACATCGTAGGCCTATAATCTTGGCGAGGTGTACTTTTTTTTCACGGAGCAACTTTACACCGTAGTAGGCACGCAGCTTTTTGTATTTAGTTTTCTGGCATCTTGTTTTAAATTATTGACTAATATTTTTCTAAATGCAGATAATCTATAACTCCATTAGGATTCGGGTTCCATAATTCATGCAAAATGAGGTTCGTTTGTGAAATTCAGGTCATATCCACCCTACCCTTTCAGTGATTACCGTATGGTACTTTACGTAGACTAGGGTGAAGATGTAAATGAGCATTTCAAACAAAATGTCGCCAGTTGTTTGGTTTATTAACTTACGGTAATATTTTCCATAGGTACTGAAACTGGGCATGGTTGGATTTTAAGGTGGAACGGCATGTGTTATCAAATATCGCTTTCTTGCAATACCTGGAGTATGTATAGGATTATAAAATGATTATTGGTTAATAAGTGTTAATAGATAGGCTATTATAATTATAATGATTAAATAAATACTAAAGAAGAAACTATGCGTTGTTAGTAAATATAAGGCCTACCGGTACGGCGAATAGCCTATAACTCGTAGCATCCGTCACAATTTAGCATTTAAACGGGCCACGTTAATGCATAATATAGCCTACTAATATAACAACCGGATAGCAAATTATAATAATATTCTCACATATAACATGTTTAATTTGCACCAACTTCATTATTGTAGTCTAAAATATGTTAGACCACAGTCGTTTGAAATGTGCAAAACGCACACTTTGTAGGCAAGCTGTTTGTTATGGCCGTCTTTGATGCGAAGTTTTACTAATTACTCTTTTAGGAGACACTTGCTTTTGGAATAATCATTAAAGGCCAACCCTCTAGTTCTTATTGCATAAGTTGAACGCCTTAAAAACAAAACCACAATCCGAAATAATAAAGAAGATAATCATGAACGAACGATTCACTGCCAATGAAAATCAAATGGAGATTCGCGGACCGGAAGATCGCTATGCATAAGCTTCGGTGCCATTTTAACTCGTGGAAGCTCTATACGGTTACGGTACCATACAATTCATCTCATCCCATCTGCGAGAGAGTTCACTCGCGCGCGCGCTTTGCTCACGCTACGGATTAGGCCTAAATCTCGCCATCACCCGTGGGCTGCGGAAGTGTCTCCAAAAATGCATTTACACTTACGCCAGAAAATCTTGATTCGCGCTTTAAGATTCATTTTTCAGCCATTCGGTATGCGAACTCTAGTCTTAGAGGATTCTAAAACATACGGGAATTCGGTGGATTTTCGTACGGAAAATACGGGAATTATACGGGAATTTGAAAAAAGGTCATCGCTCGACACCCTGCAGTGGTCTCCACAGTACACATGCTCGCCAGTTCGGTTGTGTTGAGTGAAAGAAATGCATTTTTTTTTACAGAAGAAGGTGTTTTTATTGAAGATGAGAGATTTATAAACTTTGGTATATAACTGAAATACAATGTTAATAATGGTTTTGGTCATTTGAGTATATATATTTCAGCTAGAATGGAAATAATTATCCTGCTCAGGGTGTTTGCCATAGAATTGAAGATTTTTAAAATTAATTTTCTGTGTTTTTAGTAAATACAATTTTGAAATTATTGAATTATATTCGAATATACTAACTTTTAACACACCAAATTCACTTTTATATTTTTTGTGCAATTTTCGGCAAAGATGATATAGGTCACTGACCTTGTGTTGCGTGGGAGTTACGTTTTAAAAAAATGATAGAGCGTGGTGGGTGATTTTATATATTATAGCCTTTCCTGTTAAATAAACCTCATTATTGAGTGCTCATTGCTCATTTAAGAAAACATACTGTCGGGTGTGGGCAGTGGGATAATAATTTCCCACCCCATATTTCATAAAATAAAATCCTCACCCTTAAAATTGTTGCATATTCCTACTCATCTATCATCCCCAATTACAAATGTGTAAAAACACAAATATTTTATACCCCAGTCTTTTGCCCTATAAAGGGTTGACTAGGATGTAAATAAAGGCAGTTATGCCACCAAAATTTTTAAAAATATGTTTGTAAAACAAAATTCGCATTTTTTGAGATCACCTAGCTGCTACCACATTTAATGTATTTCTATTTTTATTTCATATGACTATTAAAATGAGTATTTTTGTTGTCCCCTGCTAACGTTATTAGTACATCGCTAATATACCAAAAAATATTACATATTCTTTCAAAAATGGAAATTTCAAAAAAAATATTTCCTTCATATTCCGTTTTTGAATGGGGATATATTTTTCTCAGTTTAAATACAGGACATTTGTAATGTAATGCTCTTTAATTTGAAACAATATTGACAGCGATAGATGGATTAGAACTTGACGTATTGATGTTTGAACCCGTAAATAAGTTTTAGTTACTAAGTAATTTAAGTTTAAGGCTTTGCATTACGATTAGACACGTGCGCCCTGGTTCATTTAAATCAACGTTCTGAGCATATTTTTGCATGCAAAACGTAAAAACCATACATTTTCTTAAAGTAGAAAAATTAAGCTTTCATCTGAACTACTGTAACCATCAGGTGTTCGCCTCGTTGCGTAGTGGCTAGCACTGTTGGCTGTCACCGCGGAGGCCCGAGTTCGATTCCTGGCTCTACCAACAAATACTATTCTGGTCTGGGTGATGGCACGGGGTACACTCAGCCACATATGCAAAACTAGCAAGGGGAAGTTCAATTCCCACATCAGCCATCCTGGAAGTGATCTTCTGTGGCTTTTCACGTCTACTCTAGGCGAATTACTACTGTACACGCTGATACAGCGATTGCAATATCACAGGTTATCAGACAGGTTCTAAACGTATCTAACTACATGGGGATACATGACGACGATCTCGCAAATCCTCTAATTGAATCAACAACAACAACAATAAAGTGAAACTTCCATTGAAATACTCCATTTCAAACGTTGATTTATACTTTAAGTTAGTATCCATCCCAAAGTTTGTCTAGATTAAAGTGGAAAACCACGAAATACCATTTCTAGAATAAATAACCTAAGGTGTGAAAGCGAGCTCACACGTTCTGCTCAGTCATCCTGTTAATCCTCAGTGAATACTATTCCAGTTCTCATACCACTAAATTTCTTTACAGAGCTGGAAATCGAATCCGTAACCCTAGGGATAGTAGTCAAAAACGCTAATCATAACATCACAAGGCTATCTTGATGTGAGAATAGCAGAGTCAGAGCTACGCAGTTTACAGAGTAAATGGCTGCCTGCGAGGGTTGAAATATTACGTATTATAACAGGAAAATGCGATCTAGCAGCGAACGTGAAGTTAATGGAATTTTATTTCATTCGCACATTCAATTATTGCGATGATAAAATTATGAGCATGGCTCCTTAATTAACTATACATCGATCGTACTTCACTTGAGTACAATGTAACTGGAAGTGGAAATATCTAGCGAAAAGTCACTGCCTGTAAGAGGCCATAAAACAAGAACCAAGGAACATGTGGCGCAGTCTCACATGAAACATGCAGTAGAATGACTGTAAACAATTTACGACTGTGACAATCACGAAATGGGGCAACCATGGTGGATACAAGACTGTGGTTTAGTTGCTCTTCCTACCCACAACCTGACAGTTAACGACTGAAGATTTTCGTCATACAGGAAATATAGACGTAGGGCAATAAAAACTAATTATATCACACGCCACCGTGGTCTGTAAATAAAATTATGTTGTTGTTGATGATGATACTTTAGCAGCTTTGCGACACTGTGGTCATGCATCCCCGTGTACTTGGGTGTGTGTAGAAATTGTCTGATAACCTGTGTCACTGCCATGTCTGTACTAGGCTGTGATCTCTGTACTAGTATGTATATTTGTAATTAGCTTTCCACGGTGGGTGAGTGGATAGCGTGTCGGTCTACTAACCCCAAGATTGCAGGTTCGCTCCTGGCCGTGGTAAGTGATTTTTGAAAGGCGGCAAAAATACGACACGCATGTCATATGATGTTGGCATGTCAAAGAACCCATTTGAATTCAGTAGGCCGTGTTCATAATGGCAAAATTAATCTCGGGAGTTTCCGCCAACACAAAGTTCCTCATTTCTCTACTAGAAAGCGCTATAGTGTTTAAGGAGCTTAGATAACTAACCTCCTTGGCTTTCATAGTGCTTCAAGGAACAACGAAATTCGATATACAAGCTACCCTCTGGGTGTCAAATTACAAAGCTTGCACCCGGTATCCGAGGCCATACGATATTATTATTATTATTATTATTATTATTATTTGTAATTCAGGTAGGATTTCGGTAAGAAGTGGCCATGCCGTTACATTAGGTCGCAACCCGGCATTTGCCTAGAGTAGAAGTGGGAAACCACGAATAACCACTTTCGGGATAGCTAAGGGGGGAATCAAACCCACCACTTCTCAGTAATTGCTCACGAGGCTGAGTGTACTCCGTTCCAACCCTGAAACCAGAATTACACTTCTTGGCAGAGCCGGGAATCGAAACCGGGACTCAACGGTGACAGCCAAGAATGCTAGCTACTACAAAACGAGGCGGAGAAATATCATGTTATCATACAGAAGCTTAACACTTCCAATTATACGCTCTAATGTCCGTGATGTCTCAAGTCTCAAATGAAAATAATAAAAATGGTAGAATAATGATGAAAATAATTTACATTATAACTTCATTGCCATAATTTAATTTAAGCAAAGCGAGGAAAACGATTCACTTGCACACATTATTTGTATAGTCCTTTTTAATGCTGGAATATTATTTATCTTCAAATGTCATTCAGGTCATAACTCCAGCAGCATTTATAATATTCCGCCACCAAGAGAATTACGTACTCACAGAATATTACCTACTGCGAAAGGTTAAGTACACGACGCAAATTTGACAACAACTACGTAGAGAAATGGCGTTGAGTGATCTAATACTGTGGATGTAACCACACCCATGCACTGCTTTATTGCTTTAGGTGATGACTTGGTTTATTTATTTATTTGTGTCCGGACGAATAAAAATCTATTTAAGAATGCCTCCTAACCCCTCACACTTTTGATTACATAAACCAGTTTATGTTCGACCCTCACTATTATGTGTCAGATAACTGTATCATAATGATGGTCATTATAACACTGTTTTCCATTAAGATACAGTTTCTCCAGCCAATCAGAGCTCGTTCATTGACCAATTAGGTAACGTTAACTTCGCGCATGCGCTCAAAATCCAACATGTCGGACATAAACACAACATCGAACTATAATAAATTACCGACATGGAATACCCACCGTCCATATGTTCGCGTAAATAAACTGGCGAATATGAGACAAGAAATAGCACTGTACCTTAAAATCACCAACACTAATTTCTACACAGCGCATTGTCTTCACCGCAGTGGTGACAATATTACTGAGGGACGGCTGATGTAAACATATGGCTGCATATGGCATTGCAAGCCCACAGAGCGCATGCGTCGGTCGTTCAAAGCTCTTGAAAGACAAAGATATAACACCCAACGCTCGCTCTGCGATCACAAAATTCCAGTAGCTGACTCTCAACAGATATTTATGAATATTTATGTTAAAACATATAATAAAGTTATAATTATCGTCGAACATAAACAGTCGTATGCAACTCGCCTATAATGGTAATTAAGACACTCGTATGGAAATTATAAAACTCGCATACGCTCGTTTTATAAAAAATACTCGTGTCTTAATTATAGCCATTATAGGCTCGTTGCATAATGTACTATTATGTTCGACCCTGACTGTTATATATCTGAAAACTGTATCATAACGATGGTCATTATAACACTATTAGGTAGATTTCATTTTTTTCATTATGAAACAGTTTCTCCCGACAATCACAACTCAAGAAACAGTTGTTTGACCAATTAGATAAGGATACCTTCGCGCATGCGTTCAAAATCCAACATGTCTGTATAAATTACCGAAAGTGCACCGTCCATATGTTCGCGTAAATAAACTGGTGAATATGAGACAAGAAATAGCACTGTACCTTAATATCTCCAAATCCAATTTCTACACAGCGCGTTGTTTTCAAACGCATTCGGTGACATTCTTACTGAATACTGGCGCACAATCTGCACATATGGCATTGAAGCACACAGAGCGCATGCGTCGGTCGATCAGAGAGCTTGGATATCGGAGATATCCTACACCCAGCGCAGTACCCGATCACACAATTCTAGTGACAATCTCAACAGATATTTATGAATATTTATGTTAAAACATATAATAAAGTTATAATTATCGTCGAACATAAACTGTCGTATGCAACTCGCCTATAATGGTAATTAAGACACTCGTATGGAAATTAATGAAGATACTCGTGTCTTAATTATAGCCATTATAGGCTCGTTGCAAAATGTACTATTATGTTCGACCCTGACTATTATGTATTAGAAAACTGTACCATAATGATGGTCATTATAACACTTGTTTTCATTATGAAACAGTTTCTCCCACCAATCACAGCTCAAGAAACAGTTGTTTGACCAATTAGATAAGGTTAGCATCGCACCTGCGTGGAGTTAGAAGGCCTTCTGAACTGCGTTGCTTAGTGTCATAGTGGGGTAATCGAGAAGGCCATGGTCATGTACAAGGCATTCTCTGCGTCTCATGCGCTCTGTTCAGTACATAAAACTGGCGAAATCTCGTCAGATATTTATGAATATGTATCTTCGAACATAAAATAGTTATAATAATTATCGTCGAATATAAACAGTCGTATGCAACGAGCCTATAATTGCTATAACTAAGACACGAGTATATTTATAAAACGAGCGTATGCGAGTTTTATAATTTCCATGCGAGTGTCTTAATTACCATTATAGGACAATCAAGGACACAGTCTGTAAACAGCTTTAAAATAAGTTTGTGCTATGGTGTCTAATCTTCTCTCTATATAAACAAGATGTTCGGTAAAGAATATATAGCCTACTGTCTCTTAAATGAATGGGTATAGTTATGACTGTCCTTGCCAAGGAGTATATTGAATGTTGCTGTAGAAGCTTCTTAAAATACAATGTGGTGTACTATACGTTGATTGACTGATTTATTGATTGTTTGATTGTTGTTTTAATGAGGGGAACAGGGAGATCTGTGTTACGCCTATATGTTGGACTATGTTAAGGATCTTCCTAGTTTCTAATCATTACGGCACTTCCTGGACCTCTTAATAGTTGAAGATTTTCTTGAATTCAGACCAGGGGCCTGTTCCACGAATGAACTTTGCAACTTTTCACTTTGCACTTTGCACTTTTCAGTTCAGATTTTGTTCCACCATCACTTTTCAGATTTGTCTTGCAAAGTGAAAAGTGAAAAGTTAGGAATCTTTTCACTTTAGAAGACTGTTATGTTCCTCCATTGGTGCAGAAATGCAAAGTGCAAAGGAATGATTGAAAAGTTTTCAGAAATCTTTGCAAAGAGATGATTCCCTTTTCAACTGTTAATGAACAAGTCTCTACACTAGTTTCTCGGCGCAGAATTTGGTTTAGTGTTATAAATATGTTACGCAGGAGCTTTTGTTATCATCAAGTGAGGATAGTGATGAAGAATCCAACAAGAAGACGTACAGAGACAGGATGAATTTTCATAACCTCACTTTAGTATAGACAGGTTAAAAGTTCCACCTAGATCAATACTTTTATTAATTAATATCACTGTGTGGTCATTAGTGGGACATGTTTCACCATGAAAAATAAAGCATTAAATCATGGAATAAATATACAGTTTGTTCATGGAATAAACATGATCGGATCATTCCTATGCAAAGACTTTTCACTTTGCAAAGAAATTGAAAAGTAATACATAGATCATGGTGGAACAGAAAGACTTTGCACTTTGCAAGAATTGAAAAGTGCAAAGTGAAAAGTGAAAAGTTGCAAAGTTTATTCGTGGAACAGGCCCCTGGTAACTCTCAACAAATTCTTAGTACCATCTCTTAAGGTACACAATGCACATAAAAAAAAATTGGTTGAGAGCCAATAGATAGCATGCACATTACATGTACTTCAACATTGAATTCATCAGCATGCGTAAAATCATGTTGGCAACACTACCATACATGGTCATCGAAAAATAATGCCAACATTTGAAACAATGATAGCATCGAAACCCTTTATGTTAAACGTGTAATTCTTTCACTGAACGCCAGCTGCTTAAGGTAAGTTTTGTTTTGGTGGGGACGTGACCTTGCTATGCGCACACTAGATGCGTAGTAGCCAAGGTCGGGCGGGGGCGCGCGCGCCAATGAAGACCTGACCTCACCCCTTTGGATTTTTTCTGGGGGTACACTTAAAACATTGTGTATGCAGAAAAAAAATCGGGATTTGGAGCACCTGCGGGAGCGAATTTCTGCTGCCATCTTGACAGTTACTCCTGAAATGATTGCACGTACCAATCCTGCCATTGGGAAAGCGTGCGTTCAATGCTGATGTTGGCGGTCGGCCTGGCCTAGATTTTTTCTCTACAGTCCCTGTTTCTATAAACTGATTAAACCATCGAATGACAGCTTTGTAATCAGGTGCAGTTTGTTGGGCGGTGCAGTCATTGGCGCGCGTGCCCCCGGCCGACCTTGGCTACTGCGCAGCTAGTGTGCGCATAGCAAGGTCACGTCCCCTCCAAAATAAAACTTACTTTAACCAGCTGGCGTTCAGTGAAAGAATTACACGTTTAACATAAAGGGTTTCGTTGCTATCATTGTTTCAAATGCTGGCATTATTTTTCGATGGCCCTGTATATGAGATGCTCAAACTTGAATTGAAATATTATGATGATTAATGTTTTGAACATTCTCGAAGAGAGAGTTATGTGGGAAGTTCCCCATCTCTACTGGTGTTTACTCCAATAGCTGGTTGAGTCGATGTGTAGGAAGCAAATCACGAATCTATGCTGCTACCGCAGATTGATCTCGGCCCATCTTGTAAGGAGGTTGGTGCCTGAACCGTTAACCCTTTGGTGAAGTAAGGTTATTTGGCGAGACAGGTAATTTGGTGATAAACTTTTAAAAGGATGCCACCACAAACCCTATTCTATTCTTGAGCTCTCCTGTTGTCTGAAGGGAGTCTTGGGTTTTTCCTTTGCTCTGAGCTCACATATAATCCTTAGACCCTTCCTCATACTGAGGTATGCGATTTTGTAACACTTAGTGGCAGAGAATTGACAAGTGCTGACATCTTAAATACAGTGTGCTCTTCAAGTGAAATTTAGTGTGTCAATATATCGTTTATTTTAGTTAGTCTTTGTGTCAATCTGTTCCTAAGAAAGTGAGTTATTTTTAACAGTGAGAGAAAAGTTGGATACCACAGACATTTTCGGCACAAACCTTAAGATAATACCGAAATATTTAAGCATTTTCTACTCAGCTGATGGTAAGCCACAATATTGTTATTTTATATTTTTATATCAGATTTCGAGTCTGATTTCTTTAAATGTTTAAAGGAATGAGAATTTAATAGATATTAGAGTTGTAGGTAGTGTAAATTAACAAATTTCATAATTATTTTCAGAAAATAGACCATCACCAAATTACCTTACGGTAAAATGCCGGAAAAAAGACAACATGAAACGAAAGCCTGATATTGAGGACGATGTAATCGTGTACATGTGTGACGTGTGCTGTGAAAACTCATCATAAGACAAAACTCCTGTGGAATGTAGTTATACAACTCTAGAAAGCAAAAACATGTTTAGACAACTATAACCAAATTACCTTCCTACTGTCACCAAATTACATATATGTATCACCAAATAACCTTACTCAAGTGAGTTGTACAAAATGACATAGATTTCAATAAAAAACAAGTAGTTCCGTGAAGAACTATACAGCCTATTTTCATATATCCTACTTATGTTAATTGCCACTATCAACATACACAATTTCAGTTTGATTGCTGTAATAGATTCGTAGATATTGAGAACCGACTAAATATTTCGGATGGTCGCCATGTTGGATTTTATATATGTAGGTCCTAGAGTTATGTACTGTTACATGCAGATTATTGTGAACGTGTAGTATTCAAACTTCAATCGCATAATTAGGACACAAGAAAAAACAAGGAGATTTAAAAAAAATTCACAGCTGCCATCTTGAGGTTATGGAAACAATTGAAATAAATTAGATGCCAGTGGATTAACATTCGGATAAAGATTTACTGTACCAAGTTTCACTGCACGCGGATGGTTAAATTGCGAGAAACGTCCATGTGAATATTTATAATTCGCGTCACCGCCATGTTGGATTTGTGATCACCAGGTTATTTAAAGTCCTATAGGTGAACTTAAGTTCATAGCCCCTATGAACATTAAAAAATTTAGTTTGATTGCTAAAATAGATTCGTAGATATTCAGTATCGTCTAAATATTTCGGATGGTCGCCCGTTGGATTGTTAAATGTATAGGCCATAGAGTCATGTACCATTAAAGAAAATTATTGCGTAGGTTCATTATTCAAACTTTCACTTCGATCGCATGACTACATCACAAGAAATAAAAACTTAATTTAAAAATTCGCACTGCCGCCATCTTGAGGTTATGTAAACAATTGAACTAAATTAGATACCAGTGGATTACAATGTGTATAAATATTTCCTGTACCAGGTTTCAGTGCGCTTGGAACATTAAATCGCGAGAAAGGTCTATTTAAAATGTTCAAATTCGCTTGGCCGCCATGTTCGTTTTGTAGTTAACCGGTTTTTGAAAATCTTATAGATGGACTTCCAGTAGTGCCCTTTATCTCCGTACACAATTTTAGGGAGATACCGCTAATAGTTTCAGAAATATAGAATGCCGGTGAAATATTTCGCACATCCGCCATCTTGTGATTATGTAAACAATTGAACGAAGTTAGATGTTGGTGCATTACAATGTATATAAACATATACTGTACCAAGTTTCATTGCGTTTGGTTGGTCAAATCGCGAGAAACGTCTATTTAAAAGTCGCAAATTCGCCTGGCCGCCATGTTGGTTTTGTAGTTACCAGGTTTTCAAATGTCACATAAGTGAACTTATAGTAGTTCCCTCTATCACCATAGAAAATGTCAGGGTAATATCGGTAATAGTTTCGGAGATATGGAATGCTGGTGAAATATTTCGCACAGCCGCCATGTTGGATTGGTGAGTCGTAACAAAATTTGAAGGGCACGGTCGAGGTCGCCGGGAATAGTGCTATGAACTTTCCGAGTTTCATTGAAATCGCTCCTGCCGTTTAAATTTTATTAGGGGGACACACACACACGAATCACACACACACACACACACACACACACACACGCACACACACACGGACAAAAGGTAATCTCATAAGCCTATTTTTTCAAAATTGAAAATAGGCTAATAATTAGAAGAAGACATTGATGATCAAAACCTGTTGCTAACGGTCTGTTCTATATGATACATTGAATTTAAAGTAAATAAATTATGTATATTCATACTTAATATTGCTATAATATAAAATTATCACCAAATTACCTTACTTTACCAACCCTTTATAAGGCAAAAGACTGGGGATATATTTTTTGTTTTGCACATTTGTAGTTGGGGGTGATAGATGAGTAGGAATATGCAACAATGTTATGGGTGTGGATTCCATTTTATGAAATATGGGGTGGGAATTTATTATCCCACTGTCCATACCCGACAGTATGTTTTCTTAAATGAGCAATGGGGTAATAATTTCCCACCTCCATATTATGTGTTTATCACTCAATAATGAGGTATATTTAACAGGATATAATATATAAAAACATTCATCATGCTCTATAATTTTTAAAAAAGTAACTCCCACGCAACACAAGGTCAGTGACCTATATCATCTAAGCCGAAAACTGCACAAGAAATATAAAAGTGATTTTGGAATGTTAAAAGTTAGTATATTCGAATTTAATTCAATAATTTCAAAATATTCACAAAAAACACAGAAAATTAACTTTAAAAATCTTCTATTCAGAGCAGGATAATTATTTCCATTCTAGCTGAAATTTATTTACTCGAGTGACCAACACCATTATTACCATTGTATTTCAGTTATATACCAACGTTTACAAATCTCTTATCTTCAATAAAAACACCTTCTTCTGTAAAACAATGCATTTCATTCACTCAACACAACCGAACTGGCGAGCACGTGCACTGTGGAGACCACTGGGATATATGCTTCCCACCTTTGGTTTCTGATGACAGTATACATAAAATTAATGGGTTTTAAATATTTACCTACGTCTAGCTTGTGGATGCATGTGGAACGGCTTGAAATGAAAGGGGTGGGATTATTCTCTCCCTAACACTGATCTATAAATACATGGTGGGAAGATAGTATCCCAAGGACCTATAAAGGGTTAAGCTATAATGACGCCATGCAATGATAATAGTTGCAACTGAGAACCAGGAACTTACCCTTTGCACACTTCCATGTTATCCAGAAAACATTTTATATGCATTGATCAAGATCTAAGCCAGATAAGTAGCTGAGGAAGTCTGGCATCTAAGTGGCAGAGTCACGTAAGGGGTGAAAATAGCATCATTATAACTACTACGGTATCTATGTCTGAATCGACTCTCTCAGGCTCTTCCAAACACTGACTAGTATCACTATTATGGAGTAGAGTTTGAACATCTCATCCTATTACTTGTGCCAAGCCTGGCTTCATAGCTGAGATTAGAGAACAAAAGACCTCCGGCTCAAAAGGCCTCACGTTTGATTCCTGGTCAAGTCTTGGGATTTTATTCAATAGTGAACTTTTGGCATTATAAAAAAGAATGTAACTGTTAGTTTCTTTAATTAAGGAGAGGTCAACTTGAAGGATAAAGTCCACTGAAGATGTCTATAGGCAGTTGTTGGTGTTGTTTGAGTCTTCTGGCACTCCATGCCTCCCTGTCCTGAGCTACATAGCAAGCACACCCTACATCGGAGACACTGTTTTATTTATTCTAATATTCGTCTACCCCTACAGTTCTTGTCCTTGACTCTTCCTTCTATAACGAAGTTTGTTATTCCGGGAGGCATTAGTATCTGTCCTATCAACCTATTTCTTCTCTTCATTGGCAGGTGTCAGAAACATCTCTTCTCGCCCACTCGTCTTAATACCTCTTCGTTTGTAACCCTATCTACCCATCTGATCTTCATCATTCTCCTGTAACACCACATTTCAAACGCTTCAATTACCCTCTTTTATGCTGCACCATTAGTCCAAGTTTCACTTCGTTATAGTGTCACGCTCCAGACCATGGCTTTCAAAATCTTTTCTAATAACTAAATCTATATTTATGTCAACTGATTCCATTTCTGTAGAAATGTTTACCTTGCCTGAGACAACCTACCTTTCATATCCTCTTCGATTCTTTGAAAACTGGTTATTTTGCTTTCTAAGAAGCAGAAGTCTCTTACTTCCTTTTGCTTTTCACCTGCCAATTCGACGTCAATAGGTGTTTCTGATTTCATTGGCTGTACTCCATTATTTTTGTTTTACATTTATTGATTTTCATCATTAACTAGTTGAAACCCGTCAAAACATGACGGTTATCCCTACCTATATTATTCTGCTAAGGTCCCATTCCAGTTTTGTACCAAAAATAAGGTCCCATTAACACCAACCTACACATATGGGGCACCTACAGATTCAGTATAACCCAATGCGTAAGCGAAACGCACTCACTTACTCTTTAAATGCCTCACAATTAAATAAATACCTTAAAACATGTACATTTACAATGAAATAATGAATGAATGCAACACGGTAACCATGGTAACAGAATCTCACAGGTCCATCCATTTCTGTAAGACGCAATGCAATTCCAATTATTACATTACTGTGAAAGTGAAAGACGGTTATAAGGTTATCTCTGAACCAAATTAAGCTGTAATATTCATCAATACATACAGTATAATGCCCTTAAGGGGGTCAAGGGGCACTCTAGAATTTTTTCACGCAATTTTCACCTGTGTGAGTGGAACGAAAGCTCTTTTTCACCCAACTATAAAGGGTCTCCGAAAACCACATCTAAAGGCCCTTAAATTAACAGTGTCTGTGATATTTCCAGAAAACTAACTTCGCTCTGATATTCCTATGATGGAATGACAAACCCCTAACCACTGCACCAGTAGCTGAATTGATAAAGTCTGATTATTCATACCAAGGATAAATCAGTCATAGCATTCATGATTGAGATTTTGCTAAGTGTACTCTTTACAACAAGATTATTCGCGGGCGAAGCCGTGACGGGTAATGCTAGTTGGGAAAAGATTTACTGAAGGATTTACTTATATGCATTCTTTGTATGATTACAGAGAAAGGTCGACTTTGCAACATATAACTGGCCATGACTGAAAACTTGATGAAGCAAATAGTGACCTACACGTTGCAGAGTTTCCCCTTGAGCTTTATTGATTGTGATAAAGTATGCCAAGTGATTGGAAATTGGTGCCTCTAAATAGAAAATGGAACTGTTTTATCGGATAGTGTTAAATTCAAGTCGAAGGATTGGAACTCTCTGCCCAATATTATCTGCACTTATTATTTCCAAATTCAAGCAATTTTCATACATACTTCTTACAATTAATTTGGCACCTTTTAGGAGCCCATGGGAAATGTTCAGATTCCTAAGGAGCATAACCATGGCACGAACATTTGGAGTAAGAATATGTGGAGGAAACTTAATTCCAAGGAATTCAAGAATTATGTAGGAAATTGAAGTAGCTGGCTTTCATCTTCATTATTTAATCTGGTAACGCTGGTGTATATTTTGTTACCTTCAGTTTTAAATACAATAAAGAAAATGGAAATTGCAACACCATGAAGGCATTGGTCGTTTGTGTTGATTTTCAAGATATGGAACGATGCCATGTAGGTATGTAAACCATCAAAGTTTCAGACCCATTGGATTGTTGCTACAGGTCTCCCCACCCGATTGATCGCGGAGGAATCAACTCCAGTATACGGACTCTGGTGTAGCGTAGTTGACTTGCAGTCTGTGCAGTGAAGTGTTCCCCGTCAAACATGCCACGACGACAGAGAAGAGCACGCTATCAACAACTGTCACCGTTTGAGAGGGCTCGGATAATTGGGCTGTGTGAGGCTGGATTATCGCTAAGGACTGTTGCTGCACGTGTTGGCCGACAGGTATCTACGGTACAACGTGTATTGCAGCGGTGGTCAAATGAAGGTACCCACACTCGTAGACCTGGCACATGCCCAGCGCGACAGACAACTGTGAGAGAGGATCGCCGCATCATTCGGACGGCCCGGATGGAACCCCATGCAACAGCAGCGCAAATTCGAGCAGCTGTGGCACCCCACGTTACACAACAAACAGTTGGTAATCACCTGCGTGCAGCTGGCTTACGATCCCAATTCCCCGCAGAAGGTGTCCCATTGACCCCACAACAGCGACGTGTAAGGCTGGCCTGGTGTCGAGAACGATCGACGTGGGTCGACGAATGGCATAGGGTCGTCTTTGGTGATGAATCGCGCTGCTGTCTTGCCCGCAGTAATCGCCGGAATCGTGTGCGCCGACGTACCGGGGGGAGGGGCCGCCCAGACCTTATTGTCGAGAGGCACACTGGGCCAACACCAAGCATTATGGTCTGGGGAGCTATTGGCTTTAATATGAAATCACAATTAGTGCTTGTTGAGGCCACTATGACTGCTCGACAGTACGTTGATAGGGTACTCAATCCAGTGGTTGTCCCTATGATGGCGAACATTGCTAATGGGATGTTTCAGCAGGACAATGCCCTGGATCACACTGCACGCATCTCCAGAGAAGCTCTCCACGACATCACAATCTTAGAATGGCCCGACAGATCCCCGGACCTCAGTCCTAATGAGCATGTGTGGGACATGATGGGTCGACAGCTGGCCAACCGTCCTCAGCCACCCACAACTTTGGAACAACTGACCCGTACAGTGCAGCAAGCATGGGCCACAATTCCTCAGGAAGCGATCCAGGGCCTTATTGACTCCATGCCTCGCCGAATTCATCAATGTATTGCAGCTCGTGGTGGGCGCATCCTTTATTGTTTGTAGTCCAAACTTGCGGTCAGAGGGACCTGAAAATGTAATCATAGAATCACAACCGAACACTCGTCCTGCATGTTCAATTGCAGCAATGTAGCACCACTCCTTCTGGGTGTTGCATTTTCCATTTCCTTCAGTGTATTATATGGAAACGTAAATCGCGCAGAATTCCTTAGTTTACGGAAATGCTAAGAGTAAAAAATTGTTTTGACAATGCAATAGCAATAGCAAGAAAGAAGAATACGGAAATTTAAAAAAAAAGTTTCAGAGGTGGGATTCGAACACCTTCCATTGCGCGATGCATAAATCAAGAGACTTCGACGCTACAAGCTGAGCTATCAAATCACTGGCAAAGTAACGCAACATTAAGTTAGTTAAACAACATACACACTCAAATGTCAGTTCACATTTTCCAACACTTCCCGTCTTTTATAATTCTATTCCAGTATATATCGTGGAAACATCATAAACAATGTTCCCCACCTTTATAATTCTTATAAATAACTATCTAATAAAAACGCGGTGGACGTCTAACCGCCATGTATGTCATGAGGCAAGGTGATTGTGTGCATGCGTGAGTGACGAGAATTCTGAATTATTGTTTATTAATTTAAAACTATTCTGTAGCATATTTGTTTATTTTAAAGACACTCTGCAAATCTACAGGCCAAGAGCTTTCGTCAGATTGTTTTACGAAGTGAATCGGTTCTGTCGTCCTCTCAATCTCGCGGTAACAAAAATCAGCTAAGCGTTTTAAATGTATAGATTCCTTCTTCAAGAGTCCATAATATATAACAACTCATTCAAATCCTCGGGTGAATCGGCTAACAAGGCGACAATGTCATCTATAAATCTCATAGTTGAGATAATTTCTTCCTAAATCATTATTCCTACTTGAAATGTTTCTCTCTTCATTGCTTGTTCAATGTATAGATTGAAAAGTATGGGTGACAAGTTGCAACCGTGCCTTGCAGTTGTTAGAACATAGGAATCATCCAAAGACCTTAGTCATGCACATGATATCGTTACAGATGCACACTGAAGATCATTATAGAAGTTTTAAAAAATGTGAATTGCCTGAATGGAGGATGGATTATGAGGCATATAATGTATTATACGTCAAATAAATTGAGTTCATGCCTCTGAAAGAATGAAGCAAGCTTCTGTGTTGCTCCTGAGAACCAAATAAAGCGATACGCAAAGCTTTGATCGCAGAATGAAAAAGGATCACTTCTGACAGACCGTAAATGCGCTTATGTGAAATGAAGAAGGCGACCGTACTTTTATTCCCGCCGGCTTTGTCAATGTCGTCCCCGTTCCATAGGCTGGGTGATGGCTCAACACGCACCAGTGTGCGTTGAAGAATTAATACGCGTGAACGGAGTGACACGTCCCCATTAAACAAAACATAATCCCGCTTCTCTTTGCTAGAGTTCTATTGGAACCGAACACAATAACTGATTGGAGGGATCGCAAATCAACCCACTGAAGTTGACATCAAAACAGTGGTATTTAAAGGTTTTATACACTCTCGAGCTCACATTAAAATTTCCCTGCTACTATATGAAGGATTTTCTCTATTTTTCGCCCATATGTACATACTAGCAGAAGTACCCATTCTTCGAACGGTCTTCGGTATTAATAACCAGACGTAATCAATTGAGCTACTGTTGCAATGGTTAGGGGCTTGGAACCTGTTTGTCGACAAAGATAAATGATTAGTTGAAACATGCTCTGAAACTAATTTACCTAACGTGTACTTCCTGACGTGAAAATAAAATTGAAAACCTCGTAGACGAAACGCAATTATACACGTCACATAAAAACTGACCCTCACTGTTGTGTCAAGTCCGCATCCATAGGAAACCCCTTTAATAAATTATAAAGGCTTGAGGTGCATGAAAATTCAGGTTTTTTATCCTCCAATGGCCCTAATTCCTAAAAGCAAAAATAAAAAAATAAAATAAAATCAATCCAGGAATTTTTGAAAATAATGTTGCTGTTGGAAGATATAATAGACCTTCTGTACGACATATCGCACGTTTAAGTCTTGTGAAAAAATCTAGGGTACCACTTGACCCCCTTAAGCGCATTGATGAATTTTACAGTTTTTGTTGGTTCCGTGATAACCTTATAGCCATTTGCAAACTTTCACAGAAATTTAATAAATGGAGTGGCATTACTTCTTGCAGAAATAGATGGAAATTGTGCTCTGAAAGAAGTTCATTTTCCGTATTGACAGATACATAAAATGATGAGTGAATGGATGAAATGAGGCGAAAAAGAACATATTACTCTTTTTCGCCTCATTTCATCCATTCACTCATCATTTTATGTATTGTTTATTATGATATCTTTAATTATGCTGGATTTTGCAACTTAATTTATTGCTGAAGAAGGGACCAGTACTACAGGCCCCGAAACATGTACCATATAATAACAAGTTTATAACTTGTTGTAAATAAATGTATTGACTAGGCGGAACAGTTTCTCCTTTGTTATATAGAAATAGATGGATGTTACTTTTTGAGACACTGTTGTGATGGTGACTGGCTTGCTTTCCTACATTAGTTTATTAAATGAAATTAGTTCTCTGGGAATATCTCGGAAACTCTTGGTTTTAGAGCCATAAATGTAGTTTTCGGGGACCCTTTACGGCTGTTTAGAGGTCCCGATTTTTTTTTCTGACACCAAGGGGCTGAAAATAAGCATTGTCTCGTCGTTGTAGGCCGTAGTATAATAATAATAATTACAATAATAATGTAACAATATAGGGATAGGGATATAATAGACCTTCCGTACCACACCAGCTCGTGTAAATCGCGTGAAACAATTCTAGAGTACCCCTTGAACCCCTTAAGCCCATTCATTATATGTATTGATGAATTTTACAGCTTAATTTGGTTCTGTTATAACCTTATAGCCGTTTGCAAACTATAAATACATTTCAAATGATTAAGATTTATATATAAGGTGCGTTCAAAAAGTAACGAGCCGGAGGCATAATTACAGAAACCAGGATCTATATGTTAGAAGTATTGGCCCTGGCTGTTGAGGCACTTGTCCCACTGTGACACGAAGCGGTGAATGGCTGTCTCATAAAATTCCCTGGACTGCGATGTGTACTAGTTCCGCACGTAGGCTACAGCTAGACGTCGGCGTCCGAGGTGAATCGTTGGCCCCGCCAGTGGCGGTTTCTGGATATTCGCCCTGGAGCCAGTGCACACCCATTCTTGCAATATCAGCCTTGCTTTACATTTTAGTTTTATAAATATGTAAATAACAACATGATTTTATGGTATTATTACGCGTCAACAAATGTCCTGTACACCGCGTGTGCTACTCCTCGCTGTATGTTGGCTCGGGTATCGCCCAGTGATCGCCGTTCGCCACTTGCCGCTTTGTCGCCAGACCGAGCCAGACTTTAGGCTATACGGCGGCAGGGGGGCAAGAGGGATAGTGTGTTAACAATGACAGCAACGGAGCCACTTCCTTCCCCGGCGAAAAGAACTGCGCATGCTCAGTTTATCCCATCTCTTTCACAACTAATGACAAGTGACAGACTCAGACACGAGCTTCGATAACAACTACCGCACTATCTGTTGGAGAATTAGTGTACCAAGTAGCAGTTTGAAAGGTTGTGTCTTTTCTCCGCGTGTAGCGCCCTTGTCATTTGATTTTCATTGTACATTTAAGAATCACAGAACAGCCAACTGAATGGAAATTATATAAGCTATAGTTATAAAAGTTAACTCAGTTTCATAACATTCCTTTATAATTTACAGATTTTTAAGGCCCATTATAATTGTATTTGGATGTACCGTATCAGAGGATTAACATGACCTATGGTAGAAAATAAATGTATTCCTTTCGAGAAGTTGGCTATCTTGGCCGTGGCAAGTACTTTGTCACATGTGTGTTTTTTAAAGTTGTGGATATTTGAGTGTGTGTTTATTATTAACGCATTTATTATTATGAATACTGTTCAGGAGTTAAAAACCATTACCTTTTCCCAACTTACTCTGCAATAAAAGGTAGCCATAAAAGAAAAGGGAAAGCCTATCCCAAACCTAAATTTAGTTCAAACGACTCAGTGCAAAGGCAAGGCTAGGACTCGTTTATTCCATAATGACGAGTATGGCAAATATGAGTGGGCTTGTGGCTGTGAACTAACCAACAGGATGTATTGTTTCCCGTGCTTAATGTTTTCAAGTAACAAAGACAAAAGCAGTGATGCCTGGACCAAAACAGGGTTTTCTGACCTAGGACATTTGAAACAGAAAATGGACAAACATGAAGAAACAAAAACACACATGAATGCCGAATTAGGATTTCAAGTTCTAGGGAAATACGAGATCAGACAGCAGCTTGATTGTACATTCAGGAGGAACATAGAAAAGCAAAATATCGAGGTATCGAAGAACCGACACGTTCTGTCACAGATCATTGAATGCATCAAGTTTTGTGGAATTTTCGAGCTGGCATTGAGAGGGCACAATGAGAAAGAAGATTCTGTAAACCCTGGTATTTTTAGAGGACTAATAGATTTCACATCCGAATTAGATACGCTTCTGAAGGATCATCTAAAAAGTGCAACAGTGTTTAGAGGAACATCTAAAGAAATTCAGAATGACTTATTACAGTGTATGCTTGACGTATGCCAAGATGAAATTAAAACTGAAATCCAAGAACCAGACTTCATCTCCGTAATGGCTGACGAGACGTCGGATGTTTCATCACAATACCAAATGGTCATAGTGTTTCGCTACCTGTTGCCAAAAGGCAAGCCTGTTGAAAGGTTCTGGGCTTTCAAGAACCCTAGCGGTCATGACGCACAGGCTTTGGCTATATGTGTTAAAGGCGCTTTAGAGGATGTGGTGTCAGAAAAGACCAAAGTCGTATCACAAAGCTAGGATGGAGCTAATGTGATGAGTGGAATATCCGTACGCTTATTACATACATTGTTACGCCCACAAACTTAATCTAATAATAGCTCAAGCTAGTAGCCAAAATACACAAGTGCGTGTATTTTTTGCACATCTCAATGAAATTCCTCAGTTCTTTTCGAACTCATCTCAAAGAGTTAATGTGTTAGATGAAGTGGTTGGTAGAAGAATTCCTTCAGGTTCAAACGTTCAAATCTCGAACGGTACAAATGGTGTATGAACATAGAGAATCTTTGATGGAATGTTTTGAGAAAATTGAAAATTTAAGTAAACAAATAAACACCATCACACAGGCAAGAGGTTTACGTTTGAAAATAGAGCAGCCTGTGTTCTTATTCTGGCTTGAATTTTTTCACCACATAAGGCCACATGTGGATATTTTATATCAACAGCTCCAAAAGAGGACAATAGACACTGTTACAGTGAGAAAAGCAATAAAATCATTTGAATCTGCAGTGGAATGTGTTCGGGATACAGTGGATAACATTTCAGAAGAAACCTCTTCAGCAGACTGAAGACGTGAGGAGACTCCAACTTCAAGAAAAATTGCAGCTAAAGAAGTGTGTGATGTTATTTCTATGCAAGCTAAAGAACGTTTCTCCTTCACGGGTCATCTTATGGCTTCAAATTTTTTTCTTTGGAAAATTTCAAGTCGTTCGATAAGAAATTTCCAGAAGAAAGTCTTTTCCAAGCTTGCCATGCCTATCCTTTTGTTGACAGATCCAAATTGAGAACAGAATTAGAAGTTATGTACATGCGTGAAGACTTCCGGAATGTCACCTGTGCAATTGACTTGATTGAATTCATTATTGAGAATAATTTGGGGAAAATATTCAGTGAAACGCTCAAAGTTCTCAAAGTCTTGACTACCACACCTATGACCACAAGTGAAGCAGAGAGGTGTTTTTCTACACTAAAAAGAATAAAAACATTTCTCCGAAGCACAATGTTACAAGATAGACTGACGGCATTAGCAATGTTGTCGATTGAAAATCAACTTGTGAGGTCAATTCCAAATTTCAATGAAAAAGTTATCGATAAATTTGCCCACAAGAAGGAGAGAAGAATGAACTTTATTCACAGAAAAGTGATTCAAACGTAATTTAAGGTTTTAAAATTGTGTATTCATTGTTGTTATACTTTATTCAAGCCATGTAGGCTACTTTATAATTAATCTGTGCATTTCACAAATGTTCTTGTAAATAGACTCAAGGTGCCACTAGTGAACTTGGGGAATATAATGTGAGTGACTTCGTCAGAGTAAATATCACAAAATTTCAGACTGTCGACCCAGCATGGGATTCATGTCTGTAATAAGAATGATTGGCACGGTAAATTATACATTTTGTACATTTCTATATCAGATATAATTGTTTAAAATTAATTTCTTGAACTGTAAATACAATAATGTTAAAGTAAAATTTTGCCTTGACCAGTTTTCGCAGTAAAATATTTCGTTTAAAAATATTTAATATTTTGTTCATAAGCAATAAGTTATTAAAATCGTGAAATCGTAATGAAGCTGTTATTTTGTATGGTTAGGTTTGCTTGCATTTATATAAAATTTAGAGAATCTTTTAAAACAGTGCACACCCATGATTTCAAACCACCAGCCGCCACTGGGCCCCGCAGAGCCCTTTTCAGGGGACCAAACATGGCGTAATCACAGGGGAGAGGTCTAGACTGTATGAAAGGTGGCCGAGAACCTCCCATTCGAATATCTGCAGGAGTGCCGCGACTGTGTTGGCCGTATGAAGTCGTGCATTGTCGCGGAGTGACCACGGCGGTTATGGCGTTCACTGTCACTCGGCGGTCCTGGGCAACGTGTGCATCAGCCAGCTGGGCGTTGTCATCAGAAATGCAGGGGGGTGCCCCAGACCGGGCACCATCGGCTAACGACACCCGTCCTTCCCTGAAGCGCTTGTGCCACGCCTTGACCCTTGCAAGGGACATGCAGTGTTCGCCGTACACTTGTGACATTCGGCGACGAATGTCCGTTCCCCCTACTCCTTCCGCTGTCAGAAACCGAACAACATCTCTTTGCTCTTCGGTTGACGCCTCCATGTCACTGTTTGCAATGCGACTGGCAGAGTTGGACGATTGATGCATGCTGCTGCTCGCTTTGTATCGTCACGTGACGTGCACGCGTGCCCTGTAGCGACGGGATGTGACCTTCCACACTCAGGTCGGAACCACACCTCGTTACACACGCCAGGATTAGCCGATGTCGTCACCGGTTTGCGCATTCCAGCCTCCGGCTCGTTACTTTTTGAACGCACCTTAGATATTGTTACGGGCTGTCTGCGTGGCAGGGGCAGATGACCTCGTAGATCCTCCCCTTAAAACAACAATAACTAACTAACTGTCTGCATGGCTCAGCTATAACCTTCTCCCCAGCTGTACCGAAGGTTGCTGGATCGATTCTGGCTCAGCCAGTTGGCATTTGACGGTGCGCAAATGTGAGCGAGCCCTGTCAGTAGATTTACTGACACGTTAAGAATCCCCATTGGGGCAAAACTCTGGCACCCCGACGACTCTAAATGCCATGGTTATCAGGGACGTAAAGCATATAACATTATTATTATTATTATTATTATTATTATTATTTTTGTTCTACAGTCTATTTAAGAATAGCCTAAATATATATTTCTGGTTATTTTTCACTTATTCCATTAATTGATATCATTTTGTTTTGTCCGGTTGAAGGTTTCAATATCAATGCGATTGGTCTTCATTGGCGTTTACAATTATGTTGCTTTATCTGAGAAAGAAATTAAACCCCATATAAAGCCTAGAGTTTAATTATTGTTGTTTCTTTTTAATTCAGGAGCTTGGATATCACGGTTATTCAATCGCGGGTACTTTGTGTGTGCAATTCTGTCTGATAACCTATGTTTTTGTGATAACTGTATAAGAGTGTGTATTTTTAATTCAGTTGGGGATTAGGAAGAACATGGCCGTGGCCTTAAGATAGGAACAGTCCCGGTATTTGCCTGGAAGCTAAATGGGAAACCACGGAAAACCACTTCTAGGATAGCTGAGGTAGGAATCGAACCCACCTCTTCTCATTTTTTTCTCACGAGGCTGAGTGTACCCCGTTCCAGCCCTCACACCAGAATTACATTTCTTGGCAGAGCCGGGAATCAAACCAAGACCTCCGGGGTTGGCAGCCAAGAATGCTAGCCACTATATTACGAGGTGGTCGAGTTAGGCTATATTCTAGAGGACGAACCATCATGAAATTAACAAAACCTTTTTAGAAATATAATATTCTTCGATTTATACACTTCCTTCTTTAACCCATTCTGTCTTTATTAATTGAATGTGACCAATGAGAATAATCATTCAAACAGTATTTGCACCTTAAACATTTTGCCAATTTTGAAGTAGAGTAATTAGTTTTCTTGTTCAATTTTACGTAACAATATACAGTGGTCTATAAATAAATGCACTTTGGTGTGTGTGGAATTATCTGATAACCTGTGCTCTGTAATGAATTGCATTTCCTGTGTGTCTGTTTCCTAGTCTGATTGAATCCTAGAAACCTCCATCTTAGGTTATGTTGGTGAAATCTACAAAACCCAAGGCAATACTAAAATGAGGCCCAAGAAGCCAGGTGCAGAGTGAGGATGGTTGCTATTTTCTTTCCTCAAAGTACAGCAGTCATCCTTAAGGTACAATTTATTTGCCATTACTCGTCACCCCCACTTCAGTAGCATCCATGTAATCACAGTCGTAAGTCAGTTACTTAATAGTTGTTGTTGTTGTTGTTGTTTTAAGGGGCGGAACTACGAGGTCATCTGCCCCTCTTAACGAAGATTAAAGTATACAAATTTGGAATGGAATTTAAAATTTAGAGGTTGACACCTAAATTTGAAAAGACCGAAAATTAATAAAACAAAAAATTAAATTAATCTAATTATTATAATATAAACAAAAATTACGGAAAAACAAAAATTCTGCATTCAAAAACGAACAAGTCGTGGAGTCAATGTAAACTGGAAAATTTAGATTGCTGGCCCTAACCCACTCTCACTTATAAAGCGGATGACGAGATAAACAGCCACCGCGTCATAGGCTAACTAAGGTTTCTTCGTAAGTCAGCAAGATCCACACACTCGGTTAAAATGTGGGCCACGGTGAAAATGGCTCCACAGGTACAAAGTGGGAGATCGTCCCTTCTCATTAGGTACGAGTGGGTGGATCTTGTATGACCTATCCTTAGACTGGAGTAATGGTGAAAAGTCACATTTGCTCTAACATGTGCCGAGAGACAAGGTTACTGTAATTAAAGCCCAGATTGGAGGTACGTGCTTCGTTAGTTACTTGCCTCGTGTAAGTGTGGAAAAATCCACAGTTCTAGCCCAACAGGCAAGCAACGCAATATTGAAAATATATTTTATTGCCAGAGACTAGACCTTCCATAAACACTATTCCTTTAGGGCAGGGGTTCTCAACCTGTGGTACGCGAAACATTTCGGGGGGTACGCGGCAGGCCATCCTTCTACTCGATCCACATGCGCAGTGAGCTTCGTGCCGTGACTACTGTGTGAGTTATTTACGGCGCATGTATTTGAACTCCACAAAGAATTGCATCTTTTCTTTACCGAGCACAATTCTAATTTATCATCAGTACTCAATGATTTTGGTTGGCTTATAGAATTGGCCTATTTAAGTGATATTTTTGTAAAACTGAACATTTTGAATAAGTGTATGCAAGGTAGTGTTTCTCATATGTTCTATGTTGAAATGAAAACTAACACAAAAATCTCCCTTTGGGAAAAGGAACTGAAAAACAACAACTATATTTTGTTTTATTAAAATATATTTCCTTATAAAATTACAAAGGTTAAAAGATACTAACTAAATACCTTTTACATTTTTAATAATCATTATTACTACCTAAGAAAGTTTAGTAGGGGGTACGCAGGATGTTTAATTTTTTTAAAGGGGTACGATGGTTGAAAAAGGTTGAGAACCCCTGCTTTAGGGGATATGGACTTGCTAATTCACGTACCATGCTGGCATGATAATTTATTTATTTATATTTATTTATTTATTTATTTTTTTATTTATTTATTTATTTATTTAGCGTGTGGCTTTTAGTGCCGGGAGTGTCCAAGGACATGTTCGGCTCGCCAGAGGATGTAGCTGCTTCAAGCGGACACCCATGGGGTGAGCTACAAGTTCCGTTCAATTTCAAGTAGTTTCAACTTTTGCTACCAGATGTCACTGACACCTAGTGGTGAACGTTGGAACTATGATAGAGCGTTCCAACGAAATCTAACCTAGAAATTTAGCTTCACACTAGCTTAGTTAGTACTATATGTACTCTCCATGCAGCCACTCCACAAGCTCTTGAATGGATTCAAGACCTGGCAGCCCATATATGAAGGGCCTAATGCTGTAAATTGTTTATTTGTAAATTTATATATATTAATTACTGTCTTGTAAGCCTCCGTGGCTTAGGCGGCAGCACGCCGGCCTCTCACCGCTGGGTCTGTGGTTCAAATCCCGGTCACTCCATGTGAGATATGTGCTGGATAAAACGGAGGCAGACAGGTTTTTCTCCGCGTATTCCGGTTTTCCCTGTCAACATTTCATTCCAGCAACACTCTCCACTATCATTTCATTTCATCTGTCATTCATCTAATCATTGCCCCAGAGGAGTGCGTCAGGCCTCGGCAGCCGGCACAGTTCATATCCTCGCCGCTAGATGGGGGCTTCATTCATTCCAATCCTGACCCGGTCGGAGACTGGAAGCAGGCTGTGGATATTCGTTCATTCATTCAATTACTGTCTTGTATGCATCATACGCTAAATAATAGTTAGTGGAAGGATATTTTACATGTCCTAAATCTATGACATGTGCCCGCCGGCTTAACTTCCCCTCCGAATGATTTTAACGCTGTTAAAAAAACTGACGACTTCGGCCGGATTTGAACCCGCTATCTTTGGAAGAGCAGTTCAGCATGCTACCAACTACGCCACCGAAGTGTCGGCATGGTAACACGCGGTGATGTTCACCGGGAACTCAACGATATCCGATCGGTAAGATTAGCAGGTTGCTTTTTCTACCATTACGAGCGCTACTTTGAGTCAATGAAGAGTTTCACTAAAGCCCATATAAATACTTCTGCTGTTAATATTTATCAAAAAAATATTAAAATGTCTGAGAGTATTGAACCAAGGAACATATTAAAGAAGAATTAAGTATCTATATATATTTGACTAGGATTTAAATAAAAAAGAAAACTAGTAAAGACACAAGTGATTTTAGGCTGTTTATCTGGAACTGCAACAGGCTGGAAGTTATTTTCATAATCTGTTTGATAGAGCTTTCCAGGACTCACAATTTGAAACCTTTCCGGGTCATTAAGCCCTTCAACTTTCGACACAATTAATGCAATTGCTTAAGTTGACGTTTTTGCTAAGAACAGTGGGTGAATGGTTAACGTGTCGGTCTACTAACCCCATGATTGCAGGTTTGCTCCTGGCCGTGGTAAGTGATTTTTGAAAGGCGGCAAAAATTACGAAATTTATGTCATACGATGTTGGCATGTCAAAGAACCCATTTTAATTCAGTAGGCCGTGTTCATAATGACAAAATTAATCTTGGGACTTTCCACCAACACAAAGTTCCTCATTTCTCTACTAGAAAGCGCTATAGTGTCAAGGAGCTTAGATATCTAACCTCCTTGACTTTCATAGTGCTTCAAGGAACAACGAAATTCGATATGCAAGCTACCCTCTGGGTGTCAAGTAACAAAGCTTGCATCCGGCACCCGAGGCCATACGATATTATTATTTAACATTAAACATCAAGGAAGGAACCACACTCAGCATTATTCGTAGTAATCACCGAGATTCTAATCTCAGATCTCCAAATACCAGCTATCCAACCCAATGTTCGAGCGTGCATAAGACCACCCAGCTATTAAGGCAGATATGTGCAAGATAGTGCGTATTTCTAGTAATCATCATAAGTTTCCCTGTGACTTAGACAGACCACTCTATTACATCGCAGCCTGGTCAAGAAATAGTTTGGTATGCAGGTTGAACTTGCTTGAAGGCAGTTAGTGGAAGTAGCTGTCGAATTTAAAAGTCTTCAGCTAATAATAATAATATCGTATGGCCTCGGGTGCCTGGTGCAAGCTTTGCTATTTGACACCCAGAGGGTAGCTTGCATGTCGAAATTCGTAGTTCCTTGACTATGAAAGTCAAGGAGGTTAGATGTTAGATATCTAATCTCCTTGAACACAATAGTGCTTTCTAGTAGAGAAATGAGGAACTTTGTGCTGGCGGAAACTCCCGAGATTAATTTTGCCATTTTGAACTCGGCCTACTGAATTCAAATGGGTTCTTTGACATGCCAACATCGTATGACATGCGTATCGTATTTTTGCCGCCTTTCAAAAATCACTTACCACGGTCAGGGGCGAACCTGCATTCTTGGGGTTGGTAGACCGACACGCTATCCACTCACCCACCGTGGCAGTCTTCAGCCATGACGAATAGAAATAAATAGTGTTATCACTCACCGAGTTCAACTGCGCCCCGCTCTGCTAGCGCTAGCGGCACTGATCCCCAACGCTACACAGTCAGCTGTTCAATAGTGGGATACGCGCTGGGCTACGTAAACCTCTTTACGAAGCCTGCGGTTACGCTGATTACAACAAATTGTGTGTTTAGACTTATGAATAATACTGTCAAAAAGTTAGCATTAATATTCTCAGTCCCCATGTAGAACTATCGTTTAAAACCCTCCGTTAGTCGCGCATTGGTCTGACAGCTCCATGGTTCGTTATATTAGTTTTAATATCAAGCCAACAGTTCAAGTTATGATCTTATCGTCTCGTGACATCTTACACCAAACCATAGTAAGCATTTTTCTGGAGTTGTGAAATAGCGTGCCTAAAAATAACTTTAGCACGTGTAACATTTTGTCAGCGTGAGATTGATAGTACCGGCGCTCCCAATGATGTTACATTCTGTTAGTGAGTGGCAGGTGTGCTGTTATAACGATTATTTGGCTTAGTATGTTGCCTTAGTTAATATCAGTAAGGAGACTGCGCCTTACGAAAACCTAAGGATGCAGATGAAGCGTGTCACCTTCTGCTGAAAGATAACGAATAGCTAGTTCATGATTCAGTAATTTCAAAGGAATTTGTGACTCTGATACTGAAGGCAAAGTTGAAACAATATCCGAAGATCAGGAGGACGGTAACGGGAGCGAAGAATTGGATGACCGTTTGTTTTATTGGCAGGTTGGCCATTATTATATGTCCGACTCATTCTTGGCCACTTGGCTATCACCACGGAAGTCCGGGTTCGATTCCCAGCTCTGCCAATAAATTTAATACTGGTCTGAGGGCTGGAACGGTGTTCACTCAGCCTCGTGAGGCAAAAATGTTAAGAGGCGCGTTCGATTCCTACCTCAGCTATCCTGGCAGTGGATTTCCGTGGTTTCCCACTTCTCCTCCAGGCAAATGCCAGGATGGTACCTAACTGAAGGACACGGCCGCTTCCTACCCAAATCCGACCTCAATTCCAAATACACACACTACTACAGACATCATAATGACACAGGTTATCAGACGAATTCTAAACAAACCCAAACACACGGGGATACGTGACCACGATATCGTTAAGTGCCTAAAGAATCAACAACTATTATTATTTTAGGCCTATTATTATTGAGACGGATTTTTTTTCGTTTTAGGTAAGGATGGCGCGAAATGGAACAAGTAACCATGGAAGGCTGCCTTCATTCCGTATCCTACTGGGCGGCTTTCGTGATTTTACATCAGTGGATAGATATTTCGGTAAATTTTGACAAATTTGAGGTACTGATCCTGGTTTTAATTTCCACTTCACGCGAGGAAGTTTCACGTTCTCATAGTTCACTACGAAACAGTCCGCCTTTATAATAATTAAATCTTCCGAAAAACGCTCGTCACAGATTCTATTTTTGATCGACAATTGCTTATCCTTCCACGGAAAAACTCTCGCCCATTTCGAAAACAGATTTGTTTCTTTTGGCGGTGTGAAAAAATGTCGACCATCAGATTTTCTTCGTAACCCGATTTACTTCCCGGAACAAAACATTACGACATTTTCCCGAAACAACAGAAAACTTAGTTGTTTGCACACACAAAGCACTGCACAGACATTCGTAAATTATTACAAAGAAACAAATTCCCTCGAATAATATGACTTCTCGCGCACAGGATATTACAGTACTAACCTCGTGGGTTACTGTCATACGTGCTTTTGGTTCGTCGCGACTTCCGCGCCACACACTGGCTGGACCATGAACTACAATGCTTAAGTAGCGGAGTGATGACACTGTTTATTTCTATTCGTCATGCTTCAGCTATAAAGCTCATACGAAAAATAAACCTCAAAAGTTTATATGGGGCAAGTGTTTGAAAAGTTCAGTCGTATTCGTGAAACGGAGATAAGTGTAAGGGCAGTTTCTAGCTAGGATATACTCCTTATCCGTAACACGGTTGGAAACGATTCCCATAGCTTTTAACTCCAAGTTCGTCCTCAATTCTTAAGTAATCAATTTACCTTGAGTACAAGTTTCTTTCACATGTAACATATATAGCTACACTGTAATGGAAGTTGTAAGTTTGTCATCGTGCCACTTAACGCTGAAGCTCCAGATCCTACGAAAACACTTCGTGGGATAGAGTTGGAGCTTGTTATCTGTCTGTGGATTTCATAAAACACTTTCAAGAACTTCTGAAGTCACTACTTATCGATGTACAGACGATTGAGCAATGAGCCCAGTGAGGTAAGGAAGACGGACGATCTGGGTCAAGGTTCTTGGTTCATTCTTTAACTATACTTCAACTTTATCTAGGACTCTCGTCCGTCATTTTTATTGTGTTGTAACTGTTCTTCTGAGGGGTGGTGGAGTGTTGAACACACAAGGAACGTACTAAAAGAAGCTAACTTGTCACATTTACCACAATCATATTTCGTTGCACTACCGCATATGTGGAACATTTTAGACTTCATCTTTATATAAATCATTTTTAATTACCACATTCATTTAATATAACCATCATTTCATTTTGAAACATTTCCTTTCTTCTTCTTTTTTCTTATACCGTTTGCGTTACAACATCTGATCTAACTTCTTATCATCTCAACAAACATAACATATCATCAATTCTTCTCTAACAAAAAAAACCTAACACTCTCACTCATTTTTGTAACCAATTCACTTCTAAAACATAACAACATCATAATTCAGAATTCCTATGGCCAAAGCCCCCTGCAACCTCATTGCTGACCCACCACAAAGAATCACATAGCACACAGCACTAAACTCCCTGCAGCAGCCCAGCATGAGGTAACCTTGTTTCTAAGCTATAAATGTTCTTTGAAGCCAGTCGGCCGTGCTTGAAGAAAGGAGCCGTTTCAGTGTGTTTGTTGTTCTTGTTGGTTCATACTGAAAAGCTCCATCCACAATGCACAGTCGGCAGTCGGTAGTTGGTAGTGGGCAGTCGGTAGCTGAAGTCGGAAGTCGGTAGTTGACAATCGACCCATTCACATTGCGCAGTCGTTGAAAGGCTAGGAGTAAATAATACAGTGATATTCCTTTATTCCTTGTGCCCGAAGGCGTTGTCGATAACCTCAAAACTTACAATGGATGATTTGGAGATGTATGGCTTATTTTTGTTGTTAGTAACTGGTACCATGTATTTGAAATTAAAAAGGCACGGGTTGCGAAGGTACTGGCGTCATCCTACGCTAGTAGCCGAAGAGGGAGAATTCAACACCCTTTACAAACGCTATAAAACAACGAGTCACGACAAAAATTTTAGGTACACCAGATCGATGAAAATGTCATCTTCGACATGATGAACTTGTGACGAATCAGACATAATAATAAGGTGAATAATAATTAAAAAAGAAAAGAACGAACGATAATATACACAAGCAACCAACAGCTGTCTTACAAGAATGGCGGGTCTTCGACACAACAGCGTGACAGCAAATTCTGGCCTGCTCTGATTGGCTATTACCTTGCTGCAGTCGGGTAGTTGGCAGTCGAAGATAAAATCCTCGACTGCCGACTACTGGCTACCGACTGCCAACTGCCAGTTATCGACTGCAACTGCATGGTTCCGATAGTATACACGGGGACGACCGCTACTGCCGACTGCCAACTTCCAACTACCGACTGCCGACTGCGCATTGTGGATGGAGCTTAAGCTTCCCCAAGACTACCAACCATAATGCCGGGCCATTCTGCTGGTGTTGTTTCATTTGTGGATGTGGCCTTCATTCCAGTGTCTTTGGCTGAGAAGTTTGATAATGTGATTTATTGTGGTGACTGTATAAAGGAGCGTCCTAATAATAGGGAATAGAGGCTACGTGGAAGAGTCCATCATTCCGTTATATGCCAAAAATTGAATCAATGAGCATGGAAAACCAATTCTAGGATTGTCCAGAGGGTAATTCGAATTGACCTCTCTTCTAAGTGTTGTCCTCGCAAGGCTGAATGAATCCTGTTGCAACATTTATTCTCCTTCCTACACACATCATAAAAAGTTTTGCATCACCTCGGTTCCCAGATCTCCGGCATATAGACGTTGACTGTGTATATTGTATCCAAGATACAGTCCCTTTGACTGTTCATAGATGTCACTAAAACTGCTCAAAGATGTAAACAACCATGCATGAGCAGGGCCTATTAGACGGAGGGGGTACGACAGCCGATCAGTTCCAGTCATTCCACCAGGACGAAGGTACGCTGCTCATGTTGTCTGTAGTTCTACCATGCCTAGAAGGTCAATACCGCAGTTCGATCGCGTCCGCGTTGTTACTTTGTGTCAAGAAGGGCTCTCAACAAGGGAAGTTTCCAGGCGTCTCAGAGTGAACCAAAGCGATGTTGTTCGGACATGGAGGAGGTACAGAGATACAGGAACTGTCGATGACAGGCCTCGCTCAGGCCGCCCAAGGGCTACTACTGTAGTGGATGACCGCTACTTACGGATTGCCGCTCGGAGGAACCCTGACAGCAATGCCACCATGTTGAATAATGCGTTTCGTTCAGCCACAGGACGTCGTGTTTCAACTCAAACTGTGCGCAATAGGCTGCATGATGCGCAACTTCACTCCCGACGTCCATGGCGAGGTCCAGCTTTGCAACCCCGACACCATGCAGCGCGGTACAGATGGGCCCAACAACATGCTGAATGGACCCCACGGAATTGGCATCACGTTCTCTTCACCGATGAGTGTCGCATATGCCTTCAACCAGACAATCGTCGGAGACGTGTTTGGAGGCACCCTGGTCAGGCTGAACGTCTTAGACACACTGTCCAGCGAGTGCAGCAAGGTGGTGGTTCCCTGATGTTTTGGGGTGGCATTATGTGGGGCCGACGTACGCCACTGGTGGTCATGGAAGGCTCCGAAACGGCTTTACGATACCTGAATGACATCCTCCGACCCATAGTGCAACCATATCGGCAGAATATTGGAGAGGCATTTGTCTTCATGGACGACAATTCTCGACCTCATCGTGCACATCTTGTGAATGCGTTCCTTCAAGATAACGACATCGCTCGACTACAGTGGCCAGCATGTTCGCCAGACATGAACCCTATCGAACATGCCTGGGATATGTTGAAAAGGGCTGTTTATGGACGTCTTGACCCACCAACCACTCTGAGAGATTTACGCCGAATTGTCGTTGAGGAGTGGGACAATTTGGACCAACAGTGTCTTGATGAACTTGTGGATAGTATGCCACGGCGAATACAGGCATGCATCAATGCAAGAGGACGTGCTACTGGGTATTAGAGGTAGTGGTGTGTACTGCAATCTGGACCACAAATGCTGAAAGTCTAGCTGTATGATGGTACAACATGCAATGTGTGGGTCTCATGAGCAATAAAACGAGCTGAAATGTTGTTTGTGTTGATCTCTATTCCCTTTGTATTTAACGGTTCCGGAACTCTTGGAACCGAGGTGATGCAAAACTTTTTTTGATGTGTGTATTTCATTAAGTCAGTTGGTTTGAGACTCAAACACAAGTTGCTAGTGAAACATATTAACAGCTATTCTAACGAAGTAATAGTATCATAGTACCAAGCATATCTACTTTCAAATCTCAATTTATTTATTGATTTATCGTATAGTTTGTAGTGCCGGAAGTGTCCGAGGACATGTTTGGCTTGCCAGAGGCTGTAGCTGATTCAAGCAGACACCCATAGGGTGAGCTAAAAGTTCCTTTCTATTTCAAGTAGATCCAAATATCGCTACCAGATGTCACTTATACCTAGTGGTGAACGTTGAAACATTGTTAGAGCGTTCCAACGAAATCTAACCTAGAAATTTAGCTTCACACAAGTTTAGTCTATGGAAGGATCTTTTATATGCCATAAATCTATGACATGGGACCGCCGGCATTACTTCCCCTCCGAAGGAAGGCATACTGAAGGATTTTATCGCTCTTAAAAAATCCGACGACTTCGGCCGGGTTTGAACCCGCATCTTGGGCACAGCACTTCAGCATGCTACCAACTACACCACTAATCAGTCACTTATTTCAAGAGAAAAAATTAAGCACCATGTTAAAAGTTGCTAACTACTAAGCTTTAAAGCAGGGCCTCTCAAACGCATGAAATTTCACTCGTACAAACCGAGTTGCAGAGATTCGGTTCACCGTGCGTTTTTGGATCTGGGCGACTCGGCTAATCTCGGCTCAACTCGGCTCGGATGGTGTAGCGCGCTGCAGAGAGACGAAGCGTGTGTTGATACACGGCAGTGAAATAGACAACTAACGAAGCAACCTGCTCCGAAGAAAGCAAGGATTTCTGAAAGGCGATTTAAATGGAAGTGAAAGCTTCTTTTCTTTTATTGTAAGTCATGACGACATCATTAAATACCTTATCTGTGGTATATAATTATGAGCTTGAGAAAAGTCACTAAAACAGAGGTGTGACGTTTTGAAGAAATGTTTTCTGTGTTGCCTGTAAACTATCAACTTATACTTTTGAGTCGGTAAAAACTCATTCTGCCCATATTTGATTAGGTGAGGTAACTACCTATATGAGGCGTATAGATGCAAAAGGGACATTCTCCACTTTTTAAAAAATTACAGAAACATAGAGAAACGTTTAATTACTCATATAGTTGTACCATTCAAAATTTTTCTTCACTAACTCATTAATGTGTGATGAAAATTTCAAGTTACAGCAAGAAGTTCCGTGACGAACTAAAGAGCCTACGTTTCTTAAAATTTAAGAGGCATGCCAATGATTATTCTATATGGATCTATCTAGAATAATGACTAAATTAAGTTGGTAATATAGAAATTTCTAATTAGTTCGAAAGACTGTTTACCAGGCATAATGTAGCCTAATAGAGAACTACCGTTGGCAGCCCTGGTGACTGAATATATTCTTAGTTCCAATTCTCTTAAGGTACAGAATACAAAATTTGGTTGATGTCCAATGGATAGCATGGACGTTACATGCAGGTAAACATTGGATTTAACAGTGCGCGTAAAATAATGCTGGCAACAATGACATACATGTATTGGTCAGAAATATTCTGAAATAATATGATCTATTTTTGTGTCAATTTTGAATGAAATCCGTTAGTTAGTATAGAAGTTACGTATGCATTTTAAAATTGGACGTATAAGCAGGCTTAGAATCAAGTTGGCAGCACCGGCATAGGCCTATATTAGTTATTCCGAATTAATCTAGAATGCCAGGTACTATACGTGTGCAAAGTGTAGAGCTATTGGCTTGCATACTTTCTGATATATTGATATTAGGGTAACAAAAATAGAGACAGTATTTATTAACAGTTGGCAGCCCTGGTTACGCTTATGAATCAGCATAGTCATATCTGTTATGGTACACATAGCACACACGAAATTTGGTTGAAATCCCAATTATAATTTAGAAGTTACATGTATTTAAAGTTGGGCTTCTCAGTAGGCTTAGAATCATGTTGGTAGCACATAAGTTACTCCAAATTAATATAGAATCTCAGGTACTATACGTGTGCATAGTTTAAAGCTGTCGGCTTGCTTACTTTCTGATATATGGGTATTTGGATTTTTAAAAATGAGAGCATTTATTAACAGTTGGCAGCCCTGGTGGCTCATAAGAATACGCTCAGTCATATCCGTTTATGTAGGACTCATAGCACATACCAAATTTGGTTGAAATCCAATTGATAGTTTATAAGTTATAAGCATTTAAAATTTGGATCTATCAGCAGGTTTATAATCATTTTGGCAACACTGCCATGTATGGCCTCCTGGAATTAAACTGCAATATTATTATCTATACGTGTGCCAATTTTGAAATAGCTCCCATTCATACCTTCCAAGATATCCAACATGGAGCTCAAATTTCAATTGCGATTTTTCAGCAGTTGGTAGCACTGACGTCATTTTCAAATATGGCCATGAGATATTCAGGTATAGATCTTTATTACTACCAAATTTTGTTTCGATTGCTGCAGCCGGTTAGGAGTTGATATGGGGGGGGGGGGGACACACACACACAGCCAGATAGACAGACAGAAGGACAGACAGACAGAAGGGCAGACTGACAGACACACATTTGCCCGATCTCATAAGTCTACTTTTTCCTCATTTTTGCAAAATGTGAAAAGTAGGCTAAAAATCGAAAGAAGTACGGAACCGAATAAAAGTATTTTAAAATTGATAATGTACCTCTAGATTGGAAATGATGGATAATGTGCATTTCAAAAGAATAGTTTTATTATTAAAATTAGAAAATTTGCATTTTAGAACTGAATTTAGCAACTAACAGAAACTTCCTTGGTTTTCCCGCTATCACTGTCCAGATGTCCTTGATTTGTTTTCCTTGTTACTCCTCAAACAGGCATAGGTGTCGCATATTCTTCCATTTCACAAAGTTATTATTATTACAAAATTATTTCTGATATTAAATTACTTTACAAACACTCAAAATTAATCAAACCTATGTGCTTTAGCCCATCTTTGTTGTTGGCATGTGACTCCGTATTCATGCCTCGTATTGGTGGAGAGGATAGTGAACCTTTAGCAGTACACTGCTGCATGGATAATGTCCATTACGAACAAAGACGCAATATTGAATGTGTAACTTAACCAGGATAATGTCCATTTTAACGTAAAATGCTACAGCTGCAAGATGAATACTTACCTCCACAATATGGCAGTAACAACAACTCAATTAAAAGTGGATAATGTCCCTTTTGCATATACACGCCTCATATAACACACTATTCATGAAAAGAATTACATGTAGGCCTGTTAATATTATTCTCTGATAAAGGAAGTGGCTTCGGTGGCGTAGTTGGTAACATGCTGAACTGCTGTGCTCAAGATAGCGGGTTCAAACCCAGCCGAAGTCATCGGATTTTTAAGAGCGTTAATAATCACTCAGTATGCCTTTCTTCAGAGGGGAAGTAAAGCCGGCAGGCCCATGTCATAGATTTATGGCATGTAAAGGAACCTTCCACTAACTAAAATTGTGTGAAGCTAAATTTGTAGGTTAGATTTGATTAACGCTCTATTAAGTTCCAACGTTCGGCGCCAGATGCTGGTTGTGCTGGTACCTAGTAGCCAAGTTCATGGTTTGGTGTCGTTAGTAGTGAAAGGAGGAACTACTTGAAATTGACCGTCTGCAGTCGTTACCTGAATTACAGATAACACACACTAATACAGCCATTGCAATAAACACCGGCAATCAGACAGATTCTATTCACACCCAAAGTACACGGGGCTACATGACCGCGATGTCGCAGCCCCAACCAAAATATCCATCAAGCAGTATGTTGACTAGTCACTCACTGCCCAATGTAATTCGGCTATATACAGAGTCTTTCATATAACATAAGAGCGACAAGCGGCGGCTTTGTTAACCGCTGCTGCGGTCACCTTGGCCGAGCTTTTGGCGCGCCAAGGCCCCCTGCTTTAAGCGTGTGTACAATCCTATATGATGCAGCAGCCTTGCTAGCGTGTGTACAATGCTGAAATCTTACTTTAGTTAGTTAATTAGTTATTGTTGATGAAACCGAAACCCCTACTTGTGCTAATTTTGTGAGTGATTTATTCGGAGACCGTTCAAGATTCTCGCCAATGTCATCTAGCTCATCCTCGGTTAAAACTGTTCGTGTGCGGGCATATTTTTTATTGAGCACCGAGCTAGTATTGTCAAACTTATTTGCAATTACGTGAATCTGTGCTAGTGAAGGTGGCACTTCATCAGGAAATTGCTGAACAAATGCATCACGTACCCGCCGAGCCGACTCGTACTTAAAATAAGTTTTACATTAAAAAATACGATGTTGCAATGACAACTGTCTCACCATATTAGCACTTGAGGTTTAGACTGGCGACTGAGCACCTGCACGTTGGTAATGTCAATCTGTTATTTTTATACAGTCCATCGGAACTTGAAAAAAAAACAGCCATCGTATGTACTATGCGCGCGCTTTCAATACTATAGGGGCTTCGCTTTCATCAACAATAACTAATTAACTAACTAACTATCTAAAGTAAGATTTCAGCATTGTACACACGCTAGCAAGGCCGCTGCATCATATAGGATTGTACACGCTTAAAGCAGGGGGCCTTGGCGCGCCAAAAGCTCGGCCAAGGTGACCGCAGCAGCGGTTAACAAAGCCGCCGCTTGGCGCTCTTATTTTATATGAAAGATCCTGTATATATGTATATATACAGAATTTGGTCAATTATAGACCGCTTAGAATATAAGACAATGGTACATTATTTTTCCTTTTCTTTTCTTCCCAGAACGTTTTAATTCGGTGGCTAATCGTTTGCCGTTGTTCCACTGACATCACCCTCGTAGGCCGTCACTGGATTTTGAAACGTGTAACATCTGCTGAATGGACCCGTCACCGAAATTCTTCCCTGTCCAAGATGATAGCATCCGTGATCTTCAGTTATTGCAGTTCCCATCGTATCTTCTCCAGACATCCTGTAGTGTTTTAGGTAGATTTCATTAGAAAGCTAACTATTGCAATGGGTACCATGTTTCGACTTCCCGAAAATTTCGACATATCTTCACGTTTCACATCCCCTAGACCCCAAAACCACCGTCAGCCGTGTTGAAACACCGGATCCCATGAGAACTCCGCAGTTAAGCAACATTGGGCGCAGTCGGAACTTGGATGGTATGCCGGTTCTAGGCACTGCGCGCTGTTGGCCAACATAAGGAGGAGCGGAAAGGCTCTGGCCACCCTACCGCAAGTAAACTCCGGCTGGGGGTAGCCTCTTCGGAGGCTCGGACCTGCCTTCGGGCAGCATACCAATTAAATTAATTTTAATATATACATATATCACTTTTTTGTGGACACGATAACTACCACAATTTTGCACCAATCAATTTGAATTTTTTACATAATATGTACCCCTATAAAATCTCAGTCGAGTTCGTTAATGGGCACAATCGGTCGACGGGGGTGAAAATGAGGGGCGTTTTTCGAAAAAGTGAAATATCGCTATAACTCTCTTAGTATTTGAAATATCGAATCCATTCAAAGTTCATACTATGTGTCGAATAAGGCCCAAAAATTTATGTTTGGAGAGATTTTTGATAGCACCAACCATTGTCCAAAGGGGTGGGAAAAAGTGGTTTTTTCTGGAAACACTAATCATATCTCTGTTAATTGGCACAATATCAGAACCCTACAAAATGGACAATATTCCCCTAATAATTAACTAAAACTTTTGTCTGAAAGAATTTTTGATATGACCCACCATTACGCCAAGGGATGAGAAAAACAAGAAGTTCCGTGAAGAACTATACAGCCTACTTTTCATGCCAATGATTATTCTACAGTATATGAACCTATCTAGAATAATGACGAAATTAAGTTGGTAATATCGAAATATCTAATTATTTCAAAATATACCTGGTATAATGTAGCCTATTAGAGCACTACAGTTGGCCGTCCTGGTGACTGAATATATTCTTAGTTCCACCTCTTATGGTACCGAATACAAAATTTGGTTGAAGTCCAATGGGCGTTACATGCAGTTAGACACTGGATCTATCAGCACGCGTAAAAGCATGTTGCCAACAATACCATGCGTGTGCTGGTCAGAAATAATCTGAATTATTATGATATCTTGTTGTGCCAATTTTGGATGAAATCCATTTGTTAGTATAGAAGTTACATGTATTTTAAAATTGGACATATCAGCAGGCATAGAATCACGTTGGCAGCACTGACTTGTATTAATTACTCCAAATTAATCTAGAATGTTAGGTGCTATACGTGTGCAAAGTATAGAGCTGTTGGCTTGCATACTTTCTGATATATTGATATTAGGGTAAAAAAATATAGACAGCATTTATTAACAGTTGGCAGCCCTGATTGCTCTTAACAATACTTATACTGTAGTCATATCTGTTATGGTACACATAGCACATACGAAATTTGGTTGAAATCCAACTGATAGTATAGAAGTTACATGTATTTAAAAATTGGTACTATCAGCAGGCTTATAATCATGTTGGTAGAACTGACGTATATAAGTTACTCCAAATTAATCTAATATGTCAGAATATACGTGTGCATAGTTTAAAGCTATTGGCTTGCATACTTTCTGATATATTGGTATTTAGATTTAAAAAATAGAGAGAGCAATTATTAACAGTTGGCGTTCCTGGTGGCTCTCAAGAATACGCTCAGTCATATCTGTTTATGTACATATATTACATACAAAATGTGGTAGAAATCCAATTGATAGTGTAGAAGTTATATGCATTTAAACATTGGACCTATCAGAAGGCTTAAAATTATTTTGGTAACACTGTCATGGTTGGCCTCCTGGAAATTAAACTGAAAAAGTCTTATCTACATGTGTGCCAATTTTGGAATAGCTCCCATGCATACCTTGCAAGATATCCAACATGGAGCTCAAATTTCTAGTGCGTTTTTTAGCAGTTGGTATCACTGACATCATTTTCAAATATGGACGTGAGATATTCCGGTCCACATCTTTACTCATACTAAATTTGGTTTTGATTGCTGCAGCCGTTTAGGAGTTGATAGGGACACACACACACACACAGCCAGCCAGACAGACAGACAGAAGGACAGACAGACAGACAGACAGACAGACACACATTTTCCCGGATCGATCTCATAAGTCTACTTTTTGCTCATTTTGGCAAAATGTGAAAAGTAGGCTAATGATTTTGGAATTATAAGAAAATGCCAAGAGCTATCAGAGGTTGCCATGACAACACTACTAAATTGATAAGGGATGAGCCATCTGACGTTGCCGTGACAACGCACTTGCACGCGATGACATTCAGTTTTCCATCTGACTAAGTGAGAAGCGGCTTCGGTGACGTAACTGGTAGTATGCTGAACTTCTATGCCCAAGTTCGCGGGTTCAAAGCCGGCCGAAGTCGTCGGAATTTCTAAGAGCGCTAAAAATCCCTCAGTATGCTTTCCTTTGGAGGGGAAGGTCCAACGTTCGTTGCGAGTTGCTGGTTGCGGTGGTATCTCGTAGCCAAGTTCAGGGCTAGGTGTCGTTGACTGTAGTATCAGGTAGCAACATTAGGAACTACTGCTTGAAATTGACCGTCTGCAGTCTTTACCTGAATTACAGACTAATACAGCCATCACAATTCACACTGTTTATCAGACAGATTCTACACTCACCCAAAGTACACGGGGTTACATGACCGCGTTGTCGCAGTCCCTAAACTGAGGAACCAACCAAAATCTCTGCGGGAGATGCAATTTTGCGTGAAGAGGTAACAGACCGTTACATAGTTGCACATCAGTGTCGAAACCTTGTATAAGGACAGTGTGACCACAAGTATAAAAATGGACCCCAAATGACAAGAAGGTTACCGTCCCCATAAGACAATAAAATGTTTAAAATATGCTTAAAATGACGAAAAACAAAGTTAATTAAGCTCCAATTATAAAATACTTTCTCGCAATAAATGAGGTCTGATCCTTCTACGGAAACGTGCATATTCTGCCTATTTTCGCCTATCCCCAAGTTTGCCCAATGAAATCTACCTCCGCCTTCCGGCGTGCCGAGAGGACTTTTTTTAATTTAGAGATGTAATCAAAAAATTTCTTCGAGAGTCGATTACTGTTCATCCTGTAAAGATGTCCATAAAATTTTAGTCTTTTCTTTTCAATTGAAGCTGTAATTTCTTCTATATGAAGGTAAAGATTTTCATTTCTCCTCTTCAACCACCAATTTTCTTTATTCTTTTGGGGACCCAATATTTTTCGAAGTATTTTTCTTTCTATTTCCCTTGTTCATCTTGGTTTTCTTTTTTTATTCAATGTTAAGCATTCAGAACCATGTAATACCTCTGACTTAATGACAGTTGCATAGTGTTTAATTTTTGCTTAGAACGATATCGATCGTTTGTTGAAACTGGTGTGAGTAAGCTTTTAGGCAAATTCCATGTTCTTCAATCTCTCTTTGCATGCTGTGTTATCAAGTCCATTTGACTGGATCCATTCACCCAAATACTCAAATTTATCAACTCTTTGAATCTGACCATATTGTGTTGGTAAATACTTTTCCTTATTATGTCTGTATTCAATATATTTAGTTTTTTCATATGAAATGGTAAGACCAGTTTAAATTACTATTGCATCTAATTAGGGGTTTTAAAAAGCAATTTTTATGTTCGACCCTCGCTATTATGTGTCAGAAAACTGTATCATAATGATGGTCATTATAACACTGTTTTTCATTACGATACAGTTTCTCCAGCCAATCAGAGCTCGTTCATTGACCAATTAGGTAACGATACCTTCGCGCATGCGCTCAAAATCCAACATGTCGGACATGAACACAACATCGAACTGTAATAAAATACCGAAATGGAATACGCACCGTCCATATGTTCGCGTAAATAAACTGGCGAATATGAGACAAGAAATAGCACTGTACCTTAATATCACCAACCCTAATTTCTACACAGCGCATTAACCTTCAAACGACTCCGGTGACAATATTACTGAGGGACGGCAGATGTAAACATATGGCCTGCATAATATGGCATTGCAAGCACCCAGAGCGCATGCGTCGGTCAGTCAGAGATCTTGAATGACGGAGATATCATACCCAGCGCTCGCTCTCCGATCACAAAATTGAAAGGGCTGACTCTCAACAGATATTTATGAATATTTATGTTAAAACATATAATAAAGTTATAATTATCGTCGAACATAAACAGTCGTAAGCAACTCGCCTATAATGGTAATTAAGACACGAGTATGTTTATAAAACGAGCGTATGCGAGTTTTTAAAATTTAGGCTCGTTGCATAATGTACTATTATACTACATAACAGTTTATCTTTACGCTTTCACATCAATACTTTAAAACGAGTGAAGTAATTTGATTGATACTACTGATCACCTCTTAGTTTTTACAACTCTACAATCTTTTAAGAGAATGGAGCAATTTCGCACCGTCATTTTCAAAATGAGACAAAAGAAAGGAAAAGAGAACTCTTGAAAAAATGAACGGAAAGTGCACGAAAGCTTCTAAGAGCTAGTGGATACTTGTAGGCCTCTCAGTTCCTCTCACTGAGGGTTGAATCTCCCCTCATTATCCCTTCTTGTATATAGTGACTGCCTTTCTTGAGCGGTATAACGTTTTTATTAGCGCAGTAAAAGCGAAATGAAGCCAGGCGGGATGTTTGTTATGGCGAGTGACGTATTTAGTTAATTAACTCTTCCTCGAGTGGGAAGACCGAGGATACTGTCGTTGATTTAACGAATGGCACCAATAAAAGAAACAAATCGAGCAAGATCTGGCGTATTAATTAAGGTGGGAGAAACGTTCATATAGGCCTATTGATTTTATTCCAGTTATGCGAGGACAACACTGAAGAGACACACATGGCTTCGTTCAGTAGTCAAGGCTGGTAAGGAAAATATGGCCACTTTCATAGGAACAAGAGTACGTATTGGGTTTGTGGGATCGATACCTGGCTCTGGTTAGGCATTAATTGTGTTCTGAGAGTTGAATTTGTTTATATCCAGCTCATCGGTATAAAACTGAGCAGAAGTGACTTCGACTCCAACCTCACCCATCCTAGAAGTTGTCTCTTTTGTTATATCAATTCTGGTGGGTTCCTCAGTTTAGAGGCAGTGATAACACTGTCATGTAGCTCCGTGTACTTTGGGTGTGTGTAGAATATGTCTGATAACCGGTGTTCATTGTGATGGCTGTATTAGTGTGTGTTATCTGTTTTTATTCAAGTAAGCACTGCAGACATTCAATTTTTCAAGTAGTTGCTACTTTTGCTACTAAACGCCACCATCAACGACAACTAGTTCTGTTCTGCCACCGCAGTCGGCTCCTGGCGACGAACGTTGGAACCTAAGAACGTTAATCAAATCTAACCTATAATTTAGCTTCACGTAAGTGTAATTAGTGGAAGTTTTTTTTTTCCATGACATAAATCTATGACATGGGACTGCCAGCTTTACTTCCCCACCGAAGGAAGGCTCTCAAAAAATCCGACGATCTACTGGTTTTCCGTGGTTTCCCACTTCGTCTTCGGGCAAAATGCTGGGATGGCTCCTACTGTAAGGCCACGGCCGCCACCTTTCCTTTTCCTTGCCTATCCATCTCAATCTTCCCTTCCCTTCCCATCCCTCATGAGGCCTCCGTTCGCTTTGCAGGTGAGGCCACCTGGTCGAAGTGCTGATCTCACCTCCCCAGTTGTATCCAATCCGACCAAGTGTTCTCAGCTCTAGAACACTGTCTGGAAGGGCGGTAGTGGTGAGTTCCCTTGCTGAGTCCGTGGGAACCACCAACCTGGAGGGTAAAATTGAGTAAAAAATTCGAACCCCCTCTACTCATTTGAACCACCCGAGGCTGAGTAGATCCCGTTCCAGTCCTCATAACACTTTTCAAATTTCGTGGCAGGGCGGGAATCAAACCCAGGACCTCCGGGGCGGCAGCTAACCATGGTGACCGCTACGCTACGGAGGCGATTGAAGTTTCATAAAATAACATTTTCTTCTATTTTGAACTGATTTTTAGTTGAGATATTTTAAAAAAGGTGTACCGGTAGTTGTATTTCCGTCTGTTCACATTTTCTTTATATTCAAAAGAGAAACGCTAATAAAGAATACGGAGTGATCGTAATTGCCATAGTTATTTTATAGTGCATATTTTTAGAAACGTGAAGCATATTTGGCCAATAATTAGTGCATTTTTGCACTCATATTTATTCACTAGCAGTAGTGCCCGGCTTCGCCCGGTGGATTTATTTGTTTTATGGATGATAATGAATACTACTACAGAACTGGAGCGCTCAAGGATAATGATCGGAAAGCAGCAACGCTTATTGCAGCTGATAATCTCAGTACACTGCACCAACACCATCGCACAGTGGGTCAAAATCGAATTCTAGGAGGACAAAATTATTTATTTTCATAATAAAAAAATCAAAATGTGTTTCTTCTGCAGCATTCTCATATAATTTCCGATCACTATTCTGGGATATAGACGCATCTTAGTGTAAATCTGTCACCACTGTTCGAGCAGTCTGAATTGGAGAGTGAATGTAATTGGCTGTGGTTTGGTTGTCTTTGTGGTTAGTGTGATGCTTTAAGATGGAACATGCAACTGAAGGTATGATCTTTGTAACGTGTTTCAGTTATTAATGGGCGTAATTGTTACGTATATTTAGCTATATTTGCATCATATAATATTTAACTATTATTTTTAAAAATATATTTTCACTTAGATTTTTAGTATGTCGCGTCACTCTGCGTCACTTTCTACTTAATGTTGAAATGTAGATACAGTCTTGTAGTTTACGCCTGTTATAAGATTTTTTGCATCTTTTTGCAACTTACAGAGTTATTTTACGTTTTAGAAGATGCAGCGCAACCAGTTCTCACACGTTTACAACCGTTTGAAGCACCGGGTTCGACGATTATGTTAAAAGTGGAACTATGTGACTTTGTTAAAAGTAAATTAGGGTTAGAAAATTGCTCTGACGAGATAACTGAATGCTCTATCCAATTCCTAGTCATAGACAATTTCTAGCATGTGTAGACGTAGCTCAAAAAGTCTTAACTGATGTTTATTATGAAGTAAACAAATTATATACGTTGCTTTCACTCTAAATTCATAATTAAAACGTAAAAATAATTTTGTCCCCCTAGATTTCGATTTTCACCCACTGTGCATCGCCCTTATACAGAGACATACTATTGTCATGATGATAACTGTTTCAAGGGGCCTAAGAAATCTTTTTGCACTAATTGCAAGCAGCTCGCAATTCTGCACCAGAACACTGGTAGGGGCGACGTGATTTAGTCCACATTGCCAGGCAACAATAGACTTGGGTATTATTGAAGCTTTTTTGGGAGCACTTGTTCTTCCGACTTACTGAACAAAAATCAATTATTTAAGGTTATCTGAGAGGTGTAGCCTAATGCTACACAGCCTGAACTATTCCCCTTGAATCTGGCTATCATATACAAAAAGAATTTTATATTTGTATAGATTCATTAGTGCATGAACTTCTGGGCCTTAATTATCACATGACCAGAGAATGCAGTAAGACAGAGTCGTTGGCAGAACAGTCTGGTTTCTCCGCGATATGTTCTCATCATGTTTTGAATTGTAAATATATTTAATTACATTAAACATGCACGGCGTTCTGAATATGTTTGTGCACTGCTTCCTCCAGCGTGTTACCGAGGTCGGGAGGTCATGCAACAACAACATATTGCGGTCCTAAATTGGATAATCGTCCGTTCCGCCTTCTTCTTCATTTGGATCTGTTGCCTCGTGAGAAATATTGTTCAGCGCTACATCCATTGCAAGTAGTTACTGGTGTTGTAATTTCGTATTAGGGGCATGGGACCTCTTGGTTTTCATCCCCACGTACTTGGGTGTGTGTGTGCTCAATTTGTATGATAACGTGTGTTTTTGTAGTGACTACGGTAGAGTGTGTAACCGTGATTAATTACACAGGTCTCCACGATTTTTCCTTTCTTGGTTTAGACTCTTATTTAACATGTATTACCCTTTCACGAATTGATTGCCGGCGGGAACTATTCTTTGTTTACTTGTGTCACACGTCAGCCTGCTTCGTTGACAGGTACAGTGGCGTGAGTAGGATATGACTCAGCTCCAGTAGCTCAGTCATCGCTTAACTGTCCGTGGTGACATGAGCTCCTGTGACGCGCAATGCTGCTTGACTTATGTGCTCTTGTCATCGCTGTGTTCCCCGCTTCACCCCGCAGGGCAGCTGCTACAATAAACAACAAGTACTGCTGCGGCCACGCTCAGCGGCAATCAAATCTTAAATGGATAATACATTGTTCATCTAAATTCAGAAGTGGCATTACTTTTGTCCTATCACATACCAATTTATTATGATTGCAATAATTTTGATTAACAAGATATTGTGAAATTTCACAATATCTCTACTGTTGTTGATACAACGTGATGATCCTACTGGAGTGAACAAGAGAAAAAGCAGTATGAGAAACTTTGCATCTAAGAGGCAACGGTAGCAATCGTTTAATCATACAAGTGAACACAAACGGTTTTTTTTTCTTTGATATGTATTGGTTACAATATGTCATAAGTTAATGTGTTTATTGTTTTCATGTACTAAACTCTGCTTGCTATAAAGAAACAATACAGTGCAGATTTTCAATTTCGGGCATCTTGTAACGATTTCGTTAAAATGTTGTTAGCCTATTTTCAATTTTGAAAAAATAGGCTTATGAGATCACCTTTTGTCCGTGTGTGTGTGCGTGTGTGTGTGTGTGTGTGATTCGTGTGTGTGTCCCCCCCTAATAAAATCTAAACGGCAGGAGCGATTTCAATGAAACTCGGAAAGTTCATAGCACTATTCCCGGCGACCTCGACCGTGCCCTTCAAATTTTGTTACGACTCACCAATCCAACATGGCGGCTGTGCGAAATATTTCACCAGCATTCAATATCTCCGAAACTATTACCGATATTACCCTGACATTTTCTATGGTGATATAGGGGACTACTATAAGTTCACTTATGTGACTTTTGAAAACATGGTAACTACAAAACCAACATGGCGGCCAAGCGAATTTGCGACTTTTAAATAGACGTTTCTCGCGATTTGACCAACCAAACGCAATGAAACTTGGTACCGTATACGTTTATATACATTGTAATTCACCGACATCAAACTTCGTTCAATTGTTTACATAATCACAAGATGGCGGATGTGCGAAATATTTCACCGGCATTCTATATCTCTGAAACTATTAGCGGTATCTCCCTAAAATTTTGTACGGAGATAAAGGGCACTACTGGAAGTCCATCTATAAGATTTTCAAAACCCGGTTAACTACAAAACGAACATGGCGGCTAAGCGAATTTGAACATTTTAAATAGACCTTTCTCGCGATTTAATGTTCCAAGCGCACTGAAACCTGGTACAGAAAATATTTATACACATTGTAATCCACTGGTATCTAATTTAGTTCAATGGTTTACATAACCTCAAGATGGCGGCAGTGCGAATTTTAAAATTAAGTTTTTATTTCTTGTGATGTAGTCATGCGATCGAAGTGAAAGTTTGAATAATGAACCTACGCAATAATTTTCCTTTAATGGTGCATGACTCTATGGCCTATACATTTAACAATCCAACATGGCGACCATCCGAAATATTTGGACGATACTGAATATCTACGAATCTAGTTAACAATCAAACTGCATTTTTTAATGTTCATAGGGTCTATGAACTTAAGTTCACCTATAGGACTTTCAATAACCTGGTGATCACAAATCCAACATGGCGGTGACGCGAATTATAAATATTCACATGGACGTTTCTCGCAATTTAACCATCCGCGTGCAGTGAAACTTGGTACAGTAAATCTTTATCCGAATGTTAATCCACTGGCATCTAATTTATTTCAATTGTTTCCATAACCTCAAGATGGCAGCTGTGAAAATTTTTAAATCTCCTTGTTTTTTCTTGTGTCCTAATTATGCGATTGAAGTCTGGATGCTACACGTACACGATAATCTGCATGTAACAGTACATAACTCTAGAACCTACATATATAAAATCCAACATGGCGACCATCCGAAATATTTAGTCGGTTCTCAATATCTACGAATCTATTATAGCAATCAAATTGAAATTGTGTATGTTGATAGTGGCAATTAACATAAGTAGGATATATGAAAATAGGCTGCATAGTTCTTCACGGAACTACTTGTTTTTTTTTTTTAAATCGTGATGTGGTACAGGAACATAGCAGACATTTCCGTAATTCATACACTTTCAATGTAAAAAATCAGTTATTGAATCCAAAGAAGGTCTCCAAAAATTGTATTTTGTAGACCTGTGCTCTTAAGGTCGGTGACCTGAGACTAGAAATAAGGTACTATCCCAGAATATGCCTTTATTTTATTTCGAGTCATAAGCATAGCAAAAAGAAACACAGGAAACAAACCAAAGGTTGATAAAATATAATAGAATGTAACACAAATCTTAAATGACAAACTAAACAATATCAGCCCAAAATTGTGCAACAGTAACAGCGTTGTCTGAAGCATCAACAAGCTCTTGTGTGCAACATGATGTAGGACATCTGGGACAGTTAATTAAGTGTTTAGTTGTCTGTTCCTCCCCGCAGTCACTCACACAAGGTGGAAGATTCCTTCAAAAAGCCCTATTTGAACAAGTTGTCCTTAGTTCGTCCGACGCCACTCCTCAGCCGATTTAACGACTTCCACACTCTCCAGACTTGATTTCCACCAGGAGGAAGGTTCTCAGAATGAGCCATCCAATCATTACAATCAGATCTTGCTGTCCACTGAGATAATATGGCTGCTCCAGGCTGACCGATGAGGGGAGTAGCAGTTCTCATGAAGCTCTTCCTAGATTTGAGCCTACTAAGTGGTGACTGGTAACCATGTAACAGATGATCAGTGTTCTGTTCTGCTTTATGTCTCTCAAGTTTCGCTGCAACTTCCCGCCTTACATCTGGAGGAGCAATAAAATAGGGCGGTTAGAGATTATACTTTCTCAAATGAAAACAAGATGTTCAGTAAAGAACATATAGCCTACTTTCTCCTAAATGCATGGGTATTGTTATAACTCTTTGTCCTTTTCAAGGAGTATGATCGAATGTTGGTTGTAGTAGCTTGTTGAAATACAACGTGCTATAGGGATATTAAACATGAATATGAGGTGCCCTTTGCTAGTGCTACCTCTGTACCAAATTTCGTTCAATTCGGTTTCACCGTTTTTGAATTGATAGGGGGAATCGATTTGCACACATACTTGGCCACCATCTGCAAACTATTGGGCTGATGTTCTTGCAGTTTGGTCTGAATATGTTTCCCACATAAAGATATGGTGTTGCAAAATTTGGTAGAGACTAGATTATTAGGTTGGTCGTAATTACATTTTAGCTTTTAACATTTGGGTGGCCACGATTACGTTTCCGTCAAGATAGCGGTGATATAAAACATGACACTGAGGTGCCCTTTGCTAGTGCTACCTCTGTACCAAATGTCGTTCCATTCGGTTTCACCGTGTTCGAATTGATAATGGGAATCGATTTTCACACAAAGATGGCCGCCATCCGCAAAATATCAGGCTGATGACCTATTAGTTTGGTCAATGGATGCTCCCTCCATTGAGGTATGTTGTTGCTAAATTTGCTAGAGATCGGATGATTAGGCTAATCGTAATTTGATTTAAGCTTTGAACATTTGTGTGGCCAACATTACGTTTCCGTCAAGATGGCGGCGATATAAAACATGACACTGAGGTGCCCTTTGCTAGTGCTACCTCTGTACAAAATTTCGTTCATTCGGTTCCACCGTGTTCGAATTAATAGGGGGAATCAATTTTGACATAAAGATGGCCGCCATCCGCAAACTATTAGGCTAATGGCCTATTAGATTGGTCAAAGGATGCTCCCTCCATAAAGGTATATTGTTGCAAAGTTTGGTAGAGATCGGATGGTTATGTTAGTCGTAATTTGATTTTAGCTTTAAACATTTGTGTGGCCGCCATTACGTTTCTGTCAATATGGCGGCGATATAAATCATGACACTGAGATGCCCTTTGCTAGTGCTGTCTCTGTACCAAATTTCGTTCCATTCTGTTTCACCGTGTTTGAATTAATAGGGGAATCGATTTTGACACAAAGATGGCCGCCATCCGCAAACTATTAGGCGAATGACCTATTAGATTGGTCAAAGGAAGCTCCCTCCATAAAGGTATGTAGTTGCAAAATTTGGTAGAGATCGGATGGTTATGTTAGTCGTAATTTAACCTAAACTTTGAACATTTGTGTGGCCGCCATTACGTTTCTGTCAATATGGCGGTGATATGAAACATGACACTGAGATGCCCTTTGCTAGTGCTACCTCTGTACCAAATTTCGTTCCATTTGGTTTCGCCGTGTTTGAATTAATAGGGGGAATTGATTTTCACACAAAGATGGCCGCCATCCGCAAACTATTAGGCTAATGACCTAGTCATTTGGTCAAAGGATGCTTCCTCTATAAAGGTATGTTGTTGCAAAATTTGGTAGAGATCGGATGATTAGGTTAATCGTAATTTGATTTAAGCTTTGAACATTTATGTGGCCGCCATTACGTTTCCGTCAAGATGGCGGCGATATAAAACATGACACTGAGGTGCCTTTTGTTAGTACTACCTCTGTACCAAATATCGTTCCATTCGGTTGCACCGTGTTCGAATTAATAGGGGGAATCGATTTTCACACAAAGATGGCCGCCATCCGCAAACTATTACGCTGATGACATATTAGTTTGGTCAAAGTATGCTCCCCCTATAAAGGTATGTTGTTGCAAAATTTGGTAGAGATCGGATGATTAGGTTAGTCGTAATTTGATTTAAGCTTTGAACATTTGTGTGGCCGCCATTACGTTTCCATCAAGATGGCGGCGATATAAAATATGACACTGAGGTGTCCTTTGCTAGTGCTACCTTTGTACCAAATTTCGTTCAATTCGCATTCACCGTGTTCGAATTGATAGGGGGGACAGACATTCAGAGTACACACACTCACACACACACAGACACACACACACACAGACTCACACACACACATACACACACACAGACAGACACACTTTTTTCGCCCTGTGTTGATCTCATAAGTCTACTTTCATTTTTTGCAAAAATCGAAAGTAGGCTAAAAATAAGTAGGATGATTCCAGTGGCTAGCTTGTGGAGTTTATCAATAGGTGTAGCTTTAGGATTGAGACATCCCGTTACTATCCTGCAGGTTTCATTTACAGCCACATAAAGTTGCTTTGCATGAGATGATTTGTGCCTGAAGGGAGTGTAAAGGCGGGGAAACCGCACTGAGGATAGACGCTGTTGTCACTTGGATTTGAATCGATGATGTGTGGATTTGCTGCAACTCCCCATTGTAGTTATGATGAGTGGTTTTACGTCCTGGGTTACGCCGTGGTGACTGTGTCAAGTAAACAGCGTACTCTCCTTACGTCCTACCCCGTGGTGTAGAGGTTAGCATTTATGGCTGTCGTCCCGGACGTCCGATATCGATTCCCACCTCTGCCATGAAATGTAATTCTGGTCTGAGGGCTCAAAAGGGGTACACTCGACCTCGTGGGGCAAAACCTGAGAAGATCCCCACCACAGCATTCCCGAAAGTGGTTTACTATGGTTTCCCACTTCTTCTCCAGGTAAATCCCGGGATGGATCCTAGCAGTCCCTTTCCCAATCCTCACCTGACTTACAAAATACAAACACTACTACATAACACAGGTTTTGAGTCCATAGACACCCAAGTACACAGGGCTAAATGACTTCGATGTCCAAGCCCCTTTAAATGAAACAACAACAACATCAAAAACTTTTCTTTTGACTAGGATTTCTGATTTTTGATTTTCACAATCAAAAGACAAGTTTTTGATGTTGTGACTCAAAGAACTTGTTCTCTTATACTTGTCCCGCGCCGCATCCAAGCTCATTAAATCGTTCACCATGGCCTCGAGGGCAGCTAAATTAAGTCTCCGGAGATCGGAGGTTCGTTGGCAACGGATATACTGAGTGCGGTTTTTCCTCGGGTTTATCCACACATCCTGCACGCAAATGCCGGGATAGTTCCTTACTTCAAGTTGCGGGGTACATAGTTCATCCCTGCCCCTAATATTCAGTTACAAACACTACTACAGTCATCACATCAATACAAGTTCACAGACAAGTCCAGCATACACCAAACTGTACAGGGCTGATGACCAAGTTGTCCCAAGCCCATCAAATGAATTATTAATAACAGCAATCGTTTAGACTTAAGACTTTTGGAAGATGGCAGCCTATATTGGCTTTCACGGCCAAGGCAATAAAACTCACCAACTTTATCATTTCAAATGATCTTGTCGACTTCGTCGTTATGCTTGGGTCCAACGTTATGCGTTACGGAGACGGAGACGGAAGTGACGTCATGCAGCCGCGCGGGAACTGAGTGCGTGACGTCATGCAGCCACGCGGGAAGCAAAAGCTAATGGTTATTGGAGTCTGTTGAAAGAGTCCTGCGGCAGGATGTCAGAGCAAAATACAGTACAAGATGTCAGATAAGAATACAGGGTGACTCATAAAGAGATATACAAGATGCCAGATAAGAATACAAGGTGACTCTTAAAGAGGTGTACAAGATGGCAGAGAAGAATACAGGGTGACCCCTAAAGAGGTGCACAAGATGTCAGACAAGATTACAGGGTGACTCCTAGAGAGGTGTACAAGATGTCACACAAGAATACAGGGTGACTCCTAAATAGATAAACAAGATGCCAGATAAGAATACAAGGTGACTCCTAAAGAGGTGCACAAGATATCACACAAGAATAAAGGGTGACTTCTAAAGAGGTGTACAAGATGTCAGACAAGAACACAGGGTGACTTCTAAAGAGGTGTACAAGATGTCAGAGCAAATTACAGGGTGACACTTACCGAGCTGCCCGCGCAGGAAGCCTAAGTTAATGGGTAATGGAGTCTGTTGAAAAAGCCCTCCTGAGCCTTTCTAAAATGTGTAGCATTTGTAGCATGCGTCATTTGAAATGATATAACGTCTAGTCTTTCAGATTGACTGTATTTTTTTTCTACAGGGCGGCAAGAAATGTTCTCCACAGTGGCTACGTGCAGCTGCGAGTTACGTCATCAGTTTAGTTGGCAGCACAGTGTTCCTGATAGGGTGAAGGCCACATGTGTGGGCTGTCGAAACCGTCAGTGCGTATAGTTAGATTATTGGAAAAGTGCAACAGTATGCTATGAATGGCTGTGGTGAGTGTAAAGTTTACTGTTTGTCTTGTTATGATACAAGCTGCAGTCGTGCTGCCAACGTAACTGGTGACGTAATCTCTCGCGGCAGTTTGTAGGCACTGTGGAGAACATTCCCTGGCGCCCTGTAGGTTTATGCCATGGGGTTTCGCCTAGGACACCAAGCTGGCTCGTCAGAGGGCTCGTGGTGTCCGTACCTGGACCCCCACAGGAGTAGCGAACTGCGCGCTACCTCCCATCTTATGAAGCACTCCTGCGCTTCTTTACTGCGAGAGCTAAAAGCTCAGGAATCCTTTCACCTCGCTATGAAGGATTCCAAAAGATGGAATATTGGCTTTCACGGCCAAGGAATTAAAACTCAGCAGGGAGATGGCGTGCAGTTCACTACTCCTGTGAGGGTCCGGGCATGGACACCAAGAGCCCGCTGATGAGCCTATCTTGGTGTACCTAGGCGAAACCCCTCACAAGACACGGAATAGACCTAGAAAAATTGCTGAGTTTTATACTAGTATTTCTATGTATATGCAGGGAGTAGACACGTCAGGACTGAGTTGTGATAACTAGAGCTCGGATCGATATGCTCGATAAAATCTCTTGATATGCTCGAAAACCATGTGTTTTATGCTCGATAGATATGCTCGAAAAACGCATTATATGCTCGATAGATATGCCCGAAAAAAAACATTATATGCGGTTAAATATGCAGAATATGCTCGAAAAAACACCGTTAAAAACTATAGAAAGGAAAGTGAAACGAAAAAAAACCAGTAACATAACTTTATATACGAGCTCTATTTTCTAATTGTATGTATGGTACACTGCAATATACACGCATTCAAATTTTTCAAGTATATATAAGAGAAGTTTTCTTATAAAAGTTACAGTTTAAAAGTTCATTTACAAAATGTTCAGAATTAGGCGAGTCAATGAAGTATCTGCATTGGTCTGTACAACAAGAATTTTTTCTATGTTTTCAGTTTTGAATGATTTTCTTAAATCAGTCAATAAAAGTTTCAATGACGAGAACGACCTCACTAAATGTTAAAAACCTGCGGTTCTATTATTCGCACCAGATAGGCTTTTCAATAATTATTTCTGTTTTCGAACCTTAAGGATGGTCAGGGCCCGAATTCGAGGGGGGGGGGGGATTCGAAGAAAAACAAACTATTTAGACGAAAACCACAAGATTATGCATTTATAGGGTACGGCGGGGCTAATTCGCCCACGGGGCTTTCCCGCTCAAAATAAGCTTGACGTTGCACTGAGCAGCCACCTTGCTCAGCTGATATCGCCCTTTGTGTTCAGTGTGACTCTCGGTCTCTGTGCTACTACATCCATCGTTTGTTTGAAAGTGACAGCTTGAGTGTTGAGTAAAACAAAGGGAGAATATTGCAAGGTACGTTGTTTATGTTGTGGAATTTGTCGTCATTAAGAATTTGTGCTTGCGACTTAAGGATTAGTGTCCAGAGTAAGGGCTTTATTTTTCCCGGAAGTGAGGCGCCTGGCAGTCTGAAGGTTAAGTTACGTCTGGACATAGCAGGTAGTGCGTTTCCTTGGTCACAGCCAACACAAGACGCGCTATTGTAAATTCCAGTAATTGGGGCTACTCCGCCCAGAAATATGGGGGCTACTCCGCTCAGCCAAGACTTCTCTCTTGTTATAATATTGCAACCAAATTATTTCAGATAGCAGATTAGAATCTCTTTTTTGTTACGTTAGAGATGGTACGGACGTATAAAAGGAAAGGGCTAGTTCGAAAATGGACGGAAGAAGATATTGACCGAGCTATTTCAAGTGTATTACGAGGCGATGTGAGCATGAGAGGTGCAGCTGGACTATTCAATGTGCCTTATTCAACACTTAAAAATCGTGTTCATTTGCGTAAACGACAAGAACCATTAGAGAAAATCATAGTGGACAAACCACCGGATCATCCCACAGCATTTAGTATGCAAGAGGAGACGGATTTAGCTTCCCGGCTAAAATGCTTGGCAGCAAGAGTATTTGGATGCACACCAGAACAGATTCGAAGGGCAAAACTGAGCTTAAAATTTGATAAGGCCCGTAAAGAAAAGTTTGCCAAAAACATTTTCGAGACATTTGCAAGACAAATGACCGGGACCTTCAATTCGTACGACCAAAAGGCTTTGACAAGGAAGAAACACCATGTGGATTTTGTGGCGTAACTTTTTATACCACTGAGTCATCATTAAAGGGTGATTGGATTCAATGCAAAGACTGTGAAACTTGGTATCATGACATGTATGTTGGGGCTACAGGAAGGAAAAACTTCATTTGTGGTAAATGCCGTTGAGGAAAGGACATTCATACAGTGAGCGAAATAGCCCCAAGCATGAGCGTAATAGCCCCATTAAATTTGTGATTCGTCATTTTTGCTTTGATTTATATTTAATTTCATCAAGCCGGTGTATTGTTATAACTGTATTTTGACAACATTCGTATGTAATAAGCAATAAATAGGGTGTGCATTGCTGTTGGTTCCATCTTAGAAAAATGAATAGTTTTTGATTTATAATGTTTACAATTTGAAATGAGCGGAATAGCCCCGCTCTACCCTATGCTTCTATTCCGGAAACCGCGGTTTTATGCATTTATATGCTCGATAAATTTCAATTCTGTTGGTCCCAGAGAGGTGAAAATACCACCGAAAGGCTTCTTTCAATGTGTACTATTCAGGAAAACAATATGCAAATATGCTCGAATCCGAGCCCTAGTGATAACAATACATGTTGTAGGCCAGGTATGCTGAGAAAATACTTGAAAACAGTAACTTATAGCCATATTTCTAGATATCACAAATTAGCCTATCATCCGTAATTACTTTTAAAACATCAAACTGTTCTAACTAGGTTAAACAATCTACAGTAGATGATTAGAGAGAGGAATATTGTGAATAATTAGCAGAGTCTAGATTTGACGAATTATGGAATCTATAATCTGTCAGTTAATCCGTAATACAATGACGCTGATTGGATGAGAAGGGTTCATGCGTGTTTCCCAAAGGGACAGACGTTGATATGATTTACAGGTTCATTTGTATACAATTCCTCTCTAGTTATGAAATCAAAGACAGATTGTCAGTTTATGGGTATATTGCCAACATACTGATCAATATGTTAAATAACGGAAGTGTTGAATAACACTATGTATCACAATAGCTTGCCAAGGTGGGTGAGTGGTTAACGTGTCGGTCTACTAACCCCAAGCTTGCAGGTTCGCTCCTGGCTGTGGTAAGTGATTTTTGAAAGGCGGCAAAAATTACAACACCATGTCATACGATGTTGGCATGTCAAAGAACCCATTTGAATTCAGTAGGCCGTGTTCATAATGGCAAAATTAATCTCGGGGGTTTCCGCCAACACAAAGTTCCTCATTTCTCTGCTAGAAAGCGCTATAGTGTTCAAGGAGCTTATATATCTAACCTCTTTGACTTTCATAGTGCTTTAAGGAACAGCGAAATTAGACATTCAAGCTACCCTTTGGGTGGCAAATAACTAAGCTTGCACCCGGCACCCAAGACCATACGATATTATTATTATTATTATTATTATTATGTATCACAATTTTTGTCCTCGGAAAGTAAATGCTATTTTCTAATTGATTATGTCTGAAAAGGTAGGAAAAGCATAATTATTCATGTCATATTTTGCTTTTGTGAGCAGGACATGAATATTTGTGACATAATCATATTTTCATTTATTTTGCCATTTCTTTTAATCATAACTAGCAAAAACACAAAGAAATAGAAAGATTATGTTGAATGCAATTAATATGCATGGAAAAAAGTGAAATAAATACCGGCATATATTTCTTTGTGTAGCTTTTCCACAAGAGCAAATGAAAGTTTAAAAATGGCCATTTTCCATACTTTTAGGGCATAAACAATCAGGAAATAACACTTTCAATACAAGGACAAACAAAAGTTAAAATTTGTTACATTGTGTAACTGGTAATCATTACTTAAAGTCGCAGTCAGATATATCACTGACACCAAGAGTTTAGTGCTTTTCAGTCGGTCAACACGAATGTACGAATGTGCAGTCTACCGCACAGTGAGTTCCAGTGAGCACGAAAACTGCGAGTAGCTGTTGTACGGAAGACAATCAGATAAGTAGTTAGCCTAAAATTTTATAGTTTAACCATAGTTTACAACCATATAATCTCTCTAAAGTACAATCTACGGATAGCTATCACCATTTAGCATTTCACCTAACATATATACTGCATTTAGCATACACTGACAGTTGCAGTACCAATACTGCAACTAAATAATTGTACATATTGTAAATATTTTCACCTGTATTTCAAACATAGATTTTGTAGCCTAAGTGTAATGGATCTGATGATGATCGCTTGACGATCGAAACTGGTCATCCTAGTGTTTTATTAATCTCATGTAATTTATTTCAGGATTAGGGCATAACCCATCTCTTTTGGGTACATTCGTGTTGACCGACTGAAAAGCACTAAACTCTTGTTTACTAAGGCAACACTGAAAATATGGCTTCAAACACCACAATCACTGACACCATCTGGTGGTGAACGTTGGAACTTTGATAGAGCGTTTCAACGAAATCTAACCTAGAAATTTAGCTTCACACAAGTTTAGTTAGTGGAAGGATCTCTTACATGCCATAAATCTATGACCGGCGGCTTTGCTTCCTCTCCGAAGGAAGGCATACTGACGGATCTTAATGCTCTTAAAAATCCGACGGCTTCGGCCGGGTTTGAACCCGCTATCTTGGGCACAGCAGTTCAGCATGCTACCGACTACGCCACCGAAGCACATTAATTATTGATCACAATTTAAGGAAGTGTTGTGTTGACAGACAGAAAATAATTATATGATATCTTATAGAATTATCAGGATCTTAGCCAGAAACCACTCCTACTACAGTCTCAGTCACTTTCTGAAGTCCCGCAGCCTATCGAGAAAGTTCAAACTCCAAGTACACAAGACCTAATTCAGCCTGTTGTGCTGTATGGATGCGAGACCTGGAGTACTCGGAAAAAAGATTTGAACAATCTCCTTGTTTTTGAACTGAAAGTATTGAGGAAAATCTTTGTTTCCTGTCAAGATGATGACACTGGTGAATGGCGAATACGGTACAATCGAGAGCTGGATGCCATGTATAAGACCCCAAACATTGTAGGACTAATGAGAAGCAAACGTCTGGCATGGACAGGCCATGTCACTAGGATGAACACATGCCGATGGACTCAGAAAATGCTCAATTTTGTTCCTCATGGAAGAAGACCAGTGGGTAGGCCAAGGAAAAGATGGAAGGACGGAATCCGTGAAAACCTGTGATAGATTGGAATAGAGGATGACTGGCAACAGAGAGCAGCAAACAGAATCCAGTGGAGGAGAACCCTTGTAGCAGCGCGCCGTCCCCTGGGCCTGATCGCGTAAAGTAAGTAAGTAGTCTAAGTATAGAATTAGCAGTAATAAGGATTAGACCAGCAAGAATACAGAACTCTGATTTGCTTCCCCTCTGAAACCCTTTCTTCTAACGGCGTATTCAAAAACTAATTTGCTGTCTAACTCTATTTTGTTGTTGTTGTTGCTGTTGATTCTTTAAGGCCATTGCGACATCTTGGTCATGTAACCCCATGCGCTTGGGTGTGTGTAGAAGTCTGATAACCCGTGTCACTGTGATGTCTGTACTAGTGTGTATGTTTGTAATCGAGGTAGAATTTCGATAGGAAGCGGTCGTGGGTTTGGATTAGGAAATGAACGTATATTTACCTGGAGTAGAAATGGGAAATCACGGGAAACCACTTCCAGGATGGTTGATGTAGGAATTGAACCCTGCTCTTCTCAGTTTTGCTTCATGAGGCTGAGTGTACCCCGCACCCTGCCCTCAGGCCAGAATTAAATTGCTTGGCAGAGCCTGTAATCAAACCCGGGCCTCCTCAGTGTCAGCCAAGAATGCTAACCATAACGCAATGAGACGGACTTAACTCCCTTTTAACCGAAAACCCAGACTTACCACTATTACCCACTGTTGATTTTTCTCTGTGTATAGAGACCATGCACACACTCAACGTAACACTTTCCTAGGTTCTGTTTCCAGTATTGACTTGTTCAATATAGGCGTTACTATCGTCCAAGCAAACAAATAATATTGATTCAAGTAATCCATATCAGCAAAAGCAAATTCATCATTCTGCCATTCCATCACTCACACTTCTAATCGACAGTGTTCTCAACAATAATCACAGCCCGAGAGATTGGTTCAGATTCAGTATTGGTGCATTTTAATGATGCTTTGGACATCTTATCATCAGCCCCGTGAACTCTTGTGTTGCTTTGATGACTGTAACGTTATGTTTTTATTGCAATTTTTGAGGTCTAAGATTGGGGTAGGTGCTTCAGAAATAAAGGCAGCATCCTAGCATTTGCCCTGAGTTAAAGTGAATAAATACAAGAAAACCATTCAGCGTTTGAACCTCTGAATGCCAGATTTCTATTAGATTGGTGGAACGCTCGAGGGTATTGTTAAATGGACTGAACTAGATAGCGAAAGGCTTATTGGCACGCGTTCAGTCTTAGACGTTGTAAATTCCACACACACCCAAGTACACGGTGCTGAATGACCACAATACCAAAGCCCCTTAAACGAAACAACGACAACAACAACAACAATAAACTACAACTACGTTGTGTGTCAGTTAGTTATTGTTGTTTTAAGGGACGGAACTACGAGGTCATCTGACCCTGAGACGTTGTGTGTTTAACCAATGTTTTCTTTTAAATAAGATAGAATGAGCCAGGCTTCGGTGGCGTAGTCGGTAGCATGCTGAGTTTCTATGCCCAAGATAGCGGGTTCAAACCCGGCCAAAGCCGTCGGATTTTTTAAGAGCGTTAAAAATCCTTCAATATGCCTTCCTTTGGAGGGGAAGTAAATCCGGCGGTCCCATGTCATAGATTTATGGCATGTTAAAGAATCTTCCACTAATTGCACCTGTGTGAAGCTAAATTGGATAGGTTAAGAATGTAAACAACGCTCTTAGGTTTCTACGTTCGTTGCCAAGAGCCGACTGCGGTGGCGTCTAGTAGCTAAGTTCTGAACTTGGCCTAGTAGTCGTTGACGGTGGCGCTTGGTGGCAAAAGTAGGAACTATTTGAAAAATTCTAAAAATTCTTGAATAAAAAAACAACAGATAACACACACTAATACAGTCATCACAATTAACACCGGTTATCAGACAGATTCTACACACAGCCAAAGTACACGGGGCTACATGACCGCGTTGTCGCAGCCCCTAAACTTAAGAACCAACCAACAAGAAAAAGAAAAGATCTGGCGGTCCCACCTTGTGTAGATTCCCATAATAATCACGGTTTTGTTTACGAAAGTCCCAACGATCATAATTTAATTTTAGATACACAGTAGTAGAGTTTCAATTGGAGAATTACTCTGACGAAGAGAAATATGATTAGCACGCAAGTTTATTCTCTGTCCATGCTAGCCTCATCATGCATCACCAGCACCATCACAATAGTTTGTACTTAATCAAGAGATACTCTATTTGGGAGATGTACATTCCCACGTCACCCACTTGTAGTTTTGTAGGTTATGATTGATTTTCCATTATAGATAGCTTTGGTTTCTTACATAATCTCAAAACATTTTCAAAATCAACTGCGTTTATAAAATCTCCTATAACTGCTATACATACAGTTCTTTTCTACATCAGAAAAGTCGTTCACAGAGGATTTTGTAGACATTCCACAATTTCAGCTAAGCCTCCATATCAGATCTTTCAACACATTATTGGTAGACAAACACTGTTTATGTATTTTGCAGTTCTAGCTTCATACCATCATCTCAGCAGAGTACTCATGGGTCATTACTGCACTAATACCGGGTGAGTTAGCCGAGGTCGTTGCGGCATGACTGTTGGCAGTCACTCACATCCGGGAGGCGAGGAGGTTCGAATCCCCCCGCCGGCAACCTTGAAGATGGTCTTCTGTGGTTTCCCATCTTCCTTCCAGGCAAATGCCGGGGTTGGTCCCTACCTATAGGCCACAGCCGCTACCTTCCAACTCCTCGACCCTCCCTTCCAACTTTCCTCCCCAACGGTACTTGTAGCTCACCCATTGGGTGTCCGTCTCGAAGCAGCTACAAAACTGGCGAGCCGAACATGTCCTCGGACACTCCCGGCGCTAAAAGCCATACGCTAAAAAAAAAAAAAAAAAACTGCACTAATGTACAATCTACAGTAGTTTAGGGCTTACTGCTTAAGTATATCACAGCAACAGTAGCTGCATCTTCATTAGTTCATTAGTTGGTGGAGTGAGACTGTTTGTTGATGGGATTGTTATTTCTCAGTCTTGCAACTTAGTAAGTACCGTATACGATTAGTTCCTTTTATTTTGGATGCTCAATGATTTAGTGTGTTATCAGTTATAGTAGCCACACATTCAAAGAGTCTTTGACGTTGTTTTTTGTTGTTGTTGTTTTTGTATTTGGAGGGCAGTGGCTGTTGGTTGGTGTCATTGTAGGTTTGATAGTGTTTTGTCTTCTTTAGTCCAAAACAAAATTTAAATCACCTGGGATTTTATCAGGTTATTCTTCAAAATAAATTCAGCATCATCTCTTTCTCTTGACATGTGAGTGAAGTTCTGATCTGCTGACCTCACGCTTGATGAAGGGTGTTCTCATAAGTAGCGTTTACGACCTAAAGAAGTACAAAATATGCAAGCAAATATGCCCTAAAACTAGCTAAATATGACCTAAAAACTATAAAATATGACCTAAAAACTATGAAATATGGGATTGGTCGAGTATCACTAACATACAGTAAATGTCTTAAGTGCCAAAACAAGTTTCCAGTGTATTGAACATGTGATATTTTGATTTTACAAGTCACTTTTTAATGAGCTATGTGTATTTGCAATGTATTTTATGCCCATAAGTGTTTATAATTTGTATATCTGGCTGATGAAGAACAGCATTATTGTTCGAAACATGTACCAGTACTAAACAGTGCTAATAATATTACAAGTATTGAAAAGACGGAAATAAGAGTAAGTTATTTAGTGGAATTTAAATTCAATACGGACCATTATGGATAAAAACAATTCCCTTGTTTGCTAATTGCTTCTGAGCTAAATATATCTACTGGAGTGACATCCTGTTGAAAGGCGGTGGCACAATATCGTCATGTTCCGTGACCTGATGCGTACAGCGTCGCAATCCAACTTGTCCAAAAAGATGTGCTGAATGACGTCCGTAGAGGAGCGCCTTCTTGGAATCAGATCTTCTAAACCTCCTATCTGCCGGTTTCGGGAAAAGAAAGAAAAATATATCTGCCACACAATTCGGAAATCCTGTGTTTGAAATTCGACGCAGGTAACACGTACCTTGTTAACGACGCCTCAATTTAAACAACAATGCTGAAATTATAACCAAATATGACCTTATATCACTAAAATATGACCAAATATGACCAAAACAATAAAAATGGCCGAAATATGCATTTATAGGCCACATCAAATTGTTTTAAAAGTGGTCAGGGACCCGTCATTCAAACTTATTCTTCAGATTTCGGGTAAAATGAGCTCAGGAAAAAATATGACTTTTCCTTAACATCCGAACTTTACTCATAAGACTTGAAATAATGCCTCATTGTCATCTCCTGTGACCAACAAAGAAACTGAAGGTTTAACGGACCTCTACCTCCACTATTACGAGACAGGTATAATCATTCCCTAGAGCTTCGTGAGTGATGACTAATTATTACTATTATTATTATCTTAATATATAATACGCTGAACCAGAAGGAGTTAGAAGGTGCGCTTTGTGCCAAAATCATCCAAATCGTTCAATAGTACAGGGAAAATCTTGCATTTCTTGATGTCGACGGAAATATATTTGTTTAAAAAGTGTGTTTAAAGAAATAAATAAGACGATAGCCCCTGGGAGAACTGTGTCGCGTCCAGCCCACATAACAATAGAGCCGAGCGGAGCACACACAACCCATCATTGTGCATTGAAAAGAATATTCAAACACATTTACCCGCAACAGAGACGAATTGCACTCGGATTTTATAAATATCGACAATTTGTTTAAAAAAGATACAGTCAGTCTGAGAGACTAGACTTTATATCATTTCAAATGACGCATGCTACAAATGCTACACATGTTAGAAAGGCTCAGGAGGGCTTCTCACTTCGCTCGAAGCCCCAGGACTCTTTCAACAGACTCCATTACCCATTAACTTAGGCTTCCAGCGCGGGGAACGGAGAGCGGGAGGTGCACTCGGCTGCATGACGTCACGCACTCGCCGTCTCCGTATCGCATAACGCCAGACCCCAGGAGTAAACTCAGACTCAACAGACTCCTTTACCAAGCGGCTTCGGTGGCGTAATCGGTAGCATGCTGAGCTTCTATGCCAAAGATAGCGGGTTCAAACCCGGTCGAAGCCGTCGGATTTTTTAAGAGCGTTAAAAATCCCTCAGTATGCCTTCCTTCGGAGGGGAAGTAAAGCCGGCTGTCCCATGTCATAGATTTATGGCATGTTAAAGAACCTTCCACTAATTGCACCTGTGTGAAGCTAAATTGGATAGGTTAAGAATGTAAACAACGCTCTTAGGTTTCTACGTTCGTTGCCAAGAGCCAACTGCGGTGGCGTCTAGTAGCTAAGTTCTGAACAAGGCCTAGTAGTCGATGACGATGGCGTTTGGCGGCAAAAGTAGGAACTATTTGAAAAATTCTAAGTTGCAGTCTGTACTTAAATTAAAAAACAGATACACACACTAATACAGCCATCACAATTAACACCGGTTATCAGACAGATTCTACACACACCCAAAGTACACGGGACTACATGACCGCGTTGTCGCAGCCCCTAAACTTAAGAACCAACCAACCAGACTCCATTACCCTTTAACTTAGGCTTCCCGCGCAGGAGCTGCATGATGCTCCGCACTCGCCGTCTCCGTATCGCATAACGCCAGACCCCAGGAGTAAACTCAGACTCGGTGCATACGCACTGAACAACATGATGACGTCATACACGCCGTAACCGTAACGCATAACGGTAGACCAAAGCATAACGATGAAGTCGACAAGATCATTTGAATGATAAAAGTGCGTAAATTAAACAAATATACATATTTATAGAAGCCCGCATAACAGTAAAGCCAGGCGGGTGGTTACTGAACATGCGAGATTTCTCACACAGGTCCCCTAGTTATTATTATTAAAATCACATTAAAGTGTCCATATTCTCCGACATCTCATATTTCTAGATGGAATATGTCTGTCATTGTGGTATACAACTCACGAGAAACAGAGTCAGCTATTGTGAACGCTCGAGAATTTTTATCATGTAATATATTTAGGTTTCCAATCTTACCCCCAGGGAGACCAGACAATGTGATACCTGCTCGTGTAGAAACATTGATTGTTCCCTAGCGACTTTGATAAGACCTCTGCGGTTGAAAATAAATCCTCGTCTACACTTCACGACGGAGTAATAAAGGAACAATCAGTGGTGCCGTTCTCCAAACCAATGAAGCATTAAATCCTCGTCCACAAAGGGACAGGTTGCTCTGACTTGAAATTTCTACCCTCTCTTTACAAAATAACCTTGAAATTTAGATTGGTTTCCAAACTCGATAATGTTTAATTTGTTAATTTTGCAGTTTGGAAAAATAATATAATTATGCCATAAAAAGTTATTTTAATTCATTTCAATTCAGTATAGTGAGCTGAAATGCGAAGCCACATTTTCAAAGCTTGTTCACTTAAAATGAATAGTTTCTAAGTCAAATTTGTATTCATTATTTTAAGGTACCAGTGACTTTTCTAGCCGTCTTGCGGCAGTTGCAACTTATTAAAATCTTCTACGAGATTACCCCTTTTATTCTCGTATAATCTTGACTTCTCATTGTTTCGTTTCCTACCGTAGGCCTAATGGTTTTGCCTCAATGTATCATGTTCCTACTCACCCCCCGTGGGCGTGTTATCTCAGCGGTCAAGGTGCTTGCCTCTTACCAAGGAGGACCGAGTTCGATTCCCGGTCAATGCATGAAAGATTATCGAAGTGATATGCCATGTCCTGTAGTTTGGATTCCAAGTATAAAGGAGGTCCCGTGGCTCATGATAGCAAGGTTAACGATCACGTAAAACTACAAGCTTCCTTCCTTTTGCTTCCTTCTTTCTTACTCCACCCCGTTGCGTAGTAGCTGTTACCGGGTTCGATTCCTGGCTCTGCAAGAATTTAAATTCTGGTCTGAGGGCTGAAACGGGGTACACTCAGCCTCGTGAGGCAAAACTGAGGAGAGGAGGGTTCGATTCTTACCTCAGCCATCCTGGAAGTGGCTTTCCGTGGTTTTGCCTCGTTTCTAGTCCAAGTGAATGCTGGGATAGTACCTTAGGTAATCCCACGGACGCTTCATACACAAATTCTTCCTCAAAAAAATACCCAGACTTGTACAGACATCACAGTGAAACAGATTATCAGACAAATTCTACGCAAACGCAAGTACACGGGGCTTCATGAACCACTGTGTCGCAAAGCCCCTGAAAGAATCAACAACAAACAACAACAACAGGAAGAACAACGGTTTTGAAATCAAACGTGTCATATGGGCTCGAAATGGAGCAAAGAAATAACGGATGTTATCTCCCATTTAGTGTTGAAATGAAAATCCACAGCCTGCTTCCAGTCTCCGACCGGGTCAGGAATGGAATGAATGAAGCCCCCATCTAGCGGCGAGGATATGACTGTGCCGGCTGCCGAGGCCTGACGCACTTCTCTGGGGCAATGATTAAATGAGTGACAGATGAAATGAAATGATAGTGGAGAGTGTTGCTGGAATGAAATTTTTGACAGGGAAAACCGGAGTACCCGGAGAAAAACCTGTCTGCCTCCGTTTTGTCCAGCACAGATCTCACATGGAGTGACCGGGATTTGAACCACGGACCCAGCGGTGAGAGGCCGGCATGCTGCCGCCTAAGCCACGGAGGCTTATCCCCATTTAGTGTTAGTGTTTCATAATATTACCACTGTAGTTAATAGGTGTTTATGTTCGACCCTGACTATTATATGTCAGAAAACTGTATCACAATGATGGTCATTATAACACTATTTTTCATTATGAAACAGTTTCTCCCACCAATCAGAGCTCAAGAAACAGTTGTTTGACCAATCAGGTGAGGATAGCAACGCATCTGCGCTGAGTTCCAAGGCCTTCTAATTTAAATTTCACTGCCTGGTCTAGTGTCATAGTGGGGCAATCGAGGAGGCCATGTTCAAATACAAGCCATTCTGTGCGTCCCATACGCTCTGTTCAGAACATAAAACTGGCGAAATCTCGACAGATATTTATGAATATTTATGTTCGAACATAAAATAGTTATAATAATTAACGTCGAACATAAACAGTCGTATGCAACTCGCCTATAATGGTAATTAAGACACTCTTATGGAAATTATAAAACTCTCATACGGTCATTTTATAAACATACTCGTGTCTTAATTATTGCCATTATAGGCTCGTTGCATAATATACTAGTGTAGAATTTGTCTGATGACCTGTGTCATTAGCCTACTTTTCACATTTTGCAGAAATGAGGAAAAAGTAGACATGAGATCGATCCGGGAAAATGTGTGTCTGTCTGTCCTTCCGTCTGTCTGGCTGTGTGTGTGTGTCCCCCCTATCAACTCCTAAACGGCTGTAGCAACCGAAACCAAATTTAGTATGAGTAAAGATGTATGCCGGAATATCTTAAGCCCATATTTGAAAATGATGTCAGTGCTACCAACTGCTGAAAAAACGCACTAAAAATTTGAGCTCCATGTTGGATACCATGGAAGGTATGCATGGGAGCTATTCCAAAATTGGCACACATGTAGATAATACTATTTCAGTTTAATTTCCAGGAGGCCATACATGACAGTGTTGCCAACATAATTTTAAGCCTTCTGATAAGTCCAATTTTTAAATGCATATAACTTCTACACTATTAATTGAATTTCTACCAAATTGTGTTTGTAATATGTGTACATAAACGGATATGACTGAGTGTATTCTGAAGAGCCACCAGGGCTGCCAACTGTTAATAATTGCTCTCTCTATTTTCTTCATCCAAATACCAATATATATATATGAAAGTATGCTAGCCGACAGCTTTAAAATATGCACACGCATAGTACCTGACATTTTAGATTAATTTGGAGTAACTTATAAACTTCAGGTCTACCAACATGATTCTAAGCCTGCTGATAGGACCAATTTTTAAATACATGTAACTTCTATACTATCAGTTGGATTTCAACCAAATTTCGTATGTGCTATGTGTAATATAACAGATATGACTATAAGTATTCTTAAGGGCAATCAGGGCTGCCAACTGTTAATAAATGCTACCTATATTTGTTTACCCTAATATCAATATATCAGAAAGTATGCAAGCCAACAGCTCTATACTTTGCACAAGTATAGCACCTGACACTCTAGATTAATTTGGAGTAATTAATATAAGTCAGTGCTGCCAACATGATTCTATGCTTGCTGATAGGTCCAATTTTAAAATACATGTGACTTCTATACTAACAAATGGATTTCGTCCAAAATTGGCACAACAAGATATCATAATATTTCCGATTATTTCTAACCAGCACATGCATGACATTGTTGCCAACTTGCTTTTACGCGTGCTGATAGATCCAATGTCTAACTGCATGTAACGTCCATTGGACTTCAACCAAATTTTGTATTCTGTACCTTATGAGATGGAACTAAGAATATATTCAGTCACCAGGGCAGCCAACTGTAGTGCTCTATTAGGCTACATTATACCAGGGATATTTCAAACTAATTAGACATTTCGATATTACCAACTTAATTTCGTCATTATTCTAGATAGGTTCATATACTGTGGAATAATCATTGACACGAAAAGTACGCTCTTTAGTTCGTCACGGAACTTCTTGTTGCGATGTCTGTCCTAGTGTGTGTGTTCATAATTGAGGTAGGATTTGGGTAAGGAACAGCCGTGTCCTTAAGTTGTGTACCAACCCAGCATGATACACAGTTAATTTGTTGTCATATTCAAATAATCATTTGCAGCTGTGCTGTCAATTTTTATGTTGAATACAATTTAACTCTTTAAATATGTTAAAACATAAACGTGAATTTTTCAAAACAATTATGGGAAAAACTGACCATATACTAAGTTTACTATTTCACTTTCAAAAGAAGCAAAATGAAGTTCTGTTTCAATTGAAAAATTCCTAGTTTAATATTATTAATGCACTCTGTAGTATTCAGTATTTTATGTCTCCTGAAAAATTGACAATTTGATTTCAAGAATTGACTATTCAGTTGTAATGAATTCAGAGAAATCCGTGTATCACTTATCGTAAAGAAGAACTGTTCCTTCTTAAATAATTGAGAAATATCAGTTCTAAACGTCCTAATTTCTTCAGATAAACCTTATAGAAACCCGATAGAACGCGATTGCCGGGGGACATGCTTTACCCCCGCGTTTTAGCGTGCTCATGGTATATCAAGCGTGAGCCGTGTAATGACGAACTACGCATGGAAAGTTACGAAGAACACAATCATAATGCAATGTATTACACACATCAAAAAAAGTTTTGCATCACCTCGGTTCCCAGATCTCCGGCATATAGACGTTGACTGTGTATATTGTATCAAAGATACAGTCCCTTTGACTGTTCATAGATGTCACTAAAACTGCTCAAAGATGTAAACAACCATGCATGAGCAGGGCCTATTAGACGGAGGGGGTACGACAGCCGATCAGTTCCAGTCATTCCACCAGGACGAAGGTACGCTGCTCATGTTGTCTGTAGTTCTACCATGCCTAGAAGGTCAATACCGCAGTTCGATCGCGTCCGCATTGTTACTTTGTGTCAAGAAGGGCTCTCAACAAGGGAAGTTTCCAGGCGTCTCAGAGTGAACCAAAGCGATGATGTTCGGACATGGAGGAGGTACAGAGATACAGGAACTGTCGATGACAGGCCTCGCTCAGGCCGCCCAAGGGCTACTACTGTAGTGGATGACCGCTACTTACGGAGGAACCCTGACAGCAATGCCACCATGTTGAATAATGCGTTTCGTTCAGCCACAGGACGTCGTGTTTCAACTCAAACTGTGCGCAATAGGCTGCATGATGCGCAACTTCACTCCCGACGTCCATGGCGAGGTCCAGCTTTGCAACCCCGACACCATGCAGCGCGGTACAGATGGGCCCAACAACATGCTGAATGGACCCCACAGAATTGGCATCACGTTCTCTTCACCGATGAGTGTCGCATATGCCTTCAACCAGACAATCGTCGGAGACGTGTTTGGAGGCACCCTGGTCAGGCTGAACGTCTTAGACACACTGTCCAGCGAGTGCAGCAAGGTGGTGGTTCCCTGATGTTTTGGGGTGGCATTATGTGGGGCCGACGTACGCCACTGGTGGTCATGGAAGGCTCCGAAACGGCTTTACGATACCTGAATGACATCCTCCGACCCATAGTGCACCCATATCGGCAGAATATTGGAGAGGCATTTGTCTTCATGGACGACAATTCTCGACCTCATCGTGCACATCTTGTGAATGCGTTCCTTCAAGATAACGACATCGCTCGACTACAGTGGCCAGCATGTTCGCCAGACATGAACCCTATCGAACATGCCTGGGATATGTTGAAAAGGGCTGTTTATGGACGTCTTGACCCACCAACCACTCTGAGAGATTTACGCCGAATTGTCGTTGAGGAGTGGGACAATTTGGACCAACAGTGTCTTGATGAACTTGTGGATAGTATGCCACGACGAATACAGGCATGCATCAATGCAAGAGGACGTGCTACTGGGTATTAGAGGTAGTGGTGTGTACTGCAATCTGGACCACAAATGCTGAAAGTCTAGCTGTATGATGGTACAACATGCAATGTGTGGGTCTCATGAGCAATAAAACGAGCTGAAATGTTGTTTGTGTTGATCTCTATTCCCTTTGTATTTAAAGGTTCCGGAACTCTTGGAACCGAGGTGATGCAAAACTTTTTTTGATGTGTGTATATGCAGTATTATACATATTGTACTATAGGCCTATACTGTACTGTATTTATATTTAATGAACATTAGAAGTAGCATGATGATGATGATGATAATTGTTGTTTTAAGGGGCCTAACATCTAGGTTATCGGCCCCTAATGATCTGGTGATTGCAAAAATGAGAATTAAATGGAAACCAGAACGAAAATTATGTGAGACGGAAAATACGTACAAAGAGAAACTCAGATGGAAACAACTCACAATATGGTCTTACAAAAGGGAATTTAGAACGGAAAGATTCACAAAAAGAATAGATTGAAAAAGACCCACAAAACGTAGGCTAGATTCAAAATACGTACAAAATGCAATATAGCGTCGAAATACTTACAAATTGCAACTGAAATTCAAAATACTTACAAAATGCAAATGAGATCGAAAATACGTACAAAATGCAATTGAGGCTCAAAATACTTACAAAATGCAAATGAAATTGAAAATACGCAATGCAATTCAGATTCAAATATCCCAGTTCCAAACCAAATTATTCACAAAGTGCAATTGAAATTCAAAATACTTACAAAATGCAATTGAAATTGAAAATGCTTACAAAATGTACGGTAGATTCAAACGACTCATGTGGCTTGACAATACTTACAAAATGCAATTTAGATTGAAAATACTTGACAAAATATAATTTAGAATCAAAATACCCGCAAAATGCAATTGGGAATCAAAATATGTGCAAAATGCCCACCAAACAAAATGCAATTTAGATTCAAATTTCGTGCGAAATGCGGTTTTGGTTGTAAATACTTACAAAATGCAATTGAAATCCAAAATACTCACTAAAAGGCCCAGCCACCTGCATTGAAAGACTTACTAAAAAGCAATTTAGATTGTCAATCTTTACAAAATGCAATTGAGGTTGAAAACAATCGCGAGATGTAGTTTAGATCGAAAAAAACTAACAAAATGCAACGAAGATTAAAAATGCCTTAAAAATCGCAAAAAAGGGAATTTAGATACACGGTGAACCAAGTAACAACAAGAAGTTCCGTGGCGAACTAAAGAGCCTACTTTTCTTAAAATTTAAGATTCATGCCAATGATTAATCTATATGGATCTATCTAGAATAACGACGAAATTAAGTTGGTAATATCGAAATTACTAATTAGTTCGAAATACTGTAAACCTGGCATAATGTAGCCTAATATAGAACTACAGTTGGCAGCCCTGGTGACTGAATATATTCATAGTTCTATCTCTTAAGGAACAGAATACAAAATTTGTTTGAAGTCCAATGGATAGCATGGACGTTACATGCAGTTAAACATTGGATCTAACAGCAAGCGTAAAATCATGTTGGCAACAATGACATACATGTATTGGTCAGAAATAATCTGAAATAATATGATCTAATGTTGTGTCAATTTTGAATGAAATCCATTAGATAGTATAGAAGTTACATGCATTTTAAAATTTGACCTATCAGCAGGCTTAGAATCATGTTGGCAGCACTGGTTTAGGCCTATATTAATTGCTCCAAATTAATCTAGAATGGCAGGTACTATAAGCGTGCAAAGTTGAGAGCTATTGGCTTGCATACTTTCTGATATATTTATATTAGGCTAACAAAAATAGAGACAGAATTTATTAACAGTTGGCCTCCATGGTCACTCTTAAGAATCGGCATAGTCATACCTGTTATGGTACACATAGCACACACGAAATTTGGTTGAAATCCAAATGATAGTATAGAAGTTACATGTATTTAAAGTTGGACCTCTCAGCAGTCGTAGAATCATGTTGGTAGCACTGAAGTATATAAGTTACTCCAAATTAATATAGAATGTCAGGTACTATACGTGTGCATAGTTTAAAGCTGTCGGCTTGCTTACTTTCTGATATATGGGTACTTGGATTTTAAAAAATGACAGCATTTATTAACAGTTGGCAGCCCTGGTGGTTCATGAGAATACGCTCAGTCATATATGTTTATGTACACATAGCACATACCAAATTTGGTTGAATTCCAATTGTTAGTGTAGAAGTTATATGCATTTAAAATTGGACATATCAGCAAGCTTATAATCATTTTGGCAACACTGCCATGTATGGCCTCCTGGAAATTAAACTGCAATAATATTATCTATACGTGTGCCAATTTTGAAATAGCTCCCATTCATAGCTTCCAAGGTATCCAACATGGAGCTCAAATTTCAATTGCGATTTTTCAGCAGTTGGTAGCACTGAGATCATTTTCAAATATGGCCGTGAGATATTCAGGTATAGATCTTTACTACTACCAAATTTTGTTTCGATTGCTGCAGCCGTTTAGGAGTTGATAGGGGGACACACACACACAGCCAGACAGACAGACAGAAGGACAGACAGACAGACAGAAGGACAGACAGACAGACAGACAGACAGACACACATTTGCCCGATCTCATAAATCTACTTTTTCCTCATTTTTGCAAAATGTGAAAAGTAGGCTAAAAACAGTGCGGGAATCTTGAAGAGAAAAGGTAATATAAGGAAAAGAGGAGAGGAGTGGAGAGCGGAGAGAGGAGAGAGGAGAGGGTCCTTCCCAAAGGTAAGGGACAAAAGGGGAAAACGGACCCAGCTCAGGAATCCCTCGGGGTCGCCAACTCCCGAACTCACCAGCCGTGAGCCCCTGAGGGTGTAGCATTATCTAGGGTGCACCAGAAGAGGTGGGGCTACATACACCCTGCCTCCTTAAGGGCTGTTGACTTCTCACCAATGTGGACCGGGTTCGATTCCCGGTCAATGCATGTGAGATTTTCAATGTGAAATGCCATGTCCTGTGGTTCGGATTCCACGTTAAAAGGAGATCCCGTGGCTCATGATCTCGAGATTGACGGTCACGTTAAACTACAAGCTTCCTTCCTTAATTCCTTCCTTCCTTCCTTCCTTCCTTCCTTCCTTCCTTCCTCCTTAAGGGCCTTGAGCACAAGGCAGGAGGTAAAAGGAAAAGAAAAAGAAGGCTGACTCCTCACAGAAAGAGGGTATCAGGAAAGATGAGACAAGGGCCAATTAAGGCGGGAAAGTGAAAGACTCCCTAGGCCTCGGATAACCTAATACCGTCGGTGTCGGAAGAGAACAACAGGTGACCAAGGGAGGTCGACAGGAAAGAAGACGGAGAGGAGCCCGGCACAAGTAAGTGGAAGCAATGCCGGACTCAGCTGGGGTCCCGTGGTCGCCAACCCACGTCCCACAAGATGTGAGCCCCTGGGAGTATTAGAAGTAGCCTACATACTGTAAAACATTTTAGAAAATTACCAAATAGGGTACAGAGGTATTAGACAACCTTAACTCAAACGTCGACCAAACAATAACCTCGCGTGATAAACTTGCTTTCGTTACCCATTCACCACACGACCAATAATGAATTTTTAGTTTATCGCACACAGAATACGCTTTCAGTTTCTGTGACATCGCAACAAGCACACAGAAATCTAGACAATGAATGAATAATTAATTCATAATCCACATTATGGTTGAGCTAATTTCGATTATTGCCAAGCACTGTTGCATAGTCACTTTGTTGACTAAGTCACAATGTTAACCGTGAAATGTGCATTCAAAGCTTCTGTCTAGCAACAATCTTGATACCGTTTATGTATGTTGATAAGACAAACCAAAGGTTGAGTTTAATTACGTTCATTTCTTTTGGTTATTAAAATGAGAGCGTGAAGTTTGCTGCAGTACATTATACTGTTTTCTCACCTGGTCCATCACTCCATTTACTTTACATGGAAGATTCTATAGAGCGGCCCTAGCTATTGCAATACACCGTACGAGACTGCCAGGAACTTAGGGATGAGTTATGTATGCTGAATTCTAGAAGGGTAAACCATTTATTTTAAGTAGAATATATGCAATTTAAAGTAATGTTTAAGACATTAATAAAACACATTTTAAAACTCAGCAATTTTTCTAGGTTAGTGCCGTGTCTTGTGTGGGGTTTGGCCTAGGAACATCAAGCTGGCTCGTTAGCGGGCTCTTAGTGTCAATGCCCGGACCCCCACTGGAGTAGCGAACTGCGCACTACCTCCCTTTTTTATGAAGCGCACCTGTGGCTCTTTACTGCGAGGGCTAAAAGCTCAAGCAGCCTTAACCTCCCTTTGAAGGCTTCCAAAAAGATGGTATATTCCGTGCTTGGTGAACAAATTTTGTCCAATGCGGCTTAACGGCCTTGGGTAGGCAGGAGCCTTTCGGCCCTTAAGGACACCACGTACTCTTGCATGATGAAAAAATCAATTTTTTGAGTTTGGTGTCATAAAATTTTTCATTCTTTTCTGAATCCAAATATATATAGTTTGTTGGGGTTTTGATGTCTACAACTATCTTAAATTCGTTTTTTAAATTAGCGTCCCATGCTCTGAATAATACACTTTTAACTTTGCCAGCTGTTTTCCGTTAATACTCATTTTTCATGTTTAGGTACCAATAACTAGGAAACCATTTAAGATAGAGGGCTATTTTTTTTACATTAACTTGCCTAATGGAGTACTTAACCTATTTTCACTTCCAAAACATAGTAGGCATGGATTGGAAAGAGAAAAATTGATACGTATTTTTGAATAAATTTAAAAAGAAAGAGTTCGGATTTCTTTAACTTGCATTCTGTCCCAATAATAATAAAACAAAGTGGTTACTCATCTGCCATGATCCATTCCAAGTGTGTGAACAAAATTTAAGAGTATTTGATTGAAAAACAACTGAAAAATGTGTACTTGAAGCAACTTATACAACATTTTTTGGAAAATGTATCTGTCCAAATTTGTATTCATTTCACACATCCTATAAAAGCTAAGTAGCACTACATGGTCCAAAACAGCTCAGAATATACCGCTTCTTATATGTTACAAGAATCATAGCTGTACATCTCTATATATATAAGAATGAAAGTTTGTCTGTTTTTTCTGAATTTCTACGGAAATTTGCGTTATTTACGCGTTTTAGACTGTTTTATGACGGATGCGCGAGAAAATGAAATTTTTGTCTGTCTGTCTGTCTGTTTGTTTGTTTGTTTGTTTGTTTGTTTGTTTGTCTGTGGACAATTTTTTGTGTCCTTATAACTCGAGAACGAATGAGTGGATCAACGTAAAATTTGGTACAGATATCTTTCAGAGGCAAGACACCAATCATTGATGTAACTCTTCTCTGTACCTCTCATAAAAGGGGGCCTACCCCCTTAAAATACATGCTGAAATAGGCATAGAAGGGCGAGACAAAGCTCATCTTCAGCCCCTAATTGTGAGAAACGAAACTCGGGGGTCCTAAAGGGACCCCGAAAACCACATTTTAAGGCCCTAAAACCAATATTTTTTAGATATTCCCAGAAAATTAATTTCATTTAATACAATAATGAAAGGAAGCTAGCCGGTAACCATGGCAACAGACATTCACAGGTCCATCTATTGCTGTAATATAAGACGCAATACAATTCCATTTATTACATTACTGAGATAGGTTGCAAACGGCTAGAAGGTTATAACGGAACCAAACTAAGCTGTAAAATTCATCAATACATATAATGCGCTTAAGGGGGTCAAGGGGTACTCTAGAATTTTTTTACGCGATTTACACGTGCTGGTGTGCTACGGAAGGTCTATTATATCCCTATCCCTATATTGTTCTATTATTATTATAATTAATATTATTATTACACTACGGAAAGGAAGACCCCAGAGGACTGGAAAAAGGGAATAATTGTCCTGATCTTCAACAAAGGTAGTAGAACAGAATGCAGAAACTATCGGGGAATAAAACTGATGAGTCATTGTGCAAAGATGTTTGAGAAAGTTTTGGAAAGGAGAATTAGGACAAGGATAGAAGGAGGGATGAGGGAAGAACAACATGGCTTCAGAGCAGGAAGGTCCACAGTGGATTTGATTTTTGCTGTAAGGCAGTTACAAGAACAGCACTGTGAGTATGGAACAGATCTACTGATGGCCTTCCTGGACATTGAGAAAGCATATGACAGTGTATGCAGAAACAAAGTATGGAAGTCCCTGGAGGATAGAGGAGGAGAAAAATGGACTATAAGGAGGATAAAGGAGATGTACAAGGGAAGCGTGAGCTGAGTGAAAGTGGGAGGAGAGAGATCGGACTGGGTGGAACAGAGAAACGGCCTGAAACAAGGAAGTGCACTGGCACCGTTACTTTTCATTGAGGTGATGGATGACATAATGACCCGAGTGGCACAAGTAATTGAGGAAGGAAAGATGAAAGCAATGGTGTTAGCGGATGATTTGATGATTTGGGGGAACAAGGAGGAGGAGGTACAGGAACAGTTGAACGTGTAGGAAGGAATAATACAAGGATATGGGATGACATTTAGCATAAATAAGAGTGAGATGGTGATCACAACAAGGAAGAAGGAAAGGACCACAACGGGAATAACAATTGGTGGGGAACAGCTGAAGAAAGTGGAGAGTTTCAAGTATCTGGGAAGCCTGATACAAGATAATGGAAGAAACTATAGAGAAAAAATGAGCGGGGGAGACAGGCAGAAGCATTCCGGAGGAGTGTGGGAAGCATGTTATGGAGCAAGGATGTCCCTCAGAACAGAAAAAAGATCATATATCGGACGTACTATCCCCCTATCCTGACGTATGCCTCGGAGACCTGGGCTATGAAAGGAAGGGAGAAGAGCAAAATACAGGCCAGTGAGATGAGCTTCTTGATAAGCAGTATTGGAGTTACAATGATGGACAGAATAAGAAATGAGAGGACCAGAGAATTAATAAAGGAGGAACCATTACGGGATGGTATAGAGAAATCGAGACTTAGATGGCATGGACATGTAAAGCGAATGGAGGATAAGAGGATACCCAGGATACACGAGACGAAGTGGGAAGGAAAGAGACCGAGAGGAAGACCGAGAGGAAGACCGAGAGACAGGTGGCTGAAAGGGATGGAAGAAAGCGTGAAGAAGAGAGGAGAAGACTGGACAGTGGTGGAAGCTGAGAGATGGTGGGAAGACAGAAGACGTTGGAGTGACCTGTGTTCCAAACAGACCCGGCCAACGGCTGGAAACTGTGCAAGAGGATGATGATGATGATGATACTACGGCCTACAACGACGAGACAAAGCTCATTTTCAGCCCATTGGTGCCAGAAAAAAACCTCGGGGCCCCTAAACAGTCGTAAAGGGTCCCCGGAAACTACATTTTAATGCTCTAAAACCAAGAGTTTCTGAGATATTCCCAGAAAACTAATTTCATTTAATAAATTAATGTAGGAATGCAAGCCAGTAACCATGACAACAGTGTCTCAAAAAGGTACATCCAACTTTCCATCTATTTCTGCAAGAAGTAATGCCACTCCATTTATTAAATTTCTGTGAAAGTTTGCAAATGGCTATAAGATTATCACGGAACCAACAAAAACTGTAAAATTCATCAATGCGCTTAAGGGGGTCAAGAGGTACCCTGGATTTTTTCACAAGACTTAAACGTGCGATATGTCGTACAGAAGGTCTATTATATCTTCAAACAGCAACATTATTTTCAAAAATTCCTGAATTGAAATAGTTCATTTTTTTATTTCATTTTTTTGCTTTTAGGAATTTGGGCCATTGGAGGCTAAAAAACCTGAATTTTCATGCACCAAAAGCCTTTATAATTTATTAAAGAGGTCTTCCTCTGGATGTGCACTTGACACAACAGTGTGGGTCAGTTTTTATGTGACGTGAATTGCATTTCGTCTACGAGGTTTTCAATTTTATTTTCACGTCAGGAAGTACACGTTAGGTAAATTAGTTTCAGAGCATATTTCAACTAATCATTTATCTTTGTCGACAAACAGGTTCCAAGCCCCTAAACATTGCAACAGTAGCTCAATTGATTACGTTTGGTTATTAATACCGACGACCGTTCGAAGAATGGGTACTTCTGCTAGTTTAGCATAAACCCAGAAAATACTTAGTAAAGTGATGCCACAAAAATAGACTTTTTCATCGTGTAAGAGTACGTGGTGTCCTTAATGACGCACCATCTCTGATCTGCTGTATTGCGTTACCTCTATTCACCAATTTGCTTGAAAGTCAAGATATACACGTTGTTATATCCTTGTCTCATCACCTCGTTGTCTGTCTAACATTGCGAGTTGTTAACACGATAACTACATTAGCAAACTTGGTGTTGGAGCTCCATGATGTTTCACTGTAGTTAATAGGGAACAAGACGACTTCCTTAGAGGGCCATGTTATTTGTGTCAAGAAGCAGGGGTGTACAGACAGGTATGTGTACGAGCGCAGGGGTGGGGGGCACTGCCTGGCGCGCAGTAGCAGTACAGAGTGGAGCCCCCTCTAACCCCTCTGACGACCAGCACGAGCGACGAGCAACAGTTGTCATATAGACAGCTGGCAGTGCTGGCGTATCACGGGCGTTCAGTAGGCATAACGCGTGTGCTGCTGTGAACAATGAGACGGTGTTAGCAACAGGTTCCGTTGCCCGGTATGTTCCGTGTTTGGTGAACAAGTTGTTGGTGCTGAGAACGTTGAAAGACGACGAGAACCTTCAAGCCATGAATGATGTGGGCTGCCGTCTCCAGATCCTTCGAGATCTTCGTTGCGTTTATAGAATACTACACCGCCAGGTAAAACAATATCAAATGGGAAATCTTCCTACCTCTTTATGATGAGAAACTCCTAGCAAAAGTATTATTACCCTTACTACAGCATAAGATAAAATGATTGCAGAATTTAAAAAAGTGGAATGTTTTTACGATGATCGAAAAGAAAATTCCTAAAATTTGATTTAAGATACTACTTTGTACGTTTGAGTGATTGTATACGAGGGATTGTAAATTGCTCTGACTAGCTGAATCGTTGTCGGGGACCAACTTTTAATCCGGTAAATTATGAGGTTTTGCCACGGATATGTACTAAAACTGTTCTGTCCTGATTTGCGAAACCGAAGTATCTCCAAGAGAAGAGAAAATGAGCTTCATAAACCTATGTATAGACGGCTTACGTCCTCATGAACGCAATTTTAGAGTTACGGTTAATTTTGATTTATCAGGGAAGTTTTATAGACCATTGAATGCAGTAGAAATAATAATAAACTCCAATGTTTCCTAGAAACCAGGAGGACTCGGGTTTTAATCCCGAAAGTGTCTATAATTTTCAGCATATTTAGCTAAGTTTCAAAGCTACCGTACTCATACTATTAATTCTTTTCAATTCATGATTGAAGATATCTTAAGTTATGTTCTACATTTGGAATAGTTAGTTAAATTATTGATAAGTCAACTTACGATAATGGTTAGTGACGTAATCGGTCATTAAATCACTGGCGTATAAGTCGTAAGAGATTGCCCCTCCTAGGCTGGTTGCTAGGGAAGAGTGAAGGTAGAGTTCTCGCACAGAGAAACATACCATGCATAAACACTTGTATTGATCATGTTTACACGTACAGAACACACTAAGGTGCGTCGTGGTACGTATAAGCTTCAGAATCACCAAGCACAGCGCTTCTTTAGATCTTATTAATATAGACCATCACGTACATACCTGACACCAGGGCCGTATTTCTAAATAGGCTAAGTAGGCTGCAGCCTCGAGCGGAAAATTTTCAGGGGCGGCAGTTTGGCAATTTATTCAATAGTTGAAATGAATTATTTCAGACGTTAATAATAATTTCCGTATGGATTTGAGAATACATGTTACTTAAAAAAATATGTTTTAGTCCTACTATATAGCCTACTTTCTAAAACTATAACATAATACAAATTCACAAATACAACAAAACCACTTTCATATGAGTACATTATTAACGAGTTTGCCTTTAAGAAATCTATGTAAACTTGAACATCAATATTACGTGGGCTGAGTTGTTTTAGGGAAGTTTGTATATTTTTCATCAAATATACCAGTAATTAACTACATTTTGTGTAATTTCATTTCACCGTGTAGAGCAACTTTATCAAAATTGAACCCAGTTCTTCAATTGCGAAAAATATATTCATTAGTATTGAAATATAAAAATATGTGTAAAATAGTTTTCACTGATCTCCAATAACAAATTAATTAATGAAGTTTAAAACCCATTTCATTTTTAACGAATCTTAAAAGAAGTAAAAAAAGAAGTAGATAACTAATTTCATTATATAATGTATTATGTAAGGCATTAAAATTGTAGTTTTATATAAACTAAATGAACTTTATGTTTAAAAAGTTGAAAACGCCAATGAACTCTGTCCCTTTGTTGTATAAAACAAATGTATTAAGCAAATATCAACTATAGAGGGGGCGGCAAATGGACTTTAGCCTATAGAGGGGGCGGCAAATGGGCTTTAGCCTATAGAGGGGGCGGCAAATGGACTTTAGCCTATAGGCGGCATACTATTAAATCCGGCCCTGTCTGACACCATGTTAATCTTGAAACTATACTCGGGGCAGATGACCTCGTAGTTCCACCCCTTAAAACAACAATAACTAACTAACTAAACTATACTCAGGGTGCAGAGTAACGTTCAGGTATTTGATTTGACATTCCAAGAATTCTGCAGAATGTGGTGTTTGGATTATTAATAATGAATCGTAATGTTTTGGTTGTTACGTCTCTTTAAAGTGCTGTCGCATTAAAGACGTCTGGGTGCCCTAAATATGCCGTAGAACGGTACATTAACTTGCGAATAAAATCCACTGATGCAAGCAGGTCTTGACAATCGCATCAAGACCTGAGACATACAATAGGTCATTATTGTAGTTGTTGTTGTCGTCTTCAGTCTTCTGACTGGTTTGATGCAGTCCTCCATGCCTCCCTGTCCTAAGCTAATCGTTTCATCTCTACATAGCTACCACACCCTACATCCGAGGCAATCTCTTTAACATATTCTAACCTCGGTCTACACCTACAGTTCTTGTCCTCGACCCTTCCTTCCATAACTAAGATTGCTATTCCTGGGTGTCTTAGAATGTATCCTACCAACCTATCTCTTATCTTCATTAACAGTTGCCAGAAACATCTCTCCTCTCCCACTAGTCTTAATACCTCTTCATTTGTAACCCTATCTACCCATCTGATATTCATCATTCTCCTGTAACACCACATTTCAAATGCTTCAATTCTCCTCTTTTCTGCTGCACCAATCGTCCAAGTTTCACTTCCATAGAGCGCCACGCTCCAGACAAAAGCTTTCAAAAATGACTTCGTAATACCTAAATCTATATTCGATGTCAGCAGATTCCTTTTTTGTAGAAATGCTTTCTTTGCCTGAGCCAACCTACTTTTTATATCCTCTTTGCTTCGTCCATCACTGGTTATTCTGCTTCCTAAGTAACAGAAGTCTCCTACTTCCTTCAGCTTTTCACCTGCCAATTTGATCTCCATAGAGGTTTCTGATTTATTTCGGCTGCATTCCAGTATTTTTGTTTTACATTTATTTATTTTCATCATGAATTCTTTCCGTAAGACGGAGTCCGTACCATTCAAAAACTCATTCAAAACCTCAGGCTTGTCGGCCAAGATGACTATGTCATCAGCAAATCTCAGAGTTGAAATTATTTCTCCTTGAATCTTCACTCCCACTTTAATTTTTTCTCTAATTTCCTTCATTGCTTGTTCAATGTAAAGATTGAAAAGTATGGGTGATAAGTTGCAGCCTTGCCTCACACCTTTCTGAATACCAGTTTCTCTCTCATGTCCATCAGCTCTAATGACTGCTGTCTGGTTTCTGTACTGATTGTAGATCACCCTCCTATCCCTGTACTTTATTCCAATCATTTTCAAAATTTAGTTTGGGCTTTAATAGGATATACTGCAACTTCATATGGGCAAGTCAATGTAGATATGGTGTAGAATGGCATTTGATGATTATTTTAGTTTTACGTGACTGTTAACTTCGTGATCGTGAGTCTCGGGACCTACATTTATACAAGTAACCCGAACAATTTCACTCAAATTGATCCTGCACCATCCCGACCCTTGCAAAGAAAGTTTCATTCACTTTCTATTACACTAGCAAAAATAGAGTAGACTAATTATTCTCAGATTTTAAAAACAAAAAGAGTTGTGGGAGTAATGAAATTGCATTCCAAAAGGCCAGACTTATTCCGATCTGGAGCGAAGTTTCATGCTTAATGGAGTCTTTTGCAATTATAATTTTTCAGACAAAAGAACCTTGAGAATAGAGCAAATATTATCATGTATTTCTCCTGGAACTCAACATTACTCTTTTATTTAAACATGAATTCGTAGTTTATGAGTTTTTAAAAATCAATGATCCTAAATTTAAAATTAAAACTCCATTTTATTTCTAAGTGAATGAAATGGCAATTGTCTTGCTTAGGAAATGCTACGGTTGGTAGACATGACTGCTAAGTGGAAATATCACATTAACAAAAGGTCTTATTCTATAGGCTACTATACCAATTCAAATGTCTATAAGATGTTGCAGTTATGTTGCCTAATCATTAGACCTCGGATTTTAGGGCAAAAGCCTATTTTGTTCCTTTAAGAATAGAAAGTAGGCGAGGAGATATCTTTGCGTTTCATGAAGAAAAGTTATAAATTCCTATGAAGATTATGAGTGTTCTAAAGTACCTATCTGACCTGTTGGTGCCTACTTTATATTTTACGTGCCTAAAATGCCTCAAAGTACATTTTCAGTGTATTGCTGGGAAGGTGTGTTGTAAATTGACTGTGTTTTTTAAATTAGTAACGCGTATAAGTTTCTGTAGTATGGAAACTGTTTTTGAAAAAGATTAGAATACATAAACAAGTAGTGAATCCAGTATTTCGACCATAGAGCAGTTTATTGGACTCCGAAGTTCACTTTCCTAGAGAATGAAGAGGGTGGCGAGTTGACAGAAGTGAAAGTTGTCAAGAGGGTACTGAGTGCAACATCTGTTTCATTTGAAAGCTGTTTTACTGATTTTAAAATGTTTTTGTCTGACAAAAGGCATTGACAATTTGGAGAGAAAAAAATGTTAGTAATATAATGAGAAGCCATGGTAGTGAACATTAACCACAATATGAAAAGTAGCTTCATGTATTTACACTTGCTTCTAGTTCCTGAAAAATTGTTTGCTGTTTAATTTAGGGACAAATAAATTGTTTCCTTGTCACTGTAAGGTGAACGTATCTTAATAGACAGTGGTATTATAAAATCTCCCTTTAATGGCTATTGTTCACTAGTAACAACCTACTCTGTTGGTAGGGGAGATGACCTCGCTGTTCCGCCCCTTAAAACAATAACAATACTACTATGTTGCGGTGATATATGACAATAATAATAATAATTTCGTATAGCGTTGGGTGCCGGGTGCAAGCTTTGTTATTTGACACCCAGAGGGCGGCTTGAATGTCAATTTTATTGATCCTTGGAACGCTATGAAAGTCAAGGAGGTTAGAAATCAAAGCTTTCTAGTAGAGATTGGAGGAAATTTGTGCTGGCGGAAAATCCCGAGATTAATAATTTTGCCATTATGAACACAGCTTACTGAATTCAAATGAATTCTTTAATATGCCAACAACGTATGGCATGCAGTTGTGATTTTTGTCGCCTTTCAAAAATCACTTACCACGGCCAGGAGCGAACCTGCAAGCTTGGGGTTGGTAGACCGACACGATAACCACCCACCGTGACAAGCATTATATGGCATTAACTGTACTCTTTAAGGATTATTAAAAAAATCCTATCTGATGTAGATTTGTTGAATTGCATCCATTTAGGCTAGTTATATACTCTCAAAGTTAACTTTTCGTTTAGCACTGCAATTTGGTAGTGAAACTCAAATTGTCTTGTATATCGTTACTAGTGCGATCTTCAGCCCTAGAGTAAAAGGAATTCAGGGGAAGAGAATGATTTTAGTCGGGCAGGAGTCGTTCTTTGTTTTTGATTCTTTTGTGGGGGCTTGGACATCGCTGTCATTTAGTCCTGTGTATTTGAGTGTGTAAATAAAATTTTCCTGATAACCTGTGCTATTGTGGTGTCTGTAGTAGTAGTAGTAGTAGTAGTAGTAGTAGTAGTAGTGTGAATTCGGGCAAGGATTGGGAAGGACGTAGTTGTGGTCAAGTTAGGAACCATCTCGGCATTCACCTGGAGTGGGAATGGGAAACCACAGGAAACCACTTCCAGGATGACTGAGATGGGAATCAAACTCACCTCTTCTCAGTTTTGCCTCACGGGGCTGAGTGTACCTCGATCCAGGCCTCAGACCAGAATTACATTTTATGGCAGAGCCGGGTATCTAACCTGGACCTCCGGGGCGACATCCAACCCTATACGCTACACTAGAAAGTAGACTGAGCAGAAGTTATCAGACCAACAAGGCACTCCACCACGGCCACCCTTACGAGGGAAACCCCCATCTATTGAGAATAAAATATGATATAAAATTGCAATTATTGCTGCATTAAGAATTTAAAAAAAAATGTGAAGATAGTATCAAAATGAATCACTCCTGGTTGAGTCGATGAAAGAAAAGGAAACTAGAGTAATTAGTATTAAATAATGGAAAATGTGTGAAGGTTAGCACAGTTCTGAGGTACCGTACGTGTTAGAATCTTAAGTTTTTACGTTCTTGAGGTGCGATCGTTGACAAGAGGAGTAGAAGTCAGTGACTAAACTGAGTAGGTTTGAAAGGCGACTGCAAGGCATTAAAAAGCCACTAGCTGTGCCAATGCACTGTCGAAGATAAAAGAAAAATGATGAATATCTTCATTACCAAATATTGCGTGTCTGACAGTTCGAAGTATTAAATCGTTGGTTCTAAAGTAAATCTTCCGTCATCCAGATTATGATGAGTTTTTTTTATCCACTGACTATACCGTATTCAATGGTTGTTTTATGTAGCCTATTTAGATTTAAATTAAATCCGAATATATTTAACTCCTTACTTCCTAACACAGTCTTATGAGATAGACTTACCTTTCATTTCAAAGTTACACAAAACCCCTTTGTTCATTAGCGGGATGAGCACAGGCAGTTCAATGCTGTCACACATTGCGAGCAATCTTTGTTGTCATTCCTCCGAGAAGTACCGAGTTAGCATCACTTCTTTGACAGGCTACATTGTCTTCTCTCTGCAAGGATCCTGAATAGTTCTAGAAAGGAGCTATTACTTCCAGACACTGTCACTGTTGAAGTCTTCAGTCTTTTGACTGGCTTGATGCAGCACTCCATGTCTCCCTGTCCTGACTTAATCGTATCATTTCTACATAGCTGCCACTCCCTATATCCAAGCTAATCTGATTAACATATTCTAACCATCATCTACCTCCACAGTTCTTATCCTCAACCCTTCCTTCCGTAACTATGTTTGCTATTCCAGGATGTCTTAGTATGTGTCCTACCAACCTATCTCTTCTCTTCATTACCAGTCACAAGTCACAAGTCACTCGTCATAATACCTCTTGTTTTTTCACCTTATCTACCCATCTGATCTTCACCACTCTCCTGAAACACCACATTTCAAATGCTTCTATTCTCATTTCTTTTCTGCTACGCCAACGGTCCAAGTTTTATTTCCATAGACTGCCACACTCGAGACCTTTCAGAGATGACTTTCTAATTAATGAAAATCCACAGCCTGCTTCCAGTCTCCAACCGGGTCAGGAATGGAATGAATTAAGCCCCCAACTAGCGGCGAGGATATGGACTGTGCCGGCTGCCGAGGCCTGACGCAGTCCTCTGGGGTAATGATTAAATGCATGACAGATGAAATGAAATGATAGTGGAGTGTGTTGCTGGAATGACATTTTGACAGGAAAAACCGGAGTACCCGGAGAAAAACCGACTGGCTCCGTTTTGTCCAGCACTGATCTCACATGGAGTGACCGGGATTTGAACCACGGACCCAGCGGTGAGAGGCCGGCGTGCTGCCGCCTAAGCCACGGAGGCTTGGAGATGACTTTCTAATTCTTCTTTCCCTTCTTTTAAATCTATATTTGATGTCAACATATTTCTTTTTGTAGAAATACTTTCCTTGCCTGAGTCAACATACTTTTTATATTCTTTTTGCTTTTTCCATCACTGGTGTTTTTTTTTTTTTAATATTTTGCTTCCAGACACTATTCATCCGGGATACGTGCATTTCAGAAAACGTGTTGTGCCATTCTCTGAAATTGTATTTTCATGGCCATTAAAGAATTCCGTTTTATATCCCAGTAAATAAAGTAAGACATCTGCGTAAACATTATTAATTTTCGTCTAGAACTTTGTGTATATACCGGATGCGGTGTATAAGGATCTATTGCACCCTGAGTTTAATTTTGGTTTCATTTTTCTCTTGTTTGTCACTTTGTTAGGGGTTAGTGTTTAAACCACCGGGACGCTTGACTTGAAAATTCCTATTTAAGTTGGAAGGAATCCTTGGCTCTACAGCCCGTTAGGGGCCCACCAAGTGACCGCTGCTCAGCCATTTTTGGCCTACAGATTGCGGAGTGACGCGTGATCAGCGCGACAGAGAGAAGGACCAGTGAAAATAACTTTCGAGGGGCTCAGTAGGTCTGAATGTTTAGGTTTCGGCGTCTATGAAAAGAGATTGAGCAATTGTGGGACTCATTGCAATAGTGGTCTGATCCACAATTTGTTACTTTGCTCTGTAGGTTATCACAGCCTTTCACGAACTGTAGAATAGACCACCTCTGTGTTCACGCCCTTAATTACAGAATGAAGACCGAAGTCATTTCGAAATAACTACGGAACAAAACCAGTAACAGTGACTGTAATTATTTTGAATTCAGATTAGTGTATTTGTGTAAGTCTTTGTATGCGTAATAAGAGAGAGGGAGACAGATAACAAGTGAGCGAGATGAGTTTGATGGGGGAGGAGAGGGCTTACGAGGAAACCATTAGGCACAGCGAGGTCACAGGATGTTGTAATAATATGGAAATAATGTGACCCCATGAACTAAATTTGTAAGATGCAGGAGATAAGCTAAAAGGAATTCTATGAATAACAAATTTATTACGGTTAATTATCAATGGTTAGGGGCAGATGACCTCACTGTTCCGCCTCTTAAAGCAGCAATGATTAACTACTTAACAATGGTTAACCACGTTTTGTACCACAAACGTGTGGAATTATACAAGAAGCCGTATTTACAGTTACGTCTCGTTAGATCCTTTCGCGGGGATGGTGGCGCAGCGGTCAAGCTGTTTCCCTCCCACCAAGGATTCGATTCCTGGTCAATACATGTGAGATTTTCGAAGTGAAATGCCACGTCCTATGGTTCGGATTCCACGTAAAATGGAGGTCCCGTGGCACATGATCTCGAGATTAACTGTCACGTTAAACTACAACTTCCTTCTTCCTTTCGTTAGATCGTATGAGAAAATATTCTTCAGTCTATTAACACGTATAAATGATGATAAATTTGAATCAATCACAAAATAAAATAATGCAGAGGTTAATTAGCAATCGGAAGTAAAGTGAGGTTAATTTAAATTTAATCGTATAATAACAGTTGGTTGGTTCCTCAGTTTAGGGACTGTTACAACGCGGTCATGTAGCCCCGTGTACCTTGTGGGTGTGTGTACAATCTGTCTGATAACCGATGTTAATTGTGATGGCTGTATTAGTGTGTGTTATCTGTAATTCAAGTAACGACTGCAGACGATCAATTTCAAGTAGTTCCTACGTTTGCCATCAAATGCTATCGTCAACGACACCTAGCTGTGAACTTGGCTACTATAAGCCACCACAACTGGCACCTAGCGACGAACGTTGGAACTTAATAGAGCGTTCATCAAATATAACCTAGAAATTTAGCTTCACACAATTGTAGTTAGTGGAAGGTTCTTTTACATACCATAAAAATATATGACATGGACCCGCCGGCTTTTCCTCTCCTCTGAAGGAAGGCATACTGAGTAATTTTAACGCTCTTAAAAATTCCGACTACTTTGGCCGGGTTTGAACCCACGATCTTGGGCATAGAAGCTCAGCATGCTAGCAACTTCGCCACTGAAGCCGCTTAATAAGTTGTCTGCCATCTTTAGTTGACAGTCACCCTATGAACTTTGGTCATCAGTTTACAGTAATGAAATGAAAATCCACAGCCTGCTTCCAGTCTCCGACCGGGTCAGGAATGGAATGAATGAAGCCCCCATCTAGCGGCGAGGATATGAAATGTGCCGGCTGCCGAAGCCTGTCGCACTCCTCTGGGGCAATGATTAAATGAATGACAGATGAAATGAAATGGTAGTGGAGAGTGCTGCTGGAATGAAATTGTGACAGGGAAAACCGGAGTACCCTGAGAAAAACCTGTCTGCCTCCGTTTTGTCCAGCACAGATCTCACATGGAGTGACCGGGATTTGAACCACGGACCCAGCGGTGAGAGGCCGGCGTGCTGCCGCCTAAGCCATGGAGGCTCCAGTTTACAGTAATACTATTCTAAATTTGTATACTTAAATCTGTTTTACGAGGGGCAGATGACCTCGTAGTTCCAGCCTTTAAACAATAATAACTAACTAGCAATGAATAATACGATAGAGTAAGTTCTTAATTGGTTTGTGTCATTGAATGCGTTACAACAAACTACTATAAGCCATCTACTTCACATTTGCAAGAGAAGAATGAACATTGGCGGTGTTTGGCTTATTTTATAGCCAATAAGGCACGTTTCCGCCACACTCCGTCTCTCTTTCCCATCCCGTATTTCTCCCAGTGAGTCCAAATTATGGCAACTCATGAGCCTGGGAGTGAAGATTCAAGGAGAAATAATTTCAACTCTGAGATTTGCTGATGACATCGTCATCTTGGCCGACAAGCCTGAGGATTTGAATGAGTTTTTGAATGGTATGGACTCCGTCTTGGGGAATAAATTCATGATGAAAATTAATAAATGTAAAACAAAAATACTGGAATGCAGCCGAAATAAATCAGAAACCTCTATGGAGATCAAATTGGCAGGTGAAAAGCTGAAGGAAGTAGGAGACTTCTGTTACTTAGGAAGCAGAATAACCAGTGATGTGCGAAGCAAAGAGGATATAAAAAGTAGGTTGGCTCAGGCAAGGAAAGCCTTTCTACAAAAAAGGAATCTGTTGACATCGAATATAGATTTAGGTATTAGGAAGTCATTTTTGAAAGCCTTTGTCTGGAGCGTGGCGCTCTATGGAAGTGAAACTTGGACTATTGGTGCAGCAGAAAAGAGGAGAATTGAGGCATTTGAAATGTGGTGTTACAGGAGAATGATGAAGATCAGATGGGTAGATAGGGTTACAAACGAAGAGGTATTAAGGCGAGTGGGAGAGGAGAGATGTTTCTGGCGACTGCTAATGAAGAGAAGAGATAGGTTGGTAGGACACATACTAAGACAACCAGGAATAGCAAGCTTAGTTATGGAAGGAAGGGTCGAGGACAAGAACTGTAGGGGTAGACCAAGGTTAGAATATGTTAAACAGATTGCCTCGGATGTAGGGTGTGGTAGCTATGTAGAGATGAAACGATTAGCTCAGGACAGGGAGGCATGGAGAGCTGCATCAAACCAGTCAAAAGACTGAAGACTCAAACACACACACATGAGCCTCGGAAGGCTATATTTGTTGTATCCACGGCTATCTACAGAAGTTACAATACAGGGTCTTTCATATAAAGTAAGAACGGCAAGCGGCGGTTTTGTTATTCGCTGATGCGGTGGCCTTGACCGAGCTTGTGGCGCGCCATGGCCCCCTGCTGTACTGTTGAAAGCGTGCGCGTAGTACATACGAGGGCTGTTTCTTTTTCAAGTTCCGATCAACTGTATAAAAATAACAGATTGACACACAAAACTGGTTTTACTACTAAATGTTTGCTTGTTTTATTCCTATGTCTCAACATAATCGCCAAAACGATTGAAACATTTGTCGTATCGTATCACCTTTTTCGAGAATTGAACGTATGGTTGGGTGGCAACGCCTCGCCAAAAAGGAAAAACTTCAGGAGACTCTCCACACGTACCCACCTCATTGGCGGCAGAATATTTTGCCGAGGGCATTGGAAGCTGGTGTAACGATACGACAAATATTTCAATCGTTTTGGCGATTATGTTGAGACGTAAGAATAAAACAAGCAAACATTTAGTAGTAAAATCAGTTTGGTATGTCAATCTGTTATTTTTATACAGTCCATCGAAAAAAAAAAAAAAAAAAAAAAAAAAAAAAACAGCCCTCGTATGTAATATGCACGGGCTTTCAATAGTACAGCAGGGGGCCATGGCGCGCCACAAGCTCGGCCAAGGCCACCGCAACAGCGAATAACAAAACTGCCGCTTGCCATTCTTACTTTACATGAAAGACCCTGCACTATAATATTATTATTTAGCACATTCCGCTGCCCTGAGCCACACCTGAACTAGTTAACACTTCCAGGCCTTTGAACTTAATTTCCATAGATGCAGCTTTAAATGTAGGGAGTTGGTTGGTCATAAATATTAGTCACAAAACCATAAAACTGGCATAAATTCAGTCACAACGAAAACACGTTATTCTACAGTCGTACAGAGTCTAATGAACCCCGTTTCTTAAATACAAGTTCTCTACAGAAAGCAGACCTTTCAGAGGGGTACCAGTTCTCTTCATTTCCACTTAGGATACGTTCAACGGTCTCCCACAAACTGAGAGCAATAATATGTTTGTTTTAGGAAAGCCACAGATCCACCCTAGGCCACATTTTATCATTTCAAATGATCTTGTCGACTTCGTCGTTATGGTTGGGTCCATCGTTATGCATTACGGACCCGGATACGGACACGGTGACGGACGTGACGTCATGCAGCCGCGCGGGAAGTGACGTCATGCTCACGCGGGGAGTCTGTTGAAAGAGGCCTGGCGTCGAGCGACCTTTTAAAAATCTGAAACTCACTCCACAAATCTGTAAATCAGTATTCTTCCCTTATTTCAGATACACTATTAATTAAACAAACATATATGGCATAGTCATGACCCCTTCATGGAGTAGGCTATTATCTAAATCTGGACACTCATACTACATCCTTACACTAATTCAAATTTACGGCCAAATGATCCTTCTGACAGGGAGGCAAAGGTTTCCGCCGGCTTGCCTGGGATGATGGGCCACAAAACCGCTATCAAAAAGTACACAATTTACGCTTTATTCAACCTAACACATCTCTAATACAAGTACAAGAAACACATTTCTTCCCGTGACCCTTAAAGAGATCCCCGCGCGGGAAACCTAAGTTAATGGGTAATGCAGTCTGTTGGAAGAGAAGCCCTCCTGAGCCTTTCTAACATGTGTAGCATTTGTAGCATGCGTCATTTGAAATGATACAACGTCTAGTCTTTCAGACTGACTGTGATTTTTTTTCCGTTTTGTTATGCTGCACAACCTGGTACAAACACAAACTATATAGAGATTAATCTACTGGACATGTTTAAATACTGTGACGAAAACATTCCACTCCCCACTAAACCACGCACATTCTACCTACCATATGTTTTTCATGACGTTTGGTACTTCCTTAACTGGGGAATCGTGTGTTCCCGGTTGCCTAGTTATACCCCGAACACACTGTAATTACTCTATTATCATTAGACTGCTACAGGGGTATTGATTCACCGCGAACACCACCAATTCGGCCCGCCATAATTTATTTTGATTGCTTTGTAACATTAACAATACCTAAAGTAAATCATACAAAATAATAATACGATGTTTATTATTATGCAACCAATTAAAAACACATAATAAAATTGAACATTTTATCTGTAATTGATGACATGGGATTTATCCTTAAAAATTACAGTAAGTTAGGTTATTCACATAGGCCTAATGAAACTTAACATTATAATAATAATTATTATTAATGAGATTTATGTAGCTACTTTCCTCTGATATTGTTTGCAGTTGTGGATCAAGTTTACTAGTGGTAATTATCAGCAGCGACTTTAATTGTTCATCAGTAAATTTGGATCTGTAAATATTTTGGTATATTTCTTTTTTTGGAGATTCTCCCCCCACAGATAAGTAGTGCCAAAAGCAGGAAAAGAAAACTTTCAGCAAACGGAGCGGACTCCGCACCTCGCACCATAGATATCTAAAATTTGCACATCATCCAAAAGTACAGTATATTGGTATGATGAGCTACCTAGGTCTCGGCCCTTGGGACTTAGTAGAGGAGTCAGTGTGGCCCTTAAGCTAAAAAAAAATTGGAGACTCCTGACCTATAGTATATTTATGTCAACATCACAATCAATTGTTTTAATATAATTTGATAATGTGTGCAGAATAAGGAATAATATTCGAAAAGGAAACTTGACAATAACTTAGGGGATCCAGAATGCGGAAAATCTTCAAATATTTTGAAATTTTGTTTTTAAGCTACGGAGCATAAGATTTCTAACGGTTTATTTGCTTTGTTCATAGGCCATTTCTAAGACTACTTTCCCTGTACTTTCTCTCAACTGTGCGTCTGTTGAATAAACCCACTGATGTAGACTTTTACTTTTCCCCTATCCATTAGATATAATTTATTATAAAGAACATTTTTAAGGAAGCCAAATGAGCGGTGGGGTGTGTGAGCGCTTCCCGCCCTAAAACAAAAGTTCTCCAAGCTTCCTCAACCAGCGAAACTTGGATTTCAGTTTCTTGCTGAAATTATATTTAATATAAAAATACCATTTTTTTCGGAACTGTTCACCATTCAAAATAAAGATTCTAAGATGTGTTGCCTTCTTATTTGCGTTATGTTTTAACATAGACGATTTTCAAAACTCACATACATTTAATTTTGACAGATGGACATGTTCATGAAAATGTGATGAAATTACGCCATTAAGAAGATAATGAAAATTAAAATATACTTTTATTTTCAAAATTCCTGTGATAATGTAACGAGAAAACCTCAGGGACCATCGGTGAAATAATTCAACGTGTTCCTATAAGTGGTTTCAGAAGAAAAGGTAAATACAAAGATGAAAATTAACATGGGCAGTATACTGTAGAAGCCACTGGAATACTCGTATTTTATTAATAAAATATACTGACATAAATTTCTCCTTTCATAGCTCGTAAACTGTTACTTTTCACTAATTATCTGATATAAAATTAAGCTCGAAGAGCACCTGTCTACTAGAGATGCATTATGGGTTTTACTTTAAGTCTTAAACTCTAACTTTGGCTTAGCAGACGATGGTCAGATTGATGTTAACATCTTCTTTTACTCTGACAAGGGGAGGATACGATGCATGGGTCACTGATTCGAACCATCTTTATTACACGTCTAGGACACAACCAGGCGTATACCAGGTGCAAGTAGTAAGGTGCGCTTCTCAGCCGTTTCCGAGAAATTAATTATTCGCCATTCCAGTGCGCCTATGTGCGCTGTACGTTAGCAGTAAGCCAACGAGCGCGTGGCGCAGCGGTTAGAGTCCTGCTTCGTAAGCGTGAGATTGCTGGATCGAATCCCGCTGGTGAGCCTTTGCAGTGAGCTGTGGTTGCGTTGTGAACATTGGCATTTCTTACAAATGTAGGTGGTGTGAATAATGTTTATTTTGCAGTACAAGCAGGGCCCTTACCGCTGCGTCACGCGCTCGTGGGCCCCACTTTGTGTGCTCAGCTTGTATGGTGGCAGGTTTGTCTTGCGAGCTGTGAAATTCTGATAATTTATACAGGGTGAGGGCGAATATAACAGAGTGACATATTTAAGACTCAAATTACCTCTTTCTGTGACATGAGGGGAGACAATGAGCTCTTGGTTGAGTATCGATCCACTGTGAGCAGTGGAACGTGAGGTTTTGAAGAAAGACTATCTTCTCGTTCACTTGAAATGAAAGGACTACCACAGCAATAATTACAGCAAGAAAATGGCAATTCCTTTAATAGACATGGATATCCTCATAGAACACGGTGGCTGAAGAACATATCTTAGAATCACCTGAATAATAACGACTCCCGGATTTAAGACACGAAATGGAATACTTGTGATTTTGGGGACAATGTCTGTCTCTTTATCCGCATGCCTATTCAGTCTAAATTGTTCAGCTTTGTGGCAGCAATTAATCGTGTTAATTTATTTTTTGAAATTTGTAGCAATTGAATTATGCACGCATAAAATACAATAAAGTGAACCCCCCTCCGAAATCCAGTGTCATGAATCGGGTACCCATTGTCCTTCGAATACGAGTTATAATATTTTTTATTTTGTCACTCTGGGAAATTATAGATATAGTGGCCGGCTATGTGGAGTAATCGGTAAGGCTTTATACCACTGGGCCCATGACTGTTGGATCACCGACTAGTTCGTAAAATAACCTTATTTTTGTGGCAAAATTCTACTACCATGACAACCCTAATGCAGCATCAATTCAAAACGACTCAAAAACATAAAAATTCTACTAGTTTAATTAAAAGTAATCCACCAAAGGTCAATAAATTGAATTACTTGCAGATGTTTATTGGACTAGGTTCGACATTGTGTTCTTCATCAGCATTAATTACAATTAATCATCAGAAACAATTGGTAATAGAATTTTAAGTTTATTATTCTAGTAAGTGGTGTCGTCATCTTTCAGAGTGAATCAAATATTTGGCTTTTAAAGAAATCTTAGTACCTTTAACCATGAAAATGAAAATCCACAGCCTGCTTCCAGTCTCCGACCGGGTCAGGAATGGAATGAATGAAGCCCCCATCTAGCGGCGAGGATATGAACTGTGCTGGCTGCCGAGGCCTGACGCTCTCCTCTGGGGCAATGATTAAATGAATGACAGATGAAATGAAATGATAGTGGAGAGTGTTTCTGGAATGAAATTTTGACAGGGAAAACCGGAGTATCCGGAGAAAAACCTGTCTGCCTCCGTTCTGTCCAGCACAGATCTCACATGGAGTGACCGGGATTTGAACCACGGACCCAGCGGTGAGAGGCCGGCGTGCTACCGCCTAAGCCACGGAGGCTTCACCTTTAACCATAAACATACTAATTATCTTTAAAATTGTTAGTTCAACATAGATTGTTATTGAAAAGTCCTTAAATGTAGAGAAGCCCAGCTCAAGTGGAAGCAATATTGAACCTAGTTGGGGCCCCGTGGTCGCCAACCCATATCGCACAAGTTGTGATCCCCTGGAAGAGAGAAATATTTCTATGAATCACTGTTAAGTTTATGATTCAGATATAAAAAACTGATATTTTGGTTTATATTGGTCTGTAACTGTGAAGCCTCCGTGGCTTAGGCGGCAGCACGCTGGCCTCTCACCACTGGGTCCGTGGTTCAAATCCCGGTCACTCCATGTGAGATCTGTGCTGGACGAAACGGAGGCAGACAGGTTTTTCTCCGGGTACTCCGGTTTTCCCTGTCAAAATTTCATTCCAGCAACACTCTCCACTATCATTTCATTTCATCTGTCATTCATTTAATCATTGCCCCAGAGGAGTGCGTCAGGCCTCGGCAGCCGGCACAGTTCATATCCTCGCCGCTAGATGGGGGCTTCATTCATTCCATTCCTGACCCGGTCGGAGACTGGAAGCAGGCTGTGGATTTTCATTCATTGGTCTGTAACTGTGGTTGTACTTACCCTTGGTGGGCAGTTGCTTTGTTCTGCTCACGTAGCAGAGAAACGAGAAGGGGACAATGGATCAAATTCCACTATACCTGATAGTAAGGTGAGGCGAAGCGCACGAACAATGCATGTCACGTCACAAAGAGGTTAGTGGCTTGTAGAACAATACATCAAGTTTCGCTAGAAACTGATAGGAACTTGAAGGATGAGACACAATATATGTCAAGTTACACAGTCGTGTGCAACCCAATACATTGCATCATTCGATACTATGCAAGAAGACAATCATATGCTATGGAATGAAATACGAGAGCAGTTCAACCGCAATCGTGACTAAAGAACTTATATTAAAAGCTTTCCATAATATCAGCATTCATCAAAGGTAATCGCACTACATTGGCAACAATGGAAACTATAATTATACTTAGCTATACAGTACATTCATGATGGTAATGCTGATGATGATGATTTGAACATATAGATGATAATAATGATCATAATGCAGATGATGATGATGGTGATGATAACGCAGTTGATGATTAGATTATTATTGTGCTTTAAAGGGGTGGAACAGTGTAGTTATATGTCCGTCTTAAAACAGTTAGAAACACAATAATGTTTTGATTTGCTAAAAATGTTGAAGTGGATGTCTGATTGACAAAACAGAATACAAGTTGGCTAAAACGTCTAAACTTTCATATCCCAATTAATTAGGGTCATAGGAGCCAACCTGCTTCATTTTGGTAATGGCTGGGGATTTAAGGCCGGTTGCCCATGTAGACGCAACATGATTTTTCCGGTGAAGATTCCACCACGCTGTCATCGGGATTCGAAACCCAGCAGTCCGAGTAAAAGACGACAGGCTAAGCCACTGCGCCATCACGCCCTTCATAATATGAATAAAACAAAAATAAAATTAACAAATAATATTTACCACTAGGGTACCTGTACGAGAAATCTCGCATGTTCATTTACCACCCGCCCGGCTTTACTGTTATGCGTGTTTCTAATAATATGTTTATTGGTTTTAAAGCACTTTTTTTAAGAAATTGTTGATATTTATGAAATCAGAGTCCAATTCGTCACTGCTGCGGGTAATTCTGTTTGAATATTCTTTTCAATGCACAATGGGTTGTGTGCGTCCCATGTGCCATAGACTACCCGCCCGGTCTTAGTGTTACGCGACACAGTTCTGCCAGGGACTATCGTCTTGTTTATTTGCTTAAACAGACCTTTTAATCAAAAAATATATCCGTTGACTTTTCAAGAAATGCAAGATTCTTCCTGTAGTTTTGAGACGATATGGAAGATTTTGGTACTAATCGAACCTTCTAACTCCTTCTGGTTCAGGAGCTTGAGTGTTTTGACGGATGAACTTAGCGCATTATATAATAGATAATATCAAAATATACATTCATAAGGCCCCACGCCGTGGTAATGTACGATAAATCGCGCTTCACGACAGCTGCAGCAAGTCCGGAGATCGAACGTACGAATACCAGCGCTGCCAGCGGGTATCCTGAATGTGGTTCTCCCCTGGTTCCTCCACAATTCCTCCAGGCAAATGCCAGGATAGTAACACACCTCACGTCCTGGGACATGTACCCCAATCCTCGTCTCTAATATAGTTAGTTACACACACACACACACACACACACACACACATTACATCCTTGATGATTGACGGATATATTCAACTGTATTCAAACCCGGGAAATGTGTAATTAACACATTCGATACGAGCGATTAATTATTCATGTTCATATTCATTTCTGTTTGGCCAGCACACAACAAGCAAAAAGTTGATTTGTCATCTGTTGACTAGCTACTTATAAATTACTAATAATTAGTACGGTCTGATTGACGCGTTGATGCTGAAACACCATATGGTTAATCCTTGATATGGAACTTATGAGCGTGTATATAGTCAGATGCCTTGAAAGTCTATGTGACACATGGATTTTACGGCCGGATGCTCTTCCTGACGTCAAACTCATGAGAGGATGATAACAATAATAATAATAACAATAATAATAATGTTATTGGTTTTACGACCCTTTTTAACTACTGTGACTTTTAGAGACGACGAGGTGCCGGAATTTTGCCCCGAAAGGAATTTTAACAAGCCAGTAAATCTACTGACACTGTCACCAAGCATTTGCGCACCCTCAAATGCCAACTGACTGCGCTAGGATATGATCCTGCACCCTTGGGAACAGCAGGTGAGAACTTTACCGCTGAGCCACGCAACCAGTGGGAGGAAGCGGTCGGTGCCTGTCATAAGGTACCATCCTAGCATTTGCCTGGAGTTGAAAATGGGAAAGCTACGAAAAATTATTTCAAGGACGACGGACGGTGGGTCTCAAACCCACGTCTACCAAGTACGCAAAGAGTTAGGCCCCATGGCCTGGCACTGGGCATTAGCGAGCATAGCTACCGCGGTCGGTATTACAATAACAATTAATTAATATCATGTATATTTTCAGGTTTAGCGGATAACGCAAATTACAGTGTGGGTACAAACGTGTTTACCAACAGAATATCATTTAAATTCCATTTACTAAGACAACACTGAAAGATAGCTTCCAACAGGATAACACTATTTTCGAACATATTATTTTATTCGTTATGGCCAACTAAGGACCGCATCAGAACGTATTCCCCTTTTTTGAACTGTATAATTTCATCCGTCCACTGTGCTCTCTTTCGCGTTTTTCTATCCATCCTTTAGGGGGCGTGGTGGCGCAGCTGTCAAGCTGTTGGCCTCTCACCAAGGTGGACCGGGTTCGATTCCCGGTCAATGCATGTGAGATTTTCGAAGTGAAATACCATGTCCTGTGGTTCGTATTCCACGTAAAAAGGAGGTCCCGTGGCTCATGATCGCATGATTAACGGTCACGTAAAACAAAAAGCTTCTTTCCTTTTTTTATCCATCCCTCCGAGTAGGTTTCTACGTAAATTTGTGTCTGTATATTTTCTTTCTTTCTCTTTTCTTAGTCGTTTACCCTCCAGGTTGATGGAACCCACGGACTCAGCGAGGGAACTCACCACTACCGCCTCTACGGGCAGTGTCCTTGAGCTGGGAACATCTAATCGGAGTGGATACCACTGGTGAGGTGTGATTGACACCTCGCCCAGGCGGCCTCACCTGCAAAGCGAACAGGGGCCTCATGAGGGAAGGTAATGGATGGTCAGGATGAATAGGCAAGGAAGAGGGAAGGAGGCGGCCGTGGCCTTGAAGAAGGTACCATCCAGGCATTTTCCCGAAGACGAAGTGGGAAACCACGGAAAACCACTTCGAGGATGGCCGAGGTGGGATTCGAACCCCCTCTATTCATTTGGAACACCCGAGGCTGAGTAGACCCCGTTCCAGACCTCATACCACTTTTCAAATTTCGTGGCAGAGCCGGGAATCGAACCCAGGACCTCCGGGGAGGCAGCTAACCGTGCTGACCGCTACGCTACGGAGGCGACTGTGTCTGTATATTACGGTTCTAAATTGTGTTCTATTGCGATTCCTTCGGTAATAACAATACTTTTAAGTCTTGTGTTATTTATATTAGCCAATTGGTGTGGTTTTTCAGATTCGTTTCCCTGAGGTAAAAAAAATTCTTTGTTAGCCTGTTAAAGAAACCTTTCCGGTCGGCCAACAAAAATTGCGCACAATTACATTAGGCGGGAAAACAAGTATTTAAACGCCCAAACTTGAGAGTATTTATATGTTTAAATGCTTTAAAATAATATCATAATTTAAATACGATTACATATTATTGTTAGCCAATTCTCATCCATTCTATATATGTGACCATACAATTTCAATCACCTATTTCTGATGGAATCTGTGATTATTTTCAATACTTTGATTCCTCTCCTGTGGATTTTCTTTTATCCAAAACCTGTTATTATTATTATTAATATTACTGTATTATTATTGCAGAGATGGTGGTTTCTTCCTCATTTAATATATTTCAATGGTATCCATCACTGCAGACGATGAAAATTGATATTAATCTTCCTTGAAGGAATATCGCTTTCTGGGTGACAGAATCACTAACTCGTGGTGTAGTGGCTAACATTCTTGGTTGTTATCCCTGATGTTCGAAGTTGAATCCTAACTCTGCTAAAATATTGTTTCCGTCGATGGTACATTCAGCCTCTTGAGGAAAAACTACGGTCCGATTCTCACCTTAGACAACCTATAGAAAAAGAGATTTTCCGCGGTTTCTAGGCAAATGCCGGGATGACGCGTAACAAAAGGCCATCATAATAACACAGGTTAGAACGGCTTCGGCGGCTTAGTGGGTAGCATTTGAACTGCTATGCCCAAGATCGCAGGTTCAAACCAGGCCGAATTCGTCGGATTTTTAGGAGCGTAAAAATCTTTCAGTATGCCTTCTTTCGGAGGGGAAGTAAAGCCGGAGGGCCTATGTCATACATTTGTGGCATATAAAGGAACCTACCACAACAATTGGTAGCGTGTAGCTAAATTTGTAGGTGATTTGGTTAGAAACACTCTATCAAGTTCCAATCTTCGCCACTAGGTGTCAGTGACAGTGGCATCTCTGGCAGCCATAGTGGGAACTTCTAGAAACTGAACTTGATGGGGAACCTACGGGCGTTCAAATAAATTCCGCGCCATGCCCTTTGGCTGCAATTCAAATATACTGAAAATAAATGAAAATCCACAGCCTGCTTCCAGGCTCCGACCGGGTCTGGAATGGGATGAATGAAGCCCCCATATAGCGGCGAGGATATGAACTGTGCCGGCTGCCGAGGCCTGACGCAATCCTCTGGGGGCAATGATTAAATGAATGACAGATGAAATGAAATGATAGTGGAGAGTGTTGCTGGAATGAAATTTTTGACATGGAAAACCGGAGTACTGGTTTTTACGTGCTGAACTGCTGTGCCTAAGATTGCGGGTTCAAACCCGCCCGAAGTTGTCTGATTTTTAGGACCAATAAAATCCTTCAGTATGCCTTCAGAGGTGAAGTAAAGCCGGCGGGCCTATGTCATACATTTATGGCGTGTAAAAGAACCTACCCCTCTACAATTGGTAGTGTATAGCTGAATTTTTATGTATTTTGGTTAGAAACGCTCTGTCAAGTTCCAACGTTCACCGCTAGGTGTCAGTGGTATTGGCAACATTGGTGGCAAAAGTTGTAACTACTTGGAATTGAACTTGATGGGGAACCTACGGGCGTTCAAATAAACACCCCACTATGCCCATTGGCTGCAATTCAAATATACTGTAAATAAATATCACAGGTTAACAGAAAAATTTCACACACATGGAGCTACATGACCACGATTTCGCAAAGCCCCTAAATGAATCAACAACAACAACAACAACAACAACAACAACAACAACAAATGACAACGGTCGCTGTTTTCCCAATCCCTGCCTTGACTACAAATAAGTTACACATACTTTTACAGATAACATAATGTCAGAGGTTGTCAGAGAGAATACACCCACACACATGCACGTACACGGGACTCAATGATCACGATGTCGGAAGTTCCTAAGTAGATTATTAGTAACAACTGTTCTCAAGCCCATACTTTCCACTGGTGATGTGTGCGTGACTCGTCAGTCGATCGCCATCAAACTGATCAAAGAACAAATACCAAGCTACCGTCGCATCGCTGTCTTGTTTATTGCTGTCTATAAAATCGGTCTTCACTCTGTTTGATTCACTTTACGATCGTCCACATGAAAACACGCTTTTTCACTCTTCACATACTCATTAATATTTACTAGTTTCCTTCTTTTTAAGGAAAGCATTCGACAGGAGTGCTTTTATGAACACTAAATATAGAGAATCTTCAACTATCTCTTGAAAGGAAATGTTCCATATCAAAACTCTGTTCTTACGAATCGTCTGGATGAGATTATTTGTTGCATTTCCAGAGTGCAGTATTAAATATAAGGTGCGTTCAAAAAGTAACGAGCCGGAGGCTGGAATGCGCAAACTGGTGACTACATCGGCTAATCGTGGCGTGTGTAACGAGGTGTGGTTCCGAACAGAGCGTGGAAGGTCACAGCCCGTCGCTAGAGGGCACGCGTGCACGTCACGTGACGATGCAAAGCGACCAGCAGCATGCATCAATCGTCCAACGCTGCCAGTCGCATTGCAAACTGTGACATGGAGGCGTCAACCGAAGAGCAAAGCGGTGTTGTTCGGTTTCTGACAGCGGAAGGAGTAGGGGGAACGGACATTCATTGCCGGATGTCACAAGTGTACGGCGAACACTGCATGTCCCTTGCAAGGGTCAAGGCGTGGCACAAGAGCTTCAGGGAAGGAAGGGTGTCGTAGGCCGATAATGCCCGGTCTGAGGCACCCCCCTGCATTACCTATGACAACGTCAAGCTGGTTGATGCACTCATTACCCAGGACCGCCAAGTTACACTGAACGCCATAGCCGCCGTGGTCGCTCCACGACAACGCACGACCTCATACAGCCAACAAAGTCGCGGCACTTCAAATGTGAGGTTCTCGGCTGCCCTTCATACAGTCCAGACCTCTCTCCCTGTGATTAAGCCATGTTTGGTCCCCTGAAAAGGGCTCTGCGGGGCCAACGATTCATCCCGGACGCCGACGTCCAGCTGTACGCGCGGAACTGGTTCACATCGCAGCCCAGGGAATTTAATGAGACAGCCATTCACCGCCTCGTGTCACAGTGGGACAAGTGCCTCAACAGCCAGGGCCAATATTTCTAACAAACAGGTACTGGTTTCTGTAATTATGCCTCCAGCTCGTTACTTTTTGAACGCACCTTATATATTTTACTATCAAAATGAATACCGGTGTTTTAAGGCTTTGTGGTATTTATTTCAGTTAACGTATGATTATAAATAATACATCGAATGAAAGAGAAACTCAAACAGTTTGTCCTACAAGTGTTCGTACCTGTGTGCATGCGCATGCACTGGTTCCTCTGTCTTCCGCTAGAAGCGCTAGTAGTCAAGATGGCGACTAGGGAGAAGAAAGGTCTTTGTGTTTTACAGTTTAGCAAGGACTGAATCTGCTGTTACAGTGCAACGTGCGTTCCGTATTGCGTTCCGGATGACAGTCCTTGTTTCACATGGCCTCCACTTTCACCCGATCTGACGCCATTCGATTTTTACCTCTAGGGGCTCGTAAAGGATCATGTGTCCTCCGCTACCAGCTGACCTAACCTACTTAAAAACAGGATTGAAGAAGTTGTTGCCACTCCCGAGACACTGGGCGAGGTTTGGGACGAACTCGGCTATCGACTCGATGTGTGCCGTGTGACAAATACAGGACAAAGTGTTTGAGTTGCTCTTTCATGTGATGTATTATTTACAAGTGTAAGTTAACTGTAATAAATACTACAAAGCCTTAAAACCACGATAATCATTTTGATACACCCTGCATTTCTATCACATTTCTCGATAACAAGCGGCTCAGCTTTGAAACTTAGTTGGGCGGATATGATTACATTCCATGCTTGCGGGGAGCCAAGGCTTTCCCAGCTCGAGGCATAGTGTTGTCAACTCCCCATCGTAGCCACTGAGAGTAAATAGTGAGACTGGGCAAAACTGTGTGCAGCTGTGCAACACTGAAGACCTGACAAGCGACCAGGTCGCCAAGGCGGGACTTTGTAGTCCACGTGGAGTGATAGAGGAAGCAAGCTATTGGACAAGAACCGTCAGATATTATTCAGCAGCAAACAATGGTTATTGACAGCGCGAGCAACTGACTAACGTTTGAATCGCCGCTTGTTAACCAGGAAAGTTAGAGAAGTATAGGAAGAAATCATAGTAAATTTTGTAGTGTACTGGAGAGGCCCCAGGTGCTCAAAGATAGATAAACGTGGGTTAGTGACCTCGGGACAAGGTGGATTCTGTGGCGAAGTTAGTAGCATGCAGAACTTCTATGTCCAAGATCGCGGATTCAAACCCGGCTGAAGTCGTCGGATTTTTTAAGAGCGTTAAAAATCCCTCCGTGTGCCTTCCTTTGGAGGGGAAGTAAAGCCGGTGGGCCCATCTTATACATTAGATTTATGTTATGTAAAGGAACCTTCCACTAACTACAATTGTGTGAAGCTAAATTTGTAGGTTAGGTTTGATTAATGCTCTCTTAATTTCCAACGTCCGCCGCCAATTGCCGGTTGCGGTGTCATCTAGTAGCCAAGTCCACAGCTAGGTGTCGTTGACAGTAGCATCTGGTAGTAAAAGTAGGAACTATTTGAAATTGTTCGCCTGCAGTCCTTACCTGAATTACAGATAACACACACTAATACAGCCATCACAATTAACACTGGTTATCAGACAGATTATACACACACTCAAAGTACACGGGTCTAGATGACCGCGTTGTCGCAGTCCCTAAACTGAGCTGCCAACCACTAACCAACCGACCTCGGGACCCCAGCTGATTCGAGCAGTGCTTTCACTGACTTTTACCGGGTTTCTCTTACCTGTCGACATGTCTTGGTCAGCTTATATTCTCTTCGACCCCAATGGAACTACGGTATACGAGAACTATATTCTGTATTTCGAAAGAAAGAATCTGAAAAATATGGCAGGAGCATGGAACAGCTGAGATGTTTTGCAGTGTTTCTAAATAAGCTGATTCTAGTAATACTCAGGGCTTCACTTCGGACTTTCAGTCGGTACTATTAAACGTATTTTATCAATCGATTTTGAGTCAACGCCGAGTACATTCAAATAGAGAAATAAATAAATAAATAATTCAATAATAATAATAATAATAATAATAATAATAACAATATTAATAATAATAAATTACACTGGCATTCAATTCAATAAATACGACAAAATATTGCAAAAATTCTTCTGATAAACATATCAACACTCACCATGCAATAAGCAGGTATTATTGATGATTATCCTTCACCGACAGTGGTAGCTACGCTCGCTAACGTGCAGCGCTAGGCCAAGGGGCCAAGCTCTCCACGGACTCAGTAGACGTAGGTTCGAACCCCACCATCGGCCGTCCTTGATATGGTTTTCCGTGGTTTCACCATTTTCAACTCCAGGCAAATGCTGGGGTGGTACCGTCTGACAGGCCACGGCTGCTTCCTTCCACATCCTTGCCCAGTTTCATTCACCATCGTTCATTTCATCTCTAATTAACTCCTCTCATGAGGTTGGTGCCAGAAAGGGCATTTGGCTGTATAAACTATCCACCACAAAGTCTTTCATCGCATCTCATCCCCTACCACGTTGGAAAACGGGAATAATACGGGGTAAACATACATACAATTGATGATTAACAAGATGAATGTAGTCATGATAATACACCAGGTATGTCATTCCATATTAATTTGGCAGTGAATACTCAAACAAGCCAGGGGAAGATGACCTTGCTATTCCACCCCTCAATACAACAATAACTAACTAAAATTCAAACAAGCCACTCCGTGGCGATATTGTTGCCATGTTCTTGCATTGTCGCGTTGTATTGGATGTCAGGTGGGAAAGTTTGAACACTGTTATGACAGGAATAAGCTAAATGAAAACGTGCTGACAACGTGTTGTGCTAGCTGTCGAACTACAACCAATAGGAGCTCACAGGCAGCCATATTGTAACGCTCCTGCTAAATCCATCAGATTATTTCTTCCGAAATACAGAGTATAGGGAGTTTTACATTTTCCTGCCTTAAAATTGGTCTTTGTCTCGTCTTTCTTGATACCCTAATTTTCCAAGGGTTTAGAACCCTTATTAGTTTCCAGCCTACTGCAAATAGCCTCAATGGAGGCAGGATGTGTGCAGACCCTCCATGATTGATGCACCCTCAAGTGCGTGTGTTTGGTATATTCTGGAGTTGGCGACCTCGAGGGATTCCTGAGCCGAGTCCATTCGTTTTCCTTATTTGAGGATTGAGGGCATCTCTTTCCTCCTGTGTTTTATTTTTCTCTATTTTATTTTCATTCCTTCTTCTACGTTTTAAGTTTATTATAAGTCAGTAATTAGTAGTTTTCATTTCATTCTCATTCATTTTTATCCCAATTTGATTATGGACAGATGATTTAGATGTTTTGCCTCGTAAATCTATGTAATAAATAATAATGTTATAGGTTTTACCTACCTTTTAACTAGTGCGGTTTTTAGAGACGCCAGGGTGGGATCTTTAATATGCCAGTAAATCTACTGACACGACTCCCTCATATTTAAGCACCCTCAAATGCCAACTGACTGCTCCAGGATTCGATCCCCGCTATCTTGAATTCAGCAGGCGAGAGCGTTACCCCTGAGCCACGCTGCCATTCATCTTAAATTTACTATCACCACAGGTGACAGGATTACGTTTTGTGAATACGTGGCTCATCTAATTTCCCTGAAAGATCCACAGGTGATTTTGAAGATTATGTCCCTGAAGTTAGGTTATGGTCAAATAAGGCATACAGAGTTAATGGTGATGGTAAACAGAGAGACAGATGTGTGGGAATACTAATAAAATTTGTCATTCCATACGTTAGCCAGATGTGTCAAAATAAAGGAAACGTAATGCTCCACCTCTCCGCTGGTTTCACCAGAAAACAGTCCTGGCATATCAAGATGAACTGTAGTTGCAACTGTGGCATCTGGACGAATACAATCTTCTGGTGGCAATAAACTGCAGTTCTCATCCACCTTCCACTCAAAATACTGTATTTGTAAGCCCAGAGTAAACCCAAAGGCCGTAAACTGGAAACTGAGTAACCGAAGGCATAAAGGAAGAGAGACACACCAGAGAAATATCTAGTTGAAGAGCGATATAACAAAATGATGTCAAAAATGACTGAACCACGAGGAAAGAAGGCCAGAAAAGCCTTAGTTCTTGATAGAGGCAGTGATGGAGATGAATAAACTCCTGGTCTGTTATGTAAACACAGGACTACAAATTAATCCATCGACAATATTGTTGAACTCGAGAGAGTGCCTGTGCTGGATGACTGTTTTGATAAAATTCAGACAATTATTTAGTATTAGGCTTGTTTACTAAACCGGTATTGGCAAGGTTTAAGTGGAAAAGATGAAAGTGGGGATTATGAACTTTTTATTGCAAAGATAGTTAAGGAAAAATTACGGTATTACATGTTATTGAAGTGACTTCTGTTACTGACATTAAAATGATACTGCCAAAGTAAATAATGACAGGAACAACAAAAAGAGCATCTCACTGTCCCCAAGGTTATGTCTCATTGCACCCGATTGGTGGATAACGGTGAGATGAAAGGCCTTACTTCACTTACACCGTTCGCATCCTGTAATGAAGGATTATAAAACATTTTTACCTGCAAGGTGACGACGAGTATTGCTCATTAAAAAGAATGCCTAAAATGTAAAGCTAATATACTAGTTTTTCCCCCTTTGTGACGATTCAAAATCGAAGTGTCCCGACTGTTAGACACCTTAACCAATTAAGTTGCTCTTAATATTTAAACAACTTCTTATTAATGTGTTGGAGAATAGTCGTTGATATTGCTCTCCAAATCCCATAGAGTGGAATACGGCAAAACACAAGCAGTCAGATACCTCCTGGAAGAAATGAAAGAAGCTTTGAGACATCCGAACGGAAAATACTACGCTGTCTTTATGGACTATACAAAGGCGTTCGACCTCCTAAACAGGGAAATACTGAAAACAAAGTTGAAAGACATGAGTGGGACAACACATCCTCTTGTCAGAGCAATTGAAAACATTTTAAAAGTGAATTTTGTACAGATTGAGGATACAGTCGACGTATCAGACACGTTCGAACAAACAAATGGAGTCCTGCAGGGAGATCCAATGAGACCCTTGTTGTTCAACATCACCACAGCAGACATTACAGACATCCTTCAGCGCACATCGAATACGAAACTTATCGTATACGCAGATGACATGGTGTTGGGATCACCAAATAAAAATGACCTGCAACGAGCCCTAATAGAGTTGGAAAAATGGGTACTGGATAACCGCCTCACCATTAATTTGGAGAAGACAGTCCAAAGGACATATCGGAAAGGAGGAAAAATTGCAGGTAGTGGCTCCCTTACTCTTAATGGAGAACATCTGAAAATTGTCAATCAATTTAGGTATCTTGGAATTACCTTGCAAACTACTGCAAAGTCGTTTAGATGCCATATTCAGGAGAGAACTGCAGCAGCCACAAGAGCAATCTCAGCCATAAAGAACCTTCCAGCTCTGTCCCTAGTTACAGCAATGAGACTTTTTAACGCCGCCATATCCCCTATAGTAACCTACGGATTGGAACTGATCTGGGAACGTCTAAAACTCAGTGACTTTGAAAAAATAGAACGAGTCAAAGCCCGCTTCCTCAAAAATGCACCGAGAGTGGGAAAAGCAGCACCAACAAGAATGGTCTATAGACTAACAAAGGAGACCTACTACGCAGAAGACCTAAGGACCCAACTGCTTCTACCAGCTACAGAACATTACTCTAAACATCTGGAGAGGAGGAAAGCCAAAAGCGAAGATATAGATCCGGACTTCTACGCTACAAGCGCCATGGTGGACAGGAACTGGATCCACGGTTTTCATCATAGAGTGTGTGCAACAAAATCGTACCATAACCCAAGCGAAAGCTGTGTATGTGAGCTGTGTAACCAGAAATGTGACAGGTACCACTTATCAAAGTGCTCCAAAAGAACATTATCATTGACTGAGTACAGTAAGATGTAAATTCTCTTCTTTTGGCCTTTCGGCTGCAATAAATTCTTATTATTATATTTAATCATCCGGTATTTCTTGAGGCTACCTTTTAGTCTAATCTTCTCGAGAATGTGACAATCCATCAACTCAAAATTCGCGGCAAAATTCTTGTGGGTCGTTGTACTCACTCTCTGGTTGGTTCCTGAGCTTAGGGGCTGCGACAACGCGGTCATGTAGCCCCGTGTACTTTGGGTGTGTGTAGAATTTGTCTGATAAACGTTGTTAATTGTGATGGCTGTATTTTTTCAAGTAGTTCCTAATTTTGTCACCAAATGCTACCATCCACGACACCTAGCTGCAGACGCGGCTACTAAATGTCATCGCAGTCAGCACCCGGTGGTGAACGTTGGAACTAACAGAGCGTTATCAAACTAACCTACAAATTTTTGCTTTCACAAGTGTAATAACTGGAAGGTTCTTTTTCTTGCCATAAATCTATGACATGGGACCGCCGTCTTGACTTCCCCTCCGAAGGAAGGCATAGTGAGGGATTTTTAACTTCTTCTTCTACGCGATCAGGCCCAGTGGGCCGCGCGCTGCTACAAGTTTCCTTCTCCATCGTCTCCTATCCCTAGTTGCCATCCGCCAACTGTCCACACGTATCGCTGCCTGTTGCAGATCTTCATGGAGTCCATCACTCCACCGCTTCCTTGGTCTCCCTGGTGGTCTCCTTCCTGTGGGGATGAAATCCAGTAGCTTCCGTGGCCATCGGTGGTCTTCCATCCGGGCTACATGTCCACTCCACTGCAGTCTTCTGGTTTTGATGGTTGGCATCATGGTACAGGTCTTCTACTTCATGATTGTGTCTAATCCTCCATTCACCCGTGTGTACATCCCTCACCGGTCCGAAGATCTTCCGAAGAACTTTTCTCTCAAAAAAAAAAACGAGTAGTTTATGAAAGTCCTGCTTTCGGATGCTCCATGTCTCACATCCATATAGTACAACGGGTTGGATCAGAGTTTTATACAGACGAATTTTGAACCGTCTGTAGAGACATCTGGACCGAAGAAGCTGTGCAAAGCTGTAGAGAGTTCGGTTTCCTGCTTGGATCCTGGCGTTGATTTCTGCCTCACATGATGAGTTCTCCGTGAAAAGCGATCCTAGGTACTTAAATTCATGGACCCTCTTGTAGGACTGGTAACTGTAGTTGCCCAAAAACTTGGCCTTGCCCGCGAGTCATATTGAGGTACTCCGTCCTGGTTTCATTTACGGTTAGCCCAAATTTGTTGGCAGAAGCCTTGAGTGCTCTGGTCATTTGCCTCAACTCTGGAGAGTAAACTGATATCATCTGCGTAGGCAAGGTATGCTAGGTCCTTCCCTTCGAGAGATTTTCAACGCTCTTAAAACATCAGACTACTTCGGGCGGGTTTGAACCCGCGATCTTGGGCATAGAATCTCAGCATGCTACCAACTGAAGCTTTCTCGGAAATGAATGTTTTGATTTCAATTAGCGGTGGCGGCTTCACAGCTCGCTGAGTCCTGAAGGAGCCAGCTCGCCCGCCCCGGGACTTGTCAGTTCATATTTCTCTTCCACCTACGGATACTGGCTGCAGACAATACAATATGTCACGCAACTCCACAACATGCGGCAAAGAAACCAAACTGTGAGACAGCCTTCATTATTGTCCGTCCTTGCTGTCGTATTCTTATTGCCGTATGGTTGATAATGGCCACGTCGCTAATTACAAGCTGTACGGCCATTTATCTTGGTTGGTTAGTTCCTTAGTTTAGGGGCTAATCGTCCCGTGTACTTTGGGTGTGTGTAGAAATTGTCTCATAACCAGTGTTAATTGTGATAGCTATATTAGTGTGTGTTATCTGTGATTCAGGTTGCAGGAATGCAGACGATCAATTTTATCATTTTAAATGATCTTGTCGACTTCGTCGTTACGCTGGAGTCTGGCGTTACGTTACGGTAACGGGACGAAATGTACTTAGAATGCACTGATGTGTGTGACGTCATAGTACGATGTAGCAGCCGAGTACCAAGAAGGCAGTGCGAGAACAAGAGTTTCAAGAAGGCCGTGCGAGAACAATCAAGTAGGCAGTGAAGAAACAAAATAGAATCTTGAAACTTTGTTGTCGCACTGCCTTCTTGGTATTCGGCAGCTAGCATTTAAAATGATATAAAGTCAAGTCTTTCAGACTGACGATCCGTGTCTTTTTCAAGTAGTTCCTACTTTTTGCCACCGTCCACGACACCTGGCTACTAGATTACATCTCAGCCAGCATCTGGTGGTAAACGTTGATACTAATATAGCGTTATCAAACAAACGTACAAATTTTGGCTTCACACAAGTGTAGTTAGTGGAAGGTTCATTTTCATGCCATAAATCTATGACATGGGATCGCTGGCTTTACTTCCCCTCCGAAGGAAGGCATAATGAGGGATTTTTAACACTATTAATAAAGCCGATAACTTCGGCCGGACTTGAACCCGCGATCTTGGGAATAGAAGCTCAGCATGCTACTAACTACGCCACCGAAGCCGCCGCCATTTATCTTATTCATGTAAACGAAATTTAATGTTTTTCAGTCGGTCAACACGATTGTACCCAATTGTGATGGGTGGTTCCATAAACCTGAAAAAAAAAAGATTTACTAAATACATACACTTGGATGACCAGTTCTGATCGTCAAGCGATGATCATCAGATACTTTAAACTAAGGCTATTAAATTTATATCTACAAGTATGTGTTGTGATATTTACAATATATACATTCATTTAGTTGCAGTAGTAAATAAACTAACACAACTAGTGAAGAAATGTGATTTTTTGTAGAGATACTGATAGTGGTGTTTGACCTTCAAGTTGGCTTGCTTCATGTGATTATGTGATCCCTCCCTATATTAATCCTCTAAGGTCCCATTCCAGTTTTGTACCGAAAATAAGGTCCCATTAACACCAACCTACACATATGGGGTACCTACAGGTTCAGCATTACCCAATGCGTAAGCGAAACGCACTCGCTTACTCTTTAAATGCCTCACAGTTAAATAAATACCTTAAAACATGTATATTTACAATGAAATAATGAAAGAATGCAACACGGTAACCATGGTAACAGAATCTCACAGGTCCATCTATTTCTGTAAGACGCAATGCAATTCCAATTATTACATTACTGTGAAAGTTTCCAGACGGTTATAAGGTTATCACTGAACCAAATTAAGCTGTAAAATTCATAAAGACATACAGTATAATGAGCTTAAGGGGATCAAGGGGCACTCTAGAATTTTTCACGCAATTTTCACGTGTGAGTGTGGTACGAAAGGTCTTTTTCGCCCGACTATAAAGGGTCTCCGAAAACCACATTTAAAGGCCCTTAAATTAACAGTGTCTCTGATATTCTCAGAAAACTAACTTCTCTCTGATATACCTATGAAGGAATGACAAACCCCTAACCACTGCACCAGTAGCTGAATTGATAAAGTCTGATTATTCATACCAAGGATAAATCAGGCATAGCATTCATGATTGAGATTTTGCTAAGTGTACTCTTTACAACTAGAATATTCGCGGGCGAAGCCGTGACGAGTAATGCTAGTTGTTATTGAATGGTTATTTTTTCGGATGCTTAATGCCTTTATATTTATCAGTAGATAATAGTTATCACACTTACTACATTTTCTGACGGTATCTACCCACATAACCCAACGGTGGTACTTTTTGAGGATCCAACCAGACTTCGGGCTGACTACCTAACAGACAGATAGACAGTTGAACGTAGGTGTCACAATTGCTGAGTTGAGGTAGGATCTCACTCATGGAGCGCGACGTTGGCTAACCTCTGTCTGTAACGATCCAATCCCAGAGATATTGGCTTCTCCGCTCCGTCACAGAGGAGGTGCATTATGTATTTGAATTGAATGCCAGCCACAGGAGGAACAGACCCTATAGGCACTGTGCATTTCAACATCTCAATTCAAGTAGCGCAGCTCAGGAAGTGATCGATCGACCACCATTCTTCCTCTATTCACTCATATCCATACAAATAAAACAGTCTACTAACGTCTGTCTGTCCTCTCGATATACGAACGCAAATTGATGTTTTATATTTCTCTGACCTTAAGACACACAGTGGTAAATGCAAATATGTTACGTGTATGTGAGATCCTACTTCTTCTTCTCATTCTGCCTTATCCGATACGGACGTTGGCTACCATCATGGCTAGCACCTTCTTATCCTGTGCTATCATGAAGAGTGTCGTGGAAGACAGCCCAAACCACGTTCTTAAATTATCCTTGCAAGTTATTCGTCTTCTTCCCGGTCCACGCTGACCTTCTATTTTACCCTGAAGTATAACTTGGAGCAGACGGTATTTTGGATTCCTCATCATGAGTCCAAGTATTCCAATTTCCTCTTCTTAATTGTATTTAACAGCTCAGGTTGACTGTTCACACGCTGAAAAACCTCGGCGTTACTCACATGTTCTGTCCACGAGATTTTAAGATTCCGCCTGTAGATGCTACTACAATTCAACAATTCACTTTTACTAGTAAGTACCGACAGTAGTGGCTATGCTGGCTAACGCGCAGCATTAGGTCATGGGGCCAAGCTCTCTGCTGACTCGGTAGACGCGTGGGTTCGAGCCCCCACCGTCGGCCGTCCTTGAAATGGTTTTCCGTGGTTTCCCATTTTCAACACCAGGCAAATGCTGGGACGGTAACTTCTGACCGGCCACGGCCACTTCCTTCCACATCCTTGCCCAGTTTCATTCGCCATCATTAATTTCATCTCTCATTAACTCCTCTCACGAGGTTGGCGTCAGGAAGGGCATCCGGCCGTAAAAACCATCGCCACAAAGACTTCCATCGCATCTCATCCCCGACCCCGTTGGAAAACGGGAATAATAAGGGGTAGACATACATACTTTTACTAGTAAGTACTGATGGGCTATAGCCTATTCTCAGTTATCAAAAAATAGGCTTATGAGATCACCTTTTGGGAGTGCGACTGAACTCATTCTGCTGCACTGCCATACCAAACCACCAAATTTGCATTTCTGGACATCTCATAGTGACTGCCTAGTTAGAGGCACGTGCTGAAAAGTTGCCTCAAACAACACACCGAAACATAACTACCAATTCTAATAAACATTTAGCCCCTCACACATTTCAGTCGATGTCGAGAGATAAGCGAATATGGCCTCCCTGCCAATCATAATAGAATGCGATTGGAAAAATTATTAATTTCAGTTACCGTGTCACATTGATGTCCGTTAGCCTGGTGCGTAGACAGCCAGCAACGCTTGTGATGCTTTTGTTTGAGAATACGCAACGTTACACAATAGAGTACGAAATTTCTGGGACAATAAACTTGTAATAAAAAATTTGTACACGAAGCGAAATATTTTAACATGATATGGAAACTTTTATGAAGCGGAATAAAAGAGCTAAGCGATAAACCAAAACGCGATGTTGCGTTTACAAACATATGCCTGGGGCACTGATATTCTGCGATGTGCCAGCCGTATTTTGCTTCCTCTGGACATGTTTCATTTTAGGGGTTGGTCCCGCCTCGTGTGTGTGCGTGGAGTTTGATAATCTGTGTTATTGTGGGGTATGTTATAATGTGTGTATTTGTAATAGAAATGAGGATTGGGATGGAGGCTGCCGTGGCCTTCGATAGAAACCATCCCGTCATTTGCCTGGAGTAGATGTGGGGAACCTCAGAAAACCACTTCCAAGATGACTGAGTTGGGAATAAAACCAACCTCTATGGAGTTCTTTCTCACGAGGCTGAGTGTAGCCCATTCCAGCCTCTGGTAAGAAATTTAATTCTAGTCTGAGCCAGGAATTGAATGAGGACCTCAGGGGGTGACAGCCAAAAATATAGTCACTACATCAAAGGCTGGTTTTCCTACAAGACTCAAGTCAAGCTTATTGGTTGTGCAGTTGGTGACAATGTAGGCTTTAAGCTATTAGGTCATGAACTGTACAACACATTACTAGACATGCGGACGAAATGTAGGGGATTCAATCTTACAACGCATGAAAAGAAATAACAAATTTTTCCATACGGAAAAATTAACCTGAACCTATTTTGGGGAGCGTGATGGCGTAGTGGCTTAGCTGCTCGTCTTTCACCCGGACGGATGGGGTTTGCATCCCGGTGACAGCGGGGTGGAAATTTCACCTGACAAATCACATGGCGCCAGGAAGGGCATCCGGCATTAAATCCCCGGCCAAAACCAAAATGAGCCTGGTTGGCTTCGGCGACCCAAATTAATTATTTGGGAAAAGCCGAAGAAAGTTCTAAATACATGTTTATTTTGCTAATTGGAAATATATCTCCTTTATTAGGACTCTCTAATTTCAATTTGGGACAATTTAAACAAGTAGTTCCGTGAAGAACTATACAGCCTATTTTCATATATCCTACTTATGTTAATTGCCTCTAGCAACATACACAATTTCAGTTTGATTGCTGTAATAGATTCGTAGATATTGAGAACCGACTAAAAATTTCGGATGGTCGCCTTGCTGGATTTTATATATGTAGGTCCTAGAGTTATGTACTGTTACATGCAGATTATTGTGTACGTGTAGTATTCAAACTACAATCGCATAATTAGGACACAAGAAGTAACAAGGAGATTTTAAAATTTCGCACAGCTGCCATCTTGAGGTTATGGAAACAATTGAAATAAATTAGATGCCAGTGGATTACCATTCGTATAAGGATTTACTGTTCCAAGTTTCACTACACTCGGATGGTTAAATTGCGAGAAACGTCCATGTGAATTTTTATATTTCGCGTCGCCTCCATGTTGGATTTGTGAACACCAAGTTATTTAAAGTCCTATAGGTGAACTTAAGTTCATAGCCCCTATGAACATTAAGAAATTCAGTTTGATTGCTATAATAGATTCGTAGATATTCAGAGCCGACTAAATATTTTGGATGGTCGCCATGTTGAATTGTTAAATGTATAGGCCATAGAGTCATATACCATTAAAGGAAAATTATTGCGTAGGTTCAATATTCAAACTTTCAATTCGATCGCATGACTACATCACAAGAAATAAAAACTTAATTTTAAAATTCGCACAGCCGCCATCTTGAGGTTATGTAAACAATTGAACTAAATTAGATACCAGTGCATTACAATGTGTATAAATATTTTCTGTACCAGATTTCAGTGCGTTTGGAACATTAAATCGCGAGAAAGGTCTATTTAAAATTTTCAACTTCGCTTGGCTGCCATGTTCGTTTTGTAGTTAACTGGTTTCTGAAAGTCTTATGGATGGACTTTCGGAGTGCCCTTTATCTCCGTAAAAGATTTCAGGGAGATACCGCTAATAGTTTCACAGATATGGAATGCCGGTGAAATATTTCGCACCTCCGCCATCTTGTGGTTATGTAAACAATTGAACGAAGTTAGATGTCGGTGCATTACAATGTATATAAAAATATAATGTACCAAGTTTCATTGCGTTTGGTTGGTTAAATCGCGAGAAACGTCTATTTAAAAGTCGCAACTTCGCTTGGCCGCCATGTTCGTTTTGTAGTTACCAGATTTTCAATGGTCACATAAGTAAACTTATAGTTGTTCCCTTTATCATCATACAAAATGTCAGGGTAATATCGGTAATAGTTTCGGAGATATTGAATGCTGGTGAAATATTTCGCACAGCTGCCATGTTGGATTGGTGAGTCGTAACAAAATTTGAAGGGCACGGTCAGGGTCGCAGGGAATAGTGCTATGAACTTACCGAGTTTCATTGAAATCGCTCCAGCCGTTTAGATTTTATTAGGGACACACACACACACGAATCACACACACACACACACGCACACACACACGGACAAAAGGTGATCTCATAAGCCTATTTTTTCAAAATTGAAAATAGGCTAAAAAAAGGAGATTAATGAGATACGTTAATATATTTAATGTTACTGCATTCACATTTACGTGTAATGAATCGTCAGCACTTTGAACTATATGTGCTCTTGATTTTAAAAGAAACGGCCCATCGCTATGGGTGGTCTTGAAATAATGGATACTAGCATTACCCGTCGCGGCTTCGCCCGCAAATATTCTAGTTGTAAAGAGTACACTTAGCAAAATTTCAATCATGAATGCTACGACTGATTTATCCTTGTTATGAATAATCTGACTTTATCAATTCAGCTACTTGTGCAGTGGTTAGGTGTCGTTCCTTCATAGGTATATCAGAGCGAAGTTAGTTTTCTGGGAATATCACAGACACTGTTAATTTAAGGGCCTTTAAATGTGGTTTTCGGAGACTCTTTATAGTCGGGTGAAAAAGACTTTTCGTACCACACTCACACGTGAAAATTGCGTGAAAACATTCTAGAGTGCCCCTCGACCCCCTTAAGCGCATTATACTGTATGTATTGATGAATTTTACAGCTTAATTTGGTTCAGTGACAACCTTATAACATAATGGAAACTTTCACAGTAGGCCTAATGTAATAATTGGAATTGCATTGCGTCTTATTACAGAAATAGATGGTCCAGTGAGATTCTGTTACCATGGTTACCGTCTTGCATTCTTTCATTATTTCATTGTAAATATACATGTTTTAAGGTATTTATTTAATTGTGAGGCATTTAAGGAGTAAGTGAGTGCGTTTCGCTTACGCATTGGGTTATGCTGAACCTGTATGTACCCCACATGTGTAGGTTGGTGTTAATGGGACCTTCTTTTCGGTACAAAACTGGAATGGGACCTTAGCCGATTAATATAGGGAGGGATATGTTGTATAAGTTATTCTGAGGACTTGGGATATTTTGGTCATTAACCCCATGTAGTAGGGTGTGTAGTGAATTTTTCTGTTAAACTACTCTATATTTATGTGAGAACTGTAGTAGTGTGTGTAACTGTATTAGGGACAGGGATGAGGTAGGTGCCCCAGGACTTGAAATAAGATACTATCTCAGCATTTACATGGAGGGAAAACTTCGAAGTACGGTCTTCGGAATTGCAGCTGCCCTCTCGGCCATGGGGCACCATTCAACGAGCATGGCTACGCCACGAAACTAGTCGTTAATATATGAACACTTTACATGATCTAACTTCTTAACTACTTTTGAAGCATATTTATGTTGAAGCTTATATGTACGTGTTGGGATACAACATTTCCCTATTATGCATCCTTTCTGCGAGCTAACACCCTAATGCTTTTTTATTTTTTATCTAAGGGTTGTTATTCACGCTGCTGTTTGTTAAAGGGATTTAAAACTTCAGTACACATCCTTTAAGTGTTCTGAAGCTTACGTCCACTCTCTCTTATATTGAGGATCAACTAGAAGCTCTCATTATTAAAACTATAAGAGACCCAAACAAGGGTTTTACACTTGCAATGGAAATAATTATATTTATTCATAAGTTATTCTACATTCTAAGAGTCATTACAAATTGGAATTACTGTCCATTATCATTACTGCACTGGAGATATTTGATTAATTACGTAAATATGTGTCTTTAGTCTTCATTTATTGCTCATTCAACGATGGCAACTGTCATTGCTCATGAGGTTTCTTCAACTGTTACCGAGGCGCATACAATAACGTCACATTATTGTTGCCAACATGTGGGACACAAAATACAGCACACAGGCTATGCAGAGAGAGAGAGCGAAACGAGGAATTATTGGTCCGTGAAGGTTTCAGTGAGGCCGAAAATTACTCTTTAATGCAAGCAAGGGGGTCTGGGGCGCAAGACCAAGGTTACGTTTGCGTTTGAATATAAAGCCTTATTAACATATGATTTATGACCGCTACTAGGTTAGCCATTGTCTGGCCGAAAATTACTGCTTGTACTACTGTACAACCATCGGGGGATCTGCCTCCTATGTGTAGGATTGGTATTATAGAATTTGTCCCTTAGGCCTAAGGTATGAATATATGTTTTGGAAGAAAATCCACATATTTAAACCAATTCCTCTGAAACTTTCACCACGTCACACATGAAACACAACCATATTTTTTTAAATCATAAAGTTTGTTTCCTGGTTTCAGTTCTCTGAATTTTTGACAAACAGAATAAAAAACAAGAAGTTCCGTGAAGAACTAAAGAGCCTACTTTTCTTAAATTTTAAGATTCGTGCCAATGATTAATGAATATGGATCTATCTAGAATAATTACGAAATTAAGCTGGTAATATCAAAATTTCTAATTAGTTCGAAATACTGTATACCTGGCATAATGTAGCCTAAGAGACCACTACAGTTGGCAGCCCTGGTGACTGAATATATTCTTAGTTCCATCTCATAAGGTACAGAATACAAAATTTGGTTGAAGTCAAATGGATAGCATGGACGTTACATGCAGTTAAACATTGGATATAACAGCGCGCGTAAAATATGTTGGCAACAATGTAAAGCATGTATTGGTCAGAAATAATCTGAAATAATATGATCTATTTTTGTGCCAATTTTGAATGAAATCCATTAGTTAGTATAGAAGTTACATGCATTTTAAAATTCGACCTATCAGCAGGCTTAGAATCATGTTGGCAGCACTGACGTATATTATTTACTCCAAATTAATACAGAATGTCAGGTACTATACATGTGCATAGTTTAAAGCTGTCGGCTTGCATACATTCTGATATATTGGTATTTGGATAAAAGAGATTGAGAGAATGTATTAACAGTTGGCAGCCCTAGTGGCTCTTAAGAATACGCTCAGTCATATCTGTTTATGTACACATAGTACATACGAAATTTGGTTGAATTCCAATTGATAGTGTAGAAGTTATATGCGTTTAAAATTTGGACCTATCAGCAGGCTTATAATCATTTTGGCAACACTGCCTTGTATGGCCTCCTGGAAATTAAACTGAAATAATATTATCTATACGTGTGCCAATTTTGAAATAGCTCCCATTCATACCTTCCAAGATATCCAACGTGGAGCTCAAATGTCAATTCCGATGTTTCAGCAGTTGGTAGCACTGACATAATTTTCAAATACGAGCTTGAGATATTCAGGTGTAGATCTTTACTCATACCAAATTTGGATTCGATTGCTGCAGCCGTTTAGGAGTTGATAGGGGGACACACAGACAGACAGCCAGACAGACAGACAGACACACATTTTCCCGGATCGATCTCATAAGTCTACTTTTTCCTCGTTTTTTGCAAAATGTGAAAAGTAGGCTAATAAAAAATGACAATTATTCAATTACATGGCAGAGCCAGGGATCAAACCCATCCCTCCGCGGTGACAGCCAAGAATGCTAGTCATTACGCTAACTGGTGGACCATGTACAATAGTACAACCATCACATTGACAGAGGTAATCAGACAGATTACACACCCATACAAGTACACTGGTCTACATGACCACGATATCGCAAAGCCCGTTAATGAATCAACAACAACATGTATATGACTTAAATCTTGTGAACAAAACATGTCCTCATAGCTGAAAGCTTTTAATATTAATGACACCGTAAAAAACAAGTAGTTCCGTGAAGAACTATACTGCCTATTTTCATATATACTGCTCATGTTAATTGTCTCTATCAACATACAAAATTTCAGTTTAATTGCTGTAACAGATTCGTAGGTATTGAGAACCGTCTAAATATTTCATATGGTCACCAGGATGGATTTCCATTTCTGTACTATTACATTAAGATTATTGTGTACGTGTGGTATTCAAACTTCAATCGCATGATTAGAACACAAGAAGTAAAAACGAGATTTTAAAAGTACGCACACCAGCCATCTTGTGATTATGCAAACAATTGGAATAAATTACATGCCAGTGGATCAACATTTGTATAAGCATTTAACGTGCAACGTTTCACGGCACTCGGATAGTTGATTCGCGAGAAACGTCCATTTAAATATTTATACTTCGCGTCGCCGCCATGTTGGATTTGTGCTCACCAGGTTTGGTTGCTGTAAAAGATTCATAGATATTGAGAACCGTCTAAATATTTCGGAAGCTCGCCATTTAGGATTGTTATATGTATAGGCCATAGAGTTATGTACCATTCAAGGACAAAGATTGCCTAGCATCATTATTCAAACTTTCACTTCGATCGCATGATTACGACACAAGAATAAAAACTTAATTTTAAAATTTCGCACAGCCGCCATCTTGAGGTTATGTAAACAATTGAATTAAATTAGATGGCAGTGCATTACAATGTGCAAAATCATTTACTGTACCACATTTCACTGCGCTCAGAGAGTTAAATCACGAGAAAAGTCTATTAAAATATTTCAAATTCGCTTGGTCGCCATGTTCGTTTTGTACTTTACAGATTTATGAAATATACATAGTTAACTTGTATCAGTACCCTTTATCACCGAACAAAATTGCATGATGATATCTGTAATAGTTTCGGAGATAAAGAATGTCAGTGAAATATTTCACACAGCCGCCGTTTTGAGGTTATGTAAACAATTGAACTAAATTAGACTCCAGTGCATTACAATGTGTATAAACATTTGCTGTGCCAAGATTCATTACGTTTGGATAGTTAAATCGCGAGAAATGTCTATTTAAAATTCTCAATTTCGCTTGACCGCCATGTTGGTTTTGTAGTCACCTGGTTTTTGAAAGTCTCATAGGTGAACTTCTAGTAGTGCCCTTTATCACCGTACACAATTTCAGGGCGATATCGGTAATAGTTTCGGAGATATTGAATGCTAGTGAAATATTTCGCACAGCCGCCATGTTGGATTGGTGAGACGTAACAAAATAGTGCTATGAACTTACCAAGTTTCATTGAAATCGCTCCAGCCGTTTAGATTTTATTACGGGGACACACACACACACACCTCACACACGCACACACACACACACACACGCACACACACACGGTCAAAAGGTGATCTCATAAGCCTATTTTTTCAGAATTGAAAATAGGCTATAAATGCTGCACTGTAAGCTGTATTTAAAAAATAATAATTATGAATGTCAAGTGAATCATCTGCCACTTATATTATTATGTTCGACGATGTCGAAATGTAAATATTATATGTCAGAAAACTGTACTATAATGAGGCTCATTATAATACAAGTTTTCATTATGGGACAGTTTCTCCCACCAATCAGAGCTCAAGAAACAGTTGTTCGACCAATTAAGTAACGATTGCATCGCACCTGCGCTGAGTTCCAAGGCCTTCTAATTTAAATTTTACTGCGTGGCCTAGTGTCATAGTGGGGTAATCGAGGAGGCCATGGTCAAATACAAGGTACTAGCGGACCCGTGTGAGAAATCTCGCATGTTCATAAACCACACTTTCCCCAATAGGTTTTGCAAATCGAACACTTCTTACACAAATTGATATTTAAGAAATTAGTTCGCAATTTGTCACTGATAATGTCATTTGTGTGCTGAGTGTGCTGTAACACTCACCGGTTATTCGATATTTATGAAATTATAAGATTTGAGTACTCATTCCTTTGATTTAGGACTACTGTTTCTGAAATCCATGCAAAATGATAAAGGAAAGATCTCATAATGTTAAAATGACATGAAACAGGCGTCACAGCGGCCTAAATGTGAAGTGGACAGCAATTATGGAATGTATTGTCATACACCAACAGTATCTGCAAATCGCACACTTCGTACATTTTTTAAGTAATTTTTAAAGAAATTATTGATATTTATGGAATTAGAAGGCAATTCGTCACTGCTAATGTCTTTCATTTGAATGCTCATTTTCACGATCGGTCCCTTGTGAGCGCCGCAGGAGGGATCTATACTACTGAAATAATATATATGATTCTCTGCGTCCCATGCGTTCTGTTCAGTACATAAAACTGGCGAAATCTCGGCAGATATTTATGTTCGAACCTAAAATAGTTATAATAATTATCGTCGAACATAAACAGTCGTATGCAACTCACCTATAATGGTAATTAAGACACTCGTATGGAAATTATAATAGTATATTATGCAACGAGCCTATAATGGTATTATAGGCGAGTTGCATACGACTGTTTATGTTCGACGATAATTATTATAACTATTTTATGTTCGAACATAAATATTCATAAATATCTGTCGAGATTTTGCCAGTTTTATGTACTGAACAGAGCGCATGAGACGCAGAGAATGCCTTGTATTTGACCATGGCCTCCTCGATTACCCTACTATAACACTAGGCCACGCAGTGAAATTTAAATTAGAAGGCCGTGTAAATCAGCGCAGATGCGATGCTATCCTTATCTAATTGGTCAAACAACTGTTTCTTGAGCTCTGATTGGTGGGAGAAACTGTTTCATAATGAAAAATAGTGTTATAATGAGCCTCATTATAGTACAGTTTTCTGACATATAATAGTCAGGGTCGAACATACGCTCGTTTTATAAACATACTCGTGTCTTAATTATTGCCATTATAGGCTCGTTGGATAATGCAATATTATGCAACCCAACTAGCGTTGTTATCAGGAAGGTCGATATTTCTCAGCTTGCATCCCGTACGGTACTAATGCACTGCAAACATATCCTGCAAAAGATACTCAACACTATTATTTTCCCCTCCATGTGACTATAGACTAATACGAGGAAAAGGTAATAGTGTTCAGTATCGTTTGCAGGATATGTTTGCAGTGCATTAGTACCGTACAGGATGCAAGCAGAGAAATATCGACCTTCCTGACAACACGCGTTAGTTGGGCTGCATAAAACAATGTTATTAGGGGCAGCTGATTCACCTAGTATACAAAACCCCTCTTGGAATTCGTCCTTGGTATTGCTGGATGTTTAATTCTTAAGTCGGGAGGCTACTTTTCCGAACTCCCTCATATCTCAGTTTGATAATGTTAATTTTTTAAAAATTTATTGTTCATATTCTCTGCATGCTCCACTAGTCTTCGTTTTTCCTAAGAGCTTGAAAATCCAGAGCAGAACAAATTTAGAAAATTCCTTTAAATACTTTTTTAAAAGCACATATTTCTGCATCGGCCAGTTATCGTCTCTATTAACGCTATTAATCAAGAATTGCGTAATACTTTTCACTTCACTGCACACGAAAATTATATCATCTATAGTCTGAGGGCTGCTTTTACAGGAGCACTCGGGATTACGTATAATTTTAAATCTGTGTAAGTACGAAGCAATATTTCCATGTCCAGTCAGTACTGTAGTCATATTAGGTGTTAATGCGATTTTGGATTTTAATCTACCTGCAACTGTTGGAAAGAATTATTTTGTAAGTGTGCCTTTTGAAGTTTGTTCCCATTTTTGCTGCCATTCATGAATTGATTCTTCTTTGAGATTTTTTTAAAATGTTGAGATGGGTATTCTATCGAAACAAACCTCACTTAATTTCGCATTATGTTCATATTCTCTGCAATAGCACATCCCTCTCACGTACATCACGTATTGTTCAAATTGAGTAAGTACAAAGTTATTAAATTTGGAAGGAAGTTGGAGTAAACACGGTTGGTTTGTTTGTCTTGTAGCGGAGAAGTTTAGCGTGGCCAAAGAGGAAGTTGTTAATTACATATTCATCCTGGGGCATAATGCACACTAATTCCTTGTCAAAGTAGTTTGCTTACAACTGTCGAGCCCGGTACAGACAATATCGCTGGGCAGGAACAGCCCGCTATTCATCCACACATGGAGGCAGAGTCCAGGGGACCTCCATTTTACGAGGGGTCGGTATTACAGGACGTGACATTTCATTTCGAAAATCTCACATGCATTAATTGGGAATTGAACCTGGTCCGTCTTAGTGAGAGGCAAGCAGCTTGACCACTGCACTACCACGCCCCCACTCTTATTACATACGTATCTGCATTGTTGAAACAAGAAAATCAAATAGTCTACGTTCCTGCCTATGAAATGATTATTCTGTTTCCCATTTCCATCAATTTGGCAAAATAATTAATCGCAGTTACCAGTTTCGTGAATGTTACGTTAATAATGAGAGCGGCGAATGATAACAGAGTAGACTCATCAATCTATTATACAAGTGTCACATTTCCTCACCTATTGTTCTCAGCACGTTATAACAATTACGTACACCATGGCTCGTGAATTAGTCTGTTATTCAATCCACACCGGCCGGACACTAATTGCGGTTAACAAAGATGATATCATACTCATGTAGAGGTCAAAATCACGTAAGCTGATTCTCTAATCACATAACGTCCGACTGTTTGCAGTTAGTTACCTATCGTGCTTATTTTGTTGTTGGAAGGACAGAATAGTATTTTATTACGAAATGCCAATGATCGAATAAAAGTTGGTCGAAATTAGAGTTGAGGATGGTGAGAAAGGGTGGTCGGTTCAACCAAACGCTGTCTTAGAAAGATACTTGGTCGATCACCGGCCAATGAAGAAGGACACAACACTGTTCTGATCAATTTTGAGGCCACCCTGAATTCATGTACCATTGTGCAAGACGGGAGCAACCTTGAAGCTCTTACACCTTCTCACTTTCTGAACGGAGGGAAACTCACGGCAATTCCAAATGGACCTGAGCCTGACAGACCAAAGAATATCGAATGGAGATGAAAATATCCGGAGACTTATGGTGAAGGTGGAGGTTCATGATTACCAGGTTGAACTGGGATTGAATGTCCGATAAGGTTTCACATTGAACCGACATCGGGATATAACAATATTGGCTTCTCTGTCCAGGGTCGCTGAATCGTGTGTACAATATCAACTCAATAATTGTCCTCACGTGGCTGAATGCCTCCCATTCCACTTCACACGCCAGTACTAAAATTCCTGACTGAGCCTGAAGATGAACCCGGGACTTCTTATATAGAGATAAAAGCATGCTACCCGTACATCAGAATGACGGCGTTTGACGCGGCTACATGGTCACGATATCGCGAAGTCCAGGAATGAATCAACGTACACCAGCAATATCAAAGATACCTGCCAGTTTATCGAAGCCCATTGGATATTCACACTCGAAAATGAAGGTGTAATAAGATTGTGTTGACAAACGTATAGCACTTCCTTGCCCCGGAGAATTCGTTCCGCCAGAGACAGCGAACACCTTATGTACGGTTTCCTTGAAGATACTCGGAATGTGAACGTGTGGAAATGTAATGAAAGAGCGGATGCTTCTGACGATATATTATGTTGTGCTTCGGTGAGAAATATGGTTATGAGAATACACAATTTCTCGCCAGCTTTTATCGTTCCAACTAAATACAACTGTGTAACAACTTGGGAGGTTTATGTGCATACCAGCGGACGAGGTGGAGGTTTCCGCAGAAATAGAAAGTCATAATAAGGGCGCGAGGCTTCGTATGAACAGACGGAAATGAACTTCATAAAGGGAGATATGAGTATCACTATTATATGATCATTACTCTTGTATTTTGTAGTAAGTAATTATAGAATGTTCTGCAAACAGACATTCCAGAGTTATCTCGTAAAACACTGCATAAATCCCTAATGTACACAAAATATACTTGGTGATTAGCTGCCGTAATTTGAAGACAATAAACAACTTTAATACCACAGACATTTGGTCCAAATGTAGGACATGAGAACATGCATCTTTACGAGTGTTAGTATTATATACAGTATATATACATAAATTAAAGTCCAATATGATAGAATTTATCCTTATATGAAGCCAATCTTTCTTTCCATCTTTCTCAGTTTCGTCCATTCAATCATTTCTTCTTTTTCTTTCGGATGGGCCAGCTAAGGACCACGACGTTCAACTTTTCATCTTAAAGAGGGACTTCATGTTTGCCCAATATTCACGCATTCTCTGGCTATGTTACTCCTTTCTCTCTTTTGTCCAGACGCTGCCGGTTTTCTTACAGGGGGCTCTGTCCTGAATCTCTTCTGTTTAGGTATCTTTTTGAGATATTATTTATTCATTTATTCATTTATTTATTAACCGTATTTATTCATTAATTAATTAATTAATTAATTAATGTATTTATTTATTTATTTACCGTAGAGCCTCCGTGTCTTAGGCGGCAGCACGCCAGCCTCTCACCGCTGGGTCCGTGGTTCAAATCCCGGTCACTCCATGTGAGATCTGTGCTGGACAAAACGGAGGCAGACAGGTTTTTCACCGGGTACTCCGGTTTTTCCTGTCAAAATTTCATTCCAGCAACAATCTCCACTATCATTTCATTTCATCTGTCATTCATTTAATCATTGCCCCAGAGCAGTGCGTCAGGCCTCGGCATCCAGCACAGTTCATATCCTCGCCGCTAGATGGGGGCTTCATTCATTCCATTCCTGACCCGGTCGGAGACTGGAAGCTGGCTGTGGATTTTCATTTTTCATTTAATTACCGTATTTAAGACAAGAGTTTAGTGCTTTTCAGTCGGTCAACACGAATGTACCCAAAAGAGATGGGTTATGCCCTAATCCTGAAATAAATTACATGAGATTAATAAAACACTAGGATGACCAGTTTCGATCGTCAAGCGATCATCATCAGATCCAATACACTTAGGCTATAAAATCTATGTTTGAAATACAGGTGAAAATATTTACAATATGTACAATTATTTAGTTGCAGTATTGGTACTGCAACTGTCAGTGTATGCTAAATGCAGTATATATGTTAGGTGAAATGCTAAATGGTGATGGCTATCCGGATATTGTACTTTAGAGAGATTATATGGTTGTAAACTATGGTTAAACTATACAATTTTAGGCTAACTACTTATCTGATTGTCTTCCGTACTACAGCTATTCGCAGTTTCCGTGCTCACTTGAACTCGCTGTGCGGTCGACTGCGGTGGTTATCTTAACGACAGGTTTTTCCCTGCCTTCCCCCCCCCCCCTGTCCCTACGTGCTGTGGGGAGTGATCGCGATGTGTTTATGTGAGGTGTTGCCAACCTAGATAAGATGTATGTTATTGAATGAGGTGGATCTACAACTATTAAAGACCGTGGATTAGTCCTCGCCACGCGTGGAGCATAACCCATTCGAACTAAGCGTTGACGGTCTTATGAGGACGTCCCGGCACCTTTAATACTGCCCTTAATATGGGCCTTGGTTTATTGCAGAAGAAAAGTACATCGTACACCTGATCCAGCTAACATTTACCTATTAAAAAACCCCTAATTTCCCCCCTTTTTTATCTAGCTTGGCTGTGTCGCTAAATTGTGTTTTGTTTCCGACAGGGTGTGTTTTTTAGTAGCGTGAAGAGGGGTGAGCTCTCCATGAACGTGTGTTCATTTAGATTGTTGGGATTGTTTCGTTTGGCTAGGTGTATCTCGATTGCTTCCTTTATGTCAAGAGCTCTGCCTTTCGATTCGTGATGGATTATTTTAAGGTCCGACTCTATGTTGGTAAAGCTATGCCCTGCGTCACACATATGTTCGCACACGGCTGAATGTGTTCCGTATCTTATCGCATTTCTATGTTCATTATAACGTGTGTCTACTCGCCTTCCACTCTGCCCGATGTAATTAGCTTGACAATCGGTGTCTTGGCACGTTATAGAATATACCCCTGACCTTGAATACGGGTCACGTTTATTTAGATTACTATTTAGGAGGTGCCTAGCGGTTGTGTTTTCGTCGTGAAAGCTATCTTTATGCCTTGCTTTTTGAATAGGTTAGTGATTTTATATGTATTCGCATTCACATAGTTGAAACGTGCAAATTTTGTCTCATTACTGTCCGGTTTGGGAATCGTTTTATCTTTATTTTTATGTTTGGCTATAATTTGATTTATTTTGCTTGGTGAGAAGTTGTTTTCCTTTGCTATTTGCTATTTCAGGATTAGGGCATAACCCATCTCTTTTGGGTACATTCGTGTTGACCGACTGAAAAGCACTAAACTCTTGTTTACTAAGGCAACACTGAAAATATGGCTTCAAACACCACAATGTTACCGTATTTATTTATTTATTTATTTATTTATTTATTTATTTATTTATTTATTTATTTATTCTTACCTTTGTTGGACATAAATATGAAGTATAATTGCATGCACACAATGAAACAAAGAACTCTGTCAGAATATGCAGCATTATTTTCAAACCGTGAAGTCTTCCACTAAATCGATATGTTTACGTATGGTATTATAGGCTACATTTAACAATCCAACATGGCGACCATCCGAAATATTTAGACGGCTCTGAATATCTACGAATCTGTTATAGCAATCAAACTGAATTTTGTATGTTCATAGGGGCTATGAACTTAAGTTCACCTATAGGACTTTAAATAACCTGGTGATCACAAATCCAACATGGCGGCGACGCGAAGTATAAATATTAACATGGACGTTTCTCGCAATTTAACCATCCGAGTGCAGTGAAACTTGGTACAGTAAATCCTTATACGAATGTTAATCCACTGGCATCTAATTTATTTCAATTGTTTCCATAACCACAAGATGGCAACTGTGCGAAATTTTAAAATCTCCTTGTTACTTCTTGTGTCCTAAACATGCGATTGAAGTTTGAATGCTACACGTACACAATAATCTCCATATAACAGCACATAACTCTAGGACCTACATATATAAAATCCAACATGGCGACCATCCGAAATATTTAGTCGGTTGTCAATATCTACGAATCTATTACAGCAATCACACTGAAATTTTGTATGTTGATAGTGGCAATTAACATAAGTAGGATATATGAAAATAGGCTGTATAGTTCTTCACGGAACTACTTGTTTTTATTTTGCATTTCAGTGATAGTGAGCCATATATTCCTACTCTTAATTTCTGTTGTAGAGCAAAATGAATCTGTTATACATGAATGGAGGACCGTGGAGAAGCGAAAGGTAGAGGCTCCCATGTTTTCTTTAAACCAGCACCAGATGGGATGGAGTTGCCATATCCATGTTTGGACGCCTTTGTACACACTTATACTGAGTTAACCCCACAGTCATTGGCATTCTTGTATTTTGTTTCTAGAATATTCTACATGGTTGCTAATAATAATAATGTCCGTTTTAAGTATTGAAGCTTTTAGAGACCCAGGAGTGACGGATTTCCGCCTCGAAGGGGATATGTACCGTGTCAGTAAACTTACTGACCGCTCGCATTTGCAAACCTCTAATGCCAACTGACTGCGCCAGGATTCGATCCTTCAACCTTGGACACGGTAGGGGAGAACGATACCGTTGCGCCACGCAACCAGTCTCCCCCCTTTTGTATAAAATTGATGCAACACTTCTTTCAGATAGAAGGGTGGTAACAAAAATTGCTAATTCCCGCTCAATCAAACCGGGCACATTTATTTATTTATTTATTTATTTATTTATTTATTTATGTATTTATCGTACGGCTTTTAGTGCCGGGAGTGTCCGAGGACATGTTCGGATCGCCAGAGTCCGTAGCTGCTTCCAGCGGACACCCTTAGGGTGAGCTACATTTCCGTTCAATTTCAAGTAGTTCCAACTTTCGCTACCAGATATCAATGATGCCTAGTGGTGAACGTTGGAACTTTGATAGAGCGTTCCGACGAAATCTAACCTAACAATTTAGCTTCACACAAGTTTAGTCTGTGGAAGGATCCTTTACATGCCATAAATCCATGACATGGGACCGCCGGCGTTACTTCCCCTCCGAAGGAAGGCATACTGGACGATTTTTAACGCTCTTAAAAAATCCGACGACTTCGGCCGGATTTTAACCCGCTATCTTGGGCACAGCAGTTCAGCATACTACCAACTACACCACCGAAACCGGGCACATTAATGTTGACTGACTGAAAAGCAATTGTGTTGAAAGTTAATGATGCATTTCTCCTTGGAGCGGTCAGGTCTGCTGAGTAAGACTTGAAAATGTGAACGCAGTCGGAACTCGAACCCGGTTCTCCTGCTATCTGGGCAGTTGTGTTAAGCTATTTACACCAATGCGGCCATGCTCCGACCGCCACAACTCTTCAACTCTTATATGAAGAGTGCTGTTGTGGTGTCTTCCGGAATGACGACAAATGATTTCCATGATAACACACATACAGTCGCCTAGTCGCGCGAGAGATTGTGTCGCTATCTCAAGGGACTCAAGTCATTCCATATCAATTACACGGATGTATAACCAGATCATACTCGAACACCAGATGTGCTGAATTATAATATGCTAAGGGCCGTTTTCACCAACTCTTCACTAACGATTATTTAGTTAATTCGCATTTAACTTAAATGCGAGATTTAATACGTGATTATATTCGATGCATTTCACGAGGACATTCGGGTTCCCAATTACTTAAATAAGATTTACGGGCCTCGCGCATGCGTAGACTCGGTTTCATCTTGGAGAGCATGGCGGACAGGACAAGAAGCGTCTGATTGTTGTTTACGATGCTTCCTTGAGACTTTCTGGAACATACTTATAAAGAAAGAGAAATACAGAAGACCTTATTCGTGGCAAAAGCTTAAAATGATATGAACAAAGTATTTAGGAGAACTGGCAGTAGTGTGATAGATAGCTTAAAAGGACGCATATATCCATTAGTCTTCGTAGCGTAAGCGTTTGAAGTGCAGACTGTCAATTCATTATGCAGCGCTGGAAGGAGTTCGAATCCCCCTTTGGATATAATTTTCTGTTTTAATTTCCGTATTCACCTTTCTTGGTATTAAAACTTAGTAATGTGGGTAATCTTTTATAATTTCATTGTCATAAACATATTTTATATTCATATGGATGAAACTTAGATCATTATGCTCGAAGGGATGACAGTACGTGTGAAACTCGGAAACAAACCGCCATTGTGGAATGCGCAAGGCACAGTTCAACTGTTTCCCGCCAATTTAAAGATGCTTTAGAGAGTTGAGTGGCCAGATTTGGCCATTTAACGTAATTCCTTGTTAGTGCTAAGTTAACGAGCATATTCTAATTGGTGAAATGCTCGTACTAATTAAAATATCCTTTATTGATGAATTAAGGGATAATTGACGTTGGTGAAAACGGCCCTAAGACTGTTCTTTTGCAAATAGGAGAAATAATCATCAACATTTCGGCCATGCTAGTTTCTAATCACCTAATGGCAAACAGCCCAGTGGTTGCTACTCTCAGCAAATGAACCGCGCAGTAATGGGATGCTATTATTAATATGGTCGTATGACTAATTGACACTATTACTCACAAAGGAGTCTCATAAATAGCCTGGAGTTGAACACAATGCGCATGTTAGCGGGAATCGTGCTCTGCTTTTTACTGGTGATTACAGTGATTGTCTTCATAATGTCTTCAGGCACATGGACCTATCAGTGAAATTCAAAGTTATAATTTGGAAGGGACTCAAAAAATAACATAAGAAGATAAATAGCTTACATCAAAGTGTCAAGTACACATAAAGATGAATTTCATTCCAATTACATCAACAAAGGAGGATTGAGTATCTCCCGATGTTGAATATATATATTGGCTACATCTTGGTATTCAGCTCATCGGGGATCATCTTACAATGACCTACTTAGAAACCCTGAAGAGAATACTGGGAATCACAAAATCGGCGCCGTCAAGACTAGCTTATGAGCTTGCAAAAGAATTTTTCCTAATATAATATTTGAGATACAACCTACAGCTGCCATCTACGATACAAGCAGAAGGAATATAAATAAAAAACTGGAGGAAATATGCTGGAATTATTCATAAAAGAGGCCATGCTACACCGACGATGGAGTGGACCAAACCAAGACTCATGACCTCACATGACTATCCATCCATGGTTTCCATCATAAACTGTGCATGAAAACACATTTTCATGACCCAAGTGACCACTGATTATGAAAAAAATACAGCAAAGTGTGTGAACAATATCACTTTAACTTTTGTGACGAGAGATGCAAGATTCTTAAGGAGAATAACAAAGAATGATATCCTTCTACCCATATCATCATTGTATATTTATTGTATTAATCCTATGCACGTTTGGGCGCTATTTCCAAAATAATAAATTAATTTTGTAACACACTACATCATTTTATGAATATGATTCGCTAATGTCACTAGTCAATTCTCTAACTATCTTGTTGAAATTCTTGTTGTATTCGACAAAGCACGTCTAATGCGCACCATTGGGTTATGAAGCCTCGTTTTTGGAATTGGTACACTTATCGGCAGTAGTCTTCACGAACGATGAACACACACACATAATTTTGTTTCACTGAAAATTACAATGCAGCCGAAGCTCGCACATTGAATAGTCACTTGTTTCTGTGCACTAAATCATTAGTAAACAGAGGCATAATTACGAGTAAATGGATGGTTTAAGGCACATATCAAAAGTGCTAAACCCGTATGTGGTGATCCTGATGTTGTGAACAATACAGTGCAGTACGTGGAACAAATTCTTTAGAAGGTAAGTTAATTTCTGTATTACACTCCACTGTGATAACAAGTTAATAATAATAATAATTATTTTTTTCGTGTAGCCTCCGGAGAGGCCGAGTGCAGGTCTTTCTAGTCGACGCCCGTGGGCGACCTGCGCGTCGGGATGAGAGATGGAATGGATGAAGATGAATGAAACTGGGCAAGGATGTGGAAGGAAGCGGCCGTGGCCTGTCAGAAGGTACTGTCCCAGCATTTTCCTGGTGTTGAAAATGGGAAACCACGGAAAACCATTTCAAGGACAGCCGACGGTGGAGCTCGAACCCACGCGTCTACCGAGTCAGCAGAGAGCTTGGCCCCTTGACCTAACGCTGCGCTTTAGCCCGCGTAGCCACTACTGTCGGTAATAAAAATAATATAATAATATTTAACAATTTCGACTCAAAACCAAAATTAAGAGTTCCCTGGTACGTTAACGTCAAGCAAGACCTCCAAGAAACGGGCCTACGACTTGATGACGCGCACAAACGAGACCTTTCCCGAAAAAGCATCGTGACTTTTGGGACTGTCCGAGATGAGAAATGGACAACCGGTGCAAAGTGGTCGGATGAACGCCGTGCTCGACACAGCAAGTTAATAAATACCTACTGGATCAATCGTAAATTGAATAAACGCAGAATGCATAGTGGAACTTACTGTGGCCCCTAGTTGGCCGATTAGCGAATAATAAATAAATAATAATAATAACAACAATTAATGACACAATGCGTTTTATGGACACGTGACCCGAATGATGTTGCCATATCCTATCGCGTTTCACTTTTCCCTAAGAGAAAAAGACAAAAGGAATAATGGTGGTCTATTATTACAAAAATGTCAGGTTGATTGATGCAATAGTGGGTGAGACGATGTGTACACATATGTGATGTGCGGTTCCGGTGAAATATTTCACACTGCCCCCATGTTTGATTAGTAAACTCGAAAGACCCATTCGATATCGAGTGGGGCTGCAGGAGTTCATTGCCGAATGTCGTTGAAATATCTTCAGGAAATCAAATGTTATAAGAGGGGACATACGCACCGACAGACAGACACACACAACCGCAAACACACACACGGGCAAAAGTCTATATCATTAGTCTGTATTTTATAAGATGGAAATAGGGTAAAATTGCTTTCTACGAATATCAGTCTAAGAAGTGAGTGCTTCCTAAGACGCTGGCTATTAAGTTATGTCAGTCGTATTTACTGTGCCTAGTAACCTACCAACCAAATTGTGTGACTCATCGTTATTTAAAAATATGCCGGTATTTTCTGATATGTTCAGTGGTTTGTAGGAGTGTAATATTGCACTGTAACTGCGACATATATAGTGCTCATAGTGTACGTATTGTTACATAAATATCAATTCACAAGTTACCCTAAGGACTGTCGGCTCAGTGCTCATAGTAATCATCAGTTATATACGCAGTCTGTGAATACACTCTTGCGTGATTTCCCCAAGGCATTGAAAGGAGCCGATAAAACTGAGGCGTACTTGTTCCTTGTGGCAGTCGTTCAACAGTAGAGGAAGCTGCAACTTTCCACACACCTCCGCGCACTTGTCTTGGCACGGTCCACGCTCCACAGGTTGCTTTATATCGACCCAGAACCGCTTCGCTCCACAAGCCCGGGCTTGCAGTCCCAGGTCCCCCGCTCATCACCAAATATGGCCGAGGACGAACATACATCGACACAAACACTCATCACCTAATATGGCCGAGGACCAACATACATAGCCACAAACACTAATCACCAAATATGGCCCAGGATCAACATAACATCAACACAAACACTCGTCACCAGATATGTAAAAGACCAACATACATCAACACAAACACTCGACACCAGATATGCCGAAGATCAACATCAACACAAACGCTCGACATCATAGGTCTATTCGGCGAAGATCAACATACATCAACACAAAAGCTCCTCTCGACACATCTGAATGTTAACTTTCAGTGGGACATTTGTAAATACTGCATTTTCCGGACCTCAGACACACAATAATATTTTGATGAAAATTGAAGAAAAAATATAATTTCACAATTTTTTTCAAACCAAGTTTTACAGATGTAACTTGCTACTGGTTACATAGTGTAAGACCCCACGCGTAGTCTTGTTTGTTAAATCGTGCACCACGACCACGATGACATCTGCATGAAGTCCGGATAGCGCAGGTTTGAATCTTGCCGCTGAGAGTGGCTATCCTATGAATAGTTTATCTCGATGTTTTCCACACCTCCACCTGACAAATACCCGGATAGTACCTTACTTCAAGTGTCGAGGCGCCTACCCCAACCTTTCCCTAATACAATTACGCGTATTACTACAGCCATCACAGGAATACAAGATATCAGACAACTTAAACACACACTAAATTACACGGGGCTGATGACCATGATACCCCCCTCAAATGAATTATTAAAAACTTCAACAAAAAAGTGAATCGTTATCTACTTGTAGCTGCAACTGTAGTCATGAAAATCTGACGCTACAAAGTTCGATCGTCTTAATTGCTTCCTGGTATTAATATAGACGTGCTGACACCATTTATCTTAGTAGCCAACAGTTCGGTTAGGGCGAAGTGCATTATCAGTCCCATATGGCAACAGCAGACTCAGTTAATAATGCAGTTTGTTAATCAGTGTCTGCATGTGGGATTGCAGCAAGATGGATACAAGAGATAAGATCTGACCACAATATTCAGTTCTCCATGGAAGTCCAAGTCCCAGCTCTTAGTTTTCCGTGGTACGATGAGGAGGCGGGCGGGGAAATGGTTGCAAGAGGTTTAGCTACTAATTTGGCTGAAATAATAATCAAAGCAAAAGTTTGGTGCTTTTCCGTCGGTCAACACGATTGTACCCAAATGAGATTAATAAATACACTTGGGTAACCAGTTTCGATCGTCAAGCGATCATCATCAGATCCATTACACTTAGGCTATAAAATCCTTGTCTGAAAGTATAGGTGAAAGTATGTACAATATATACACTTATTTAGTTGCAGTATTACCGTAGTAAAGATAATGCAACTCGTCAGTATTTGTTAGTTATAGTCTATGTGATGTTTTGTTGAGATACTGGAAGTGGTGATTGACCTGTGATTTGCCTGTTTGGAGTGAATATGTGGTTGTTGTAAATGGTCAATTCAGATTGTATTGTACAGGCTACTTATCTGGTTGAGTCTTGCGCGGTCCTGTTGAGAGCAGCTCTCTTGGTCACTGTTTGCACTCGACTGAATGGAAATTCCTGTGTGTGAGGGTCCAATATCTCACTGGCCTGTTCCCCTCTCACATTCCTAAGTGCTGTGTGTTCCTCGTGAAAGTGTACCTGTAATCAGTTGCCAAGTCTAGTCTCTCAAATGTGGTGTATGTTACTGTATTCAGGATAACCTTCAACTATTAAAGACCCGGTATCAAACTCTCCACGCATAAGCTAACAATAAACAATAATAGTAAAATAATAATGTTTTTTTGGTTTTGGTCTCAGCGATGCCGAGTGTCAGAATTGAGCCCTGGAGAGGATCGAAATTTTCCAGTAAGTCGACCAACAAAACGTTGACGTATTTCAACCAGGGATCCAAACCTATCCATTAAAAGATCTTGATCAGGTTACGATCCAGACAGGGCCATTGAGGAAAAAGACCTTCTACTAGCGACATCAATGATTTTCTTAGCACTGCTTCGTTCAGTCCCACCTGCGGTTGAATGCTGTTGGAGTGAAATGTTTACACACTGTTTCGATGACATCATGGTCATTCGCTGGAACTGAAACCTCCTGTAAAAGTTTGTATTCCTAAACCGATCTATCAGACTGTAACCATAATACGCACACAATCAGTTACTTTGTTATTCGTTCAGGCAATGACTGCCACACAAAAGAATGGAAGGGTTTATTCCAAAACCCAGACAAGCCCAAACATTGACTTTTTGAGATAAATACATCATTTTCCTCTTCAATGAGATATTATTGCTGTCTCCAAAAATGAGACAGGTTGGGTTATATACAAGTGTGAAATATTGGAGATCCTACAAAAATGATAATTATGATATCGTATGGCCTCGGGTGCCGCGTGCAAGCTTTGTTATTTGACTCCCAGAGGGTGGATTGCATGTCGAATTTCATTGTTCCTTGAAGCACTATGAAAGTCAAGGATATTAGATATCTAAGCTCCTTGACACTATAGCGCTTTCTAGTAGAGAAATGAGGAACCAACATGGCGGCCAAGAGAAGTTGAGACTTTTAAATTGACTTTTCTCGCGATTTAACCATCCAAACGTAATGAAACATGGTACAGAAAATGTTTATATATATTGTAATGCACTGGCCTCTAATTTAGTTCAATTGTTTACATAACCTCAAGATGGCAGCTGTGCGAAATTTTAAAATATAGTTTTTATGTTTGTGTCGTAATCATGCGATCGAAGTGAAAGTTTGAATAATGAAGCTACGCAATAATTTTACTTTAATGGTACATAACTCTATTGCCTATACATATAACAATCCAAAATGGCGAGCATCCGAAATATTTAGACGGTTATCAATATCTACGAATCTTTTACAGCAATCAAACTGATTTTTTTATGTTCATAGAGGCTATGGACATAAGTTCACCTATATGACTTTCAGTAACCTGGTGAGCACAAATCCAACATGGCGGCGACGCGAAGTATAGATATTTAAATAGATGTTTCTCGCGATTTAACTATCCGAGTGCAGTGAAACTTTGCACGATAAATGCTTATACATATGTTAATCCACTGGCTTCTAATTTATTTCGATTGTTTTCATAGCCACAAGTTGGCAGCAGAGCGAAATTTTAAAATCTCGTTTTTACTTCTTGTGTCCTAATCATGCGATTGAATTCTGAATACCACACGTACACAATAATCATCATGTAATAGTACATACATAATAATCCAACCTGGCGACCATCTGAAATATTTAGACGGTTCTCAATATCTACGAATCTATCGCAACAATCAAACTGAAATATTGTATATTGATAGAGGCAATTAACATGAGTAGGATTTCTGAAAATAGGCTGTATAGTTCTTCACGGAACTACTTGTTTTAAATTAGGATACACGATATGCCAAATCCCTCTAAGCTGAGTTACATGTTGGCACCTATTTGACAATCTATCCAGCCTCAGGAATTATAGCCACGATTTGATCCCTACACAATATGGTCAATGAACGACTGATCAGTTATACGTGGCTTTTGTCCGGTTCGAAACCTTGAATCAAACAAATTATATCAGATTGAACCAACATCGAAACCATAATCTTGGGTTTTGCCAATGTGTAACTTAGCCTTCGATAAGATAGCAGGTTGTTTCTTTATTCAAACGCTGTGGGTACCATGCATTTATATTAATTAAATCCCTTCTCTTTGAAGACTGCGCCACAAAGTTCCAACGCAGTTCTGTCTGCCAAACAAATTTCGAGTCGTCTGTAGCAAGTCTCATTAGCAACAGCTTGTAGGTCTTTTTTATTTTGCAGTGGGACATCAGCTACCATTTGGTTAATGCTACTTTTGAAAGTCCACTAACGTTGTATTCAAGTCTGGCCGCGTTTTGACAGACTCCTAACTAGCACAAATTCTGCTGTGCGTGTCAGAGCTTAATCCCTGGTGTTATCAGGCGATCCCGCGCTAAACGTACGTGCATCACTGAATCCCCATCACCCGTATGCACTTTAAGCCGTAGATTAATGCACGTGTCACAATACAGACACGAAAAGTAAAAATAGGGCAGACACATATTTACACGCCTCTACCCGACAAAATGATGAGACGTTTGTGAAACGTACAAATATTCCTGTGGTTCTACAGGCCTACAAAGTGACCTCTGCTTAGCCATGTGAATTGCTGATTCCTGATGAGGCAGCGCCAACGTGGTATGTCCCCACAGCCGTTAATCTTGGCTATCTTGACCAACCACGAGCATACAGCTACTCATTCGTCCTCATGAGGTTGGGTACACCCCGTTTCACCTTAAACTTAGTTCTAAAATAGTTTACGGAAATTGAAATCGAACTTGGGACATTCGTGGTAGAAGGTAAGCGTGATTGCCCTACATCACGGGACAAACATACGTCATAAAACGTATTAAAATGATTGTATTCACCATGCATAAAATTGTTTGTTGTTGTTTTTAATTTATTTTGTGGTTTTCAACATCGTAGTCATCGGCTCCATGCATTTTGGTGATCATGGAATTCGTTGGAGTTATTTTGGTGTCAGTGCCAGTGTGTGAGTGCTACTTGTTAGTTAGTTAGTTATTGGTATTTTAAGGGACGGAACTACGAGGTCATCTGCCCCTAAAGAATGATACTTGAATTACAATATTACAAACCTCGGAGCAGATTGTTTAATTATGTTGTTGTTGGTTTTGTTGATTTATTATAGGGGCTTGGACATTGTAGTCTCTCAGCCCCGTGTACTTGGGTGTGTGTAGAATTTGTCTGATAACATGTGTTATTGAGTGTCTGTAAGTTAGTTGAGTGTGATTTTTTTATTCTGGTAAGTTTTAAGGAGGAGGTGGCAGTGGCCTAAAATTAGGAACCATCACGGTATTTGCCTGGAGTAGAAGTGGAAAACCACGGAAAACCACTTCAAGAATGCCTGAGGCAGGAATCTAACCAATATCTTCTCAGTATTGCTTCACGTGGCTGAATGAACCCCGTTTCAGCTCTCCGATAAGAATCGAGCTCGACCTCCCGGGTTGACCACCAAGGATGCTAGCCGCTACGCCAGGAAGAGTTTAGTTAGCATGTTTACGAGATTCAAACTTCTTCGATTTTTACAGTCCGTGATATGTCACGATAAACGCCGTCAGCTTAATTAAACACCTGGGTATGTATAGCAGTCATCTTTCTGGTCTGTGCTAATACAGCCATCGCAATAACACAGATTAATTAGCAGACAAAAGTCCCCACATACACCGAAGTACACGGGGTTGAATCATCACGAAGTTCAAGCCCATGAAATTAAACCACAACACGCAACTTTGTGATTTTTAACTCTTGTAGCGGGTAGTATTCTTGACTGTCAACTCGAAGGTCAGGATTTTATTCCCGGCTCTGTCCAGAAATGTAATTCTGGTCTGACGGCTGGAATGGGGTACACTCAGCCTCGTGAGGCAAAACTTAGTAATGATGAGTTCGATTCCTACCTCAACCATCTTGGAAGTGGATTTCCGGGGTTTCCCGACTTCCACTCTGGGCAAATAATGTGATGGTTCTGAACTTAAGGCCACGGCCACCTCCTTCCCAGTCCTCACCTAAATTACATACACACGCCTGCAGATACCACAATAACACATTCTATACACACACCTAAGTACTCGGGGCTAAATGACCATGATGTCCAAGTCCCTGTAATGAATCAACAACAGTGCTGAGGGTTTCATCTCATTACGAGTAGTATGGTGTGCGAGGGGGGGGGGGGGAGGGGGGGGGGGAAGAGGGTATTGCGTAGATGAGTTGGATGAGGCGCTGTACTTCTAATCAGGAGTGGGTTCGATTCCCATTCATTAAGTGGATTTTAGAAACCTAACTACCACTTTCAGGAACGCAAATATCCCTAAGGTTTACTCAGCCTACAACAGAAATGAGTACCAAGAGCTGACAACTCCATTCCATTTAGCATGTACAGTAAACTCTCGATTATCCGCTGGTGGTTTATCCGCTTTGCGGATTATCCGCGGTGCCTGTAGGAGAACATTTTTATAAGAAAAGGAAGATTTTGAACCGAAAATTATTTCTCAAAAATTGAAATAAAGTTCCTAATAATTAAACGTAATAAAAATCGTAAATCGCAAATACAGTTCAGCAATGTACAGTACAAAACGTGTACAGTAGTTCAGTACTGTACTTTATATTGGTATGCACACACCGTTACTCATGATGCAGCATTAGGACACATTGACAGGATTCTTCATTACCTTGAAGAGCAAGACGACGCATCACTTTGTGACAAGATGGTGTTGAGAAAAATCAAATCACAAATAAAGAAAAAGTATTTCACTACGAAAAAGCAAAAGTAAATGACAGATTTTTTGTTCAACAGTAAACAAGACTTTTTAATAATACACATAACATCGGCTGAGTATTGTTATCATGTACGTCCTTTTATTGTATAATAAACTTATTTAAAGCACTTGTGTGTTGTTTTAGTGCCTTCGACCAGTGTTTAACAATTACCTGCAATTTTGCGGCTTATCCGCGAAATTCGATTATCCGCGGTATCCGCGCCAGTCAATTCCGCGGATAATCGGGAGTTTACTGTATGTCTGAGAAAGTAGAAGCCTCCACCTTCTATTGCTCTTTGGGCCTTAATGCCTTTACAGGGTTGGCTTTTTTCTTTTTAGTAGCACGGCTCATTCCTTCCAGTAGCCATGAGCGTTTCATCTGGTACACTGCATGCCCTACTTACGGGAGCAACCTGTCACTTTACAGTCCATGCGGGTGGAATATGTTGTTGACTGCAGTGTAATGATAAACGATATCTCGGTCGTAAAGTGAATGCAAAAGTGTCGTTTCCTTTTCACACCACACTCGCTGTCACTCAGAGATAATTTCACATGAAGTACTAAAATCTTTGAAATGTTCGCCTAGGGCTATGAAATCTTGTTATGTATTTTCATCACTGGTGCCACCAACAGCTTTCATCTGCCTCCATTGCGCGTTTTAATTACAGCTTCATAGGTGAATGCTGTTTCAGTTTATAGTAGGTTCATTTCATCACATTTGACGCAATGAATTTAAATTATACATGCATTTAGTTCATAATTAGTTCACTTCCTCTATGAAATTTGTTACCCTGTCATTTCTACTTTTTTACCTAATACATGTTGTCATTTGAAATGCGGTTAATTCTCACTTTATGTGCGGAATAATTCCTCTAACAAAATTCATGTTCAAAGGAATGAATTATCAGTTGTAATATTTCATTGTTGTATGTGACCGTTTGTTCGAACAGACACGCTACTTCCATACGAAAACCAACATTTCTGTTTCTGATGCACTCAATTGGATATAAAACCATACTCAAAACTTAAATGAAATAGAAATAAAATCAATTAACTAATAATAAGATATATATTTTTTTTACGAGGGAAATGGAAAATCTTGCATAAGACCTTGAGAAGGGTCCTCACTCCTCAAGAGTGTGGGATTCTTACCCACTAAAAAAAACACACCCTGTCCTCTTGACAAAACCCATCCCGGGACCACTTTCGTATTACTTAAGGATGGAGCTATTTTCTTTGCTTCACAAGCACCTTCTTACTTCTCAATTCATACTCAGTCCGCGGATCGCAGACTTAATCAATTAAATCGAGCAAGTCCCCATCGGAATTCATCTGACACAGGACCACCTCAACGAAGAAAGTGACCGTATCCCAGCTGAGCTCGTTCCTCAGCATAATTCCAACTATATTGTCCGGCGTTATTGGACCAACCGTAGCTTCCAGTCGTTGTTTCTCGGCTGCCCAACGAGCGCAGACGAAGAACGTATGATATACGTCATCTCGTTCGTTCTCGCAGTAAATACATACTGGACTCCTTACTTTGGCCCTACGATGAAAGTATCACCGAAAGTAGCCATGACCTCTCAACATCTGAGTCAGAAAGTAATTAGTTTCTCCATGTTTTCTACTTGTCCACGCGACCAGAGTTGGTATCAGCCGAGCTGTCCATCTTTCCCTGAGATCGTCATTCCACCTCTGCTGCCAAAGCTCCATCTTGCGTGCCATGACTTCCTTCCGGGCTTGAGCCTTGCCCAGTTCTACTCGCCGGAAGTATACGTCTTTACGTTCTTGCGCGAGTAAGTCTATTGGCGCAACACCTGAGACTACCGGAACTGCAGGTTCCGAAACTGTACGGTAAGCACACGCCACCTTCAGAGCTCCTCTCCTCTGAATTGCAGCTAGACGTTTCCTATACTTCTTGGGGGCGTGGTGGCGCAGCGGTCAAGCTGTATGCCTCTCACCAAGGCGGACCGGGTTCGATTCCCGGTCAATGCATGTGCGATTTTCGATGTGAAATACCAAGTCCTGTGGTTCGGATTCCACGTAAAAAAACGGAGGTCCCGTGGCTTATGATCGCGAGATTAACGGTCACGTTAAACTACAAGCTTCCTTGCTTCCTATACTTCTTTATCCTCAGCGAATCAGACCAAATCCCGCTCCATACAGGAGAATAGACTGCGCTGTAGTCGACGCTTGCTTTGTCGAGGACCATGCACATTAGCCATGAGAATTATAACACTAATAATAATATTGACCTTTGAGTCTTCAGTCATTTGACTGGTTCGATGCAGTTTTCCACACCTCTGTGATCTGAGCTAATCGTTTCATCTCTATATTCTTACCACTTCCTACATCCGAGGTAATCTGTTTAACATATTTTAACGTTGGTCTACCCCTACAGTTCTTATCCTCGACCATTTCTTCCGTAACTACTGTACGTTTGCTATTTATGGGTGTCATATTGTTAGTATTTGTCCTACCAACCTATCTCTTCTCTTCATTAGGAGTCGCCAGAAATATCTCTCCTCTTCCACTCATCTTAATATCGCTTCATTTGTTACTCTATTTACCAATCTGATCTTAGTCATTCTCCTGTAACACCACATTTCAAATGCTTCTATTCTCCTCTTTTCTGCTGCGCCAACAGTTCAAGTTTCACTTCCATACAGCGCGATGCTCCAGACACTTTAAAAATGTATTTTTAAACCAAAATCTATATTTGTTGTCAAAAGATTTCTTTCCTGTAGAAATGCTTTCCATGCCTGAGCCAACCTACTTTTTATATCCTCTTTCCTTCGTCCATAATAATAATAATAATAATAATAATAACTTAGAAATACACAGCCGCACCTGAAAGATATCAAACGTAATCCTAAAAAGATGGAACACATTTTGCGCTCTCCTCTTCAGAGTGCCAGCTGAAAGAATTTCTAGATGTTAACTATCCTACTTTAGAGGTCTCAAAACAATTTCTCCTTGGCTGCTGGATATCGACAATGACATTTTAAGAATGGAATTTCAGAAACAGATATTCAACTCAGATCACCACTCAAACACACGCTTAAACAGACTCATCGGCGGCTTCGGTCGCGTAGTTGGTAGTATGCTGAGCTTCTATGCCCAATGTTGCGGGTTCAAACCTGGCCGAAGTCGTCGGATTTTTAAGAGCGTAAAAAACCTTAGTATGCCTTCCTTCGGAGGGGAAGTAAAGCCGGCGTTCCCATGTCATAGATTTATGGCATGTAAAAGAACCATCCACTTGTGTAAAGCTAAATTATTATAGGTTAGATTTGACTAACGTTTTAAAGTTCCAACGTTCTTCGCCAGGACCCGACTGTGGTGGCATCTAGTAACCAAGTTCACGACTAGTTGTCGTCGACTGTTGCATTTGGTAGCAAAAGTAGGAACTACTTGTAAATTGAATGTCTGCAGTCCTCACCTGAATTACAGATAACACACACTAATACAGCCATCACAATTAACACCGGTTATCAGACAAATTGTACACACACCCAAAGTACACGGGGCTACATGACTGCGTTGTCGCAGCCCCTAAACTCAGGAACCAATCAATAAGAAGTCACAACTCGTCGTATGCTACATTTCCTGAGAGGCCATTGAAAGTGGGGAATTATTCGAAGGCACAGGTCAATAGCCAGGAATAAATGTAGTAATATAGCGGTGTTGATGGAAAGAGAGAGCAGATAGACAGAAATGGAATGCATCTGACAGGTTGGTAACGCTGTGCGGAGCACCAAGTAAATCAGTTCCGCAGCTGAAGGCTTGAAGTGAAGGATCGCATTCCGCCTTCTCAAAGGACCGTCATATCTACATATAGACAATGGTTTCCATTTCTAATACATTACTGTACATTATTTACTAAACTGAAGTTCCTGGTGAGTTTTTATCAGGAGACAAACTTTATAACTGAAAAATACTTTATGTTCGACGATGTCGAAAAGTAAACATTGTATGTCAGAAAACTGTATCATAATGAGGCTCATTATAGTACAAGTTTTCATTATGATACAGTTTCTCCCACCAATCAGAGCTCAAGTTGTTTGACCAATTAGGCAAGGATACCTTTGCGCATGCACTCAAAATCCAACATGTCTATATAAATTACCGACATGGAAAGTGCACCGTCCATATGTTCGCGTAAATAAACTGGCGAATATTAGACAAGAAATAGCAATGTACGTTAATATCCCTAACTCCAATTTCTACACAGCGCATTGCTTTTAAACGACTTCGGTGACAGACTGACAGCATGCTGGTGCACATATGGCATTGCCAAGCACACAGAGCGCATGCGTCGGTCGGTCAGGGAACGTGGAAAACAGAGATATGAAACCCAGCGCTTGCACTCCGATCACAAATTTCAAGTGTCTGAATTTTAACAGATATTTATGAATATTTATGTTAAAACATATAATTAAATTATAAGTATCGTCGAACATAAACAGTCGCCTATAATGGTCATTAAGACACCCATATGGAAATTATAAAACTCCCTTACCAGTACGCTTGTTTTATAAACATACTCGTGCCTTAATTATTGCCATTATAGGCTCGTTGCATAATGTACTATTTTACAACGCACACTTACAAAATATCCCAGTGGAAATATTCAATAATAGAATCCGTGAAGCTATTCAAACAGACTACTTATCGTGAGCACAAATGCACTTGTTAACCACACTTCTTCATTTTACAAATTACAACATAATCGTACGGCTTCACAGTGCAATACCTTCCTGGTATATTGGACACGCGGGAACACCGCCGCTGAGCTGAGGTTACAAGGTCAGAGGCAGCTTCCCAGTTGTCATCGTAAGGTCAGGCCAGCCTCCGTCCAAACCTTTATACCAAGTAAAATTGTCCGCCCGGTTGCGTACTGACTAGCATTCTATGCTGTCACCGTGGAGGCCCGGGTTTGATTCCCAGCTCTACCAAGAAATGTACGGTAATTCTGATCTGAGGGTTGGAACGGGGTCCACTCAGCCCTGTGAGGCAAAACTGAGAAGAGGTGGGGTCGCTTCCAATATCTGCCATTCTGGAAGTGGTTTACCGTGGTTTTCCAAGTGCCGGGATGGTTCCTATCTTAAGGCCACAGCTGCCTCCTTCCCAATCCTCACCTGAATTTGCAAATATACACACTGCTACAGATAACACTATAACACATGTTATCAGTCAAATTCTAAACACGCACTGGGCTAAATGACTACAATGTCGCAATGCCCATAAATGAATTATTAACAAACAAGTACTATTGCCTCACTCAGTCAAAATGGTACCAGGGTTGTCTGCAACGTACTGTAAGCGCCTGGTTGTTTCCCTGGTAATTATTTCTTTGTTTTATTTCATTTTGTATCGTTGATATTCTTTCTTCGCTTTTGTTTTCAAGGTTAGGTTCTTTGTCAGGTAAATTGTGGTTTTGATGGACTACTGTGTTAGCGAAACGTATTAATAATATTTAATATTATATTGGTAATCCTGTCTAGTTCACATCACATGCTTCACTCGAAATACATTTTTGAAAGAAACCTTACCAAATATACAAAGTACTTTATAGTCTACTCTCTTACCCTAACAGCTTACACACTAAACAGATAGTTCTTTAGATACTTGCTTGGTCTAACATATATCAAAAGTATATACTGTCTTAAAACTTTCTCTCTATTCGTTTAGTCGATTCCGACTCTCCGTGACCCCATGTACTAAACTACGCCAATTTCTTCTGTCCTGCACTGCCTCTCGAAGATTTTCCAAGATGGAATTTAGTGCTTCTGTGATGCCATCCATCCATCTCATTTTTTCCCTCCCTCTTCTTCTTGTGCCTTCTATCTTCCCCAGCATTAAGGTCTTCTCTAATGAATTATGTCTTCTCATGATGCGTCCAAAGTAGCCCAGGTTTTGTTTCAGGATTAAGCCCTCCAAGGAACACACTGGTTTAATTTGCTGTAAAACTGACTTATTGGTTCTCTTCGCAGTCCATGGAACTCGAAGAACTTTTCTCCAACACCATAATTCGAAGGAATCTATTCTACGGCGTTCAGCTATTCTTATGGTCCAGGTCTCACATCCGTACATCACAACTGGAAAAGCCATAGCCCTTACTATACGGATCTGTGTTGTTAAGATTAGGTCTCTACTCCTTAAGATATTGTCCAGATTTGAAAATGCCTGTCTACCAAGTAGTCTTTGCCTTCGTCTAAATAATGCTTATGTGCGTTCGGTTCATTTGCCCAATAACGTTCAAGAATCAGCTCGCTCATGACATACTCTAACCATAGCTAGTAACAGGTGTTTAGTAGAGCATGTATTAGTTATTTTAGGTTCATTTCACTAAGGAACTACAGTATTATTCTTTAGACATTAGAATGTACATCTCATGAAATTTATGAATACTTCACAATAAATCCAACATTTTCAAAAATTCCATAGTGAATTATAACACTGTTTACACAGATGTGTTCAATAGGTCAAATGCTGTAGAATTGTCTTGATTCACCGTGCTAAAACAATCATTAAGTCAATAGCCAATAGTAACTCCTAGTAGGACATTATTATTCGTCATCTATTTTATAAATACAACGTCCAAGAATCATCGACCATAATATTTAGTTCAATGCGTTGGTTCATTTTAGAGACTTTCGCTATATTGATTCAATGTCACAATTTATTCTATTATGTTTAAATAAATTCTTGTGATTTAAAGAATATCTCTACTTAGTATAAAACAAAGTCCCCGATTCTTGGATGTTACGGGTAAACTCGAGAACCACTGGATGGATTTTGATGCGGTTTTCATCATTCTGTAAAGGATATCTCGAGGATGATGTCTGTAGAAAATAATATATTCATGATCAAAGGAAGCCGAGCAGTAACGATTTCAGTGGGAAAGTCGAAAAAAAAACCTGGCGTCCGAGTGCTTTGTAAGCTTACGCTGGGCAAACCGTTAAAAATATCTAAATACTATGAGTGTAAGAATTGTTCAGCATGAAAAGTTCTACTAAAAAGTCCGCGAGAGCATATGTCTATCTTCAGTACATCGCCCACTATAAGTGTTTTTACGTTTTAATTTCTTCCAACCATGTCCATTCAACTACTGAGGCGACAGTTTACGAGCTAACTAAAGGCGAGTCTATCATCACTGTTACAGCCTAGCTAGCGGGCGAACCTATTGCCCCAGATACAGCCAGCAGCAAACCGTTGAGTCGTGTTGAGTTAAGACTTCTGAGAAGGGTGGTTGTGTTTGGAGTTTCCCTGGAAATGCAACTCGGGTATTCTTCATTTCGCCTGTGAAACACAGTCAAGTTAAGATTGGACGGAAGGGGGATTTGAGTTTTATTCATCTCGCCATTCTCTGGAAGTGCAACTCTCATTTGGCCTGTGAACTTTTCGTTTCGCAAAATTCACAGTCAATTTAAGATTGGACGGAAGGGGGGTTATATTATATTAAATTAAACTGATTGGCGTATAATCTCTACTTAGTATAATAGGAAGTCCTCGATTCTTGGGTGTCACGGGTAATCTCCAGAACCACTGATTGGATTTTGATGCGGTTTTCACCATTCTGTAAAGGATATCTCGAGGAAGGTTTCTGTAGATAATTATTTATTTATGATCAAAGGAAGTCAAGCACTGACGATTTCAGTGAAAAGGTCGAAAATAAAACTGGCGTCCTTGCGCTTTTTAAGCTTACGCTGGACAAACCGTTAAAAATATCTATATAGGCCTACTATGAGTGTAAGAATTGTTCAGCATGAAAAGCTCTACAAAAAGCCAGGGAGAGCATATATCTATATTCAATACATTGCCTACTATAAGTGTTTTTACGTTTTCATTTCTTCCAACAATCTCCATTCAGTTACTGTGGCGACATTCTACGAGATAGCTAGGGGCGAGTCTATCATCCCTGTTACAGCCTAGCTAGTGGACGAGCTTATTGCCCCAGATACAGCCAGCAGCAAACTGTCGAGTCGTGTTGAGTTAAAAACTTGAGAGAAGAGTGGTTGTGTTTGGTATTTCCCTGGAAGTGCAACTCGGCTTTTCTTCATTTTGCCTGTGAACTTTTCGTTCCGCAAAATTCACAGTCAAGTTAAGATTGGACGGAAGGGGGATTTGTGTTTCATGCACCTCGCCATTCTTAAATTACGTCTGACAAGAATTTGTTGCACATGTATCTCCATGATAATATTGTTGCATCCGTAGGATGGCACCCTCATCCCCTACTGTCTACGACCCACACATCTATACCCAAATAAACGCCTTCTGAATACATCATAAAATCTACCACACATCTATAAATCTAATTCTTCTTCAACAACCTCCAATAACCTCACAACTTGAACCTCATCGACCCCGGCCAGCACCTCACTTCCTGAGGAATTTGCAACTATGCGCACTCAACACACGGAAAGCTATAAAACAGTAGAGGTGAGGTCACTCGTGGTCAGTCTTCCTCAGTGCTACCTAGTGCCAGACCGCAGCTGAGCGCCGTTCCGACGACTGCTGGAGGGTAAATGTCTAGCGATCACAACTCCTCACACAGACATTCACACTTTCATCCCCTAGCGCTTGGATTGTAATAAGCATCTGAATTATTAACTGCTCTGCCAAATCTACGAGTACTTCAAGTCAGAAGTACTCATTAAACTCAGTCATATTAGAAGCAACTGGTCTTTTAGTTTATTTCTCTAGTTGTTAAGATCCTGCCCTTCATTCCTCGTCCCGGTAGGATCCAGGTAACACTTAGTTAATTGTTCCGTGGCTTCCGCATTCAGCCACTCGTCTACGTCACAGTGCTTGTCTCGCGAATAGCGCGAGCCACCAGTCGCTCACGTTAGCAGTAGTCCTAGTAGCAGCTCAGCTGTTTAGAGCCTTCTGCACCAAACCGCCCTTAACCCCGATATCACACCCTCGAGCTACCCAACCAGACAGCACAATTGGGAGTTCTCCTTTCGAGCTCCGTCCACGCTCTTGGACTGCTCAAACGCCCACACTTCCTACACACGAACCTCCAGCATCTCCCCAGGTTCCCATTTCTCATCCCCCCAAATATTACATTGTAGAGGGCACACACTCAGGTCCCCTACAATATAATTAATAGTCCAGTGAGTGATTTTAACCCATCATGCCGAGACGTAAAGTGGATATTGGTCGTTGTTCATTGTCATAGGGGAAAAGAGCGCTTATCACATAATGCATTCGTAACTGTTCTCGGGCGAAGCCAGTTAGGGTTGCTAGTTATCCTATAAAAGAAAAACTATGACCATTCTAATGCATGCATGCAATGCAGGTGCAAATTTAAACACACATGGGACGTTTAGGCTACTACTGTTTTTCTACCTCCATAGTCACAGTCTCAATTTAGTCTATCTTCCAAAGGAGGCTTATAGGTATAGAGTACCATAATAAAACTGATAAGTGAATTGTTTAAAGACAAACGGATGTTTTCAATTGAGAATTTACAAATACAATTTAGTGCAGAGTGATTAGAACTATCAATACCTTTATACAACAACCTCCAAAAGCTTGACACCAATAGTGAATCATTTGCATGCTATTCAAATAAGTCATTTTAATTTAATTTACCGGCAATAACACATCGAAGGACATTTTTTCAGAAGCAGATATTATTTCATTAGTTTTGAACTTCAAAATTTGTACTAGCAATATTTTTATAATGATTTTTAACTTCTATTAAATATCCAATGTAACAGATCTGAATTTTCAAAATCACAATATTTTTAACATGATTATAACCATTCTTCAAACAGTATCAATATCTAACATTATTTTAAACAGATTCATTAAATATTTGGAAGGTTATTCAACGAATATTATCTTTTTATAGAGAATATTTTTATCTATTGATTGTTAATGTTTTAGATTATAAGATGCTCTCACTTTAATGTTATGACAATTTGATATTAGCTGAAACTATTCAGTTTCAATATACAGTAGTATTGGCTTAAGTGGGATAAAACAATTTTACCCATTCATTGGTATTTTAATTTATATGCCAATATGGGTATGAGGTATGATGTACTTCATATACATGCGTTAAATAACATTGGTTGAACTTTCAACCAATAATTTCGCATTATCTTGCTTGTCTTCTCCAAGAGAAAATACGTCCATAACAGGTGGTTTGAATTAGGTGGTTTGAATTAGGGGAAATACGAACCAAAGTCATATTCATTCTCAGCTGGAACGTGTGTGTTTTGGAACTATTACCACACTACACTTTCTGCTTTGCAATAAATTACTGACAAACTGGATTGTAACAGAATCCCGTACAGGGTGTTAAAATTGAACCCTTTTATTACCCCCGTTTAACCCCACTTATCGAAAGAGAAGAGTTATTGACCTTCACTGCACTTGCAGTCAATCAAGTTCACCACAAACGTGGTGTCTATTCACCACAGGCTAGCAAAACGTTGACATTTTTGGAACTCAAATAGAACATGGCTGCAATTTAGTTCGAAAAGTTGGGATGTCGATGTTATCTGCCTCTGCATTACTAATACATTATTGATGTAACTGGGGGAAGTTAATTGTATGTTGTTTGGAGCACGTTGGGTAGTTACCCGTTTCTGCGCAAATGCATCCTAGCATTTTAGGCGGCACACAAATAAACTGCGAGGTATGGCGTTGGCAGGTTTGAGATACTCCTCGTAAATTGCGCATAACCACCGTTATAATGTTAAGTGACTGAAACTCTTGGGAATGAGCAGTCGCGGATTGCGCGAGCGGAGCAAGCGAGCCGGCACAAGTGTTTCGCCAGGTAATGTTGCGCTGTTGCGCTACTCTGACTGGTTTGTGAGTATAATTGGAGTTGAAAATATTTCTTAGTTGTTGCAATACATTTTTAAAGCGGTCTTTATGCTGGTCTGTGCTCTGCCGCGATGTCTGTCTGTCGCGCAGCGATTGGCGGACGTCGCAGTGGTTGCCTCCGGGCGTCGCGTTGTGCTCTCCTGAATTTTATACAAGCATAAATATATAAATAAAATTAAATAAATAGGCTGATGCTCTTTTCCTTAATTTCTTGTGACTGACTGAGAAGTTCCGTTCCTTTTTAAAATTATTGTTTCGTAGATTTATTAATAGGATGGATATTTATGGTTTTTATTGTTTGATGGTAGTTGTACATTTGTACATCTCGCATTCGCTAATATAATTCACTAGCACATGTGTCTCACCCTGTAGTCGATCTGTAGGATTATGGGGTTTGAAAGTGCATTTCAACCCTCCATATTCTCCGGATATAAACCTCTGTAATTATGACTTAATTCCTGAGATGAAGGAGCCACTTCGTGTTATTCGTTTCCGGACTCTTCCCTCTCTTTCCTGAAAATCGGCCCATCACGGACATCAACATAACTGTTGAAAGGATTCTTTAACCTACCCATCGTTGGCAAAGAGTTGCATACTATGCTGCCAACTAAATTCAAGAGCTGCTATCGTTTCACTTTTCTCCTGGTAGTAAATGAAGAGGTCGCACTATCCAATTTCCTACTTACATATCTATAGAGAAATCAAGAATTATTTTTGCGCTAGGGGGAAGTTTAAAAGAAAATTTTCAAAAACCTGTAAAAGTCCTCAAGTGGTCGTGGGACAAGTCGGGGACGAGTTGAGAAAGTAATAAGTAACATTCACTCATTTTATATATTGGGAGACTCAGTATGAATAGTTACCATTCAAAATTACTTTCCACTTTCTCCCAATAGATCAAACGAGACCCTTAGTTCTCACGAGGGTTCTTGATGTGAACCAGTCCATTAACTGAATGTAACTTGCTATCGCTGGGACGCAGTATATATTGTAGTTAAGTAAATGAAATAGCACTGTCTGTGTTCCCCAGGTCGCTCACAATTGGAGCGGACCGATCAATAAGTTGGGAATCCCAAAAGCATCCAGTGGTCCCGGGACAAGTCAGAGCTGCCTGCTCCTACACGTGTGTCGTGCCATAGAGGTGGTCAGGTGTAGCGTGACCAGCTGCAGTCACGTGACTCACTACGCTACACACCACGAGTGTGTATCGAACATCCGCTCTACAAGATACGGAATGATTATGATCACGATACACGTCAATTAGGGTCCGATATACATCTGCGTTCTAGAGGCAATTCCTACATTTTTCTCAAACTCAACGGACACAGGTTTTAGAAAGTTATACTGTATTAGCGGTTAATTTAAGGAGAAAATTAATACCAATACTCACTTGCAGCGTCGTTCTAGTTATCGGAAAGTAATGTGCAGATTCTTAATGTATAATTCTGGAGAACATTGAAGCCAGTTTTCAGCGTTACCATATTAACAATTAACTAGTTGAAACCCATCAAAACATGGCGGTCATTGGGAAAATATTTACTGAAGGACTTTATTATATGCATTCTTTGTATGATTACACAGAAAGATCGAAGTTGCAACATATAACTGGCCATGACTGAAAACTTGATGAGGCAAATAGTGACCTACACGTTCCAGAGTTTCTCCTTCAGCTTTATTGATTGTGAGAAAGTATGGCAAGCGATTGGAAATTGGTACCTCTAAAAAGAAAATGGAAGTGTTTTATCGGATGGTGTTAAATCAAGTCGAAGGATTAGAACACTCTGTCCAATATTATCTGCACTTATTATTTCCAAATCCAAGCAATAATCAAATATCATTCTTACAAGTAATCTGGCACCATTTAGCAGCCCTTTGGAAATGTTCAGATTCTTAAGGAGCATAACAATGGCTACAATATTTAGAGTAAGAATATGTAGAGGCAACTCACTTAATTTCATCTTCTTTATTTTATGTGTAAACGCTGGTGTATGCTTTTGTTACCTGAGTGTTTTAAATATATATGGCAATGTAAATCGCACAGAAATACTTAGTTTACGGGAATGCTAAGAATAAAATCTGTTTTGACAATGTAATAGCAATAGCAAGAAGGAAAAGTACTGAAATAAAAAAAAACATGCCGGAGGTGGGATTCGAACACCTTCCATTGCGCGTTGCATAAATTAAGAGACTTTGACGCTACCGTTTTTTTTTTTTTTTTCGTTTACTGAATATTGCGCATTGGACGCTTGTATTCTTTCATTTTTTTTTTTATTAGCTCTTTACAGAATTACAGAATTTTCAGATATGATAAATACCAGACTAATACATCACAAGAAATCCAGATAGTGTCCATATTTATCGTATAATTGTCCACTTTCACTAAGCTTCCAACGCTCTTTTTGCAGGTGATACCTGAGATCCAGGAAAGAGAAATGTTGATCATTGTCCATCACGAAGTGTACATATTGGCCCATTATCCACACAATGGCAGTCTGTTTAATTTGGGGGAAGGCGGTCACCGACAAACGAACCAACTTCCTGTCATCAAGGTCATTCGAGGGCACATTTAATAGTTGACATACTTTTCCCTTACACCACAGCCACGTGGAGGCAACTCGCGTGCATGATGTGAAGCGGTGTATCGCCGTATCAGTTTGACCACATATAGTACACCATGGGTAAGCTTCAAGATGGATGGTATATCGCCGTAGAGCGGTTGGGATGAGATCGTTGAGGAAGATAAAAACTTGGGAGTGTACAGCAGAAGAAATGGACATAGCCCCAAAATTTTTCCAAACAGTGGGCCAATGGACATAGAGGGTGGTGGCCTCTATTCGCGGTTTGGAGTGTACCACTTGCCGCAACATGTTATAGATACTTTTCGTCGTTGGAACAATCCCTGATGGCATTTGGCGAACAGTTTCCAGAAGGTGCTGTTGATGGTCCCTAAATATCTTCGGCAAAGCTCTATCACAACCACGGGCTGTGTTTCGAATATCTTTGTATAGCGCTTTCGTAAAAGTGTCATGTTGGGAAAGAATGGTGATATCGTTCTTGCAGAGGAGTGCACGGCATTTCATGCCATGAGCTGTTAGCCCTAGCCCGCCTTGCCGGGATGGGAGATACAACTGTTCCCGTTGTACTCGGAACAAAAATCCTTGCCATATAAACCAACCTGTATATTTTGCCAATTGGCTCTCAAACATTTTGGGAAGTGGGAAAAGTTGTGCGACATACCATATTTTAGAGAGCGCAAACACGTTGAGGACCATGACCCGTTGCACTATATTGAGGTTTCTTTGACCAAATTGGATCAGGACTCCCCTAACTTTGGCAATGACCTTAGTCCAGTTAACTTGCACTGTGTCCAGAAGCGATTGCTTCCAGGTAATGCCAAGAATTTTCACCTCATTTACTATCCGGAACCAGGGCTGTGGGGTAATCACTGAGTTAGTATTGAGCGGAAGCAAAGCAGTTTTCTGGGGGTTCGATTGTGCTCCAGAGGCGATATGGTAGAGCTGAAGGACGCTATCGATGTGGGAGATGTCTTCTTCATTGCGGATCAATATTGATACGTCATCAGCATAGGCGCACATTCCAAAAACATGTGTGGACAGTTTGTAACCCTGTAGCTTCACCTGGGTAGTCCGAATGAACGGTTCAAGGCCAATGACAAAAAGTAGCATAGAAAGGGGACATCCTTGCCTAACTGATCGTTGTATTGGAATCAGAGGGGAAAGAAAACCGTTGACGAGCACTCTAGACGTAGCATTACAATTTATCATACGAATGTAGTCAATAAGGATTTCAGGAAATTCGTAGTGTTGCAAGACCATGTACAAGTATTCATGACTGATGCGGTCGAAAGCTTTATCAAGATCTAAGGTGAGAAAACTCATTGGCTCAGTGGGGAGCATTTCGGCTTTTAGGTGTAGGTCCCGTAGTATCGCTAAGTTTGTTAACAGAGTTCTTCCAGGAATACTGCAACATTGTTCATCACCAATGATATCAGGTAGAACAGTCTTCAATCGGCATGCAAGTACTTTGGTAAGGACTTTATAGTCACTGCAGAGCAGAGTAACTGGTCGGAAGTCACCAACTGCCATGGGAGAGGATGTTTTTGGTATGAGGACTATGGTACCCTCGTGATGTGATTGACAAAGAGCACGACGTTGGAGAATGGTACGCAGGACATGACAAAATTCTTTGCCAATGAGAGGCCAGAAGTGTTTATACATTTCATATGGCAGTCCATCAATGCCAGGTGAGCGGTTGTTTGGGAGTCGTTTAACCACGGAGTGAATCTCTTCATCCGTAATATCCGCGCTGAGCAGAGTTTTGTTGTCCGGAGATAGTTTGGTACTGCAAGATGACAGCAATAGGGTCACCTGCTGTGGATCAATGGGAGCCTTAGCGTAGAACCGTTGATAAAATAATGATATTTCACTACGTATAGCGTCAGGGGAGGTGACGACACTTCCAGTACTGGTGCGGAGGCGGTGGATATATTTACGTTGCCGCTCACGTTGTCCTTTGGCGATATGGTATACACTTGCACTTTCGTCCGGGAGCACTGTACGATCTTTTAAAGCCACGTTGATATGAGCGAGCGTTCGTTGCTGTAGAGACAGGAGCTTGGTTTTAACTTCCCGGATCTGGTCATATATACGCTCCCCAGCATCAGATCTTTGCTGGAGCTGGCGAAGAACTCGATAGTAAAATTCAACTGTATCCCGTCTTTCCCGACCTCGTTGGTAAGATATGTTCTTAAAGACGCGGCGGATCCCTGGTTTAACTAAAATATCCCACCAGTCTGTGCAGTCGCGAAATTTCCCTTTTTGTTGGACCCATCGAATCCAGTGTTGTCTGAAAATATCTTGGCATTCCTCCTCCAGTAACAGCGAGCAATTCAGCTTCCAATAACCTCTTCCTATGTGAAATATGGGATGGGGGTAAGAGATTGTACATACGACAGCATGATGGTTAGTGAAACTGGCAGGAATCACTTCATACCGTCTAGGCTGGATGAGTTCCTGTGAAAAGTAGATGCGGTCAAGTCGTGATGAGGAGTTGTGACTTATACAGGTGTAATGGGGCAGGGGCACCCTTAAACTATCCACAGCATCAATGAGGTGTAGGGAGGTAAGAAGGGTCCTGAGAGCCGGGTTGACACCTCTGTATGGACTAGTGGAATCCTCTGGGCGTTGAATACAATTGAAATCCCCTGCAAGAATAAGTTTTTCCTTAACGTCGTGCAGATGAGGCAGTATACTCTGTTGAAAGAACATTTTCCGTTCCACACGTTTATTAGACCCGGATGGGGCATATACATTTATCAGGGTGGTATTGTTTATGTGTCCAGATATTATGCGTCCTGATGGATGACATAGCACACCTGCGAGTGGGATATCATGTCTTATGAGGAATCCGGTCCCTCTATTCGTATTACCGGTATTGATGTATTGTTTGTAGAAGGCAGATATGGGTAAACACGGTATAGCAACTTCTTGAAGGAAAGCAATGTCAATGTCAGCATCTCGAAGGAATCTCTCCAACAGTTGAAATTTCAGAGGGCATTCTATTACATTGGGGCAGTGAAGACAAAATTTCTGTGGCAGCCTGTAGTAACGGCAGAGTTGGTTCTGAGGCTGCGATACAGGTTGCCGAGAGCACAGGGGCACTCTGTGTCTCGCAGCTCTGTTCAGGGCAAGGTATCAGTTCTGCGTCAGATGTATCCGAGGTCACTCCTGGTGTTGTCCCAGCTGACTGATCAATGATCATGTTTTCATATGACGTTTGCTGCGTCACAACTTCCGAGTATTGTACACGTCGTTGTTGTGTAGGAGTTATACCGAGGGGAATCATTTTCTTTGGGCAGTTAATACGGAGATGTGTGGTAGCATTGCAAATTAAACAGGTCTGTTTCTGTCCATTATACGTTATATAGCCAGAATGGCCACCAAAAGCCTCAGTGGAGGGGATATCCTGCTTGATTTCCATAGTTACGGCACGTATTCCATTATACACCGGGAACTGATAAGCAGAAGACCATTGTTCTTTCCTGACGTCACTCACAGTGCCATATTTCGACAGGACGGATTTGAAAATTTCAGGGGGTACTTCGAGTGGGACATTAAATATACGCACTGTGGTAAAATTGGAATCCGCTGTGGAGAGCTTAACATTGGTCATTTCGCCAGAATCATACTGAAATTTAATAGGATCTGCAAAAGTATTTAACAATTTCTGATAAATGGATATGGTGATTACCTTAATGTACATGGTTTTTTCGTGCGCATTTAACTGGATGGCTTCTACTTGGTCGACAGTCAACCGGAGGGTATCGCCAATCCAGCGGTGAATTTCTCCTGGTGAGGGGCGAGAACTCTGCCTGTCCCATTGGCAGCGAACGGTGTTTTTTCTCTGGTATCCGGACATGATTTTCAGCGGGGTTTTCTGGGTTTCTGGTTTTGTTGTCCTATCTGGAACACTACTTAAAAAAATATTGTCCGAATGACACACGGAAGGTCAGTACACACGTGGAACTAAGGAAGCACCGGTATTAGGAACCGTAACCTCTTCCAATGCGGTCACACAGCGCACACACACGTACCGCACTCGGCCACGACCAGTGACCAACTGATGAGCTACCAAATCACAGGTAAAGGGGCGCAATATTAAGTTAGTTAAACAACATACACACTCAACTGTCAGTTGATATTTTTCAACATTTTCCGTCTTTTATAATTTTATTCCAGTATATATTGTGGAAACGTCATAAACAATGTTCCCCTCCTTTATAATTCTTATAAATAACTATGAAATTAAAACTTGGTGGACTTCAAACCACCATGACTGTCATGAGGCAAGGCGATTGTGCGCAAGCGTGAGTGGCAAGATTTTTGAATATTTGTTTATTAATTTAAAACTATTCTGTAACATATTTGTCTATTTTAAAGACACTCTGCAAATCTACAGGCCTAGAGCTTTCGTCAGATTGCTCTACGAAGTGGATAGGTTCTGCCGTTCTCTCAATCTCACGGTAACAACAAGATGTTCTGGAAAGAACATATAGCCTACTTTCTCCTAAATGCATGGGTATTGTTATAACTCTTTGTCCTTTTCAAGGAGTATGATTGAATGTTGGTTGTAGTAGCTTGTTGAAATACAACTTGCTATAGGGATATTAAACATGAATATGAGGTGCCCTTTGCTAGTGCTACCTCTGTACCAAAATTCGTTCAGTTCGGTTTCACCGTGTTTGAATTGATAGGGGGAATCGATTTGCACACATACTTGGCCACCATCTGCAAACTATTGGGCTGATGTTCTTGCAGTTTGGTCAGAATATGTTTCCCACATAGAGATATGGTGTTGCAAAATTTGGTAGAGACTAGATTATTAGGTTGGTCGTAATTACATTTTAGCTTTTAACATTTGGGTGGCCGCGATTACGTTTCCGTCAAGATAGCGGTGATATAAAACATGACACTGAGGTGCCCTTTGCTAGTGCTACCGCTGTACCAAATTTCGTACCATTCAGTTTCACCGTGTCCGAATTGATAAGGGGTATCGATTTTCACACAAAGATGGCCGCCATCCGAAACATATTAGGCTAATGACCTATTAGTTTGGTCAAAGGATGCTCCCTCCATAAAGGTATGTTGTTGCTAAATTTGCTAGAGATCGGATGATTAGGCTAATCGTAATTTGATTTAAGCTTTGAACATTTGTGTGGCCGCCATTACGTTTCCGTCAAGATGGCGGCGATATAAAACATGACACTGAGGTGCCCTTTGCTAGTGCTACCTCTGTACCAAATTTCGTTAATTCGGTTCCACCGTGTTCGAATTAATAGGGGGAATCAATTTTGACATAAAGATGGCCGCCATCCGCAAACTATTAGGCTAATGACCTATTAGATTGGTCAAAGGATGCTCCCTCCATAAAGGTATGTTGTTGCATAGTTTGGTAGAGATCGGATGGTTATGTTAGTCGTAATTTGATTTAAGCTTTAAACATTTGTGTGGCCGCCATTACGTTTCTGTCAATATGGCGGCGATATAAATCATGACAATGAGATGCGCTTTGCTAGTGCTATCTCTGTACCAAATTTCGTTCCATTCGGTTTCACCGTGTTTGAATTAATAGGGGGAATCGATTTTGACACAAAGATGGCCGCCATCCGCAAACTATTAGGCGAATGACCTATTAGATTGTCAAAGGATGCTCCCTCCATAAAGGTATGTAGTTGCAAAATTTGGTAGAGATCGGATGATTAGGTTAATCGTAATTTGATTTAAGCTTTGAACATTCGTGTGGCCGCCATTGCGTTTCAGTCAAGATGGCGGCGATATAAAACATGACACTGAGGTGCCCTTTGCTCGTGCTACCTACCAAATTTCGTTCCATTCGGTTCCACCGTGTTCGAATTAATAGGGGGAATCAATTTTGACATAAAGATGGCCGCCATCCGCAAACTATTAGGCTAATAACCTATTAGATTGGTCAAAGGATGCCCCCTCCATAAAGGTATGTTGTTGCAAAGTTTGGTAGAGATCGGATGGTTATGTTAGTCGTAATTTAACTTAAGCTTTGAACATTTGTGTGGCCGCCATTACGTTTCTGTCAATATGGCGGCGATATAAAACATGACACTGAGGGGCCTTTTGTTAGTGCTACCTCTGTACCGAATTTCGTTCCATTCGGTTTCACCGTGTTTGAATTAATAGGGGGAATCAATTTTCACACAAAGATGGCCGCCATCCGCAAACTATTAGGCTAATGACCTATTCATTTGGTCATAGGATGCTTCCTCTATAATGGTATGTTGTTGCAAAATTTGGTAGAGATCGGATAATTAGGTTAATCGTAATTTGATTTAAGCTTTGAACATTCGTGTGGCCGCCATTGCGTTTCAGTCAAGATGGCGGCGATATAAAACATGACACTGAGGTGCCCTTTGCTAGTGCTACCTACCAAATTTCGTTCCATTCGGTTCCACCGTGTTCGAATTAATAGGGGGAATCAATTTTGACATAAAGATGGCCGCCATCCGCAAACTATTAGGCTAATAACCTATTAGATTGGTCAAAGGATGCCCCCTCCATAAAGGTATGTTGTTGCAAAGTTTGGTAGAGATCGGATGGTTATGTTAGTCGTAATTTAACTTAAGCTTTGAACATTTGTGTGGCCGCCATTACGTTTCTGTCAATATGGCGGCGATATAAAACATGACACTGAGGGGCCTTTTGTTAGTGCTACCTCTGTACCGAATTTCGTTCCATTCGGTTTCACCGTGTTTGAATTAATAGGGGGAATCAATTTTCACACAAAGATGGCCGCCATCCGCAAACTATTAGGCTAATGACCTATTCATTTGGTCAAAGGATGCTTCCTCTATAATGGTATGTTGTTGCAAAATTTGGTAGAGATCGGATAATTAGGTTAATCGTAATTTGATTTAAGCTTTGAACATTTGTGTGGCCGCCATTACGTTTCCGTCAAGATGGCGGCGATATAAAACATGACACTGAGGTGCCTTTTGTTAGTACTACCTCTGTACCAAATTTCGTTCCATTCGGTTGCACCGTGTTCGAATTAATAGGGGGAATCCATTTTCACACAAAGATGGCCGCTATCCGCAAACTATTACGCTGATGACCTATTAGTTTGGTCAAAGGATGCTCCTCCCATAAAGGTATGTTGTTGCAAAATGTGGTAGAGATCGGATGATTAGGTTAGTCGTAATTTGATTTAAGCTTTGAACATTTGTGTGGCCGCCATTACGTTTCCGTCAAGATGGCGGCGATATAAAACATGACACTGAGGTGTTCTTTGCTAGTGCTACCTTTGTACCAAATTTCGTTCAATTCGCATTCACCGTGTTCGAATTGATAGGGGGGGGGGGGCAGACATTCAGAGTACACACTCACACACACACTCAGACTCACACAGACTCACACACACACATACACACACACACACACAGACAGACACACTTTTTCGCCCTGTGTTGATCTCATAAGTCTACTTTCATTTTTTATAAAAATCGAAAGTAGGCTAAAAATCAGCTTACTGTTTTAAATATATAGATTGATTACGGTTAGTCGATCAACGTAAATTCATGACCAGTTGTATTATGGGGGAGATATGATATTTTAATTGAAAAAAAAAACTACTTGTGATTAATTACTTGTACAGACTACATTGGTGTGGGGTTACAAGGAGAACACGTTTCGTTCGTCAAGCAAGCATCATCAGATCGAGGTCAATCAAATCAAACATACATACAATACAACAAAATCATAATATAATATATTGTTAGATAATAATTATGTAAATCCATGTAGAGAGCTCCCTCCGTGATCTATCAGAGATATTGATGTTCTATTTCAGCCTTATGAATGTTTATAATTAATTGACCTTGATAATAAAAACAGACGTTTCTCCGTGACATTTTTAGCCTATTTTCATTTATGAAAGGATAGGCTTATGAGATCACCTCCGTGTGTCTGTGTCCTCCTAATAAATTCTAAACGGCTAAAGCGATTTCAGTGAAACTCTGTAAGGACATAGTACTATTTCGGCCGACACCGAAAGTGCCCTTGAAATTTTATTAGGTCTCACCAATCCAACATGGCGGCCGTGCGAAATATTTCACTGGCATTCTATATCTCCGAAACTATTACTGATATCACCATGACATTTTGCACGGTAATAAAGGGCACTACTAAAAGTTTACCTGTGTAATTTCGGAAAACGTATTAACTACATTACGATCATGGCGGCCAATCAAAGTTGAAACATTTATATAGTATTTTCTCGCGATTTAACCATCCGAACGCAGTGAAACGTGGTACAGCAAATGTTTATATTCATTTTAATGCACTGACAGCCAATTTAGTTCAATTGTTTACATAACCTTAAGATAGAGACTGTGAAAAAATTTAAAATTGTTTTTATTTCGTGTGTCATAATCATCCGATCGAAATCAACATTTGAATAATGAACCTACACAATAATCTTCATGTAATGGTACATAACGCTATGGCCTACATATATAAAAATCCAACATAACGACCATCCGAAATATTTGGACGGTTTTCAATATCTACAAATCTATTTCAGCAATCAGACTGACATTTTGTATATTTGATACAGGCAATTAACATTAGTAGGTTCTATGAAAATAGGCTATATAATTCGTCTCAGAACTACTTGTTAAGTATTAAGATAATAATACCGAGTTAGGTTCAGTTCATTATAATGTTACAGGTTTTACACTTCAGAGAATTGGTTCTCTAATCAGCAGATTTGTTTGTGCAACTAGGGGAAGATGACCCCTCTGTTCCGCTCCTTAATACAGCAATAACTAAGTAAATGATTATCCAAATATATGTGCAATTGTTTAGAAAATTACACAAACATATTGTCGATACGATAAAACCGACACTAGTGGCTACGCTGGCTAACGCGCAGCATTAGGTCATGGGGCCAAGCTCTCTGCTGACTCGGTAGACGCGTGGGTTCGAGCCCCATCGTCGGCCGTCCTTGAAATGGTTTTCCGTGGTTTCCCATTTTCAACACCAGGCAAATGCTGGGACGGTACCTTCTGACAGGCCACGGCCGCTTCCTTCCACATCCTTGCCCAGTTTCATTCACCATCATTCATTTCATCTCTCATTAACTCATCTCATGAGGTTGGCGTCAGGAAGGGCATCCGGCCGTTAAAACCATCGCCACAAAGACTCATCGCATCTCATCCCCGACCCCGTTGGAAAAACGGGAATAATAAGAGGTAGACATACAATTGTCGATACGATAAACAGAGCACCCAAACTTGTAACTATTACGTATGGTTATAGTTCTGTAGCTTGATTTCTTTGCAGTTCTTGCTTGGCCACCATGTTCGATTTGTAGGTAATAGGTTTTTCGAAATTACATAGGTGAATTTCTAGTAGTGCCCTTCATTACCGTGCAAGATTTCATGGTGATATCAGTAATAGTTTCGGAGATATAGAATGCCAGTGAAATATTTCACACAGCTGCCATGTTGGATTAATGAGACGTAATTAAATTTGGAGGGCGCGGTCAGGTCGGACAAAACAGTACTATGCCCTTACCGAGTTTCATTGAAATCGCTCCAGGTGTTTAGACTTTATTGCCGACATACACACACACGGACAAAAGGTGACCTCATAAGCGTATTTTTCAGAAATGAAAATAGTTTAAAAAATCTTCAACTGTTGCTACTATTGTCTGCTGGCTTCAACCACCTACTCTCACTGCCTGAGGTGCACATTGACCTCATTCCGTCTTCCAGCCTTAAATAGCATAATAAGCTACTACCGGATGAGTTAGCCGTGGTCGTTACGGCATGACTGCTGGCAGTCACTCACATCCGGGAGGCGAGGAGGTTCGAATCCCCCCGCCTGCAACCTTGAATATGGTCTTCTGTGGTTTCCCATCTTCCTTCCAGGCAAATGCTGGGGTTGGTCCCTAACTATAGGCCAAAGCCGCTACCTTCCAACTCCTCGTCCTTACATTCGAACTTTCCTACCAAGACAACACTCCAAACGTGACGGTAATTGTAGCTCACCCATTGGGTGACCGCCTCGAAGCAGCTACAAAACTGGCGAACCGAACGTGTCCTCGGACACTCCCGGCACAAAAAAGCCATACGCAAAAAACAAAAACAAAAACTACTGACAGAAATCGACATAAATACGCAGACCAGGTAACCTACACAACTGAATGTATAATGTTATTCCTATTTCACACCTAAAAAAATAACGCAATTCAATTAACCCCAACTTCAGAATAAAGAACAAAATATAATTTGAGTAATCGAGATATTCGAATAATAGAACTTCGAATTATCTGTCATCTTTATGGGCAACACTGAAAGAATGGCTTCAAATCTTTGTACTTCGAATTATAGAAAAATATACAGTCAAAGGAAGCTTGTAGTTTAACGTGACCGTTAATCTCGCGATCATAAGCCACGGGACCTCCGTTTTACGTGGAATCCGAACCACAGGACATGGCATTTCACATCGAAAATCTCACATGCATTGACCGGGAATCGAACCCGGTCCGCCTTGGTGAGAGTCAGTCAGTCTGAGAGACTAGACTTTATATCATTTCAAATGTCGCATGCTACAAATGTTACACATGTTAGAAAGGCTCTTTCAACAGACTCCATTACCCATTAATTTAGGCTTCCCGAGCGGGGAACGGAGAGCGGGAGGTGCACTCTGCTGCATGACGTCACGCACTCGCCTTCTCCGTATCGCATAACACCAGATCCCAGGAATAACCTCAGACTCGATGCATATGCACTGAACAACATGATGACGTCATACACGCCGTAACCGTAACGCATAACGGTAGACCAAAGCATAACGATGAAGTCGACAAGATCATTTGAAATGATAAAAAACGTGACAAATAAATTGTGTAGAATTTCCAGGGAAATTAAAATTACTTCGAGATATCGAATATTTAAGATATAGAAGTTCGACTGTACGAAATTGAATTTATATACTTGGCGGATTAAGAAACAAAAGCATTTGTTTAAATTTTGAATTGTAAATCAATGCGGATCCTTTCCAAAAAATGGTTCGAATTTTACCAATGTACAATTCTCTATAACCTTACATTTCTACTCGGAGGAGTGAGACATGCCGAATCATGTTTTGGAATGATAAACGTTATGCGGGGCATCATTATCTCTGACCTGGCACCACTCTGGTTTCAGGTTGAGTATTTTTCTATACGATTGTTAGAATCTTTCAAACTAATCCTTCTTCTCTCTTTCAGAACGTTTGCGGAACTTAAACCAATGTTCAAAACATTTTTGTAACTTCCGGATAAAGTGTCGCGGAGAATTTTGTTCACAGGTGATTTAATATCTTCCACGTACTATGAGAACTTTCCTTTTAGCTCACTTCTAAGTTCGAGAAGCATCTAGAAGTCGCCTGGAGCCAAGGCAGTTGGGCGCTCCAGATTAAACCTTTTTCTGTTCCCTGTTATTCTTGCGTGGACCAAGTTGATGGCGCGCTAACACTGGACGGAGCTTATCCAAACTGCCATGCGCCACTCTGAATTGCTGCGTTATGTAACATCTCAACCAAAAGCATTACCATTTCACTCGGCATGAAGTAAGTAAATAATGCCTACTTTTATTACAAATAAATTGTGTAGAACTTGCAGGGAAATTAAAATTACTACAATATATCGAATATTTGAGATATAGAAGTTCGACTGTACATTGCACATACAGTATGCGTGCGTTTCAGGGGAGCCAAGGTATTCATCGACCCTTCCATTAGTCATTTTCAAGATGTTTTTATTGTCTCATTCGATAGTATGACCTCTCTAGTTTCCTGAAATATACAGTTTTTACTAGTTGTATTGTTGTTTAGCTCATTTATATTCACTTTAATGATCGGAGTGCACGCTTTTCAGCAGCTGTCACTTTGACGCATAGGTGCAGCAGATAGAGCAAACATTAATCTGGCTTTGTAACAGTCTATTCCAGAACTAAAACAATGTAGGAGATACTCACGGGTTGGAGAAAGCAGAAGATTGACCTAAAATTCAGAGAAAAGGCAGTTTTTAGGAGTTGAAAATTAAGACTCTTTACTCTAAATGTGTACCTCAACTTTAAGTTACGATTTCACTCACTTCATTTTTTTCAATATTTTTCTTGACTTGGGCAGTTAAAATGTTCACTTAGAAAGCAGATATTAGTTTGTTCTAAAAACTAAAATATAGACAAATAATGCAGCTATGTTGTAAAGCAGAATGAGGCTGTTAAATTGAAATTGGGGGTCGCGCTCCGCACAATTAATTTATTTTTTCAATCAAAATAACGTAAATTCTAAAACAAAGCTAATATATTTGCCTCAATCAATGATACAAAACCGATTCTGCTATACAACATTCTGAACATACAGCAGATCAATTTGCGACAACAATTGACTCAATTAAGTTGAAAAAGAGCAAAGATATCGCGTCCTAAAAATGCACATTATTTTTGTGATTAGCCTTTGAAAAAGACACCCCAAATTTATTTCAATTTTCTTTTTGGCAAAAATTCACTAGTTAATATTATTGGAATCAGTGATATTAATTTCAAGAAAATAAGATAACTTGTAATGAAATGTCTTCAGTAGTGTCGATGAGTACCTTAAGCGGCTTCGGTGGCGTAGTTGGTAGCATGCTGAACTGCTGTGCCCAAGATAGCGGGTTCAAACCCGGCCCTGGTCGTCGGATTTTTTAAGAGCGTCTTAATCCTTCAATATGCCTTCCTTCGGAGGGGAAGTTAAGCCGGCGGTCCCATGTCATGGATTAATGGCATGTAAAAGATCCTTCCACAGACTAAACTTGTGTCAAGCTAAATTTCTAAGTTAGATTTCGTTGGAACGCTCTATCAAAGTTCCAACGTTCACCACTAGGCATCATTGACATCTGGAAACGAAAGTTGGAACTACTTGAAATTGAACAGAACTTGTAGCTGACCCCATGGGTGTCCGCATTGAAGCAGCTACAGACTCTGGCGAGCCGAACATGTCCTCGGACACTCCCGGCACTAAAAGGCATACGATAAATAAATAATAATAGAGGAGCCTTAATGTCTTATGTTAATTTCCAACTTCTTATTTATTTTTTCCTCATAAACTATTGACAGGAACTAATTGATTTATTTTCTTTCAGGAACGTTCATTGATGCTCTTGCCTGACTTCAGCACAGCCTTCTAAAAAAATGCGTTTTTAAATGGCGTAATTTTAGCATAATTTTCATGATTAATATTGTAACTTTCAGTCGGTCAACACAAAATAATTCTAATTACCGGAATATGTCAAATCAACCTGAAATAAATAATACATGTGATTAATTTTGTAAATATATTGTTACGGACTATTTAAGATGAAGAAAACTAAGGGATGATATGTTTCGGTCATCAAGCGAGCATCATCAGATCCAAATATGCAAGACAAATTGATTTTACCGACTGAAAGTTACAATATTAATTGTTAACAACGGGTTCCGTGACGAACTAAAGAGCCTACTTTCCTAAAAAATTAAGATTCATGCCAATGATTAATCTACAGTACATGAACCTATCTAGAATATTAGGGTAAAAAAATATAGACAGCATTTATTAACAGTTGTCAGCCCTGATTGCTCTTAAGAATACTTATAGTCATATCTGTTATGTTACACATAGCACATACGAAATTTGGATGAAATCCAACTGATGGTATAGAAGTTACATGAATTTAAAAAATGGTCCTATCAGCAGGCTTAGAATCATGTTGGTAGAACTTACGGATATAAGTTCAAATTAATCTAAAATATCAGGTACAATACGTTTGCATAGTTTAAAGCTGTCGCTTGCATACTTTCTGATATATTGGTATTTGGATTTAAAAAAAGAGAGAGCAATTATCAACAGTTGGCAGCCCTTGTGGCTCTTAAGAATACGCTCAGTCATATCTCTTTATGTACACATATTAAATACAAAATTTGGTTGAATTCCAATTGTTAGTGTTGAAGTTATATGCATTTAAAAATTGGACATATCAGAAGTCTTAAAATTATTTTGGCAACACTGTGACGTATGTTCTCCTGGAAATTAAATTGAAATAGTATTATCTACATATCTACATATCTATATATCCTACATGGAGCTCAAATTTCTAGTGCGTTTTTTCAGCAGTTGGTATCACTGACATGATTTTCAAATATGAGCTTGAGCTATTCCGGTATACATCTTTACTGATACTAAATTTGGTTTCGATTGCTGCAGCCGTTTAGGAGGGGGGGGGGACACACACACAGCCAGAAAGAAGGACAGACAGACACATTTCCCCGGATCGATCTCATAATTCTACTTTTTCCTCATTTTTGCAAAATGTGAAAAGTAGGCTAAAAAGGCAACACTGATAAATGGTTCCAAAGCTATAATTTTGAAGAACATTTCCAACACGCAAAATTAAAATAAAGACAATTTTGAATAACATCTGAGCTAAATCATAATACATATAACGAGGAATTACTTTTAAAGCATTCAGCTTTGCATGTCGGGAATGTATTTCAGCAAGAAACTGGAATCAAAGATTATTCCGCTAGCAAAGAAATAGGCGAAAGTTTCGGTTTTAGGACCAGGTGTGCTCCAATACCGAAACACCCGTTTTGCTTTCTTAAAAATGTTTCTGTGTAAGAAAACTAAACATCTAGAGAGATGTAACAAGTGAAAATAGAGAGAAAATAAAAATAATCTCTACTCGCGAGTTTACTAGTAGAACGCACGCTTCTGGGAAATTATAAGGAAAGTAGTCCTAAAAATGGGCCATGAATAAAATAAATGTACCATTAAAAAGCTAAGGGCCAGTAGCTATGACCTAAATAAAATTACATTTTGTCAATTTTTAAGATTTTCAGCACTCCGGAATCCCAGCCAAGAAACTAAATTTATAGTAGGCTATTATGTAATCCAAAGATTTTAAAAAATGGTATATTTGTTAAATTTTAAGTAGTACGGTATATCCTTATTTCGTATTTTTGTTTTATATTCTTTTATTTATATAAAAGTTTTCATTTTTAGCATTCATCTCTAAATTTTCAAATAGTTAAGTTTCGTATTTTTAACTGTGTTACGATGGGTAGAAAATGCCGCTGTTTCCCCACATAATAACAACAATAATGATTACCATTTATGCAGTGTTTCATCTTCAAGGCTGTTATCACCTTCTGAATGCATGCTAAAAAACGGGAGTTGTTAGCTCATGTTGTTCGGCTCATTTAAGTTTTGAAACCGTCCGTCGCTGGTTATGCTTTATGCAACTGGCGTCCAGACGCGCAGTGAATGCCACTTCCTGTAGAACGTCCTCTCTTGCATAAAGCAGGAAGCTACCGCTTACACATATTGCTCAGAGGTTGAGTGAGGACCAAAATTACTGCTGATTTGCCATCAGCAGAGATGTGCCCGCAGCGAACTTGGTTATCGTCAGCTATTCGATGCATAGCTGCCTATAATTGAAAACAGATAACCGCCGTACATACAGTACAGGGTGAGACACTGAAAAGTTTTTACCTCATATATATTGTGACCTGTCACCCACAGGGAAGCTTATTGGAATATAATAAGACGAGTGGTTTCGAATTCTGTCTTTGGCCTTTCCCGCGATTTCCCATTTTCAACTACAGGCAAATGACATAAAGGCTACGATTGTGTCCTTCCAAAAGAGCTCTATTTCATTGAAAATATCCACAGCCTGCTTCCAGTCGACCGACCGGGTCAGGGATGGAAAGAATGAAGCCCCCATCTAGCGGCGAAGATATGAACTGTGCCGGCTGCCGAAGCCTGTCGCACCCCTCTGAGGCAATGATTAAATGATTGACAGATGAAATGAAATGATAGTGGAGAGTGTTGCTGGAATGAAAGTTTGACAGGGAAAACTGGAGTACCCGGAGAAAAACCTGTCTGCCTCCGTTTTTTCCAGCACAGATCTCACATGGAGTAACCGGGATTTGAACCACATACCCAGCGGTGAGAGGCTGGTGTGCTGCTGCCTAAGCCACGGAGGCTATTTCATTAATGTTCAATAATATCGCTGTATAACTGACAGCAATATCTACACTCACTAACGCGCTGTCCGGCTCCGTGGCTAAAAGGTTAGCGCACTAGGCTTTGCCCCGAAGTGCCCCGGGTTCGATTCCCAGCCGAACCATCAGGGATTTTAATCTTATGGGGTTAATTCCCGAGGCTCGGGGACTGGGTGTATGTGACGTCTTCATCATCACTTAATCGTCAACTAGAAAGACCTGCACTCGGCCTCTCCGGAGGCCACACGATCATTGCAGCTAAGCTCTCTTCAAACTCGGTAGACGTGGGTTCAAACCCCACCGTCGAGCGTTCGTGAATTGTTTTTCCATGGTTTCCCAGTTTTACTCCAGGCAAATTCCGAGACGACACTTTCAGATAGGCCACTACACTTGCCCAGTTTCATTGAGCTTGATTCATTTCATCTCTGAGTATCCCCTCTAAAGAGGTTGACGTCATGAAGGCCATTCGGCTGTAAAGTAAAACCATCCGCACCATAGACATTAATCGCCTCTCATTCCTGACCTTGTTGAAAACGAGAATAAAATGAAGCAGACATAGCCTACATTACAACGCTCTATAACTCCATATCTGTTGAGTAGGGCTTCAAAATATCGAGAAAGATCGGCATGGGTCAACATAGGCTGCGGGATAGAGTCATCTTTGGTGATGAGCCGCGCTTCTGTCTTCTTTCGGTGATCGCCGGAATCGTGAGCGACGACGTAACGGGTAGCGGTGTCACCCAGACCTTAATGTCGAGAAGCACAAAGGTTATTTGCTTTAATGTGAAATCATAATTAGTGATTGTTGAAGGCTTACCTATATATTGTAAAGTTACTCAATACAGTGACTGTTGCTATGATGGCGAACATTAAAAATAGGTTTCAACAGCAAAATGCCCTCGTTCACACGCACGGATCTCGACGGAAGTTCTATATAATAATAGCATTTATTGCAGCCAGTTGGCCATATTACATGTTACAGATATGTACACTTACTAGATACTATGGTTCGCTTCTAGTCCTTACTATAAGCCACTATTGATAAAGTTCTGTTGGGGCATGTCGTGATATGGTACCTGCCGCATTCGTTCCTACACAGCTCACATATACACCTCTCATCCGGGTCATGAAATGTCTTTCGTGAGCAGACCTTATGGTGGAACCCATGAACTGCGAGTCTCGTCACGACGTGTCTCATTTCGGATATGGGTTGCATCCATCTTTTGTCCACCATGGCATCAGTCGCGTAGAATTCCTTCGGAATGTCAAGCCTTTTGCTTTGCAGATCCTGGAGTAATTTTCTGAAGCTTTCTGTGGAAGGCAGCAGTAAAAGTGACCGAAGGTCCTCTATTAGGAACGTTTCTATCGCCAGTTCATATACCAGCCGAGATTTGGCTGACTTGGAGACTCCGAGGGCTCTTTTGAGGAACCTAGATTTCACCTTTTCGAGTTCCTCCAGCTGTTTGTAGTTGAGAAACTCCCATGTAAGCTCCAGACCGTATGTTAGTACGGGTATGACCTTGGCTCGGAAGAGCATCATTGCTGTTTCCAGCGATATTTGGGTAATATGGCTTATGTCGTTTATGGCCTTCACTGCTGCGGCCGCTTTCGCTCTTGTATGTATTCTGAAGCTTCGGCCTGTTACCTGGAGCGTGAGGCCGAGGTATTTGAAATTGTTTACTTTCTTCAGTTCCTTGCCGTTGCATAGCACTTGGTCTGATTCCGCTGACCTGCCCCCGTTCCGGAAGACGACCATCTCAGTCTTGTCCTCGTTGATTGTTAGTTCGTTTTCCAGGGCCCATTCGCTTAGTATGTTGATTGCATCTTGCAAATCCTTTATCTGTTCTGAGGCGATTGCCATGTCGTCTGCGTATATATACAGTTTGGACTCAGTCGATTCCTTTATTTTGTCTCCTGCATCGTGTGAGAGCGCATTGAATAGAATGGGACTGAGGGGGTCCCCTGGAAGTACTCCATTCGTTTGTATCATCCATTTGGTTTGTCCAACTCCGTCCTGCACTTGTATATAGTTTTCTGCCAATATGTTCGATATAAGGGTCGTCAGCCTTGACCTACCTATGAGTGTTTCCAGCTTATGTATCAGCAGCTTTCTGTTTACCAGGTCAAAAGCCTTCGTGAAGTCAACAAAGACTACATAGAGTTTGCTCTTGGGTTTCTCTAGTGTTGTTGTTATGTGCCGTAATAGGCTTTCTGCAGCCATAGTTGTCGATCTATGCTTCCTGAATCCACATTGCTCTTCTGGTAGTATTGGGTCTATTTTTTCGTATATTCTCGCTGTCAATATTCCTGTTAGTAGCTTTAGGGCTGCGGATTCCAGCGCTACTCCCCGGTATGAATTTGGGTCGTCAGTACTCCCTTTTCCTTTGTATAGTAGCTTGATGGTTGACTTCTTCCATTCGTTTGGTATTTGCCCGAGTTCCAAGCATTTGTTTAGTAGGGCCGTCCATATCGGTACCAGTTCCTCAGTAGTTTGTTTTAGATGCTCATTCCTTAGTCCATCTGGTCCGGGGGATCTATTATTTCTTTTCTTCTGTATGGCCATGGTGATCTCTTCTTCTTTGATGGGTTCTGACACATCGCGTTCTTCTGGGGACCTGGTTTCGGGTCTAGTCTCCTTTGCACAGGTGACGTTCTTGATATGCTCCTCCCATGTCTCCAATGATATGTTTGGTTGGAAGCTATGGATCTTTGGCCTCAGGGCACGGTATGGGTCTGTTTCTGCTTCTGCAATGACCGCTCTTTGCGTCTCTTCTATGAAGTCCCTTTTTTTCTTTTTAATCAGTTCTTTGTAGGTTTTCCTGTGTTGTCGGTATTCTTCCAGTGCTTTGTTGTCTTTTGTGACTCTTATGTTGTGGAGTTTGCCTAGGGTTTCCTTCCTTTGAATAAAACACGACTCATCGAACCAAGGTTTAGCCTTTCTCCCGTGTGAAGGCGTGGTAGCTGCGCCGGTGATGCAGTCTTGTATCCAAGCTGCCGCCTCGTCGATTCCTCCCTCTTGGATGCTTTCCATCATCCTGTCTATGTCTTCCAACTTATCTCTAATTTTATCTCTGTTTAGAGTTTTGCTCACTCTGGTCGGTTCTTCTATAGTTTCCCCATCGCAGATCTCTCCATCTATTTCTAGGCTCACTGGTATGTGCTTGCGTATAATAGCACCCTCCGACCTAATTGTACTTGCGTTCCTTGTTTCGAGTGTTCCTCTTGTGCATATTAAGTCTATTGTGCTGGTCCCGTTGGGGCCTATGTACGTCCAGTCATGAGTTTTGTTCCGTATTTTAAAACCCTCTAGGTTTAGATAGTTGAAAACTTCTTCACTCTTTGCGTTTTGTTGATCCATTCTGCAGTTTAAGTCTCCGGCAAGGACAGTCTTTCTTTTTCCTGGGAATGTATTCAGTGCAGCTCCAAGGTGGTCTATTATGTCCGGGGCGGTCTGGTTGGGATTGAAGTAGGCCGCCACTATTACACCGATTTTCGTTTCCACGACTAGTATGTCCTCTTCTTTCCATAATAACTTTATCGGGGCCATTTTAGGCTTAACTATGCAGGCAACGCCACCTGATGGTCTTCCCCTCTCCCTGCACTGCCTCGCAAATGCATGAAAATTGTAGAAATTGGGGACGTCGAATCTCTTTTCTTCTTTAATCATAGTCTCCGTGAGAATACAGATGTCATATTCGCTTAGGATTTCTCGTGATAGGAGGTTCATTGCACCTCGCAGCCCTTCTACATTCCACGTTAGTATCCTCGTCCTACTGGCGCGAGCCTCTGAACTTCCAGGGTTGCCGAAAGGGCCGGCAATAAACGTCCGTAGGCCAGAAGTTGCAGTTGTAGACCAAATCTCTTTTATTAAAGGGTATGCCGACTTTAAAAGCTCTGCTGCCAATTTTCTGGTTCACTACGTCACAGTGGATCACTCCTTCCACTCCATTTTCCTGCAGATACGCAGTTAAGTCCTCTGGGGAAGTGTCTTGGCTCAGTTTTGAGACGTAAAGCCACGCACTCTTTTCTGCAGTTTTAAGTCTTGTGACTCCTTGTCTGGTGCCTTTCACATATTCCCTTCTGTGTGCGCTTTCTTCCTGGGTTGGGGAGCGTTGATCCCTTTGCACACGACGCCTCTGCACCACTTCGGTCCATTCGGTTTGATTTGGTTCAGACATTTCTTCTTTTTTTTCCCTCTCTTCGTTTTGGACCTCGTCTTGTGGGCTGCTATCGGTGGTACCTTCGTTCTTTCCAATATTGTGTGGTGGTATTGCATTCAGTATTGCAATCTCTTTCCTGGGAGTTCTATATGACTTCTTAACCATAAAATGGCCCACTAGATCCCCGGACCTCAATTTTATTCAGCATGTTTTCGGTATGATTGGTTGATGACTATCCCAATAGCCTCACACACTGACAAGTGTGGAAAATATGATCCGTGCTGTGCCGCATGCCTGGACCACGATTCCTCAGGAAATGTTCCTGGGCCTTATTAATTCCATGCCTCGAAATATTCAGTTATCTACTGTATTGCAGCTCGTGGTGGGCAGATCCTAAAAGGAAAGCTGGTACTTTTTCATGACCATTAATGTCGTGGTCATCAGCCACGGAACCTCAATTTTTACGTGGAATCGGAGCCACAGGACGTGATATTGCACTTAGAAAATCTCACATGCATTGACTGGGAATCAAATCCAGTCAGCCTTAGGGAGAGACAAACAGCTTCACCGCTGTATCATCACGCCCCTGGGGACATCCTGTAGTTCTATTGGTTTTTGTCTACATTTGAGGTTAGAGGGATCTGATAGTGTTATCATGGCCCAACACTCGATATTTTTGTTCAGTTACAGCAATGCAGACTCGTTCGTGGTATTAGAATTTCTATTTTCTTGACTGTACTTTCTGTGCAACACATGACCTAATCCCTAAAATCTTCCATTCTGGAATTCTAAGTCGACAACAGCCTACCAAGCTGTATATACAACCTGTGACAATAAAGTTCGGTGAATAGTCCTATACTATCAACATAGATGAACAATGCAGGACAGTGACCATATTGTCCTTCGAAATAGTCCCCTCCCGTAACTATGCAATGCTGAGATCGGCGATACATGTCCAGGAAACTTTGCAAGAATGCGTCTTAGGGATGGTGTTCAAAATGCTCGTCACGTTGCGTTCGGTGAATAAAGTCAGAACGGTCAACCTGGCAACATTGGCGACACACAACGTAACGTGTAAGACCTGTTTGACACAGTGGGTGTTTAGAAGGATGAATTTATGCAACCTACCATGCACACTTGTTCGCAGGTTGCAGTGTAAAGGATGAATTTATGCAACCTACCATGCACATCTGTTTGGTGGGTGGCAGGGAGAAGGGTGAACGTTCTGTGGAATGGAATGGCTTATCTGAAAACCATCGTCACGGGCGACGAGACCTGGTGTCTGAGGTTCGACCTCGTAGTCAAGCGTCAAAGTACGGAGTGGCGGGGTCCAGGTCCAGGGTCACCAAAAAGCCCTGAAGGGCCAGCGGTTTTCGAACATTTGGGACATCCAACGTAATGTGACGACCCAACTGAAGGCTATTCCTAAAGAGTTTGCAGGACGTGTACAGACATTCTCAGAAGTGCATAACCCTCCCCGGGGATTACTTCGAAGGACAGTAACTGCTGTTTCAGGTAAGCCAACAATCCGTTCGTAATATAGACCCATTCGCCGAACTTCTCGTTCACGTGACGAGCCTTTTGAACACCATCCCCAAGGACGCTTTCTTGCAAAGTTTCCAGGATATGTATCGCCAATCTCAGCATTGCATAGTTTCGGGAGGGGACTATTTCGTAGGACAATAAGGTTACTGTCGTGCATTGTTCATCTATGTTGATAGTATAGGACTACTCACCGAACTTTATTGTCACAGGTTGTATAATACGCTAAGGTGTATGTTTCTCAAAGCTCAAGCTCTTAAACCAGAGGGAATTAGAAGGTGTGGTTTGTACCAAAATATTCCAAATCGTCTCAATAGTACAGGAAAGAGCTTGCATTTCTTGAAAAAATCAATGGAAATATATTTATTTGTTTATAAAGTGCTTTTAAACAAATAAAGTAGACTGATAGCCCCTGGAAGAACTGTGTCGTGTACAGCCGCATAGCACTAGTGCCGGGCGGGTAGTCTGTACACAAGGGGCGCACACAACCAGCAGCAGTGATAAATTGCACTCTGATTTCATAAATAGCGACAATTTGTTTAAAAAGTGCGTTTAAACAAATGAACATATTTATTTATAGAAGCCCGCATAATATAATAAAATTATGCCAAGCATAAACTGGTTATACATAATGTAACTTCCGCCAATAAGAATTAACAAGATGTTCAGTTAAGAACAGTCACACAGACAGACACACAATCTTCCCCCCTGTGTTGATCTCATAAGTCTACTTTAATTTTTGGCAAAAATCGAAAGTAGGCTAAAAACAAGATGTTCAGTAAAGAACATATAGCCTACATTCTCCTAAATGCATGGGTATTGTTATAACTCTTTGTCCTTTTCAAGGAGTATAATTTAATGTTGGTTATAGTAGCTTGTTAAAATTCAACGTATTATAAGGCTATTAAACATGGATATGAGGTTCCCTTTGCTAGTGCTACCTCTGTACAAAATTTCATTCAATTCGGTTTCACCGTGTGTGAATTGATATGGTGAATCGATTTGTACACATACAAGGCCGCTATCTGCAACCTATTAGACTGATGACCTTGTACCCTGGTCAAAAAATGCTCCTCACATGAAGGTATGTTGTTGCAAAATTTGGTAGAGATCAGATGATTAGGTTGGTCGTAATTTGATTTAAGCTTTTAACATTTGGGTGGCCGCCATTACGTTTTCATCAAGATGGCGGTGATATAAAACATGCCACTGAGGTGCCCTTTGCTAGTGCTACCTCTGTACCAAATTTCGTTCATTTCGGTTTCACCGTGTTTGAATAGATAGGGGTAATCGATTTTCACACATACATGGCCGCCATCTGCAAATTATTGGGCTGATGACCTTGTAGTTCGGTCAAAAGCTTCTTTGTACATACAGGTATAATGTTGCAAGATTGGATATAGATCAGATGATTAGGTTGGTCGTAATTTGATTTAAACTTTTAACATTTGGGTGGCCGCCATTACGTATTCGTCAATATGGCGGCGATATAAATCATGACGATGAGGATCCCTTTGCTAGTGCTACCTCTGTACCAAATTTCGTTCAATTCGGTTTCACCGTATTTGAATTGATAGGGGGAATCGATTTGCACACATACATGGCCGCCATCAGCAAACTATTGGGCTGATGACCTTGTAGTTTGGTCAAAAGACGCCCGCCATATAAATATATGTTGTTGCAAAATTTGGTAGAGATCGGATGATAGGTTAGTCGTAATTTGATTTAAGCTTTGAACATTTGGGTGGCCGCCATTACATTTCCTTCAAGATGGCGGCGATATAAAACATGACACTGAGGTGCCCTTTGCTAGTGCTACCTCTGTACCAAATTTCGTTAAATTCGGTTTCATCGTGTTCAAATTGTTAGGGGGGGGGGGACAGACATTCAGAGTACACACACTCACACACAGACACACAGACACATACACACACACAGACACACAATTTTGCACCCTGTGTTGATCTCTTAAGTCTACTTTCATTTTTTGCAAAAATCGATAGTAGGCTAAAATGTCCCCCATTAGCTTAATGATCAAGGCAACAGCGTATAAAGCCAGTGGGGGGGGGGGGGGGAGGGGGGTTGCACGTTCGAGTCCTGACTTTCCAATTAAATGGCTTATACTCTCTGTACAATACACGGACTTATAACTGAGAGTTCCTTCTATTTGTTATTGAACACTTCATTCTATCAGGCGAAGTAATCTCTTCAGCAATGTAAGACATAAAAGAGTTCGGGCTGTCAGAATAGTAATGTGCTCTAGTGCTACGGAACGTAATTAATGGGAAAGAAGGCACACAACAGTAAAAGGAACTGTCGTGACAGTCGGGAAGTGACAAGAACGACGGGGTCAGCTTGTACTCTATCATAAAAGGACCGGACTGGAACCGTTGTTTGCTGGATCAACGTCACAACAAAAGTTTAGCAGTGACATGGAACTTTTGTGTTCCCTATTGTTATATTATAAATGTGTACCGGAGACTCTTGACACACGCGACTGTTGGGGAAAGTGAACACTGCAAGCTGATCATTATTGCCAGTGGATGGGGTGAGAAAAGTTTATGGCATGTCACATTTTCACTGTGACCTGTTTATCCTAGTCTAACAAGGGAGCACCACGAACGTGAACTTTGCGCTCGCGTTGGAACTTTCCATATGCCTACATGTAGTTCAGATCATAAGTAAAATAATTGCTATGGAATTGCATCTCCTAATCTTTTTTCACCGCGGCCGTGGTAAGTGATTTTTGAAAGACGACAAAAATCTCGGCGAGCATGTTATACGTTTTTGGCATGTTAAAGAACCCATTTGAATTCAGTAGGCTGTGTTCATAATGGCGAAATTAATCTCGGGATTTTCCGCCAACACAAAGCTCTACCTTTCTCTAGTAGAAAGCGGTATAGTGTGAAGGAGCTTAAATATATAACCTCCTTAACTTTCATAGCAATCCAAGGAACGACAATATTTGACATGCAAGCTGCCTTCTGGGCGCAATTAACAAAGCTTGCACCCGGCACCCGAGGCTATACGATATTATTATTATCTTTAATTTCTCATAATTAGCCTATGGTACAAATCAGTTTACAATATACGGATTTGGAATCAAAAATCCTGTAAACTTATTACTGTGATAAAAATAACCTGACAATATGGCACGTATCCAGCAGCACTGCCTTCTGTATTCTGGCAATCAGGTGTTTCATTTGCAGTTCCTCCAAAGTCATAGCCAACGTCTTTGGAACAACTCCCGTGGAAGAGATCACCACTGGCAAAATCCTCACACATTTTAGTCCCCATAGTTTTCGCATTTCTTCCGCCAACGGTGCGTACATGTTTGTCTTTTTAGCTTGGGTAGTTGGCATATTTTGGCTAAGTGGGACAGCAATGTCTATCAAGTAGGCCTTTTGGTTCCTTTTGTTGAGATAGACAATATCAGGTTGATTGGCCAAGATTTTCTGGTCGGTTAAAATAGGTCTATCCCAAAACATCTTATAATGCTCATTTTCAAGCCCGTTGGCAGGCTGGTAATTGTAGTACACCATGCTCGTATCCAGAAGTCCAGATTTTATAGCTAGCTCTTGATGTAAGATCTTAGCAACATCATTGTGCCTCTTGGTATACTCTATTATTATTATTATTATACCGGGTGAGTTAGCCGTGGTGGTTACGGCATGACTAATGGCAGTCGCTCACATCCGGGAGGCGAGGAGGTTCGAATCCCCTCGCCGGCAACCTTGAAGATGGTCTTCTGTGGTTTCCCATCTTCCTTCCAGGCAAATGCCGGGGTTGGTCCCTCACTATAGGCCGCAGCCGCTACCTTCCAACTCCTCGCCCTTCCCTTCCAACTTTCCTCTCCAACGGTACTTGTAGCTCACCCATTGGGTGTCCGTCTCGAAGCAGCTACAAAACTGGCGAGCCGAACATGTCCTCGGACACTCCCGGCACTAAAAGCCATACGCTAAAAAAAATATATATTATTATTATTATTATTATCTTTTTCACCGTCGCTACAGATATAGAAATTGTGCCCTCTCTATTTTAGGAGAGATTTCCCCTGCTCGTTACTCGTTACTTTCATATTTTGGAATTCACTAGATGCCACTGAATTGCTCACTTCGTATCCTCGCACGCACGGACAAGCTGGGCTAATAAAATCAGATTATTTGGTCTAACTTACGAGTATATTAAAAATGAAGCTAATCAAAGGACATACAGTATTCTCATCAACTTTCCCATCCGTCATGCTGTTCACTCAAGGGAGGTTGATCGCTAATATTGCTGATTGCCGGATATCATCTAGGTGGCGCACAGTCATCTCATCTCTATAACCTTTGATCATATCTGCTACCCACAGTTATATCACACGCGCACGTCCTGAAATAGTTCCCCAGAAACCGGTGAGTAATTCAGTTGGATGTTCACTGATCCGATCCACCTAGTAATGGCTGGATAAGTCAGCGTTTGACCGACACACGCTACGGGTGGGCAGCTCAATCCTGCCTCGCTACGAGTATATTCCGCACTGTCTACTTAAACCTTGGCTACTGTCATGGATTATAGGCACTGATAGTTACTAACCATGGGTCTAGTTAACCCAAAACATCACAAAAAGTAGCCGATGTATTATAGACATTCCTTCATTGAAGATGGTTCTTAATATTTCTGAAATCTAGAAGACATACCACTTTTGAAATAGTAAATTGATGAGAAAATGCATACAGCTGTTTTCGTTGCAACACTTTTGAAAGTTATCCTCGAATTAAGCCATGAGTTCAATTTGTAAAATTATACACTTACTCTGTCAATAACGATCAGCAAAATTTCGAATTTGTCACAATGAGCAGAAGCTTTGAAATTTCATTAATAGTTGCAGAGATGCTGTAAATTTTTGGCCAGAATGATCAGTATTGACAGTCAGATTTTTGGGCGAGTAATCAGCTGGTGAAATCTTTCGTCAATCAACGAAGATTATTATTGAATTCACACATTTGAACAAGTAATGAACGAAAGTAGAGTCAAAAATAAAGTAGGAGTAAAAATTGAAGGATAAATAATTTCAACTATGGGATTTGCTGATGACGTTGTCCTCCTAGCCGATTCGTCAGAGGATTTGAATGTGATTTTAAATGGTATGGACTCCGTCGTGAGGAAAGAATTCTTGATGAAGACCCATAAATGAAAAATCAAATAATCGAATGCAGCCGAAATATGTCAACAACTCCTATTGACGGAAATTGGCAGACGAAAAGCTAAAGGACGGCGGAAACTTCAGATACTGGAAGTAAAATAACCAGTGATGGACAAAGTAAAGAGGATATAAAAAGCAGGTTGGTTCAGGCAAGGAATGCATTTCTACAGTAAATTATTAACAGAAAATATAACTTTAGGCACTAGAAAGTCATTTTTGAAATCATTTTCCCGGAGCGTGGCGCTCTATGGAAGTGAAACTTGGACTGTTGGCGCAGCAGAAAATGGGAGAAAAGAAGCATTTGAAATGTGCTGATACAGATGAATGATTTAGATCAGATGTGTAGATACGGTCACACATGAAGGGGTATTTAGAGGAGTGGGAGAAGACTGATGTTTCTGGCAACTGCCAATGAAGAGAAGGAGATAGGTTGGTAGCACATATGCTAAGACACCCAGGAATAGTTAACTCAGTTATGGAAGGAAGGGTTGAGGACAAAAACTGTAGGGGTAGACCAAGGTTAGAATATGTTAAACAGATTGCCTCGGATGTAGGATGTAGTGGCTATGTAGGGATAATAATAGTATCGTATGGCCTCAGGTGCCAGGTGCAAGCTTTGTCATTTGACGCCCAAAGGTCAGCTTGAATGTCGAATTTTGTGGTTCCTTGGAGCGCGATGAAAGCGCTTTCTAGTAGAGAATGGAGGAACTTTTTGTGTTTGCGGAAAATCCCGAGATTAATTTTGCCGTTATGAACACGGCCTACTGAATTCTAATAGGTTCTTTAACATGCCAACAACGTATGACATGTTGGGGTTGGTAGTCCGACACGATAACCACTCAACCACCGTGGCAAGAGATGAAACTATAGCTCGGGTCAGTCAATCCAGTCAACAGACTGAAGACTCCAACACACAACCAGTTCGATTTATTTTATTCCTATGTAATATCGCGTGTGACTCATCTGAGTGTTGTGAAACACGTGCAACTGTTAATTATGCAAACAATTAATTTTGTTTAATGAAGAAAATATTGATCGTCTGACTCACAAATGTTAGCACATTGAAAACCAGAAGCAAGCTATTTGCACATTTGTTTGTTTTATTATACGCTAGCTGTCAGGTCACACACCATGATATCTAGGACACATAGACTATGAGCACTAGTTTACTTTACCGCGCGTTCCTCTCCTTGGCTGGCGTAAGGGGCGTATATAAGGGGGGGAGGGGGGGCAGGGGGCCCTTCCCCCCCTCTCCCGAAATTGTTGTCACATATATTATTTGTTTATGAATACACAGACATTAAAAACTAATATACTCGTCAATTCTTCTAGGTTTGTGCCGTGTCTTGTGTGGGGTTTCGCCTAGGACACCAAGATGGCTCATCGGCGGGCTCTTGGTGTCCCCGCCAGGACCCCCACAGGAGTGACGAACTGCACGCCACCTCCCTTTATATTAGGTGCAACTGCACCACTTGACTGCGAGAACTAAAAGCTCAAGCAGCCTTAACCTCCCTATGAAGGCTTCCAAAAAGATGGTATATTCGCTTTCACGGCCCCACTCCTGTGGGGGTCCGGGCGGGGGCACCAAGAGCCCGCCGATGAGCTTGGTGTCCTAGGCGAAACCCCACAGAAGACACGGCACAAACCTAGAAGAATTGCTGAGTTTTAATTCACCGGCCGTGAAAGCCAATAAACCATCTTAATATACTCGTACTTATCATGCACTATTGTTACTAAGCGACGTATGGCAACGTTGCAAAGCAAGACGTTGGCAGAGCAATGTGAACACTGACAATCAGTTTGCTCTGATCTTATGTGTAACGACATAACCTCTTATTACTCTCCAGTGCCTTCGCTCTTATGAACGTACCAAGAGCAGTAACAAGTGCCCTTGAAGCGTGTTACAAACATTTATTTCCTAAATTTTATACCCTTATCAAACTTTTGGCAAATTTGCCTCTCTCCCTGTAGTTACCGGTACTGTCGAACAGAGTTTGAGTTGGTTGAAAACATACTTAAGAAATTCTACTTATGAAAACAGACTCAACGGTCTAGTATTGTTATCTATTCACAGAGACACACATCTCACTGACGATGAAGTTATGAACCGTTTTGGTAATGCTTCAATAAACCTTGACTTCATATAATAGTGTAAGAAGTAAATAAAACAGTAACATTGATTCTTTCCTTCTAAACACCATCAAGTGAGCACGATGATTGAATTAATATAAAGTAGCATAAAATGGTCTTAGTTGTGTTTGACATTAACCAAACATAAAACATCACAACAAATTGGTTGAAAAGTGATGCCAGATAGTCTTAAAACTCATCATTTTGCACCAAATTAGACAAAAGTTCCCCGGGGAGAACCCCGGACCCCCATTCTTTGGGCCTATACCATGCCCCGTAAACTCCGTTAGGGCACCCCCCAAAATAAATTTCTATATACGTCCCTGGCTGGCGTAGTTGGTAGCACGCTGAACTGCTGTGCCCAAGATATCGGCTTCAAACCCGGCCGAAGCCATAGGATTTTTTAAGAGCGTTACAATACTTCAGTATCCCTTCCTTCGGAGAAAAAGTAAAGGCGGCAGTCTCATGTCATAGATTTATGGCATGTAAAAGATCCTTCCACAGACTAAACTTGTGTGAAGCTAAATTTCTAGGTTAGATTTCGTTGTAACGCTCTATCCAAGTTCCAACGTTCACCACTAGGTATCATTGACATCTGGTAGCGAAATTTGGAACTATTTGAAATTGAACTAACTTGTAGCTCACCCTATGGGTGTCCGCTTGAAGCAGCTACAGCCTCTGGCGAGCCGAACATGTCCTCGGACACTCCCGGCACTAAAAGCCATACGATAAATAAAATAAATGAATGAATGTCTACCCCTTATTATTCCCGGTTTCCAACGGGGTCGGGGATGAGATGCGATGGAAGTCTTTGTGGCGATGGTTTTTACGTCCGGATGCCCTTCCTGACGCCAACCTCAGGAGTGGAGTTAATGAGAGATGAAATGAATGATGGTGAATGAAACTGGCCAAGGATGTGGAAGGAAGCGGCCGCGGCCTGTCAGAAGGTACCGTCACAGCATTTTCCTGGTGTTGAAAATGGGAAACCACGGAAAACCATTACAAGGACGGCCGACGGTGGGGCTCGAAACCACGCGTCTACCGAGTCAGCAGAGAGCTTGGCCCCATGACCTAATGCTGCGCTTTAGCCAGCGTAGCCACTACTGTCGGTGATAAATAAAATAAATAAATTGGGTAATTGTTTCAATTTTTCCAAGACAGGTCAACATGAAATGTAACAAAGCATCCTCTTCGAGTAGGCCTATGAATGTTATTCAGAACCCACACAAAATCTGTCGCTCCGTATGGCAGTAATTTTATACTGTATTAACGTTAACTTTGTAGGCCTTTGCAGGGATCCGTACAGCACACGCTCAACTGAGCAGTCGCTCGTTTGTGTGAACCCGCAGCTGTCGGCTGTATCAGCAGAGTGCAGAGTACGCTACCCGCGTCACATGGGGCAGGGCCAATATATGGCATTGGCCTGTTTGCCATCTCTTGATGAATGCAGTACATTTGCATTTGTCTGTTGGCACAGGCTAGAGTAAAATGTGGCTTTTCACCGATGTCTCAGTCTCACTCATTGCTGTGATTATATGGAAGCTACTGAGGTATGGGTGGTGCTTACAAGAGGAGGATACGATGCATGGGTCACCGATTCGAACCATCTTTAGTACACTTGTAGGCCATGAACAGGCGTATACCAGGTGCAAGTAGTAAGGTGCGCTTCTCAGCCGATTCCGAGAAATTAATTATACATTATTCGTAATTGCTGTACGGCGTTCATGTGTGCTGTACGTTAACATGAAGCCAAGGAGCACATGGTGCAGCGGTAAGAGCCCTGCTTCGTACGCGCGGGAACACTGGATCGAATCCCACCGGTGAGCCTTTGTTGGTTTTTTTTTGTAAACATAGGCAATTCGTACAACTGTAGGTGTCGTGAATAATGTTCATTTTGCAGTCAATTGTAATAACGTGTTATGTGAGTGGGAAAAGGGTGTCGGAATAAATCGTACAGGAGATTGATGAAAGAATACCTTTATTCACAGTATTTGCTGTTAGTACAACTGCCCACCGTTATCGTTAGTTTGTGTGCAGGTGACCTCGCCAGGTCCGAACACTTTCCAGCCTATACCCATAGCATGTGACACTACTTGCGGGGTACGGGGTGGTCTGATGGTTCACTGACATGCAATGAACGGAACAGACTGGGCCTTCAGTGTGTAAACGTATACATATAATAGAATACACCTGACCATGTATAATACCAATGTATTCGAAATGCCCCGACTGTACATTATGTAATGTCACAAACGTTCACCCCAGGCGCGTGTATTCCATGGATGTAAGGTAAGCATTGCTTACCCAAGTAAAATAATGACGAGTACAATAATTATTTACTTTGGTTATAGTGATATTCCAGTCTCTGTGTCCTGTATTGTTTTAATGAACCCATTCACACTTCGTTGTTCTTTGATGCCTACTGCGAGTTCCTTGCGGAGTCGCTTGCAGCAGCACAATAGCGTGACATGCCCTCTTTTGGTATTTCTTGGTACTGCAGGGTGAGTGAAAGCGAAGGCTAAGAAGCAATTCCTTAAGTTACATACTACCTTAGGCCGAAAACAAGGAGCGGTCAGTTTTCAAAGATAGTTTAAAAAAGCGTGTCAGTGTTTGTGTAAAACAGCTTTTTATATGCTGTGTTAAAACGTGTGATTGTTTTACAGTGGTAGGCCGTCGTTTTTATAGTTAAGCGATATAATGTAGTCTAATGCAATATAAGGGAGTAGGGTATGCAGTAGACGTTTTTGTTTACATTAGTAGGCGTGAGAAATCTGTAAATATATGGCACCGGGACTTGGGTCTAGAGATGGCAGCGTGTGATGTGCGTTGAATTTAAGAACAAAATATGAATTTTATTCGGAAGTCGTCTAACTCCTCAATTGAGTAGGCCTATCAACACGAAAGTGAAAGCTTATATTCGGTATTTTAACTAAAGGTATAACATTTATCATTGATTTCAGTTGAGATAGATTTACTTTCGAAGTTCAAAACAACCCAAACTTCTACAACTGGGTCTTCAATGATTTTGCGAAGAAAACCATTGCTTACCCCAAGTAAAATTCCACAACACGCCACTGGTTCACCCCCATACGATGATTTCAGAACCCCTTTTCCCGCTCACAAAGCACGTTATTACAATTGACTGCATGTACATTATTCACGACACCTATAGTTGTACGAATTGCCATGTGACTATGTGGAATATAAATCGCATACAGTTTACCTCGAGGTTTGGAGGCCCCATTAAAGAAATTCCTCCAATATATCATCTTCAAGTTGTCGTTCTTTGGTGTAAAATTATTCATTAAATCATATTTGCTGAAAACAATTATGTTTTATTAAGAGTCTGTTTTTCAATCTCAGGATAAGATTGATGGGCATCCACACGCCGAGTAACTTTTATCAACACTTTCATACTGAACGGTAAACGCTCATGCGAACTCTGGTGTCAACCCATTGAAACGCAAATCACATGTCTTCGTATCAGAACTTAAATGATGACATGCTTTTATATGAAATATTGTAACTTGTCGCGCAAAGCCGGTATTATGTTTCTGCACAATGGCTATTCAGATATCAACCCAATGTAATATATATATATCGATGATTTTATACGGGAACTGGGCTAGCCTTTCATAGACCACTATAGGAATTCCCTTTACTGTCAAGTAGGCGTATTCATAGCTAATTTGAAACTCAATTCCACGCAGGAACATTATCGAAAAAAAAAGCAAAATATAAATGGAGCTTAAAAAAAGGCTTCCATATTATTACCGGCACGTGAAAATGAGTACCTGTCTTATACTCCAAATGTCTGTGGTGATAATGGCTGCGTGGATAACATCTTGGTCTGAGAATCACTAGGTCTCAGGTTCGGACCGGATTATCGATTTACACGATATATATCATAACAGTATTCGTCATTTTAACAGAATCTACATGAAATTACGTTTTGTCTCATTTTAATTACAATACCCAGTAGTTTGCACCAAGCAGGAGTAGGGGAAATTTGATTGTATTGAACATTATATTTTCTAGTAGTCTACAGATAGGCTAGAGACTATGGTCTCATTCCTCCTCTTAATTTACAATATAAATGTGATGTTTGTTCAAACAAGTGTGACAGTAGAATATCTCCAATTCAATCTATACATTCATCATAGTACCAGTATGAAAACGGAGCGTAAATTAACATTTTAAGAATGTCCAAGTTGTGTAGTATACGAGTAGGATAACATGTCAGATGACATCACATACATTTCATCTCAATTTCATAGTAGGATAACATGTTACACATCATATGCGACTACTGTGAGGCTTGTATCTTTTCATTTTGTTCTAATATCTCATTGAAATACTCTTGTATATTACGTTTTCGTTTTTCTCATTTATTCTCGTTCTCCTGACCTACGTGGTTTTATTAATATATTCAGCAAGTCAAACATTTGGTCAATGTACACGTTTCATTAATGAACTCGCAAAATTACTATGTATTTTGTAATGACTATGTATAACCTACCCTGTCCACCTCCTGGTGTAGTGGCTAGCGTTCTTGGCTGTCGACCTGTAGGTCCAGGTTCGATTCCCGGCTCTGCCAAGAAATTGAATTCTGGTCTGAGGGCTGGAACGGGGTCACTCAGCCTCGGAAGGCAAAACTGCGAAGAGGTGGGTTTGATTTCCACCTCAACCATCATGGAAGTGATTTTCCGTGGTTTCCCCACTTCTACTTCAGGCGAATGCCAGGATGGTTTCTAACTTAAGGCTACGACCGCTGCTTTCCCAATCCTCACCTGAATTACAAAGACGCACACTAAGGCAGCCGTCACAGTAACACAGGTTATCAGACAAAAATTTCACCCACCCAGGTACACGGGGTTAAATGACCATGATGTCAAAGTCCCTCAAATGAAACAACAAATATAACCTAACCAAATATTTCGAATTTCGTTACTCATTCGGTCGTGGTGGCTCAGCGGTCTAGCTGTATGCCTCTCACCAAGGCAGTCCGGGTTCGATTCCCGGTCAATGCATGTGAGATTTTCGAAGTGAAATGCCATGTCCTGTGGTTCGGATTCCACGTAAAAAGGAGGTATCGTGGCTCATGATCTCGAGATTAACGGTCACGTTAAACTGTGTGTTTGAGTCTTCAGTCTTTTGAATGGTTTGATGCAGCAATCCATTCCTCCCTGTCCTGAGCTAATCGTTTCATCTCTACATAGCTCCGACACCCTACATCCGAGGCAATCTGTTTAACATATTCTAACCTTGGTCTACCCCTACAGTTCTTGTCCTCGACCCTTCCTTCCATAACTAAGCTTGCTATTCCTGGGTGTCTTAGTATGTGTCCTACCAACCTATCTCTTCTCTTCATTAACAGTCGCCAGAAACATCTCTCCTCTCCCACTCGTCTTAATACCTCTTTGTTTGTAACCCTATCTACCCATCTGATCTTCATCATTCTCCTGTAACACCACATTTCAAATGCTTCAATTCTCCTCTTTTCTGCTGCACCAATAGTCCAAGTTTCACTTCCATAGAGCGCCACGCTCCAGACAAAGGCTTTCAAAAACGACTTCCTAATACCTAAATCTATATTCGATGTCAGCAGATTCCTTTTTTGTAGAAATGCTTTCTTTGCCTGAGCCAACCTGCTTTTTATATCCTCTTTGCTTCGTCCATCACTGGTTATTCTGCTTCCTAAGTAACAGAAGTCTCCTACTTCCTTCAGCTTTTCACCTGCCAATTTGATCTCCATAGAGGTTAAACTACAAGCTTCCTTTCCTTCGTTACTCATTTGAACGAGGATGCAATTTGTGAATACGTTTTGTGCAAATGTCACTTCCGTTATAAATGATGGGCCCAGAACAATTCATCAATCTCCTTCGTGGAACTTTCCACTTCTAAACATTCATTTGTAAAACAGAAACGAATCAATGGCCTTTATTTAATTAACTTTTATGAGAATTACTACTGGAAATTATTCCAACTACTCGCGTCACTGTCTCATCTCTGTTATATACGAGCACCTACTAAATCCTCAGGCTTAGAACACTTTTTTCGTTAAGTCCTAAGGATTAACGAGATTTATAAAGCAGTTAACACAGGATCTCGTCATCAGTTCGTACGCCAAGTGAAATGTGGTTTAGTGAAAGTCTAGCTGACATGACAGATCTCCCCTGGCATGGAACCAAACACCCACTCTGTTATATTGCAGAGAGAACTGCCTGGAAGAGAGCAATATTTAACAAAGGTGAACCAATATTTAATTTGAAAAATGCATTCATCTGTAAATACAATCGCTATGAAGTTGTTGGTTGGTTGGTTCCTCAGTTTAGGGCCTGCGACAACGCGGTCATGTAGCCCCGTGTACTTTGTCTGATCTGTCTGATCTTCTTATGGTTCCTATCCGTTTCGGATGTTGGCTACCATCTTGACTGTGCTGTTCCTTACACTTGCAGCTCGGAATAATTCAGTAGATGTTTTTGAGGTCCAGGCTGTGAGATTTTTTAACCAGGATATTCTTCCTCGTCCAACACTTCTCTTCCCTGGTATTTTTCCTTGAAGAATAGACTGTAGGAGATGGTACTTGGTGGTATTCCTCATGATGTGTCCTAGGTATTGGATTTTCCTGATTTTCACGGTGGTTAATACTTCCTTAGTTTTTTTAAATTTTTTGAGAACCTCAACATTTGTGACATGGTCTGTCCATGGTATCCGCAATATCCTTCTGTACAGCCACATTTCAAAGGCCTCTAACCGTTTACATAAAGACTCTGTCAGAGTCCATGTCTCAGCACCGTAAAAAAGAGTAGAGAACACATAACAACCTAAAAGCCTGATTTTCGTAGTCATTGTCAGCCCATGATGTCTGAACAAATTCCGTATCTTATTGAAAGTTGTCCGGGCTTTCCCAAATCGAGACTTCACCTCAACAGAAGAGTCCCATTGGTCATTTATGGTAGTGCCAAGGTATTGTACCCATGTGAGTAATCTCGATGGAAAATATGCTTCCACCTCCAGCTAGCGTCAGGACTCGGGCGTGTACCGTCTCCCCATTGAGCAGTTGCATATTTTGGATTTGAGGCTAAAAGGTATCAACTCTACAATGATAAGGCACAACTCTATTCTAAAACTTTAATTCAGTAATAAAATTCATGGCTTCAAACAAACAAAACAATCCCCACAAACATAAACCAAAATCAAATAAAATTTACTTCCACAATCCACTGATATGAACATAATATTATCACAATAAAATCATAACTCAAACCTTTACCCTTATATCAACTTTACAATGATACGCTAGTGCGCTGATGCACATACAACTTCAAAAACAAACTGTACATTGATTCTTCTGTCATCCAATGTGACTACTTTAATTTCACAAAATTACTTATTCCTTAAACCATCTTAATTTGACAATTATGTGTACCGTGTGTGTTTTGATCTTTCTCTTCCCACCAAATGCTTTACATGCATTAGCCTATTCTGGTGTTGCACAGCAGTCTACATGCAACTCCATAATTATGTAAGCTACCCCTACACTTCCTCTCTTTATATAGTTCCACTGCATGCCGTCTGTGATTTCATCTTAAAAACGTTAATTATTGCTGTGTTGGATGGTACAATTAAACTACCCTTGCGCGCGTAGCCTGTGGCATCCAGTAGCCAACTTCTGAAAAAGATGTCAGTGACAGTACAAATGCAACGTCCAACCCTTCGTTAGATAGCTAAAATCATGAACCATCAGGGTGATCTATAATTATCAATGTGTTCTCAAACCACATGACTTCATTACTCAATATAACAATATTTCATCTTATGTCATTAACAGGGTCTAAAATCTGTTCTTTTCAAACTTTCTTTCACGGTTCGCTTGACCGTCCCGACCCTCTTCCAGGCGGCCTGTACACAATAGCAGTGGAGTGAGGTCCTACAGTGCCTCGACCCTCGTTTCATGCCATATGTCTTACCTCCCCTAAGCAGTATAAGATTTTAACAGACAAATACCGTGGTCCTAGTGACACACATATCCCAATGGATTTAAACTGAATATTATGCAAACAGATACTGGATGAGCTTAACATTTACTCCTACCATGAGGATAATAATAATTAGCACCAAATAGGCCCATTTCAACATGAAGGCACGAGATTCATAAAACATTGGTCTAGTAGGTAACCGGTATCTTTAATAAATGCTGCGGTCAGTCATAACATGCTGCCGTAATACGATTCGCTTCAACGAGCCAAATCACTCAATAATAAGTTCTCGGGCGATCAGATAGAGTGCAGAGATGTCCATCGTTTTCCTCTCACCTATCACGGGATTCAAACCCGGAACATTCCATATCCATCATCAGAGTTAGGTTCCATTCACTAAATACACTCTGGTACAGAGCACATCTCCAATTATGCCCACGGCATACGAGATTTCATACGAAGAATAGATTACCGGGTCCCTTACCTAATGCTATGATCTTCGTCCTATAATTATCAAGAGAAATCTATCAATTACTCTAAAAGCTTTTACATAAGCTGCAAATTCAATTCACTAAAAGCTCTTCCATTTCCTGGCATAATTATATTCCCATTAATACAATATATTCTGATATAAAACTCTTTTCTTAATCCCGTAATGTAATCTTACTGTATAATCTTACTGCTTAGATCGATAAGTCTTGCCCTTTAGCGTAAATATTTCTTGCTTACAACATTTTTACCTGATGCGTTCATTCATACCTTTATTTTATTATTATTATTATTATTATTATTATTATTCTCACTGACATAAATTACCAAAATCCGACACAACTAATCATCTTAAAACTCGAACAACCGTGTTCGTGACATTTACGTAACTGATTGCCATTTTTAATTAATAGTGGTAACGATTAATCCACTCACTGATGCAAATTAACATCTCAACTCTATTAAAATCAACACAATAATGATTAAACCTGGAGAGTCTATCTCCTAATCTGATTCTTACTGGCATCTTTATAACTCTGAAATCACATTACATGCAGTGGCCTATACCTCTACTTAAACATAATTTGTGGGGTACTCACATATATCAAGGCTCATCATGGTGGCTCCAACCACTCATATCCTTCCGGGTCGCCTGCCATATGCAGATTTAGTGCGACATTTGCATCTTGAATACACACATTTTATGATACATTTCCTCCAATAACCACACGACACTTTGCATTTCTATAAAGAAGCTATTGCTTCCAAAACACATGACACTTTATAACACTTATTAAACCGTTAATTTAAAAGATATTTCACATATGATTTATACATAACACACGTCACTCTGTACACTTTTCATTGGTTGAAATTCCCTAGCAAAGATATCAAAATTGTAGGTGTCGACGGCATCTCCCGTGCTCCTACCAACTCCTGATTGAAAGTCTGGTTCAACTGCCCTCGGAATTCACCAACAGTTTATCCATACTCCTACGGTAAGCTTCCTGCTTTGCATAAATATGCTAACTTCCGTCCTGAGCGTTACTATTTGGTATTCTTAAGACATTACCAAATGCTTCGTAAAGTTTCTCCCAGCGCATTCCAGCGTAATTAGACATGTATGATCAGTCAATATTTTATACATTGCGCTTAACACTGTACATAACTTTACATAGATTATTATTTACAATAGTTCTGCAACTTATCTCACACGTTGCTTCCTAAGTGAACACACCATTGTTCGTACTGCTGACTACACATGCAGCACGACTATTATTAATAAAAGCTTACTAAATGTTTCACTCAAATGTACAAGTCTTTGTTTGAGCGTCCTTCCTGGGGCCGGACCGCCATACGTTCCGCCTCAACAACTGCTTGACAACTGTGTTCTGACTGTCTGACAAAACTGTGTAGCGACGACTGTCTGCGACTCTCTGTGACAAACTGGGTCCAACTGGGTAAACTGCGTAAGACTGGGGTGCTCTGCCAAGGGTCGACCCCCTTTATATTGGATTCACACAAAAAGTAGAGCTAAATTTTCCCGCGCTATCTTGACTCCTCTCCCAGCATGATTCTGGTCTCGAAACCATGCTCATCGGGTCCCTTTTTCTTCACTGATCCCAGAACTATCTGCGTGCTGAGAATCACTCGACCAATTAATTAATATTAATTCCTTTCTCCATAGCGTGGGGACGCTGTTTCACTGGTAATCCCTGGCGACCTCGTCAAACCCAGCCGCGAACAACCATAGTCTTATGTCCTTCCGCACTCCATTAAATATGCGTCAATTTCGCAGATTAAAGGCTCTAAAATTAGCCTCCTGGCTAAAGATTCACCTGTGTGCAACTCGCATGTCATTGCGTTACTCCAATCACGAGTAATCAATGATTTTCCTTGGGATCTCTCCCCACTCTTCTTCGTCCTATTCACAGTCGGGGAAAAACTGGGTCATTATTCAAGCCCCCAACCTCTTCCAGACGACATAACGAGGTCAGCAAGATTGACGTGGCTCCAAGGGGCACCTCCCACAATTCTGGGCCAATTAGTAAAACGTCAAACTCTGCACTTTCTGTGCTCCGAGTCCAGCATAGCCTACTCCAAGTAGTCTAATAATGCTGTATTCCGCTCAATTTCCCTGCATTATTTTAATAAATAATGTCATTATCAACTGAAATCACACCAGTGATTATATATACACTTTTCTCTAGGGGTTTTTACAATGAAACTCCCTCAGCAGACCTCGTGTTCGTTCCCTGGTGGAACCTTTATACTGAGATCACAGTCTCTGAGATCCACGTTCGATATCAGTCAGCATAACCCCCTCGGGTTCAGTATATATACTTATGCACTTGTGCAATGGGTTTCTGGTATCTGTCTGATAACCGGTGTTAATTGTGATGACTGTATTAGAGTGTGTTATCTGTTTTCAATTCAAGTAAGGACTGCAGACATTGAATTTTTTGAAGTAGTTCCTACTTTTGCCGCCAAACGCCACCGTCAACGACTACCAGTTCAGAACTTGGTTACCAATGCCACCGCAGTTGGCTCCTGGCGACGAACGTTGGATCCTAAGAGGTGTTAGTCAAATGTTTGACCTATAATTTAGCTTCACACAGGTGTAATTAGTGGAAAGGTTCTTGAACATGCCATAAATCTATGACATGGGACCGCCGTCTGTACTCCCCTTCCGAAGGAGGGCATACTGAGGGATTTTAACGCTCTTTAAAAATCCGACGACGTCGGCCGGTTTTGAACCCGCGATCTTGGGCATAGAAGCTCAATGATGTGCCTCCTTTTCTATTCTTGAAGGCCATATACAGGTCAGTGACGAACCTGTGAACTGGTTAAGCACATCTACTGGACTTTTAAATGTGACATTTGTGTTCTACGTTCTTCCATTAGTTTATAAAGTATTTTTTTAAGCGTATGGCTTTTAGTGCCGGGAGTGTCCGAGGACATGTTCGGCTCGCCAGTTTTGTAGCTGTTTCGAGACGGACACCCAATGGGTGAGCTACAAGTACCGTTGGGGAGGAAAGTTGGAAGGGAAGGTCGAGGAGTTGGAAGGTAGCGGCTGTGGCCTATAGTTAGGGACCAACCCCGGCATTTGCCTGGAAGGAAGATGGGAAACCACAGAAGACCATCTTCAAGGTTGCCGGCGGAGGGATTCGAACCTCCTCGCCTCCCGGATGTGAGCGACTTCCATTAGTTATGCCGTAACGACCTCGGCTAACTCACCCGGTTATAAAGTAATTGATCATCGTATTTAAGACTTGAGCGCGTGCATACTTTTAAATAATAAAGGGAGCATAGCTCATTGACACTGCATGGGGCATCATGGTAGCTTTGCAGTGTTTAGGGGCAGATTACCTCGTAGTTCTGCTCCTTAAGACAACAATAACTAAATAACTAACTAACTAACTAGCCTTGCAGTGACCTTCCCTGAATGTATGGTACCAGCCAATGGTAGGTAGGAATATGAATGACACAGAAGACTCCGTATGATAATAACGATTTCAGAAGATAGAGGTCAGCATGAAATATGACTGAATTAATCCTGGCATAAGTACGTCCAAGATAAACTAGGCTCACATGGTTTCATGGTATGCACGTTAAAATTATGAACCACGCACAAAATCGTTCGCTCTGCATGGCAGAAAACTTACACCAGACCAACTGACGAACCCAATGGTTCACTGAGGAGAAATGCCGGCAATACTGCATTACAGTAATTTTTCAAAATTTTTGAAATTTGATGATGTGTAGTTTTTTAATAATTCTGTCTCACTACATTTGAACTTGCCATCTTCATACCTTAGAAATATCGGCCTAAATAATAATGTTTTATGCAGCCTAATGACCGCGTGTTATCAGGAAGGTCGATATTTCTCTGCTGCATCCCATATGGCACTGTTACGAGAGCTGGGTTGCTTCATTCCCTCTCACGTGACTCACAGCCGTCTGAGGCTACCTCTGGTCTCTGTCGGCCGGCTACTTGCGCAGCGGGAACAAAGACATGGTCTGGATGTTCCCGGCCTACCTGGTGATGGAACTCTCGGGAGGAGCCGAGAACTCTCCTACTCTGGAAACGTCCATTGAGTCACCACCCTCCCTAAATAAGCGGCCTCACCAGCGAGGGAGGAACAGTGTTTTTGAGCTAGTGGGTGTTTTTTACCTGTGCGACAGTAGTGTGGCGACATGACGTACGAAGTTACGAAACCCAAGTGAGGCTGATTCTCCAGACAGCGAGGCAGTGTGAATCATACGGAGGGACTGAGTTTTGAGGAGTGTGTACTTACCTAGTGCGACAGAGATATTGTGGTGAATTGCGAAACGCAGCGGGCTGTTCCCTAGCCAGCGGACAGCGAAGCAGTGTGTGGTGGTGAGTGACTGGCTATCGTGGGTACAAGGCAGAGTTGCAGGTATTAATAGCGAGGACAGTAGTGAGAACGTAGGCTAAGTGTGGAAGCTATAGTGACTAGTATTGTCTTATGAAGTGAGATTCAGTGCTTATTGTGTGGTGTATTTTCCTGGCCTGCAATAAAGCTAATATTTCGTTAAAGGAACAATTGTGTTGTGCTTTCACCCACCGTAATCCAGTTAACGAACTTGCCACTAGGGGCAACACGTAACAGTACAAATGCACAGCACAGCAAACATATCCTACAAGCTATACTGAACACTATTATTTTTCCCGCATATTAGTCTGTAGTCACATCGAGGGAAAACAAATAGTGCTCAGTATCGTTTGCAGGATATGGTAAAATTTTAACAATTATCTTTTTTTTTCCTTGCTAGAGAAATATCTTTACAATAAAATAAAATTAACAGTACCTAAAAATGTTGAACATAACATGAGTTGAAGCAGATGAAGTGCGGGAAGGCACCAGGTCTGTATAATATCCCAGCGGAAGAATTGAAAGCAGACCTGGATATCACGATCAATCTGCTGCACCCGCTGTTGGAGAAGATCTGGAAGGAGGAGAAAATACCAACCGACTGGAAGAAGGGGTTGATCGTCAAGTTACCGAAGAAAGGGGACACCACAAACTGTAACAACTGGAGGCGTATCACCTTGCTGTCCATTCCAAGCAAAGTGCTGGCGAGAGTCATCCTGAATCGTATAAAAGACTGCGTAGAAAAAAGGCTTCGGAAGGAAGAGGCTGGATTTCGACAACATCGCAGCTGTGTGGATCTCATCAACACCCTTCGAATCATCCTGGAGAAGAGTGTGGAGTGGCGGAATACCCTTTACCTCACATTTGTTGACTTCGAGAAAGCTTTCGACTCCGTAAATCAAAGAATCATGTGGAAGACCCTCGAGGAATATAAAATTCCTACAAAGATTATCAGAATCATGGAAGAGATGTACGAAGGGTATGAGTGCCAGGTTCTACACGAAGGCAAATTAACAGAAAAGATAAAGGTCTGTTCCGGAGTGAGACAGGGGTGTGTCCTTTCCCCCACTCTGTTCCTGTTGGTCCTGGATAGTGTGATGAAGAAGCTAATTGGAAGAGGGGTATTCAATGGGGTATAAATGACAGGCATGAAAATCTGGATTTCGCGGACGACATTTGTCTTATGGCACAACGGTACCGAGACATAGAAGATAAGCTGGGGAGGTTGTAGAGAGAAGCAGAACGTGCAGGACTGATGATCAACACCAACAAGACCAAAGAGATGAGGATAAATTCTGACGTCACGACTAGCTTGACAGTCAACGGAAAGGAAATTGAGCGAGTTGAGTCCTTCCTCTACCTTGGGAGTATAGTCACAAATGATGGGGGAGCAGAGGAAGATGTTCGAAGCCGTATCAGGAAGGCAAATGGTGCCTTTGTCCAGCTCTACCCCATCTGGAGAAATAGAAACAATTCCAGGAAGACCAAGCTCCGCCTTTTCAATAGCAACGGTAAGTCGATTCTTTTCTATGGCTGTGAAACATGGAAAGTCACAAAACCGATCAACACCCAGCTACAGATGTTCATTAACAGATGTCTGCGTCACATCATGAATGTGAGGTGGCCGGACATAATCTCAAATGAAGATCTTTGGACCATCACCAATCAATAACCGATTAGCATCCAGGTCAAGGAGAGGAAATGGCGCTGGATTGGTCACACTCTAAGGAAGCCGGACGGAGCTATTGAGAGGGCGGCACTAGACTGGAATCCTCAAGGCGCCAGGAAGCGAGGTCGACCTAAGAAGACCTGGAAGAGGACGATCGAAGATGAAATTGCAGAGGTGGACAAGAACTGGAGTCAAGTGAAGAGAATGGCCAGGAACCGTACTGCGTGGAGAAATTTCGGCAAGGCCCTATGCTCCGGAAGGAGCGGCAGGAATTAAGTAAGAAGTAAGTAAAAATGTTGAACATAACATGAGTTTTTTCTTTTTGGCTCATAGAGTCACCCATTTTTAGCCTACTTTTCACATTTTGCAAAAATGAGGAAAAAGTAGACTTATGAGATCGGGCAAATGTGTGTCTATCTGTCTGCCTGTCTGTCTGTCCTTCTGTCTGGCTGCGTGGCTCAGGGGTAACTTTCTCGCTTGCTGAGCCCAAGGTTGCAGGTTCGAAACCTGGCGCAGTCAGCTGGCATTTGAGGGTGCGCAAATGCAAGGGAGCCGTGTCAGTACATTTACTAGCACGTTAAAGATCCTCTTCGGGGCAAAATTCCGGCACCCCGGCGTCTCTAAAAGCCAGGGTAGTTAAAAGGGACGTAAAACCAATAACATTATTATTATTGTCTGTCCTTCTGTCTGTCTGTCTGTCTGTCTGTCTGGCTGTGTGTGTGTCCCTCCCTATCAACTCCTAAACGGCTGGAGCAATCAAAACAAAATTTGATAGCAGTAAAGATCTATACCTGAATATCTCACGGCCATATTTGAAAATGATATTGGTGCTACCAACTGCTGAAAAATCGCAATTGAAATTTGAGCTCCGTGTTGGATATCTTGGAAGGTATGAATGGGAGCTATTTCAAAATTGGCACACGTATGGATAATAATATCGCAGTTTAATTTCCAGGAGGCCATACATGGCAGTGTTGCCAAAATGATTATAAGCCTGCTGATAGGTCCAAATTTTAAATGCATATAACATCTACACTATCAATTGGATTTCAACCAAATTTCGTATGTGCTATGTGTACATAAGCAGATATGACTGAGCGTATTCTTAAGAGCCACCAGGGTTGCCAACTGTTAATAAATGCTCTCAATTGTTTTAATCCAAATACCCATACATCAGAAAGTATGCAAGCCGACAGATTTAAACTATGCACACGTATAGTACCTGGCATTCTATATTAATTTGGAGTAACTTATATACGTCAGTGCTACCATCATGATTCTAAGTCTGCTGAGTGGTCCAAATTTAAATACATGTAACTTCTATACTATCATTTGGATTTCAACCAAATTTCGTGTGTGCTACGTGTACCATAACAGATATGATTATGCCGATTCTTAAGAGTAACCAGGGCTGACAACTGTTAATAAATACTGTCTCTATTTTTGTTACCCTAATATCAATATATCAGAAAGTATACAAGCCAATAGCTCTAAACTTTGCACACGTATAGTACCTGGCATTCTAGATTAATTTGGAGTAACTAATATTCGTCAATGCTGCCAACATGATTCTAAGCCTGCTGATAGGTCCAATTTTAAAATGCATGCTACTTCTATACTAACTAATGGATTTCATTCAAAATTGACACAACAATAGATCATGTTATTTCAGATTATTTCTGACCAATACATGTATGTCATTGTTGCCAACATGAATTTACGCGCGCTGTCAGATCCAATGTTTAACTGCATGTAACGTACATTGTATCCATTGGACTTCAGCCAAATTTTGTATTATGTACCTTAAGAGATGGAACTAAGAATATATTCAGTCACCAGGGCGGCCAACTGTAGTTCTCTATTAGGCTACATTATACCAGATATACAGTATTTCGAACTAATTAGAAATTTCGGTATAACCAACTTAATTTCGTCATTATTCTAGATAGATCCATATAGATTAATCATTGGCATGAATCTTAAATTTTAAGAAAAGTAGGCTCATTAGTTCGTCACGGAACGTCTTGTTTAGCATTGACTTGCTATAATAATCAAAAGATTTCTTTAGTTCCGCCTCGTCAATACAATTTATTAAAATTTTTGTGATATAATCACATGTCACTTAATTTACATCGGTACATGTTTCGATGCCTATTTCCATTGGCATCATCATCAGCCTTTCAATGTATTGGCAGCACTTAAAATCACTTTGTACATTGGATGTGATAAAATGTTAACATAAAAACACACTCAAATCACTTATACACTAAATCACTTCAAAAGTTTTTTAAAAAGTTTTTAAAAGAACTAATTTTGGAAACCTCAAGAAAAAAACGCAAAACCTTCAAGGCTTTTGTAATGAGTGTCTACCATATTTTAAAAAAACTTTAAAAACTTTTTTATAAACTTTTAAAGTGATTTGAGTGTGTTTTTATGTTAAAATTTTATCACTTCCAATGTACAAAGTGATTTTAAGTGCTGCCAATACACTGAATGGCTGATAATGATGCCAATGCAAATAGGCATCGAAACATGTACCGATGTAAATTAAGTGACATGTGATTATATCACGAAAATTTGAATAAATTGTATTGACGAGGTGAAACTAAAGAAATCTTTTGATTATTATTATCACTAAAACGCTGCAGCCTTGTATGATGAACAACCACCATTTTGAATTTTGAAAAAAGTACCCAAATTAATCTTTGACATGAATGTAATGCTGTTTTTCATATGCACATGTGCACAAGGTTTTATTGCTGTAACTGGTGTGGTTTCGAAGGAAAAGAATCGATTTTATGAACCCCTTTATGTATTACATTATATTTTCTGTACAATAGAACTGAACTCACAGATTTCTTGTTGAGTAATTTCAGGCAGAACCTTTGGTAGCAGAGATTATTTCCGTTACCATTTTACGCTACGATCATATGCATCTACCCAATAATTTTGTCCAGGATTGAGGCATGTGTCTGTGATTTTTAAATGTGCAACCACCCCGATATTTGTCAAGAGTGAGTGTTGAAAGAAGAACACTGGAGAAATCACACTCAGATTTGCATCTAGAATCTCCTAAAGAACAGCTCCCCATTCTGGTCTTGGAAGGTGACTTAACACAGTGGGTTACACTGGCCGATTACAGGGTTACGATCCACGTGGAACTTTAAAAATCGAGATTGAATTAGGTACTAGAGCCTTAGCTTGGCGATTAAACGCATTTGTATCGTTACTTTAGTGAAGAAAACGATGATAAATCCCTTTTGCGAAATGTTCTACTCATATGTATTTTTCAGCACTTGTAAAAACATCGGGTAGTGTGTAGATTAGGCAACAATGCAACTCTTTAATAAAAGTTTTGTTATTAGATAACCATGACAACCAGAAACTTGAGAGATTTACAAGTTATCAACAACATCTGAGGCAGTGTTTAAATAGTGAATTATAGAAATTGAAAACATATGTGAAAAATAACGAATATTTGAATAGTCTGAAAATTTCAGAAGAGTGCTTGCATTTTCGTACCTTTTTCTCTGGTGTTAAAATAGATAATTGGGTGAAATCTATAATTCTTAACTAATTTCATTGATACAGCTTGTGAATCAAAGTAATTCATGTCAGGCATTTGGTTTCGATTTTTATGAATTTCTGATGTCGTCAATATCATTTAGCCTTTATTTGAGATCATTTTTCAATTTTTATGTTTTAATCTTTTTTTCGATTACTTCCATTTTGCTTCGCAGCTTTCAGTTTGTAAGCATCTATAACTTCAGAAAATTTCAACTTGATCAGGTATGGGGTTCCTGAGAGGAAGGTCACAAAATACAAGCACTCTTCTAAAATTTCAGAATTTTCAAATTGTCATTTTTTTAAAATTTCTATAATTCACAATCAAAACACTGCCATGGATGTTGTTGATAACTTGTGAAAATCCCAAGTTTTTTAGTTGTCATGGTTATCTAATGGTAAAACTTCTATTAAACAGCTGCATTGTTGCCTAATCTACACTACCTGGTTCCCATTACTGTATATGTAGTCATTTGGGTACGACTCATCTGTACATTACATGGTAAGATATTGTTACGGCTGTGAGTTTGTTTTGTCGGCTCGCCGCGTGAGTCACAGCTGCCCCGGGCTGTGCTCTGCCTCAGTGTATTACCTGCGCCTGACGCAACAGGCTGCGAGGAGAAAGGGATGGTCCAGAATATTCGTTACCCAGCCAGTGATGGATATCTCGAGCAGCCGTGAATCCTGGACGATTCTAGAAGCATTCATTGAGTCACCAGCCTGCTATATAAGCGGCCTCATCAGCGAGGGAGGGATGGTGTTTTTGAGCTAGTGCGTGCTTTTATCTGAGCGACAGTAGTGCGGAGACGTGACGTGCGAAGTTACGTAACCCTAGCGAGGCTGATTCTCCAGACAGCGAGGCAGCGTGAATCATACGGAGGGACTGAGTTTTGAGGAGAGTGTACTTACCTAGTGCGACGGAGATATTATGGTGAATTGCGAAACACAGGGGGCTGTTCCCTAGCCAGCGGACAGCGAAGCAGTGTGTAGTGTTGAGTGACTGGCTATCGTAAATAACTGTAGTTTGTGTACAAGGCAGAGTGGCAGGTATTAATGGCGAGGACAGTAGTGTAAACGTAGGCTAAGTGTGGAAGCTATAGTGACTAGTAGTGTCTTATGAAGTGAGATTCAGTGCTTATTGTGTGGTGTATTTTTTTCCTGGCCTGCAATAAAGCTAATATTTCGTTAAAGAAACAATTGTGTTGTGCTTTCACCCACCGTAATCCAGTTAACGAACTTGCCACTAGGGGTGGCACGTAACAATATGTTACCATGTTACCTCCACAGATATTGGCAAAAAAGGCCTCACTTTATTTCCGTGTGTTTTTCCATATCCCTCCCAAGATATCTCTATGAACTCGCTATATCGTATTCTGTATTTTATTCTGCCAGGGTTCGTGGAACAAAGTTCTCTAACTTTGACGCACCAAGTTAATACCAGTTATTCATCATCTTGTCGTATAGGGGGATTTTATCCCTGCCTTGGTCTTGGAAATACAACACACCTGCACTTCTAGAACAAAAAACGAGAAAGAACCTCACTGAAACTTTAGTCGAGAGCATGACTGCTTCCAAGAGAATATACTGTAGTGTCAAAGATAAGCATCATGCAGCAGAGAAGCATCATAAAGGGATAATTTTTCAGTAAGGGAAGACGCTGTGGCGGTGATAGGTTTAGGCTAGGACTAGCTATCTAAAAAAGATTATATTGGTTTCGTTCTGTACATGTAGAGTAATTGCTTTTCAGTCGGTCAAAACGTTAATGAGCTCGATTTAATTGGGCGGGGAATAAAATGTATCCACCTATTGTACTAAACGTTTGGGGGTTGATTGGATTACAATATGTTTCGTTCGTCAGTGGCACATCATCAGATTAAGTTCACTTAAAGCCTATTCTAGGTTTGGCAAATATGTATATACAAAAATATATAGTTGTTGTTAATTTATTTGAGGGGCTTTAGACATCTTAGTCATCAGCCCTGTGTAATTGGCTTTGTCTTAAACTTGTCTGATAACCTGTATTTATGGGATGATTGTAATAGAGTGTGTAAATGAATTAGGGACAGAGATGGGGTAGGCAACCCAGATCTTCATGTAAGGTACTATCCCGATATTTGTCTGGAGGAAGTATGGGAGAAACCGGGGAGGACCACACACAGGATAGCCGATGGCAGTGCCGGGATTCAAACCTGAGATATCTGGACTTGCTGCAGAGTCCTCACAGTCGAGGTGCACGATTTAATGAGCACGGCTACGCTTGGGGACACAAAAATATAAGGTAGAAATATCTCCATAAATAAAGTAGACTTACGAGGCGTAATGGTGCAGTGGTCAAGCTGCTTGCCTCTTACCAAGAATTCGATTCCTGATAAATGCATGTGAGATTTTAGAAGTGAAATATCAACTCCTTTGTTCAGATTCCACGCAAGAATGGAGGGTCCTGTTTCATGGTCCCGAGATTAACGGACCCGTGAAACTACCAGCTTCCTTCCTATTTTGAAGGTGGTCTTTCAGTCTGAACAATTTAAATTTTTGACTAAAACTGTATATTTATCCCGAGTGAGGCGTTGTAGTTGTTGATGTATTTAGGGACTTTGCGACATCGTGGTCATGTTTACTTGGGAGTGTGTGGATTACTCTGATAGCCTGCGTTATTGTGGTGGCTGAATTAGTGTGCGTATTTGCGATTCGGGCGAGGTTTGGGAAGGAGGTTGCCGTGGCCTTAAGTTAAAAATTTTCCCGGCATTTGCCTGGAGTAGAGGTGGGAAACAAGGAAACCACTTCCAATGGCTGAAACGGAAATCGAATCCATATCTTCTCAGTTTTGCCTCACGAGGCTGAATGCACCCTGTTTCAGTCCTTAAACCAGAATTAAATTTGTTGGCAGAACAAGGAATCGACCCCGGGTTTCCGCGGTGACAGCCAAGAATAGGCTACTAGTCACTAAACAACAAGGCGGAGAAAGTTTGAATCTTTGTAATCCGAGCCTAATATACTTGGGCACAATCGTGTTAACCGACTGAGAAGCATTCCTTAATAAATAATAAATCTATATATTTAAAACGCTAAGCTGATTTTTTTCACCGCAAGATTGAGAGAGCGGCTGATTCGATTCACATCGTAGAGTACTCTGACGAAAGCTCTTGGCCTGTAGATTTGCACAGTGTCTAAAATAAACAAATATGTTACAGAGTATTTTAAAATAAAATAAAGAAAAGATGCAGAACTCTTGCCATATCACGCATGCGCACAATCGCATTGGCTCATGACAGACATGGCGGATGTCCGGCGCATTTTAATGTGATAGTTATTTATACGAATTATAAAGGAGAGGAAGTTTCATTAATTATGCACAACGTATCATTCTTTTCCTTTTCGCTTCCATTTCAACAATATATCATTTTCATAGGCCTACCTTATATTATCTCTCGAAGCCTCCGTGGCTTAGGCGGCAGTACGCCAGCCTCTTACCACTGGGTCCGTGGTTCAAATCCCGGTCAGTCCATGTGAGATTTTTGCCAGCAGTATGTTGCAATGTCGAGAGGGCAATCTTTTGACGCCCTTAAAGTTGCGATTGTGCTAAAAAATAATCGTACAAAGAATGTACCTTATATAGGAAACTTCTTCAGTAAATATTTTGTCCATTGTCCGTCATGTTTTGACGGGTTTCAGCTAGTAATAAATAATTTTTGGTAAGCCATGCTCTTTTACGATATGTTTTTTCGTGTTTTGCGACGCTTCCCAACTTGGGGAATCATACCCTCACAAATATTTGCAATGCACAGAACTGGAACCAAAATTACGAGCACAACTAGCAAAGGGAATGGTTGCCACAAATACAACATTAGTAGTTCTGTAATCCATGCCAGAGATACTGTATATTGTGGACTTGTGGTATAGTAATCCGAATGAATAGTTTATTGAGTACTTCGCCAGCAACTTGTTGCTCAGATCTCCCGATGTTTGTCTGCCATACAGAGCTGGCTGTGGTTTCCAGACCATTTATAGCGTCAGTTGTAGTTGTGCCAAGCAGTTGGCTGTGCATTCACCCGGGAAATGATTTCACACAAGACTAATATTTAATGAGTATAATGCCTGATAATGGTAAGTTGGTATTAGTAGAGCGAAATCTCGTGTTACAGGAAACTTTTGTTGAGAAATATCATATCTAACCTAGTAGATGCTGTAACAATGTATGCTATACTATAACCAATAAGTATGGGGAGCAAATTCAAAGATTTATATCCACAAGCTTAGTCAAGTGTTCTTAGACCCTCCACGAATGAGCTAGGTAATAGACATTTGGAGATCTGAGGTTCGAATACTGGCATTCACCGTAGGCATCCTGATTGAAGTATTCCCTTCACAATCACTTCATTAAAATGTCGTGATCATACCTAATTTCAAGCCCAGGGACAATTTGCCCAATTATTGTACCCCCTTTAGCAAAACACACTGCCAAAATCACAAAAATAATACAAGTAATATCACAAGCAACTCACAAACGTTGGTACTCTGGGCTGATTACCACGATGTCGTGATGTGTGAATGAAAATAACTGTAACACAACAAAATCATAAAAGATACATGCTGGTCCCAAGGTTGCAGATTCGTATCCTGGCGGTGTCAGCTGGCATTTGAGGGTGCACAAATGTGAGGGAGCCGTGTCAGGTGATTTACTAGCACGTTAAAGATCCCCTTCGGGTCAAAATTCCGGCACCCCGGCGTCTCTAAAAGCCAGAGCAATTAAAGGGGACGTAAAACCAATAACATTATGATTAAAACATATGGTTTGACTGCTACTTAACAGTTGTTTAGTACATCGAACGATCTTCCTGGATTCCTAATATTAGCTTGCATGTTAGTTAATGTTTTCTTAACGAGTGGATCTACGAGGTTATCTGCCCCTCATAACACATATTAAATGATATACATTTTGAATTTTGAATATTTTAATGTTTAAATTTTGAGGTGGAAGCCGAAATATTAAAAAAGACCTAAAATAATAAAACAAAATTAAATAACATTAATACTCATAATAATAATAATAATAATAATCAAATAATACGGAAAACAAAGAATTCAATTTTCAAGGTCTTTGAGTGAACGTACCCTGGGAAATTCAGATTCCAGGCCCTAACCCACTCTCACCTCTAAAGCGGATGACGAGATCAGCAGCCACGACGTCATATACAGAGAGTTTGTTTTATATGCGACGGGGACCCTCGCTTGCTCGCTTACCCGCGTTGCGCGTCTGTCTTCCGCCAGGCACTTTGCCGTCATGCGGCGCACGCGCCGCACTGAGTCATTGAGTATAGGAATGTGTACGGACCTAGTTCACAGCTGGTGCTGAAAATGTTCGCCATTCACTGCTACACATCGCTGGCACCTCTTTATGAAATTGTCATTTACTTTCAGAAGTTCCTCACCACCGATTGGCTGAATTTCGGCTGTAATATAGCCTTTAAGCTCATTTATAGAGTGAGGGTTTCTCGCATACACTCTATTTTTAAGCGTCCCACACAGATAAAAGTCACATGGTGATAAGTCTGGGCTTCGCGGGGCCACACGTTCCGACTTATAATCCTAGTACCGAAAATGCGACGTAATTCTGGCATGGATGCTTCGGCCTTGTGAGCAGTGGCAGAATCTTGTTGAAAATAAGTTGACAATCGCTCTCCGTAAGTCAGTTTGTCAAAAAATTGGTCAAGGATCACATTGAAGTACAAATGTAAGTACAAATTCCTATACTCAATGACTCAGTGCCTCACGAGCGCCGCATAACGGCAAAGTGCCTGGCGGGAGGCAGACGCACAACGGGGGCGAGCGGGTAAGCGAGGGTCCCCGTCGCAAATAAAACAATCTGTACAAACGTGTGGATGCGGATAAAAATCGTTCGGATACGGGGCGGATGCAGATAACTTTTTGTTATCCACGCAGGGTCAACAATTTATGGATACCGCCCATAAATAAACTCGAGAATTGTGGTTTAAAGTTTAAACCGTTCATTCAGTACAACCATAACTCACGAGCATCAAATGGAAACCCCTCAATCTTTCTCAGTATTCCGAGAATTGGTATTCTTTGTATCGTGAAAGACAGGGACTGAAAAAGTGTTTCAGCAAGAAGCTCTTGACGGTTTCGTCAGCCCAAAGTCTGTTTGTATCTTGCGCCAGAACAAGTCTGTTTGTGAACAGTGGCATTTTCTTTCAATAAGAACGCCAAGGTCATCCACCGAACTATGTCGGGCTCACCTATTATTTAGACGTATTTCGTTAACTTGCTACGGTTTTCACCAGCATTGTTACCAGATAGAGTGATTTAAACTCATTTGAATACGTGAACAATGGCACTGAATTGCAGTTGCAGCAACTTTGGCGCAGCCAGGTGGCAATTTAGGGTGCACAAATGTGATGGATCTGTGTCAGTAGATTTACTGGCGCGTTTTAAGTATCCGCTTCAGGGTCTCTAAAATCCATAGTTGTTAAAAGAGACGTAAAACCAATAACAATTTTATTATTGAATTGCAGCAACTAGCAGTGGTACTATAGCTACAGTATTTTTATTTAAATTTAAATGAAGCGTTCTATGTTTCATTTCACCAGTTATAATATAATCAACTCTGCCTCTGAAAAAGTTTTAATTTGGAAAACATATTTGCTGACCCAATTTCGTACAATTGGCATACACTGCATTCCAAAGTTTGTATTGAAATATGTGTAGCAAGGGACATAATGGAGTCAGGAAACAGAGGACGTGAATACGCAGACTTCATCTAAACAATTCAATAGACGCTGGGATGGGCTGTGAGTGGGCAGTGCCGCGAGTTATCAGGCGACAGCTGACAGACATTGTGCTAGCCCGCTTTGTGCGCCCTTCACCTGGTGATACCTCATCTTCGCTTATCCGATACACAGAGTAGGCTATCGTCCTAGGGGCCAGAATTGACATCTTTCGAGGTACTGTATCAGCCTGAGATGCATTTCCCGTGAGGCTCTCGTAAGTTAATAATCGGAAGTGTTCTTTCCCTATCTATAAATTTAAAGCATATGAATCCTGCTCCAAATTGAAATACACCAATGATGTGTATTGTTACTACAGGTTGCTCGCCTCATTGCGTAGTGGCTTGCATTCTTAGCTGACACCGCGGAGGCCCGGGTTCAATTCCCTGCTCTGACAAGAAATTTAAAAGGGTCTGAGGGGTGGAACGGAGTACACTCAGCCTCGTGATGCAAAATTGAGGAGAGGCGAGTTCGATTCCCACCTGAGCCATCCTGGAAGTGGTTTTCCGTGGATTCCCTCTTCTACACTAGGCGAATGCCAGGATGGTTCCTAAATTAAGGCCACGTCCGCCTCCTTCCCAATACTCATCTGAATTACAAATACTCACACTAAAACAGCCATCACATTAACACAGGTCATCAGACAAATTCCACACACACACACCCAAGGACACGGGGCTACATGACCACAATGTCGCAAAGCTCCTAAATGAATCAACAACAACAACGTTACTGCATGCATTCTGTGGAACACATTAAATCTCATTCTAGCGGATTCGGTGGCGTAGTCGGTAGCATGCTGAACTGCTGTTCCCAAGACAGCGGGTTCAAACCCGGCCGAAGTCGTCGAATTTTTTAAGAGCGTTAAAAATCGTTCAGGATGCCTTCCTTTGGAGGGGAAGTAAAGCCGGCGGTCCCATGTCATAGATTTATGGCATGTAAAAGATCCTTCCACAGACTAAACTTGTGTGAAGCTAAATTGTTAGGTTAGATTTCGTCGGAACGCTCTATCCAAGGTTCCAACGTTCACCACTACTTATCATTGATATCTGGTAGCGAAAGTTGGAACTACCGTATTTGAAATTGAACGGAAATTGTAGCTCACCCTAAGGGTGTCCGCTGGAAGGAGCTACAGACTCAGGCGAGCCGAACATGTCCTCGGACACTCCCAGCACTAAAAGCCATACGATAAATAAATAAATAAATAAATAAATAAGAGAGAAGAGAAGATTGAAGTTCTATGGATACCTTACGAGAATGGGCGATAGTCGACTAACGAAGAAGATCTTTAATTACATCACCAAGATAAAAGCGACTACAAAATGGGTAGATGAAATAAGAAAGGATATGGAGGAAGTTGGGGTCAGTCTAAATGAGATCTGGAATAGAGAGGTGTTTCGAGGTACGATTGATGCATTCAAGGGGTTCCAGGGAAAGCAAAGGAGAAGAGCCAAGAACATCTGGTCGGAAGAAAGGAAGAGAATCCACAGTGAAAGGATGAAGAGTTTCTGGGAGCAGAAAAAAGGACTAATCAGTAAGTCAATTGTTTCCCGTGGTCCAAAGTAGGCCAAAATCGAACAAAGAAGAAGAAGAAGAAGAAGAAATAATCTCATTCTGAACGCCTGCATAGTGTTTCGCTCTGCGTACACATTACCTATTAATATTTGTCTACCCCCCAGGGGCTCACGCCTAGTTGGACGTAGATTAACAACTCCAGCTGAGTCTCCAACATTGCTTCCTTCACTGACAGAACAGATTTCAAATGAACAACACAACTAGGTAAGTTAACTTACAGACCCGTCTGTAGCTGTGAAGATAGCTACACCGAAATGAAGAATGCCACGCCATGTGAAATTCAGTCTTGCGTCAAGCGAGCGTCTCAAGCCACAAATCGATTGCAGCAATTCGATAAGCAAAGAAGGCGAGAAATGAAGAGAAGGGACATAGGAAGAAGACGAATAAAATTCTTTCTTGAGCGTGACGCTCACGATTAGCAGACAGCCTGGAATATGGCGTGATAACCTGCTTATCAATCATCGTGGATCAATATAGCGCATCAGGCAGATGTCTTCAACACTCGCCTAGCATCCAATACCAACAGCAGTCTTAACTTTAAAATAAAACATAAAATTACCCTACAGATGTGTCATCCACTATGGCCGCAATCTGTGGCTTCAAGCCACATATACTACTCGGGTCTAAGCTGCGTGGACCTGAGAGGAATGTGCATCGCAGACTATGAGTAGTGGTGGTGACGAGTAATGAGGTTTCTCGGTCCTTGCGTAGTAACAGAAGCAAATACATTAGTCGGTGACTCAGTCACTCATTCCCAACGCCACACTGGTTTCAGAAAAGACCCATGTTAGCAGTATTGGAATAGACGAGAATATCAGGTAACACGTCGAGCTGTCGACAGGCTTCTCAATTCACGCCTGCTCCTACCCTGCCTCTGCCCTTCATCCCGCAAGTTCACAGAGCTTGCAACCGAGCAGTAAAGAATCCGATCCCAAAGGATATGGATTCGACTCCCAAATCTGCCAAGAAATATAATTCTGTTTTTCTTTTTTTTTTTTTACCTTTGGGAGGAAACTGTGTGAAGAGGTGGCTCTGATTCCCACCTCAGCGATCCTAGAAGACATTTTCCATGGCTTCCCATTTAAACTTCAGGAAAATGCCGGATGAGTCTCTAACTCAAGGTTACACCTGCCTCCTTCCCAATCCTAGTCTCAATCACAAATTCACACATTACTACAGACACCACAATGACATGGGTTATTAGACTCATTATTTATTTATTTATTTATGTATGTATACACCCAAGTACACGGGGTTGAAAGATCACGAGGTCCAAGTCCCTAAATCAATCAACAGAACAACAACAACGGTCTCCTTGATGGAACAAGGAATCAAGTCCGGCCCACGAGGAAAGAGGCAAGCGTGTGATCTCTATGGCAAAGTGGGCGTGATGGTGAGGTGATAAAACTAGTTGGCTGTCACCTAGGCGGACCGGGTTCGATTCCCGGTCAATGCATGTGATTTTTTCGAAGTGAAATATCACGTCCTGTGATTCGGATTCCACGTAAAATGGAGGTCCTGCGGCTAATGATTACAACATTAACGGTCACGTGAAACAACAAGCTTCTTCCTACCCCAAGAGGAAGTCTCAATGACACCCACACACAGCTCTAGCACTCACATTACCCGTCGCGGCTTCGCCCGCGAATATTCTAGTTGTAAAGAGTACACTTAACAAAATCTCAATCATGAATGCTATGACTGATTTATCATTGGTATGAATAATCAGACTTTATCAATTCAGCTACTGGTGCAGTGGTTAGGGGTTTGTCATTCCTTCATAGGTATATCAGCTTGAAGTCAGTTTTCTGGGAATATCAGAGACACTGATAATTTAAGGGCCTTTAAATGTGGTTTTGGAGACCCTTTATAGTCGGGTGAAAAAGACCGTTCGTACCACACTCACACGTGAAAATTGCGTGAAAATATTCTAGAGTGTCCCTTGACCCCCTTAAGCGCATTATACTATATGTATTGATGAATTTTACAGCTTAATTTGGTTCAGTGATAACCTTATAACCGTCTGGAAACTTTCACAGTAATGTAATAATTGGAATTGCATTGCGTCTTACAGAAATAGATGGGCCTGTGAGATTCTGTTACCATGGTTACCGTGTTGCATTCATTCATTATTTCATTGTAAATATACATGTTTAAGGTATTTATTTAATTGTGAGGTATTTAAAGAGTAAGGGAGTGCGTTTCGTTTACGCATTGGGTTATGCTGAACCTGTAGGTACCCCATATGTGCAGGTTGGTGTTAATGGGACCTTATTTTCGGTACAAAACTGGAATGGGACCTTAGCAGAATAATATAGGGAGGGATCATACTAATATAATTAATAATTATTATTAATATTATAACTTGTCTAAGACGTTAATCTTAGATTCAGTTCACGTCACTAGTAATAAATAGCAATTGCCAATTGTATAACAATTTAAATGAAAAGAATATCCAAATTTAGAATATTTCTGTAGATAAGAAGCTCTATTCCAGGATATGTGGCAGCCCCGAGCGGCGGAGGCCTGAGAATCAATATTAAGAAGGCCAATCTTTTGACAATTAGATACATCAGTATGCAAGTAATGCACGTGATAAGGCGGAGCGTGCACGGCAGTATAATTAGGTAGGAAGCTGTCTGAAGAATGACAAGGGAGCCAGGAGATTGAGATTAGAACTCAACTAGCAGAAGAACATTTATATAAGTTTTCTCTGCAGAAAATTACCCAAGGATTAGAATTCTCAAACTCTATAGTGACCTTAACAAAATATTCGGAATAAATTCAGCTTTAGAAAATTACTCCCGCAAAGTTAATTAAAGTTGGTTCATCAAAGCAAGTTTATGAAATTGATTCCTCGTACAAGTTTTTAGATGCCTCATTGGTGAATCCATAAGCTAATCTTCTATACAGGCCACCATGATTAGTAGTGGCTTCCACTTTTTGTGACATGCATCGGCACTAGAAGGGCTATCGTCGTGTTTACTTCTTTGAATAAACTTTTGGAATAAAATATAGATATTTATGAAATCAGACTGCAATGCATCACTGCTGTGGGTAATGATCTTTCTTTTAGATGCTCGTTTGTTACGATCGGTTACTTGTGGATGCCCCCATGTGTTTATACCACCCACTTGGCTTTACTGATACGCGGGTTCGAATCGACACATTTCTGCTGAGGCAATTATCTTTTTTCTTTGTTTAAACGCACTATGCCTAGGTACGAGGGCTATTCCAAAACTAAGGTCCGTTTTTTTTTTATTTAAGCCCGTAGTTACTGCGCTCGCATCAACAAGCGTGCGCGCTACCTCCCAGCATCCTTTGCGAACAAGCAGGCGTGAGTTGCAGCTGAGTAGCTAATCTGTACGCTGAACTGTGCATCTTTACAATGTTCAAGATTATTGATTCGCCCGCCGCGTGTGAGGTACGATCTGTGATACGTTTTTTGAGCGCAAGAAACAAGTCGGCTGCAGACATTCATCGTCAGCTTAGTGAGGTGTATGGTGATAATGCAATGACGGGAGGTAAAGTGAGAAAATGGGTACGCAAGTTCAAAAGTGGCCGTGAAAATGTTCATGACGAAGAACCCTCAGGTCTGTGATCACAGTTGACTTGGTGACTGCGATTGACACGAAATTTCACTAGGACCGAAGATTCATGATAACCACTCTATCAATGGATTTTCCTCAAGTGTGAATTCTTGGTTGTCAGAGCAGGCGGCAAACCTTTATGCAGAGGGATTTCAGAAATTAGTTTTAAGGTATGACAAGTGCCTAAATAAACAAGACAACTATGCAGAAAAATAGAGGAAGGTATGTAAAACCTAAAAATAAATGTGGTTTCAAAATAAAATGTTCGGTTAATTTAAAAAAATAAACGGACCTTAGTTTTGGAATAGCCCTCATATAAACAAACACATACATATCCGTTGACTATTCAAGAAATGAAAGATTGTTCCTGTAATATTGCGACGAATTGCGACTGGGAGATTTTGGTACAAACCGCACCTTCTAACTCCCTCCGGTTTAGGAGTTGAGTTTTCTAAACCATACACCATAACATCTTATATACTGTACTAGCAACCCGCCCCGGCTTCGCCCGGGAACAGCTATGAATTCATTACGTGATAAGCGCTTATTTTCCGATGTCAATGAACTACGACCTATATTCGCTTTACGTCGCGGCATGATGGGTTAAAATTACTGACTGGACTATTAATTCTATTATCATGCAACGAATTCTTGTCAGACGTAGACTAATTTAAGAATGGCTAGGCACATGAAACACAAATCCCCCTACCGTACAATCTTGACTTGACTGTGTATTTTGCGGAACGACACGTTCACAGGTGAAACGAAGAAAAGCTGAGTTGCACTTCCAGGGAAACTCCAAACGCAACCACTCTTCTCTGAAGTCTTAACTGAACATGACTCGACCTCTTGCTGCTACTGAATCTGGGGTAATAGGCTCGCCCGCTAGCTAGGCTGTAACTGGGGTGATAGGCTTGCCCCCAGCTAGCTCGTAAACTGCCGCCTCAGTAATTGAATGGAGATTGTTGGAAGAAATGAAAACGTAAAAACACTTATAGTGGGTGATGTATTGAAGATAGAGATAAGCTCTTGCGGACTTTTTTGTAGAACTTTTCACGCTAAACAATTCTTACACTCATAGTATATTGATATTTTTAACGGTTTGTCCAGCGTAAGCTTAAAAAGCGCACGAACGCCAGATGGTTTTTTTTCGACTCATTCACTGGCATCGTTACTGCTTGGCTTCCTTTGATCATAAATAAATTATTTTCTACAGAAACCTTCCTCGAGATATCCTTTACAGAATGGTGAAAACCGCATCAAATTCCATACAGTTGTTCTCGAGTTTACCCGTGACATCCACGAATCGGGGACTTTGTTTTATACTAAGTAGAGATGTGATGTTAGCACCACTTAAAAGCAGGAGGAGTTGTTCTTCCTTGCATTGCAGAACCTCCTCGTGCAACATCTGCCAGTATCATAATGGGGAGATACGTTCTGTGGAAAATGAATTCTTACAGTTTTACGACGATCGTTATGTCTGATATTAAAATTTGTAGTGGTGAAAGTCATAACTTTAACTATGTGCTGAATTCATTGCACACTTCATTTCCTGCTGAAGCCCAAATTAATCTACAATTCAGATTTTATTACTAGATCCTTAGAGATTCTCTCTTGAGTAAGATGTCATGTTTACCAGCGTTCAATGTAATCTCCCAAAACTTCACAATGGAGGATCCCCGATTTGCACAAGAAATTACGTGGTATCTACTACATTGCACCCCGCATAATTTACTTTCGCAGGATTCATCAGGCTCATGAAAGTATTCGGTATTACACAGTTTATGGTGATACCCATGTACCGCCATCGAATTGACAAAGTGTCGCAAGTCTTGATTTGTGTTCATCCATGTCCAAGTCATCATGGCCTCCGTGGTGTAAAACTCGAACCAGATTTCGTCCCTTTTCTGTATTATTTCCTGCATTAGTTTTTTCCAGGCGTCTGTGGATGGTAGCCCTCTCTTCATCCGAAGGTCATCAATGAAGAAGGTCTCCCTGGCGAGTTCATATGCTAATCTTGATTTTGTATACTTCGATATCCCCAGGGTAGCCTTCAGGAAGCGCGATTTGACTGCTTCAAGCGTCCTCAAGTCTGCCAGAGATAATTTCTCCCATATGATTTCAAGTCCATATGTGGCGATGGGCGTTATTTTCGCGTCGAATAATGTCATAGCAGTTCCCAAAGAGAGCTTCGTGATAGTTTTGAATACAAGTAAATTAAAGACCAGTTTCATGAGAGAAACACAGGAAGACCTGGAACGATTCAAAATCACTGAAAACGATATTAAGGACAGAAATCAATACAGAAATAAAATCAGAAACAAGAAATTGGAACAAGTCTCACGAAAAGAAACAATAGGGAAACAAGATGTTCAGGAAAGAACATATAGCCTACTTTCTCTTAAATGTATGGGTATAGTTATAACTCTTTGTCCTATCACCTCCTATTTTCTTCCTATTCTAAGTGCAAATTCGCACACTGGATTTGAGCAGCGACGTTCAAAACATAGTTTATAATTTACCCCAGCATTTTGCAATTTCATCAGCAAACACTCCAAATAACGTAGGAATACAGTTTGTTAACACCGACTACTCACAATAATTGAAACTTCGTTGGTCTAAACGTATCACTGGGAGAAACACATTTAATATACCTACTGTACACCTAATGTTTAATCGCGCCTATCTTTGGGAGTGAGCTCAATCGGCAACCAGAGGACATTTTCAATTACACCTTAGGCATGGGTTCACTAACTGGCCGGTATAGAGCGCATCTCGCATCTAGTAGGCCGTGGATAGCTCCCACATACTGTAGTTCAACTTGTTGCTAGTAGATGTCACTCGTGCAGATCCGTTGAAGAACTTTGTTTTTTTGCAAAAATCGAAAGTAGGCTAAAGCCTGCTTAATCTAATGACTCACTGTCACTCAAATACAAATTTCCAAAATAATATTACGTAGTGCGTTATGATGAATTATCGGTTATGATGGGCTGCTTAACTCAGTCTGTAGAGGCAATGTGCTTCTAACTGATGGGTACTGGGTCCAATTCCCGCCCAGATAGTGAATTTCTAGAAACAAAACATGCGCTTCCAAGAACGCAAATGTCAATGGGGTTAACTAAGCTTACAGCAGAAATGAATACCAGGGCAATTCCTGGGAGCAATGGCATAACCACTTCGTGGTGTAGTGACTAGTATTCTTGGTTGTCAAACCTGAGGTCCGAGTTTGATCCTCGGCTCTGTCTCACGAGGCATAACTGTGAAAGTATGGGGTTCGATGCCCACCTCGGTCATCCTGGTATTGGGTTTCAATAGTTTCTCACTTTCACTCCAGGAAAATGTGAGCCACGGCCTCCTCCTATCCAATTCTAGCTCCAGTTACAAATACTCACAATAGTACAGCCATCACAATAACACAGATTATAAGATAAATTCCACACACCCATGCGCACCCAAATACATGGTGCCACTAATAACGATAACGCAAAGCCTCTAAATTATTCAACAACAACTGGATAACTCCTGAACACCTTGGTCATGAATCTAATAATTTTGAGATATTCTGGAGTATGAGCTGCCTGCCTGACCCATTCGGCCAACAACCTGACGTCAACTATCCACCACGCCACTTGCATTTGGACTTGGTGCGTGGAGCAGCAGTAACGTTCTCGCCTGCTATACCCAAGATTGCGGGATCGAATACCGGCTCATGTTCATAATGATGCTGATTGTGATTTTGACAACCTCATAGTGATTCTATGAAATTAAGACTGATAAATTCTTACAAAAAAATTCAAATCTAGAAATATTATTGTTGACATTTGTCGTTGTCATCATCATCATCATCAATCATTCATTCATTAATTTATTCATTCGTCCATTTATCCACTCAATTTTACTTCGGGCAACTAAGGACGTCATTCCAAATGTCTCTCTTTTCTCGGACTCTTAACATTTGTCCAGTGCTTCAACATTCTTTACCGCTGTTCTTATTTTCTCTCTTCAGTCTACGTGACTCTTCTTTTCACCTTCGGCTTTTCTTGGAAACCCGAGTATTACTGTAAAGTGGTTTCTTTTTGAGTAGGTTGCGCACCGGGATATATATACACGTGATCCCCATATTTTGTAGATCTCTTTCTAGCTCAATGAAGCAGCTCCCTTTAGCCTTCTTATCCGGAAAGTAGGTAAAGATCCAGTTGGTTAATCTTGCTGGGCTGAATGAAGTCACGTACAATATCTATCAAAAGCAATTCTCCTATTCTGTATGACGTCAGTTATTTATTCCACAGTTATGTATAGCTCGTGTTATTATTATCTTTAATTTCTCATAATTATGGTACAACTCCGTTGATAATCAAGTAACCTGTAAGCCTATTACTGAGATAAAAATAACCTAACAATATGGCACGTATCCAGCAGCACTGCCTTCTGTATTCTGGCAATCAGGTGTTTCATTTGCAGTTCCTCCAAAGCCATTATTATTATTATAACCGACAGTAGTGGCTACGCTGGCTAAAGCGCGGCGTTAGGTCATGGGGCCAAGCTCTCTGCTGACTCGGTAGACGCGTGGGTTCGAGCCCCACCGTCGGCTGTCTCTGAAATGGTTTTCCGTAGTTTCCCCATTTCCAACACCAGGCAAATGCTGGGACAGTACCTTCTGACAGGCCACGGCCGCTTCCTTCCACATCCTTGCCCACTTTCATCCATTCATCTCATCTCTCATCCCGACGCGCAGGTCGCCCACGGGCGTCGACTAGATAGACCTGCACTCGGCCTCTCAGGAGGCTACACGAAGAAGGAATTATTATTATTATTATTATTATTATTATTATTATTATTATTATTATACATTTTAATTGGGCACTTAGTGCCGATGGCAACAATAAATATTGCCCTACAATACATAAAGTATTCGCAATTAAAGTAAAGTGAATTTTATTGACATTACGTAAATAAATATTTCTATAGCATAAACCTAAAGCTATTAAATGTTATACAATTTTAAAATATTCAGTTCATGTATCCAATCATTAATTCAACCTTTCATTAATTTAATACTGTAGTATTATCTTCCTCCTATAATATTCTATATTTACGTTCTTCGGGAAAGACTCTACAACTACTTCAGGCAGACTATTCCATTGTTCTGTTTACAGTAAGAAGGAATACTTACCAAGTAAACCCAAGACCCTAACCATTAACAGGAGGAATTGGAACCCTGCAATAAACCTAGATGACTAATGGATGAATACGCTATGAAGTTTTGTAATGTGGTTTGATTTAATCTTCCAAGGGAGTCAATTGTAATTGAAGTAGTATTGATATAACAGCTTAGGCTTTCACGGCCGGCGTTCATAATTAAGTACAAGTTTTTCGGGCTTGTAGGCCGTGGTCCAGACAGGATATCTCCCGACGTTTCACCGGAAACTGCATCCGGCATTATCAAAGGTTCCGCTCCTTTCCTTGGTCAGCAGTGGAATGATGATGATGATGATGATTGTTGTTTTAAGGGGCCTAACATCTAGGTTATCGGCCCCTAGCAGTGGAATGGGGAAGAGGCTTGAAATAATGAGTAACGGTTGTAGTGGGTGTATTGTTGTTTGAATATGACTGTTGGCTGGGTGGATCTTGGCGATGAACTAACGCCTGGAAGGTAGTTTTGGATCTTCAAATTAGCATGGTGAGCCGAGCGTTCTCTTCGCATTCCTGCTGGATCGTCTGGTCTCGCGTACATGTTGCGGGGTGCGTGCTCCGGCTTCGGCGACCGAGCTTGTGAGGGTCAGGTGTTCCCTGGGCGACTGCCGGGCTGTAGCGGGAAGGTTCTTGTACTTAATTATGAAGTAGTATTATTATTTAGCTAAGATAATTTGTCATTGACGGATTTCCAGAGTAATTGAAGATACAGGGCGCCCGAGAATGTTCTCCGCAGTGGGTACGTGCAGCTGTGAGTGGTTGAGTCATGAGTTTACTTGGCTGCTCTGCACTGTGTCCATCAAAGCGGGACTCCCCATATGAGCTGTCGGTGTGTAACGCGATAAGCGAGCGAGCCTGCATGTCTTCAGTGTGCATTACAGTAAGCGAGGTTCAGTTAGATTATTGGAAGAGTGCAACAGTATACAGGCGGTAATGTTTACTACTGAAGAGAGAGTTTTTTGGTGGTATACTTTTTTCTCGAAGGCGATCGGTTTACAGAAAATGTAAAATTAAGATTTCAGGCGTGGTTTCCTAATTCAAAGTGTCCAAACCGTGATACCGTTCGGGATTTGGTAAGTAAATTTCGCGTGACTGGCTCAGTTCACGATGTACCGGGAACAGGCAGGCCTACGCTTTTAACAGACGAACAACTTGATGAAATCTCCGATATAATGCTGCGTAGTCCAGGTAAATCAACACGAAAATTTGCTCAATACACAGGAATCTCTAAGTCGACAGCACATAAAGCTGTAAGAGACAAGCTTCAGTTGTTTCCTTATAAAGTTACCGCGGTTCGTGAATAATAAAAAATTACGATCCTTACAGTAGTCGCATATGATGTGTAACATCTGACATGTTATTCGAATAATTCCATATTACTTACTCGCATTTTTAAAGAATGAACTCACAGTGCTGCCTTGTGCCAGCAAACATGAAAGGATTCTCCAATGCATCTGCAGTCGTGCATATACCTGCAACTGTATGCGTGAGCAATCCACTGCCTACTTGATGCGAGCTGCACTTTATACCGGCCAGTGGTGTTATTGAAAATGGCCTCTTATTGCCGATATAGTGCACTGCCAAGTATAGGTGCGATTAAAAATTAGGTGTGCAGTAGGTATATTAAATGCGTTTCTCCCAGTGATCCGTTTAGACCAACGAAGATTCAATTAGTGTTAGTAGTAGGTGTTAATATACTGAATTCCTACGTTGTTTGGAGCGTTGGTTGATGCGATATAGCACTCGAGGTATCGAGTGCTTACATTAAATAAGAATACAGCAAAAGTATGAAGATTTAATAAATCGTAATTGTTTTCAGCAAATATGATATAATGAATATTTTCTCACCAAAGAACGACAACTTGAAGATGATTTATTGCAGGAATTTCTCCAAACCTTGAGGTAAACCGTATGCGATTTACATTCCACATAGTCACATGGCTTACTGTACGTCATTGTACTGATCTACGCCACCGCGCGCGCTCATTGTTACCGTCCCCTGCACTTCCGTCCCATCCACTTCCGTCTCTTTTCCAAAATCACTCCCACAAAAATGTCCAGCTACCGAGTGCCACAAAAATATCCAGATACCGAGTGGAAAGATGTTACACATCAAAAACTAATTGATTACGGAAAAAGAGTGATGTACTGTGAATGGTTCCAGCATCTGTTATGAATAGCTGTGGTGAGTACAAAGTTTAAGGTTTATTTGTTATGATGCAAGCGGCAGCCGTGCTATCAACGTAACTGCTGTAGCTAGCTCTCGCAGACGCATGTAGGCACTGCGGAGAACATTCCCGGACTCACTGTAGCTTATGAGGAAACCACGTGGTCATATCCCAGTCAACAAGTATTGAAATTAGAGAGAGATTGAGGACAGCCTTTCATTACACTAAATCAATATACCGCGAATAATATTTACTAATATTGGATACTGTAGAAAGAAATCCAGACATACCAGAAAATATAGCAACAAAGAGAAACAAGTTCTGAATATGACGATGATGATGATGATGATGATAACATCTAGGTTATCGGCCCCTAATGGTTTGGGTGACAGTGAAAATGAAAGATTATCAAATGAAACCTACAGCTAAAACAAACTACTGACTTACAAACTCGAACAAACGGCTTCGGTGGCGTAGTCGGTAGCATGCTGAGCTTCTATGCCCAAGATAGCGGGTTCAAACCCGGCCGAAGTCGTCGGATTTTTTAAGAGCGTTAAAAATCCCTCAGTATGCCTTCTTTCGGAGGGGAAGTAAAGCCGGCGGTCCCATGTCATAGATTTATGGCATGTTAAAGAACCTTCCACTAATTTCACCTGTGTGAAGCTGAATTGGATAGGTTAAGGATATAAACAACGCTCTTAGGTTTCTACGTTCGTTGCCAAGAGCCGACTGCGGAGGCGTCTAGTAGCTAAGTTCAGAACTTGGCCTAGTAGTGTTGACGGTGGCGCTTGGCGGCAAAAGTAGGAACTATTTGAAAAATTCTAAGTTGCAGTACTTAAATTTAAAAAAAACAACAGATAACACACACTAATACAGTCATCACAATTAACACCGTTTATCAGACAGATTCTACACACACCCAAAGTACACGGGGCTACATGACCGCGTTGTCCCAGCCCCTAAACTTAAGAGCCAACCAACCAAAACTCGAACAAGAAATGGGGAAAAACAGGAGAAGATTGTAAATAAAAGACAGGAGGAAAGGAAATGCCCTCAACCCTCGAACAATGAGAATTGAGGGACTGGGAAGGAAGGAGAGCCAAGAGAGGCTGAGAGGAAAGGGGGAAAGAGGAGAGGTTCCATCCCAAAGGCATTGGAAAAAGGGGAAAGCTTGAACCTGCTCCGGAATCCCACGGGGTCGCCAACTCCCGAACTCACCAGCCGTGAGCCCCTGAGGGTGTAGCACTATCCAGGGTGCACCAGAAGTGGTGGGTCTACACACACCCTGCCTCCTTTTGGGCCGTCAGCAAAAGGGAGATGATGTCAGGAAAAGAAAAACGAGAGGTCTGACCCCTCGAAGAATGAGGGATCAGGAAAGATGAGACAAGGGCCAATTAAGGCGGGAAAGTGAAAGACTCCCTAGGCCTTAGATACCCTAATAACGTCGGGGTCGGAAGAGAACAAGATTTGACCAGGGGAGGCTGAAAGGAAAGGTGAAAGTGAGGAGCCTGGCACAAGTAATTTGAAGCAATGCCGGATTCAGCTGGGGTCCCGTGGTCGCCAATCCACGTCCCACTAATCGTGAGCCCCTGGGAGGAAGTTCTGAAGAGAATGAGTCTTACTTCTGGCCGGAGGATTAGATTCAATAGTTTTTGTTTTAAGGGGCGGAACAGCTAGGTCATCTGCCCCTGGGTTTAAGTAGCGTGCATAACAAGTCACGCCACGGTGTATGTCAAGTGAAGTATGGATATATTGCGTCTTGGTATACGCTTGATTAACACATGCATTAAAACTCTGTTGTGACATACCCACGTCAGGAATGTATCTTTCTCATCTCACAACATTCTCATTATTAGTGGTAGCAACTATCCACCTCCTGGCGTAGTGCCTAGTATACTCGGCTGTCATCCCGGAGGTCCGGGTTCTATTCCCGGCTCTGCTAAGAAATTTAATTCTGGTCTGAGGGCTGCAACGGGGTACATATAGCCTCGTGAGGCAAAACTGAAAAGAAGTGGGTTCTATTTCCACCTCAGCTATCCTGGGAGTGGTTTTCCGTGGTCTCCGCACTTCTTCTCCAGGCAAATGCCGAGCCGCCTCCTTTCCAATCTTTACCTGAATTACCAATAATTTGTAGCATGGATTTATTGCAAGTGCTCCTTGTTCTTAAATATGAATTTTCATACCTTTCACTTCGGTAGATTTAACGCCAGCCCGTGACAATTATACAAACAAACACACAAAAATTAGACTAAGTGTAAATATCGTCTTGATACACTTCGTTCGGGTGCATACAGAGTTTTAGTCGAAATTTCCATTTTGTTTTATACATAAAGCTTACTTTATGCATTTATTTAGACGCATATGATCCTCAACCTTAAAACATGTCGTGCTTCTTGAACACTCCATGGCCTATTTTCTTATGTTTCCGTGTCCTAACGTCTCTCGTGTTTAGGGCTGAGTTCTAGTGCTTTCTTTTTCAACGCAGTGAGGTGGCCTTTAACTTGAACATAGTCCAGACAATGATAGCGTGCATCATGAAAACAGTGTAGTACTTCATCAATATAATAGCAGTCAAAGGACACTCTATGAAATGGACTTGCCTGAAAGTTAAATTATTTGTTTGCAATAGTGGGTCGATATCGATTCAACAGTTAGGTAGCAGGCCCTTAAGGAGGCACGGTGTATGTAGCCCCAACATTTGTGGTGCACCCTCGATAGTGCTACACCCTCAAGGGCTCACGGCTGGTGATTTCGGGAGTTGGCGACCCCGAGGGATTCCTGAGCGGGGTTCAGATTTCCCCCCCTTTTTCCACTGTCTCTGGGGTGGGCACTCTCGTCTTTCCCTTCCCTATCTGCCTTTGAATTTTTTGACCCAAAACGATGTGGCTATGTGGTCCTCTTGTGCGTAGGTGGGCATGATGAAGAGAAGGAACACGTAAAACTGATTTGTAGTGAATATCTTATTTTCATTGTTCTTTACGTCCGGAAATGCTGATAGTAAATTACGTTGTTGATGTTGATGATCCTTTTAGGGCCTTGCGATATCGTGGTCATGTAGCCCCGTGTACTTGGGTACGTGTTGAAATTGTCTGATTGCAAGGTCGCGGGTTCAAACCCGGCCGAAGTCGTCGGGTGTTTAAGAGCGTTAAAATCCCTCAGAATGCCTTCCTTCTGAGGGAAAGTAAAGCCGGTGGTCCCATCTCATAGATTTAAGGATGATAAAGAACCTTCCACTAATTACACCGGTGTGAAGCTAAAGTATAGGTTATCTTTGAGTAACGCTCTTAGCTTCCAACATTCGTCGCTAGGAGCTGACTGCGGTGGCATCTAGTAACAAAATTCAGAACTAGTTGGTCGTTTACCGTGGCGTTTGTTAGCAAAATTTGGAAGTACTTGAAAATCGAACGTATGCAGTCCTTACTTGAATTAAAAACAGATAACACACAGTAATACAGCCATCACAATTAACACCGGTTATCAGACAGATAGTACACACACCCAAAGTACACGGGGCTACATGATCGTGTTGTCGCGTCCCCTAAACTGAGGAACCAACCAACCAATCTGTGTCACTGCAATGTTTGTACCGGTGAGTGTATTTTAACTGACGTAAGATTTGGGTAGAAAGCGGGCTTGGAATTAGGCTAGAGCTCAGCAACTTGAAGTGCGACCCTGTGTGAGCGCTATCTCCGTCAGCCATAGTGATAGAGAGGACAGCGAGCTTGTAGTTCGCATTTTTGCCGGGGTTTAAGTTGGAGTTGCTGAGCTCTAGGTACCATCTCAGCTTATACCTGGATTTGAAGCGGAGAAACCACGGAAAACAATTTCTAGGATAGCTGAGATAGGAATAAAACCCACCTCTTCTCAGTTTGGCCTCACGAGGCTGAGTGTACCCCGTTCCAGCCCTCAGACCAGAATTTAATTTCTTAGCAGAGCCGGCAATCGAATCCGGGCCTCCATGGTGACGGCCACTAAGCAACGAGGCGGATAGCCGATTATGGGACATGGCGAGGATGGACTCGCTACTTAAAATAGAGGTCGCAAGTTTCCAGCTTTACTTTGTTGTTGTTAATTCATTTCAGCCCCGTGTAGTTGGATGTGTGAAGAATTTGTCTGAACACCTGTATTTATGCGATGACTGAAATACTGTGTATATCTGTGTTAGGGACAAGGTGCCCCGGGACTTGAAATAAGGTACTATCGTTGCATTTACCTGGAGGGAGTGTGAAAAAACCGGGATAAAACACACTCAGCCGCTGTCAGCGCCGGGATTCGAACCATCTATCTCCGGACTTGCTTCAAGTGGCCACGCGGTCGTAGTGCACGATTGAACGAGCGTGGCTATGCCACGGGACCCCACCATTACTGTTATATTATGAAGGTATTCGTTCTATTAGGACATTAAAGTACACATATCTTCGTCTTCGTACAAGGCATGTAGCTTCTAACTGAAGTAATAAAATGGTATGAGCATCTAACCACATAACACTTTATAGCCTTAAGTCAAAAAATGTTTCCAGAGATAGAATTATTTTTGTTAAGGAAAAAGTATGAAGCTACTTTGCAGTTTATGTTCCTGTCCTAACTCCGTGAAGCTTTGTGTGGAATATAAAACGCAAGGACTGGGAATATTATCATCATAACGCTACTCAAATCCCTTGATGTAATGGCTGAAGCTATGAAGCACTGTACGGTCAACGAACAAAGTTCTCTGACTTTATTTGGCCATTACTGCACACTCTGGTAGCTATTGTGTACAATGGACATTGGAAATGGCTGAAGAGTTTTCTTAAGTTGGCATTGTTTGAAGTGCAAGAGTTGGCAATTAGCTAGCTACCTTCGGCCGTGAGCCGTTCGTGGTGTAATCTGTTTCTCGCACCTTGCGCAGTCCGTTGGCATTTGAAGGTTCGCAAATGGGAGGGAGCCATGTCGGTACTGGCACGTTAAATATTTCCTTCAGGAAAGATTTCTAGCACCCCGGCATCTCGAAAAGCCTGAGTAGTAAAAAGGGACGTAAAACCAATAACATTATTATTATTATTATTATTATTACATATCTCACCGGGCTGATGGAACCCTTTTCCAACCCTCATACCAGATCTTAAATCTCTGGCGGAATCCAGAATCGAACCTGGGCTCTCATAGGTAAGAGGTAAGCGTGTTACCTCGACACCAGGATTCGATAAACAATCCAATTCGGGTGCACTGGCACACATTTCTTCACTGAGCCAGCTTTTCCCAGTAGGTCACGCAATTTCGAGCGTTTTGGTATAGAACCGATTTATATGATGACGTAAGATTAGCTAAGTTGTTTGACATTTTGAAAACGATTAGAATAAAGTACAGGGATAGGAGGGGGCTCTACAATCTATACACAAACCAGACACCAGTTATTCGAGCTGAAGGACATGAGAGAGAAGCTGGTATTCAAAAATGTGTAAGGCAAGGCTGCAACTTATCACCCATACTTTTCAATCTATACAATACATTGAACAAGCAATGAAGGATAGGCTATTGGTGAAAGATTCACGGAGAAATAACTTCAACTCGGAGATTCGCTGATGACATCGTCATCTTAGCCGACACACCACAGGATTTAAATAAGATTTGAAATGGCATGGACTCCGTCTTGAGGAACGGATTTACGATGAAAATTAGTAAATGTAAAACAAAAATATTGGAATGCAGCCGAAATAAATCAGAAACCTCTATGGACGTTAAATTGGCAGGTGAAAAGCTAAAGGAAGTAGGAGACTTATTTATGTTTCTTCGGAAGTAGAATAACCAGTGATGGACGAAGCAAAGAGGATATAAAACGTAGGTTGGCTCAGGCAAGGAAAGAGTTTCTACAGAAAAGGAATCTGTTGACATCGAATATAGATTTAGATATTAGAAAGTGATTTTTTAAAGCCTTTGTCTGGAGCGTGGCACTCTATGGAAGTGAAACTTGGACTGATGGTGCAGCAGAAAAGAGGAGAATTGAAGCGTTTGAAATGTGTTGTTACATGAGAATGATGAAGATCAGATGGGTACTGTAGATAGGGTTACAAATGAAGAGGTATTAAGACGAGTGGCAGAGGAGAGATGTTTCTGGCGTCTGCTAATGAATATAAGAGATAGGTTGGTAGGTAACCTACTAGGACTTGCAGGAATATCAAAGTTAGTTATGGGAGTAAGGGTCGACGACACGAACTGTAAGGTAGACCAAGATTAGAACATATTAAACAGATTGCCTCGGATGTAGGGTGGGGTATCTATGTAACGATCTATGAAACGATTAGCTCAGTATAGGGAGGCGTGGAGAGCAGTATCAAACCAGTCAAAAGACTGAAGGCTCAAACACCTCGTAATCTATAACTGCTAGTGAAATAGGTGTGGCTATACTGATTGGAGTGTAATGTTTTCGGACAGAGTCTGCAGGGTATGACACGCACATTTACGAGTACCACTGTTAGCTTAAAAACCCTGCTCTACCACGGGGTCGACCAGAAAAGGTAAAGGCTAATATATTATGCACACTTTTCTACCATACTCAGGTTCATCTTTAATTGCTGAAATGTTCAGTTTAAAGTAGCCTAAGTTGAATGGAAGCTTGGTGGTTCGCATTGTCACGAACACGTATTGAGTTAGTGGCGCGGGTAATTATAAGGTGAGGTTAACCAGACAATTTGCTGGCGGAGAGGATCGATACATGACGTAACAAGATTAAAAGCAAGAGACGGTTGCTCTGACCTAAGCTTGAAGCCTGTATCAACATCAGCTTGCTGTCCATGTATATTGGTAGTGTTACACTAAATGTGTTAAGTCATGTGCAAAGAATGGATTACGGAAGAGTTGAATGATTTACGACACAACTATGGGAAGTGAAGCGATAAGTAATCGACATGTTGCATTATCGAGAATGTGTTTAACCACAGTTCATCGGTTTACTATCACCTTCTAAACCTAACAGTAGAGATATTACCGACAAATCCTTTCGGCTAAAACAGAACACAGTTTCATACAGAAGTTTTCTACCATTTACAGTATGGTTACAAGTATTTTCTATTAATCTGCGCACACCTTTTGACATGATTGTAGACAAAACAAAACAAAAATGGACGTCATGATTTCATTTGTCTTCTAAATACCCCAAGGACTATCCAGCTCATTGCTTACGAATTATGGAGAATATTACGAGCACACTAATAAGCATTAATTAACAAATAATCATAAATTTTCAGTCGGTCAACGCGTGTTTATGCCCAATTTTACTAGGCAGGAAATATAAGACTCTACCTGAAAAATATACATTTGATTAATTTTTTATTGCAAAGAATACAAGGGTGGGGGTTTGCAAGAATGACGTTTCGTTCGTCAAGTGAATATTATGAGATCCTAGCTAACTAAATTCCTTGCATATTCAAGACAACGAGCTAGCACTAACAACCATTACAAAAACCCACAAAGCCACACACAAATAATTGCGCCCCTCTCTCAATAATCCGCGAATGTCTTACTTATGTTGTAATACGCTTTAGCGATACGTCCTGAGCTACAATATAGACGCAAATAAGCAGTATTGGTTTAATAACATTTTGTTAAAAAGCTGTGATATGTTAATTTATATGTTTGGTTCTGTTTTTGCAGAAACGCCCTTGTAATGTGTGTAATTATTAATTAGTAACATAATTTTATCAAGCATTTTCCGCCTAATATTATATATTTCATTATTATTTTTTATCGCAGAGAAAGGTTTCAAAACTTCAGTTCCGTTCCGAGTTTGGTTCCCGACTCAAACAAGAAATTCAATTCAGCACTGATACCAGAATTTAAATTCCTGTCAGAACCTGGAATCGAACCCGGACCTCCAGGATGACAACGAAAATATGCTAGCCGCTACATCCCGAGGCGGCCAAAGGAATATCCACGTAATTTCTCAAGGGTATAAGTGATACAATTATGAAGAACACTTCTAGGCAGGAATTGTTGTCTATACAACTCATCTCTGTCAAGAAATTTTAATAAGGGCTGGAACGAGGTAGGCTACACTCAGCCTTGTTAGGCAAATCTGAGAAGAGCCTGGTTCAAATCCTATCTCAGTCATCCTGGGTGTGGTTTCTCGTGGTTTCCCACTTCTACCCCGAGCATATCCCGGCCACAGCTCCTTCATACCCAAATCATACCTCAATTTAAAATACACTAGTATAGACACATAGTGACACAGGTTGTCAGACAAATTCCACACAAACCCATGCACACGGGGCTACATGACCACGATGTTGCAAAAACACTAAATCAATCAACAACAACCACATCTCTTCTCAGTTTGCCTCAAGAGGCAGATTGTACCCCATTTGAACCCGGAGACCAGAATTACATTTCTTGGCAGAGCTGGGAACTGAACCAGGACCGGGACCGAAGTTATGAAACCTTTCTCTGCGATAAAAAAAATAATAATAATTCTGCAGATTTAAAATCTAATTTAGCTCATGTGACCAACAGACACCGGGGTGCTCAAGTCCAACACTAGCAAATCAAGCATGCTAAAATAATTTAGATTATTCATGACAGCTTGCTAATATTAAAACAAAAACAAGAAGTTCCGTGACGAACTAAAGAGCCTACTTTTCATGCCAATGATTATTCTACAGTATATGAACCTATCTAGAATAATGACGAAATTAAGTTGCTAATATCGAAATTTCTAATTAGTTCGAAATACTGTATACCTGGCATAATGTAGCCTAATAGGGCACCACAGTTGGCAGCCCTGTTGACTGAATATATTCTTAGTCCCATCTCTTAAGGTACAGAATACAAAATTTGGTTGAAATCCAATGAATAGCATGGACGTTACATGCAGTTAAACATTGGATCTAACTGCGCGCGTAAAATCATGTTGGCAACAATGTCATGCATGTATTGGTCAGAAATATTCTGAAATAATATGATCAATTGTTGTGCCAATTTTGAATGAAATCCATTAGTTAGTATAGAAGTTACATGCATTTTAAAATTGGACCTATCAGCAGGCTTAGAATCATGTTGGCAGCACTGACGTATATTAGTTACTCCAAATTCATCTAGAATGCCAGGTACTATACGTGTGCAAAGTTTAGAGCTATTGGCTTGCATACTTTCTGATATATTGATATTAGGGTAACAAAAATAGGGACAGTACATATTAATAGTTGGCAGCCCTGGTTGCTCTTAAGAATACGCATAGTCATATCTGTTATGGTACACATAGCACATACGAAATTTGGTTCAAATCCAAATGATAGTATGGAAGTTGCATGTATTTAAAGTTGGACTTGTCAGCAGGCTTAGAATCATGTTGGTGGCACTGACGTATATAAGTTACTCCAAATTAATATAGAATATCAGGTACTATACGTGTGCATAGTTTAAAGCTGTTGGCTTGCATACTTTCTGATATATTTGTATTTGGATGAAATAAATTAGGAGCATTTATTAACAGTTGGCAGCCCTGGTGGGTCGTAAGAATACGCTCAGTCATATCTGGTTATGTACACATACAACATACGAAATTTGGTTGAATTCCAATTGATAGTGTAGAAGTTATATGCATTTAAAAATTGGACCTATCAGCAGGCTTATAATCATTTAGGCCACACTGCCATGTATGGACTCCTGGAAATTAAACTGCAATATTATTATCTATACGTGTGCCAATTTTGAAATAGCTCCCATTCATACCTTCCAAGATATACATCATGGAGCTCAAATTTCAATTGCGATTTTTTTGCAGTTGGTAGCACTGACATCATTTTCAAATATGGCCGTGAGATATTCAGGTATAGATCTTTAATCCTACCAAATTTTCTTTCGATTTCTCCAGCCGTTTAGGAGTTGATAGGGGGGGGGGGACACACACATGACCTGCCGCCTGGGAAATGAGTTGACAGACAGACAGAAGGACAGACAGACAGACAGAAGGACAGACAGACAGACAGACAGACAGACACACATTTGCCCGATCTCATAAGTCTACTTTTTCCTCATTTTTGCAAAATGTGAAAAGTAGGCTAATAAGAGTGGCGCATTACCCAACCGAAAGCAATGTACGAGCACATTGGTCGAAGCAAGTTCTCTATCCCTGAGCACCCTGATACATTTCCCTTTCTCCCTCATGAGCCGCAGAAGTAATCCCAGCGAACAAGAGATGTTGGATGTAAGCCTTTGTATAGATCCAAACGTAATATGCGCTAGGAAGAGAAACCAAATTAAAACCACCTCTCATTTGCACTGACCTGCAGCCTTGATTTCCATTTCCAAATGGAATCCAGTGACCGTATCACCCTCCAGTCTGTGTTGGAAGGTAGTAACCGAGTTAGAACATGACCTGCCGCCTGGGAAATGAGTTGCCGATACACAATCGCAAAATAAAACCTGGAGCCAATTCGTGGAATGGCACCTTTTTAGACCTGGAAATGCCATCGTATGCTCTAAGATTGTATGGTTATACCTGTGTAGTTCTCTACGTCAGAGGAGAGCAAGTAGATTTTAAGCCTTCGGGAGATTTTCCCTTTGTCTGGATGTGATAGCTGGTTAAGCTTTTGTGTACTCCTAGTCTAGTGCACAATGAGACGAATAGTATGGATCCAGTTTTGATATTTGTAATTCAGCAAGTGGTCATGGATTCAAACATCAGTATAAAACGGTGACCCTGCTATGGGAAAATTATTATGGTACTTATTTCAGATAACATAGAATAGTATGCACACGTATACTGTTATCATATTAAAACGGTATCTTCTAGAACGTCACTGCAGGAATAAATGTGAAGCAATAAGTCCCCATGAGATATATTTCTTTAATTTTTACGGTTTTAGTTCTCGAAGTTTATATTAGTTGGTAGCATGCAGAACTGCTGTTCCCAAGATCGCGGGTTCAAACCCATCCGAAGTCGTCGGATTTTTTAAGAGCGTTAAAATCCTTCAGTATACCTTACCTCGGAGGGGAAGAAAAATGGCGGTCCCATGTTATAGATTTAAGATCCTTCCACTAACAAAACTAATGTGAAGCTAAATTTCTAGGTTAGATTTCGTTTTAACGCTCTATCAAAGGTCCAACGTTCACCACTAGGTGTCAGTGACATCTGGTAGCGAAAGTTGGAACTACTTGAAATTGAACGGAACTTGTAGCTCACCCCATGGGTGTCCGCTTGAAGCAGCTACAGCCTCTGGCGAGCTGAACATGTCCTCGGACACTCCCGGCAATAAAAGCCATACGCTAAATAAATAAATATTGAAATAGTTAGTTCTATATTTGCAATAATACAGGTCGTCGAATAAGTTATCTAGGCCTATTATGTTAAAATTGATTCTTACAATCTTTCACTATTTCTTCTTTCTTTCTGGTCAGCATACTTTACAATAATTATTTTATAGATAGCTTTGGAGCCATTTGTCTTGTTGACAATTGATATTGCAACTATTCAGTCGGTCAACATAATATATTCCCAATTATTGGGACATGCAATAAATATCCTGAAAAAATTACATATGATTAATATATTCTATATTTCGCAGCGTCAAGCGAGCATCATCAGATCCAAATCTATACGAGAATAAATAGCTCTGAAATCTTTATCAAACCTAGAATAATAATAATAATAATCGTGTGGCCTCCTGAGAGGCTGAGTGCAGGTCTTTCTAATAGTTGAAGCCCGTAGGTGACTTGCGTGCCATAATGAGGATGAAGTGATGATAAAGATGTCACTTACACCCAGTCCCCGAGCCTCGGGAATTAGCCCCAGGAGATTAAAATCCCTGATGGCCCAGCCGGGAATCAAACCCGGGACACGTCGGGCCAAAGCCTAGTGCACTAACCATATAGCCACGGAGCCGAAACCTACAATGATACCCTCTAACAGTCGCTGGCTTGCAAGAACAAAACAAAAACCGTCAAAAACTCTTAGGAATTGTTGCAACTACGAGGCTGGATAGAAATGTCTTTGCCCCTATTTTTTTTTTTTTTTGCCCCAAAAATTTACATACAGGTAATTACCAAATATACGTACTATTCTACGTATCTTACACTATTTTCCCACATAGTCTCCACATTTGTCCAGACATTTGTCCCATCGCAGCACTAAATTTGAAATGCCCCTGTGGTAGAATTCAGCCGGCTGACTGTCGAACCTTCGTCGGAATGCTGTCTTGGCGGCATCATTGCGCGTGAATCACTGTCCTGCCAGTATATTTTCATTTTGTAATTCTTATAGTGGATTTTTAGCATACTTTTCTCATTTTGCATAAATTTGGAAAAAGTAGACTTATGAGATCGATCCGGGAAAATGTGTGTCTGTCTGTCTGTCCTTCTGTCTGTCTGGCTGTGTGTGTGTTTTCCCCTATCAACTCCTAAACGGCTGCAGCTATGGAAACCAAATTTATTATGAGTAAAGATCTATGCCGGAATATCTCAAGGCCATATTTGATAATGATGTCAGTGCTACCAACTTCTGAAAAATCGCAATTGAAATTTGTGCTCCATGTTGGATACCCTGGAAAGTATGCATGGGAGCTATTCCAAAGTTGGCACACATATAGAAATTGATATTTCAGTTTAATTTCCAGGAGGCCATACATGACAGTGTTACCAACATGATTCTAAGCCAGCTGATAAGTCAAATTTTTAATGCATGTAACTTCTACACTACCAATGGGATTTCATCCAAATTTCGTATATACTATGTGTACAATAACAAATATGACTGTGCGTATTCTTAAGAGCAACCAGGGCTGCCAACTGTTAATAAATGATATCTCTATTATTTTATCCTAATACCAATATATCAGAAAGTATACAAACCAAGAGCTCGTATAGTAAATGACCTTCCTCATTAATTTGGAGTACCTAGTATACGTCAGTACTGCCAACATGATTCTAAGCTTGTTGTTAGGTCCAGATTTTAAAGGCATGTAACTACTATACTAACAAATGGATTTCAACCAAATTAAGTGCATATGTGACTTCTGTACCATAACTCATATGAATATGCGTATTCTTAAAGGCCAGCATGGCTGCCAACTGTAAATAAATGAGCTCTCTCTCCATCTTTTTACCCTAATATCTATAAATCAGAATATATGCAAGCCAACAGCTCTAAACTTTGCATACGTATAGTACCTTACATTCTAAATTAATTTGGGTGTAACGAATGTACGTCAGTGCTGCCAACATTATTTAATCATTCTGATAAGTCCAATTTTAAATGCATGTAACTTCTATACTAACAAATGGATTTCATCCAACATTGCGACAATAATAGATCATAACATTTTAGATTAATTCATAAATTCTAAGAAAAGTAGGCTCTTTAGTTCGTCACGGAACTACTTGTTAATGTATGAACTCTATCAAGGGTTACTACCAGGTATTTAGGGGTGTGACAATGCTGCAATCCGATACCTGACCATTCTATGCGTAACTCGCGATGAGCTTCTCTGTTCCTTAACTCTTTCACTTTCAAGCTCTCAACCGATGGATGTGAGAAAACTGTCTGCCATATTTACCAAGCTTTTCACACAGTTCTTTTAAAATAAGATGGAAGAGAGACCAATAAGGATATTAAAATAAAATATTTTAAAAATAGAGTGTATAAATCACTTGTTATTACTGGAAATAAGTGATGTTTCTGAGCCATATGATTTCAATGTTAAAAACAAGTAGTTCCGTGAAGTACTATACAGCCTATTTTCATATATCCTACTTATGTTAATTGCCACTATCAACATACACAATTTCAGTTTGATTGCTGTAATAGATTCGTAGATATTGAGAACCGACTAAATATGTCGGATGGTCGCCATGTTGGATTTTATATATGTAGGTCCTAGAGTTATGAACTGTTACATGCAGATTATTGTGAACGTGTAGTATTCAAACTTCAATCGCATAATTAGGACACAAGAAGTAACAAGGAGATTTTAAAATTTTTCACAGCTGCCATCTTGAGGTTATGGAAACAATTGAAATAAATTAGATGCCAGTGGATTAACATTCGTATAAGGATTTACTGTACCAAGTTTCACTGCACGCGGATGGTTAAATTGCGAGAATCATCCTTGTGAATATTTATAATTCGCGTCGCCGCCATGTTGGATTTGTGATCACCAGGTTATTTAAAGTCCTATAGGTGAACTTAAGTTCATAGCCCCTATGAACATTAAAAAATGCAGTTTGATTGCTAAAATAGATTCGTAGATATTCAGTATCGTCTAAATATTTCGGATGGTCGCCATGTTGGATTGTTAACTGTATAGGCCATAGAGTCATGTACCATTAAAGGAAAATTATTGCGTAGATTCATTATTCAAACTTTCACTTCGATCGCATGACTACATCACAAGAAATAAAAAGTTAATTTTAAAATTCGCACTGCCGCCATCTTGAGGTTATGTAAACAATTGAACTAAATTAGATACCAGTGGATTACAATGTGTATAAATATTTCCTGTACCAGGTTTCAGTGCGCTTGGAACATTAAATCGCGAGAAAGGTCTATTTAAAATTTTCAAATTCGCTTGGCCGCCATGTTCGTTTCGTAGTTAACCGGTTTTTGAAAATCTTATAGATGGACTTCCAGTAGTGCCCTTTATCTCCGTACAAAATTTTAGGGAGATACCGCTAATAGTTTCAGAGATATAGAATGCCGGTGAAATATTTCGCACATCCGCCATCTTGTGATTATGTAAACAATTGAACGAAGTTAGATGTCGGTGCATTACAATGTATATAAACATATACTGTGCCAAGTTTCGTTGCGTTTGGTTGGTCAAATCGCGAGAAACGTCTATTTAAATGTCGCAAATTCGCTTGGCCGCCATGTTGGTTTTGTAGTAACCAGGTTTTCAAAAGTCACATAAGTGAACTTACAGTAGTTCCCTCTATCACCATAGAAAATGTCAGGGTAATATCGTTAATAGTTTAGAAGATATTGAATGCTGGTGAAATATTTCGCACAGCCGCCATGTTGGATTGGTGAGACGTAAAAAAATTTAAGGACACGGTCGAGGTCGCCCGGAATAGTGCTATGATCTTTCCGAGTTTCATTGAAATCGCTCCTGCCGTTTAGATTTTATTAGGGGGGGGGTGGGCACACACACGAATCACACACACACACACACGCACACACACACGGACAAAAGGTGATCTCATAAGCCTATTTTTTCAAAATTGAAAATAGGCTAATAAAACAATGGAATAAAATTACAAATGTCAGTATTGAAATTTTTGAAGTAATTTGGGAAATGGCACTTGTTTAGTCTACTATTCGTGTTAAAAGAAACTCTATATTATTTGATCGCGTGGTAAATGTCAAGATTCAAAAATTACCAACGAAAACTAAGAAAAATACATGACGTAAACAAGACACGAAACTCTGTGAGCAAGTTTCAGACTAAGAATTAATATAGATACAGATTGTCAGAGGTTCCTGCGGAATATAAACGCGAGTTAAAATTGCCTTCTTCATATTCCATAAAAATTGCTGCTATCAAGCGTCACAACAACGAAATAATCAATAATAAAGGCCGGTAACGAAGGATCGTTACCCTGAAAGTTTTGGCAAGGTAACGACAGATCGTTACCTTGAAAGTTCAAGGATTAAGTGGAAGGCGCATACTTGTGTCATAGATGGATTTGGTCTGAGTTGGTTCCAACTGTAGTAACATAATAGATTTCTCAGGGCAGATTTCAGATTTCTTTCTACTGATTCAAAAGTTGCGCTCTGCGCAGTAAGGCCTAGGTCGTCTGCATACAACGCGCTTCTTGTGTCTGGTGTCAGTGGCTGATCGTTGGCATAGATGTTGAAGAGAATTTGAGCCAGGACGCTTCCCTGTAGTAGGCCATTCTTCTGTAGTCTCCAACGACTGCGTTGCCCCCGGAAGCCCACAAAAAACCTACGTTTGTGAAGGAGAGTCTAACTAGTCTAACTAAATGGAAATCCTTGGTACAACTTGGCATGGAATAACCGATGATGGACAGTGTCGTACGCTGCTGAAAGATCCACAAAGATCACGCCTCTCACCGACTAGTTTCAAACCCATCCGCTATAAACTGAGTAAGGTTTAAAAGTTGCTCTGTACAGCTTTTATTTGGTCGAAATCCTGCTTGTTGAGGTATGAGAAGAGGGTCAATTACACGTAGAATTCTATTCAAAATCATACGTTCAAATAGTTTATAGAGGTGGCTCAGAAGTCTAATTGGCCTGAAGTTCTTAGGATGGTTTGCTTCCTTACCAGGTTTGAGAAGGGCTATCACCCTGCTCTTTCGCCAGATCCTTGGAATTTGGCACTTGCTCATGCAATTATTGAAAAGCTGCAGGATCCATTTTATTGCCGCTGGCCCGAAATTCTTAATTTGTTCCATACGGATGTATTCTAAACTGGGTGCTTTAGATTTCAATATCTCGAATGTGAGTGTAAGATTACACCTTTGCGCCTGGACCTCTTGGTGTATTTTAGGTACTTTAATTCAGTGCCTGCCTTTCCCATTCATGAGTTACTGGTGGGCTATCTGATCTGCAGTGATGTTGGAATGTGCATTGGATATAGTTTGGTCATTATTAAGTAGTTTCAATAATCTCCACGCTTTATGGCTGTTTCTGGATAGATCAAGTTCTTCTATATTTTTAATCCAAGAATCCCTTCTGGATGCTTTCAGAGATGTGACGAGTTGCCAATGTAGCCTCATCGAATGGATCTTCTTCAAGTAAAACCTTATACTCGGTATACTGAGCAGTATGTTCTGAAGTAAGACCGGGGATGTATTATTTTCGACAACCCCGAGGAATGGAGATTCTGGAACATCTCTTTACAGCCTCCATGAAAGTATCATATGATTCAGGTGTAGGTTCTATAGTGGAAACTGCAGCATCCAGCATATCTGTAAACTTAGGCCAGTTGGCTCTCTGGAAGTTAAACCTCCTTCTGAACGAAACTATCTGTGGCCTAACTGCTGCGTATACTTCGCACCTGATATGCCTGTGATGTGCATTTGGAATAGGAGTGCAGACTGCTTTTATGCACTGATGTGAGATATCTTCACCGCTGAATATCAGATCTGGGTTATAGCCGCGTTGAAAGATGCAGGCTGTTAATAATATGTTGACAGATCTAATATGGAGATTTATCTTAAATTGTGGAATACATTCCAAAGAGGTGGATATAGCTCTGAATGAGACTTCCAAGAGTGTGTCTGGATGTCTTAGACAAACACCACTTCAGAATTGGAATTTCTCCACCTCATGTCCAAAGAATGGTACCTGCAGCATCTGAGAAGAAACGGCAAGAAACCGATTCAAGGCATCCACTTTTCGGCGAACAACCAGGCCGACAGAGACTTCAGTCCAGAAACAGGTTTTCGAGGGTAGTAACAGCCCTAGAAGGCTCACAAGAAGCTGCCCGTATGAAGATATGGAAGACAGAAATCAAAGACCCAAGTATTCCTCTATCAGAAACAAGTAGTTCCGTGAAGAACTATACAGCCTATTTTCATATATCCTACTTATGTTAATTGCCACTATCAACATACAAAATTTCAGTTTGATTGCTGTAATAGATTCGTAGATATTGAGAACCGACTAAATATTTCGGATGGTCGCCATGTTGCATTTTATATATGTAGGTCCTAGAGTTATGTACTGTTACATGAAGATTATTGTGTACGTGTAGCATTCAAACTTCAATCGAATGATTAGGACACAAGAAGTAACGAGGGGATTTTAAAATGTCACACAGCTGCCATCTTGTGGTTATGAAAACAATTGAAATAAATTAGATGCCTGTGGATTAACATTCGTATAAGGATTCACTGTACCAAGTTTCAATGCACTCGGATGGTTAAACTGTGAGAACCGTCCATGTGAATATTTATACTTCGCGTCGCCGCCATGTTGGATTTGTGATCACCAGGTTAAAAGTCCTATAGGTGAATTTAAGTTCATAGCCCCTATGAACATAAATACATTCAGTTTGATTGCTATAATAGATTCGAAAATATTCAGAGCCGTCTAAATATTTCGGATGGTCGCCATGTTGGATTGTTAAATGTATAGGCCATAGAGTCATGTAGCATTAAAGGAAAATTATTGCTTAGGTTCATTACTCCAACTTTCACTTCGATCGCATGATTACGACACAAGAAATAAAAGCTTAATTTTAAAATTCGCACAGCCGCCATCGTGAGGATATGTAAACAATTGAACTAAATTAGATACCAGTGCATTACAATGTGTATAAACATGTCCTGTACCAGACTTCATTTCGATTGGAACATTTAATTACGAGAAAGGTCTATTTAAAATTTTCAAATTCGCTTGACCGCCATGTTCGTTTTGTAGTTAACCGGTTATTGAAAGTCGTATAAATGAACTTCCAGTAGTGCCGTTTATCTCCGTACAACATTTCAGAGTGATACCGCTAATATTTCAGAGATATAGAATGCCGGTGAAATATTTCGCACAGCCGCCATCTTGTGGTTATGTAAACAATTGAACGAAGTTAGATGTCGGTGCATTACAATGTGTATAAATATATACTGTACCGAGTTTTATTGCGTTTGGTTGGTTAAATCGCGTGAAACGTCTATTTAAAAGTCGCAAATTCGCTTGGCCACCATGTTGGTTTTGTAGTTACCAGTTTTTCAAAAGTCACATAGGTGAACTTCTAGTAGTTCCCTTTATCACTGTAAAAAAAATCCAGAGTGATATCGGGAATAGTTTCGGAGATATCGAATGCTGGTGAAATATTTCGCACAGCCGCCATGTTGGATTGGTGAGACGTAACAAAATTTGAAGGGCACGGTCGGGGTCGTCCGGATCATTGCTATGAACTTAACGAGTTTCATTGAAATCGCTCCAGCTGTTTAGAATTTATTAGGGGGGGGGGGGGGGCACACACACACCTCTCTCACACACACTCACACACACGGACAAAAGGTGCTCATAAGCCTATTTTTTCAAAATTGAAAATAGGCTAAAAATGGCGCCTGGTCACAACCTGGCATATGGAATTTGGAATTCTTTGAACAGGCTGAGGACGGGGGTTTCACGCTGCAAGAACATTCTCAAGAAATGGAACACGCTCGCAACAATGATAGAGTTCTGCGACTGCAGCATGTTACAAGATCCAGAACACCTGCTGATCTGCCCCTTGATGGAGGACGTATGTTCAAAAGACAATCTTATGGCTGCAAATGCTAATGCTGTAACTGTTTCTACTTACTGGCAAAATGTAATTTGATTCGGATACGGAAATTAAATAAATACTCGTAAATGAATAAATTGTGTAATATCTACAAGTTGTTCAGACAACGAGTTTTCGTATATAAATAAAAAAATGTACGTATAGTAGTTTGAGGGGCTTTATAAACGCTGTTGATTCAGAATCAAATATGTAGCGCACTCAACGACAAACTTCACTTCGACCATATAATCAAGAATCCAGTGGTATTAGCGGTTGCTCTGTCCTCATGAATCTTCTTGAAGTTATAAGATTTTTGCTTTAAAATTATCTCTTCCACGATTTCAATTTTCTCGTGATCCTCTGTCTGACATCCGTTCTAATCAGCGTTCTGTTCTCCACCATCTACTTTCATAATTCACTCCTCTTCTGAAGAAACTTCTTTAAATGCAAAAGTTGTAGTCGTTAGTTTATACGCCGTAGAATTCATACCACGATTTTGACAGTTCCAATTGAAAAGAAAAAAAAGTCTGGAACTTATGGCATTCCCACACATCTACTCCGTGATTTAAGGAGCTTAGCTCGTCAGCTGGGCGATTTCATGTGCAGATTGGAATGGTCTATCGACGAGAGCTCCCTTTATCAATAGTATCGAAATTACTTGAGGCTAGGTTTTTGTGGTGGTATAGTATGCGTCTCATATCATTCATAATACCAGGTTCACGGGTTCGATATCTAGTTGAAGGGAAATACAAAATCCATGGCATTGGATGTCGGCTCTTAAAAACCACCCTTCTCGTTGCATAGTGGGTAGAATTCTTGGCTGTCACCGTGGAGGCACAATTGAAGCGTTGATAGGAAAAAAAAAGTCACTTTTTTGTCCAAAATAAGATATCGATATTAACGTAGAGAACAGGACCTATGGTATCTGCTATGCTTATGGTATATCAAAGAATATAGCCATGAGCAATTTAGTGGTTCTGGCTAAACAACCTATGTCAAGGCCAATTCTGGAAAAACGACTCTTGTCAAAATGTCAAGGGCTGTTTTTCACAGAATTTTTACTATACTTGCGCTTCTATACTGCGAGAACTAAAAGCTCAAGCAGCATTTCACCTCGCCATCTTTTTTTTTAAATAAACATGTTTATTGAAAATTCAGTGGTTGTTTTTTTCATTACTGGTATTGATTGAAATGTATTTTTTCAAATGTTGGAAGGATTGTAAAGCCATATTAGGTTCGAGCCTTACACGGTCGTTTATGTTCACATTGTTGGCTTAAATTTCTGGGGGGAAAACCCTTGCCAAGGTGAACGTCCCTAAAACGCACAATAACTTATTGGTTTAATTAAATAATTTAATCCAGTACAAATAACATATTAATAAAGCATTACGCTGTGAGCATCCATAATTTGAGATTTCTATCCTTGCAAGCAAATGTTGTGATGCTTATTCGTTCTCCTTTAAAAAAAATGTTTTATTGACATGGGTTGTTTACTTTTTGACTTTCAAAATCGCACATTTTCCCCCGTATTGACAGAATGTTATAAGAAACAAAGTGTTTACGGTTCCGCCTAGTCAATACCTATTTTATTAAAATATTCTATCGTGACATAATCACTTGTCTTTTTATGAGTAGGTACATGTTTCGGTGTCTAACGATATTGACACCTTCATCAGCCTAAGTTATGGTAGCACTCAAAGACACTCACTATTTGTCCATGGGTTATTTATCTTATCAGCCCTTAAATTTCGATTCCCAGCTCTGCCAAGAAGTTAAAATCTCGTCTCAGGGCTGGACAACGGGGTACACTAAGCCTCATGAGGGAAAACTGAGCAGAGAAGAGTTCAATTTCTACCTCAGCCATCCTGGAAATGGGTTTCCGTGCTTTACCACTTCTACTACAAACAAATGTCGGGATGGTACCTAACTTCAGGCCACAGCCGCTTCCTGCCCAAACCGCAGATTTTGATATTACATCAAGAGATGGATATGAGATTCCTTCGAGCGTTGAACATTGTGGAGGAATTAGTTAGTGCACCTTTCTGGAATGCGTGAGATACGGGATCGAATTTTGACAGCGATCTCACATTCAAGCCTAATAATAATAATAATAATAATAATAATAATAATAATAATGCAATATTTGTTTTACGTCCCTGTTATCTACTGCGTCTTTAAGAGACGCCGGGTTGCCAGAATTTTGCCCCGAAGGGGATCTTTAATGTGCTAATAAATCTACTGACACGGCTCCGTCGCATTTGCGTACCTTCAATTGCCAGCTGACTGCGCCAGGATTTGATCCTGCAACCATGGACACAGCAAGCGAGAACGCAACCACTGAGCTACGGAGCCAGCCACTTTCAAGTCTTGATCGTTATGACTGATAAAATAAAAAGGGAAACATTCTTTAAGGTCCTTCCATTGTATGATTTTATGTTGCACTGTTCTATCAAAATTTTCAGAGTGAAAGATAGTATTTCCTTGAGCAATTCTCACAAATGCATCGTGTTGTTACAAGCAGGCAGCTTAGTGGTTGAGAGAAAGAACCAATATATCCAGTCTAAGACACTTGTTGCTACAGTGGAAAGGTGAAATCAGATATCCCCGGAGGGTTATAATCTCATTGTTGCTCGCAGTCGCGTGCCTACCAAGTAAACACCTTCGGCTTCAGCACGAACACAGTATCACAAGACGACGGTAAAAACGATATACATCCCACTTGATTTTTATTTTTCCCTACACCAGACTACCTTTGTTCCATGAGGGAGGAAATCAAGTTGAAAGATATTATTTTACGTAACTTACTGTAAATACCACATGGATAGAAAATACTCATAGCTAATATGGATTTTGCTCAGTAAATTCCAGAAAGCGCACAAGTAATAATGTCTAATAAGATTATACTCGTATTGTTTCTTTTTTACTTTTTGGTTGGTTGGTTGGTTCCTTAGTTTAGGGGCTGCGACAACGCGGTCATGTAGCCCCGTGTACTTTGGGTGTGTGTAGAATCTGTCTGATAACCGGTGTTAATTGTGATGACTGTATTAGTGTGTGTATCTGTTTTATTAATTCAAGTAAGGACTGCAACTTTGAATTTTTCAAATAGTTCCTACTTTTGCAGCCAAACGCCACCGTCAACGACTACTAGGCCAAGTTCAGAACTTAGCTACTAGACACCACCGCAGTCGGCTCTTGGCAACGAACGTAGCAACCTAAGAGCGTTGTTTACATTCTTAACCTATCCAATTTAGTTTCACACAGGTGTAATTAGTGGAATGCCATAAATCTATGACATGGGACCGTCGGGTTTACTTCCCCTCCGAAGGAAGGCATACTGAGGGATTTTCAACGCTCTTAAAAATTCCGACGGTTTCGGCCGGGTTTGAACCCGCTATCTTGGGCATAGAAGCTCAGCATGCTACCAACTACGCCTCCGAAGCCGCCCTCTTTTTTTACTGTCTTTATCTATGTATTTATTTATTTATTTATTTATTTATTCCTGTGGTCTAAGGGTACGTATTGGGTGAGAATTCTGTACGATTGATGGTGATACCAATGTAATTCTGATGATGATGATTATTATTATTATTGTTTATAGAGACAAAACAGTGAAGTAATCTTCATTTTTGATTCGAGAGGTGGAACGCGGTGTACTTAGCCTTTTAAGACAAACCTGAAAAAATGTAGGTTTGTTTCCCACTTCAGCGATCACAGAAATAGCTTTCTGTTATTTCCTGCATACTTCTACATGGCTGACTGCATGCCACAGCGGCAAGGTTCTCGCCTATTCGTCTACAAGTTTGCAGGATTGAATCTCGTCAGAGCTGGTTGGCATTCGAGACTGCTTAGTTGCTGGAGATCCACGACAGTAGATGCACAGCAAATTTCACTGTAAAGCCAAGTAATTAGAAGTGGCGTAAATATCATACTCTATTAATAATCATAATAATAATAATAATAACAATAATAACTATGAGCTGTATATTCATGTCCAGAAGATCTCTGATGTAGTGAGGAAAAGGAGGATTGCATTTTATGGCCACTTGCTTAAATGAAACCCATACGATTGACGAACCGGATCTTTAACTATTTTAAAAATAAGAAGACCAAGCCAGCCTGGTTCGAAGAGGTGGAAAGTGACCTACAAGAGATGGAAATTACCTGTGGGGATATTCAAGAACGCAATCCCCTCAGGAAAAAACTACACGACCACCAGGGTTTTCAAGAAAAAAACCGAGTTGAAGACGGGAAAGATGTGGACGGAAGAAAGAAAAGAGCAACACCGGCAACGTATGAAGGAACACTGGGCAAAGATCAAAGCCCAGAGAAGCCAGTTGAAATAACGTGGTCCTTAGTTGGCCGATACGATTAAAGAAGAAGAAGAATAACAATAATAATTATGTAGTGTTATTTTTATTATTTTTAATATATTTATTTAGTTATATTTTATTTATTTATGTATTTATTTATTTATTTATTTATTTTCTCAGTGAATCAGTGATAAGAGAGCCCACTTCACGGTACTAAGATCACGTGTTTGATTCCCAGCCGAGGAAGTTGGCACTCCAAGTCGTAAGATGCCGGCTCGTAAAAGATCTCTCTTTATCACATTTGGTGATCACGAGACAAAAATTAATGAACTCACAGCCACAGGTCACCAAGTAGTGTTCTGGTTTTCTCTGCCAGATAGCAGTGTTTAACAGAACGTCGAAATTGGAGAGTAGATCGCTTCAATGGCTCCAACTCAAAAGATCTTCGCCACGGTAGCCGAGCTATTATTATTAATAATATTATTTTTCCACCCTGATGCTTTTCTGTATAGCGTGATATAATTAATGTAGCTGTTGCTGTTAATGTTAACTTCTCCCTAAGTCCCTTCTTCTTATTATTATTATTATTAGTTTACTAATATTAGGCCTATTACTATATTGTTTTCATTCGAATTGAGCCACTATGGACTACGGAGTAAAAATCAATATTTCGTTCTAGATCGTCTGCCAGCTTTGATGTCCTGCCAGTATCTCTTGAGCCCATCACTCAGTCCCTTCTTCCGATCTCCTGAAGGAGATCTCCTCCATCTTTTGGGTTCTGCTCCTACCGTAAAACAGGGGCAGATGACCTCGTAGTTCCGCCCCTTAAAACAACAATAACTAACTACCTTAAATCCCTGGTAATTTTTGATTAGGTGTCTGAATTCACACCTGTTCATAATTTTGCAGTCCGGAATACCAATTTCTATAAGGTCTTTTGTTACATTCTTCGATCCATGCTAATTTTTTCCTCTTTGGTTTCACGAAATTTCAAATTTTCTTTGTTAGGCGATCGTTGGACATTCTGAAAATGTGTCTATAGAACAACAACCTTTTCCTTTTTATTGTTGACGTGACTGGTTCTATCATTCTATATAGATCTTCGTTTGACTTCAAACCTAAGTGTCCGTCAACCCATCTGTTGCCCTAAAATTTTTCCCAATACCCTGCGTTCTCTTTTGACTAACTGATCGACTTGTCCCCGACTGTTCATAGTCAAAGTCTCCGAAGCATATAATGCTTCAGGTTTGACAACCGTGCTGTAGTGCCTTAATTTGGCTCCAATGCTCAGCGACTTCTTATTATAGAGATTTATCGTCAGGTGATAGGCTCGGTCTAATTTCCAGATTCTAAGATTAATTGCTTCCTGTTTTAGGCCATTTTGTTGGATTACCTCACTCAGGTATTTAAATTTCTGTATTATTATTATTATTATGCTATTATGCATATGCCCATTTTAGCCCAAATAGATCTCATTGGCATTCTTCACCATTCTAAGTGATAAAAGTAGGTCAGTAATGTCACATTGAAGAAAGATTGCGTCGGATTTATTTTTAGCGTTCGTTGAAGTGCTGACATCTCTTCATTCTATTGTGGCATTCATTGTATGAAACTAGCGGAGGGCAGGAAGTAAACAGTGAGCTACCTGCCAACCACCTTGAATTTTTAACGCCACGACTCCCGTGAGATCTGTTCATGAACAGGGGCAACTTTCAACATGTCAAATTGGATAACGCAGAGCCCGACATATTCTCTTCATTCTTTTGTATGCATTCATATAATGATGACGATGATGAAGATGATTACTTTGTTGTTTGTAATTAATATTGTTTTAACTGATTATTATGAGTAGGGCTCGGACTCGAGCCTATTTGCATTTTTTTTCCTGAATAGTAAACATTGAAAGAAGCCTTTTGGTGGTATGTTCACCTCTCTGGGACCAACAGAATTGATATTTATCGAGCATATAAATGAATAAAACCGCCGTTTTCAGAATAGAAGCATATAAATGCATATTCTTGTGGTTTTCTAAATAGTTTGTTTTCCTTCGAATTCCTTCATCCCCCTCCCCCTTCCCCGAATTCGTGTCCTGACCATCCTCAAGGTTCAAAAACAGAAATAATTATTGAAAAGCCTATCTGGTGAGAATAATAAAACCGCAGGTTTTTAACCTTTAGTGAGGTCGTTCTCGTCATTGAAACTTTTATTGACTGATTTAAGAAAATCATTCAAAACTGAAAACATAGAAACAAAATTGTTGTACAGACCAATGCAGATCTACTCGCCTAATTTTGAACATTTTATAAATAAACTTTTAAACTGTAACTTTTATAAGAGAACTTCTCTTATACACACATCAAAAAAAGTTTTGCATCACCTCGGTTCCAAGAGTTCCGGAACCTTTAAATACAAAGTGAATAGAGATCAACACAAACAACATTTCAGCTCGTTTTATTGCTCATGAGACCCACACATTGCATGTTGTACCATCATACAGCTAGACTTTCAGCATTTGTGGTCCAGATTGCAGTACACACCACTACCTCTAATACCCAGTAGCACGTCCTCTTGCATTGATGCATGCCTGTATTCGTCGTGGCATACTATCCACAAGTTCATCAAGACACTGTTGGTCCAAATTGTCCCACTCCTCAACGACAATTCGGCGTAAATCTCTCAGAGTGGTTGGTGGGTCAAGACGTCCATAAACAGCCCTTTTCAACATATCCCAGGCATGTTCGATAGGGTTCATGTCTGGCGAACATGCTGGCCACTGTAGTCGAGCGATGTCGTTATCTTGAAGGAACGCATTCACAAGATGTGCACGATGAGGTCGAGAATTGTCGTCCATGAAGACAAATGCCTCTCCAATATTCTGCCGATATGGGTGCACTATGGGTCGGAGGATGTCATTCAGGTATCGTAAAGCCGTTTCGGAGCCTTCCATGACCACCAGTGGCGTACGTCGGCCCCACATAATGCCACCCCAAAACATCAGGGAACCACCACCTTGCTGCACTCGCTGGACAGTGTGTCTAAGACGTTCAGCCTGACCAGGGTGCCTCCAAACACGTCTCCGACGATTGTCTGGTTGAAGGCATATGCGACACTCATCGGTGAAGAGAACGTGATGCCAATTCTGTGGGGTCCATTCAGCATGTTGTTGGGCCCATCTGTACCGCGCTGCATGGTGTCGGGGTTGCAAAGCTGGACCTCGCCATGGACGTCGGGAGTGAAGTTGCGCATCATGCAGCCTATTGCGCACAGTTTGAGTTGAAACACGACGTCCTGTGGCTGAACGAAACGCATTATTCAACATGGTGGCATTGCTGTCAGGGTTCCTCCGAGCGGCAATCCGTAAGTAGCGGTCATCCACTACAGTAGTAGCCCTTGGGCGGCCTGAGCGAGGCCTGTCATCGACAGTTCCTGTATCTCTGTACCTCCTCCATGTCCGAACAACATCGCTTTGGTTCACTCTGAGACGCCTGGAAACTTCCCTTGTTGAGACCCCTTCTTGACACAAAGTAACAATGCGGACGCGATCGAACTGCGGTATTGACCTTCTAGGCATGGTAGAACTACAGACAACATGAGCAGCGTACCTTCGTCCTGGTGGAATGACTGGAACTGATCGGCTGTCGTACCCCCTCCGTCTAATAGGCCCTGCTCATGCATGGTTGTTTACATCTTTGAGCAGTTTTAGTGACATCTATGAACAGTCAAAGGGACTGTATCTTTGATACAATATACACAGTCAACGTCTATATGCCGGAGATCTGGGAACCGAGGTGATGCAAAACTTTTTTTGATGTGTGTATATACTTGAAACTTGAATGCGAGTATATCGTAGTGTGTCATACATACAATTAGAAAATAAAGCCCGTATATAAAGATATGTTATTGTTTTTTATTTCACTTTCCTTTCTATAGTTTTTAACGGTGTTTTTTGAGCATATTCTGCAAATTTAACAGCATATAATGTTTTTTTCGAGCATATCTATCGAGCATATAATGTTTTTTCGAGCATATCTATCGAGCATAAAACTAATGGTTTTGGAGCATATCGGGAGATCTTATCGAGCATATCGATCCGAGCCATAATTATGAGTATTAATTTTTATATCAATCATACTGATGACGATTTCAAATTTTAGCTATTTTCCAATATCGATATTTCTCCGAGTAAATAAAGTATGGAGAAAATAGGGACATTTTCATAAATCACGAATTGGCAGTAAAATGACGTTTGTTCGTTTTGTTTTTCTTCTCATATTCTTACCTGAGTGCCATGTCTCCATTCGACGTTCTTATCGTATCCTACAATAGTTTTGAAGTGCCACCTTCCGTGGTATTAGGGTACGCGTTCAGACTTCGGCTCCAAAGGTCTGGGTTCAACTCCCGGCTTTGCCTAGAAGTTTAATTATTGCTGTCTGAGGATTGGAACTGGGTACACTCAACCACGCGAGGAAAAACGGGGATTGTCTCAGCTGTCCCAGAAATGGTTTTCTGTGGTTTCCTACTTCTACTCCAGGCAAATTCCATGATGATTCGTTACCTAATGCAATGGCCTCCACCTGACCTCCACACACTACTACAGCCATTATAGCTGTAGTGCTAAGTGATCTAAGTACCAAAAGTAGCTTTTGAGTAAAAGGATCAAAACAGTATGATAGTGAAAGAAATTGCATTTTAAAATTTATTTATCAGTGATAGAATTGTAAAACAAGTGCATCAATATTATCCAAAGCATTATAGGCACAATTCAATAAATAAAAGAGAAAGAGAAATAACAAAAACGAAAAATGGAAATGATCTAAGTCCGTCCGGTTATTTCCCGCTAACTGAACTAAGGGCAGGGGGTGCTGAACATTAAACACTCAAAATGTCATTGTAAAAACCCCTATTTTCTTCATCGATGAACTCAAGCATACTGCGAATGTCTTTCTTTATGTTTTCAGACAATGGTTGCACTTTACGTAAGGTGGTTAGTTGAACTGACAGAATATCATTTGCAGTATTTCCTCTTCTTAACACGCAGCATTTCTCCCATTCCACCAAGTCACTGAAGGTTTTCTTCTTGTACATAACAAAGCCAGGATTATCTTTGGTCACTCGCAGTACTTTAGAAATCCTAACCACACTTACGAAGTACTAGCCTGGTTTGAAGGCGCTGGTTTTGCTGGGTTCTCTAATTTGCTCTTTTGTGTAATGTAGGGTTTCCCACTAAGCCTAGCTTCATGCTGCAGAGTTCCATGCGATTTGGACTTTATTTTCTTATCACTAAAAACACTTGAATTAACATCGTTATCCATTGCAAAACAACAACACGTCTTATTTTGGCGGCAATGTATCTCGCTACTGTCACGCCACTACTGGCACTTAGATCAAGTAGCACAGCAGGAGCTCTGGATATGCAGGTTCGGCCATCTGTTGACGCGTATTACAATTACCAGGAAAATAATTGGAACTTAGATCATAAGCACTGCATTGGCGCTGCCACATAGATCACTTTTAGGAGAAAAACTAAAAAAGCTACATTGTGGCACTGAGATCTCTTAGCACTACAGCTCTTATTTATTGGTTTTCTGTGGTTTCCTACTTCTACTCCAGGCAAATTCCAGGATGATTCGTAACCTAATGCAATGGCCTCCACCTGGCCTCCACACACTACTACAGCCAACATAATGAAATAGGTTATAGATTCAGACATATTTCACACACACTCACCCACTAACAGATCAATGATCTCTTAGTTGCTTTGGAAAATTAATACAGGATCATCGAAAAATAATGCCAACATTTGAAACAATGATAGCACCGAAACCCTTTATGTTAGACGTGTAATTCTTTCACTGAACGCCAGCTGGTTAAAGTAAGTTTTGTTTTGGAGGGGATGTGACCTTGCTATGCGCACACTAGATGCGCAGTAGCCAAGGTCGGCAGGGGGCACGCGCGCCAATGACTGCACCGCCCGACAAACTGCACCTGATTACAAAGCTGCCATTCAATGGTTTAATCAGTTTAAGGAAACAGGGACTGTAGAGAAATAATCTAGGCCAGGCCGACCGCCAACATCAGCATTGAACGCACGCTTTCCCAATGGCTGGATTGGTACGTGCAATCATTTCAGGAGTAACTGTCAAGATGGCGGCAGAAATTCGCTTCCGCAGGTGCTCCAAATCCCGAATTTTTTCTTCATACACAAAGTTTTTAATGTACCCCCAGAAAAAAAATCCAAAGTGGTGAGGTCGGGACTTCATTGGCACGCGCGCTCCCGACCAACCTTGGCTACTGCGCATCTAGTGTGCGCATACCAAGGTCACGTCCTCGCCAAAACAAAACTTAGCTGGCGTTCAGTGAAAGAATTACACGTTTAACATAAAGGGTTTCGGTGCTATAATTTTTTGAAATGTTGGCATTATTTTCGATGACCCTGTATTAGGATATGTTTAATCAATACTTCTGTCTCTACTAAATAATGCAGAGAATAACCATTGGATCTACTGGCACGTCGAATATCTATCACCCCGGTGAAGTTATAAAACCCATACTAGTTGACAGGGACGTTATAAACCCATAACACTAATAAGAAGATTGTATCCAACAAGTGATATCAGTAGTGAAGATTTTGATACCCATTGTCATCATTGGGGCTCGGATGTTGATGACATGTCATCTTTTTACTTAGATGTCTCAAACAATGCTGAAGTACATAGAAATTCCGGACGGGCCACCCCACGCCGTCTTCAAATATATCATTTTTATTTTGCATCTTTCTGCATTTTTTGTGCTATTTTTCCATTTTAAGAGCATTTTTTTAAGTTTGGTAGATTTTTTGGTCTTAGAGAAATCGGCCTCTTAAGGTCTTTTTTTAAATTTTGTCATGTCACGGCTTTATATAAGGGAGTTACGTCTCTCAGAGTTAAGAAGAAGCCAGTAGCTGATACAAGATAATTTAAAATATTGAAATATTGATTCCATTTCCTTAATCAACCGGGTGGAAACTAGTCTTAGCAACAATCGCGGCGAACTTTCTGCGGGTTTTGCATCAAACTAAAAAAGTGCTGGACAAAAACACCGGGTATAAAACATTATGCAAAATCTCAGACATTATTTCTGGTGAAAACTACTGTATGAATGGGATTGAGGAAGACTTAGCAGCTAAAGACCTTCCTTCAAGTACGCTCCAATCACATCAGTTGATGTTGAACGCAGCTTTTAGAGATATAACAAGAAGTTCCGTGAAGAACTATACAGCCTACTTTTCATGCCAATGATTATTCTACAGTATATGAACCTATCTAGAATAATGACAAAATTAAGTTGGTAATATCGATATAACTAATTAGATCAAAATATACCTGGTATAATGTAGCCTAATAGAGCACTACAGTTGGCAGCCCTGGTGACTGAATATATTCTTAGTTCCATCTCTTAAGGTACAGAATACAAAATTTGGTTGAAGTCCAATGGACGTTGCCAACAATACCATGCGTGTGCTGGTCAGAAATAATCTGAAATATTATATCTTGTTGTGCCAATTTTGGATGAAATCCATTTGCTAGTATAGAAATTACATGTATTTTAAAATTGGACATATCAGCAGGCATAGAATCATATTGGCAGCATTGCCTTGTATTAATTACTCCAAATTAATCTAGAATGTCAGTGCTATACGTGTGCAAAGTATAGAGCTGTTGGCTTGCATACTTTCCGGTACATTGATATTAGGATTTAAAAAAATACATACAGCATTTATTAACAGTTGGCAGCCCTGATTGCTCTTAACAATACTTATAGTCATATCTGTTATGGTACACATAGCACATACGAAATTTGGTTGAAATCCAACTGATAGTATAGTTACATGTATTTAAAAATTGGTACTATCAGCAGGCTTATAATTATGTTGGTAGAACTGACGTATATAAGTTACTCCAAATTAATCTAAAATGTCAGAATATACGTGTGAATAGTTTAAAGCTGTTGGCTTGCATACTTTCTGATATATTGGTATTTGGATAAAAAAAAATAGAGAGAGAGCAATTATTAACAGTTGGCAGCCATGTTGGCTCTTAAGAATACGCTCAGTCATATATGTTTATGTACAGATATTACATACAACATTTGGTTGAAATCCAATTAATAGTGTAGAAGTTATATGCATTTAATTATTGGACCTATCAGAAGGCTTAAAATTATGTTGGCAACACTGTCATTGTTGGCCTCCTGGAAATTAAACTGAAATAGTATTATCTGCATGTGTGCCAATTTTGGAATAGCTCCCATGCATACCTTGCAAGATATCCAACATGGAGCTCAAATTTCTAGTGCTTTATTTCAGCAGTTGGTAGCACTGACATCATTTTCAAATATGGACGTGAGATATTCCAGTGCACATCTTTACTCAAACTAAATTTGGTTTTGATTGCTGCAGCCGTTTAGGAGTTGATAGGGGGGGGGGGGACACACACACAGCCAGACAGACAAACAGACAGACAGACAGACAGACAGACACACATTTTCCCGTATCGATCTCATAAGTCTACTTTTTCCTCATTTTTGCAAAATATGAAAAGTAGGCTAAAAACTTGTTGGCTGATAATCACAGATCATTTACATTTGACAACATCAGAATGACATTCGTAGTGCAGTGCAACTTAGACTAAAGTGAACATAAATCTTCTTTTTTAAATAATGGTGAGTTTCTTCTCCTTCTTCTTCCGAATTTGGCCAACTATGGACCGCATAGAACTTAAGGCTTCTTGGCCCTCCTTCTCTTTTCTTCCCAGAACCTCGTCATTCTTTCGCTCCTTGTCTTTCTCTCCTCCTCGGGAATGATCCGCATGGGTCTCTTTATAATTGGTTTCTCTGCAAATAGTACATTTAATGGTAATTAAGACACTCGTATGAAAATTATAAAACTCGCATACGCTCGTTTTATAAACATACTCGTGTCTTAATTATAGCCATTATAGGCTCGTGGCATACGACTGTTTATGTTCGACGATAATTATAACTTTATTATATGTTTTAACATAAATATTCATAAATATTTGTTCAGTCACTAGAATGTTGGGATCGGGTGCTGCGCTGGGTAGTATATCTCCGTTTTCCAAGCTTTCTGGCCAACCGACGCATGCGCTCTGTATGCGTCAATGCCATATGTTCAGATTGTGCACCAGTATTCAGTAAAACTGTCACCAAAGTCTTTTCAAAACAACGCGCTGTGTAGAAATTGGATTTGGGGATATTAAGGTACAATGTTATTTCTTGTCTCATATTCACCAGTTTATTTACGCGAACATATGGACGGTGCACTTTCGGTAATTTATATAGACATGTTCGATTTTGAGCGCATGCGCGAAGGTATCCTTATCTAATTGGTCACACAACTGTTTCTTGAGCTCTGATTGGTGGGAGAAACTGTTTCATAATGAAAAATAGTGTTATAATGAGCCTCATTATGATACAGTTTTCTGACACATAATAGTCAGGGTCGAACATAAAGATTTTAAACTGTCTACCTTTCTTCTAAACTCACTACTATCGTGGATCAACTCTGGAGTAATTCCAACTTCTGCTGCATCCCTCTTGACCTCTTCTACCAACTTAGAGGTGGCCTTTAATCCCATGATGTATTTGAAGATCTTTTTGGTTAGTCGGTTGTCGTCCAATCTTACCAGGTGTTTATTATTATAAGATCATTTTCTCCTTTTTAAAGTGCAATTTTCGAATTTTCGGTAATTTATTACAGTCATTTTTGAAAATTTAAAGTGCATATTTTAAACTTTTTTACGGCATCCACATCCGGGCCCTAGTCATCATCTTATCGACGTGGCAGCTCAGTAATTCAACATTCACCAGGCCATCTCTTGGTTCGGACGATACTGTGTTGTACAGGGTGGTCGGGAAAAGGACGTACCCCCCTTTATATTCAACAAACCGTCTCGATTCCTCCTTAAGGAAGGTTTTAATCGAGATGTTTATCAGTGTTGCGAATGGGGGGTCTTCCCCTAAAGTTTCAAAAAAGGAGCTGTGCTTGTGTCACCACCCCTTCCCCTGCTACCCCCTTTTGCATGATTTTTCAAATCAGGCCCTTTTTAAGGGCTGAAACGAGCTCATAATCGCTGAAGGGCTGTAATGGTCCTTAGAAGTAGTGGTGACACGAAATCAAGCCCTTCCGATCGTTGACATTCCATCCCCCAAATTTGAAATATTTGTACCCTAGTCCCTCCCTGTCTGGAAGCGTAACGCATCATGGCAAAGTTTTCAGAGTTTGATGGAAATGAAGCTTATGGCCTGCAATCGAGCCCAAAACAGCAATTTGGATGGGAATTTATTGGTAAGGTGGCAAACGAGACCAAAATGTTTTCAAACAAATTAACAGCCCCTAGTAAGTACGCCCATGCACAGACAACCCACATCACGTCCGTGCGTGCGGGTTGTCTATGATCGGCAATGGGTTACTTCAATCGATAGCTGGCGAAACAACAACATGGCATTCATTGCCAATGCATGGGCGTACTTACTAGGGGCCGTTAACTTGTTTGATAACTTTTTGGTCTCGTTTGCCACCTTACCGATAAATGCCCACCCAATTTGCTGTTTTGGGCTCGATTGCAGGCCATGGGCTTAATTTCCATCCAACTCTGAAAACTCTGCCATGACGCGTTACGCGTCCAGACAGGGATGTAGGGTGAAAAAATGTCAAGTGTGGGGGATGAAATGTCAATCAAAGATTGGAAGTGGTTTATTTCGTGTCACCACTACTTCTAAGGACCTCTACAGCCCTTTCAGCGATTAAGACCTCGTTTCAGCCCTTAAAAAGAGCCTGATTCGAAAAATCATACAAAAGGGGGGTAGCAGGGGAAGGGGTGGTGACACAGGCACAGCTCCTTTTTTGATACGTTAGGGGAACCCCCCCCCCAAATAGCAGCACTGATAAACATCTTGATTAAAACCTTCCTTAGGGGTGAATCGGCCGGAGACCTTAAGAACTTACTGCAATCAGCAACTGAGGACGGTGTGCAGGTTTTCAGGTGGTTTAACACACCCGGTACCTTCTCAGACGCCCCCAGTGGTAGTACATTTTTAGGGGATGATGAAGGGGGTTGAAATGCCCAAACGTCAAATGTAACGATTTCAACGTATTTGTGGAAACTTTAAGAGCAAGACTCATTCACTTTCGACTGCTTTGGTAACCTGCGATAAGTCCTACAGCGTTTTTCGCAAACTTCAATTTGCGGTTTTCGAAAATGGGCTGGTTTTTGGGGGCGCTGCCCCGAAACAACTCAAGTTGGGGAGTTGTGCTGATGCATATGCTTGGTAGGCGTCAGGACAAACGTCATACTGAGATGTCGAGCTTGTGCGGTCAACTTTTCAAAATTTGGTGGTCTTTGAAAAAAACGGTGCTTTAATTTTTTTTGGAGCAGCATATATTGTATCATATCTTTTAAATAATGTGCCTAGGCTAAAACAAAGTAACAAGAATGTTCCTGTCCTAAATTGTTAACATTGAACAAGGATTCAAAATCCTTGCTGAAAGCTCTTCGTTTTCTTTTTTTCGAAACCCTTCCCAATTTGATAGATGTTTGTCTTTCCTCTGTCACTGACTTATTTGGTTATTGTTAATCATCATCATCATGTTTTTCAGTCAAGCGACTGGTCTGCCCCTACAATGAGTCTTCTCCACGTTGTTCGGTCTTGTGCTGTCCTTTTGACCATTTCATAATTTCGTAGGCCAGAGCTATGTAGGAAAGATCTCATGAAAGTGTTCCGTGGCCTCCCGCGAGGGCGTTTTCCGGGTATTTTTCCTTCTAGAATGTTAATATAGACAAGAAATGACACTTTGTATATTTAGGCAAAAACTGACTGTTATAGATTTATATTAATCAGTCCGAAAATAAACATAACTCAACTTTAGCGATGACCTCTCATTTAAACGTATTTTCTTATCTGGTGTCTACTAATCAATTAATCGATTCTTCGGTTAGCCATGTCTATTAGTTGATTAATAGATTGAATGGCCAGTCGATTAATAGATAAATCGTTTAGGATAAATTTTAAATTATCGATTATATTTCGATTAACAGAACATCGCGTGTTACCAGCTCCACTTCTACGCCCCCAAAAAATGTGTGCCACGCTCATGATAACCCTCGATCATCCAGCTCAGCCTTCCAGACTTAACGTGCATGGCATTGCCGCAGGAAGAATAATAAAGGGACAGAAATAATTGTATCAGTCAATTGAGAAACACCTCATCTCCATTTTTACCGAAATTGAGTTATACATACAAAATTGTAGGTGAAGGCAAGGCACATCCAATACATATAAAACACCACATCTCCGATAAGAAAGCACAGTGATACGAGACGTTCAAATATTCGTTCATTTGAGAAACACCACATCTCCTGGAAATGTGTTTCTCAAATGACTTGAAATTTGTAGTTGGTGGCAACACTGCTCCTCTTTATTCTGTGCCAACCTAACACAGCTGTAAATGTGTTCAGTTTGTTGTATGTTGTTGTCATGCTCTGTTTCTGAGTAAAAATGAATTCCAGTGAGAGTGATGTTAGTAATTCTACGCGTTTAAAACGTAGAAAAGGGCAGAAGCAAGTCGCATATAAGTGTGAAAGAATAAAAAACCTTCATTGATGTCCTCATCGAGCATACTTTTGACTTGAAAAAAAAAACAGGGAGCCTGTTCACCAGAACTTTCAACAATTACTGCCTACCCACAATATGTGTTCCTATAAACATTAACAAAATTAATGATCTCAAGAAGCTCAAAGACTATATTCCTCCAGACATTGTTGATGCATTTTATTCAAAAATTTATGACTGGCCGACTATTGATTGGGATGAAGTTGACCTGATGTAAAGAAACAGAGTATTTAAACAAAACAATGCCTTGAAAATGTATAATATACAGCACTAGATTGATCTTAAAATAAAAAAGTGGCTTTCTTTCATATTGTATATATTTTTAACAGTTATTTCATGCCTGATGACCCCACATTATGTCAGTAATTTGAGTAACAACTCATCTCCAACAACTTTGAGAATTTTTATACACATCGAAATGTACAAAAAATATTTTTCTTGTCATATAATTCGCTTACCAAACCCCTGTACATATACATTAAAAAATCTAACATTGTTACAATGTGAAATATGGTCACGGCGAGGTTTTTATTTTTTTTATTTTTCCTAAAGTTTACTTTTGTGGAGATGAGATGTTTCTCAAATGACTGATTCAATTACAGAATGATATGATTAGGTTCAGTTTCTGTCACCACAATTAGAGATCAGAATATAGGTCATGGGAAGTGGTGTGCACGCTGCTCTCTGTCTGTGAGAGCGCTTCATTTCGAGTGTCGATAGCAGCTGTGACGTCCCCGGCGCTCAGGGGGGAATGGAATGCTGTCCGATGTAGATACCGCGTGGAATGTGACTCCACTGTCTACAGTGACAGATGCACTATTGTGCCTGGTCCGTAACAGAGATATTCATCTCCCAGTTATGGCCAGAACTATAAATTATCTAACACACCTATGAGCCAAAAAATATCCACGGTAACACTATTCACGAAGAATTAGTGTCAGTGGCGTAGTCAGTAGCATGCTGAACTGCTATGCCCAAAATCGCGGGTTCAAACCCGGCCAAAATGGTCAGATTTTTAAGAGGTTAAAATACTTCAGTATGCCTTCCTTCAGAGGAGAAGTAAAGCCATAGATTTATGGCATTTATTGGTAGTGTGTAGCTTTTTTATTATTATTATTATTATTATTATTATTTTTGCCGTGTGGCCTCATGAGAGACCGAGTGCAGATCTTTCTAGTCGACGCCCGTGGGCGACCTGCGCGTCGGGATGAGAGATGGAATGGCTGAAGATGAATGAAACTGGGCAAGGATGTGGAAGGAAGCGGCCGTGGCCTGTCAGAAGGTACCGTCCCAGCATTTGCCTGGTATTGAAAATGGGGAAACCACGGAAAACCATTTCAAGGACGGCCGACGGTGGGGCTCGAACCCATGCGTCTACCGAGTCAGCAGAGAGCTTGGACCCATGACCTAACGCTGCAACCAGCGTAACCACTGCTGTTGGCAGTGTGTAGCTAAATGTGTAGGTTATTTGGTTAGAAACGCTCTATCAAGTTCCAACATTTGCCGCTGGGTGAGAGTGTCGTCTGGTAGCTAAAGTTCAAACTACTTAAAATTGAACTTTCATCCACAGTTTCATTTTTCTTCATTCATTTCTTCTCTCATTAATTCCTCTCGTGATGTTGGCGTCTGGAAGGGCATCCGGCCCTAAAAGCCATCAGCCACGTGGAATTTCATCGCATCTCGTCCCCGACCCCGTTGGATACGGGATAGACATACATACATAAATACACCCTCTGTTATTGTAATCAACGTGTGACGTAATAGTCTATTTTAGGCTTACCACATTTTTCACCACTAACAATATTGCGATTAGGGTATTTTGGAAATAGCTTGTTTACCCCTTATTATTCGTAGTTCTTCGGGGTTTAGGATGAGATGCGAGGAATGCCTGCGTAGTGGATAGTTATTACGGTCCAATGCTCTTTTTGACACCAAACTTACGAGAGGAATCAATGAGGGATGAAATAAATAAAGATAAAAGTTGACAAGATGTTGAAAGGAAGTGGCTTTGGCTTATTTGAAGGTATAGTCCCAGCATTTACATGGAGTTGACAACGAGATTGCAGTGAGTTGACCAATACTTTGCTAAAGTATTTAAATAATACTAAAGCTCTTTGGTATTATACCTATTCCATCCCTCATGGACATATATTCTTTCATTAGCTGTTTTGATTAAAAAATTATTTCATTATTGATCAAACTGGCAATGAACTCATAATATGGTTTGATACTTGCTTTCGAATCAACTTACATATACCTCAATGACAAAGGTTATCAGACAAATTCTACACACACCCAAGAACACGGGGCTAGATGGCGAAAAGTTCAAGCCCTTCAAATGAAATGACAACAACAGCTTTCGATTCAGACATCCTCATTCGTTGTTTTTACTTATCATATTTTGGTTTTGTAACTTACGAATTACAACGTCAAAGTTTTGCCATACTACTAAAAATTGGCAGGTCACACACTTACTGTACAGTGGCACTTATCAGTCAACTAGTGCCAGATAGAGGAGTATTGCTTTCCTCAAGAGACACTGGGACTGAGTTTTGATATTTCTGTAATTATCAATGGATATTGTTCTAATTTTACACACATCACTCAAATACTAATAGATTCCACGTAAAATGGAGGTCCCGTGGCTCATAATCACAAGATTCACGGTCACGTAAAACTACAATCTTCCTTTTCAAATACTAATATACACTATACTACCGATTTACAGTTTTCTATCTCTAACCATTTAGGAGATATGATTATTTTTATATAGAAATTATGCAAATTTTGAAAATGGTCCGTGTGTCAAACAGATAGAGGTAGCTCATTTATCATGACTTTTCCATATAGATATTTAGTATGAAAGCAATCCTAGTGATTGGTTTTAAGTTCATATGAATATTTGTTGAGATATAAATTAACACAATTGACAATTTTTTAAATCCCATTAATTACCTATTATTTTAAAATTAAAATATTTTTATGGCAAAACTAAGAATACTACAGTAAAACGAATAACTGTACTTATGGATGCATTAATATAGAATATGTATAAAAATTTGCTACATTATAGCTACAAGTCTGATGCATACCTCGTATGGGGCGAATTTTGTCTCAAAAAATGGGAAGCTGAGAAAAATACACTTTTATAAAGCAATGCATATTTTTTTTAGCTATCAGCTTACCTCATCAGCTAAAACTGCCCAGCACCATATGTAACACCCTCTTTTTTGCTTTTCTGAGCTCCTTATTAGGAAAATAAGTACAGAAGTACTCGCCTCAATGAAAGTCCATGAATAGGGGGCGTTTAAATACCATGCACTAGACATTTCAAGCATGCGCTGGAGCTTTAAATATGACGGAATTCGGAAAAGACTTTCACTAAATTATCCGCTGGAGTCAGGGGCGTAATTATACCAAAGAATAACAAAATCAATATTTTTGCGATTTCTGACCAAATCTCAGTCCTAGTGTCCCTTAAATATCATCAATCCTGAACATTATTAGAGTATAATAATAATATCGTGTGGCCTCGGGTGCAAGCTTTGTTATTTGTAGCCCAGAGGGCAGCTTGCATGTAGATTTTGTCGTTCCTTGGAACGATATCAAAGTCAAGGAGGTTAGATATCAAAGCTCATTGACACATAGCACTTTCTAGTAGAGAATGGAGGAACATTGTGTTGGTGGAAACTTCCGAGATTAATTTTGCCATTATGAGCACGGCCTCCTGAATTCAAATGGGTTCTTTGACATGTCATCAAGGTACAGTATGACATGAGTGTCGTGATTTTTTTCACCCTTCAAAAAATCACTTACCACGGCCAGGAGCGAACCTGCAAGCTTGGGGGTTGGTAGTCAGACACGATAACCACTCACCCACCGTGGCAAGCATTATTAGAGTACTATAAGATACAAGGACTACCTCGTGGTGTAGCGGCTGGCATTCTTGGCTGTCGCCCCGGAGGTATTTAATTATTCTCTGTGGGCTGGAACAGAGTACCCTCAGCTTCGTGAGGCAAGCCTGAATACAGGTAGGTTCAATTCCCACCTCAGCCAACCTGGAAGCAGTTTTCCGTGGTTTTCCACTTCCACTCCAGTCAAATGTCGGGATGGTTCCGAATAGCCGCCTCCTTCGCAATCCTCCCGAGAATTACAAATGCACACACTACTACAGACACCACAATAACACAGGTAACCAGACAAATTCTACACACACTCAGGTAAACGGGAATAAAAGACAACGACGTCCAAGCCTCTCAAACGAAGAAGTGCTACAACTACTACTGATTTTGTGCAAGATTCTAAGTGAAATGTCTGGAAATATGTTTCCTTTCTTAATAATTTAACACGACCGGCCGCGGTGGCAGAGAGCGCTAACGTGCTACCTCGTGCCTCGCTGGCATCGGGAGAGCGTGGGTTCGAAACCCACCTCGGCCGTCCTGAAAATTGTTTTCGTGGTTTCCCATTTTCACCACCAGACAAATGCCGGGACGGTGCCTTTCAATTGGTCCACAGCCGATTACCTTCCAATATCCCTTCCCTCCTGAAAAGAAAAGTATATGGCCATTGGCTGCATTGAAAAAAGTTTGAAAAATATATTTAAAAAAATTAACACTGCAAAAATACATAATAATATAATGTGTTGTATTGTGGGACATGAACACCTTATTCAGTTTCTAAGTCAGCATATTAATCAGTACAATTAAAGCTGCTAATTTAATTATAAAACTAACCTAATTAGATGAATTTTTGAAATTTGGGGATATAATATATCCCGAATATATTAATACAAAATATTATAATGTCTGTTATTGTGGGTCATGAACACCTTAATTAACGTCCAAATCAACATATTGCACTAATAAATAAAATAGTATTAGTAGTTTACTTATGAATTAAACTAATTACATCAAAATTCGAACTTTCAGAATAAAAATTATTCCGAAAAGAAAACAAACAAGAAGTTCCGTGAAGAACTGTACAGCCTACTTTTCATGCCAATGATTATTCTACAGAATATGAACCTATATAGAATAATGACGGGGCCGATAACCTAGATGTTAGGCCCCTTAAAACAACAATTATCATATCATCATCAGAATAATGACGAAATTAAGTTGGTAATATCGAAATATCTAATTAGTTCAAAATATACCTGGTATAATGTAGCCTAATAGAGCACTACAGTTGGCAGCTCTGGTGACTGAATATATTCTTAGTTCCATTTCTTAAGGTACAGAATACAAAATTTGGTAGAAGTCTAATGGACGTTACATGCAGTTAGACACTGGATCTATCAGCTCGCGTAAAAGCATGTTGCCAACAATGTCATGCGTGTGCTGGTCAGAAATAATCTGAAATATTATGATATCTTGTTGTGCCAATTTTGGATGAAATCCATTTGTTAGTATAGAAGTTACATGTATTTTAAAATTGGACATATCAGCAGACATAGAATCATGTTGGCAGCACTGCCTTGTATTAATTACTCCAAATTTATCTAGAATGTCAGGTGCTATACGTGTGCAAAGTATAGAGCTGTTGGCTTGCATACTTTCTGATATATTGATATTAGGGTAAAAAAAATATAGACAGCATTTATTAACAGTTGGCAGCCCTGATTGCTCTTAACAATACTTATAGTCATATCCGTTATGGTACACATAGCACATACGAAATTTGGTTGAAATCCAACTGATAGTATAGAAGTTACATGTATTTAAAAATTGGTACTATCTGCAGGCTTATAATCATGTTGGTAGAACTGACGTATATAAGTTACTCCAAATTAATCTAAAATGTCAGAATATACGTGTGCATAATTTAAAGCTGTTGGCTTGCATACTATCTGATATATTGGTATTTGGATAAATTAAATAAATATAGAGAGCAGCCCTGGTGGCTCTTAAGAATACGCGCAGTCATATCTGTTTATGTACAGATATTACATACAAAATTTGGTTGAAATCCAATTGATAGTGTAGAAGTTATATGCATTTAAACATTGGACCTATCAGAAGGCTTAAAATTATTTTGGCAACACTGTCATGGTTGGACTCCTGGAAATTAAACTGAAATAGTCTTATCTGTGCCAATTTTGGAATAGCTCCCATGTATACCTTGCAAGATATCCAACATGGAGCTCAAATTTCTAGTGCGTTTTTTCAGCAGTTGGTACTGACATCGTTTTCAAATATGGACGTGAGATATTCCGGTGCACATCTTTACTCATTCTAAATTTGGTTTTGATTGCAGCAGCCGTTTAGGAGCTGATAGGGGGGGGGGGGGGGGGACACACACACAGCCAGACAGACAGACACACATTTTCCCGGATCGATCTCATAAGTCTACTTTTTCCTCATTTTTGCAAAATGTGAAAAGTAGGCTAAAAATTATATAAATGTGGTATTGTGGGTCGTGAACGTCCAATTTAACATCTAGATCAATACAATTAGTATTAGTAGTTTAATTATAGAATTAGCATAATTAGTTCAAATTATATACCGAGGGTATATAAATTAATCTCAACATACGAATATTAATACGAAATAAACGTGTAATTTCTGGTTTTGTGGAGCTTGAATACCTTAACGTCTATATCAACATATAATTAATACAATTTAGTATTATTAGTTTAATAAGAAAACTAATATAAATACAGTAATTTAAATCAACAATAGAAATTATAAATTATTCTAAAATTGTTACTTTAAAAAGTTGAACAAGTGCTTTCTCTTCAGTACCGCTTCTTTATGCATCGAGTAGAATTTGACATAATTTCACTACATTATTCCGATTCACTTTCTAGCTGAACATTACGATCAAATTATGTTACACCTTAAAACCGTTATATCAACTTTCCACCTGCGGAACAAAGATGCGAACTACAAATCTACAGTTACATTCGGAGGCGGTATTCTTCAACACTGCAGCAATCCAAAATATCTAGGGATGATCCTGGACAGGTCAATGACGTACAAAACTCACATAAAGAACCTAGCAGCTAAAATCAAAACGCGGAACAACATACTCCAGAAACTAACAGGGACCTCCTGGGGTGCAAACGCAAGAGTTCTGAGATCCACAGCCCTAGCTCTTACATACTCAGTTGCAGAATATTGCTGCTCTACCTGGCTTAACAGTGCCCACACCAAAATTATTGACACACAACTCAATCAAGCAATGCGCCTCATCACAGGATGCATGCGATCCACAAACACACATTGGCTTCCGGTTCTAAGTAACATTCCACCTCCACCCCTGAGAAGACTTCAATCATTGCTGAACACATGGAAGAGAATTGAAAACAACCCATCTCTGCCAATACACTCTGAGCTCGCAGTACCTTTACCGCAGCGACTGAAGTCCAGACAACCATCAGGGCGAACAGCAGTCAACGTGCAGGATAATCACTTCAACATTCTAGATGCCTGGAAAAATTAATGGCAGGAACAAACTTCCCTGACACATCACCACCTAATTGTGACTCCTTGGGAACGACCTGCAGGTTTTCGTTGACCTCGACGTCAATGGTGCACACTGAACCGGATAAGAACGGGCCAAGGCAGGTGTGCAACGATACTGAATCAATGGGGCTAGAAGTCCTCCCCTGAATGAGACTGTGGAGAAGATCGGCAAACTATGGACCACGTAGCTTTCGAATGTCCTCTCAGAGCATTCAAAGGGACAATACAAGAACTCCACCAGCTTAATCAAGAAGCCATCGATTGGATTCAACAACTTAAAATTGAACTCTAATTTTACAAACATGAGATCATGTGTATCTTGTATATATTTTTGTACATATTCCTCCTTTCATCATACCGTACGATAAATAAATAAATACACCTTAATGAGGAACTGATCGCTTGGCACCTTGTTACTCAGTCTACTCCTGATCTCCACATGACCGTCACCGTGTAGGGTGTCCAGCGTTCCTCGCTGTATTGATCAGCGAGAAGTGTTATCAAGACGTGCCGAGCAGGAGACGGTCTCCGAGGCGCCACGCCCACAAATAAATCAGCTATCTCGCGGCTCCAAAATAAGGAAACACGGTAAAATTAATACACCTCACTCTTACCCTGAAGAGACCTGGGACCGTGCAATAACAGAAGAGTAGGTCATTAGATCTTTTAGGGTAATACATATAATGAATGGCGAAATAAGAATTAGGGGAGAAAAGTCGAATGTTAAAACTATTAGCGTAACTTACAGGAACCATGGTAGGCCTACAATTTAATAAAGAGTAGACTACGATATGAATACAAACATATACTAACAAGAATATTTATTTACTAGCAGTAGTGCCCGGCTTCGCCCGGTAGATTTTTTTGTTTTATGGATGATAATGAATACTACCTACAGAACAGGATCGCTCAAGGATAAGGATCGGAAAGCACCAACGCTTATTGCAGCTGATAACCTCAGTACACTGCACCAACACCATCGCCCTTATACAGAGGCATACTATTGTCATGATGATAAAACTGTTTTAAGGGGCCTAAGAAATCTTTTTGCACTAATTACTCCCCGTGACTGCAATTTATAAGCAGCTCGCAATTCTGCACCAAAACACTGGTAGGAGCGACGTGATGCAGCCCGCATTGCCAGTGAACGATAGACTTAGGTATTATTGAAGCTGTCCGGGAGCGTTTGTTCTTCCGACTTACTGAACAAAAATCAATATTTAAGGTTACCTGAGAGGTGTAGCCAAATGCTGCATAGCCGAAACTATTCCCCTAGAATCTGGCTATCATATACAAAAATAATATTTCTAATCCGACTAGTAGTTCCAGAGATTAGCGCGTTTAAATACACAAACAAACAAACAAACAAACAAACTCTTCAGCTTTATTATATTAGTATAGATTTTCTTTCTTTCTTTCTTTCTTTCTTTCTTTCATTCTTTCTTTCTTTTTTCTTTCTTTCTTTCTTTCTTTCTTCCTTTCCGTTTTATTTATTTATTTATTTATTTGTTTATTCATACAGTACATTAATTCAATTATTCATTTATTTATTTATTTATTTATTTTCTGTCTGTCTTTCTTTCTTTCTTGCCGCCTTTCTTTGTTTATTCATACATTTAAATATTTATTTATTCAATCATTCAATCATTTCTTCTTCTTCTTCTGCTTTTCGTTTGGGCCTACTGAGGACCATGGGGCTCGTTTTGACTTCTTGTAAGGAATTTATGTTTCTTCTTAGCCCAGGTAGCTTTCATCTTCTGGCTGTGTGTCTGCTTTCTTTCCTGTGTCCACTTCGGTCTGGTAGTCCCTGTACTCTTCCTGCTGGTGCGAGACACTGGAAAGACACCATGTTGAATCATCTGTCGGAATTGTGATCGATCCTGTATGTTTTTTGATGAAATTCCAAGTTGCTGTAGGTCTGACTTCACTGTGGTGATCCATTTGTTTTTGGACGCTTTCCCTCTTCCTGTCGTGGTGAAGATCTGGCTGGTAAGTCTATCTGGACCCAAGCGTGTCAGATGTCCGTAGAAAGCTAATCGTCTCTTTCTCATGGATGTGACGATACTTTCTTGATGATCATAGAGCTCATTGTTGTGCCTGATCCTGTAAGTACCACCCTCTTCCCTTATTGGTCCTAAAATCCTTCTAAGTATTTTCCGTTCCTTGAGTTCTAGTTTCCTCAGTGGGACTTTCCGGTTCATCAGGAGACACTCAGAGGCATATAGAACGGAAGGTCTTACTACTGAGTTGTAATGTAGAAGTTTAAGGTTCTTAGAGAGGCATTTGGATGTGTAGATGCTCTTACAGGAGTGGTAGACCCTTTCCAGTTTCGTGCATCTAGTGTCTATTGCTAAGGCCTCACTCTCTCCCACAGGTACTTCACTGCAGGAACTTTTTGAATTGTGGTGTCTTTCACAAGAATAGTATATGGGGCTCCCTTTATATTTGTCATGAACACTGTTTTTAGCCTACTTTCGATTTTTGCAAAAAATGAAAGTAGACTTATGAGATCAACACAGGGCGAAAAAAGTGTGTCTGTCTGTGTGTGTGTATGTGTGTGTGTGAGTCTGTGTGTGTGTGTCTGTGTGTGTGTGTGTGAGTGTGTGTACTCTGAATGTCTGTCCCCCCCCTATCAATTCGAACACGGTGAATGCGAATTGAACGAAATTTGGTACAAAGGTAGCACTAGCAAAGGACACCTCAGTGTCATGTTTTATATCGCCGCCATCTTTACTAAAACTGAATGGCGGCCACTCAAACGTTCAAAACGTAAAATCAAATAACGACTAACCAAATCATCCGATCTCTACCAAATTTGGTAACAACATACCTTCGTATAGGATGCGTCTTGTGACCGAACTACAAGGTCGTCCGCCATACCATTTCAGGATGGCGGCCGTGCGAATTATGCAAACTTTATAATCCATATCATGGGACCCACCAGTTCCGATTATCGAGCCGAGAATCGTTTTAACTGTTCTAAAGGAAGAGGCACGTTCGAAATTAAAAGTTTATTTTGGAATACTATAGTGCAGACGTGATTTTAAAAAGCTGAGCTGATTCAGTAATAAGACAAGATGGCAGCGGATATCTTGTGCCTGACTGATATTTCACTAATTTGAGTATTGCATGCAATATAGCGTACTGATACAAAATAAATAAACTTAGTATGAAATGCTTTATATATAAATAATATACTCCAGTGATGAAATCGTTTAGTATAAATCATTATTTGCTAACAAGTTCTATGTAAGTCATTTTATATAGAACGATATTCGTTGACACAATTAGCTCAGTGGTAGAGCGTTAGCCTATCGCGCAAATGCCTATGGTTCAAACCCGATCAGAGCTAGGTTTTTTGCTTGAAATGTTATATGTTTATTGTTTTGTAATGACTCAGATGTTTTAAAATTAAGCGTTATATTGTGCATATTATGGTGTAAAATATATATTTAATTAAAACATAATTCGCCAGCAGATTTACTCGAGACATCTAGCTGCCAAAAAGGTAACTGCACGTCGACCTACTTATTAACTTCCAGATTTTATTGAAAAGTTTCTTCTTCTGGCCGCTAGAATGCACTCGCTCTGTTAGGATTATATTGTTCGATATTTCACCACTAGATGTCACGACTAGTCTACGTGGGGCTCCATTGATTACTATACCATTGGCATTCTATGCGCATCGAATTTGAAGAATGACAAGATGATACTACGATACATTTTTACTTTTTATTTTAATGGGTTTGTAACAGCCTATTTTGCGTTACTTGAAAATGTTATTTGAAGTAAAGAACAAAACGATTTCACATAGTAGTTTGTTTACACACGTCTCTGTAGGGTCATGGAAAGATCTGTTAATTCAATTAGGGTTTTCGATTCCCGGTCAAAGCATGTGAGATTTTCGAAGTGAAATGCCATGTCCTGTGGTTCGGATTCCACGTAAAAAGGAGGTCCCGTGGCTCATAGTCACAAGATTCACGGTCACGTAAAACTACAATCTTCCTTCCTTTTAGGTAGATTTCATTAGAAAGCTAACTATTGCAATGGGTCCCATGTTTCGACTTCCGGAAAATTTCGACATATCTTCGCGTTTCACATCCCCCAGACCCCAAAACCACCGTCAGTTCAAAAGTTTATATATAATTTATGTATATATGTATCTATCTATCTATATATATATATATATATATATATATATATATCAGTTTCTTGTGGACACGATAACTGCCGTAATTTTTTACCAATCACTTTGACTTTTTTACATAATATGTATCCCTATAAAATCTCGGTCGAGTTCGTTAATGGGCAAAATCGGTCGAAGGGGGTGAAAATGGGGGGCTTTTTTCGAAAAAGTGAAATTTCGCTATAACTGTCTTAATACGTGAAATATCGAATCCATTTAAAGTTCATAATATGTGTCGGATAAGTGCCAAAAATTTATGTCAAATAAGTTTTTTGATAGCACCAACCATTGACCAAAGGGGTGGAAAAAAGTGGGTTTTTCGGGAAACATTAATCATATCTCTCTTAATAGGCACAATATCAAAACCGTACAAAATGGACAATATTCCTCCAATAATTACCTAAAACTTTTGTCTGAAAGAATTTTTGATATGACCCACCATTACGCCACGGGGTGAGCAAAATTATTTAAATGATAAGAAAATGCCAAGTGCCAAGAGAGGTTGCCATGACAACTTTACTTTTAATTGATAAGGGATGAGCCATCACCAGTTGCTATGACAACGCCACTGCACGAGATAACATTCAGTTTTCCATCTGTCTGTGGGAAGCGACTTCGGTATACGAACTGGTAGCATGCTGAACTTCTATGCCCAAGGTCGCGGGTTCAAACCCGGCTGAAGTCGTCGGATTTACTAAGAGCGCTAAAAAAAACCGAGTTTGCTTTCCTTCGGATGGGAAGTTCCAACGTTCGTTGCGAGTTGATGGTTCCGGTGGCATCTAGTAGCCAAGTTCACAGCTAGGTGTCGTTGACGGTAGTATTTTAGGTAGATTTCGTTAGAAAGCTAACTATTGCAATGGGTACCATGTTTCGACTTCCGGAAAATTTCGACATATCATCGCGTTTCACATCCCCCAGACACCAAAACCACCGTCAGTTCAAAAGTTTATATATAATTTATGTATATATATATATATATATGTACTGTATATCAGTTTCTTCTGGACACAATAACTGCCGTAATTGTGCACCAATCACTATGAATTTTTTACCGAATATGTATACCCATAAAATCTCGGTCGAGTTCGTTACTGGGCTAAATCGGTCGAAGGGGATGAAAATGGGGGACTTTTTTCGAAAAAATGAAACATTGCTATAACTCTCTTAATATGTGAAATATCGAATCCGTTCAAAGTTCATACTATGTGTCGGATAAAGCCCAAAAATTTATGTTTGAAGAGTTTTTTTTATAGCACCAACCATTGACCAAAGGGGTGGGAAAAAGTTGGTTTTTCGGGAAACATTAATCATATCTCTCTTAATAGGCACAATATCAAAACCGTACAAAATAGACAATATTCCCCTAATAATTACCTAAAACTTTTGTCTGAAAGATTTTTTGATATCACCCACCATTACGCCAAGGGATGAGAAAAATGATTTCGGAATTATAAAAAAAAAATGCCAAGAGCTAACAGTGGTTGCCATGGCAACACTACTAAATTGATGAGGGTTGAGCCATCAGACGTTGCCATGACAACGCACTTGCGCGAGATCAGATTCAGATTTCCATCGGACTAACTGTGAAGCGGCTTCGGTGACGTAACTGGTAGCATACTGAACTTCTATGCCCAAGGTCGCGGGTTCAAAGCCGGCCGAAGTCGTCGGATTTTCTAAGAGCGCTAAAAATCCCTCAGTATACTTTCCTTTGGAGGGGAGGTTCCAACGTTCGTTGCGAGTAACTGATTGCGGTGGCATCTTGTAGCCAAGTTCACAGCTAGGTGTCGTTGACGGTAGTATCTGGTAGCAACATTAGGAACTACTGCTTGAAATTGAGCGTCTGCATTCCTTACCTGAATTACAGACTAATACAGCCATCACAATTCACACCGTTTATCAGACAGATTCTACACTCACCCAAAGTACACGGGGTTACTTGACCGCGTTGTCGCAGTCCCTAAACTGAGGAACCAACCAAAATCTCTGCGGGAGATATAATTTTGCGTGAAGAAGTAACAGACCGTCACATAGTTACAGTGTGACCACAAGTATAAAAATGGACTCCAAATGACAAGAAGGTTACCGTCTTCAAAAGACAATAAAATGTTTAAAATATGCATAAAATGACGAAAAACAAAGATAATTAATCTACAATTATAAAATACTTTCACGCAACAAATGAGGTCTGATCCTTCTACGAAAACCTGCATATTCTGCCTATTTTCGCCTATCCCCAAGTTTGTCCGGTGAAATCTACCTCCGCCTTCCGGCTTGCCGAGAGGACTTTTTTTTTTTTCAATTAGGGTTGTGAAAGCCATGCACAACCAGACGTGTAAAGACATGCCTCAACTCAAAGTTGGATGTTGCCCACGGCAGGTCGTATATGTAATAATAATAATAATAATAATAATAATAATAATAATAATAATAATGTTATTGGTTTTACATCCCTTTTAACTACTGCTGCTTTTAGAGACACCGGGGTGCCGGAATTTTGGCCCGAAGGGGATCTTTAACGTGCCAGTAAATGTACTGACACGGCTCCCTCGCATTTGTGCACCCTCAAATGCCAGCTGACTGCGCCAGGATACGAACCTGCAACCTAGGGCCCAGCAAGCGAGAACTTTACCGCTGAGCCATGCAGCCAGTCCGGTCGATTATGTCTCCAGATCCATAACATTCTTGATATACTTCTTATCTTTCTTTCTTCAATGATGGTAGCAGTTTTTATCTAGGTTGTGGCGTTTGGTAGAGGTAAATCGTTTCTAAGGTCTTCAACAAAGAAAAGTTCTATTATACTCTTTGATAATAACAACGAGTTATAACTATACTCATACATTTAGGAGAAAGTAGGCTATATGTTCTTTACTGAACATCTTGTTTGTATATTGACCTTCAAGCAATTTATTTATTTATTTATTCATTTATTTATTTACTTTATTTTATTTATTGTATTTATTTTTCTCATCAGGATAAGGTATGACAAAGAAGGGTCTCCAGGAAAGGAAGGTAAACCATTATGAAATTTTGCCCCTACCGAATTCACCTATGAGTCGTAAATCCGTCATAATGATCATTGATTTATTACGGCTATTAAATATGAATTTCTCATTGCTAATCATTCTGATTTTCTATATTACTGGAATTCACTATTTCGATCAAATAAAGCAAATTAGAGGTTCGGAGAAAGTATTATTAACTTAAGTGCTTTATTACAAAAACAAGTAGTTCCGTGAAGAACTATACAGCCTATTTTCATATATCCTACTTATGTTAATTGCCACTATCAACATACACAATTTCAGTTTGATTGCTGTAATAGATTCGTAGATATTGAGAACCGACTAAATATTTCGGATGGTCGCCATGTTGGATTTTATATATGTAGGTCCTAGAGTTATGTACTGTTACATGCAGATTATTGTGAACGTGTAGTATTCAAACTTCAATCACATAATTAGGACACAAGAATAAACAAGGAGATTTAATTTTTTTTCACAGCTGCCATCTTGAGGTTATGGAAACAATTGAAATAAATTAGATGCCAGTGGATTAACATTCGGATAAAGATTTACTGTACCAAGTTTCACTGCACGCGGATGGCTAAATTGCGAGAAACGTCCATGTGAATATTTATAATTCGCGTCACCGCCATGTTGGATTTGTGATCACCAGGTTATTTAAAGTCCTATAGGTGAACTTAAGTTCATAGCCCCTATGAACATTAAAAAATGCAGTTTGATTGCTAAAATAGATTCGTAGATATTCAGTATCGTCTAAATATTTCGGATGGTCGCCATGTTGGATTGTTAAATGTATAGGCCATAGAGTCATGTACCATTAAAGGAAAATTATTGCGTAGGTTCATTATTCAAACTTTCACTTCGATCGCATGACTACATCACAAGAAATAAAAAGTTAATTTTAAAATTCGCACTGCCGCCATCTTGAGGTTATGTAAACAATTGAACTAAATTAGATACCAGTGGATTACAATGTGTATAAATATTTCCTGTACCAGGTTTCAGTGCGCTTGGAACATTAAATCGCGAGAAAGGTCTATTTGAAATGTTCAAATTCGCTTGGCCGCCATGTTCGTTTTGTAGTTAACCGGTTTTTGAAAATCTTATAGCTGGACTTCCAGTAGTGCCCTTTATCTCCGTACAAAATTTTAGGGAGATACCGCTAATAGTTTCAGAGATATAGAATGCCGGTGAAATATTTCGCACATCCGCCATCTTGTGGTTATGTAAACAATTGAACGAAGTTAGATGTCGGTGCATTACAATGTATATAAACATATACTGTACCAAGTTTCATTGCGTTTGGTTGGTCAAATCGCGAGAAACGTCTATTTGAAAGTCGCGAATTCGCTTGGCCGCCATGCTGGTTTTGTAGTTACCAGATTTCCAAAAGTCACATAACTGAACTTATAGTAGTTCCCTCTATCACCATAGAAAATGTCAAGGTAATATCGGTAATAGTTTCGGAGATATTGAATGCTGGTGAAATATTTCGCACAGCCGCCATGTTGGATTGGTGAGTCGTAACAAAATTTGAAGGGCACGGTCGAGGTCGCCGGGAATAGTGCTATGAACTTTCCGAGTTTCATTGAAATCGCTCCTGCCGTTTAGATTTTATTAGGGGGGGGACACACACACGAATCACACACACACACACACACACACACGCACACACACACGGACAAAAGGTGATCTCATAAGCCTATTTTTTCAAAATTGAAAATAGGCTAATAAAGACGGAATTATTATTTATGTTCGACCATGCCAAAATATAAATATTATATGCCAGAAAACTGCATCTAGAGGTTCATTATGATTCAGGTTTTCCACCAATCAGAGCTCACGATTTTCATTACGATACAGCTGTTTGACCAATTAGGTAAGGATAGCATCGCACCTGCGATGACTTCCACGGCCTCCTATTTTAAATTTCACTGCGTATTTAGTGTCATAGTGGGGTATTCGAGGAGGCGTTGGTCGAATACAAGGTATTCTCTGCGTCCCATTCGCTCTGGTCAGTAAACGAAACGGGAGGAATCTCGACAGATATTTATGAATATTTATATTCAAACATAAAATAAAGTTATAATTATCGTCAAACACAACCAGTCTTATGCAACTCGCCTATAATGGTAATTAAAACACTTGTATGGAAATTATAAAACTCGCGTGTCTTAATTAATTCCATCACAGGCTTGTTGCATAATGCACTATTTGACAATACTGTAACAATAACTTCGTGACATTAAGAAATATCTAACGAAGCCTGGAAATCTTGTTCACAAATTTTTATCTCTGACATTTCCTTCAATTAAAAAGATTTTACTACAGTGTTCTATACGAATCGTACCTGCACTGACTTCCACGGCCTCCTATTTTAAATTTCACTGCTTGGCTAGTGTCATTTTTAAATTTAATCGGTATTTTGCCCGAAGGCTTCTCCCAGCCGGAGTTTACGTGCGGTAGTGTGGCCAAGGCCTTTCCACTCCTCCTTATGTTGACGAACAGCGCGCAGTGCCTAGAACCGGCCAACCATCCAAGTTCCGACTAGGCCCAATGTTGCTTAACTGCGGAGTTCTCATGGGATCCGGTGTTTCAACACGGCTAGGCCGTTGGCCCTATTGTCATACAAGTATTTATTAATCTCATGTAATTTATTTTCAGGATTAGGGCATAACCCATCTCATTTGGGTACAAACGTGTTGACCGACTGAACAGCACCAAACTGTCGTTTACCAAGGCAACACTGAAAATGGCTTCAAACCCATAATACGAGGAGCGTAATACTGTATTATTATTTATTTATTTTGATACAACCATCTATGGACTACAAATACACAACCATTACTCAGGTCTTCATCTTCTTTAAGGTGTTTCTGCCTTGTTGTTTAGATTCCTGCCTGAGATCTTTCATTCGTTGGCTCCTTCGCAATCGTTCTTCCACTGAAAGAGCGAGTCTTTTTTCGGGGGGATCCTTCACACTTGCAACTTTAGATCTATATCCTGTCCTGTCCCACACTTCGACTAATCCTATGTTTGCCCTTTTTAAGTCTTAATAGACCTCTTGAAGCCATGGGGGTTGTACATTCCACTTCTATTGCAGATTAAGGATTTTATTAGCCAAACTCTCGTTCTCCTATCACTTAACGTGCCCATAGAACATCAACCGTCTTTTCCTTATACTGACAGAAATCCCTTCAACCTTGTTATACAGTTCTTGGTTAGATCGCATTCTAAATTTATATTCTTCCCCAGGTAATTTTTTGGGACCTAAAATTTTTCGTAAGAATTTCCTTTCTTATTTCTCAATTTCAGCAATTTTCATGCATGTTAAAGTTTCTGTATATTGTTTTACACTTTCTTTTTTTTCTACCCAAATGAAGTGCCACATTAGGCTACATATCAGTTGTTACGTCAACCTTCTCAACATAATCTCCTTGAACTTGATTCACTTTTGCCATCGATGTGTCAGTCTCTCCAGACATTCCTGAAACCATTCTTTCGGAGTGCTGCGTATCCATGCCTCGGCAGCATTTGTTTCTTCATGTTCCCGAACAGGTGATAATCACTTGGTGCCAAGTCGGGAGAGTATGGTGGCTGTGGCAGCACCGTGAATACCACTTGATCATTGGCAGTGGTGGTCTCTCGGCTAGTGTGGGGGCGGGCATTGTCATGTTGCAGAAGTACACCTTTAGCCATTTTCCTGGCCACTTAGTTTGAATGGCACGACATAAGTGCTTGAGGGTTACCACATTTGCAGCACTGTTAATCGTGGCCCCCAATTCCAGACAGTCAATGAGGATGATGCCCTTTGTGTCCCAGAACACTGTCGCCAATCGCTTGCCAACTGATGACACTGTTCGAAGTTTCTTTGGCGGTGGACTGCCCCTATGCTTCCATTGCATGATCACCGTTTTGCGGATTTTGCAGAACTGGACACAGCTGTCAAGCCATGGGTACGCAGCTCTCCGAAAAAAATGGTTTCAGGAATGTCTGGAGAGACTGACACATTGATGACAAAAGTGCATAAAGTTCCAAGGAGATTATATTGAGAAGGTGGACGTAACAACTGATGTGTAATGTACTTCATTTGGGTAGAAAAAAATAAAGTGTAAGGCAATATAGTACGCCCCTCGTATTACAGTGATATATGATTTTCATAATATCATTTTGAATATGTCCTATTTTCCATGGAAGCCACGTGGCCTGAGGAGGAAGACAATGACACCAGGCTGCTTTAGATGAGTGGATTCAACCCCCCTTCCCCGTCCGTCCGTGAAATGGTTTCCCATTTTCAACACAAGGCAAATGGTACCTTTTAACAGTCCATGACCGCTTCTGTCGAACCCCTTACCTAGTTTTATCCATCTGTCTTCATTTCAATTTTTATTAACTCCTCTAATATGATACACGTCGGGGAATGTATCCAGCCATACGAGCTCTCCATTACATAGAAATTCATCCCATCTCATTGAAAAGATGTACTTGAGGTGTTGTCATAGACATGCAACGCTTGCTTGGCAACTGAATAATAAGCAATAGTGGATACTACAGTCTGTATGCCAATATTCATCACATTTCCATACAAGTTGCTGATGACACATCCGTAATGATGAACAATTCACAGAACCGCGCATTGTAGGAGCTGAAAAGCTGGGCTAATTACGCGATGTCGTGTGAAGTGCCGTTACGTCAGCACGCACTGTGCTACTCATTTGAATCAAGAACTGCGCATGCCTATTGCTCGCCTCTGGTGAAACTCTTTCTTTGAAAATACTTCATCGAGATAACTTTCATTCCTGCCGTTGTTGTTTCATTTAGAGGCTTGGGAATCTTGGTTATCAGGCACGTGCACTTGGCTATGTCAAGAATGCATCTCATAGCCCGTATTATTGTGGGGTCTATAGTAATGTGTATATTTACAATTGAGAATAGCACTGATAAAGGGACAGCCGTGACATTTGACATGAGAAGTAATAAAACACGGAAAACCAATTGTAGGTTAAGATGACTGAGGTGGAAACTGAAGCCATCGTTAAATATCCCTCAGTATGCCTTCCTTCGGAGGGGAAGTAAAGCTGGAGGTCCCATGTCATAGATTTATGGCACGTTAAAGAACCTTCCACTAATCACACCTGTCTGAAGCTAAATTGTGTAGGTTAAGAATGTAAACAACGCTCTTAGGTTCCTACGTTCGTTGTCAAGAGCTGACTGCGGTGGTGTCTGGTAGCTACGTTCTGAACTAGTAGTCGTTGACGGTGGCGTTTGGCGGCAAAAGTAGGAACTATTTGAAGCAGTCCTTACTTGAATTTTAAAAAACAGATGACACACACTAATACAGTCATCACAATTAACACCGGTTATCAGACAGATTCTACACACACCCAAAGTACACGGGGCTACATGACCGCGTTGTCGCAGCCCCTAAACATAAGAACCAACCAAACAAACTGAAGCCACCTTTTCTCAGTTCTCCCTCAAGAGGCAGGTTTCAAATATTGAACAAAATTACATTTATTTGCAGAGAAATGGTTTGGCTTATCCCAAAGCGACGTCGTTAGAACAGGACAACGTTATTATTTTATTATTGTTACGTGTTACACCTAGTAGCAAGTTCGTTAATTGGATTGCAGTGGATAAAATCACAACACAATTGGTCCTTTAAAGAAATATTAGCTTTATTGCTGGTCAGAAAGTTACACCACACAGTAAGCAAATGGAAACAATTAGCTGTCTTTCTCCGTGTTTGCTCCCTTATGGAGGACACTCACCCTTTCACTTCCTTATTCAGTTAATCCTTCACTAATTAGGTACACCCGTGTCCAGCCACAGTCTGTCACTCACTATTCTTGAATACCGTACTACACACTGTTACGCAATTCACACGTCACCGTAACACCTCTATCGCACTGGTAAGAACACACTCGCATGGTACTTCGCCTCAATACTTCTGTCGCACAGTCAAACACACACTCCTCAAAAACACGGCCCGTCCCTCGCTGGCCAGGTCGCTTTATATATAGCGGGGCTGGTGACTCAATGGATGTTTCTAGAGTAGACCAGGGTTTTCGCCTTCTCGAGAATTCCAGTTCTAGGCGGACCAAGAACCTTCTGGTCTATGTCCTAGTTCTTGCAGCCCCGTTGCGTAAGGCGCTGGTAACACTCAGTCAGGGATAGCCTAGGGCGGCCTGAGACACGGGCGGGCGATGAAGCTGTCTAGCACTCGTAACATTATAGAAAGCTTTCCAGTCGGTCAACACAAATTGTGCCCAATTACATTAGCAAGTATTTATATACACTAACATGAAAAAAACAAGTTTTTTTTTACAAACTAACACGCTTATATGTACACAATGGGTCACCTACTTATTTGGATGACATGTTTCGAACATCAAGCGTTCATCTTCAGATACTGTTCACTTAGGCTTAATTAGAATTATTATTTATTTATTGAATATCTATTACAGTAAATGGAACCCTGTTACACAAAGTACATTAGGGTTGTAGTTTGTTACAAAATTAAAATATAATAATTACACCATAAATTATGAGATTAATTTGGAAAATTAGATGAATAAAAGCTAAAAACTGCGTATAAAAACGGAAAGAGTGTGGAGTTGCATGCAGTTATATCTACTGTATTAAACTTGGAGAGTTACTACGCATATATGTCGGCTTGTTACCATTATTAAGTATACTTAAATTGCAGGCATCATAGAAGAGTTTCCCCCGGGCATCCTCAATAGGGCTACCCCAGGAGCCATGCCTGCCATTAATGTCACCAGTAATAATTAATGGTTTCCCTCTCAGATCGTCGCATATTTTCTGAATGGCATTCAAGTCCACAGTGATGTCTCGTTTAGAGTCAAGGTAAACGTTGCACACATAAAGTTCCTGTCGGTTTAATGATGTACAGATGACAACCCTAACAGTATTGTGGCTGGATTTTGTGACAATAACCGCTCTAATAATTTCCACATGTGGAGTTTCCCTTAGTGCAAAGACGTTAAAGCCATGTTCGAGACCATTTATTGTATTAGATCTGAAGTTTGGCTCTTGTATGCAAATGATTGAATTTTCGTCATGGTCAAAATTCAGGTTACGTTCCTGCGTGGGTGTAATTGATTTAGCTTAATTAGAATACGATGTTTATGAAATTCACTCAAACACAAATATACAGGATCTTCCCTATAATGTAAGAACGATGCGCGGTGGCTTTGTTATGGCTGCTGTAGTGGCCTTGGCCGAGCTTTTGGCGTACCACAGCCCCCTGATGTAGTATTGAAAGCGCGCGCATAGTACATACTGTACTCGACCTTGCAATAAACGTGCAGGTGTTCAGTCGCCAGTCAGAACCTCAGTTGTTAACATGAGACAGTTATCATTACAACATCGTATTTTTTTATGTAAAACTTATTTTAAGCACGAGTCGGCTTGGCGGGTACGTGATGCATTTGTTCAGCAATTTCCTGATGAAGTGCCACCTTCACTAGCACAGATTCACGTAATTGTAAATAAGTTTGACACTACTGACTCAGTGCTCAATAAAATGCATAAAATTAAAATAAAAACATTACAGTGGCAGAACTCACTCGCGTCAGCCAGAATGTGGTTACCAGATACAATGCCTGTGTAACCCAGGAAGGACGACACTTCCAGCATCTTTTATAAGGTAATATTTCATACAGGATTGTACACACGCTTAAAGCAGAGGGCCGTGGCGCGCCACAAGCTCGGCCATGGCCACCACTGCAGCGAATAACAAAACTGCCGCTTGTCGTTCTTACTTTATATGGAAGACCCTGTATATATACACATTGTTTATATTAGCTACGTTGTTAAGTCTTGTGTAACGCGTCAAACTTATTTACAGACAGTATAGTTCACTTCTATGGTTGCTGCGTTATTATTATTATTATTAATGTGGTTTAAGTATGTAGCCTGTGAAATATTGAATTGTTATTGTGAAGAACTTCAGTAGTGATGTCTACACTATTCTTTTTAGCCTACTTTTCACATTTTGCAAAAATGAGGAAAAAGTAGACTTATGAGATCGATCCGGGAAAATGTCTGTCTGTCTGTCTGTCTGTCCTTCTGTCTGTCTGTCTGTCTGGCTGTGTGTGTGTGTCCCCCTATCAACTCCCAAACGGCTGCAGCAATCAAAACCAAATTTAGTATGAGTAAAGATGTGCACCGGAATAGCTTACGTCCATATTTGAAAATGATGTCAGTGCTACCAACTGCTGAAAAAACGCACTAGAAATTTGAGCTCCATGTTGGATATCTTGCAAGGTATGCATGGGAGCTATGCCAAAATTGGCACACTTGTAGATAATACTATTTCAGTTTAATTTCCAGGAGGCCAACCATGACAGTGTTGCCAACATAATTTTAAGTCTTCTGATAGGTCCTATGTTTAAATGCATATAACTTCTACACTATCAATTGGATATCAACCAAATTTTGTATGTAATATCTGTACATAAACAGATATGACTGAGCGTATTCTTAAGATCCACCAGGGCTGCCAACTGTTAATAATTGCTCTCTATATTTCATTTTTTTAATCCAAATACCAATATATCAGAAAGTATGCAAGCCAACAGCTTTAAACTATTGTTTTAGATCCCTTATTTGGGGGTGGATCTAAAAGGGAGAGTTATTGTACTAATTTATAAGGTTGTGCCTAAAAAGGGTAGCTTCCCTTGGCAGGGCAAGCTGACCAGTGTAGAGTGTTGTGGTGTGCTAGGACCCAGGGGGCGTTCCTATAAATAATGTAGTAGTGTTTGAAGGGATGGGACCCAATGCAAGGGTCACTGTGCTAGTCGCTCAGCTGACTGCTTATTATATAACTGACTCTGTTCGTATCAGCCGAGTGGCACGTGCTGCTTGCTGGCAGCCGAGCCGGCTCGGGGAATACAATGGTATCTGAGCTAGCGCTATTAGACTACCGTCTGTCACGTCTTAACGTGACGGGAATAAGGAAGTGCGTTGGGATGTAAAGAGGCGTATAAACAGTAATGCTAGTGTAGAGTGTAGACCAAGTGTTTTATTGGTCTGTAGTTCTGAGTATGAGTCCCTTGTAGGGAATGTAATTATGTTCACAATGTAAAGTACAAGTTGGGGGTTACAGGTTACAAAAGTAGGAACTCTGAACACGACTGACTTACCTCTGCTGACACCGGCGTGGCCTTCGGCCGTATCGTTGAAGCACTGATAATGGAGAGACCCTTTGACCTCATTAGGCTGCCTTTTTATACTCTCCGGCGTTATGTTGTCAGCAATGTGTTGGCATTGGTGGCCCAGTTAATAGTATGTCGGTATGTGTAACCATTGTGCAAGGACTGAGCTGCTTCCTAGAGTGGCAAGCTGTCCCTACTACGTTTTATGGATGTTGGCCCAGCTTTCCAAGGGTTGCCCGTTAGGAGATGTAGGCAGATGATGGGGGGATGGTCTCCAAGGGGTGCATACCCCTGGGAGGCTGTACAAGCGTCTTCCTTCATTTGTTCGCGTCCTCGCGAACGGGAACGGAACTGGAGGTTGGGATGTTGACGTAGTGGTCCTTGAAACCCCCTCGTATCTCCTGGTGGTGTCGTATCGAAGTGTGGGTGTGAGGTCAGCCCGTGTTCAGAGGGGAGGGTTATGGGATATACAGATATATGTATACACTGATATTGACATTGTGAAAAAGGAAATTAACAAAACCAAAAAATTGACATTGCGAAAAATTTGACATCGAGAAAAAAATTGACATTAAAAAAAATTGACATTTGAGAAAAATTTGACATTAAAAGAAATTTGACATGTAAAAAAAAATTTGCCCTTGCTATTGCTGGCACGTTGCTAGTTTCAAAAAAAAACATGGTTTGTGATGGTGATTCGTTACATAGTTGTTCAGGGAGGAAAAACCCAGCCAGGCGAGGAATTGTGTCGTCTGGCTTTACCTTGGGGAAAAAATGCTCCCTGCAAAATAGAAAGATAGGAGAGAATAGAAAAAAAATGGGTGTTCCAGGGTATGATTTAAGGGATATATTCAAAGTATTTATTTGTTTGGGAAAAAAACGGAACACCCTGACAAATGGGGAAGTTAGAAGAAGGAAAAATGAAAGAAAACAAATTATAGACATTATGTACATTGGTGGTCTTGATAATGGTAACAGATATGACCCGATAATAATAACAATAGTAATCCTTACATTTGTAAAATTCTTGACAAGTTATGATTGGACATAGTAAACATGTAATGAGGATGAACATAGAAAAAATAATGTTTGCCATGTGGGTACCTTGTACGTATAAGTACTCTTGCCACTCTTGTGGACCCTTGCAACTGTATGACATGGCGAGAAAATACAAAATAATGTACACTTTATAATTATCACTATCATATATATATATATAAACCTTATAGAGCTCTGTTACCTGGCCAGTTACTGCATACCTCTTATACTTGGCGCGCACCGTACTATTAGGCCTCGCCGACCGTTCTCTAATCGGCCGTTCCTGGTGAGGTTTAGTGGCTAGTCCACTACTCTCTCCCTGTGCTTATTACATAACCTCGTGGTTTTCCGTCGTGGGTCGGAATCCCACCTTAGGGTCGAAGGTCCGGCACTTACAAACCTTGTGTCGCCCTTTGAGCCTGAAGTAACGCTTCATTTGCGTATTCTGAAATGTGTTAGCGTTCAGCGATGGTCATCATCCCACGTATGCTGTCCACCGCTGACCGCTGGCGTTGTCACCCTTAAGGGTGCAACTAAAACTGCTAAGGAGTGTAATCGTGTATGACATGTATGTGTATGTGGGTAATATGTTTACCATAGACATATCCACGTTCTTGGTTACCTGTAAATCAAAACAAAACAAAAATGCATCCATATTAAGATGTTTATCTCTTCGTATCTCCGTGGTCTTCCTGTGTGGGTAAAAGTGGGTTAATTGTGAATATTACAGTGCAATACATTATGATTCATGACAGGTATATATATAACCTTCTTCGGTAGCGCGTAGTTTGGAAACTAAGTGTAGCGCCACCGAAGTCTAACTTAACCTAGGTTAGCCTATTTTAACCTAGTTTATCCTAAGTATTGTCGGGCTTACCTCGGTAACGGATTTTTAGTCACCGAGTGCCGAGATATTCTACGGTGATCTATATATATATAAAAAAATGCCTTAAATGTAGGTTTATGTTACCTTACAACGAATTATCATGACTTATCCTGATTTGTCGGCCTTACCCTGATGCCAGGTTTCTGGGCTATCAGGCGCCGAACGGCGTTATCTTACACTACTTATGGTATATATAAAAAAAAATTGCTATATCTAAACCGAGAGGGTTGCCTTAATCTATTGCCGAAAGATGCTGTGCTAACATTGCAACAGCGTTCAGTAAATTTGCTTAATCCTAGGTTGCGTGTCAAATGCAACCGTCTTACAGCTAAATTTGGCCTAGAACGATCGCCTGGGGCAATTAAATCCCCAGGACACCACCCGCACGAGTCCCAGAAACACCGGTTGTCTCTAGGATCGCTGGATTCCGTTCCCTTAACTCTAGGTGTCGACGTCTATTACTAGTACTAATCTAATCGCAGGCGGCTTACGGTGCCACTAAGCTAACCGTTTCGCCCGCTGTAACTTCCTCGTTCATGACCGTTTGCTGTTCCGATTTATCGTAGTTGAGCCGCCCACTTGGCTCCTGTGAGGGGCGCGCAATGCCCCTCTCTTAATGCCCTCTGGTTGCCCGATGCGTCGCCATTTATGTGGGCATTGGACAGTGTGGTCCAATGGCATAATATTGTCTTCGCCTTTATCGGCCGTCGCAGTCTGCTTTTCGCAGTAATATTTGCCTCTATGGGCCGCCGTAGTATGCTTTTCGCATTGATATATGATTTTGCCTCTATGGGCCGCAGTAATATGTATTTCGCAGTTATCTTCCACTCCAACGCATAGGAGTTTTGCTTCCCGCTATGGAAGCCGTGCCTACTTAAATTTAAACTTAACTAGAAGTCTAGTCACTATGGGGTCGTCTCTAGGGATAGCTCCCGAGTCCGGCGCGGAGTGAGCTATTTCTCCCGCCATTCTCAGAAAGTCTCCCTGCAGGTCTTGGCTTCGACGACCGTGGCACAAAGTGGGTGTAGCATCCCTTCCTCCCAGGGGCGGTTTATGCGCACCTAGGATTCCAGAGCTTGCCCGGCCAGGCCGCGAATGCTTTGACCTTACGTAGTTCGTCTGTTTGGTCTAGTCGTCAGTTAAGTGAGGTCGCTGCGCTGTCGAGCCAACTGGGGTAAGGGTCCACATCGCCTTCCCCAGCTCTCAAAGTGTGGTTCTCCTGACCTTCGGCTTACACCGTTGTCATCAATCAGATCGTATCAGATTCCTTTGTAAAAAAAAAGTGGCGTAACCTGTGTAAATTGTTTAATCTCTGTGTAAAATGTAAAATATCTCCAGTGTTGCGGGGTTGTAGATCTTCTAAGTACATAGGCTACTTCTGGCCTACCCTCGCTACGTCAGCTTTCCAGCAATAATGCTTTCTTTACCTTAATGGAGGTGTTAGTAGGGTCTGTAATGTCAGGTACCCTGTTATTTGGATCTGGGGGTAGTTAATTGTTGAGTGGGCTTAAAGTATGGTAGGAAGGGTTTTTGCGCACCTTTGGGTTCCACGTTAGTGGTGGCCTTGAACCGGTGATGCCGCTGGGATGCTCCTATAGTGAGTGGACTGGGGAGGCAATTCCCGGGATTGCAAAGATACGAAAATTCATGCAGGTTTGATATTAAAATCCCTGGTAAATGGATGGGATACTCATGCATGTGTCTGGATATGAAGTTTCTGCCTTCATGTACGGATAGGTGTAGGGTGGGGCATAATACCAATATGTTCCTTTCATGCGGGAGTGTTGAAGTACTAAAGAATGGTTAATATATATCTATGGCCTCCTCTCTCATTTGGAGAGGCGCATTATGCTTCTTTAATGTTTGCTGAGCCACCCCTAATACTCGGGTGGTAGCATCGTGGCTCAAGGCGTAGCATGCCTGCTCTTTAGACGCATGAAGTCCATCAATCCCTTGTGTGTACTTTGTAATGTAGTGTAGCTGTGTTTTTGGTCGTGTAGATATGTCTGCGTTGGTTTATGTTGGGCGTGAGAGGGTTATGGGAAGGGAGTAAGGTGGTACGCTGGTAGCCTGTTCTCCTGTCATCCTCCCTTGGTCCATGTTGGCTGTCTATCCGCGCCTTGGGATAGTAGAGCTGCATGACCTAATCTGGTCTGCCATTTGTAGTATAGATGTGGCCAGTGGTCGTAGTGCGACTGGTCATGTGCTAGTCATCTGTAATGACGCCTATGCCTTACGAGCGATAAGAGAAGTTATTAGGGGGAGATCTTGTGTGTGTTTGCTCCTAATTGTTGAGTGCGTGTGCGTGTGTGTGACTATGTTCCGCTACACCACGCGGACGGTTGGTCTGTTGCTGGCCAAGTCGTAATATATATCGCCTGTGTGGGCAGAAGGCGCCCGTGGCTTGCCAACGTCTTTGCGAACGTGCCCTTACAGGCCCAAGATAAGTTCCGCTGTGTCACGTCTTGTCCATTGCCAAATGTTTTTGCAGTGTGGAAAAAAATGTATGGTGTTATAATTGTTATGTGTTTGTAATTTCATGGTCACTGGCGCTACGCAATAGTGTCTCGTCACCGCAGTATTGTAGTGTGAATAGTCTGCAAGTCAGCAGTTGGTATGTGTAATGTCAGGCTGGGAAGTTATTGTTTGTCATCCGCTGGCATGTGCTTTTCTGCACGAATGCAAGTGTGGTCATTGTTTTAGATTCCTAGCGGCCTAATGTAGCAATTCGTCCTAGTTAGGTAATGACGTTGTGTGTCCATTGTTCCCTAAGACTTGTGTCTTGCGAAATTTTCCTACCTGTGTCTGTGAAATGTATTCTCTATGTCTGGTGTAATTCGAAATTTTTTGTCTGGCTTTTGGTGGGAGGAAATGTAGTATTCCCTGTTCATGCACCTGTATGGGCCAATTTCAGTATGATTGGACGCCTGAATAGCTGTTTTCCTTTGTGTCTAAATTTTGACTGGAACTCAGACCCGTGACCTTATGTCATTCTCTGTGTTTTATGTTTGCGTTGTGTTTCAGGGCTTGGGGCTTTCCCAGTGTGGTGTTTGCTTGTGTTCCGTGTACCAAAAATACCGTTGGATAGTTAGTTTTTGGTACGCGTGTGGTGTGTGGTCATGGGTTCGAATCCGGTTGTCTGTAAAGACTTGGTGTGATCATTTCCGTGCCGCATATAATATGGCACGTTCCCGTGGATGTGCAATGCGCATATGAAAGCATGCATACCTGTGTAGAGTTTGTATGTTTTTGATTTCCCCTCGTAGTGTAATTTTGGAAGATATAGGGTCTCTAAATCGGGCGTGAATGATGCCGTGCGTACTGCTCCGAGAGCTGTTGTCTGTAAGCGTGCAGGTTATCACTGCGGCCTGCGTTATTGCTGAGTATGGTGGTATCGGATTACAATGTCTCGCGCGCTCGCTTGTTACTTGTCTTGATAACGCTGTGTGTCCGGCACATGTGTTTTTAATCGGCGTACTCTCTGTGACTGTGATTAGTGCTTTCCGCATTGTAAAAGAAAAGAGGGGAACTTGTAGTTTAACGTGACCGTATCTGGAGATCATGAGCCACGGGACTCCCGTTTTACTTGGAATCCAAACCACAGGCCATGGCATTTCACTTCGGAAATCTCATATGCATTGGCCGTACTGTAGAAGAACCTTCCATTGCCTACATTTGTGTCCCCAAATTTTGCGTTAACTGTATCGTGGTTCAAGTATGTTCTTTATCCCTGGTACAAAATGTCGTTGTACACGAGTGTGTCTGGTCCGCTAGTCGCGTGTTTGGTGTGATCAGATGCCAGAGGCGATTTTATTGTTTTTCGTTTATGACCCGCTGTTAGTGGGACTGTCCCAATCTGTCTTAGCTTTCCCATGTTTCTATTCTAGAACTGGATATCTACCCAACCTTATATTCTTGGTATTCAGAAGGTTGCGGGTTTGGAGACCGTCTTTTACCCAGAGTAATTGTTTCTGGCACCATTAAGGTTGTGTCTCCGGGACAGTTCTGGTGAGTGTTAGGATCGTATCCCGGTTCGGTCAGTGAGGTCTGAAGGCTATTTCTTGGCTTTCTTCCCACGTCTGCCCACGGGACCGTTTCCTTTTCTTTTAGCAGTGTGCCCGCCTGTATGTGTAGATGTGTGAGCGTTACGTGTGTGATATGCCTTCATCCGGCGGGCGTGAATAGTGTCCTTTATGAGTTTCCTCCCATGGCGCACGCTCACTATATAATTTAGGTCAGATACCTTCCTGCAGACTTTGAAGGGACCTGCCCATCGTGGCAGGAGGAATTCGGACACGTTCTTCTTACGGGCAGAATTGGAGACCATGACCAATTGCCCGGGTGTGTACTCCACGGTCTTTCTATTCCGATCGTACCGCTCTTTTTGCTTTTTCTGGGCCTCGGCTATGTTTTTTCTAGCGTCCATGCGGCTATCTGCAAATGCTCTAGCCGAGCCGCATTGTCTGTGTGGGCGTCCTGTGGGATACATATATTGTCTATGGGACTTCTGGGTGTGTATCCGTGCAGTAGGAAGTGTGGACAGTGTTTCGTAGCCGTAGATGCAGAGGTATTATAACTAAAAGTAATGCTTTGCAGGTATTCATCCCAGTCTGTTCCTGCGTCCTCTGTAAATTTAGCCAGCGCTATTCCAAGTATTTTGTTCATACTCTCCGTGAGTCCGTTGGTTTGCGGGGAAAAACTCGTGGTAGTGTATGCCTTAATCCTGAGTATCTCCAGAAACTGTTGGAGCACTCTCGAGGTGAAAATAGTACCTCTGTCGGATAATAAGGTTTGGAATAGGCCATATCGTGTAATTATATCAAATAGAAATTCGGCTATGCTGTTCGTGTCTGCTTTGGGAACAGCCTTTGTAATCATGTATCGTGTGAGATACTCGGTGGCCACCAGGATATATTTATTGCCTTTCTGACTTGTTGTAATGGGGCCTTTCACATCTATCCCGACTCTGTGAAATAACTCTCCCACGGGAATTGGGTTGAGTAGTCCATGAGGCTTGCCAGGTCTTGTTTTGAATCGTTGGCAAGTGTGACATGTCTTTACAAAGGTATCTATGTCGGCCTTCATGTTTACCCAATAGTACTTGTCACGGATTCTAAGGTATGTTTTATGCGTACCTAAATGTGCCCCTGCCAGTGGGCTATTGTGGTGTCCGATCATGATATTTTCTCTCAATGATTCCGGAACCGCTATAGGTGCGCTATCGTGCATGGCTGTGGGCTTAAATTTCAGTACCCCGTCTTTGTCTAGGAAAAATCGCCTAGACAGCCGTGCTGTCTTGGAGTCCACTTTATCCAAGTCTTCTAGTGCCAATAGAATCTGTTTCAAGTGCGGATCACTTTCTTGCTCCTGTTTGATGTCAACCACCGTCAGGGCAAAGGTGGGCATATCGTCCCATTCGTGGTCCTTACTGTCATCCGGGGGCTCGGCTACTGGCAGCCTAGACAACCCATCTGCGTCTAGGTGTGTAGCGCCTTTCTTGTGTTTGACCACGAAGTCATATTCATACAGGCGGAATATAAACCTGTTGAGCCGCGAATTTGGGTTTTTAAATTTGTCCCAAAAAAGCAAGCTCGCGTGGTCAGTCACTACCGTGAACTTGATACCATAGAGGTATACCCTAAAATAGTTCACTCCCCACGAAAATGCCAGCATTTCCCGCTCTGTGGCAGAGTATCTAGTCTCAACGGCCGTTAGCTTCCTGCTAGCGTAGGCGACGGGCCGTTTGCGCCCTTCGGCGTCTTCCTGCAATAGGGCTGCTCCCAACCCATACAGGCTGGCATCCACGTGTAAAAATGTGGGCCTATCACTGTGGAAGTGTTGCAGTAATGGAGGTGAGGTCAATAGTTGCTTCAGTGTGTTGAAGGCATCTATGTGTTCCTGCGTGATGCTGAAGGGCGTTTTTTTCACGTGTGAGTTCAGTTAGTGGATGGGCGATGTGTGCGAATCTATAGATATGCTTGCGATAGTACGAAGCCAAGCCAATAAAACTGCGCAATTGTTTCAAATTTGTGGGCATTGGGATGTTCTTTATTGCGTCAGTCTTAGCTGGGTCGGGAATAATGCCCTCCCTGTTGACAACATGGCCCAATATGTTAATTTGCTGTCTGGCAAATTGACATTTCGCAGGTTTAAGCCTTAGTTTAGCTTCTCTGATCCTTGCGAAAGCCTCCTCCAAATGTACGATGTGTTCGTCAAAAGTGTTGGAGAAGACCGTTATGTCATCCACGTACACCAATACGGAACGCCACTTAAGCCCTGAAAATGTCTTATCCACTAGCTTTTGGAAGGTTTGGCTGGCGTTACGGAGACCCATCGGTAAACGGGTGTAGGTAAATAGTCCGTTCTCTGTAACGAACGCCAGCTTGTGCCTATCTGGTTCATAGACGGGGATTGAATAGAATCCACTATAGCAATCCATCGAACTGAACCAGCTAGCTCCACCAAGGGCGTCCAAATAGGTGTCTGCCCTTGGTAGTGGATAACTATCATTTTCGACTAACTTATTGAGCCTCCTGTAGTCAGTACAAAACCTGTGCGATCCGTCCTTCTTTTTGGTCAGCAGAACTGGAGAGGAATAGTTAGAAATAACCGGAACAATGACCCCTGCCTCGAGCATCTCTGAGATCTGGGCATCGATGGCATGTCTCTCCTTCTGGCTCACTCTGAAGGGAGGCTGGTGTACTGGTCGGTCACTAGTGAGTGTGACATGGTGTTCAATGAGGTCTGTCACAGCGAGATCCTTCATTGAGTGGGCAAAAATATCTCTGTTGGTCTCCAGGAGCTCCGTGAGCCTTTTATTTTGCTCCGGAGTCAGGTCCTGCCTGTGGTTCTGGTTGGCCGCCTTATCCGTGTGTGTGTTTGTGTATTGGCTGATAGTGTGCAGTGTAGGGGCCTGATGCTCGTGATTTTCTCGCTCCGCTCGAATCCCATCTCTGTTCCTGGTGTATACCATGGGATGTGTGGTGAGCCTCTGGTCGTGCTTTAAAAGCATCTGACCACTAGCGAAATTTATGCTAGCCTCATATCTAGCGAGAAAATCCATGCCAATTATGGCTGACGCAGAAAGGTGTTCGATAACGAACATGGGGTGCGTTGTGGCAAAATGGTCTATCCTAATATGTATGTTTGCCACCCCCATGTTTTCGAGCGTCTGAGCATTGGCCGCTACCAGCCGAATGTCTCCCGTGACACCTTGTATTTGCGCCTCGGCAATGTGTCGTCTATTAACACAACTTACGGCTGCCCCAGTATCAATTAGGGCCTGCACTCTGTGGCCATTTATGGTGGCGTGTATCGTGAGGGCCGATACCTGAAATCCACTGCCCTGCACCGATGTGTTGTGTAAGATGTATGTTGTTGTTGTTGTTGTTGCCGGCGTGACATTTGTGCTGGGAAGGCACGGAGCTGTCCGCTTATCGTACCTGGCACGCTTCGCCTCTCGGCTTACTTCCTGTCCTGAATACTTTGCCCCGGTCAGCAAAGTGCGTTTGCCAAGTACATTGCCATCTCCTTTAACCGGTCTTGCTGTGAGACTAGGAGTCTGCTGGCGAACGTTTAATGTATTAATCGTTCCCAGCCTTTGTGTAGTTGTGTTGTTGTTGGTTTCTTCCTCTCGGGAAGGTGTGTCTGCAAATGTGACCCTGAGCTTGCCCTTGTTACCCCGACTTTTGTTCCAGGCGGTCGCGAGTTCGACTCCTGTTGCTGGCTTCCCCATGCCGAGCGAGCTCGCGTCATGCGCCTGTGTGTGGTCAATTCCCCCCCTGTGCTGTGGCGAAGGGGGTAGGGTTTTCTGTTTGGAGGGTGTGGGCGTGTTCTCGGGCTGTTTGCTTCTGATCGTGAGGGGTGTGTAATGTCCCGCCTTAGGGTTTCCTGTAAAAAGTACGTGTAGGTCCCTATTGAATCCCGCAGTTGAGAATAGCGGAGGCGAGTGCACATCCGTGTATACATGGATGTTGGCTTTGAGCACCTTGCCGAGAGCGGTTACATCTACGGCACTGCCATAGGTGCCGTCCTTACCCATGTATTTTCGGTAATCCGCCCCGGTCTGGAATGGGTTTTCCCGCTCGTCCGACACAAAGTCCCGGTACTCTTTCCAGTTGGCCAGGATATGTTTGACCGTTTTCTGTCTGTAGTCCCCATGATAATCCTCGGTATTCCGGATTAGATAGCTCATGGCCCTAAACAGACAGTTGCCGTCTCCTTGCACGGGGTGTGTTTGGAAACGGTCCGGGGGCGGATCGTCAGCCTTAGCTTTAGCTGGCTGCTTCTTCCCCTTACTCTGACGAGTTTTCTTGGGGGAAGGGCCTTTCTTGTGTTGTGTTGGGGGAGGAACCTCAGCTGCTTCATCAGCTAGCCGAACCTCCCCGTCTAGGCGTTTTTTGAAAATGTGGGTGTACGCCTGCCTGTAATGTATGTGCGCCCCCCCTCGGGGTGGCTGCGCCAGCTCCCCGCTTGCGGTGTGTGTCTAGGCGTAGGGAGTATTGCCCCCCTGTCTGTCCTGTGGGGTGTTTCATCCCTGAACTCCCTTGGGTATTCGTCTGGGAGGGGGTAGTGTTCTGGGCCCTTCGTGTGTTTGTCTATGTTGTCCCTTTCTCTAGTGGGTTTCCTTCCTTGTCGGTTATTGCCCTGTTGTCCGTTATTCTGTCTCCGCCAGGGTGGGGTGTATGTCTGCTGCTGCTGGGGCGGGTGTTCCCGTCGGTTCCCCTTTTCCCTATATTGGTCAGCTGCATACCCCTGTCTGGTCGAGGGTGGGTTTTCTCGCTGTTCCCAATTTCCCTTGTACTGCGGGGCCGCATAGCCTTGGCTGCGTGGGGGCGGGTTCTCCCGATATTCCCCATTTCCCCTGTACTGCGGGGCTGCATAACCTTGGCTGCGTGGGGGCGGGTTCTCCCGATATTCCCCATTTCCCCTGTACTGCGGGGCTGCATAACCTTGCCCGCGTGGGGGCGGGTTCTCCCGATATTCCCCATTTCCCCTGTACTGCGGGGCTGCATAACCTTGCCCGCGTGGGGGCGAATATTCCCGGTACTCCCTGTCTGCCCTGTATTGTGGGGCAGCGTAGGACTGTCTATTTGGTGGCGGGCTGTTTCGTCGGGGGATGTCGTGGTCGTACTCCTCAGGGTAGTACTCCCGTGTGTACGGAGATGGTGAACGCCTTGAGGGGTATGTCGGCTCTGTGTCCGTGTATGCTATCGGTGAGTACCGAGGAGGGTAGTGTGGCCTATCCTGTGGGGGAGGTGTTGTTGGCCGCTGTGGAGGGTAGTAATTTTCTTCCCTCCCGTAACGTCTCCTCTCTGTATGATAGTGTTCTCGTTTGTCTGCTTGCTCATCCCTTGGCGGTCTCCTGCCCGCTTGGATGGCAGCTATGGTCAGTTTCTCCATCCTGTCCACTAATTCGTCTATTTTGTCATTAGTGTCGTCTTTCCGAGTTTTGAAGTGCAGATCCACGGCTTTTTCCGTAGCCTTTTCCGTGATCTTTCTCCCCTCCTCTATGGTCTTTATGTTATTCAACATATGTTGGACCGTGAGGTTGTTCATGATGCATAGCTTTTCTACTATGGCTGGTCTGAGGCCCTGCATTAACAGCTTGACTTTCTGTTTATTTGGCATTGCTGCATTGTACTTTTCGCACATTATCAATTTAACATTGATGTATGCCTGGGCGCTCTCTTTGGGTCCCTGTGACCTCTGTCTAATCTGGTCATAGAGATCGTCATCGTCTGGTATAAGCTGGAACTCATCCTTCAACATTACCGCGGTTTCCTCCCATGTGGCAGCCTCTAGTGCGTCCTCATGGAGCTCATACCATGTCATGGCCGCCTTTGTGAGATAGGCAGGAAGGAGCCGTTTCCTAACTTCCTCGCTCCAACCATTGATCCGGGCCGTTCTATTGAAGGCCTTGAGGTATTCCTCGGGATCCTGGCCTTCCCCCGTGAACTTTGTGGGGTGGATCATGGGGTATTCAGTGTGTCTATTCATCTCGCTTTCAGCTGTGTCTCGTTGGCTGTGTAGTGCTTCGGGTCTGTTTGTGCCGTTCACCCCGCTGTCGTGTGCTGAGGTATTTGGGCTGTTTAGAGGGGAATTAGCCTCGCTTCCCGTGTACGACACCTGTGTTACGTTACCAGGTGGCTCGTCACCTGATATGTCTGTGCTGATGGATGGTGTATTGTCGTACTGTGTGGATTCGACTATGTGTACGGTTCTGTCTAAATCCTGTTTTACTGTTTCCAAAATAGTGTGGATGTCAAGAACCGCTTCTGTCGTGTGATTATTGGCTTTAATAGTGTCTGTCTCTAATAGCTCTGAAATGCGCTCGAGCAGGTTACAGGCTTTCTGCTCTGTGATCTGCAGTTGCTGCAACAATAGGGGATGGAGTGTTGGCAGGCAATCTACTTCACTAGCGCTGGATACTGGTGACTCTTGTGTGTGTTCACTGGCCTGGGACCGTGTAAAATGTATAACTTGTGCTGCGGCGGCAGGGTGTTGAGCACGAATCTGTGCTGTTTTGAATTCAAGGTCCCTGAGAAGTTGTACTGCAGTCTGGTCAGTTATTAAGTCGCCGTTCCTAATTTTTAGCTTCGGCAGGAGTGGAGTCGTACTAGCCGACAAATGGTGTGCAAAGTCTCTTAATGTAGTTCTAAATGTGGACATTTAATCTAAAAAAATGTGTGACGCAATATGAGGTAAAAAAATTTTTTTCACTATTTGCTTGGCTTTTTGCGGTACGGAAGGGGTCGCTTTGACTACGAGGGCTCGTTGGTTGAGTCCTGTTCTATTGTGCCTAGTCCCGCGCCTCCACCAGTGTTTTAGATCCCTTATTTGGGGGTGGATCTAAAAGGGAAGAGTTATTGTACTAATTTATAAGGTTGTGCCTAAAAAGGGTAGCTTCCCTTGGCAGGGCAAGCTGACCAGTGTAGAGTGTTGTGGTGTGCTAGGACCCAGGGGGCGTTCCTATAAATAATGTAGTAGTGTTTGAAGGGATGGGACCCAATGCAAGGGTCACTGTGCTAGTCGCTCAGCTGACTGCTTATTATATAACTGACTCTGTTCGTATCAGCCGAGTGGCACGTGCTGCTTGCTGGCAGCCGAGCCGGCTCGGGGAATACAATGGTATCTGAGCTAGCGCTATTAGACTACCGTCTGTCACGTCTTAACGTGACGGGAATAAGGAAGGGCGTTGGGATGTAAAGAGGCGTATAAACAGTAATGCTAGTGTAGAGTGTAGACCAAGTGTTTTATTGGTCTGTAGTTCTGAGTATGAGTCCCTTGTAGGGAATGTAATTATGTTCACAATGTAAAGTACAAGTTGGGGGTTACAGGTTACAAAAGTAGGAACTCTGAACACGACTGACTTACCTCTGCTGACACCGGCGTGGCCTTCGGCCGTATCGTTGAAGCACTGATAATGGAGAGACCCTTTGACCTCATTAGGCTGCCTTTTTATACTCTCCGGCGTTATGTTGTCAGCAATGTGTTGGCATTGGTGGCCCAGTTAATAGTATGTCGGTATGTGTAACCATTGTGCAAGGACTGAGCTGCTTCCTAGAGTGGCAAGCTGTCCCTACTACGTTTTATGGATGTTGGCCCAGCTTTCCAAGGGTTGCCCGTTAGGAGATGTAGGCAGATGATGGGGGGATGGTCTCCAAGGGGTGCATACCCCTGGGAGGCTGTACACTATGCACACGTATATTCTGACATTTTAGATTAATTTGGAGTAACTTATATACGTCAGTTCTACCAACATGATTATAAGCCTGCTGATAGTACCAATTTTTAAATACATGTAACTTCTATACTATCAATTGGATTTCGACCAAATTTCGTATGTGCTATGTGTACCATAACAGATATGACTATAAGTATTGTTAAGAGCAATCAGGGCTGCCAACTTTTAATAAATGCTGTCTATTTTTTTTTACCCTAATATCAATATATCAGAAAGTATGCAAGCCAACAGCTCTATACTTTGCACACGTATAGCACCTGATATTCTAGATTAATTTGGAGTAATTAATACAAGGCAGTGCTGCCAACATGATTCTATGCCTGCTGATATGTCCAATTTTAAAATACATGTAACTTCTATACTAACAAATGGATTTCATCCAAAATTGGTATAACAAGATATAATATTTCAGATTATTTCTGACCAGCACACGCATGGTATTGTTGGCAACATGCTTTTACGCGTGCTGATAGATCCAGTGTCTAACTGCTTGTAACGTCCATTGGACTTCAACCAAATTTTGTATTCTGTACCTTAAGAGATGAAACTAAGAATATATTCAGTCACCAGGGCTGTCAACTGTAGTGCTCTATTAGGCTACATTATACCAGGTATATTTTGAACTAATTAGATATTTCGATATTACCAACTTAATTTCGTCATTATTCTAGATAGATTCATATACTGTAGAATAATCATTGGCATGAAAAGTAGGCTGTATAGTTCTTCACGGAACTTCTTGTTATTATTTGAGTTGACCGACTGGAAAGCGTTCTTTAATAGAATAAGGCATCCGTGGCTTAGGCGGAAGCACGCCGGCCTCTCACCGCTGGGTCCGTGGTTCAAATCCCGGTCACTCCATGTGAGATCTGTGCTGGTCAAAGAGGAGGCAGACAGGTTTTTCTCCGGGTACTCCGGTTTTCCCTGTCAAAATTTCATTCCAGCAACACTCTCCGCTATCATTTCATTTCATCTGTCATTCATTTAAGCATTGCCCCAGAGGAGTGCGACAGGATTCGACAGCCGGCACAGTTCATATCCTCGCCAATAGCTAGGGACTTCATTCATTCCATTCCTGACCCGGTCGGAGACTGGAAGCAGGCTGTGGATTTTCATTTTTCATCACTGAAAAATGCCTTGTATCACTTCAACTTGACAACATCACAACGTTATCGTGTTACACAAAGTGTTGAGAATACATACTCTATATACAGGTATATTCGCTTAACAAAATCGTTTTGAACCAGCTCCTTACCTTGTGTATTTGGTATTATTGCGCATGTTTTCATGATTGGAACACTGCAGCCCTGTACTATAATTGCCACCATTTAACCATTCAGAGTCGAACAATACCAATGGCCTTACACTAGTTAACTGCCCAGCGTGTACAACCCTGAATTGCATTAATACTTCGTAGTGTATGGCCAGTTGCAATGTACTGCAGTGAGACCTGGACAATGAGTAGAGCTGACATTAAACGACTAGAAGCGTTTGAGATGTGGTGTTGGCACCGAATGGAAAAGATCAACTGGGTAGAGAAAATGACTAACATAACGGTACTGGATCAAATAAAGGAAAAACGGCAAATGATCCGCCTGATATACAGAAGGAGATCCACCTGGCTTGACCACAGGTTACGATATGGTGGGCTGATGATCGACATACTAGAAGGCAAAATACCTGGAAAACGCCCTCGCGGGAGTCCACGGAACACTTTCATGAGATCTTTCCTAGATAGCTATGACCTACGAAGTTATGAAGTGGTCAAGAGGACAGCACAAGACCGAACAACGTGGAAAATACTCATTGTAGGGGCAGACCAGTCGCTTGATTGAAAAACATGATGATGATGAGTGTATGTGTGTGAATGCTTTGTTCAGTTCGTCAACCTGCCTAGAAGGGTAACATACAAGTAGCCAATACAGGTATGGACGCATCATTGCTTCAAAACAAGAAGGGTTGACTGTACGGGCAGTTGGAAAATGGGTTGGTGTACTCTATAACGACATCTTTAGAACTTCACAATGTTATCGTGTTACACAAAGATCTGGCTCACATAGGTCACCCATGGCCTACAGCACCAACCGACGCGACGACCTCTACATACGAGTTATGGCTCTCCGAGAGTAAGAAACGCCGCATTTCTTCTCCAGGAGGGGGGTAGATCAGTCGTGTTTTGGGCTGGTGTAAAAATAATTATAATATCCTATGGCCTCGGGTGCCGGCTTCAAGCGTTGTTATTTGACACATGTCGAATTTTGTTGTTCCTTGGAGCGCTATGAAAGTCGAGGAGGTTAGATTATCTAAGCTCCTTGAGACTATAGCGCTTTCTATTAGAGAAAGGAGGAACTTTTGTGTTGGCGGAAAATCCCGAGATTAATTTTGCCATTATGAACACGGCCTACTGAATTCAAGTGGGTTCTTTAACATGCCAACAACATATGACATGCGTGTCGTGATTTTTGTCGCCTTTCAAAAATCACTTACCGTGGCCAGGACTGAACCTGCAACCTTGGGATCGATAGACCGACACGATAACCACTCACCCACCGTGGCAAACTGGGCGGGTATGATCTACATACGTTAGATGCCACTCATAGTCATCGAGAACAATTTCAAAGCTCCGCATTGCCGGGGAAGAATACTCCAGTATATAATTCAAAGGCGGCTTCGATGGCGTAGTTGATAGCATGCTGAACTTCTATGCCCAGGATCGCGGGTTCAAACCCGGCCCAAGTCGTCGGATTTTAAGAGCGTTAAAAATCCCTCAGTATGCCTTCCTTCGGAGGGGAAGTAAAACCGGCGGTCCCATGTCATAGATTTATGGGATGTTAAAGAACCTTCCACTAATTACACCTGTGTGAAGCTAAATTAGGTTAAAAATGTAAACAACGCTAAGGTTCCTACGTTCGTCGCCGGGAGCCGACTGCGGTGGCATCTAGTAGCCAAGTTCTGATGTAGTAGTTGTTGACGGTGGCGTTTGGCGGCAAAAGTAGGAACTACTTCAAAAATTCGAAGTATGCAGTCCTTATTTGAATTCAGAAACAGAAACACACACTAATACAGTCATCACAATTAACACCGGTTATCAGACAGATTCTACACACACCCAAAGTACACGGGGCTACTGAGGAACCAACCAACATAGCTCAAACTCACTGCCACCATTGGCAACACTGAAAAATGGCTTCTATCACTTCAATTTAAATGGTCCCCTTGTAAGGCCAATAACTAATCCATAAAGGGTCATACATAATTCGCAGGTCTGTAAATTGCAGACAACTTGAACCATCTCGTCCCAATGTTTACACCACCAGCACTTGATTTGATCCTTGATGCTTATTGGCGATCCCCAGCACCTGCTGCGCTAATGGCTTTAATTAGTGGAAGCGAGGAGCTGGTCCCAGCCAGATTTGTTAAATTGAAATATTAAATCTTTCTCTAGCCAAGAAACTTCACTTACTCATATTTAATGCAGAGATACAGTGAGAGGTTTTATTAGAAATATATTCGTGGAAGCTTAAAGTTAAATCAGTTCATCTCGGAGAAAGAATACAAAATGAAGTATTCATAATTAAGAACATCAATTTATTATCATCATAATGTTTGAACATTTCAAGTGCAGTCCTTCTGCAAATTCCTATCGTAAACGATACACTTTGTCATTTAGGCAGCCCAGACAACAGGGAAATAAATTGCAAATTTAAGCTCAATATGGTATATTGGCTTTCACGGCCGCTGAATTAAAACTCAGCAATTCTTCAAGGTTTGTGCCGTGTTGTGTGTGGGGTTTCGCCTAGGACACCAAGCTGGCTTATCGGCGGGCTCTTGGTGTCCCCGCCCGGACCCCCACAGGAGTAACGAACTGCGCGCTACCTCCCTTTATATTGAGTGCAACAGTACTACTTTGCTGCGAGAATTAAAAGCTCAAGCAGCCTCAACCTCCCTATGAAGGCTTCCAAAAAGATGGTATATTGGCTTTCACGGCCGGTGAATTAATACTCAGCAATTCTTCCAGGTTTCTAGGTTTGTGCGGGCGGGGACCCCAAGAGCCCGCTGATGAGCCAGCTTGGTGTCCTAGGCGAAACCCCACACACGACACGGCACAAACCTAGAAGAATTGCTGAGTTTTAATTCACCGGCCGTGAAAGCCAATATACCATCTTTTTGGAAGCCTTCATAGGGAGGTTGAGGCTGCTAGAGCTTTTAGTTCTCGCAGCAAAGTAGTGCAGTTGCACTCAATATAAAGGGAGGTAGCGCGCAGTTCGTTACTCCTGTAGGGGTCCGGGCGGGGACACCAAGAGCCAGCCGATGAGCCAACATGGTGTCCTAGGCGAAACCCCACACACGACACGGCACAAACCTAGAAGAATTGCTGAGTTTTAAGCTCAATAGATTACAACAATCCCGACATTTACGATAATACTTTGTTCATACATTTAGTTTGCCTTGAGTATTTCTCTTTAGTGTCGTACTTATGTACTGGCATAATTCTCTCATGGAAGACGGTTCACCCTTATAATACTAGTTCATAATTCAGTTCTACGTAGCGGAAGAATATACACTGACATTTAACATTATCTCGACTTCCAAATTGACCATTGTCTTGGGTCTATTTATATTGCCTGATCTATGCTAGGTTTGTATTTAATATGGTTGTGACTGCCAAATGTATCATACCATCATGTCGTTTCATTTTGCTATTTTCCTTAATACTAGTCACCAGCCGCTATGGTCCACAAGAGTTACAGGCTGGTATTGTCTCGACTGATCTTACACAATGTGGCTTACCAGTGTAGAGCGCTTGATAACAGGCGAATTTTGCAAATGGTCTGTTGACTTTTAATGCCAGAGGATACAATTTGTATTGTGTACATTTGGTTGTACTGAATTAATTTAGGTTAATTATTATTATTATTTATTTAAGCGAAAATTCCCCTACAGGAGAGCGATTAAACTTGATAACATGTCATTTGGAAGTGTGTCTCCTCCGTTCCTCCCAAAATCTCTTCATTCGCGCGGAATGCTCTCTCTTCCTCTCATACGTCCACTTTTTTCCATGTTGTCGTAATGATCTTGGTTCGAACTTAACATTCGCGATTTTCGTCTAGCACTCATTTCGGTCTTCGAAATTTTGTATACTGATTAATTGTAAGTCTCTCTGTACCTATTTAAGCCATTCTGTGCCGCATTTGCTCTGTGTTATGTACCGAGAAGTTCCTTGAGCAATTTGGAGGTGGCCATCCTGTGGATGTGAGTGTAAAATTTGGCTCTGCGTTTCCTAATTTCGTCTGTTATCGTAATGGTGTTTTGATAGAGTTTAGTACTAGGTCTCTTCGTCCAAATGCCGTTTCTGTTGATTGCTCTGTAGATCTTCCGGAGAATTTTTCTTTCCTGCTTTTCCAGTCCCCTAATCTTGGAATGACCATCGATTACTATTGTTTCAGCCGCATATGTTGCTTCAGGAAGAATAACTGTTTTATAATGTCGTAATTTGGCGTTCGTCGAAATGCATTTCTTGTTGTAATAGGCCCACGTTAGCCTGTAGGCCTTCTGGAGCTTAGTGATTCTGTCTTCATTGGCGATTAGATTAAGTCCTGAGGGCTGTATAATTTCGCCAAGGTATTTAAAACTGCAGACTTGTACGATTTTACCGTATTTGGTGATTAAAGGGGAATTATTTTCTGGCCTTCTCTCCATATAATTGGTCTTGTTGTAAGAGATATGTAATGCGGTCTTTTGTGCAATCTCATGGAGCTTTTCCACTGCGTAAGTCGCTTCCGATCTGTTGTCTGCGACAATTGCAATATCGTCCGCGAAAGCGAGACATTTGACTTTAGTTCTGTTCTCTTTTTTAATTCCGATTTGAATGCCCTTTACAAGAGGTTCCCATTCCCTAATTATCCTCTCCAGAACCATATTGAAGAGGTTTAGGGATAGTCCATCCCCCTGTCGGACTCCAGTCTTGATTTCAAAGGGCTTTGATATTGTAAATAATAATATTATTACTATTTAGCGAATGGCACACGAACACATTAAATTATCACATTCATGCATACTCTAAAGGCTAATGCCTACATAAACCTATATACAAATATACAAGTTATTTATGTAGCATATAGCGTCCGTTGATGCTGCTAAAATTCCTTGCAGTCTCCACAATACGCATGTGCATGGTTTGGGCACTCGATCACTATGTGGTTAATTGTCTGTTTCTCAGTACCACAGTTACATTTTGGAGAAGAGACTTTTCCCCACTTATGAAGCGCATCTGCACATCTTCCATGGCCAGTGCGGATACGATTGAGAGCTGTCCACACAACACGAAGTTGATCAAATCCTGGTGGTGTTGGCAGGATACAGGCCATGTTACGACATCGATCAGGGCAGTCTTGTTGCCAATTTTGGCTCCAGGAGAGGCGAATGTCGAAATTCTCTTCTGACAGTATTCTGGCTGTGGAAATAGCAGGGTGTCCTGATCTGAGCCGTTTTCGCTCCACATTGGCTCCATCGTTTAACAATAATAATTATAATATGTTTGCAACGCCTACCGACTTCCAACGAAGTTCGGTCAAAATAGATTATCCCTGAATAGGTTATTAAAGTAAAGGAGGTAAAATAGGCATCGTCCCTGTCTTATGTTCGGCTCTATGGAAGTACTGTAAGGTACAGAAATGAATTGATGCTGGCTTATATGTTCTTCCCAGGAAGTCTGGTCGCAATTGACATAATATATTGGAAACAATTGAAATCTGACTTTGAAATTATTATTCCTTAATTCTTGTGGTTGTCAGCATTGGGTACCTCTAAAGGTACTAAAGTATCATATTTGGATCAGTTCTTTAAGAGTTGTTCGCAGTGATTGCAATATTGGTATCATCTTTTACACCAATTTGGTAACACTGTAACCAATAGAAAGTACAGCATTGAAATACCGGAAAGCAATACTTTCAATAGCTAGTTTCATCAAGATCAGATGATTTAATCATAAGTTAATCGGGAGTACAGTAGTACAGACACAAATAAACACGCATTCCACCACACATCTTTACACACTATTTTAACTACGGAAAGTCAGTTAATAATCTTCAAATCGTAATTGATAAACTCCACGATTGTATATGGTTCATACCATTCTCAAATTTTAAAATTTTCATGACAAAGGCGTTTATACAGAAGTTTTTTTTGTTTTTTTTTTTTAGCGTATGGCTTTTAGCGCCGGGAGTGTCCGAGGACATGTTCGGCTCGCCAGTTTTGTAGCTGCTTCGAGACGGACACCCAATGGGTGAGCTACAAGTACCGTTGGGGGGGGGGGAAGTTGGAAGGGAGGGTCGAGGAGTTGGAAGGTAGCGGCTGTGGCCTATAGGTAGGGACCAACCCCGGCATTTGCCTGGAAGGAAGATGGGAAACCACAGAAGACCATCTTCAAGGTTGCCGGCGGGGGGATTCGAACCTCCTCGCCTCCCGGATGTGAGTAACTGCCAACAGTCATGCCGCAACGACCTCGGCTAACTCACCCGGTTATACAGAAGTATTTGATGAAGTATAGAATTCATATCAAACGACTCTAAAATATGATTATTCACTCACATTTAGCTGAGAGGTCCGAAAGGATGTATCAATCTCCAATAAACTGGCAATGTTTGTATAATAATAGAGCTTGTATAATAGCCATTCAATATCTAGCTTATAACATCCTTTTGTGCGCGCTCATGAGTCGAGATTTGAACTCTACTTTGATCTTTAACTTCCAACAGTAATATTGATGAAATGGAAAAACAAGAGCTGCTTCGGACCGTCTCTTGAAATCTCATTTTGGGAGGAATCATTTTTATGTACTATATTTAGTTAAAAATTTCTATGTTTATACCGACATTGGCGTGCGATGCACGAAATGTTAAATCTACATAATCATTGATGTGGGTGTGTGTGTGTGATAATGTACAATTAGTGCCAACAATGTATTTTATTCTAATTCGCGCTGGCCATTCGTGATGCCGGGAGGGGAATTGTTATGGAAATGCGTATGGGCTATGGGTGATCTCTTTGTTATAGCTGTAGTGATTATAGTTGGATCACCAGTCTATGAGGTTCTTTACGTTGAAACTAAAGTTATCTTACTATTGACCTCGCAAAAGTAACAGACTGTAGAGTAGGAATAATGAATTTTGTATTATGAACCTCATTTGCGGAAAGTTTGGGTGAAAATGGATTTTCCATAATGAATTGGCCGAAGGTGAGCTTTCAATTTACACCACTTATTGAAATCATCTAAACTATGAAGAAATCAGATATTAACAGTCTACTTTTTTATTTATTTTTAGCCTACTTTCGATTTTTGCAAAAAATGAAAGTAGACTTATGAGATCAACACAGGGCGAAAAAAGTGTGTCTGTCTGTGTGTGTGTATGTGTGTGTGTGAGTCTGTGTGTGTGTGTATGTGTGTGTGTGAGTCAGTGTGTGTGTGTGTCTGTGTGTGTGTGAGTGTGTGTACTCTGAATGTCTGTCCCCCCCCCTATCAATTCGAACACGGTGAATGCAAATTGAACGAAATTTGGTACAAAGGTAGCACTAGCAAAGGACACCTCAGTGTCATGTTTTATATCGCCGCCATCTTTACTAAAACTGAATGGCGGCCACTCAAACGTTCAAAACGTAAAATCAAATAACGACTAACCAAATCATCCGATCTCTACCAAATTTGGTAACAACATACCTTCGTATAGGATGCGTCTTGTGACCAAATTACAAGGTCGTCCGCCATACCATTTCAGGATGGCGGCCGTGCGAATTATGCAAACTTTATAATCCATATCATGGGACCCACCAGTTCCGATTATCGAACCGAGAATCGTTTTAACTGTTCTAAAGGAAGAGGCACGTTCGAAATTAAAAGTTTATTTTGTAATACTATAGTGCAGACGTGATTTTAAAAAGCTGAACTGATTCAGTAATAAGACAAGATGGCAGCGGATATCTTGTGCCGGACTTATATTTCACTAATTTGAGTATTGCATGCAATATAGCGTACTGATAAAAAATAAATAAACTTTGTATGAAATGCTTTATATATAAATAATATACTCCAGTGATGAAATCGTTTAGTATAAATCATTATTTGCTAACAAGTTCTATGTAAGTCAATTTAAATAGAACGATATTCGTTGTCACAATTAGCTCAGTGGTAGAGCGTTAGCCTATCGATCAAATGCCTATGGTTCAAACCCGATCAGAGCTAGGTTTTTTGCTTGAAATGTTATATGTTTATTGTTTTGTAATGACTCAGATGTTTTAAAATTAAGCGTTATATTGTGCACATTATGGTGTAAAATATATATTTAATTAAAACATAATTCGCCAGCAGATTTACTCGGGACATCTAGCTGCCAAAAAGGTAACTTCCAGATTTTATTGAAAAGTTTCTTCTTCTGGCCGCTAGAATGCACTCGCTCTGTTAGGATTATATTGTTCGATATTTCACCAATAGATGTCACGACTAGTCTACGTGGGGATCCATTGATTACTATACCATTATCATTCTATGCGCATCGAATTTGAAGAATGACAAGATGATACTACGATACATTTTAACTTTTTTATTTTAAAGGGTTTGTAACAGCCTATTTTGAGTTACTTGAAAATGTTATTAAGCGTTATATTGTGCACATTAATATATTTAATTAAAACATAATTCGCCAGCAGATTTACTCGAGACATCTAGCTGCCAAAAAGGTAACTTCCAGATTTTATTGAAAAGTTTCTTCTTCTGGCCGCTAGAATGCACTCGCTCTGTTAGGATTATATTATCGAAAATATCCACATAGTTTGTATACACACGTCTCTGTAGGGTCATGGAAAGATTTGTTAATTCAATTAGGGTTGTGAAAGCCATGCACAACCAGACGTGTAAAGACATGCCTCAACTCAAAGTTGGATGTTGCCCACGGCAGGTCGTAATAATAATAATAATAATAATAATAAAGTTATTGGTTTTACATCCCTTTTAACTACTGATGATTTTAGAGACACCGGGGTGCCGGAATTTTGGCCCGAAGGGGATCTTTAACGTGCCAGTAAATGTACTGACACGGCTCCCTCGCATTTGTGCACCCTCAAATGCCAGCTGACTGCGCCAGGATACGAACCTGCAACCTAGGGCCCAGCAAGCGAGAACGTTACCGCTGAGCCACGCCGCCAGTCCGGTCGATTATGTCTCCAGATCCATAACATTCTTGATATACTTCTTATCTTTCTTTCTTTCTTCAATGATGGTAGCAGTTTTTATCTAGGTTGTGGCGTTTGGTAGAGGTAAATCGTTTCTAAGGTCTTCAACAAAGAATAGTTCTATTATACTCTTTGATAATAACAACGAGTTATAACTATACTCATACATTTAGGAGAAAGTAGGCTATATGTTCTTTACTGAACATCTTGTTAGAACATTCATTCTGGTTGAACTTGAATCATCTTCTGTTGCCGAGTTATTCAAAAACAGACACAATGTTGACACAAACACTTATATATGGTAGCAAGACCGGACTTCGTTTAAAAGTCCAGTAATGCTGTAACAGGAATGGATCTCTTTATGAATGCAGTACATTTGCTTTTATCTGTTGGCACAGGCTAGAGTAAAATGTGGCTTTCCACCGATATCTCAGCCTCACTCATGTGATTATATGTAAGCTACTGAGGTATGAGTGATGCTGAGTAATGGCCTTCAGGGTATGTACTGTGAAAGGTTCTACTCATAGAGTCAGTGCTATTGTTCTGACTCAGGGAGGAAAGCAATGGCAAACAACCTCATTCCCCATCTTGCCTAGTACGCCTTATTATAGTGCTGCCCATGGTGGTACTTTGAGGATCCAACCAGCCTCTGCGCTGACTACCTAAACAAGGTCAATGACCACAAATGTAGCGGCCAACAATAGTTGAGTTGGATTCATATAGCGATGGGTTTTAATGAATTTGAGGGGAGAGGAAAGGAGGCAATTGGAATTGCAGTTAAGGGATCTTGTATGAGCCTGTTCAGTTTTCGGCCAATTACCGATAGAACGCTGACATTCGTAATAATAGCTCTTCACCACATTATTCCCACATTACGAGTCGGGGGATGAGTTGAGAATTCCGTTCTACTTGGCGGATGGTTTCTACAACCGGATGCCCTTCCTGACATCAACCTCATTAGAGGAGCTCAAGAGAGGCGCAGCCTTACCCGATTAGAACGTTCTATGCTGTCCCGTTATTTACGTCAAGTTGTTAATGGGAAACCATTGAATACTATTCCAACCTACCTACGATAGTGTTCAAACCCAAACACCTACAAAGTCCCGAGATTGATGTTCCCTTCCCTGCTGCATTAGCACGATTAGCTAGCCTGGTAGGTCAGAAATAGAAATGTGTGTGAATGTACGTGTAAATGTGAATGACTATATAAAATAACGAACATTATAAGGAAACGATGACTGGTAGCAAATGAACGAGCCAAAAGCTATTCAGAAACATTTGTAATAAAGGTTAATATCCCTGCATTTTCTTTAAATTGAAACTATTAATTTTGAATTGATGTGAGAGGGAGAGTCGAGTTGGTAACGCAATCTAGAGTAACGTATGCCTCTCCATACTGATATTTCATTCTTTGATTAACTTATGGTAGCGTGAACCGTAATAATATTAGCAAGACCGATTCAAATGTTTCTAATAGTTGACATTGATGGCAATACTACACATCAGTTTGGTATCCGTAAATTGAATGCGTTGTATCGTTCTCCATTTCCGTGTCTGAACTTTTCCCTTTCTTTCCAATACCCTGGCGTCGTTCGCTGCTAAGGGCTTTGCCACTTGAGTTTGCTCAATTTCCAGCACATAAAAGGACGATGAGAGGACGTTCTCTCCAAAAACCTCAATTCTTACCAAAACTCGCACTTGTTAAAGCGATTAATTGACAGTCACTGACTTTCTAGAGCTTGTTAAAAGTATTTTGAAGCAGGAGATAGCCTTGTCCTATCTCCTTTCATGTTAATCCGCGTTATAACCTCAATCAGATAAAACTTTCATCACCATATCCGAATGATTATTAGTCATAGGAGCCACCCTGACTTTTTTTTGTTTTTATCGGAAACAGAAATCATATCTGATTTCTTCCGGCTACATTTTAGTATTTGTTTGCTCGATTATTTATTTAATTAATTATTTAATTATTCATTCATTTATTCATTTATTCATGTTTTTATTACACAAAAATTTGGTGCTTTTCATTCGGTCAACACGAATGTACCCAAAAGAGTTGGGTTATACACTAATCATGAAATGAATTACATGAGATTAATAAATACACTATAATGACCAGTTTCGATCGTCAAGCGATCGTCATCAGATCCATTACACTTCGGCTATAAAATATATGTTTGAAAATACAGGTGAAAATATTTACAATATGTACAATTATTTAGTTGCAGTATTTGTAACTCAACTTGTCAGTGTAGGCTAGTTGTAATATATATGATGTTATGTGAAATGCTAAAATGGTGACAGAAAACCGGAATTTGTCTGTTTGGAGTGACTATATGGTTTTAAAAAGTAAACTATGGTTGTACTGTACAGTACAGGCTACTACTTATCTGGTTGGGTGTCTTCCGCGCTGTAGCTACGAGCAGTACCAACTTCCCTCTTGCACCAGTGATGGTCGACTGAATTGGAATGTTATCTCACTGAACTGGTTTTCCGTCCCCCCGCTCCGTAATCCTATGTGCTGTCTATAGTCAGTGCATGTGTACTTGTGGCGTGTTGCCAAGTCTAGATACGATGTATGTTATTGAATTGAGGAAGGTCTTCAATTATTAAAGACCGTGGATCAGTCCTCGCCACGCCTAAGCTAGAAGCCCTATACAATCGCTGCCGACACTGCTCGCAGCTACAGCGCGGAAGACACCCAACCGGATAAGTAGTAGCCTATACTATACAGTACAACTATAGTTGATTTTTACAACCATATAGTCACTCCAAACAGACAAATTCCTGTTTTCTATCACCATTTTAGCATTTCACCTAACATCATATATACAACAACTAGCAAACACCGACAAGTTGCATTACTTATACTGCAACTAAATAATTGTACATATTGTAAATATTTTCACCTGTATTTTCAAACATATATTTTATAGCCGAAGTGTAATGGATTTGATGAGGATCGCTTGACGACCGAAACTGGTCATCCTAGTGTATTCATTAATCTCTTGTATTTTTTTCAGGATCACGGCATAACCCAACTCTTTTGGGGACATTCGTGTTGACCGACTGAAAAGCACCAAACATTTGCTTACTAAGGCAACACTGAAAAATGACTTCAAAGCCCATAACATTTATTTATTCTTAAAGCACAAAATTTGTGATTAGAGAATTGTTTCCATTTCAGCTTGTGCAGTAGTCTATTATACAGTAGACCTTGTTCCCTGAGGACATTCTACAACGTGGTAACGAACACTGGGTAAATTATAATTCACACACACACAACTATCATCAGGTTCGTGGAAGAACTTTGATTTGCTGATCTTGTAGTTATATTCATGTTCCGCCAATGAGCTGAAAAGTGTCGAAAATCCTGATTCGTTTTGGTCCATGGTTTGCTCACCATTATTTCGGTGGAGAAGAATTCCATCCATATGCCATTTCATTTTGCTATTCCTTTTCGAAGATTGTCCTCAACTATTTATAGAAGGCAGAGCGAGCTTGAATCTCAAGATTCTATCAAGAAAGTCTCTTTTGCAAGCGAGTGAATCTTGACACATCGATGCCTGCCTTTAAGAAACGCGCCTTGACTTTCTCTAAGGTGTCGATGTCGTTCGTCGTTAGCTTATCCCAGGTGTATGTATAGAGATAGTATTTCAGTTGCTTGAAAGTTCAAGATGGGAGGAGTTCGTCTAGCAAACTTTGCGAGATTTCTTCTAATAACACTACATTCTACTGCATTATCTATAATATTACGAAAATTTAAGATGTACGTCGTGAATGTAAGGTGCGTTCAAAAACTAACGAGCCGGAGGCATAATTACAGAAGCCAGTACCTGTATGTTAGAATTATTGGCCCTGGCTGTTGAGGCACTTGTCCCACTGTGACACGAGGCGGTGATTGGCTGTCTCATAAAATTCCCTAGGCTGCGATGTGAACCAGTTACGCACGTACAGCTGGACGTCGGCGTCCGAGGTGAATCGTTGGCCCCGCAGAGCCCTTTTCAAGGGACCAAACATGGCGCAATCACAGGGAGAGATGTCTGGACCGTATGGAGGGTGGCCGAGAACCTCCCATTTGAATTTCTGCAGGAGTGCCGCGACTGTGTTGGCCGTATGAGGTCGTGCATTGTCATGGAGCGACCACGGCGGCTATGGTATTCACTGGCACTCGGCGGTCCTGGGCAATGAGTGCATCAACCAGCTGGACGTTGTCATCGGTAATGCAGGGGGGGTGCCCCAGACCGGGCATTATTGGCTAACGACACCGTCCTTCCCTGAAGCGCTTGTGCTACGCCTTGACCCTTGCAAGGGACGTGCAGTGTTCGCCGTACACTTGTGACATCCGGCGATGAATGTCCGTTCTCCCTACTCCTTCCGCTGTCAGAAACCGAACAACACCTCTTTGCTCTTCGGTTGACACCTCCATGTCACTGTTTGCAATGCGACTGGCAGCGTTGGACGATTGATGCAAGCTGCTGCTCGCTTTGTATCGTCACGTGACGTGTACGCGTGCCCTCTAGCGACGGGCTGTGACCTTCCACACTCTGGTCGGAACCACACCTTGTTACACACGCCACGATTAGCCGATGTAGTTACCGGTTTGCGCATTCCAGCCTCCGGCTCGTTACTTTTTGAACGCACCTAATATTTCAACACCACGTTATAAATTACTGTAAGAAAGAAAGGAAGGAATCTTGTAGTTTTACGTGACCGTTAATCTTGCGAATATGAGTCACCTCCAATTGTACGTGGAATCCGAATCACAGGAAGTGATATTTCAATTCGAAAATCTCACATCCATTGACCGGGAATGGAACCCAGTCCGCCTTGGTGAGAAGTAAGCAACTTGACCACTGCACCATTATAAATTACTGTAGAATGTCAAAAACAACAGTATTGAATGAATTTACAGTACAGTTCCGGTAATCTGTAGCTTCTGTATGGTTTACAAATATTTTCGGATTAACCGTACTCTTTCCTGTAATGCAAATGTTGCTATTCGTGAGACAGGGAGACAGTTGCCTAATATTGCGTTTTGCCAACTGGTTCATTTAATTATGACAAAAAAAAATTACTGATCTTATAAACAATCTTAGCATGCAAATACCGTGTATAGTCAATACTAGTCATTTTAAGTGGACATGCTGCCCCCTAGATAATGATAATTCAATCATTTATTTTAAAGCTCAACAAATTGAGTGAATTTACACTGTATTGATCTATCTGCTCTTTCATACTACAGTATTACAATACATATATTTTCCTATCATATAGTTCGGATTAACCTGAATTTTTATTACAATCGTAGTTGAACTAATGAGACCCTACTCTAATTTCTTGTTGTTCCTAAACATGCACTGGTACTACAGTATAAAACCAGTCTCTTTGCCTGTCTTCACGTAACAATCAAATGAAAATGTATGTACTTTTCTTCGTTTCAACCTTAAAACATTGGAGCAATCTTCGGTCATTTCTCATTTAGTACACTCGTATTCGTGTACGCCAGTAAGGATCTCATTTAAATTTTACTGAAGTTTACATCAAGTCATAATAATGCGATTACTCAAACGAGTTTCCAACGGCTTAGTGTTATTCGTGCAGAGTAAGAGACGCTGGAAATAAATTTGTAATTCTCTTTATGATCCTCTTCATAACCTCACAACTACAAGAGAACAACTGTATTCATTCACCGCACGTCTACACAGACGGGCAAAACAAACTGATCACTAACAAAAATGGAATAAGTTAAAGTCACGTACAAAAGTAAGTTCCTGCGTTACCCTACCAATAATCTTTATTTTAAAGGTCAGTTGACCTCGCTGTTCCACCCCTTAAAACAAGAATAACTAGAATGTAGAATAACCTCTGTTACTAATCTCTGCTAAGCACTGATTGGGGCGAGAGTGTTGTTGTTTATTACAACCATCACCTGATAGCATACATGTGATTATTAGTTACAGTGAATCCCCAATAGACTAATACAACAAGTAGTTCCGTGAAGAACTAAACAGCCTATTTTCATATATCCTACTAATATTAATTGCCTCTATCAACATACAAATTGTCAGTTTGATTCCTGTAATGGATTCGTAGATATTGAGAACCGTCTAAATATTTTGGATGGTCACCATGTTGGATTTTTATATTATAGGCCTTAGATGTATGTACTATTACATGAAGATTATTATGTAGGTGTTTTATTCAAACTTCAATCGCTTGATTAAGACACAAGAAATAAAAGCGGGATTTTAAAATTTTGCTCAGCCGCCATCTTGTGGTTACGAAAATGATTTAAATGAATTAGATGCCAGTCGATTAAAATTTGTATAAGCATATACCGTATCTAGCTTCATTGCGTTTGGTTGGTTAAATCGCGAGAAACGTCTATTTAAAAGTCGCAATTTTGCTTGACCGCCATGTTGGTTATGTAGTTACCAGGTTACATAGGCGAAATTCTAGTAGTTCTCTTTATCACCGTGCAAAATTCCAGGGCGGTATTGGTAATAGTTTGGGAGATATTGAATGCTGGTGAAATATTTCGTACACCCGCCATGTTGGATTGGTGAGGCGTAACAAAATTTGAAGTGCACGGTAGGGGTCGCCCGGAATAGTGCTATAAAATTACCGAGTTTCATTGAAATCGCTCCAGCCGTTTAACAGTGATTAGGGGGGGGGGGACACACAAAAATCCATCACACACACGCGCACACACAGACAGACAGACAGACAGACGGACAAAAGGTGATCTCATAAGCCTATTTCTTTTTTTTCATAAATGAAAATAGGCTAAAAATCCTGCTCATCATCATCATCATCATCATCAGTGTTCTGCCCTAGGGCAGGCCCTCAAATGGCAGCTCCCCAAGCAAACCTTTCTCCTGCTACTCTCTTTGCTGTTTCATACTTTGCGTCTATCCTTACACTTTCATATTACAGTGGTACGCTTTATTTTGTTTTCAATATGTTTTTAGCTGATGAAGGGGATAAAATTTGATTAATCCTCGAAACATGTACTAAGAACAAGTTTAATAATTTATTTATTTATAGTATTGATTCAGGCCGTTGTATAATTCTTTTTAATAACTATATCCTTATACTGTCAACCATTTGGAATCTTCTCCGTCCTAATCGTCTTCTACCATTCACCGTTGCTTCCATTGCATCCATAAGTAAACAGTATTTTCTCAACCAATGATCAAGCCAATTTTGTTTCCTCGTCCTGATTACCTTTAATATATTTTTCTCCTCCCCAACTCTTTTCATCACATCTTCATTTCACACTTTCTCTACCCATTTTATTCCTTCCATCTCCTTCATGTCCACATCTGAAACGCCTCCAATCTTGTTTCTTCCTCTTTTCTCAATGTCCACGTCTCAGCTCCATTTAGTGCGACACTCCAAATAAAGTATTTCGCTATTCTCTTCCTCAGATCTTTGTTCCTACCCCCACAAAGCAGCCACCGTTTCTTATTAAATGCCTACTTGGCAATTGCAATGCCGGTTTTCACCTCCTGTTTGCATCTCATGTCTTCAGTTATTATGCATCCCAAGTATTTGAACGCACTTATTTGTTCTATTTCGTCCTGTCCTAACTTTAAAGTTGTCCTTACGTTTCTTGAACTCATCACCATACATTAAGTAAGATTAATAAATCACAACATGAATTTAAGAAATAACTCACAGAATCTATAATATACATAATATTAAATTTTATAAACATTTATCAAAACACTAATAATGGCTATTAATTATGTACTATCTTAATCCTATTCTAATTGACACGGAGAGGCTATCCTAGACCTTAAGTATACAACAATAACTAGCACCTTTATTAAATGCTATTCGCGTAGAATAATACACATTTTTGTTTGTGTTATATCGTATCCGGTCATAAGCCCCGTACACTGAGGAGTGCGTGGATTTTCTTTGTTTGACTGTGGATCTGTTGTGTGTGTAACTATGGTTAAGGCCGTGTCCCAAAGCTATATGCTCAGCCATAGTGAACTATTGTACCCGTTCGTCCTGGGGATGCGATGACCCATCTGCTATAACATCACATCCCTGGAGTTCCAGGACAGAGCGGAGTTAAATGAACCTCTAGTCAAAAAAGGAATGTGTCGGAAATTCAGCTGAGTTCGTGAAAAAGCAGTGGGTTTCACGAGACAAAGTATCTCTAGGGTCGTTACGGGCTTAAGTTAATAAAAATAATTCAAATATAAATGGGCGCCATCAACTGAATTCCTAGCAAAACCACTTCCTTTCCGGATAAGCCTTACTCAAGACAAGGAAAGAAAAAGGAACATCACATCATCATCAGATCACAACTAAGATAAAAACAAATTTATTTTACTTTGATAGTCAGACAGACATTTTAAATATAAATCCTACCTAAGAGTATGGTCGAATGCAAAATTAAATTGTCATTGTCCAAAAAATCGAACCATCTCCTTTCTAATGCAAAATTATTTCAATCCACTTATCAAGAAAAATATATAAAGTTCTCTTGGGTTCTCAGGATCACTGTCGCACTATGTCTTTCGTCACTGACATTTGTGAAACCTGAGACCTAATTCTCTTTAATTTAACATCAATGTGGATTTAATTAAGTTACTAATCTGCCTAAACATACACATATAATAATCACTCATGTTAAATATCACATAAATTATGGTTTGCATGGTATAATTTGAACGTAGAACATGTTAATCAAATGTTCCTAAACATTGAATAATTAATTTACATTATTTACATCGTCATTAATCTCTTATCTGTGAATTACAGAAAATTCAAATTCTCATTGGTCATCCTCATCATTATTATCAAATTAAATATTTCTCACATTAATTCTCACTTCAAAATTCCAAATATTCCTGTCAGAATCGTTAATTCCTCACCATTACATCATTTAAATTCACATTTCAAGTTGCAATTCCTTCGAATCATCTCTCAATTAAATTTATTTAATTGCATATAAATTCATTAATCATCAGCTTCTTTAATTAATCATCACCTTCTAATTCAGTTATTCATCATCATTACAATCGTCTAATAATTCATTTCAATCAGTTTAATTAATTCAATCTTTAATTCATCCACTTATTTAATTCATCGATTTATTTCAAAATTTAATTTATCAACTTATTTAAATTTCAATCATCTGGTTATTTAATTTTATTATTTCATCTAGTCATTCTGATTTTTATTTCATTAGGTCAGATCGTTAATATGCTTAAATCTCAGATTATTATTTCATTAATTATTATTTTCAGAAAATCTTGTATTATCAACTTCATTTACTTGTTTAATTTCCTAACAAATTGTTTAATAGGGTTTATAGAACGTTGTCTTACAGTTTTATTACTTCCAAGTTATATCTCGTATTTAATTTATCATGCCAAAATATTATTGTCTCCACGACATCACGTTGGATCTAACTATCCACAACGACATTATATTTCTTCAATATTCCAAATATCACATTTGAATATAAGAATTGCTACAAAAACTCCATAAATATTCAGCACATACAGCATGAATCTCAACAAATACGCTAGACTGGGTATGACAACCTCATGTCCGCTTCAAAATACATTATCAACGTTGCAACTATCAAATGGCAAATTCCACAAAATGCCTATCACAAACTTCTTTTAACCACGTTGCATGATCTACAAAAATATATAAATGGCTTCAAATTATTAACGCACATAATCTCCAATGACTGTAATTACTCTGATCACTTCTAGACAACTTCTTAAACAATTGGAAAAACATTACTTCAGTAATTTAATATTTGCTTTCAAATAGCATAAATTCTCTTTCACAAGTTTCATAATTCACATCGCAGAAAAACACCAATGTGCTATAATCTCTCACATCAAAATCTGCAATACTGATCTGCCTTAAAATAATTATGACCATTAATGATTAATCTTACAAGATTAAATTACTTTAAATCCTTCTCAAAGGTATCAAACACAATTATAAAAATCATCAAAGCATCAGCTGTAATAGCTGTTAAACTGAAATTACTCTCAAAAGAGTATAGCAACAAAATATTGGATTGGCAAACAAGAATTACTAAATGCAATCCTGTTGACATTTATCGTTACTTTATTTAACAAAATTTCGACTGATATGTGACTAGTAGTTCCTTGTTTAATTCACTTACATCTCGTGTACATTCGGATGATAAAATGAGTTCCTCAATGGCGAGTAAGATGTGTAACCACCGTGCAATCGTATAAATACGAAGGACCTCGCCCCGTCGACTTGGATGATAGTTCCCTAAACGATGGGTAAGGCGAGTACCACCATACAATCGTATAAATACGACAGACCCCATCTCGTGGACTATATGAGTGAATGTACCAGAAAGGAATCAACAAGTTTCTAGTTGTCATATAAAAGCGACGTTCATTCACTAAAGTGAATAACTTCTTAATATCTCCAAACAATCCAATGGAAAAAAATCCCTACTGATGAATAATACACACTCGCTAGTATGCAATGAACTGACGAAGTAGTTTCTGATAATCAATTACAGATCACGAGTTCGAAATACTCGTTACACAAAAAAAACTATCCATGAAAAATATCCTAGCTGGAAAAATGTCTATAAGATCAAACATCTTCTTAATAAAGTCAAACAACGGTGAGAATATCGAATAATGATGCCTGCCATATCATATGGTCACTCCATATTCTAGCAAATTCGAAGTATATAAATTCAAACCATGTCTTAATAATCAAATCACTCCTATTAGAAAAATATACATGTGTGCCCAGTATTCATGAAAATAATCGTATCAGGTAGATAGAACTCTTACAATACCTTTCATTATCAGTTGTAATATAATTTCCAAGATCGTCGATTTTCCCTACCTAAAGATTTCTCATAAGATCGGCGTGAATATCATTTCATCCATGAAATGACGCTTTCCTTCGAAACCCCAAGCGAATCAGCTTTTGGACTCCTCTCGTCAGGAACCGAATCCATCGCTCTGTGGTGCCATCTTGTCTCTATTCACGTTTACTCGATCATGTTGAACCTCGAATTACCCATAGCGGATATCGTCCAACTCCTTCTCGAAAAGTTCATGGTAACAGCGGACCCCCTACTCTTCTTCTAATATACGCCACTGTTCCGATAAATGTTCAGTTTGAGAATTGTAAGTCCTCTCTCAACTTACTGCGAAGTTCTACTTGAGTAAAATAAAAATTTTACTAGATAGTGTTCCAGATTACGATACACCCTGTATCTGTCTATAATTTGTAATCCATGAAAATGGCATAAGATAAAAATCTTATAAATGCACGCTGTAATGTTCATCAGAGCCTATGCTAAACATTCAGTTTACTTGAAATAGTAAAAAGTCGCTTTGAATGTATTATATAACAGCATGGTTATAATGTTAAATGTGAAAGCCTGTGTTCGAACAACGTCGAAATGAAGCTTGAAACAAAGTCTTCATATGCGATCAGTGCGGTTTTGAAATACCCCGGCTATCCACAATTGTCCTCTCGGCTAGCCCGGCTGGATCGATGACCCGCTCGGCCTCTGTTGCTCGGTGATGCGAGATATGTCGCCTACACTTGCCGTGACGGCTTACGTGTTTTGCGTGACCTTCAATGCCCGTCTCGCGGTGCTATAGGACTGCTCTGTACTGCTCGCCTCGTTGAGCCTAACTGAACTGCTAAGCGCTGCGTCCCAGCTTATGAGTTCCGAGCGGCACGTGGCTGATTCTCCCCCACCACAGTGCTCCCACGTCACGAAGATAGTCTCGAACCCGACTCCTCTCGGCTGTTCTGTTATACAATAACTTATTTCCATAAAATTATTTCCACATATAATTCATGTCATATATACTCTTCTAAGTTGTTTTAACTTATTATAATCCCATATACATTTCAATAAAGCTTCACATCTTTATTAATAATTCTATCTTCTTACAGATTTCAATGCCTCCTTGATTCTTGACCTCCTACGTCATCTTGGCTTTCTTCTTGACGCGATCGATGCGCTATCTTATCTGAATGCTTCCCAAAACTTCAACTACAGCTTAATGTCAGCTGGCGTAGCCGATAGCCTAAAATAGGTATCGGGTACATCTCTCCCGTACATCTCCTTTTTTTTTTATCAGGATTGAGAAAAAAAATACACTCTCAGGCATTCAATATATTATACATGTACACGATAGCTCTACAATTTCCTTTACTCAGCATGATGGTATTTCCTGATGCTAGCTGCATTAAAAGTTCCCACAACTTCATCAGTATCCATTCTGACAATCTTATAGCTATTATTCTGGTATGTTTGTTCAATACGGAACGGACCAGCGTACAATGGAGCGAATTTATGGTAGATCTTCAGCTGTAGGTTCGAAGTGACTGGCTTCCTAATCAGCACCTCATCATTTTCTTGAAATGGCTCGTGGAACCTCCTTCCTGCCTGTCTCCTGGCTCTCTTCTCCGCCTGTCTTCTGAGCCTCTCTCCTGCCATCTCGACTCTTCTTTCTTGTGTGGGTTGAGGATCTGCTGGTGCCCTCACGACTCTATCCCATGGTCTATCCGGTTTCAATCCATGATGAAGCATGGACGGAATCTGTCCTGTGCTTTCATGTACTGTGGAATTCAAGCATTGGCTAATGATGGGTATCACTTCCATCCATCTATGGTGTTGCCTTGACACATATAAGCGACACAGCTTACTTATCTCCGGCATAATTCTTTCGGCGGGATTTCCCTCTGGATACCGTACAGAATTAAACACATGCCTGATTCCTAAACGTTCCATAGCATTAGAAAATTCCATGCTAGTAAATTGCGATCCATGGTCACTCAACAAAACTTCAGGTTTCCCCATGCTCGGAATGACTGTTTTCTCAAGTCGATTTATTACGTACTTGGACGTAGCTTTCTGTATAGGGCATAGAGATACGTACTTCGAAAATACATCGACTGTTACTAAAACGAATTGATTGCCTTTCGTCGAACGAGGAATCGGACCAAAAATGTCCGTCGCGAAAAGTTCTCTTGGCTTGCTGGGTAATATTGATCTGGGAACTTCTTTCATTAACTTAGATGAGTATTTACTTCGCTGACAACTGTCACAGGTCTTTATGACGTCGCGAATCGTTTGTCCCATTTGTTTCCACACAAAAGTTTCTTGAGCGAGAGCCAAAGTCTTGTCTACACCTACATGAGCTGCAGTTCGGTGTATCATCCAAATAACTGGTTTGACAAGCTTGGGTGGGATCACTACTCTAAGTCTAGTATGATCCTGGTCAATATATTGGCATATAACACCTCCCATAATATGATGTCTTCTAGCCTCTATCTCAGTTCTTTGAAAATCTGGATCAGTGTTATCCATCCTACGTGTCAGAAAACGGTAAATTCTTCGTAAAGGTGCATATCTCTTCTGAGTTTGCGATAACAACTTCAACTTTTCTAGAGTACCACTATCCTCTTGAATCAAATTTATATGTTTGACTATTACTTCTTCACAAGGGTTTCTGCTCAGCACATCTGCTAACAGATTTAACTTCCCCGGTCTATGTACAACAGTTGGGTTAAATTGCTGTAAGAACAGAGCCCATCTGGTGATGCGGTCACTCGCTAAGTCTGTCTTCATAATAAATTGGAGAGCTTTATGATCTGTGATCACTGTTATGTCATGTCCAAACAACACCTTCTTCCACGTTTTGAGAGCATGAACCACTGCTAATGCCTCTAACTCAGTTGCATAGTAATTCTTCTCACAATTCCTAAGCTTGCGACTGGTGAAAGCTAAATATCTATGTTTCTTGTCATCATCCAGCTGATATAGGATTCCACTAATACCTATTTTGGATGCGTCTGTCTCTACAAAGAATCGTCTTGTAAAATCAGGATACTCAAGCTTGATATTTTGGATTAGCATTTTCTTGGCTGCTAAAAACGCTTGATTGCATCTATCGTCCCATTTCCATCGATTTCCCTTCCTTAATAAATCCTGCAGAGGTGCCATTGTCTCAGTATATTCAGGACAATGTGTTGAAAAGAACTGACACATGCCTAAAAACTGCCGTACCTCTTTAATCTTTCGTGGTGTTGGAAACTCTGAAATTGCCATTATCTTCTTTGGATTGGGCCTATAACCATCTCCATCGATTCTATGTCCAAGAAATTCAATTTCTTCATGAAAGAATTGACATTTATTGAAGTTCACCTTGAAGTTCGTTCTTCTAAGATCTTCAAAAAGCATTTGAAGGTGTCTGATATGTTCTTCCGCTGTCTCAGACGCTATAATCAGGTCATCAATATAGCTTACAACATGCTCTTTAACTGCATCTGACAAATTTTGATCTAGTGCTCGGATCATCACCGGACCACTATTTTTCACACCAAAAGGTAACCTATTGAATACATATGTTTTATGGTCAAACAGGAACCCTGTGTACTGTTTGCACTCTTCTGCTAGCTCAACATGATAATATGAACTAGTCAGATCGATTGTCGAGAAGACACTCTTTCCTCTAAATCGGCGTAACAATTCACGAATAACAGGTGGTCTATCGTGTTCAGGAAGAACTCTTTCGTTAAGGGATCTGGCATCTAGACATATCCTCAGCTTACCGTTAGGTTTCTTGACAACAGCTAAAGGATTCAAATAAGCAGTTGGCATTTTCTTAATTATTCCATCTGTTTCCATGTCGCTTATCATTATGCTAACTTCCTCCTTCCATTTATCCGGAATGGGATATAAATTTTTATGGTATGGTTTGTCATCCATCAACTTGATGCTGTATGTAAAATTTTCTATGAGACCTGGTTTGTCATTGAATATATCCTCGTATTCTGAAATCACTTGATCAAACCGCCCCTTAATTTCTGGATTTATTTTACTAGTTATGCCAATTTTATCTTCTATAGACCTTTCAACGCTGCATACAATTTCATCCAATATATCCTCTCTAAAGAATGTCATCTCCGATTCTTGATTTTCCATAACCCCTTCTTGAAAGTACATGCGTCTATTCTGCATATCTATGATCAGGCCACTCTCACTTAGGAAATCCACTCCTAGGATCATGTCAAAATGTAGTTGACCCACTACTAGGAACATCTGTTCAAAACTTTTGGTTCCAATCCCAACATCTAAAAGTACCTGACTTTTACATTTCATACTCTTGTCTGGAATCACCCCTTGAATTTTGCTAACAACAGTTGGCAACATTGTAATTCCTCCTAATAATTTTAATTCATCCAGGCAACCTATGGATATCAAGCTCACCATAGCTCCCGTGTCTACAAGTGTCTTTATTTCTTTTCCCATGACTTCCACACTAATAACTGGCAATTCATGTCTATTTTCCCGTTGTATTATGTCTTCTTCCTCGATTAAATCCTCGTCCTTGACCTGATATGTTTCTACGATGACGATTGATTCCCAATGATTTTCATTTTCCTCTGGAGTTAATTTGACGTTTTTTTTTTTTCCTTCGCCACTCGTGCTGGCTCGATTGACATCTCTCATTGTCTCCTCGAGTGGTGCACTAGGCTGTCTATCCTCTTGTCTTGACCTTTCATGTCCACGATTATCCCTTCTGTCGTCAGGATCGTTTCTTCGGCCTTCCTGTCGGTCGTTTCCATTAAACTGTTGACCTTGGTTCCAGTTATTCCTTCCCCGATATCTGTTATTATACCGATTCCTGTCCTGATACCTGGAATTTTGGTTATAATTCCTATACCGGTTATCTCTCGCTTCTTGATCGTATGGCCTTTCATATGGTCCTCTATATCGATCATTTCCTCTTGCATTACGGATGTTTCCTCGATTCCCATCGTTCCGTCGGTTTTCCCAGGAATCCCTTCTATCCGTTTGAACTGCATTGTCCACGACTACCGCGTTTACTTCTTGCGTGTTTCTGTTGTCGTTTCGATTACTTCTCGGTGTAACCTGTGCGCTCGTATAATCCAATCGCCTCAATATATCATCATAATGTTCCAGCGTATTGGCTCCCGATGCTATCAAAGATCGCTGTACCTCTATCGGTAACTGTCGCGCTATAGCTTGCAAAAGCTCTTCTTCTGGCAATGGAGGAATAAGGAACTGTAATTTAGCCAGCTGTGACGTGAAGTAGTTGGCGTAATGCGTCGGATGTGACGTAGAATAGCGTTTAGAGTACATCTCCGCTCTTACGTTGAGTTGATCCTCGGCACTCCAGAATCTCCTCAAGAAAGCCATGGCAAATTGCTCCATGTTCGCAAAGTTGCTTCTGAACGCTCTAAACCACGTAAGTGCAGATCCATCTAAGGCGCGTTCTACTATCCTTAGCTCTCTTTCTTTGGCTACCCTGTGTTCCGCCATGTAGTCTCGAATATCTCGCAGAAATTCTACTGGTGTAACACCTGTATTTCCCGAAAACTTTCTCGGTTTGTCATCTAGGTTCCTTATAATTGTGACTAGACCTGAATATCGTTCACTTGGACTCGACGTACTCCTACTCGAACTTGGATTCTCCTGCGGGGTTGAACTGACCCTTTCGAATGTCACATTCGGTTGCATTTGACGGTCTTCTACCATGCTCGTGTCTTGATTCGTCATACTGCGGTCTATCGCTGTTTGATTCATCAATGTTTCCCCTGATGTTACATTATGACTGGTAAAACTGTTAACTATGGATTCTAGTTTCGTCACCCTGTCTTCTGCTAATCTCTTGACCTGAGTCTTCAACTCATCTAACGATGTAACGTCCTGCGTCTTGTTACTTTCGTCTAGATCGTTCCTCAACTTGTCAATCTTTCCTTCGCACGTGTTCTTCACTAACGCGACTTGTTCTTTCAACATATCAACATCTGTTCTAAATAGTGTTGAATCTAATTTCATCGCTTCCTTGCTTTCCGTAAACCTAACTTCTAAGTTTGCCATACCTGCGATTAATTTTTCATCTAACCCGTCACGTTTCTCTTTTGCTTCGGCATCGACCTCATTATATCGTTCCTCAACAATTGCTCCGACTCTATTTTTAAATAAAGTTAAGTTTTCGTTAACCTTTTGCTCTATATCGTCGTCTATCTTTCTAATATCCTTCTGCAATTGATTTTCTAACGACTTTATATTAGAATTGACCTCTCCCAAGACTTCATCTTTAATGGTCCCAATTACTGTCTTCAAATCTTTTATTTCGTTACCTAGACTTGTTTCTAGACCCTTAATCTTAGTCTCGAAAGATACTTCGGTAGACCAATCTTGAATTTTTCCTACATCTGCCACTAAACCATCGATGTCGAATCTCAACTTCGATACATCTGACTTAATGTCTTTCTGTATGGTCATAACGTCTGTTCTTAAAGTAAAAATATTTTCTTCCCCTCTACTTTCTAACTCGATAATATTTTTCCTTAATATCTGAACATTTTCCTCTCCTTTCATGTTTACTGCAATTATGTCTAATTGTAACGTTTTCAACATCTCATTGTTCTTCAAAGTTAAACTATTCTCTAATCTGGTTAACTTATTTTCTAATTCAGTATTAGTTTCTTCACTACGAGACTGTAACTTCTCTTCCAACGATTTGAAATTGTCCTCACTATTTGACTGTAATTTCTCTTCTAATAACTTAAAATTGTCCTTCAAGTTAGCTTCACTATTTGACTGTAATCTTGTTTCTAATAATTTTAAATTGTCTTCACTAGTTGACTGCATTAATTTCAAATTTTCCTCAGTACTAGATTGTAGCCTAGTCTCTAATGACTTCAAACTGTCGTTTAGATTACCTTCGTTACTAGCCTGTAATGATTTTACATTCTCTTTACATTTAGCTTCTAATCTAGCTTCTGAATTATTAATTTGTTCTTTAACTTCAGTTTCCATCTTAGAAATGGTTTCTGCAATTCCAGACATACCCGTCTGTAACTCTCCTAACACCTTCGCTAAATCCTCTGGCAACATAATTATATTTCAATATAGAATTATATAGAGACGTTAGACAACAACACATCACAATGTCTCAATTCCTGCATTCACTTGGGTATAGGGAAAAATATCTTATAACTAACATGATATTACTAATACGATTAACATGAACACTGGATTGGGCACACAAGTACATTGTCTGACTAAGTATAATAAATTTTGTAACACACTTAAATGAACTTGAGATCAATCTCTCAGTAATCTAAATCTGATGTGATTCCATAGAATTAACAAAATCGAAAAGCCCCACTAGTTGGATAAAGCCAATTCTCCCTCTCTCTCTGTACCCGTTCGTCCTGGGGATGCGATGACCCATCTGCTATAACATCACATCCCTGGAGTTCCAGGACAGAGCGGAGTTAAATGAACCTCTAGTCAAAAAAGGAATGTGTCGGAAATTCAGCTGAGTTCGTGAAAAAGCAGTGGGTTTCACGAGACAAAGTATCTCTAGGGTCGTTACGGGCTTAAGTTAATAAAAATAATTCAAATATAAATGGGCGCCATCAACTGAATTCCTAGCAAAACCACTTCCTTTCCGGATAAGCCTTACTCAAGACAAGGAAAGAAAAAGGAACATCACATCATCATCAGATCACAACTAAGATAAAAACAAATTTATTTTACTTTGATAGTCAGACAGACATTTTAAATATAAATCCTACCTAAGAGTATGGTCGAATGCAAAATTAAATTGTCATTGTCCAAAAAATCGAACCATCTCCTTTCTAATGCAAAATTATTTCAATCCACTTATCAAGAAAAATATATAAAGTTCTCTTGGGTTCTCAGGATCACTGTCGCACTATGTCTTTCGTCACTGACATTTGTGAAACCTGAGACCTAATTCTCTTTAATTTAACATCAATGTGGATTTAATTAAGTTACTAATCTGCCTAAACATACACATATAATAATCACTCATGTTAAATATCACATAAATTATGGTTTGCATGGTATAATTTGAACGTAGAACATGTTAATCAAATGTTCCTAAACATTGAATAATTAATTTACATTATTTACATCGTCATTAATCTCTTATCTGTGAATTACAGAAAATTCAAATTCTCATTGGTCATCCTCATCATTATTATCAAATTAAATATTTCTCACATTAATTCTCACTTCAAAATTCCAAATATTCCTGTCAGAATCGTTAATTCCTCACCATTACATCATTTAAATTCACATTTCAAGTTGCAATTCCTTCGAATCATCTCTCAATTAAATTTATTTAATTGCATATAAATTCATTAATCATCAGCTTCTTTAATTAATCATCACCTTCTAATTCAGTTATTCATCATCATTACAATCGTCTAATAATTCATTTCAATCAGTTTAATTAATTCAATCTTTAATTCATCCACTTATTTAATTCATCGATTTATTTCAAAATTTAATTTATCAACTTATTTAAATTTCAATCATCTGGTTATTTAATTTTATTATTTCATCTAGTCATTCTGATTTTTATTTCATTAGGTCAGATCGTTAATATGCTTAAATCTCAGATTATTATTTCATTAATTATTATTTTCAGAAAATCTTGTATTATCAACTTCATTTACTTGTTTAATTTCCTAACAAATTGTTTAATAGGGTTTATAGAACGTTGTCTTACAGTTTTATTACTTCCAAGTTATATCTCGTATTTAATTTATCATGCCAAAATATTATTGTCTCCACGACATCACGTTGGATCTAACTATCCACAACGACATTATATTTCTTCAATATTCCAAATATCACATTTGAATATAAGAATTGCTACAAAAACTCCATAAATATTCAGCACATACAGCATGAATCTCAACAAATACGCTAGACTGGGTATGACAACCTCATGTCCGCTTCAAAATACATTATCAACGTTGCAACTATCAAATGGCAAATTCCACAAAATGCCTATCACAAACTTCTTTTAACCACGTTGCATGATCTACAAAAATATATAAATGGCTTCAAATTATTAACGCACATAATCTCCAATGACTGTAATTACTCTGATCACTTCTAGACAACTTCTTAAACAATTGGAAAAACATTACTTCAGTAATTTAATATTTGCTTTCAAATAGCATAAATTCTCTTTCACAAGTTTCATAATTCACATCGCAGAAAAACACCAATGTGCTATAATCTCTCACATCAAAATCTGCAATACTGATCTGCCTTAAAATAATTATGACCATTAATGATTAATCTTACAAGATTAAATTACTTTAAATCCTTCTCAAAGGTATCAAACACAATTATAAAAATCATCAAAGCATCAGCTGTAATAGCTGTTAAACTGAAATTACTCTCAAAAGAGTATAGCAACAAAATATTGGATTGGCAAACAAGAATTACTAAATGCAATCCTGTTGACATTTATCGTTACTTTATTTAACAAAATTTCGACTGATATGTGACTAGTAGTTCCTTGTTTAATTCACTTACATCTCGTGTACATTCGGATGATAAAATGAGTTCCTCAATGGCGAGTAAGATGTGTAACCACCGTGCAATCGTATAAATACGAAGGACCTCGCCCCGTCGACTTGGATGATAGTTCCCTAAACGATGGGTAAGGCGAGTACCACCATACAATCGTATAAATACGACAGACCCCATCTCGTGGACTATATGAGTGAATGTACCAGAAAGGAATCAACAAGTTTCTAGTTGTCATATAAAAGCGACGTTCATTCACTAAAGTGAATAACTTCTTAATATCTCCAAACAATCCAATGGAAAAAAATCCCTACTGATGCCGAGTCGATCTCTGGCATGTTCTGCGATCTGTGGACATCGTGTGGAACTATTTTAGTTTTCTAAGTTTGCTTCCAGAAATAAACAGAGCATTTTGTAGACGTCTGTCCTCTACAGTTGGAGTTCATATAAGTTGCAAATAAGCATGGCGGAAAAAGAAGCAAGTTCATCTCGCCTTGTTGTAAATTCAGATCGATGAATCCTTCAGATATTAAGTACTAGTAAGGAACAACATGTAGGCTTATTCGTTGCCCACTGATTTCAGGAAATAATTTTATTTTGGGCCCTTAACTTGCTTAGAAGTTAATGGAAGTGTTGGCACAAAAATAATAATTTTGATTTGTCTCAAAATTAACATTGATAAAATACGCAGAATTTTTAAAGTGCATTTAGATAGATAAAGACCTAAAACTTAAAGACATTTCTAGAATAACATCCTCCCTGACAAGTTACAAGATTTTTCCATGCGAATGAAAGAACTCAGCACTTAAAAGGTTAATATCCGTGTTGACTGATAGTACTATGGGATTCAAAATCGCCTTGTCAAACACTAAAGAATGTAGTTTAATCACTGATTAAACGTACATGTTTCGGTGTTCAATGACACCTTCGTCAGCGTATGAAAAAATCCACAGCCTGCTTCCAGTCAACTGACTGGGTCAGGGAATGGAATGAATGAAGCCCCCATCTAGCGGCGAGGATATGAACTGTGCCGGCTGCCGAAGCCTGTCGCACTCCCCTGGGGCAATGATTAAATGAATGACAGATGAAGTGAAATGATAGTGGAGAGTGTTGCTGGAATTAAATTTTGACAGGGAAAACCGGAGTACCCGGAGAAAAACCTGTCTGCCTCCGTTTTGTCCAGCACAGATCTCACATGGAGTGACCGGGATTTGAACCACGGACCCAGCGGTGAGAGGCCGGCGTGCTGCCGCCTAAGCCACGCAGGCTTCCGTCAGCGTATATTGAATTAAAATAATCTTAAATCTAAGTTTACAAAGATAAAAGAGAAAATCGATATCCTTAGAATAATTATTAGTTAGACGAAGTAGCTCGTATGAACAGTCTCTGATGGTAGGGTTATGTGATGAGAATGGGACAGGGGAGATTTCCTAACTGGTAAATTAGTTCGGCTATAGAGGATAAGAGACGTATAGATAGACATAGGAGTCATTTGTTAAATTGCAAGGTGAGGGATGAAGAAGGAGAGAAGACTGCAGGGTTAACTGCTAATAGGGGTCAGTAGTCACACACAGAGGCTTGCAGACTAGAATGTCCGCGGAAAGGCAAGACAGCCCAAGGAAAATTAATGAGTGATTTATTCTTACGTCCAACGTAAATTGATCAGCGTATATCACTGTATTTTGTGTCTGTAAGGGAACAAGTGTAATGAAGCCTTTGCGAGGATTAAGCAAAGAAACAGCACTTTAAACTTTAAATTACTGACCTAAGCAAGAATCGAAGTCATGAGTTTCTTGCCCAACCAGAGTTTGGACGACATCCAATCCACACTGGCTTGTTCGGTGGTAAGCAGAAAGCAAACTGCTCATGATATATGAACCGAATGTTCACAACTGTGCGAGTTAAATATGATCCGAGTATAGCAGGATGTTCCAGCCAAGCTGCTCGCCAGTGAGCAGTGGAGTACTCGCCGCCTTGCGTGATTACACCTGCAACATGGAATACAGCTCTGGTGTGGTGGCTGCCGTCACTGCCCGGTGAATACATCAGGACTGGCAGGAAGCGCATGGACTTGTGTTATGACCTTCGCCCAGTGACGTATTGGCTATCACCCCCAGTCCCTCTCCAACCATACTCCGTTACTCTTTGTTTCATTACGTCACCATAAGGGATATATCTTGCTACTTGCTGCAGCTGCCCTACCGGCCGTGGAGCATGAATTAATGAGCATGGCTACGCCACGTGACATGTTACACGAAACATTGTACTAGTTGTGTGACCATGGGAAAGGTATAATTATCATGCGGTGTAGGTTCATTTGGGGGATTTGGACGTCGTGGTCATTAGCCCGTGTACTTGAATGAGTGTGGAATATTTGTATGATAACGAGCCTTTGTCTGGATCGTGGCACTCTATGGAAGTGAAAATTGAACTATTGGTGCAGCAGAAAAGAAGAGAATTGAAGCGTTTGAAATGTGGTGTTACAGGAGAATGATGAAGATCAGATGGGTAGATTGGGTTACGAATGAAGAGGTATTAAGACGAGTGGAAGAGGAGAGATGTTCCTGGCTACTGCTAATGAAGAGAAGAGATAGGTTGGTAGGACACGTACTAAGACATCCAGGAATAGCAAACTCAGTTATGGAAGGAAGGGTCGAGGATGAGAACAGTAGGGGTAGACCAAGGTTAGAATATGTGGCGTGAGGTAGCTATTATACCCTTCCGCGTTCTTCTAGGATGCCGACTCTCACTCGGGTGGTGCTCTGTTCGGGGTGGCTCTAATTTATACTAAACATCCTAGGAATATTGTCACAGGATCACAGGTGGCTTATCTTAAAAATCAGTAGGTCAGAGAACTCCTAATATAAAATAATTTATTTCACAAAAACATCATCTCCCTTTTCTCCCAACCACAGACAAATAAAATAAAATCAACTCCCTTAAATTACTGAAAAACAACAATATCAAAAAAAAATGCAAAGTAATGTTTCACACTGGCTGAAACCAGGAATAGAAAATAGTCTATTTTACTGCAGTCCACTGCTTCAAGTCCAAGAGTTATTGTCAACAGACTTAATTCAAATAACTATGGCTTAAATAAACCAGCCATTCTATCACAATAATATTGCGCACTCATTTTTATAACTTGCAAAACTTGTTCTTTGGGAAATCGGACACGTCTATTCGTACAATCATCATCTTTCCTCACAAGAGTCAGATAATGAAGGCAATAGGTTTATTCTAGGTTACGGGCATGTGTGTTTTTTATAACTTTAAAACAATTATTTCACTCAGAGCTATGACTCCGTTAATTATGATAAAATAAACAAGTCAACATACATGAAGCATCAAAAAAATACTTCGGCTGCCGGTGCGCCGTGATTATTAATAAACAACAACATATAATGAATGCACTCCAAAAATAATGACAAATATAACCCATCGCTTCCTGAAGCGGCACACCAAAGAAACCCCGGGGAGTTGGACTGCCTCCCTTCATATAATACAATGCTAAACTCGACCTTGTGACAGACGTGTTTTCACCATGCTAACCGGCAGGCCAGCACAACCTTCCTGGCCGCTTTGAGAATTCAGACGGCTAACCAATTTATACCTGCTTCTTAAGACTCCCTTTTACCTGCCTTGGGCTCGAGCAATTCAACCTCTTTCCGACGGAGCTAAAGTGGGCTCTCATCAGCTAATGAATTCAATCATATTACTTACCATTTATATATCGTCGAAGAATGCGGGAATACCACCTCCGCTATTATTTCACTCACCATTATATCATCGAAGAACGCGGGAATACCACATCCGCTTTATTTCTGCTCGACCCAAGATCGACTCTTAGCCTCATCTGAATATATCTCATACTACCCTGTAGCCATTCATGTCTTACCACTTGTACCTTCGCGTGATAATCACTTACCATTTTCATTACTCTCATAATTTCATTGTCACTTACCGGTCTTGTCACACTATCGAGTGGTCTTCCCCATTTAGCTTTTACAATTACATCGTGCATAAGCACTATCAAACAAATATTCCCTTGACTGTGCATTCACAAGATAATGACATCCCAAAAACAAAACCATATTTAAAATAACACTTTGATGATCATATACTTATTACATTATAAAACACTCAACATTCTCATTACTGATAAACACACAAATCTACACAACCATGCCCGGTACGCCTAAAATATCTATTTTTATCATAACTGCTTATGATCGAGATAGACTTATCTGACCCCAATAATGGGAAACATTATGACCCTCATGCCCCATACAATATTTACTTATCTCTCATATTTCCTGATGCGGTTCTGGTCCATGATATCAGTCTTCTTCAATAGTTGATTCATCTTGATGGGAGGAGAATTTACACACGGTTTTTCTCAAAATTTCACCAAAAACAAAGGTCCACTGTGAATTATTACCATTAACACAATGCACGGTTCTCGTACATGAAGCTCCTATCTCATATAGCTATCAATACAACTGCGTCATACTGTTATGATATGCACTGTTCTCCTTTGCACTCGCGAATACTTTGCGATGTTCAATTTCGGAGGTATGCTAGCTCCTACTTATAACTTGTAACAATGTTAATTATTCTTATGCCTCAACGCAGGCTCTCGCGTCCACAGCGTATATTAAGACTTATAAAACTTGTAAAATGTTAATTTCTGAACGCTCAGGGCACGGGCTTTCGCCTTTGACGATGCCCCAAAGTATACTTATAGAACTTGTAAAAATCACCGTATTGTCCGAAGGCTCGCGGCACGGGCTACCGCCGCTGATGTTGCCCCAGAGTAGACTAACTTCGCTGTGTTTCAATCCATTATTTATACGATTTCTCTTAAAGGGACGTGGAGTAGGGGGTTCTCAGAATTTATTTCCAAAATAATACTCATATGAATATGTGAACTAGCTCCTTAGAACGTCCTCATTCCCAATGTCTCAATGACTCCTTCATATGCAAAATTCGATCGTAGGATCGTTAGATAATGAGCTCCGTAATTTGCTTCATTGTCCCTCAATTTCGGCGGGATTTGATCGCGTCTAGCGTCTCTCACTGCCATTGGTCGTTTCAAATCCACCCCCTGATTTCATTTTAATTCTGGCAAAAATCACAGAATAATCCGATTTAAATTTTGATGATATTTCTGAGAGGCTGGGATCATCCCCTATACGATGGTATAACTCCTGTCTCTGTATCCTAATTGCTGCTCTAATTCCTTTCAAATGGGCGGGGTTTATTTGGTAGGTAATCGTTGAGTTTTCTGCATTTGCCCGCGCAGTTGAACGACCTTCGCGCGTTGTCTGGCACATTTGGTGTCCAGATGTGGATTTTCTCTTTCCTGCCACCTTTGTTCGCGCTGGGAGAAAGCTCCTTCAAGTCACGTACGAACCGTCCTTTTGTCCTTCTAGTTTCACAAGCAACTTCCATTCTCACATCGGCTTTGAGACATGACTTAAATTTTGTTGGAATAATATGTGGACTTTATGCTATCAGATATGCATAAAGGTCACATTACCCTTCTGCCAAGAAAAAAAATCGATATGGAACGTATGATTTTTTTTCAATCTCGATCCGCCTCACGGATGCTGCAAGGTTCCGTCGTCACCCCTTATTGTTTATTTGGTTCGCCACTGCTGTCGTGTGCAGGGATTCCTTTGGTACGATTCTTGTCTCCCTCTCCACATTCTTGCTAAGATTAGTGTCTCCGCTGTCTGGCGCAGGTAGCTAGCTATTGTCCGCCTGTCTCGCCCAGTTTACTTGCTTCACGGTCTTTCACTGTAAACACCGGGTCGGTTTATGATCGACTACTTCCTCGTTCCACGTGCATTTGGCTCACCTTTATTCAATTTCCATAATGTTGACACCCGCGGTGTTCCGTGGTTGATCAAACGGTTCCCTTTTGTAATATAATTTGAGGTTTGAGCAATTTACAACTGATGTGTTTCCACTGTTTACGTCCTGTATCTGATATGCATTATTCCCCAAATTTCTTATGATCCGATATGGTCCTACGTATGGGAAACACCATTTATGAAATACTTTGTTTGCTGGATCAGAGATAGGTGGCCTCTTCAACAAAACTAGTTCATTGACGTTCAATTCCCTGTGAAAGCGTTTTCCTTTCAATCTTCTCAGCCTCCTGTCAGCTTGTTCTCTCATGTAGGTGACCGTCCGTTCGACTCTCAGCTGTGGTGCTGGTTGCGGATCTCTTGGGCAATCTAGTACTGTTGTCCAAGATCTCGGTGGTTGCTGGTTCAAGTGTAACGTGTACGGTACTTGTCCAGTTGACTCATGACGTGTCATATTGATGCAAATCTCAATATTTTTCAATGTATCGGCCCAACGGTGGTGTTCTGTAGGAATGAACATCCGAATGTGCTTCGAGACCTCACGGATGACTCTCTCGCTTGGATTTCCTTGTGGATGGCGTATGCTAGATAGTACATGCTTGATGTCTAGCTCATTCAATCCGCGCTTAAATTCTGCTGATATGTAATAACTTCCGTGATCAGAAAGAATAAACTCAGGCTTTCCCATTATAGGTATAACTCGATTCTTGATGCGGCTCAGGACCTGTTTCGAAGTTGTTTTCTGGATAGCACATAGAACAACAAATTTAGAAAAGACGTCCACACATACAAGGACATGTCGCACTCCTCTACGTCCTTTTGGCAATGGACCAAGACAGTCCGTAGCAATGAGCTCTAACGGTTTCTGTGGCAATATTGGCTTTGGGTATTGTCTCATGAGGAAGTTATTGGGTTTTGCGCGCTGGCAAATATCACATGTCTTCAGGACATCGCGTATAGTAATCCTCATCCGTGGCCAAGTGAAAGCTTCGCCTATTGTTGCTTGCGTCTTGTCTAACCCTATGTGACCAAGTGTGTAATGAGTATGCCACACTAATTTCCTCTGTAACGAAGCTGGTAACAATATCCGTAACTTGACATGATCCTCATCTATAAATTTATGGAGCATATTATTGAAGTATGAATAACTTCTCGCTTGAGCTTCAATTTCTCGATATGCTGGGGTATCAGGTGTTATCTCTCTCTTGAGGAATTTAATCATCTGCATCATCCATGGCTCCTTTTCTTGTTCCTGCGGTAACCTCCTCAGTTCCTGTAAGAAATCTCGATCTTCATTTGTCAGCTCAATGTGCTGCACTAACATTTCCTCCTGTTGTGCCTCTTCTTCTGGATTTCGGCTCAAAATATCCGGGATTACATTCAATTTTCCTGATATGTGCTCAATTTGTATATTAAACTGCTGCATATAAATGGCCCATCTGTTGATACGTTCACTCACCATGGTAGTCTTAAATAAGAAGGTCAGCGCCTTGTGATCAGTGCGGATTGTTATGGAAAAACCATATATAATACGACGCCATTGTTGTAGCGCGTATATGATCGCCAAAAGCTCCAGCTCTGAGATGGTATAACTTTTCTCATGTTTTCTTAATTTCCTGCTGATGAATGCTAGGTATGAGCGGTTTGCTGTTCTCTCTGCGTCTTCTTGGAAAAGCATTGCTCCAATGCCCACTAAAGATGCATCTGCTTGAATTATAAACCCCTTCGAAAAATCTGGGTAGCTCAGTTTGATGTTATTTGACAATAATTCCTTCGTAGCTATGAATGACCTCTCACACTCTTCGTTCCAAAACCAACGGTTGTTCTTTTTTAGCATCTCTTGTAATGGTGCTACTACTTCGGTGTATCCTGGACAGTTTTCACGAAAGAAGTTGGTGGCTCCCAAGAACATCCTTATGTGCTTGACTCTGGTCGGTCGAGGAAAATGTTTAATGGCTTCGATTTTCACTGGATTGGGCCTGATCCCTTCTCCATCAACAATATGTCCTAAATATAAAATTTCGTGCTGAAAAAAGTGTGATTTTTTTAGATTGATCTTGAAATTTGCCCTTTCTAGGTTCTCTAACAACTTGCTTAAATTTTGCATGTGTTCCTCATTGCTCTCTGATGCTAGTAAGATATCGTCGACATATCTGACAGTCATGTCTTTCACTTCTTCTGTTAAGTTTCGATCCAATGCTCGGATTAGTGCAGATCCGGCTGTCTTAACTCCAAATGGTAAGCGACACCAGGTGAAACTCTGATTGTCGAATAGAAATCCAGTTAACAGCTGTGATTTCTCTTCTAACTCGATGTGCCAATAGCTATTCGCAAGGTCGACAGACGAATATATTTTCTTCTTATGGAACTTCTTGAGTACATCTTTAATTAGTGGTGCCCGGTCGGTTTCATCTATTAATCTGGAATTGAGGGTGCGAGCATCGAGACACAACCTCACTGAACCATTTGGCTTCGCCACCGCTAATATGGCGTTCAAATATGGGGTTGGAGCTTTCTTAATTATGCCCCCTTTAAGCATCTCACCTATAATTTTCCTAACTGCTGCACGCTGCTTTTCTGGAATTGGGTAGAGTCGGCTCTTAAATGGTGTCCAGTCATCTACCTGCATAGCGTACTTGAAATTTAAAATTTTTCCCGGTAGCGTATTAAATGCTGCTGAGTGGTTACAAAGCATTTGTGCCAAGCAATTTCTTTCATCATCATTCAGCTTTGCCTCTCTTGATTTTTCTTTCAAAAGTGCCTCAAAACTGTCTTTGTTGCCATCTTCTTCTACTGCCATGGACCACATTTCATCTTCCAATTCTTGCTTTCCCTCCAGGAGTCCTGTGTTCGAGTCCTCTTCATCTGCTTGACTTTCTTCTTCTTCTTCTTCCTCAGGAATGGCCTCCAGCTTCCAGATGTCAGCTTCTCTATCTAAGCCGTGGTTATTCATGTTCAGTCCTACTGCTGATACTCCTTCCATATTTCTGAATTTAATTGCGTTGTTGCACAGGTCAATCACTGCTTGGTGCTCATATAGGAAATCCGCCCCCAGAATCAAATTTACATTCATCTTGTTCATCACCATGAATACATGTGAGAAAGTGTGTCCTAATATTTCTAGATCCAGTTGTACCTGAAATTTGCATACAGCTGATTTTTCGGGAATGACTCCTCTAATTTTGACCTGTGGCACTGGAATCGTAGGTATTCTCTGTTTCTCGCTTAGAGCTTTAATTAATGCCTCTGATACAAGACATAGCTGTGCCCCTGTATCCACTAATCCTTTTATTCTTAGTCCTTCTATCCTCGTAATGATGACTGGTAATCTCCTCAAACAATGTCGTTCCGGTTGAATAATTTCACGTGTAAAATCCTCAGGAGTTGCGACCCATTCCTCGATGTTCGCTATCAACCATTGTGTCTTATCTGGCGTGAAATTTAGCCTATCTCGTTCACCCTCTAATACGTTTTTTTTATAGCCCCCGTGTTCCTTTTCTCATTCTGGCTTTCGCGGTGCTGCTGCATTAATTCACTCTCTGCTCCAGTGATTTCCATATCTGGGTTCTCGCGATTCTCCATTGTCCTTCGCCAGCGATCCTTCTCCGTCTCTTGGTTGCGATGCAACTCATCTAGGTATCGTTGTGATGCCTCATGCCTGCTTTGTAATTCCCGTCGACTGTCTTCCAGATATCCTCGGTTCTCCTCTCGTCTTCGGTTCCACGTTCTATTATCTCTCCTATCATATCTGCGATGATGATATGGACCTTCGCGACCACGCCCTCTCCATTCATCTCTCCTGTACTGTTGTGGCTGCCAGTTCCTCTCGTTCCTTGGCTCATATCTCCTCTGCTCCTCTTTCGGCGAGTCTGGCCTTCCGTTATTATTCCCGCTTCTATGGCTAACATTCGTGTTGGTGCTTTGCTCTCTAGTTTTAACTAGCTCGGCTTGGTGTACTAGCGCTGCGCTGTCACTCGCTCTGACGTGTCTATTTTGATTATTTAGTGACGTCTCGTCCAACTGACGTAATACCTCCTCTGCTTGCAGTGCGCTCGAGACGTTTGCCGCAATTAAAAACTGTTGTACTGGCAATGGAAGCTGCTTTCCAATTGTCATCACCAGTTCTGACTCCGGTGGTAAAATATCCATATCCTTCAGTCTAAGTAGCTGAGCCGAAAAATATTCTGAGTAGCGTGTCAGTTGCGACGCGTGGTCCTACTATTTAATTCCATCCTTAAATTATGTTGTATAGACATGCTCCAGTAACGACGTAAAAATGCCTGCTTGAAGGTATCCATGTCCTCAAAGGTGTAGCGAAAGCTTCTAAACCACGTCAGGACGCTATCCGCCAGTAGTTTCTCTGTTATTCTGAGTTTCTTATTCTCAGGAATATTATTGTCTGTAAGGTAGTGTTCCAAATCTTTTAGAAAAGCTTTCGGTGTTTGTGAACCATCATTGTTAAATTTTCGTGGGCGATCCTCCTGCATCCTAATTATTTGAACATACTGTGTAGTTGAGTTATTGTTATTATTATCGCCAGTCGGCTGTTGAGGTGTCGAGGCAAGTCCCCTAAATGTTTGAAACCCTTCATTATTTTCGCTACCTGCGGTCGCACGGCCCGGACTAAGTTCATTCATTCTCTCTACCTGGGTCTGGCTTGTGTTGAAGTGATTAGCCACACTGCTCGTTTCTTTACCACTGCTGTGAGCTTTCAGTTCCAGAAGCATTTCCTGTTGTTGTAGAGACTGTATCTCGGTCTTAATGATCTTCCTTTCTTGTATCTCCATTTTTCCCAGTAACTGCAGTTCGACCTCCTTTATTCTCCTTTGGTTTTCTTCCATATGTTCTATAAGTTTCTTTCTATCCTCTTTCCCGTCAATTCCAATTTGTTGGCATGTCTTGTTTATTTCCAGTCTTATTGCCTCATATCTATTTTCCTCTATTCTCTTTCCCTCTTTCTTCTCGCTTTCCAGCTGATCGAGCCTACCTCCTATCATTTCATTGCTTTCCCGAATCCTCTCTTTAAGTGCATCATTCTCGTTTTCCTGAATGCTCCATCGTTCTGCTGAAGTCAAAGCTGCCTTGTCTATTTCCGTTCTAATCTCTATCATCTCTCCTTCCAGGCTGTGCAATTGTTTTGCCGCAGACTTAACCTCGTTATCTACTCCTTTTATGGTAGCTTGAATTGCTAATTGTTCTGTCTTTATCCCTTCTGTGTTAGCGTTACATATTTCTTCTAGCTGTATGAGTTTCGCTGCCGTCTTTTCTTCACTGAACGCTATTGATTGCCTTAAGTTCGTCTCCATCTGACCTAACTGTGTGGTAGTCTCGAGCGTGATTTTAGCAATTTGCTCTGCTAATTTATCTGTCAGTTCCTCTTTTAACGCTTCCTTATTCAGCCTACCCTGTTCTACAATTTGTTCCGTTAGTATTGCATTATTTGTCTTACTGTGTTCCGTTATCTGCTCCGCTATACGTGCATTGTTTAATTCGTTCTGCTCCGCTATACGTGCATTGTCTAATTTACTCTGTTCTGCAATTTGTGCCGCAATACGTGCATTGTTTAATTCACTCTGTTCTGCAATTTGTTCCGCAATACGTGCATTGTTTAGTTCACTCTGTTCCCTGCATTCCCTCTTAAAGTGTTCGAACTGTTCCATCGTTCTAGCCACTGAATTCTCGATAATAAGTCGAATCTCTTCCACCGATGCCATATCACACAATATAATACTTATTTGAGAAGACTGGGGCATGGAGTCTCATGTTCCCATCTTCTGCAATCATAAAATGAGTCGCTTATTCCCAATTTACGTTAATCCCATTAATGACTTTAATATGCTTGATGAGCTGCCTATCTGATGTTTGCTTTTGTGAATAAACTTTCAGTTTACCCTTCTGCATTAATTTTAACTTCCCAGTTCTGTCAATAAAGTACTGACATCACTTTTACGGTTCACGCCGTCCTACAACATACATTTGGAGTTTGCTACTAATTATTCAAATATAAGGGCGCCACGAAAACGCTGCTTCTACCTAACTTATGCAAAATAAACTCAGCATTTTCGATTATTTACTTTAAACAAACTCCTGGCTTTACTTTCCCCTGAATTACTTGTTAATTTGGCCACACCGTTCGGCGCCATTAAATACATCTAATGGTGTGGCTCGTAAGTCATCGCAGCAACCATCCAAGGACTCGGTCGTACTGTCGAATGCCCCACTTGGGCCTCGCCATTAAATATATAGGGGATATGCTCTACATCTGTTTATATGACCTCAAGGCGGCATATAGACTTCAGTAGGCTCCGGCTAGCTACTCTCTGACACTTTCCATCACTGTGATCCACTAATTAATAAAAGAAAAACTAATATGGACATGAATAACTGCATCATTATCACCAATCCATATATACCCTTCCGCGTTCTTCTAGGATGCCGACTCTCACTCGGGTGGTGCTCTGTTTGGGGTGGCTCTAATTTATACTAAACATCCTAGGAATATTGTCACAGGATCACAGGTGGCTTATCTTAAAAATCAGTAGGTCAGAGAACTCCTAATATAAAATAATTTATTTCACAAAAATATCATCTCCCTTTTCTCCCAACCACAGACAAATAAAATAAAATCAACTCCCTTAAATTACTGAAAAACAACAATATCAAAAAAATGCAAAGTAATGTTTCACACTGGCTGAAACCAGGAATAGAAAATAGTCTATTTTACTGCAGTCCACTGCTTCAAGTCCAAGAGTTATTGTCAAGAGACTTAATTCAAATAACTATGGCTTAAATAAACCAGCCATTCTATCACAATAATATTGCGCACTCATTTTTATAACTTGCAAAACTTGTTCTTTGGGAAATCGGACACGTCTATTCGTACAATCATCATCTTTCCTCACAAGAGTCAGATAATGAAGGCAATAGGTTTATTCTAGGTTACGGGCATGTGTGTTTTTTATAACTTTAAAACAATTATTTCACTCAGAGCTATGACTCCGTTAATTATGGTAAAATAAACAAGTCAACATACATGAAGCATCAAATAAATACTTCGGCTGCCGGTGCGCCGTGATTATTAATAAACAACAACATATAATGAATGCACTCCAAAATAATGACAAATATAACCCATCGCTTCCTGAAGCGGCACACCAAAGAAACCCCGGGGAGTTGGACTGCCTCCCTTCATATAATACAATGCCAAACTCGACCTTGTGACAGACGTGTTTTCACCATGCTAACCGGCAGGCCAGCACAACCTTCCTGGCCGCTTTGAGAATTCAGACGGCTAACCAATTTATACCTGCTTCTTAAGACTCCCTTTTACCTGCCTTGGGCTCGAGCAATTCAACCTCTTTCCGACGGAGCTAAAGTGGGCTCTCATCAGCTAATGAATTCAGTCATATTACTTACCATTTATATATCGTCGAAGAATGCGGGAATACCACCTCCGCTATTATTTCACTCACCATTATATCATCGAAGAACGCGGGAATACCACATCCGCTTTATTTCTGCTCGACCCAAGATCGACTCATAGCCTCATCTGAATATATCTCATACTACCCTGTAGCCATTCATGTCTTACCACTTGTACCTTCGCGTGATAATCACTTACCATTTTCATTACTCTCATAATTTCATTGTCACTTACCGGTCTTGTCACACTATCGAGTGGTCTTCCCCATTTAGCTTTTACAATTACATCGTGCATAAGCACTATCAAACAAATATTCCCTTGACTGTGCATTCACAAGATAATGACATCCCAAAAACAAAACCATATTTAAAATAACACTTTGATGCTCATATACTTATTACATTATAAAACACACAAAATTCTCATTACTGATAAACACACAAATCTACACAACCATGCCCGGTACGCCTAAAATATCTATTTTTATCATAACTGCTTATGATCGAGATAGACTTATCCGACCCCAATAATGGGAAACATTATGACCTTCATGCCCCATATAATATTTACTTATCTCTCATATTTCCTGATGCGGTTCTGGTCCATGATATCAGTCTTCTTCAATAGTTGATTCATCTTGATGGGAGGAGAATTTACACACGGTTTTTCTCAAAATTTCACCAAAAACAAAGGTCCACTGTGAATTATTACCATTAACACAATGCACGGTTCTCGTACATGAAGCTCCTATCTCATATAGCTATCATTACAACTGCGTCATACTGTTATGATATGCACTGTTCTACTTTGCACTCGCGAATACTTTGCGATGTTCAATTTCGGAGGTATGCTAGCTCCTACTTATAACTTGTAACAATGTTAATTATTCTTATGCCTCAACGCAGGCTCTCGCGTCCACAGCGTATATTAAGACTTATAAAACTTGTAAAATGTTAATTTCTGAACGCTCAGGGCACGGGCTTTCGCCTTTGACGATGCCCCAAAGTATACTTATAGAACTTGTAAAAATCACCGTATTGTCCGAAGGCTCGCGGCACGGGCTACCGCCGCTGATGTTGCCCCAGAGTAGACTAACTTCGCTGTATTTCAATCCATTATTTATACGATTTCTCTTAAAGGGACGTGGAGTAGGGGGTTCTCAGAATTTATTTCCAAAATAATACTCATATGAATATGTGAACTAGCTCCTTAGAACGTCCTCATTCCCAATGTCTCAATGACTCCTTCATATGCAAAATTCGATCGTAGGATCGTTAGATAATGAGCTCCGTAATTTGCTTCATTGTCCCTCAATTTCGGCGGGATTTGATCGCGTCTAGCGTCTCTCACTGCCATTGGTCGTTTCAAATCCACCCCCTGATTTCATTTTAATTCTGGCAAAAATCACAGAATAATCCGATTTAAATTTTGATGATATTTCTGAGAGGCTGGGATCATCCCCTATACGATGGTATAACTCCTGTCTCTGTATCCTAATTGCTGCTCTAATTCCTTTCAAATGGGCGGGGTTTATTTGGTAGGTAATCGTTGAGTTTTCTGCATTTGCCCGCGCAGTTGAACGACCTTCGCGCGTTGTCTGGCACATTTGGTGTCCAGATGTGGATTTTCTCTTTCCTGCCACCTTTGTTCGCGCTGGGAGAAAGCTCCTTCAAGTCACGTACGAACCGTCCTTTTGTCCTTCTAGTTTCACAAGCAACTTCCATTCTCACATCGGCTTTGAGACATGACTTAAATTTTGTTGGAATAATATGTGGACTTTATGCTATCAGATATGCATAAAGGTCACACTATGTAGAGATGAAACGATTAGCTCAGCACAGGGAAGCATGGAGAGCTGCATCAAACTAGTCGAATGACTGAAGACTCAAACAACAACAACAAGCAGTTTTATTGTGATGGCTCTATTAATAATTCTGGTGTGGATTGGGGAGTATGTAGTTGTGGTCTTACGTTAGGAACCATCCCAACATTTTCCTGGAGTAGAAATGGGAAACCACAGAAAACCATATTTAGGATGGCCGAGGTGTGAATTGAACTCTTCTCAGTTTTACGTCACGAGGCAAAGTTAGAATTGAATTTCTTGGCAGTGTCGGTAATCGAACCCGGAAGACCAGAGTGACAGCCAAGAATGCTAGCTACTACACCACGAGTTAGTCCCTAAGCAAATTGCTACTGAATGAAATCATCAGTAAATTTTACTTTTCCTTATTTGCTTTTCAATCTCCAAAGTTTTACCACCTCGAGGTGTAGCGGCTAGCATTCTTGGCTGTCGCCGGGTTCGATTCCCGGCTCTACCAAGAAATTGTAATTGTGATGTGGGGGCTGGAAAGGGGCATACTCAGTGTCATGAGGCAAAACGGAGAATTGGTGGCTTCGATTCCCACCTCTGACTTCCTGGAAGTGGTTTTCCGTGGTTTCCCACTTCTACTCCAGGCAAATGAATCCTAACGTAATCACATGGCCCCCTCGTTGCCAATCCTATCTCCAATTTGCAAACACACACATTAGTACATCCTTCGCAATAACACAAGTTATCGCACAAATCACATCAAAATACGTGGGGCTATACACAGGGTGGGCGGGAAGTAACTGGGTATTAAAATTGACGTATAACTTTTATGTACACTGTTATATGGGAATATGATTGCATACCATACAATTCCATTACACTTATGTAGGCACCTGTGGCGTCGACCAATCCCCAGTGTTCTGGAGGAAGTTGTGTGGGACGTTGGTAAGAACATCCCGAATCCGTGCTTTCAATTCATCGAATGTGCGAGGTTTCGTCTGGGAAACCTCCTCTTCTGCCCAGCCTAATAAAAGAAGTCACAGGGTTCAGGTCTGGACTTCTTGGAAGCCATTCCTGAGATGCACGTCTCCCCAGCCAACGTCCTGCAGACTTCTCATCCTACCAGTTCCGCATGACATTTGCAAAGTGAGGCGGTGTGCATGAAGATAATGTCTGTAGTATTTTCCCATCCAGATATCGTGGGTCAAACGTTACCCTGAAGCGTTCCCTGTTAAATGTTAATTGGTCACGCAGGAGATATGGGCCGATGACATTTGTAGCCGTTATTCCACAACACACTGTCACTTTTGGACGAGACTGCATCTTCTCCACCGTAACTCCAGGATCCAGTGCAGCACAGTAATGGCAATTGTGCCGATTGACAAAGAACGATCGAAATCCACACCTCATAGCGCGAAGCAATCTGTGCTCATTCTCTTACAATCAGGTGATCGGCCATCTTTGTTATTGTTGTATGTACTGCCTCTCGCGGCCATCGTCGGTACTACGCGGCAGGAAAAATCACTATGCTATTTGATGTTCCGTAAGTTTCTGCTATTTCCAATATTATCCCATCAATATTAAACACTTAACAGCCATTTAATAATACCTAGTTACTTCCCGCCCTGTATTACCGCGATGTCGCAGCCCCTAATAGCCTATAAGCAACAACAACAAAGCAAGGCACGGTAACTTTATATGTTCCTGCTTCTGGTCAGCGAGCTTTCGTTTCAATTAACATCCAGCTACTTTCTTCATAAGCGAGTTCGGAGACCCAAAGCTGGCGAGGAAGCTTATGAACTGGAGTATGAAAGGGGAACTCTTTAAGCCCTGAACAATGCGGCTCAAGAATCTGGAAGCCGTATTCACTCAGCAAAGAATGGATCCAATAATGGAGTATGTATGGAATAATGATGCAGCTCATTAACTTTAATATTCAGAGAATGAGGACAAGCAGTCTTTTTATACACCTTCCCGAAATGAAGGTGATTCCGGCTTGAGTCTCGATATTTAGATCCGAGACTTTTGGGGCCGGTATCTAGTTTATTATCTAGGCTTACTAGGGTAGAGCCACGTCGTGTGTCGATGATATGTTTCCCGACGTTTCGGCTATCATTGAAGCAGCCTTAATCATGGGCATGAATTCGTATCTGTACTCAAAACTGACCGTTGGTTGTCCGTCGGACGTGCCTACTTGATCGCCTTTGACGTCACGCTGCTCCCTGATTGGTCCGAGCCCCAGGCAGTCATGCGCTAAGAGAACATTCCATGTGTTGCTAGGACTGAATCCGCCTTCGTGGTTGAAATGATTGGGATGTTTCAAAAACTCTATTGCCCATTATCCTGTTTTGATATCTAGGAACTTTCGGTCTTGTCAAGTTCTATGACGGGAAACAATCACCGATACACGACGCAGGTCCATCCTGAAAACAAAGATTATAAATTTCAGTCTCGTCTTGATCTCATTTTCAACTCTTACTCTTCAAATAACTTTTAATTTCTTTCTAATATTTTCACTTTAGTAAGAAAGCAGGGTTTATAAAACAGAGACCTTAAATTGTAAATCAGATAAAAGCTGAACATCTAACATCTAAAAACGGTGGATAATACACACATCAAAACATGTTTTGCATTTTGCTGACCAAGAGTCGTAGTGGTCTCAAACCCATTAGTCGTTCTAGCGTGCGTGTGTATCGGCTGTGTACACTCGCCTCTGTCAATGAGGATAGATCTGTGCGAGTGTGCAGACGACCAGGTGAACGTATGCACGACCAATATATCCGAGATCGATACCAACAGGTAGAAGGTGGTGCAATGTATTGAGATGCCATCATGTTTGGTCGCCGAACCCCTCTTGTGTACATCCCAGGGCGTATGACAGACATACTGTATGTTACAAAGCGGCTTCGGTGGCGTAGTCGGTAGCATGCTGAACTGCTGTGCCCAAGATAGCGGGTTCAAACCCGGCCGAAGTCGTCCGATTTTTTAAGAGCGTTAAAATCCTTCAGTATGCCTTCCTTCGGAGGGGAAGTAAAGCCGGCGATCCCATGTCATAGATTTATGGCATGTAAAAGATCCTTTCACAGACTAAACTTGTGTAAAGCAAAATTTGTTAGGTTAGATTTCGTCAGAACGCTCTATCAAAGTTCCAACGTTCGCCACTAGGTATCATTGATATCTGGTGGCGAAAGTTGGAACTACTTGAAATTGAACGGAACTCGTAGCTCACCCTTTAGGGTGTCCGCTGGAAGCAGCTACAACTCAAGCGAGCCGAACATGTCCTCGGACACTCCCGGCATTAAAAGCCATACGATAAATAAATAAATAAATAAATAAATAAATAAATAACTGTATGTTACAGGGACATGTAGTGAAAGGCTATGCTGACAATTTTGGCCCAAATTTCACTTTCGTGAACGATAACGCTCGCCCACACAGAGCTGACATTGTCAATGCCTTTCTTCAGGAGAATGGTATTCACAGAATGGAATGGCCCCCCTATGCTCCCGATCTCAATTGTGAAGAGCAGGCAGGGACACCGCATAATAAATAAGTCCGTCCTCACTTTCATCCCCACTGTACTCCATGGCAAAATACAAAACCTCTTTTTGATGTGTGTATACTGTAGAACAGGGCCATCCACACAGCGCTACCCGAGTGATAGTGCTCCGGCCGCTCTCTAAGCCAGTGCTCCGAGCGCTTTGATGGAAGGAGCTTGGCTGGTTGAGCGCGTGGTCTGGTCTGAAGAGAGCAATGTTGGGCTCAACGTACATTTGTGAGCGTTTCTTTTCGGTTCTTAAGCTTACCAAAAGTTAAACATCGTGCAACGATGAGCGATAGAAACTTGTGCAATTGTTTACGAATAGCTGTGTCCAGAAATATTGTACACAATTTGGATAAGATTGTTTCCTACAAAACTAAACGCTTGTGAAAACGACAGAGCAAAAGTCACTCAAGGTCTGCACCATCTGTTCATATCAGTAAAATGTTGAATTTTCCTCTCTAATATGTTCACATTTCAGTTTGGAATAAATCATAATATTCTTTACTTAACACTGCACATTCCATACATCGGAGTGCTATTCGATTTGTATATGCGGTATATTTTTATGGCAAAACAGCGCTATCAATATGATGTCAACAATCCCACAAAAGCCGTCGGCCGCACGACTGTACGTACCGTACGTATCTAGTCAGCGCGTTCCGAGCTTTGTCCGTCTGTCTCAGGTCTCCTCGCTGCCACAGTGTAGTGGTGGTAGGGGAAGGAGCGCTAGTCTGACTGCCCAGTGCTCCCCGAGCGCAATGACTGGATGGCCCTGCTGTAGAATGTTGAAATGAGGGGTGCGTCGTGCCACTCTTCCGCTTTGCCGAATTCGAATGTCTTCCTTTCCGTCCCAGATAGTTTCGAGCAATTATCTCAGTCATGGTTCCTTCTGTCAAATAATTGAGAAGTGAAACAATGTTCAATTTTTCTTTGTGTGTATTTTTTAATATAGGAGGCAAAACTCATTTTTGTTCCCCGTCTTAATCCTCTCATCTCAAGGCATTACAAAATATTTGGCATAATTTCTTACCCTCGTTCCTTTCAACTTAACTGTCAAGGTTTAAAAATGTATGTTCATCTCGTTTCTCGTACGAGTGTCAAACTAAAAATGAAGACATGCAAACCTCAGTCAAGTATGGTTGTAGTGTAGGCTATATCTTCTTAACTGACAGATTTGAAGTCATTCTAAATGAGTGCAAAATTTTGAATAGATCATAAAGACAAACCTTTTGCATGAAATTCTAAATTTTTGATTTCCGTATATTTTTATTTTTTTAATTTTTTTAATCCTTTCGGTCGTCTATGGACCACGTTATTTCAACTGCCTTTTCCCTCGTTCTTTCACATTGGCCCAGTATTCGCGCATTCTTCTTCGGTGAGCTTCATTTCGTTCTTCGGTCCACCTCTTGCCGGTTTTCAATATAGGTTTTGGCTGAAAACTCTGTATCTCCTCAAGTTCCTTCTTGAAAGAGTCACGTTCCAAGATGTCCTCATGTGATATCCCCAGTTCTTGTAGGTCTTTTTCCACCTCTGTAAACCAGATCCCTTTGATTTTCTTTCCCACAAAGTAGAAACAGATTCGATTGGATAATCTTCCGGAGTTCTTTCGTGTTAAATGGCCATAAAAGGAGAGTCTCCTTTAGCGAATGGTGTCCGTTATTTTCTCCACATGTAGATAAAGTTCATCGTTGTGTCATCTTCTATACTGTCCTCGTTCCTTGACCGGGCCCAAGATCTTTCTCAGAATCTTCCTCTCTTTGGCTTCGAGTTGTTCTGCCAGGCCCTTCTTATTCATCGCCAGGCATTCTGATGCATATAACGCATCCGGGCGAATAACGGTAACGTAGTGCCTCAGTTTGTTTATTATTATAATTACTAGTTTTATTTATATTTTTTGTTATAATTTTTTACTTTTTTTCCAGAAAATTTTCTAAATTTAAATTTATCAAACAAGTGTATCAATTTATCTGTATTAATAGGGGCAGATGACCTCGCTGTTCGGCACCTTAAAACAACAATCCATCAAACCTTAGGCCTATGCACACAGTCCCTATCGACACTGATATATTTATCGCGTCGTGAAATCAATGTGATATAGGCCATGAATATGTGAAGCGCTAGTTCCGCACACCCATTCATAGCGCACGACAGCACGTGACTAAAGTCTTCCTGCCATTCTGATTTGCACTAGAATGAACTCCAGCACGCCGATCTGCTGCTTCTCTCTCTGCTTTGGCACTCAGCACATGCGCCAGTGTTTTTCTACTCTCAATTTGAAAACAAAATATCAGGTGGAAATAAAAATTGTACAGACAGAATATAAATCCGGTAACAAATCACTTAATTCAAATCTTGCCTGACTCGAAAGCTGTCAGTGTTAGTGTCAGTTAAAGTGACAGGAAGATATACACTAGAACCAAACGGCCACCAATCAGATTACGTGGCGGTCCTGGAGGAATAATGTCGACCAGACGGCGGTAGTGGCGTCGGTCGGCGACAGTGCCCAACATGTAAACAAATTACCGTCACACTTCTGTCATGGTTAATTAGAAACTGATCTAAATTCAACGTAGCGGTGTTTCGAATATTGTACTTAATTTTTCCAACCATAATTTTGTTTTCAGTCGGTTGCAAAAAAGGTCGGCATTACTAAGGCTGCATTCCTAATATCATTCGTTACGTGATAAACTCATAAGGTATCCATCGGCACTAAAATTGTATTTTCCGTAAGTAAATTAATTGTATTCCCCTTTACTGCGCTTTTACTGATTAATCTGACTACTTACAGTATTTTGTGTAATAATAAGCAAATATATTAACCTTGATGGTTGAAATAAATACAATATCCGATAATATAAACTAGGTTCACTTCGCCTTATAATAACAAAGTTAAACAAATCCCATAATCTGGAGGATGATTTATTACAACTTAAAATATATTCTCATTAACTAATATCCTTTCACAAGAAAATCTCTGCATATTGTAAGACAAAATCCCCGATTCGTGGATGTAACAGGAAATCTCAAGAACCATTGAATGGATTTTGTTGCGGTTTTGACCATTTTGTAAAGGATTTCTCGAGAAATATTTCTGGGGAAAAACATTCATTTATGACCTAAAGAAGCCGAGCTGTAACGATTTCAGTGAATCGAGTCGAAGAAAAACCTGCCGTCCGTGCGCCATTTAAGCTTACGCTGGGTAAACCGTTAAAAATATCTATATACTATGGGTGTACGAATTGTTCAGAATGAAATTTTCTACAAAAAATTCCGGGACAGCATATTTTCATCTTTAATACATTGATGAAGATGCATCCAACGTTGTTAAAAAACTTGCTCTTGATTGAATTTCGTGTCATCAGAAATGTATTGAAAGGCGCATATATAGTAGGCCCCAACGATTTATATAATATAGTGGTTTTTGTTTACAATTCCATCAGTGAAAATGATCTATTATTTATGAACTTATCTTAGTTGTGATCTATTCGAAAATTGCACTCATTCATAATCATTCCACATGTCACTGTCGGCCATTAAGATAAACACTACAACCATACGGCCTCCAGTAATATTACAGGACGCTCTTATTTATAATGTGCGTTCAAAAAGTAACGAGCCGGAGGCTGTAATACACAAACCGGTGACGACATCGGCAAATCGTGGCGTGTGAAACGAGGTGTGGTTCCGACCAGAGCGTGTAAGGTCACAGCCCGTCGCTAGAGGAGACGCGTGCACGTCACGTGACGATACAAAGCGAGCAGCAGCATGCATCAAACGTCCAACCAAGACAGTAGGCCATTCGACATGCTTCCTGGTGTGGTTGAAGACTGTGGGACACCCATTGGGCACACACTTTCCGCAAGTGCAGTCGATCTTTCATGATGGTGTGCTCACTTCCGACGCTCAATCCGACCACGGCGGCTATGGCGTTCACTGTCACTCGGCGGTCCTGGGACGTCCAGCTGGACGTTGTCATCGGTAATGCAGGGGGGTGCCCCAGACCGGACATCATCGGCTAACGACACCCCTCCTTCCCTGAAGCGCTTGTGACACGCCTTCACCCTTGCAAAGGACATGCAGTGTTCGCTGTACACTTGTGACATTCGGCGATTAATGTGCGTTCCCCCTACTCCTTCCACTGTCAGAAACCGAACAACACCTCTTTGCTTTTCGTTTGACGCCTCCATGTCACTGTTTTCAATGTGACTGGCAGCGTTGGACGATTGATGCATGCTGTTGCTCGCTTTGTATCGTCACGTGACATGCGTGCCCTCTAGCGACGGGCTGTGACCTTCCACGCTCTTGTCGGAACCACACCTTGTTACACACGAAACTATTAGCCGATGTCGTCAGCGGTTTGCACATTACCGTCTCCGGCTCGTTACTTTTTGAACGCACCTTATATTCAGGAGTCAATCATTTTTCTTACAGACTGCTACACCTTTTCATTCATTCATCCATTGGACTGTTTAATCTTTGAGTGTCAAGTCTAGTCTGTAGTTTTTACTTTAATTTGACCGTTAATCTCGCGATCATGAGCCAAGGGACCTCCTTTTTACTTGGAATCGGAACCATGGGACATGGCATTTCACTTGGAAAATCTCACATGCATTGACAGGGAATCGAACCTGGTCCACCTTGGTGAGAGGCAAAGAGCTTGACCGCTGCACCACCACGTCCCTCTCAGTCTAGTCTGCAAGACTCTGTGTGCAAATGAGTTGCCTCTATCGTGTTGGAACCCCGTTTTCAATGTGGCTTCGGAGGCGTAGTCTGTAGCATGCTAAACTGCTATTCCCAAGATCGCGGGATCAAATCCGGCCTAAGTCCTTCAGTAAGCTATGCCTTCTTTCGGCGGGTAAGTAAAGCCAGCGGGCCTATTTAAATTATGGCCTGTAAAGGAACCTACCACTACAATTGGTAGTGAGTAGCCAAATTTGTATGTTATTTGGTTAGAAACGCTCTATCAAGTTCCAACTTTCGCCGCTAGGTATCAGTGACAGTTGGAACTACTTGAAATTTGCCTACGGGTGTTCAATTAAAATACCCTGCTATGGCCATTGGCAGCAATTATAATAAAGTTGTCTTAGTGAACGACATTTAATACTTTTCAACCAGTCCACACGATTATACGCAATTGTAATGGATGTTACTCAGTAAACCTGCAAAAATACATGACAATTGGGTACAATGTTATTGTGGTGACTGACTGGAAAGCATTTATATTTCGTGTATCAGATGTACAAAGAGAAGAAGTTTACAATAGAATTAGACGGAGGCATCTTGACCACCCAAATCTTGCCCGGCCCACTGGAAGCATATCTAGATAATGATAATGATAATGATGATGATGTCCATCTCTTCCCCTCTAACCTCACAATCGTCAAACACTGAATCTAACCAACGCCTCCTAGATCTACCTCTGCTTCTCTTATCCTCTATATCCGAGTTTATTAACCACGTAGGCAATTTCTTCCCCCCCCCCCCCTCCCGCCCCATTCACATCACATGACCTCACTTACTTGATTTCTAATGTAGGCTACCCTTTATCTCTTCCTTAAAACAACCTTCCTCCCATTGCTTCCATCTTATTTTCCCAGTAATCATTCGCGCTACCCTCGTATCAGCTACATGCAGCTAAAGTGGGAAACCAACCCACGTCTTCTTAGGTTTGCCTCTCAGTGCAATTTAATCCCTCAGCCCAAAATTGCATTGTAGAGACCGGAATCGATCCCTGCACCTTTGGGACCAGAGTCTTAATACGTACCCTGAAAGGTACGTTATTTTTCTATAAATGTCCAGATACACTTAACCTACAGTACATTGCCTACCCTGCGGTGTCAAGCCTGCAGTCATCATAGATGATTTACCGTGGTTTACCACTTACACTCCAGGCAAATGCCGGAACGGTTCCTAACTTAAAGCCACGGCTGCCTCCTTCCCAATACTAAGCGTAATTACAAGCACCCACTTGCTACTACAGACACGAAAAATTGTTATTAAACGAAATGTAAAAACACACACACAGGTACATGGGCCAGATGACTACCTTGTCCAGTCCAAAATAAAGCAACAACAATAAAAAGTTAGTTATTGAGGTTTTAAGGGGCAGACCTACGAGGTCATCTGCACCAAATATAAATGCAATAACCATTTTCTTCTAGCTTCCCATTTATTCTCTATTTTATTTATTTGTTGACAGTACACAACAGGGCTCAGTGTGCGTCCCAATAACATTGCACCTACACAGTAAAACATCTCCAGGTATTTCTATATTAGTATTAATATTTTCACCTGTATTTTCAAACAAAGGTTTTATAGCCTAAGTGTAATGGATCTGATGATGATCGCTTGACGATCAAATCTAGTCATCCAATATGTAATTCTTTTCAGGATTAGGGCATAACCCAGCTCTTTTGGGTACATTCGTGTTGACCGACTGAAAAGCACTGAACTCTTGTATTAATATCTAAATGTAATTCTTAAAACTAGAAAGTTCACACAGATGTAAATGCATGGTAGTAAAAATCTTAATCTAAATATGATATAAAATCTAAATCTGAATGTTATCTAATGTCAAATAAAAACACAAGTTTTGAAATAATTACATAGAAAACTAAAATGTATCTTAAATAACTAGAAAACTGGCCTATCCACATACTGTATATACATCAATGCTGGCAACTGAGGTAGTTGAGGTTGAACTCTAGGAGTAATAAAAAACACTCGGAGAATGAAAGACGCTTTAGAAACTGGAGACAGATTTTGAGAGCGTGCCAGAGCAGAGGCTGGGGTCTGCGGTCACAAGTTGAGTGGCAGAGCAGGTCAAGTGAGCCCTGGAGCCCCAGAGGGATTTATCCCCAGTTTACAAGGTCAAGACCTCACAAAAATCAATACCCTGAGGCTTAGTTTCTCCACCAGATTGGATCCGACGCAACCCAGATTTCAATCCCCGAGACAAAAACCGACAGCCAGTGCTCGTGATTCGCAAACATTCTGGAGCAAGCTTGCTGGCAGTCCTGGGACATTGGACCCACTTGTTGTAGTTATTGATTCATTTAGAGGCTTTGCGACATCGTGGTCATGTAGCCCCGTTTACTTGGGCGCGTATGGAAGCTGCATGATAATATATGTGGTTATAGAAACTGTCATTTTAATAAAGGCTTGCCTTTGGCAGTGGTCTGAATTTAGGAACCATCCAAACATTTGGTTGGTTCCTCAGTTTAGGGGCTGCGACAACGCGGTCATGTAGCCCCGTGTACTTTGGGTGTGTGTAGCAGTAGCGGCTGGCCCATAAGGACTCCAGGACGGTGTCCTTCCTAGAGAACGAAAAGGAATTTACATTTTCTCTTGATATTTTAAGTCAAAAATTGAATTCTAATAATGCTAAGAAAATTACATGTAGCTCTATCAATCAGGAAGACTGTGTTGGTGGTATCACGCTTTGTCAGCGCGCAGCACACCACGGCACACTGGTCAGTATGGAGTTACGGACTCTTGGCCTTCCGCCCTAAGATTGTGCTCGGGCGAGGGGGGTTGAGACGTGCGGGAGTATGGAGACTGGTGCGATTTCAGGCTGCCAGAGGGGTAATCTGTGGTCGCGGTGTGCGGGCAGTTGTCTTGAAGCCAGGCGGAGTCCTTAACAGCTCTGTAGCACCGGTAAATACGTCATCTCCCCTCGCTACTCTAGACGTCATGCAACAGTATCTACTACTATTGGTTAGTAAGAAAACTTGTGACTAGCATCAGAAGCCAATAAGAAGTAGGTCGTTCAGGGTTGTCAGATGTGTCATTATTATCATTCAGCTGTCAGCTTCCGCACGCTGAACTTCCATTAGACAAGCACTGTCGCCTGATCCCAACCCGCTGTGACACAGGTTTGACAACAGTGAACAGCAGCAGCATTTCCTCTCACACCCCTCTACTGCATGCGCCCAGCCGGGGAATTACCCCATTAGCAAATAAAGTAGATGGATGAATAAAAGAAATCTCCATGGTTGAATATAATAAAAATTAAAATTAAATAACAATAATCTATGATGTAGTATCATTATCTTTATCTTTGAACACAAAAAAAATATAATTATATTAAATTGCAGCATCTGAGACCAGGGATCTCGATTCAAATTGCAAGGATGAAGCAACACGGACCTCTCGTTAGCATCCTGCGGTTAGTGAAGGTTGGCACCAGTGAGCTATTTCGCTTTTGTGCTGGAAAGTCTTAAAGCGGTGGTAATATTCAGCAGTTGCAATCTCGGTGTTGGTAAGTCTTTATACTTTGTACGTAGTGTCTTTATTAAAAATTACCGGTGCGACTGTGGTTTGGAAGTGCTTGTGGCGAAAGTGATACTCTGTGATTTCTCTATCGGTGCTTAATAATAAAAATAAAATAAAAAAAAATAATACCGTAATAATAATAATAATAATAATAATACGGCACCGTAATTATTTTTAATTCTTGTTACGGCTGTGCTCTAGAGTTGAAACTCAGCGTGATTAAGTATTTCTTCATTTCAAAATGAATTCTGTGGACGCTATTTTAAATCGCGGAAAACTTTCTTTTGAGAGTAAATTAGAACTAAAAAGGTTAGGACCTCCGAAACCTGATTTAGTCATTTCACAGGTTCAGAACCCTTGCAAAAGCAAAGCTGGTTATACCAGAAAATTCAATCGCACATTGTACAATCATGCAGACTGGCTGTGCGGATGTGAGATAAGAAACGCGTTCTTTTGCTTCACATGCTTGGCTATGAATTCTGGCGATCCTGTGTGGACATCAGCTGGTGTTACGGACTTAAAACACTTGAATGATAAAGTTAAGAAACATAAATCTAGTGAAAAGCATATAAACAATAGCATTGAGTTTGCGATGCTGGGTAAGGTAGACATCAGATGTCAGTTAGACAGTGCGTATAGACTGAAAATTAAGCAGTTCAATGAGGACGTCTCTAAAAACCGTTACATACAGTAGACTCTCGAAAATCCGGACCAATGTGGCGGACGGCCGATCCGGATTCCGAAAAATCCGGATTTCCCGGAGACAGAGTGACGTCGGTCGCGGCAGTGGTTTGCGTGCCGCGATCGCCGCCACTCCGTGCCGATATGTGTACTTTATTGTTACTCGCATAAAACAGTTCTGAACTGCAATTAACTGAACACAGGGGTAGAAAAAATAGATGGTTAATAGTATTGAACAACTTTAATAAGACTTAAGAATTTACATTACAGTACTACAGTATGCAAAATAAATGAAAATAAATCATCAGAAACAGTGTGTAAAAACAAACTTACACATGCTTGAAAAAGTCTTGAATATTTTTCTGCTTCACAGTTAAACCAGTCTCGTCGCAGTTGTAGAGCTGTTCTCCGGAAATTTCTTCTTTGTCCAAGATACTAAAAAGTAGTTTCTTGAATTCAGGAACAGCATCTTTGTTGGCTGATAATGCCTCCCCACTTATTGACAGTTTACGAACACCAAATCGTTTCTTCCAACGATCAAGCCAACCTTCACTTGCTGTAAACTCACCATCTTCACCTTCAATTTCTTTTTTGAAATGCAACGCCTTTTCTTGAAGCATAGGCCCCGTAATAGGAACCCCTTTACCTCTTAAATGTTCATGCCACAAGAACAATGCTTCTTCAACTTCTACATGTTTGCCTTTATGCATGCTTTTTCTAATTTTAATCGCACTTCCACTGGATTGAGAGGAACACCATTTTTCTATCTGTCCGCGATTCTTCTTCCAATCTGAAACTGTACTTGTTCCTACTCCTAACTCTAGAGCGATTTTTTTCGCCGATTCTCCAGCATCAATCCTCTTTATAGCACGGAGTTTTTCTTCCACTGACACACACACTTGCTTTCGTTTGTTACTCATCTTACAGTACTTAAAAAGAAGACGCGAGAAACACAGAGCACCGACACAACACGAGGTAGCCACCGAAAATAACGTCTGCACAGAGAGAGTGAGCGCGGTCAACTAAGTACTGTATGAGTAAACAAAGAGCTGTTGGGGAGGGGGCGAGTCAATGACCTCCCGCCGTGCCGCACAGCCAGTAGAATAGAAAAGACGTCATTCTTGTAATGCGGAATGGTCGCGGAGAAATTGAAGGCGCTTAAGCATCACGTTACCTACATTTTACTGATTTTGTATTACAAAAAATATTTTTTGAGCGGTCCGGATTTGCCGGAGTCCGGATTTTTGAGGTCCGGATTTGTGAGAGGCTACTGTACTCAGTAAACTGATCGACTGCATTAAGTTTTGTGGCAAATTTGAGCTCGCACTGCGAGGACACGATGAAACCGATTCATCCGACAATCCTGGAATATTTCGTGGGTTGGTTCGTTTAATGGCCGAGTTAGACTCTACCTTGAAAGAGCACATAGAAAAAACAAATAGTCGTGTTTTTCTGGGACTTTCTAAAACCATACAGAACGAGCTTCTCGATTCAATCTATTCTGTGTGCCTTCAGTTGATCAGTGACGAAATATCTCGGACAGAATATTTAGCGATCGAGGCTGACGAAACCACTGACTGTGCTACATTGTCTCAGCTTGTTTTTATTGTGCGATATGAACTGGATGGCAAAATTAACGAAAGGTTCGTTAGCTTCGTGCTGCCCAGAGATCATACTGCAGATGGAATTAGTCAAGCTTTATTTGCCGAACTAGAGAAATTGAAGGTGAATACGTTCCCTGAAAAAGTAATAGCTCAGAGTTATGATGGTTCGAGTGTTATGAGCGGGCAACACACGGGTGTACAGGCAAGAATGAAAGTCGTGTACAAAAATGCGCACTTTGTTCATTGTTATGCTCACCAATTGAACTTGATCATCGAGCGTTGTGCAATCCAAAATAAGCAGGTAAAAATATTTTTTAGTAATTTAGAGGGATTTTCCTCATTTTTTTCCAAATCTTCCAAACGGACAGCCGTACTAGATGAAATCGTCAAGAAACGGATCCCGAAAAATGCCGCCTCTAGATGGAATTTTAGGGCACGATGCGTACGAACTGTCTTCATTTACAAAAATGAACTTATTGAGTGTCTAGAGAAGATTGTGGACGATGACAGTAATGACTATTCGACAACCAGAAAAGCAACAGGTTTGAGAAACATTTTAAAAGATCAGGACTTTCTCTTTTGGCTCGAACTTTTTAGTAAAATTATGCCACATGCTGATATTTTATTCAATGAACTTCAGCACAGGGAAATTGACAGTGTAAAGGCTCTGAAGAACGTGTCTACCTTCAAGTCCTCGATTCAGAATATTAGAAATTCTCTCGATCAGTGGGGTGCAGAGCATAGCGTGTGTTGTTCAAACCCGGGCACTAGTGAAAAGCGTGCTCGATTTGACAGCAGCAAATGGGTCGTGGCAAAAGAGGTGTGCGACGTAATTTTAACTGGGATTGCCGATCGTTTCGGTTTTAATGAGCATTTATCAGCAGCGAAGCTATTCCAGCCCAGCTTATTTTCAAAATTTAGTGTGTCGTTTCCTGACTCTGAATGTAAAATGGTCGCTAAGTTATTCACTTTAAATCCACTTGAACTCAGGCAGGAATTAATAGTTTTATACAGCAGAAATGAGTTTGAAAATGCATCTGGTGCCTTAACACTTCTTTCCTGCATTTGTGAAAACAATCTTGCGACAGTGTTACCTGAGACAGTAAAACTCTTGCGAATTATATGCACAATTCCCATGACAACATCAGAGAGTGAAAGGTGCTTTTCAACTTTGAAAAGAATAAAAACTTTTAGTAGGAATACAATGAAAGAAGACCGTCTGTGCGCTTTAGCTATGTGCTCTATTGAGAAGAACCTATTGGTCACAAATGACTTCAATGAGCTTGTAATAAACCACTTTGCTGAGCAAGAAGAGCGGCGAATGGACTTCATCTTCAAGAGAGTCAATTAAGGTAGGTCTATTTACTTGAACATTCTCCTGTCCTGGTAATTTTCTTATCTTTCATAGTTTGTGTATTGCCAACAATGATATATCCTATGGAAAAACATTGTTGCAAGATTTTCTTTTATTTCCTGACATAACCAGTATGTTTTACGTCATTGCATTCATAACCGTATTCAAACTAAAAACTGTAAAAGTAAAGAGTTGGGCAAGAATTCTCAAACTCTGTCAATGTGTAATAAATGTTACGCTTAAACTCCTGCCACGTTATTAATATTATTATTATTATTATTATTATTATTATTATTATTATTATTATTCCCGTTTTTAATTTGCAGTTAAATTCACTCTCTGCTAGAAAGTTAAGTGATCTATCAGAGTAAAAAGCAGTTCAACAGTTTAGTAATGAATGAAAATGAAACATAATGTGACTCGGGAGGTACATTTTCCTAAAATTCATCTGTCAGCTCGAACACTGGCATTGATTGTTACTGGCACATGTATATTTTCAAATTTGCATATTAAAGTATATTTCCAAATTTGAATATTAAAAGAAAAAAACTCTTGTTCTATGCCGAATTCAAGTGATAATCCAATGTCCACATTTTAACAGCCAACGCTTTAGGCTTGAGTTTGGAGTTATTGAAAGAATAATATTGTATACGGTATTCTATGTTATTATGTACTGGATAAATCGCTGTTTAATTCGTGTATTCATGCAAACTGGGATTTGTCAAGTTTTGAGCTCACAAGGCTAATGCTATGATAAAGAAAAAGACCCAAAACACAAGCTCCCTGGGATTCACGTTTTGCGTTTTCGTTTATATGTAATTTTCACATCAGGTTCTCAGTGTTGTTACCATATGAAATCATAGTTGTAATACTAAATGATAAAAACGCGATATTTTCATTGCATATAAAAGTAACTCGATTTTACTCTTTTTGTCCTCTATCAATTTATGAAGAGGTGCGGGGAAAAATACTGTGATCGCCCTCCCGGCCTAAGAGTCTGTCGGCCGCCACTGGTGTGTAGAATCTGTCTGATAACCAGTGTTAATTGTGATGGCTGTATTAGTGTGTGTATCTGTTTTTTAATTCAAGTAAGGACTGCAACTTTGGATTTTTCAAATAGTTCCTACTTTTGCCGCCAAACGCCACCGTCAACGACTACTTGGCCTAGTTCAGAACTTAGCTACTAGACGCCACCACAGTCGGCTCTTGGCAACGAACGTAGAAACCTAAGAGCGTTGTTTACATTCCTAACCAATACAATTTAGCTTCACACAGGTGTAATTAGTGGAAGATCCTTTAACATGCCATAAATCTATGACATGGGACCGCCGGCTTTACTTCCCTTCCGAAGGAAGGCATACTGAGGGATTTTTAACGCTCCTAAAAATCCGACGGCTTCGGCCGAGTTTGAACCCGCTATCTTGAGCATAGAAGCTCAGCATGCTACCGACTACGCCACCGAAGCCGCTCCAAACATTTGTTTGGAGTAGAATTGAAAAACCACTGAAAACCACATCTAGGATATCTGAGGTGGGAATCGAAGCCACCAGCCACCTCGTCAAATTCGATTCCAGTCTCTGCTAATAAATGTTATTGTGGGCCGAGTTCTGGAACGGGGTGCGTTCAGCCTCGTGAGGCAAACCAGAGAAGAGGTGGGTGCGATTCCTTCCTCTGCCATTCTGGAAGTGGCTACTCACTTCTACTCCAGGCAAATACCCGGATGATTCCTAATTAAGGCACTGTTGCCTCCTTTCTACTCCCCACCAGAATTACAAATACACACAACCATCACACAAACACAGGTTATCAAACTAAAAGTATACGCACCCACCCAAGTACTGCTCGGGTCCAAGCTGCGTGAACCTGAGAGAAATGTGGATAGCGAGCTATGAGAAGTGATGGTGACGAGTGATAAGGTTTCCCAGTCCGTGCGTAGTAACATAACAAAATACATTGGTCGATGACTCACTCACTCATTCGCTACACCATAGTGGTTTGAGCAACGGCCCTATGTTAGCAGTATTGGAATAGACAGGAATTCCAGATAACACAGCGGGCTGTTGTCAGTCTCTTCTCTTTTCGCCTGCCCCTTCCCTGCCCCTTCTCCTCACCCCGCAAGTTCACCGAGCTTGGACTCGAGCTGTACACCGGTCTGAATGACCACGACGTCCAGACTCCTGAAATGAAACTACAACTACCTATGGTATGGCACATTAACGTGCGTAGCTAACTTGGTCGGTGTGTGTAGTCAAGCAATAATTCTGGAAGAATTAACATTAATATTATTCATAATATCCTTTGGGCGTATGCCGTTTTGAAACTGATTAAAATAGTCTGTTGTTGTTGCTGTTGTTGTTGTTTGAGTCTTCAGTCTTTTGAATGGTTTGATGCAGAACTCCATGACTCCTTGTCGTGAGCTAATGGTTTCATCTCTACATAGCTGCCACACCTTACATCCAAGACAATCTGTTTTATATTTTCTAACCTTGGTCTACCTTTACAGTTCTTGTTCTCAACCCTTCCTTTTATAACTAAGTTTCCTATTCCTAGTTGTCTTTGTATTTCACCTCTAACCTATCTCTTCTCTTCTTTGGCAGTCGCCAGAATTATATCTCCCCTCCCACTCGTCTTTATACCTATTTATTTGTTAGTCTATCTACCTATCAGATGTTCATCATTGTCCTGTAACACCACATTTCAAACGATTCTATTCGCCAATTTTCTGCTGCTACAACAGTCCAGGTTTCTCTTCCATAGAGTACCACGCTCCAAGAAAAGGCTTTCAAAAATGGCCTTATAAAACCTAAATCTATATTTGATGTCAACAGATCTCTATACTGTAGAAATGCTTTCTTTGCCTGAGCCAACCTACTTTTTATATCCTCTTTGCTTCGTCCATCACTGGTTATATTGATTCCTAAGTAGCAGAAGTCTCCTACTTCCTTTAGTTTTTCACCTGCCAATTTGACGTCAAGAAGGGTTTCTTATTTCCTTCGCCTGCATTACATTATTCTAGATTTACATTTATTGATTTCCATCAAGAATTCTTTCCTCAAGATGAAGTCAATTTAAATCCTCTTGTGAATTGTATAAGATGACAATGTCATCAGCATATCTCAGAGTTGAAATTATGTCTCCTTGAATCTTTAATCCTACTTTAGATATTTCTCTCTTTCCTTTCATTGTTCTATTGAAAATGCAGACATGATTCCTAGCAAATCGCCTGGGCTATTTTAATTAGTTTTATGTTCGACGATGTCGAAATGTAAACATTATGCGTCAGAAAACTGTATCATAATGAGGCTCATTATAACATTGTTTTTCATTATGAAACAGTTTCTCCCACCAATCAGAGCTCAAGAAACAGTTGTGTGACCAATTAGGTAAGGATTGCATCGCGCATGCGCTCAAAATCCAACATATTTCTGTGTTGGCAAGCAAAGTTAATGGTCTCGGCTTTTGGAGTGCCTTGACCCACGCATGCGCTCTGATCAGTCAGCAAAGCCAGCGCGCCCTGTTCACTAACTGAATTAACTGAATCCCACAGATATTTATGAATATTTATGTTAAAACATTTAATAAAGTTATAATTATTGTCGAACATAAACAGTCGTATGCAACTCGCCTATAATGGTAATTAAGACACTCGTATGGAAATTATAAAACTTACTTACGCTCGTTTTATAAACATACTCGTGTCTTAATTATTGCTATTATAGGCTCGTTGCATAATGTACTATTAACATGTCATAAGCCAAAAAGGATATTTCTGTCCGTGAAAGGCTTGGGCTAATCATTAATTTTATTTTACTGTTGAACTCTGTCATCCAACGATCAGTAGGCTATTATTAAAGCAGCCACGGAGTTAGAAAGTGCTGTAGCATTTGATGCCAGAGTGCTAAGTTGTAGCAGCTACAGTGATAGTTTTAGTTTAGTGGAGAATTGTCGTCACTCGGTTGTTTCTCGGATGAAATCGTCTGAGTTGGAGACTTTGTCACTTTCTGATGGCGTTCTATTTCGCTAATGGAGTGTGTATCGACCATGACGCAGTTTCAACTGGCTGGGGGACCATTACTTCCGTTATCGACACGGCTCAGCTGGACACCGCGCGGCCCATGTTTCAGCTCGTGTAAAAGAACACTCTGTGCCGATAGTTCGCAAACGTGCCACTCATCGACTTAATATTGAACTCGCAACCCAAGTTTTGAACTCCACTTGTCCTTTGTGGATGTCTCCCAGACTTGATTTGAGAATGAATGAATCGTTTATTTCTGACTAAGTACTTCTCCACTCAATCCTATTTTCCAGAAAGAACCAAAATATGCTGTAACTGTGTTCGTTAAATCGAGCACCACGGTCGCGAGGGCAGCATCAGTAAGTCTGGAGATCGCAGCTTCGAATGCCGACGCTGACAGTAGCTATCCTGAATGTGATTTTTCCGCGGTTTTATCCACACTCCTGCCAGGCAAATGCCGAGATAGCACCTTACTTCAAGTCCCGGGCACCTACCTCATCCCTGTCCCTTATAAATGTACACATACTACTACAGTCATCACATAATGCAGTTTACCACACAAATTCAACACACACCCTGATACACGGGGCTGATGACCCTTAAATGAAATAAGAACAACACATGTTCTTACACAAAGCTGTAGGTCTTGACTCGGCAATCATGGAAATACCAATAACTCATATACCAAATTGGAGAAGTGCCTTTTCTGCAATAAACTATTCAAATGCAATTCATGGCATACGCTACACCCTATCACATCTATTCAGTTACCTGCTCGATTAGAAGTGGTCGCGTCCAGTTATAACATCTAGAGGTCTGACGTAAGCCTTCATAAATGTATATAATCTCTACTTAATATAAAACAAAGTAACCGATTTGTGTTTGTTACGGGTAAACTCGAGAACCACTGGATCTATTTTGATGCGGTTTCCACCATTCTGTAAAGGATATACCGAGGATTATTTCTGTAGAAAATTATTTATGATCAAAGGAAGCCGAGGAGAAACGATTTCAGTGGAAAAGTCGAAAAAAAAAACTGGCGTCCGAGCGCTTTGTAAGCTTACGCTGGGCAAACCGTTAAAATATCTCAATACTATGAGTGTAAGAATTGTTCAGCATGAAAAGGTCTACAAAAAAGTCCGCGAGAGCATATGTTTATCTTCAATACATCGCCCACTATGAGTGTTTTTACGTTTTAATTTCTTCCAACCATGTCCATTCAAATACTGTGGCAACAGTTTACGAGCTATCTAAGGGCGAACCTATCCTCCCTGTTACAGCCTAGCTAGCAGGCGAACCTATTGCCCCAGATACAGCCAGCAAAACCATTGAGTCGTGTTGAGTTAATACTTCTGAGAAGGGGAGTTGTGTTTGGAGTTTCCCTGGAAGTGCAACTCAGGTTTTCTTCATTTCGCCTGTGAACTTTCCGTTCCGCAAAATTCACAGTCAAGTTAAGATTGGACGGAGGGGGGATTCGTGTTTCATGCACTTCGCCATTCTTAAATTACGTCTGACAAGAATTTGTTGCACATGCATCTCCATGATAATATAACTAATAGTCCAGTCAGTGATTTTAACCCATCAGGCCGAGACGTAAAACGGATATTGGTTGTTGTTCATTGACACTGAGAAAAAAAAAGCGCTTATCACGTAATGCATTCTCCCGGGCGAAGCCGGGTCGGGTTGCCAGTATACGTATATAATAATAATCTCTACCTAGTATAAAACAAAGTAACCGAGATTACAAAGTAACTAGTAATCTCGAAAATCACTGGATGGATTTTGATGCGGTTTTCACCATTCAATAAAGAATTTCTCGGGGAAGGTTTCTGTAGAAAAACATTTGTTTATGACCAAAGGAAGCCGAGCAGTAACGATTTCAGTGAATCAAGTCGAAGAAAGGCCTGCCGTCCATGCACCTTTTAAACTTACGCTGGGTAAACCATTAAAAATGTATTTATACTATGAGGGCAAGAATTGTTCAGCATTAAAAGTTCTACAAAAAAAAAGTCCACAACAGCATATCTCTATCTCCAATACTTCGCCCACTATAAGTGTTTTTGTGTGTTCATTTCTTCCAACAATCTCCATTCAGTGGAAATAGTAATTATTAGCTTCGAAGCGAGTTTACGAGCTAGCGAGCGAGCCTATCACCCCAGCTTCTGCCAGCATCAAACTGTCAAGTCATGTCGAGTTAAGACTTCAGAGAAGAGTGAATGTGTTGGAAGTTTCGCTGTGCACCTCGGCTTTTCTGACTTTCGTCTAGGACCTGCCGTTGGTGTGCCTTTTAAGCTTACGCTGGGAAAGATACCGCGCGAAGCCTGGGCGGGTTACTAGTAATCTAGGCAATCGACACACCAAATTCAACATTCTGTTTCCACTGCTATCCTACAAGGAAACCTAACATGTTATAATACGGGTGATTTATGGCAGAGATAACATTTTGTTGAGTAGACACGACTTGTGGAAAAGTTAAAATAGTTAACCAAGTTCAGATTTCCATTTTTATGCACGAGATGACAGCAGTTCTGGTTTCTGTTAAAAATAACATATCAGCATACACTCGTTGACATAATATTGCTGTAAACTCCAATGAAATAAGATAAATTAAACATAGTTTAATATTTTTCAAAGCAGTAGCAATAGATTTCAATGGTTAATTTCAACTGTTCAAATTTGACTTCTCATTCTCATAGACTTCACTCACTTTAACTCAGAACCCTCCATATACTGGAACTTAAAGACTTGTGAGATGCTAGTGACTGCAAAGTAAAATCGTGCTTGGTCTGTACTATATTCACCTGATCGCTCGATATTTAACCGGCCCATTTGGTCAAACAGGTAGCGTTCGCCAACCACTGTGACCGCAGTGTTTTTGCGGAGACCCTAAATCTCCTCGTACCGCAGAGCAGCTATAGTACCCTGCTCTTCCGATCATCCCTCATTCCCCATTGCCGTAAAATACACAAGCATAGGAAAATAGTTCTCTAACTTCATTGTGGGGTATTGTACCCATGTGAGTAATCTCGGTGGATAATATGCATCTGCCTCCAGCTAGCATCAGCTCTCAGGCGTGTACGGTAACCCCAAATTTAGCAGTGCATATTTTGGATTTGAGGCTAAAAGGTATCAACTCTACAATGATAAGGCACAACTCTATTCTAAAACTTTAATTCATTAAAATAAATCATGGCTTCAAACACAAAACAATACCCAAAAAGCATAAAGCAAACAAAATTTTTACTTCCACAATCCATAAGTAAACAAATATAAAATCACAACAAAGTCATACCTAGCCATAAGGCTTTACCCTTCTGTGAACTTCACAAGGATATACTAGTGCACTGATGCACCTACGACTTCAAACCAAACTGTACATTAACATAACAGTCATACAATGTGACTTCTTTAATATTACAACAAGGATTATTCCTTAAACCTCTTTATGTTAAACAATTATGTGTGCCGTGCGTGTTTTAATATTTTTCTTCTCACCAATGAAATGCTTTGCATGCATTTACCTATTTGGACGTTGCACCAAAATCAACGTGCAACTCCATAATTATGTAAGCTACCCCCTACACATCCTCCAATTATATGGTTTCACCGCATGCTGTCTGTGATTCCTAGATAAAACATTACGTTATAGCTTATGTCGGATTGTACGATAGACTACCTCGCGCTCATGGCGATTGGCATCCAGTAACCAACTACATGACTTGGCTCCAGTGACAGTACAAATATATCATGTAACTATTCGTCAGATAGCTAAAATAATGAACCATCAGGAGGAACTATAATTATCCATGTGTTCACAAACCACATGGCTATAATATTCAACATAACAATCTTGCATTATATATCATTTCAACAAGGTCTAGAATCTCTTCCCTTTATAACTTGCCTGAGCGGCCCGGGTGGTTAGCTTCGACCCTCGGCTAAGGAAGTCGCTACACAATAGAAAGTGGAATGGGTCGTTTCACCAATTATCTCGACCTTTCTAAAAGTTTGAAAGCTTCCCTCTCTCTAAGCAGTGAAGATTTACAAGACAAATACTGTGTCCTGACCGACACACATGTTCCCAAAGGATCTTAATTGACTATTATGCCAACAGGTATTGAATGAGCTTTTGTAATTATTCCTACGTCGAGGATAATGATTAATTAATGGCCTCACATGGGTCCATTCAACATGAAGGTTCGGGGTTCGCAATGCATGAGCCTGGCGGTTTGACCGATGTCTCAAGTATAATATAGGCGCACAAAACCACTGTCGCCATGAGTTTTCGCTGCCAACGAGCGTAAATAACTCATCAATAAGTTCTCGGGAAATCATAGAGCTCCGAGGTGTCCTCGTTTCCTCGACTCTATCAAGATTCCAATCCGGAACACATTTCAATCCTTTCTTCAGAGTTAGGGTCCAACACTACAACTCTGGAATAAATAATATCTCCAACAATGTCCACGACATAGGAGAATTCATACGTAGAATAGACTATCTGGCCCCTAATGCTCCATGCTACGACACTCCGACCTATAATATTAAGAGAAATCTAACATTTACTCTATAAGCTTCTCAATTAAGCTGCAAATTCAATTCACTAAAAGCTCTTTCATTACTGGTATCATTACTGAATATCTGCAATATTCTGATATAAAACTTCTTTCCATAGTTACTGTAATGTAATCTCACTGTAACATCTTCCTGCTTAGATTGATAAGTCTTGCACTTAGCGTTAATAATTCTCGCTTACAACATTTATTTGTTTCCTGATGTGTTCATTCATAGTCTTAATAACCATTATTATTATTATCATCATTTCTCACTGACATAAATGACCAAAATCATTATTTATTATTATTCTCATATAAATTACCAAAATTTCCGACATAGCTATACGTTTTAAACTCGAACAATCGCGTTCGTTGCATTTACATAACTGATTGCCATTCTTAATTCATAGTGGGAATAATTACTCCACTTAATGATGCAAATCAACATTTCAACTCTATAAAAATCAACTCAATACTGATTAAACATGGAGGATCAGCCTCCTAACTGACTTTTACTGGCATCTATAAGGAATTCACAATATCTTTACGGAATCACAGACATGCAGCGGTCCCTACTTCTACATAATCATAACCATAATTTGTGGGGTACTTACATCTCTATAGGCATCTAAGGTGGCTCCGACCAATCATATTCTTCCATGTCGCCCGCCATAATGGGTTTAACGCGACATATTTCTCTTGTTTACACACATTTGATTACACATAATTTCTATCACCAACACGACACGTTGCATACCTTTCAGGAAGTTATCACTCCCCAAACATGTGAAACACTTCATCAAACACTACTTTAAATGATATTTTTACATATGCATTACACTGAACACTCGTCACTTTATACACACTTCAATGCTGAAATTCCCTAGCAGAGATCGAAATTGCAGGTGTCGACGGCATCTTACGTTACCAACTCCTGATTGAAAGTCTGGTTATCTGCTCTCGGAACTCTCCAACAGTTTTTATGAATATCATTCCTACAGTAAGCGTCCTGCGTTACATCAATACGCTGGCTCCCAAACATGAGCGTTAACATATGGTACTCTCATGGCAATACCAAACACTTAGTAGAGTTTCTTTCGCGCATTCTATCGTAGTTACACATATACGATTAGTTAATACTATACACACTGCGCTTAATAAAGTTCAACACTTTCACAAATAATTATATACAATAGTTCTACCGTTAGTCTATACGGTGCTTCGTAACTGACCACGTCATAGTTCGTGCTGCTGATTATGCCTGTATCACGACTATTATTCATACAAGCATATTTACTGTTTCTTTTACACATATCCGTCTTTGTTCGACGTCTTGATGAATAGATCCGTCATGCGTTTTGCCTTGACGAACTTGCTTCAACCTGGCTGTAGCTGACTGAAGTTTCACTCGAAGACTGCACGTAACTTATTCGAAGACTTCTGTATGCGGCTTACACGCTGTCTCGTACTGCTGCATATTTGCTGCATACTGATTGCAACTTATTGCCATTGTGCTACAACTGAAAACTGCGTAAGACAATAACTGGCTGTAACTGCGCTTGGCGGCATGTAGACTGCGTGACAACTGAGTTTCAACTGAGCGTAGCTGAGTAACAACTGAGAGCTCCTCCTGGGGTCTACTCCCTTATATCGGATTTCCACAGAAAGTAGAGCGAAATCTTCCCGCGTAATCTTGGCTCCTCTCACAGCATGATTCAGGTCTTCGAACCATGATCATTGTGTTCCTCTCTCTTCACAGGTCCCAAAACTATCTGTGTGCAAAGGAATCGCTCGTCCAATTAATTAATATTAATTCCTTTCTCCATGGCGTGGGACGCTACCTAACGGGAAACCCCCGGCAACATCTTCACATCCATCCGCGAACAATGGTCGTTTTACAGTCCTTACGCACATCATTAAATATGCACCAATTTCGCAGGTAAAAGACTCTAAAATTATCTTCTTGCCAAGATATTCACCTGTGTGCAACTCTCATCTCGATTCGTTACTCCAATCACGAGTAATCAATGATTTTTCTGGGCATTTCTCCGCCCCTACTCTAAATCCATTCTCCGTCGGGGAATAACTATGTCATTATTCAGGCCTCACCCCTGCTCCAGACGACATAATGGGGTCTGAGATGGACGTGGCTCCACTGGGACCAACCCACAATTCTGGGCCAATTAGTAAATGTCAGCTCTGCCCTCCTCTGTGCTTCAAGCCTCCAATAGCTTACACCAAATCGTCTTATAATGATATAATCTGCTCATTATTTCCTACATTATTTTACTAAATAATGCCATTTCATCAAAAATCACACCAGTGATTAAATATACATTTCTTTCGAGGGGTTTTTACCAAGAAACTCCCTGTACAGATCTCTGGTTCGCTTCCTGGTGGAACCTTTACACTGAGATCACAGTCTCTGAGAACCATGTTCGATTCCAGTCAGCATAACCCCATCGGGTTCATGTTCCCCTTGCAAAACTTATAAAAGTCCAATGCAAGTGGCTTATATAAGTAACCAGCTGACTGTCGACCACCGTCTGTGTTTACGTCTGGGGTCCTTCACCTTGTCTGGCTGCGAGTGGGTTAGTAGTGTTCCCCCTTCCACACTCGGCCTTGTTTCTGAGCTGTCTATTCTCCCTGCGAAGGGTCGCGTTTACAGCCTCAACCTCTCTGGCCACTCTGACCATTTCTTCATAGAATTCTCGCAAACACTGGCATTCTTTCTGCTCTCCGCTTACACTGGGTAAACTGTCTGCTTCTCGTCCCGTCTCGCCGTTCCAACATTCAGGTCTGCCTGCTTGGCTGCCTCCGCTCTCCACGTTGAGTTGGGTGTGCGTTACTAATTCTTCTTCTGGTTCGTCGAATTCTTCTGGCGAGTAATAAACTTTCAAGTTGGCTATGTTCATAACGACCTCGTTTCCATTCTCTAAATGCCTTAACCTGTATGCATTGTTCTGGAGGTCTCTTATCACCTCGAACGGGCCGTGGTAAGAAAAAATAAACTTTTTATACTTCCGTGCCTCTGGATCTGAACTGGCGGGTTTCTTAATTAAAACTTTCTGTCCCACGAGAAGCGGTTTATGATACCTCTTCGCACGATTCCTTCTCTGACGTCTCTCCGCCTGTGCTTTGAGATATTCAAAGGTTCGTTGGATCCTCAATTCTCTACCGGGCTGTGCGTCTACTGGTAATGGAATAACACCATTCCACGGTCTCTCTGGTCTCTGATCCAGATGTAGAGTAACGGGAACCTGACCTGTCGCCTCATGTACAGTATTATTTATACAGTATTCAATGACTTCTAGAAATTCAATCCAACGCCAATTCGCTTCAGAACAGTAGATCTTCATGTATTTCTGGATCTCTCTCATTACTCTTTCAACGGGACTTGCCTCAGGATGGCGTATGGTAGATAAAATCTGCCTAATTCCTAGAGTTTCCAGTTCTCGACGAAATTCTGCACTAGTAAAGCAACTTCCGTGGTCCGAGAGAATGTTATCCGGCTTCCCAAGAATCGGAATAACTCTCTCTTTCAGGCGCTTCAAGACCTGTTTTGAACTTGTCTTTTGAATGGGGCACAACACCACCATTTTCGAAAATACATCCATGGCTACAAAAATGTGTCTATTGCCTCTACGTGCTCTAGGCAATGGTCCAAAGTTGTCTATACTCAATAGCTGTCTTGGCTTCTCTGGTAATAACGGGATAGGTCGTTGCCTCATTAAAAAGGGATTCGGCTTTACCCTTTGGCAAAGATCACATGTTCTAATAGCATTTCTCACCGTTTCTCTCAATTTTGGCCAAGTAAATGCTTCCTTCAACAGAGCACAAATTTTATCTATTCCAGGATGTCCAAATGCTCTGTGGGCTAGCCATACTAATCTCCTCTGCAAAGATGCAGGAATTACAATCCTTTGACGTGTGTGATCCACATCGTCCCACTTGTGTAATATCTGATTATACCATACATAATCTGTTGCCAATGCCTCCGCCTCTCTGTATATCGCAGTTCCCCTTGCTAAGCGTCCCTCGAAGTAATCGATTATCATCTTCAACCATGGGTCTTCGCATTGTAGGTTGGTAATGTTCCTTAAGTCATCCAACGTCTTCTGATCTCGATTCTCAATCTGGACCGCTAGTACTTCTTCTTCTCTAGGGTAACGACTTAATATGTCCGGTATTACATTCTCTTTCCCTGGACAGTATTCTATTTCCACATTAAATTGCTGGATATACAGGGACCATCTTGTCAATCTCTGACTAGACAAATCCGTCTTTAACAAAAATGTTAAAGCTTTATGGTCTGTTCTCAGAACTATTCGGAAGCCGTACACGAGTTTGTGCCACGATTGCAACGCGTACAAAATTGCGAGCAATTCTATCTCTGTGATCGTGTAGTTTTTCTCATGGGCTCTCAGTCTTCTGCTTATAAAGGCGATAAAAATTTTCTTCTCAGGCTGGTCAACATTTTCCTGGAATAGCATCGCTCCAATCCCAATAAGTGATGCATCCGTCTGTATGATGAACTTCTGGGTATAATCTGGGTATCCCAGTTTCACATATTCCAAAAGCATTTGTTTTGACCTCACGAATGCTTCCTGACATTGCTCCGTCCAATTCCATCTGCCGCCTTTCTTCAATAGGTCCTGCAGTGGTGCTACTGTCGCAGTATAGTTTGGGCAGTGGTTCGAAAAGAATCCAATTACTCCCAAATACTGTCGGACGTGCTTAACTTTCGTGGGTCGAGGGAAATTCCGAATTACCTCCAATTTATCTGGATTAGGCTTCACTCCATTTGCATCAATAACATGCCCTAGGAATTTAACTTCCCTCTGACAGAAGTGCGATTTCTTGATATTGACCTTAAAGTTCGCTTCTCGAAGGTCATCTAGCAACTTCTTCAGGTCTCTCATGTGCTCCTCCAGAGATTCTGATGTGAGTAGAATGTCGTCTACATATCTGATGGTACTCTCTTTAACCTCATCTGATAGATTGCGATCTAACGCTCTTATCAGGGCTGAACCAGCTGTTTTCAACCCAAAAGGTAGCCTTAAAAATGTGAATGTATGTTGATCAAACATAAATCCTGTCAACAGACTAGTTTTCTTCTCTAATTCAAGATGGTGGAAACTGGATGTGATATCCAAATTTGAGAATATAGTTTTCCCTCTAAACTTCCTGAGGATCTCTTTAATAGGTGGCACTTGGTCAAATTCCGGAATAACTCTCAAATTTAAGCGTCTCAGGTCCAAGCAGACTCTGACAGATCCGTCTGACTTTGGTACAATTACCAATGGACTTACATAAGGCGTAGGTGTTTTCTCAATAACGCCGGCCTCCAACATCTCCTGAATTGCCTCTTTCACTTTAGCATAATGCTTTTCAGCTATAGGGTAGGGTTTCTGCCTAAATGGTGTCCAATCACTGACTTGAAAAGCATAAGTGAAGTTCTTTATCCGACCAGGTCTCGAATCAAAGACTTCCTTCTGTTCCAGCAATAACTGCTTTAAATTTTCCTTCTCTTTTAGCCCAATTTTCGCTTCTTCTAGCTTCTCCGAAATGTATTCTTCCAATTTGGGTTCCAGATCTTTTTCCAAGTCTGTGGCTAGTGTTTTGAGCTCCGCTTCTAACTGCTCAATAGCTAACACTTCTTCATCAGCCACATCTCTGTATGTATGCCATACTTGTTCACTGGATCCTGGTTCAATTTCATTGAGTGCGACCTCTAAGCCTTCAGCTTCTTCATTCACATGGAACATAACCCTGTCCTGTGCTAGGTCAATTATCACTCTGTATTCCCTTATAAACTCTGCCCCAATAAGTAGGTTATAAGGTAGTTTGTTTACTAACAGAAAACTCTGTGAGAACATAGAGCCTCCTATCTGTAAATCTAGGAATACCTGGTATTTACATATCATTGTTCTGTCTGGAATTACCCCTTTAATTTTGACACTGGAGATCGGTATCTTCAAAATGTTCTCTCTCCGGGCTATTTCATTATATAGAGCTTGTGTCATCAGGCTCACTGTTGATCCCGTACCTAACAGACTTCTGACTTTTAATCCTGCCACTCTCACAATTATAATAGGCAATTCTCTCTTGACCATGACCTGTGGTCCTCCTGTATCCTCAATCAATTCTTCTGGTTTGGCTATCCAATTGATGATGTTAATAGACTTCCATCCATCAGTCTCGAGCTCTTCTAATTTTGGCGTTTTTTTTTTCTTCAGCGCCCGCCCCTTTGGAGTTCCTTCTCTCCTGTTCGCTGCGCTGTAGTTCCAAACTCTTAGCTCCATCTCCATATCTGTCTGGCGATGTCCTGTTCTGCATGACTTCTTGCCAGCGGACTTGTGGTTTCTGGGGCTCATCTCCCCTTTCTTCGAGGTATCGCAAAGAAGCATGATATCGCTCTTCTGCCTCGTCATCGAAGTTATTTCTTCTCTCTTGGGGTCTCCAATTTCTATTATTGCCTTCCTGGCCATTATTACCTCCATTGTTATGGTACGGTTTGCCCCTGTTATTGTGTTTATTCCACGAACTTCGACCTCTTCCTGCTTTATTAGCATTTCCTTTGTACCTTGACTGCCATTTTTTGGGTTCCTGTTCCCATTGCCGTCCATAGGAATCTAAAGTTTCTGTGCTTGTGGCTTTGTTGTTCCTTGGAGCTTGCTGTTGGTCAGTCTGTGTGTTGGTCACGTGGACTTGTTCCACGGTTCGACTCTGACGCATAGTATTTGCTGTGGTAAGGTCCAGTTGCCTTAGAACTGTCTCCATTTCCATAGCAGTTTTCGCATTAGCCGAGATTAGTAGCCTTTGGATCTCGTATGGAAGCTGTTTGGCGATAGCAATGCATAGCTCCAGTTCACTAGGTTTTTGATCCAGCTCTTTAAAACGACACATCTGCGATATGAAGAATTCTGAGTACTTCGTCGGGTTGTTCGTGCTGTACTTTTTGGCATACAAATCCAGCCGTAAATTCTGCTGAGTCGCGGCGTCCCAATATCTCTTCAAGAATGCCTCGCGGAATTCCTCAACAGTATCAAAAGTGTAACGGAAGCTGCGAAACCATAATGCGCACTCCCCCTCTGTTAACTTCTCTATAGCACGTAGCCTACGCTCCTGCGGTATTCGTGCATCATTGAGATATTCAGTCACTTCCTTTAACCAATATTTTGGTGTCATACTACAGTGACTACCCGAAAATTTCCTAGGTTTTTCTTCGCTTGCCCTAATGACGTTTATCACCTGGGTGTGCATCGCGTTTTCATGTGGCGTCGATGCCGCAATTGGTACACCTGGCGTCATGTAAGGACTTTCTCCTGCGCCTGCAGCATTCCTACTTATAGGTTGGGTTTCTAGGTCTGCCCACCTTGTTTTTCTCATATCCTCTATGCTGCCTTCACTTGACTTAGGATATTTCAGAAGTGTCTCCTCCTGTGCTATTATCCTAGTCTCCATTTGGTTATGGCGCATTTCTGCTCTTTCTAGGCGAGTAATGACTTCTTTTTCTATTCTCGTAAGCCTATCTCGGTTTTCCTCGGCTACTTGAAAAATTTTCACCTTGTCTTCTTTCAGACTTTGTTTGATATGGGATATTTCATCCTCTACGTCCTCTTTAATTTGAGCAAGGGTCTTGTCGCTTGCCTCTGTTTTCTGGCCTTCTCTTATTTCGAGTTCTTCTCTCAGACCTTTAATTTCATCTTGAATGTGTCCATTGACTTTAGACAATTCATTCCGGACCTTGGCGATCTCGCCTCTATTTTCCTCTTGCCTTTTATTGACTATGATAATGTCGCTTTGCACTTGGTCCAGTTCTTTATGAACTTGACCCATCTGACTTTTCACGTTGCCTACCAGCTCCTTACTTTCATGAGCGATAGCCTTAATTTCGCCTATTTCCTGGCATTGATCTAATATATTCTGGTCCTGTTTCTTGAGGTCACCGTTAATTGCTCTAGCGTAGCTTTTCAATTTCTGGTCCCATTTGGAGTCGTTCTCCTCTAATCTCTGGTCTACTGTTTTCGTAAACTCTGCGAACTGTTTCGCTTGGCGTTTGAGATTCGCCTCATTTTGGATCTGAATATCCTTAATATCGTTAGACAACGCCTCTAATTTACTGTTGGTTTGCTCCTGAGCATGCCTACACGCTTGCAAATTACCCTCAAGTTTGGCTTCTATAGCCTCGAAACGTTTATCAGTATTTACCTGCATTTCCGATACAATGCTTACAACATTATTTGTTACTTCGGTCTTAATGACTTCTTGCATTTGACCTAACTTATTGTTTAATTCAATCTGGTTATTATCCATTGCAACCTGATTTGCATTAATTGCCTCCTGATTGGCATCTAACCTGTTATTTAACTCTCTCTGGTTCTCATCTAACCGAGTGTTTATACTATCCTGGAACGCCTTGGTTTCCAGTTTACTCTGCTCGTGAGCAGCATCAAAATGCTGTTTCAGTCCTGCAATAACTTGCAAGATCTCCTGCGTACCTGACATTTTCCAATAACACACTTAAATATGCAGGCAGGCTTCCTGGAAAAATATGTGGATACGTTTCGAAGAGAAACATCAAACACTGCACACATATTGTGAAGTCGTACAAAACCTGATAATATTATGGTAGATTGTGGATTGGGTAAGTGACGCTCGTACCCTTAGGCCATTCTCTTCTCAATAGAGAGATTCTGCGTTACCTCAAAAGCCTACTGAATTCAACAATCACTCAAACACAGTTTGAGGCAAAACAATTACTATGGTTTTCCCCATGAAATACCATAAAAAATCTATGGGTTTTCCCTAAATCCCATAAGTCCCACGTATTCTGGGCGCCATGATAAATGAGATCAGAGGGTGGTATTAGTAGGACATCGGCCATATTCTAATTTACTATAAAAACTGTTCAGGGAGTGGTTTTTACTGCCGAAAGCCCCACTTGGGCCACGCCATGATAAATTAATAGAGAATATGAACTATCAATCGGTATCTATCAAAATTTATATATACGTATCGGAACTTAGCTATGGATTAGGAGCGGTCACACCCTACTTCGTTAATTCTTACTTTAATAGAGTTGTGTGCATTAAATCTGACCGACTTTAGTCGTACCTTTAGCTCAAATCACAGTATAGGACATCAATTCCCATGTACCCATGTGAGTAATCTCGGTGGATAATATGCATCTGCCTCCAGCTAGCATCAGCTCTCAGGCGTGTACGGTAACCCCAAATTTAGCAGTGCATATTTTGGATTTGAGGCTAAAAGGTATCAACTCTACAATGATAAGGCACAACTCTATTCTAAAACTTTAATTCATTAAAATAAATCATGGCTTCAAACACAAAACAATACCCAAAAAGCATAAAGCAAACAAAATTTTTACTTCCACAATCCATAAGTAAACAAATATAAAATCACAACAAAGTCATACCTAGCCATAAGGCTTTACCCTTCTGTGAACTTCACAAGGATATACTAGTGCACTGATGCACCTACGACTTCAAACCAAACTGTACATTAACATAACAGTCATACAATGTGACTTCTTTAATATTACAACAAGGATTATTCCTTAAACCTCTTTATGTTAAACAATTATGTGTGCCGTGCGTGTTTTAATATTTTTCTTCTCACCAATGAAATGCTTTGCATGCATTTACCTATTTGGACGTTGCACCAAAATCAACGTGCAACTCCATAATTATGTAAGCTACCCCCTACACATCCTCCAATTATATGGTTTCACCGCATGCTGTCTGTGATTCCTAGATAAAACATTACGTTATAGCTTATGTCGGATTGTACGATAGACTACCTCGCGCTCATGGCGATTGGCATCCAGTAACCAACTACATGACTTGGCTCCAGTGACAGTACAAATATATCATGTAACTATTCGTCAGATAGCTAAAATAATGAACCATCAGGAGGAACTATAATTATCCATGTGTTCACAAACCACATGGCTATAATATTCAACATAACAATCTTGCATTATATATCATTTCAACAAGGTCTAGAATCTCTTCCCTTTATAACTTGCCTGAGCGGCCCGGGTGGTTAGCTCCGACCCTCGGCTAAGGAAGTCGCTACACAATAGAAAGTGGAATGGGTCGTTTCACCAATTATCTCGACCTTTCTAAAAGTTTGAAAGCTTCCCTCTCTCTAAGCAGTGAAGATTTACAAGACAAATACTGTGTCCTGACCGACACACATGTTCCCAAAGGATCTTAATTGACTATTATGCCAACAGGTATTGAATGAGCTTTTGTAATTATTCCTACGTCGAGGATAATGATTAATTAATGGCCTCACATGGGTCCATTCAACATGAAGGTTCGGGGTTCGCAATGCATGAGCCTGGCGGTTTGACCGATGTCTCAAGTACAATATAGGCGCAGAAAACCACTGTCGCCATGAGTTTCGCTGCCAACGAGCGTAAATAACTCATCAATAAGTTCTCGGGAAATCATAGAGCTGCGAGGTGTCCTCGTTTCCTCGACTCTATCAAGATTCCAATCCGGAACACATTTCAATCCTTTCTTCAGAGTTAGGGTCCAACACTACAACTCTGGAATAAATAATATCTCCAACAATGTCCACGACATAGGAGAATTCATACGTAGAATAGACTATCTGGCCCCTAATGCTCCATGCTACGACACTCCGACCTATAATATTAAGAGAAATCTAACATTTACTCTATAAGCTTCTCAATTAAGCTGCAAATTCAATTCACTAAAAGCTCTTTCATTACTGGTATCATTACTGAATATCTGCAATATTCTGATATAAAACTTCTTTCCATAGTTACTGTAATGTAATCTCACTGTAACATCTTCCTGCTTAGATTGATAAGTCTTGCACTTAGCGTTAATAATTCTCGCTTACAACATTTATTTGTTTCCTGATGTGTTCATTCATACTCTTAATAACCATTATTATTATTATCATCATTTCTCACTGACATAAATGACCAAAATCATTATTTATTATTATTCTCATATAAATTACCAAAATTTCCGACATAGCTATACGTTTTAAACTCGAACAATCGCGTTCGTTGCATTTACATAACTGATTGCCATTCTTAATTCATAGTGGGAATAATTACTCCACTTAATGATGCAAATCAACATTTCAACTCTATAAAAATCAACTCAATACTGATTAAACATGGAGGATCAGCCTCCTAACTGACTTTTACTGGCATCTATAAGGAATTCACAATATCTTTACGGAATCACAGACATGCAGCGGTCCCTACTTCTACATAATCATAACCATAATTTGTGGGGTACTTACATCTCTATAGGCATCTAAGGTGGCTCCGACCAATCATATTCTTCCATGTCGCCCGCCATAATGGGTTTAACGCGACATATTTCTCTTGTTTACACACATTTGATTACACATAATTTCTATCACCAACACGACACGTTGCATACCTTTCAGGAAGTTATCACTCCCCAAACATGTGAAACACTTCATCAAACACTACTTTAAATGATATTTTTACATATGCATTACACTGAACACTCGTCACTTTATACACACTTCAATGCTGAAATTCCCTAGCAGAGATCGAAATTGCAGGTGTCGACGGCATCTTACGTTACCAACTCCTGATTGAAAGTCTGGTTATCTGCTCTCGGAACTCTCCAACAGTTTTTATGAATATCATTCCTACAGTAAGCGTCCTGCGTTACATCAATACGCTGGCTCCCAAACATGAGCGTTAACATATGGTACTCTCATGGCAATACCAAACACTTAGTAGAGTTTCTTTCGCGCATTCTATCGTAGTTACACATATACGATTAGTTAATACTATACACACTGCGCTTAATAAAGTTCAACACTTTCACAAATAATTATATACAATAGTTCTACCGTTAGTCTATACGGTGCTTCGTAACTGACCACGTCATAGTTCGTGCTGCTGATTATGCCTGTATCAAGACTATTATTCATACAAGCATATTTACTGTTTCTTTTACACATACCCGTCTTTGTTCGGCGTCTTGATGAATAGATCCGTCATGCGTTTTGCCTTGACGAACTTGCTTCAACCTGGCTGTAGCTGACTGAAGTTTCACTCGAAGACTGCACGTAACTTATTCGAAGACTTCTGTATGCGGCTTACACGCTGTCTCGTACTGCTGCATATTTGCTGCATACTGATTGCAACTTATTGCCATTGTGCTACAACTGAAAACTGCGTAAGACAATAACTGGCTGTAACTGCGCTTGGCGGCATGTAGACTGCGTGACAACTGAGTTTCAACTGAGCGTAGCTGAGTAACAACTGAGAGCTCCTCCTGGGGTCTACTCCCTTATATCGGATTTCCACAGAAAGTAGAGCGAAATCTTCCCGCGTAATCTTGGCTCCTCTCACAGCATGATTCAGGTCTTCGAACCATGATCATTGTGTTCCTCTCTCTTCGTTGTTTGAGTCTTCAGTCTTTTGACTGGTTTGATGCAGCTCTCCATGCCTCCCTGTCCTGAGCTAATCGTTTCATCTCTACATAGCTACCACACCCTACATCCGAGGCAATCTGTTTAACATATTCTAACCTTGGTCTACCCCTACAGTTCTTGTCCTCGACCCTTCCTTCCATAACTAAGCTTGCTATTCCTGGGTGTCTTAGTATGTGTCCTACCAACCTATCTCTTCTCTTCATTAGCAGTCGCCAGAAACATCTCTCCTCTCCCACTCGTCTTAATACCTCTTTGTTTGTAACCCTATCTACCCATCTGATCTTCATCATTCTCCTGTAGCACCACATTTCAAATGCTTCAATTCTCCTCTTTTCTGCTGCACCAATAGTCCAAGTTTCACTTCCATAGAGCGCCACGCTCCAGACAAAGGCTTTCAAAAATGACTTCCTAATACCTAAATCTATATTCGATGTCAGCAGATTCCTTTTTTGTAGAAATGCTTTTCTTGCCTGAGCCAACCTACTTTTTATATTCTCTTTGCTTCGTCCATCACTGGTTATTCTGCTTCCTAAGTAACAGAAATCTCCTACTTCCTTCAGCTTTTCACCTGCCAATTTGATCTCCATAGAGGTTTCTGATTTATTTCGGCTGCATTCCAGTATTTTTGTTTTACATTTATTAATTTTCATCATGAATTCTTTCCGTAAGACGGAGTCCATACCATTCAAAAACTCATTCAAATCCTCAGGCTTGTTGGCCAAGATGACGATGTCATCAGCAAATCTCAGAGTTGAAATTATTTCTCCTTGAATCTTCACTCCCACTTTAAATTTTTCTCTAATTTCCTTCATTGCTTGTTCAATGTAAAGATTGAAAAGTATGGGTGATAAGTTGCAGCCTTGCCTTACACCTTTCTCTTCACAGGTCCCAAAACTATCTGTGTGCAAAGGAATCGCTCGTCCAATTAATTAATATTAATTCCTTTCTCCATGGCGTGGGACGCTACCTAACGGGAAACCCCCGGCAACATCTTCACATCCATCCGCGAACAATGGTCGTTTTACAGTCCTTACGCACATCATTAAATATGCACCAATTTCGCAGGTAAAAGACTCTAAAATTATCTTCTTGCCAAGATATTCACCTGTGTGCAACTCTCATCTCGATTCGTTACTCCAATCACGAGTAATCAATGATTTTTCTGGGCATTTCTCCGCCCCTACTCTAAATCCATTCTCCGTCGGGGAATAACTATGTCATTATTCAGGCCTCACCCCTGCTCCAGACGACATAATGGGGTCTGAGATGGACGTGGCTCCACTGGGACCAACCCACAATTCTGGGCCAATTAGTAAATGTCAGCTCTGCCCTCCTCTGTGCTTCAAGCCTCCAATAGCTTACACCAAATCGTCTTATAATGATATAATCTGCTCATTATTTCCTACATTATTTTACTAAATAATGCCATTTCATCAAAAATCACACCAGTGATTAAATATACATTTCTTTCGAGGGGATTTTACCAAGAAACTCCCTGTACAGATCTCTGGTTCGCTTCCTGGTGGAACCTTTACACTGAGATCACAGTCTCTGAGAACCATGTTCGATTCCAGTCAGCATAACCCCATCGGGTTCAGTATGAAGCCATTTTTCATTCAGTGTTGCCTTAGAAAACAAACGTTTAGTGCTTTTCAGTCAGTCAACACGAATGTTCCCAAAAGAGCTGGGTTATGCCCTAATCCTGAAATAAATTACATGAGATTAATAAATACACTAGAATGACCAGTTTCGATTTCCAAGCGATCATCATCAGATCCATTACATTTAGGCTATAAAAATATGTATGAAAATACAGGTGAAAATTCTTACAAGGTGTACAATATTATTTAGTTGCAGTATTGGTAATACAACTGACGGTGTATGCTAATTGCAGTATTTATGATGTTAGGTGAAATGCTAAAATGGTGATAGAAATCCGGAGTTTGTCTATGTGGAGTGACTATATCAACTATTACAGGCTACTGCTTATCTGGTTGTCTTCCTCACTGGAGCTACGAGCAGTTTCGTGTTCACTCTTACACCAGGTGTGGTCGACTGAAATGTGATGTTATCTCAACGAGACTGGTTTTCCCTTTCTCCCCCATGTTCCTATGTGCTGTGTGAAGTCAGTGCAATGAGTTTTTGTGGGATATTGCCAAATCTAGATAAGATGTATGTTATTGAATGAGGTAGGTCTACAAATATTAAAGACCGTGGAACAGTCCTCGCCAGGCGTGGACCAATAGCCTTTCATACTAAGCGCTGCCCGGTCTTTGAGGACGTCCTGGCACCTTTAATACTGCCGCGAATACCGGCCTTGGTTTATTGCAAAAGAAAGTACATCGTACACCTGATCCAGATAACATTTACCAATTAAAAGTGGCCATCTTAGCATTTCCCCTAACATCATATATACTACAATTAGCATACACCGACAGTTGCATTACCAATATTGAAACTAAATAATTGTACATATTTTAAATATTTTCACCTGCATTTTCAAACATAGATTTTATAGCCTAAGTGTAATGGATCTGATGATGATCGCTTGGCGATCGAAACTGGTCATCCTAGTGTATTTATTAATCTCATGTAATTTATTTCATGATTAGGACATAACCCAGATATTTTGGGTACATTCGTGTTGACCGACTGAAAAGCACTAAACTTTTGTCTCTAACTTCAGGTGATCATCGAATATTTTCCGTATACTACATTGCTGCCAGATTTCTATTTCCTCAATACTAATTGAGGAGCAGACGGTATATGTGCCTCCGGCCACCTAGTGTATGTTCTGTTAGCTGTGTTGATCTTTAGAGAATAGAACAGTTTTGAATCAGTTAGCGTTATCATGGATAATAACAGGCTATTACCTGTAAAAGAATCGAAGGCAAAGAATTGTGAAGAAAATGGGAAGTTGCGGCAGCAAGTGAAGCCATACACAACGGCTAAGGGAGTGCTGAAAACTGGAAAAATGAAGCCACCAGTTGGAGTCGAGTTACTTGACATCATCCAACATTGGTCCTTACCAGGGAAACCCTGAGTGACTCTGATGAGTGGAAGACATGTCAGATTCCTAGAAATGAGCGAACACTGTAGTCTATTACATATCTGGAGAAGTTTGCTATGCTGTCTTCTAATAAGTATTTAAAAGCAGAGAAGAAAGACCCCAAGATTGCGGGTTCAAATCCGGCCGATGTCGTCGGATTATTTAAGAGCGTTAAAATTCCTCAGTATGCCTTCCTTCGGAGGGGAAGTAAAGCCGGCGGTCCCATGTCATAGATTTATGGCATGTTAAAGAACCTTCCACTAATTACACCTGTGTGAAGCTAAATTGTATAGGTTAAAATGTAAACAACGCTCTTTGGTTCCTACGCTCGTTGTCAAGAGCCGACTGCGGTAGCGTCTGGTAGCTAAGTTCTGAATTAGTAGTCGTTGACAGTGGCGTTTGGCGGTAAAAGTAGGAACTATTTGAAAAATTCAAAAGTCTGCAGTCCTTAGCCTACTTGAATTAAAAAAACAGATAACACACACTAATACAGTCATCACAATTAACACCGGTTATCAGTCAGATTCTACACACACCCAAAGTACACGGGGCTACATGAACGCGTTGTCATAGCCCCTAAACTTAAGAACCAACCAACCAACCAACCAACCAAGAAGAAAGACCTTCTGGGAATGCTAGATTTCATGGATACCAAGTATCGTGGTTTTTATAATGATCTATATCAGTAAAAAGAACAAACATTGTTCATAAATCTCTACGTTTTGTACCATTTTCAAGGAACACATTATCGTTGTCAGAGTTTGAGAACTTCGCTGCCACTAACAATAATAATAATAATAATAATAATAATAATATTGTCAGTAATATTGCTTATTCACAGCTGAATATGTATGCAGAGTTCTTAATTGAATTGTAACATCCTTTATATTGGAAACATTAAATAGTTACTGAAAATATTCAGGTTTTTGTATTCTCCGAAACGTTTCCATTTTGGCACGTATATCGTTTTCCTTGTTCAGTTCTCAATTGACTATTGATGTAATGAATAGAAAAGAGTAAATTCCAGAAATGTGTGTAATTTTGCTTACTTTTAAATATTTTCTGAATATAGGAATTTTTAGCCTACTTTCGATTTTTGCAAAAAATGAAAGTAGACTTATGAGATCAACACAGGGCGAAAAAAGTGTGTCTGTCTGTGTGTGTGTATGTGTGTGTGTGAGTCTGTGTGTGTGTGTGTCTGTGTGTCTGTGTGTGTGTGAGTGTGTGTACTCTGAATGTCTGTCCCCCCCTATCAATTCGAACACGGTGAATGCGAATTGAACGAAATTTGGTACAAAGGTAGCACTAGCAAAGGACACCTCAGTGTCATGTTTTATATCGCCGCCATCTTGACGGAAACGTAATGGCGGCCACACAAATGTTCAAAGCTTAAATCAAATTACGACTAACCTAATCATCCGATCTCTACCAAATTTTGCAACGACATACCTTTATGGGGGGAGCATCCTTTGACCAAACCAATAGGTCATCAGTGTAATCGTTTGCGGATGGCGGCCATCTTTGTGTGAAAATCGATTCCCCCTATTAATTCGAACACGGTGCAACCGATTGGAACGAAATTTGGTACAGAGGTAGTACTAACAAAAGGCACCTCAGTGTCATGTTTTATATCGCCGCCATCTTGACGGACACGTAATGGCGGCCACACAAATGTTCAAAGCTTAAATCAAATTACGATTAACCTAATCATCCGATCTCTACCAAATTTTGCAACTACATACCTTTATGGAGGGAGCATCCTTTGACCAATCTAATAGGTCATTCACCTGATAGTTTGCGGATGGCGGCCATCTGTATGTCAAAATTGATTCCCCCTATTAATTCGAACACGGTGGAACCGAATGGAACGAAATTTGGTACAGAGGTAGCACTAGCAAAGGGCACCTCAGTGTCATGTTTTATATCGCCGCCATCTTGACTGAAACGTAATGGCGGCCACACGAATGTTCAAAGCTTAAATCAAATTACGATTAACCTAATCATCCGATCTCTACCAAATTTTGCAACTACATACCTTTATGGAGGGAGCATCCCTTGACCAATCTAATAGGTCATTCGCCTAATAGTTTGCGGATGGCGGCCATCTTTGTGTCAGAATTGATTCCCCCTATTAATTCAAACACGCTGAAACCGAATAGAACGAAATTAGGTACAGAGATAGCACTAGCAAAGAGCATCTCAGTGTCATGATTAATATCGCCACCATATTGACAGAAACGTAATGGCGGCCACACCAATGTTTAAAGCTTAAATCAAATTACGACTAACATAACCATCCGAACTCTACCAAACTTTGCAACAACATACCTTTATGGAGGGAGCATCCTTTGACCAATCTAATAGGTCATTAGCCAAATAGTTTGCGGATGGCGGCCATCTTTATGTCAAAATTGATTCCCCCTATTATTTCGAACACGGTGGAACCGAATGAACGAAATTTGGTACAGAGGTAGCACTAGCAAAGGGCACCTCAGTGTCATGTTTTATATCACCGCTATCTTGATGGAAACGTAATCGCGGCCACCCAAATGTTAAAAGCTAAAATGTAATTACGACCAACCTAATAATCTAGTCTCTACCTAATTTTGCTACACCATATCTTTATGTGGGAAACATATTCTGACCAAACTGCAAGAACATCAGCCCAATAGTTTGCAGATGGTGGCCAAGTATGTGTGCAAATCGATTCCCCCTATCAATTCAAACACGGTGAAACCGAATTGAACGAAATTTGGTACAGAGGTAGCACTAGCAAAGGGCACCTCATATTCATGTTTAATATCCCTATAGCACGTTGTATTTCAACAAGCTCCTACAACCAACATTCAATCATACTCCTTGAAAAGGACAAAGAGTTATAACATTACCCATGCATTTAGGAGAAAGTAGGCTCTATGTTCTTTACTGAACATCTTGTTACTACTAGGTTCAAAACATTCTCCTCTCTTTCCCAATTACAGCAATATATAACACAATCATATACAACGGGGATTTGGAAAAGTAATTTTTCTTTTGTATGAAAATAGTACTTATTACTACAGTTTGTCTTTTGTTGAACTTATTTATTTATTTATTTTCTTGTTACATTAGACAATATACATATCTTTAAGAAAGAGAAACGGGTGTTGCGATGTCGGAACGTACCCCGTTCTTAAACAAAATCTGTCGCCATTTCTCAACCAGCCATCTTTAATTCACATTTTCTCGATATTAAATTCGTATAAATCTCAGCACATAGTTTCATGAACTGTTATACATAGGAACCTGGAATTTGGACCAGATATTGTACGAATTTTCAGTAAGTCTATGATGCTTTTTTACTTAGGTGTATTTTGATCTACAGTATTGAATCTGTGGAGGCACAGAGAACAGGCCTTGGTAAAATATTAGCAACAATTTGGAAAATATATGTTTTCTACAATAATGACAATACCAAGATGAGCATTTCTCAACTTGGAACACATCCCGGCACCCTTATGTGATGAACCCTAACGACACCGTACAAAGACGCCAGGTAAAATATAACAACGTCAGTTGTTTTCCTCCAAATAGCACAGTTCTATGTTACTATTGGAGGAAGATTGAGATCTTTAGGGGAAATGTAATGCCATAGGTTATTTCATTTGTAGGGCTTGGGCATCGTGGTCTTTTAGCCCCGTCTACTTGAGTGTGTGTAGAATTTGTTGGTAACCAGTGATATTGTGGTGTCTGTTGCAGTGTTTGTATTACAAATTTATCTGATGATTGGGAAGGAGGCGGTCTTGGCTGTAACTTAGGAACCATCCAGGCATTTGCCTGGAGTAAAAGTAGGAAAGCTCGGAAAACCACTTTCAGGAGAGCTGGGGTTAGGAATCACACCCACCTCTTATCAGTTTTAGCGCATGAGGTTAAGTGCACCCCAGACCTCAGACCGCAATTAAATGTCTTGGCAGAGCCGGGAATCAAACGCGGACCTCAGGGGTGACAGCCATTGCGTTACGAGAAGGGCAATATCATAGGAGTTATTGGAAAAATATAACAGTTTTCTGGTGTTCAGCCAGTGACGTCATGAAAGGTAGAAAGGAAGATTGTAGCTTTATGTGATCGTTAACCTCGAGATCATAAGACACGGGACCTCATTTATATGTGGAATCAGAACCACTGGACGCGACATTTTACCTCTAATATCCCGCGTGTTCTAATAAGGAATCGAACCTGATCTCTCTTGGTTGGAAGCAAGCCGCTTGACCATTACGCCATCACACCCCATTGGGCATTGTGAGCAGCTGGCGCAAGATACCTACACAATTCATCTGATCCCTCCTCCTTCTTCCCCTCTGCCGAAATGTGTACATGGTTAACGTGCTTTAAATATTATAAAGGTGAAATCAAACCTCGACTACCTATGAATCCTATTTTGGGTTCATGCCACCGGATGCCATGGATTCCTTCATTCGAGTCCACAGGGGGCAGTTACTAAATGCAAAGCCCTTCAATGTCGTTTCTAAGGTAGACCCGATTTTATCTTACGTTTGGAGATAAATTATATTTTCTGTCGGAGGTAATTGGTATTTCTTATTCAGGGGCCAATATGCTAGATCCTAAGCTATTTATCATCATCATCATAATCACTTTCAGGAGCTCAGTTGGTGATTCAAATTTAATTTTATTATGTCACCTAAAGTAGGAGCTGTATAATAATCGGTATATTTTTTCTATTAAAACCTATTAAAACCCATGTCTTACTTGGGGAAACTCCATTCAAAAGACTTGCCTCACCTTATTAATCAAAATTAAAAAGTTTGATTTGGCCGATTTAGAGAGAGTTTTGAAGTGCTGGGGAAAAGTAATGACCCTTAAAGTAGTAGGCTACTTATCTCGCGATCGACCATTTGACGACGCCGGCCTCAGAGCAATTACGTAGTTAATTTCCATTATTTTACCCCGTCTTCCCTACACAAAACCTCCCTTACTGAGGGATACAAGACCAACTTTGTAAATTAGCAGGGTGAACGTGTTTACCCACGGCTAACTTCGCCACGTGCTGAATTTAAAAGTCTGCTATATCGGATCTGCCAGTCCTGTGAAACCTGCTGAATGATGTGGCAGTAGGAAAAGCCGCACGCCATCTCCAGCTCTGGGTACCAATAGTGATCTTTAGCCACAATGGGGGTGTGGTGGCGCAGCGGTCAAACTGTTTGCCTCTCACTAAGGTGAGGGTTCGATTGCCGATTAATGCATATGAGATTTTTCGAACTGAAATATCACATCTTGCTGTTCGGATTCCACGTTAAAATTAGGTCCCATGACTAATGATCGCGAGATTAACGGTCACGTTAAGCTGCAACCTTCCTTCCTTCCTATCTTCATCCTTTCTTCATTTCTCTTCTTTCTTCCTTTCTACATTTCTTTCTTTTTCTCTTCTTTCTTCCTTTCTACCTTTCTTCTTCCATCCTTCATTTCTTCCTTTCTACCTTTCTTTCTTTTTCTCTTCTTTCTTCCTTTCTTCCTTCATTTCTTCCTTTCTACCTTCCGTCCTTTCTTCCTTCCTTCCGATCTACCTTCCTTCTTTCTTTCCTTTCCTTCCTTCCTTCCTCCCTTTCTTCTTTCTTTCCTTTCCTTCTTCTTTCCTTCCTTGCTTTCTTCGTTCCTTCCTCCCTTTCTTTCCTTCCTTTCTCCCTTCCTCCCTCTTCCTTTCTTCCTTCCTCCTTTCTTCCTTCTTTTCTTCCTTCCTCCCTTTCTTCCTCCCTTTCTTCCTTCCTTACTCCCTTTCTTCCTCCTTTCTTCCTTCCTTTCTTCCTTCCTTCCTCCCTTTCTTCCTTCCTTTCTTCCTTCCTTCCTCCTTTCTTCCTTTCTTCCTTCTTTCCTTCCTTTCTCCCTTCCTCCCTCTTCCTTTCTTCCTTCCTTCCTCCTTTCTTCCTTCCTTCCTCCCTTTCTTCCTTCCTTTCTACCTTTCTTCCTACCTTTCTTCCTTCTTTCCTTTCCTTCTTCTATCCTTCATTCGTACCTTCTTTCCTTTCCTTTCCTTTCTTTCTTCCTCCCTCTTCCTTCCTTCCTTTCTTCCTTCCTATCTTCCTTCCTCCCATTCTTCTTTTTTAACTTATTTTCTGCCTTCCTTACTGCACCTCATGGGTGCCTTTTGGGGTTAGAGCCCACTCATCTTCCGAGTTCGGATATACTCAGGCCTCATGGCGAGGCTCATTTAAGCGCTGAACTAATCCAGCCGGTGAATCGAGTCTAATATAAGAGCTAAGCCAGTGACTGACAGCGAGAATCAAGGGCACTAGAAAATGCAAAACAGGAATGTGACAGGTGTGCGCTCTAGTGAGTTACAGTTACGTCAACGGAATGAAACATGTCCTATGTTTCGATATTTACAGTGTGCATTCATTTAATGGTCTGAAAGTGAAATATATAAAATTATATTTAAAATACAAACACATTGTTGACGTTGAGTCCCACATGTACTTGGGTGTGTATATGTGTATGAATGATTTCTCTGATAACCTGCATTATTGTGGTATTTGTATTAGTGTGTGTATTTGTAATTTAGACTAGGATTGGGAAGTAGTCCGTGGCCTTAAGATAGGAACCATCCCGGTTATATGTCCGATGTAGAAGTAAGAAACCACGGAAAATTTCTTCTACGATGGCTAAGATGGGAATCGAACCTATTTCTTCTCAATTCTGCCTTCTGAGGCTAAGTGTTCTCGGCTCCAGCCCTCGGACCAGAATAAAATTTCTTGGCAGTGCCGGGAATCAGAGCCAGATTATCGGGGGTGACTGCCAAGAATGCTAGCCATTACACCATGAGGTAGTCTATTTTCAAATAATTTTAGGTACAGTTAATTTCTTGAGGCCCCCTGTTCACTTTTCAAGTGAGGCCGCCTGGGCGAGGTACTAGTCCAGCCTCCCCAGTTGTATCCCCCGATTCCATATCAAGCTCCAGGACACTGCCCGTAGAGGCGGTAAAGGTGAGACCCTGGCTGAGTCAGTGGGAAAAGCCTACCTGGAGGGTAAACTGACAAAGAAAAATGAAAGAGAACAGTTTATTTCTTATTATTATTTTGGACTAGAAACATCCTGCGAGTACATTTGTTTGTCAGGAAAACATCTGACAATGCGTGTTTTGCAATGCCCATATTTTATATTTCATTATTTTTTTGGAACTACGAGAGAATAGCGGAACTATGCACTCTCCCAACACTCAAGTTGTGGTGAGAAGTAGAGAATAATCCATAATCAGGATAACCGAAGAAGGATATAGTTGAACTTTTAAACTTTGACCCTTTGGTTCGCTCACGGTTTGCGTTTTTATTACAAGAGACTGAATGCATTCCATTATTGTTCGGTTCGTTAAAAATGGCTAGCTGCAAAGTGATTACTGCTACTACAATGTCAAAAGCTCCTGTTTCTATATAAGAAAATGTCATACAGTAGATAAGTCCACTTCGTGGTATAGCAGCTAGCAGTCTTGACTGTCACCCCTAAGGTCCCAGTTCGAAAACCTGCCCTGCCAAGAAATTGAATTTTAGACTCAGCGCTGGAGCTGGGTTGACTCAACATCGTAAGGCAGAACTTAGAAGAAGTGGTTTTGGATTCTACCTCAGCCATCATAGAAGGGCTCTACCGTGGTTCATTACTTTTACTCCAGGTGAATACCGGTTGGTACCCAGTTCAAAGGCCATGACCGCCTCCTACTAACCTCTGGCGCTAAATGTACATACACACGCTACTACAGTATTCAGAATGACTTCACACACACACCCAAGTATACGGGGATGAATCATCATGATTTCCAAAAGCGCCTAAAGGAATCATCAACAACAAGGAATGAGCACATTCAAGGAATGAATATAAAGATGGTAACTACATTAGGGCCACTTACATTTCCTACCCAGATCCCAGCTCCAATTACAAATATTCACATACACATACATGTACATTACAATGCCATGGGTTAACAGAAACATTACATACACACAAGTTCACGCGGCTACATGACCAAGATGTCACAAAGCCTCTAAATGAACAACTCTCATAAATGGCATCCGAAGTTCAAAACAATCCATTAAGACATTTTGAAGGAAGTAAGCTATCGTTCTTATTTCATTACTTCTTGTCATTACTGATGTGTAACATCTTTCCACTCGGTTGCTGGTTATTTTTGTGTTAGTGATTTTGAAAAATGGGACGGAAGTGGATCGAACGGAAGTGTGTAAGACGCACTGCCAGCTGGATCGCATCCCTCCTGGCTGCTTTAGCGATCCAGCTGGCAGTGGTACCATGTGGCATGTTTATCACATACGGATTACTTCAAGGTTTGGAGGCGCCATTACAGATATTTCTTCCTTCCTTCCTCCTTTCTTCCTCCCTTTCTTCCTTCCTTTCTTCCTTCCTCCCTGAAAACAATATTATGATTTATTAAGAGTCTGTTTTTCAATCTCGGGATAAAAGTGATGGGCATCCGCTCCCCGAGTAACTTTGCTCAACACTTTCATACTGAACGGTAAACGCTCATGCGAACTCTTGTGTCAACTGATTGAAACACAAACCACATGTTAATAGTCTTCGTATCAGTATTTAAATGATGATATGCTTTAATATGGAACATTTTAACTAGTTGGCAATGCCGGCATTATGTTTCTGCACAATGGCTATTCAGATATTAACCCACATTGTGGTAATGCAGCGATCAATGTAATATATATCGACTTTTTTATACGGGAACTGAGGCAGCCTTTCACGGACCACTATAGGAATTCCCTTTACTGTCAATTAGGCGTATTCATAACTAATTTAAAACTCAATTCCATGCAGGAACATTATCGAAAAAAGCAAAATATTAATGGAGCATAAAATATACTTCCGTATTATTACCGGCACGTGGAAATGAGTACCTGTCATGTACTCCAAATTTCTGTCGTTCTATTGGCTGCGTGGATAGCCTCTTGGTCTGCGAATTATGAGGTCTCGGCAATTATTTTTGCTATCGGATTGTAGATTTAAACGATATCTATCATAACATTATGCGTCATTTTAACAGATTCTACATGAAATTACGATTTAGCTAATTTTAATTACAATAGTTTGCACCAAGCAGGAGTTGGGAAATTTGATTGTATTGAACATTATTTCTAGTAGTCTACAGATAGGCTAGAGACTATGGTTCCATTCCTCCTCTTAATTTACAATATAATATGTGATATTTGTTCAAACAGGTGTGACAGTAGCATATCTTCAATTCAATTCAATATACACATTCATCATAGTACCAGTATGAAAACGGAGCGTAAATTAACATTTTAAAAATGTCCAAGCTGTGTAGTATAAGAGTAGGATCACATGTCAGATGTTACACATCATATGCGACTACTGTAAGGCGCGTATCTTTTTCATCTTCTTATCTCTTTCTTGTATTTTCTGAACGAAATTGATATTTATAATAGTAGATTATGCAACGAGCCTATAATGCCAATAATTAAGACACGAGTATGTTTATAAAACGAGCGTATGCAAGTTTTATAATTTCCATACGAGTGTCTTAATTACCATTATAGGCGAGTTGCATACGCCTGTTTATGTTCGACGATAATTATAATAACTATTTTATGTTCGAACATAAATATTCTTAAATATCTGTCGAGATTTCTCCAGTTTTATGTACTGAACAGAGCATATGGGACGTAGAGAATACCTTGTATTTAACCGTCGCCTCCTCGATTACCTTACTCTGACACTAGGCCAGGCAGTGAAATTTAAATTAGAAGGCCATGGAACTCTGCGCATCTAATTATATAATTGGTCAAACAACTGTTTCTTGAGCTCGGATTGGTGGTAGAAAATGTTTAATCATGAAAAATAGTGTAATAATGACCATCTTTATAGTACAGTTTTCTGACATATAATAGTCAGGGTCGAACATAAAGACTAGAATGCTTGGGTAAGCCTGTGCTCCGCCAGATATTGTAGTAATAAAACGCGCCCCGGAACACAGACACCTGTAGATGAAGACCAGGTAATCTGCTGCTATCCGGGCGCACAACAAATCTTTCTTCCTGGCGTGGCGGTGCTCTGAACGACGTGGCGCTACGGATCGATGATCCCCCAGACATGGCACGCCAGCAAGTATCATTAATTATGCATCCCCCAAGCGGCATTCATAAAACACGTCAAAATTGTTTGATGCACGCGCGTATTCGCCACGCCCGCATGCTAGCTGGAGCTTAGCTTGTCACCCTAACTGCTGTGCAACGTGAATAAGTCTATTGACAATATTACCTCTTAAGTGTCACAATGTATGCATCACGCGCTTCTTCGATCGCTCTTTGTTGACATACCTCACCTTGTTTTCTTAGCACTTAGCTTTACTTCTTGGAAACTTCACTGCCTTCGGTAACTCATTCCTCGTGTCGGGAACTAGAACTAGATTAATTGTTCTCGTGACGTTAGAAATTATACATCCCTAACAACTTTCAAACGTGCATCTAAAGATTTCCTCTTGAATTCGTAGTTATAACCGTCCAAAATGAAATACCGGAACGCTTCCTTGATAGACAGCACCGCTTCATGTGACTTGGCTGTCACCGCGGAGGCTCGGGATTGATTCCCGGCTCTGGCAAGAAATGTAATTATGATCTGAGGGCTGGAACGGCATACACTCAGCCTTGTGAGGCAAACCTATGAAGAGGCAGATTCGATTCCAACCTCAGCCATCCTCGAAGTGGATTTCCGTGGTTTACCATTTCTACTCTAGGAAAATGCCGGGATGGCACCTGACATAAGGCCACGGCTGCTTTCTTCCCAAATTACTAATGCATATGGTACACTAGTAGACATCACATTGACACAGGTTATCAGACAAATGCTAGCCACGGTGGGTGAGTGGTTATCGTGTCAGTCTAACAACCCCAAGGTTGCAGGTTCGCTCCTGGCCGTGGTAAGTGATTTTTGAAAGGCGGCAAAAATTACGACCCGCAAGTCATACGATGTTGGCATGTCAAATAACCCATATGAATTCAGTAGGCCGTGTTCGTAATGGCAAAATTAATCTCGGGATTTTCCGCCGACACAAAGTTTCTCATTTCTCTACTAGAAAGTGCTATAGTGCTAAGGAGCTTAGATATCTAACCTCCTTGACTTTCTTAGTGCTTCAATGAATAACAAAATTCGACATGAATGTTACCCTCTGGGTGTCAAATAACAAAGCATGCACCCGGCACCCGAGGCCATGTGATATTATTATTAGTATCAGACAAATTCTACACACACCCGGGCCCCTGGAAAGATCCAACATCAACTTCTTAAGACTCTTTTACCGGTTGTACGAGTATAACTACATCCATCCTCATCGGTGTGTTTACACTTTCAATAGAGGACGACACATCTTTACGCTCGTGTGGCTCTCATCAGCGTGGAACTGTCAGCGAGTGAAGGATCACCTCAGTTAAGACAAACTCTTCCACCGCATCCAATGAAATGTGGGGCTTCGCCTGTTTCTCTCACATTTATCAACAGTTTCTCTAGTCCAGGTATGGTGTCTCGATATAACCATCCAAAATAACTACGAGTACATGCACTTATTTCAGCAACATGTACAAGTATGAGAAATATATTATTATTATTATTATTGGTTGGTTGGTTCCTCAGTCTAGGGGCTGCGACAACGCGGTCATATAGCCCCAAGTACAGCTCGAGTCTAAGCTGCGTGTACCTGAGAGGAATGTGCATCGCAGACTATGATTGTGGTGGTGACGAGTGATGAGGTTTCTCAGTCCTTGCGTAGTAACAGAAGCAAATACATTAGTCGGTGACTCAGTCACTCATTCCCAACGCCACACTGGTTTCATAAAAGACCCATGTTAGCAGTATTGGAATAGACGAGAATGTCAGGTAACACGGCGGGCTGTCGATAGGCTTCTCAATTCTCGCCTGCTCCTACCCTGCCTCTGCCCTTCATCCCGCAAGTTCACAGAGCTTGGAACCGAGCAGTACTTTGGGTGTCTGTAGAATCTGTCGCTCCTGGCAGTGGTAAGTGATTTTTGAAAGGCGACAAAAATCACGGCACGCTTGTCATACGTTGTTGGCATTTAAAGAACTCATTTGAATTCGGTAGGCCGTGTTCATAATGGCAAAATTAATCTCGGGATTTTCCGCCAACACAAAGTTCTTAATTTCTCTACTAGAAAGCGGTATAGCGTCAAGGAGCGTAGGTATCTAACCTCCTTGACATTCATAGCGCTCCAAGGAGCATTAAATTCGACACGCAAGCTGCCATCTGGGTGTCAATTAGCAAAGCTTACACCCGGCACCCGAGGCCATACGCTTTTATTATTATTATTATTATTATTATTATTATTATTATTATTATTATTATTATTATTATTACCGGAAGCCTCCGTGGCTTAGGCGGCAGCACGCCGGCCTCTCACCTCTGGGTCCGTGGTTCAAATCCCGGTCACTCCATGTGAGATCTGTGCTGGACAAAACGGAGGCAGACAGGTTTTTCTCCGGGTACTCCGGTTTTCCCTGTCAAAATTTCATTCCAGCAACACTCTCCACTATCATTTCATTTCATCTGTCATTCATTTAATCATTGCCCCAGAGGAGTGCGTCAGGCCTCGGCAGCCGGCACAGTTCATATCCTCGCCGCTAGATAGGGGCTCCATTCATTCCATTCCTGACCCGGTCGGAGACTGGAAGCAGGCTGTGGATTTTCATTATTATTATTACCGGTGTTAATTGTGATGGCTGTATTAGTGTGTGGTATCTGTAATTCAGGTAAGGACTGCAGACGATCAATTTCAAGTAGTTCCTACTTTTTCTACCAAATGCTACCGTCAATGATACCTAGCCGTGAACTTGGGTACTAGAAGCCACCGCAACAGGCACCTGGCGGTGATTGTTGTAACTTATAGAGCGTTAATCAAATATAACCTAGAAATTTAGCTTCACAAAATTGTAGTTACTGTAGTGGAAGGTTCTTTTACATGCCATATATCTATGACATGGACCACCAGCTTTACTCATCCTCCGAAGGAAGGCATACTGCGGGAATTTTAACGCTCTTAAAAAATCCGGTCGCCTCCGTAGCGTGGCCGTCAGCATGGTTAGCTGCCGCCCCGGAGGTCCTGGGTTCGATTCCCGGCTCTGCCACGAAATTTGAAAAATGGTATGAGGACTGGAACGGGGTCTACTCAGCCTCGGGTGGTCCAAATGAGTAGAGGGGGTTCGATTCCCACCTCAGCCATCCTCGAAGTGGTTTTCCGTGGTTTCGTCTTCGGGCAAATGCCGGGATGGTACCTACTGTAAGGCCACGGCCGCCTCCTTCCCTCTTCCTAGCCTATCCATCCCAATCTCCCATCCCTTCCCATCCCTCATGAGGCCCCTGTTCGCTTTGCAGGTGAGGCCGCCTGGGCGAAGTGCTGATCACACCTCCCCAGTTGTATCCATCCCGATCAGATGTTCCAAGCTCCAGGACACTGCCCATAGAGGCGGTAGTGGTGAGTTCCCTCGCTGAGTCCGTGGGAACCACCAACCTAGAGGGTAAATTGACTAAATAAAAAATACTAAATAAAAAAATCCGACGACTTCGACCGGGTTTGAAGATCTTGGGAATAGAAACTCGAAATGCTACCAACCATGCCACCGAAGCCGCATTAATATTCTTATTATTACGACTATTTAATTCTTATTGATTATCCCTTTTCCCCGGGGCTGATAACCCTGTTAGCAAACTCCTTATAACAAAAATTATCATCATCATCGTCATCTTTGGTTGTGTTTTGCAAGAAGGTGTTATCAGTCAGTATTACTGATTAATTACGGGCATATGCAGTCATTGTTGATGCTAAGTGCCACAGACAATGGCAACATAGGGATTAACATTCCCTGAGGACAGATCAAATATGGTGTTCAACATTGACTGTGGCTGTGAGGGCTCTCGTGGGTGGAGAACAATGTATCATCACATCAAAGTAGCAGTAGTGACAGCATCTTTCTATATAATTTCTAAAACCTTAATAGAATTCGTGACAGTTCAACAGAATGTTAGTCCTTTAGATACTTTCCCCAAATTCCTACCCCATAGTTATACATAGAACATAGAATGATGAACAATACCTACCAATTAATTTATCTTCCATGCTAAAATTTAATCAAGAGCTCTAGTTTAGTGCTTTTCAGTCGGTCAACACGAATGTACCCAAAAGAGATGGGTTATACCCTAATCCTGAAATAAATTACATGAGATTAATAAAACACTAGGATGACCAGTTTCGATCGTCAAGCGATCATCATCAGATCCATTACACTTAGGCTACAAAATCCATGTTTGAAATACAGGTGAAAATATTTACAATATGTACAATTATTTAGTTGCAGTATTGGTACTGCAACAGTCAGTGTATGCTAAATGCAGTATATAGGTTAGGTGAGATGCTAAATGGTGATAGCTATCCGGAGATTGTACTTTAGAGAGATTATATGGTTGTAAACTATGGATAAACTATAAAATTTTAGGCTAACTACTTATCTGATTGTCTTCCGTATTACAGCTACTCGCAGTTTTCGTGCTCACTGGAACTCAATGTGCGGTCGACTGCGGTGGTTATCTTAACGACCGGTTTTTCCCTGCCATCTCCCCCCTGTCCCTACGTGCTGTGGGGAGTGAGAGCGATGTGTTTATGTGAGGTGTTGCCAACCTAGATAAGATGTATGTTATTGAATGAGGTGGGTCTACAACTATTAAAGACCGTGGATTAGCCCTCGCCACGCGTGGAGCATAACCCAAGGTTTACTAAGGCAACATTGAAAATATGGCTTCAATCACCACAATGCTAAAATTTAATCATGTCTCGTTCTGTATAATATATTAATGAATGTTTTTTTATTGAAACATCACAACTAAACCCTGCGTAATGCAAATATTCATGGTCATGACCTACTTATATGTAAAGACGATAGCTCGTTTCCATCAGAATGCAGTATTGTTCTATGTTTTTTGAGTGAAGTAACTTACTGTATATTTTAAATAAAATTAAGCAAGGATTGCGGAATTTAGTGCAAAATCAAAACGCGTATGCCTCAGCAAAATAAAAATAAATATTTATGTTCATAATAAAATAATACATTTGGTAAATGATGATGAGAATAATTATAAAAAGACATAACAAGAAGTTCCGTGAAGAACTATACAGCCTACTTTTCATGCCAATGATTATTCTACAGTATATGAATCTATCTAGAATAATGACGAAATTAAGTTGGTAATATCGAAATATCTAATTATTTCAAAATATACCTGGTATAATGTAGCCTAATAGAGCACTACAGTTGGCTGCCCTGGTGACTGAATATATTCTTAGTTCCATCTCTTAAGGTACAGAATACAAAATTTGGTTGAAGTCCATTGGACGTTACATGCAGTTAGACACTGGATCTATCAGCACGCGTAAAAGCATGTTGCCAACAATACCATGCGTGTGCTGGTCAGAAATAATCTGAATTATTATGGTATCTTGTTGTGCCAATTTTGGATGAAATCCATTTGTTAGTATAGAAGTTACATGTATTTTAAAATTGGACATATCAGCAGGCATAGAATCATGTTGGCAGCACTGCCTTGTATTAATTACTCCAAATTAATCTAGAATGTCAAGTGCTATACGTGTGCAAAGTATAGAGCTGTTGGTTGCATACTTTCTGATATATTGATATTAGGGTAAAAAGAATATAGACAGCATTTATTAACAGTTGGCCGCCCCGATTGCTCTTAACAATACTTACAGTCATATCTGTTACGGTACACTTACGTAATTTGGTTGAAATCGAACTGATAGTATAGAAGTTACATGTATTTAAAAATTGGTACTATCAGCAGGCTTATAATCATGTTGGTAGAACTGACGTATATAAGTTACTCCAAATTAATCTAAAATGTCAGAATATACTTGTGCATAGTTTAATGCTGTTGGCTTGCATACTTTCTGATATATTGGTATTTGGATAAAAAAAAATAGAGAGATCAATTATTAACAGTTGGCAGCCCTGGTGGCTCTTAAGAATACGCTCAATCATATCTGTTTAGGTACAGATATTACATACAAAATTTGGTTGAAATCCAATTGATAGTGTAGAAGGTATATGCATTTAAACATTGGACCTATCAGAAGGCTTAAAATTATTTTGGCAACACTGTCATTCTTGGCCTCCTGGAAATTAAACTGAAATAGTATTGTCTGCATGTGTACCAATTTTGGAATAGCTCCCATGCATACCTTGCGAGATATCCAACATGGAGCTCAAATTTCTAGTGCGTTTTTTCAGCAGTTGGTAGCACTGACATCATTTTCAAATATGGACGTGAGATATTCCGGTGCACATCTTTACTCATACTACATTTGATTTTGATTGCTGCAGCCGTTTAGTAGTTGATAGGGGGGGGACACACACACACAGCCAGACAGACAGACAGACAGACACACATTTTCCCGGATCGATCTCATAAGTCTACTTTTTCCTCATTTTTGCAAAATGTGAAAAGTAGGCTAAAAATTGGAAGTACCAAGCAGATGCCTTGCATAATTAGTCAACAATCTTTAGGAAACAGAGCATCAAATCAGATCTTTGCAAACAATTGCACTGAAAATAGGTCTTAGAAATTCCTTTGAAAAAATTGAAATCACGTTAACTCATTCACCACATGAAAATGTAATTACTGTTGATAAACAGGAATTTAGATAAATTGAAATATTTAAGAGAAATTATCACTTTAATCTATAAGAAAAACCAACCTGGCAGAACAGAATAAATAAATCGAACAAAACAAATTATATTACAAAGAATACATACATTAGCAAAAACTTATCGATTGCTGCACAGTTAAGATATTATAAAATAGTTACACAGCCAAAGGTGACTTACTTTATGCTATTGAAACTATTTTCAAAAGTATTAATGCAGATGGAATAGATAAAATACTTAAGGGGGGACCTACACCTATAAGGATCCAAAAATCATGTATGTTTAATTTTTTTATTCCTCAGCAACAAACAGGAAGTATTAAAGAATTGTAATTTGTTCTGCCAATCACACTATGCTTTGCCAATATGTCTGTGTATTTACACGTCATTTGGCGAATGAATTTCAGGAAATTAGGCATTAAAAATGGCGGCTGCATATTCTGCACTGGTCCACTGTTTCCCTAATATTTTACACATTGTTTTTTTCAAAAATTATTTTCTCATTTTATTTACCAATGCAGTAGATAAAGATTGACCGAGAATCATTGGAATCTATAAAGAAAGAATATTTTTGTAAAGCTTATATTAAAGTGTAACTATTTTGCAAGTATTTTCACTGAATATTAAAACAAAACGAAACTAAGACAGGTACAGCAACAGTTCAAGGTCATATTGTTCGTCCCTATAAGATACACATGTTTACTAAATTTCACTTCATTATCGGGAAAACTCTGGCAGTTACTAAGGAAACAGATTTGAAAACCGAAAGTTTCGGGGAACGAGCAACGAATTTACCAATGTGTAAGAAAACTTCTAAAACTCCCCTGCACGTTTTTGGTCATAACATCAAAAGTATTATACATATCAAAGAAATTGTTGCAGTGATTTGAAGAGAAAGGATCAATAAACGTAGAAAACATTGAAAAATGACAACTTTTGATCCTTATAGGTGAAGGTTCCCCCTTAAAACAGAAAGAAGAATCAGATCTTGCCTCAACAAAAATATCAAGTTAATGGTCATTGGACAATAACTGGAAATAACGCAGTCTATAAACAAATTGAACCAGTATTGATACAATTTGAAAGAAAAGCATCTCATTTTTGGACTTCTTCTTTAAACACCGAAGTAGAAGAATAATAGAAGATTTGTGGAAAAGGCATACCAGGATTAAATGTATTACAGAAATAGTATCAAAGAACTCCAAATAACATTAGACGATCTCAAAAATATAATAATTAAATTAATATTCTACAGGACTCAAATGTGAGACTCTAAATCAAAATAAATAAAAGGGCAAATAGAAGGGTGGTCACCACTGAATATAAGATCTTGAATTCTGAGAGGGTGAAGAAATATTGGAAGCATAGAAAAGAAAAACTCAGCAATTCTTCTAGGTTTGTGCCGTGTCTTGTGTGGGGTTTCGCCTAGGACACCAAGCTGGCTCATCGGCGGGCTCTTGGTGTCTTCGTCTTCGTCTGGCTGATATAGATCATTCGAGTTTGAACCAAATCTACTCAGTCCCTAATGTGAATTAACAACAACAAAAGCACTCTCCGACCTGCTGATTAACGTAGTGGTGATTAGCGTGTCTAGATAAATAGTATGCAGATGCGAACATAAAGGCGAAGGTGATGTAAGAAGAATAGTAAAGGGGCGGTGCCTTGGTGACGACAGTAGATCTAGCAATATGATTGGTCGCTGTTAAACACGCCATCGCGTGCCACGCAATATGTTCATCATAAATCAATAACACACTTGACTTAGCTATTATGTGTTTCTTGTGCTGTATTTCATTTACATCTAAAAGAATTCTACATCTAGCCGCTGTTGGAGTATGCGTGTGATGTTTAAGAGCCATACAATACATAAGAGCTAGTTATCGTTAATCACTTAGAAAGCTTTACATCGATACTGGCGTAACTCAGAGCGTTAACATGTCAGGTAAATTCCGGGGTCTAAAGACAAGTTGGTTCGAACACCACCACCAGTTGACAGTGAGGTCTGACTTGGTTTCCCATTTGAGGGCTTTTCCATTCTGGAAGTGTTTTTCCGCGATTTCCCATTTCTACTCCAGGCAAATGCCGGGTTGGTTCCTAACTTGAGGATACGACCACATCCTTCCCAAACCTCACCTGAATTACAAACACGCGCACAGCAATACAGCCATCACAATAACACACGTCGTTGTTGTTGTTGTTTGAGTCTTCAGTGTTTTGACTCCTTATGTAGGAAAATCCACTTTTCTGTTTATGATGGACTCCAATTGAATATGAAATCATAGTGAAAACCAAAATGAAATAAAATTACAAACAGTTAGATGATAATAATAATAATAATAATAATAATAATAATAATAATAATAATAATAATAATAATGTTGTTTCAATCTTTAGACTGGTTTGATGCAGTTGTCCATGTACCGTTGTCCTGAGCTAATCGTTTCTTATCTACCACACCTTACATCCGAGGAAGTCTGTTAAACATATTCTAATCTTTGTCTACCCTAACATTATTGACCTCCACCCTTCCTTCCATCACAAAGTTTTTTATTCCTGAGTGTCTTAGTTCGTGTCCTACCAACCTATCTCTTCTCTACATTAGCAGTCACCAGAAACACCTCTCTTCTCCCACTCGTCTTAATACCCCTTCATTTGTTGCTCTATCTACCATCTGATCTTCATTCTTCTGTAACACTACATTTCCAACGTTTTCTTCTGCTGTTTGCTCCAACAGTCCGAGTTTCACTTCCATAGAGCGTCACGCTCCAGACAAAGGCTTTCAAAAATGACTTCCTTATACCTAAATCTATATTAGTTGTCAACAGATTTATTTTCTGTAGAAATGCTTTCCTTGCCTGAGTCAACCTACTTCTTATATCCTCTTTGCTGCGTCCATCACACGTTAGCAAACAAAATCACATACACACACACACAAATACACGGGAGAGAATGACAACGATGTTCAAACCCCTCAAATGAAACAACAGCAACACCAACTCCTTTACATTCTAGCATATGGGCTGTATAACGATTGTTTGATATCTCCCGACGTTTCACCGGAAACTGCGTCCGGCATTATCAAGGGTTCCGCTCCTATGCTTGGTCAGCGGTGGACTAGCTAGCATTCTTAACTGTCGCCACGGAGGTTCGGGGTTCGATTGCCGGCTCTGCCAAGAAATTTTAATTTAGGTGTGAGGGCTGGGACAGGGTACACTCAGCCTCGTTAGGCAAATCTGACAAGAGACGAGTTTGATTCCCAAGTCAGACATCCTGAAAGTGTTTTTTCGTGGTTTCCCACTTCTACTCCAGCCAAATGCCAGGGAGGTTCCTAACTTAAGGCCACGGCCGCCTCCTTCCCAATCCTATCCCCAATTTACAAATACACACACTAATAAAGCCATCAGATAAACACAGGTTATCACACAAATAACACACACCCAAGTGCACGGGGCTACATGACAACAATGTCGCAAAGCGTAATGGATCTGATGATGATCAATTGACGATCGAAACTGGCCATCCAAGTGTATTTATTAATCTCATGTATTTTTTTTTTCATTATTATGAAAGGAAATGCGCATTAACTGCATAGTAGTACATACATAAATAGAATTGTCAATTTGGATTTCAATCGCTTTTGCCATGCAAGTATATGGTACCTGTCACAAAACGCATCACAAAGTGTGCAAACACAGTCATCATCAGGGGTGTGATATCGTATCTTCCTGCAAATCTTGTGATGGTAGCCATGGACAGCTAAGCTTGTTAGCAGGTGTCTTAGTTCTTGATTCGGTTTAATCAATCCTCTGTCGATCATTGCTTCTGTGCTATAGAACTCAGGCCATATGTCTTCTTGCTTTTCCTTCGTCTCTGCCATAACGTGGACCCATTGTGGAGTCGATGGAAGGGCCATTTTCAATCTTAGGTCTTCCAGAAGGAAAAATTGTCTGGCTAGAGTGTATGCAAGTCAGGAGGGCGCGTATTTTGAGATTCCGGGGGTTGCCTTCAGAAACCTCACTTTTATTTTCTCTATTGATCTTAAGTCTTTAAGACTTAGCTTATCCCAGATTAACTCCAGTCCATAGGGTATAATAGTGTAGACTGACTGAAAAGAATCAAACTTTTGTTTACTAAGGCAACACTGAAACTGGCTTCTAACACCAAAATGAGCTATATAATCAAAATTAAAGCGTCAGAGACTCTCTTGGAGTATCTGGGTTTTGAAATTTTAGAAATTTAGAATGAATTACATAAATATAATAAGAATGTTACAGGGAAAACAAGATCAGGATCATTTAAAGCAAAATCTTCAGGAAGCGAATTGAAGACTGACATCAAACAGAATATCAGAACTACCAGTATATAATTTATTTTTTCGATAATATGAAAGATCTATGTTTGAATATTTCTTTTACTATTTTTTCCCTAAATCTTCTTATAAAATTTCTTCAAATCGATACTGGTCGTGTTTCCTTGGAGTTAAATACAGGAAAAGGTTGTTGCTGTATAACTGTTTGTGTTGCGAACATGTTATTTACATAATACATCATTTAATTATTAGATGCTTTGAGTCGGTCAACACGGGAGAAACCAATTAGGTTCGGTGGAGAGTTACAATGAATTTCCTAGTGACTGAAATAAATTACATGAATTATTCATACGCTTAGTAAAACTCTTCCCACATAATTGGTGGGTTAAAATTAATGCTAGCCACAACTTCACGAGGTGGTCCCACATAAGAGAGGAAACGTATTGGGGAGGTTTTAATTTGGAAACAATTGGACCGAATATAATATACAGTACCATAGTTTGATTTCATTAATAATTGAGATTCTCCATTTTCACCTCATCAAAATACCGAAAACAGCATACTAGTTCTAGTCGACCTCAAGCACCATGGACAAAGTCACCGAAGACCGGTCGATGCGACCACCTGTTCGTGACTTCAACAGGTGCTGGGACCCCGATAATGTGTTCTCAGGTACAGAGTAGATATCAGTGTGGTGATATTATGATCTGAATATACGATAAAGATAACTCATATCTTGGATCATAACGTAGGAAAGACCTTATATTTTGTTTTAGCCCGGAAGCACAGGATACAATTACGGATAGAAGCTAGGGCTGCATTTTGTAACATAGAATGTATTCATCATCAACTAGTCACAGCTCAATTCATTTACTTGTTGATCCTCTTTTACAAAATCCTCGTACAATAGGTAGGCCTACATTACTCTGCTTGGTGGCTTTCATGTCCTCCTCCTCACCCCTATGAGTTACTGTTGTGACTGCGACAGGCAGCTGCAACAAGTCAGGAGATCAGTGCTTTGAAAATCTCATAAAATTGAATTTAATTAGACGCCAATATATTACGCATTCTATAAATATTTCACAGCGCTCGGATGATTAAATTCGGATAAAAACGCAATTAAATGTTTAACTTTTACGTCCCCACTATGTTGAATTTGTGCTCATCAAGATACTGAAAATCCAATAGGTGACCATGTTTTAATGGTCTCTATGTACATACAACATTTCAGTTTGATTTCTGTAGATATTGAGAACTGGTGAATTAATTCGGATGATGGACATGTAGGATTGTTCTATAGGCTATGTAGGCTATAGAGTTATCAGTAGATGGAGATTATTGTGTTGGTTTATTATATGAAAGCTCAGTTCGTTCACATGACTAAGACGCAAATAATTAAAAAATAGTACTATGGCCTTACCGAGTTTCATTGAAATCGCTCCAGCCGTTTAGATTTTATTAGGGAGGGACATACACACGTACGCACACAAACACACACGGACAAAAGGTGATTCCATAAGCCTATTTTTCATAAATGAAAATAGGCTAAAAACGTCCACTAAGGAAGTATTTTTGGATATTATGAGGTGAAAGAGAGAAAATGTGGGCATAGAAGATTTTGATTAGTGTAATTTTATGACGTGCACTTTTCTTGAATAGGAATTTAGGTAAATGGATTTTGTGTTTAGTCAATGTGTTTAATATATCTCATTTCTTTTATATTTGCGTTTGTGGTCGGAAACCGTGTTGGGATTTTGAGTCGAATTCTATACATGCGATGCGACGTGACATTCATGAGATTTTGATATTTATATACCATTGTTGAGTTATAATCTCTTTAGTGTCTGATTGTTTACGGTCTTTACCGAATTATGATAATTATTATTCAAAATTAAATGATAAATAAGCCATAGCATTCATGATTGAGACGTTGCTAAGTTTACTCTTTACGACTACAATATTCGCGGGCGAAGCCGCGATGGGTAATGCTAGTTTTATATAAACTTTTACATTTGTTGGTTGGTTCCTTAGTTTAGGGGCTGCGACAATGTGGTCATGTAGCCCCGTGTACTTTCGGTGTGTGTAGAATCTGTCTGATAACCGGTGTTAATTGTGATGACTGTATTAGTGTGTGTTATCTGTTTTTTAATTCATGTAAGGACTGCAGACAGTAATTTCAAGTATTTCCTAATTTCGCTACCAAATGCTACCGCCCACGACACCTAGCTGTGAACTTAGCTACTACTAGATGCCATCGCAACCAGCGCCTTGTGACGAACGTTGGAACTTAAGAGCGTAATCAAACCTAACCTACAAATATTGCTTCACACAAGATTAGTCAGTGGAAGGTTCTTTTACATGCCATACATCTATGACATGGGCACGCCGACCTTGCTTACCAACTACACCACCAGTGGCTTCGGTGGCGTAGTCGGTAGAATGCTGAGCTTCTATGCCCAAGATAGCGGGTTCAAACCCGGCCGAAGCCGTCAGATTTTTTAAGTGCGTTAAAAATCCCTCAGTATGCCTTCCTTTGGAGGGGAAGTAAAACCGGCGGTCCCATGTCATAGATTTATGGCATGTTAAAGAACCTTCCACTAATTACACCTGTGTGAAGCTAAATTGGATAGGTTAAGAATGTAAACAACACTCTTAGGTTTCTACGTTCGTTGCCAAGAGCCGACTGCGGTGGCATCTGATAGTTAAGTTCTGAACTAGGCCTAGTAGTCGTTGACGGTGGCGTTTGGCGGCAAAAGTAGGAACTATTTGAAAAATTGTAAGTTGCAGTCTGTACTTAAATTTAAAACAAGATGTTCAGCAAAGAACATATAGCCTACTTTCTCTTAAATGTATGGGTATCTTTATGACTCTTTGTCCTCATCCCTAACACAATCACCCCTACCACAATGTATTGTTTGTTTTCTTTTATATTGATAATAAGCCAGTAAGTGTCAAAATCAATATTATATACTTTATGATGATTGAATAACAAAACTACTAACTTATTGTAATGCATTCACGTCCGTTAATCTCTATATTAAGCCAGCCTGCAAAATTAAGAATCTTCCGCCCCAATCACAGTAGGTGGTGCTGCGACCTATCAGTGAATTAATCTTTATCTTGTACGCCTATGCACTGCCATCGTAATGTACTACGATGGCAGTGGCCTAAGGGTGTTGAATGAGTAGGCAGTTTAAAGTAGCCAAGAGGGAGGCGATCCAGCTGGCAGTGTTTAAAGGTATTCGGAGCGCGATCGTGGCTAATAGTTGAACTACCAGTATTACAAAATTGCCATACTTCAGGAGGCCAGCTCAGGCATTTACACAGCGTTATGTTTGGAACAATATTACCCACATAACCCACAAGAGGACAGCACCGTACAGAGTCATTAAGAAGGCTGTGGTTGGGTAGTTCTTCTATTCTCCTTTTCCTAATGGCTTCTGTTTATGTGCGATGCTGGGACTGTGATTTTATTAATATACGAGTGTATACTTTATCCTCTCCTTTGAGCTAAATGACATTTTATTCAGTATCTGTGGAAAAAGCTCGTGCACATCATTTGTAAAAGAATTCAAGAAAAAAAAAACTAACTGTAGCAGTAGCAGTACTCGATCCCCAGTCAACTGCGTGTCAGACTAACATGCTAGCCCAGAGCTAACCGTATCCATGACATCAGGTGTTCTTAACTGACATATTAGATACAAACTGTTGGCAAATAATGACTTTAAATAAACGATTTCTTCACTGCAGTACATCTTCATTAAAGATCATTTCATACAAAGTTTATATTATTGTATCAGTACGGTATATCACATACAACATACTAAAACTACTGAAATATAAGACAGGCACAAGAGGACAGCTGCCATCTTGTCGTGTGACACAAACGGCTCAGCTCTTTTAAGCCACTCATACTGTATAATATTATAATATTAAATTATAATAAATAACGGATCACGACCTTCAGGATAGCTTAAACCCCCCTAGGCTCGATAATCAGAATTGGTGGGTCTTAAGCTATTTATTAAAATGGTTGCATAATTCACACGGCCGCCATACTGAAATGGCATGGCCGATGACCTTGAATTTTGGATGAAAGACGCGTCCTATATAAAGGTATGTTGTCACCGAATTTGGTAGAGATCGGATGATTAGTTTAGCCGTAATTTGATTTTACGTTTGGAACATTTGAGTGGCCGCCATTCTGTTTTGGTAAAGATGGCGGCGATATAAAGTATGACACTGAGGTGTCCTTTACTAGTGCTACCTCTGTACCAAATTTCGTTCAATTCGGTTTCACCGTGTTCGAATTGATAGGGGGGGACAGACATTCAGAGTACACACACTCACACACACACAGACACACACACACAGACTCACACACACACACACAGACTCACACACACACATACACACACACACACATACACACACACAGACAGACACACTTTTTTCGCCCTGTGTTGATCTCATAAGTCTACTTTCATTTTTTGCAAAAATCGAAAGTAGGCTAAAAACAGATACACACACCAATACAGCCATCACAATTAACACCGGTTATCAGACAGATTCTACACACACCCAAAGTACACGGGACTACATGACCACGTTGTCGCAGCCCCTAAACTGAGGAACCAACCAACCAACTACACCACCGAAGCCAACAAACTTTTACCTTACCCAGTTGAATACTTGTTGCCTTGGTAATCATATAGGAGGCCTAGATGATGAACACTTGTTGCCATGGTAACTAACACTCGGATATGTGCCCACTCTAATTAACAGATGGACACCCAGACCTACAGTATAACATACGCATGTTAACAGTTTGAAGCGAAGGCATAATGGCACTGTGGTTGTTATATATTCTGAAGTCTGAAATCAATAGCCATCATCTACTTCTAGGATGTCTAAGATTGAAACCGAACGCCTATTTTCAGCTATTCTCTTGAGGAAGAATGTAACTCTCCATTCCACAAATCAAAAATACATTTATGTTCGACCCTGACTATTATCTGTCAGAAAACTGTACTATAATGAGGCTCATTATAATACTATTTTTCATTATGGAACAGTTTCTCCCACCAATCAGAGCTCAAGAAACAGTTGTTTGACCAATTAGGTAATTGGATGCGCTGAGTTCCACGGCAGTCTAATGTAAATCACAGTACCTGGCCTAGTGTCATAGTAGAGTAATCGAGGTGGCCATGGTCAAATACAAGGCATTCCCTGCATCTCATGCGCTCTGTTCAGTACATAAAACTGGCGAAATCTCGACAGATATTTATGAATATTTCTGTTCGAACATAAAATAGTTATAATAATTATCGTCGAACATTAACAGTCGTATTCAACTCGCCTATGATGGTAATTAAGACACTCGTATGGAAATTATAAAACTCGCATACGCTCGTTTTATAAACATACTTGTGTCTTAATTGTTGCAATTATAGGCTCGTTGCATAATGTTCTATTATCAAAGCTCATAATCAACCCAGGACCTTTGAGGTAGCACTCAGAGCCATGTAACCCACCTGAGTACGGTATTGCTTCCACTTATTTATACTGGGTTCCTCACTTTCTCCTCTTTTCTGTTGACCTCCCTTGGTCAACTCGTGTTCTCTTCCGACGGTATTCGAGTGTCTGAAGTCTAGGGTATCCTTTCGTCCTAGTCATTACTTTCCTGACACGCTCATTTTTAGAGAGATCAGACCTCTTCTTTCTTTACACGAATTGTATGAGATCATAAAAGGGACTGAGTGTGACGCACCTTGGAAGGCGCTACACCCTCAAGGGCTTTGGGGTGGACTCTCTCCTCTCTCCTATGTCTATCTGCCATTCATGACTCTATGTCCTTTCCTGGTCGCTTGGTTCTCTTTCTTCGGGGCCTAGAGACGTTTCTACTCTCCTCTCGATTGTTCTCCTACTTTCTTTGTTTTTGTCCACTTCTCTTTATATGTCAATTAGTTATAAGTGAGTTGTTGGTAGTCATCTTCATTTCACATTCATTTACACTACATCCTTATTATTAGGGGCACTTGACCTAGATATTTTGTTCCTTAATATAACAATCGCCATCACTTTTGTGTCATGAGTATGTGTATTTACTCCTAATACTAAGGAGGTGGTTGAATTGCTAAGTAGTTGCACATTTCCTACCAGCAACTACGACTCACCAGTTAGTAGGAGTAAAGATTGCAATGCAAATGCAATTTTTTGTGTCTAATATTATATTCGAAGTGAATAGTGCGCTAAAAACTCCAGGAAGGCGATATTATCGCAGCTACAAATTGCGTGCTGTAGTGACGTCACGTTGCCATGGCAACTAGGAACGGGAGGGGAAAGCCCAGTAGTGGGGCGTCATTTGTTTCCAGAACGCCTGTGGAAAATGAGATATAACGTCGTCTTTTAAATGAATTTAAACAGGTTTAAGGCTTTATGTACTGTATGTGTGCTGCGAAACTTTTGCTCGATATGAGAAGACGCTGCTCGTTCACGCCTGGAAAGTTTCTTAGATGTTATTCTTCTTTCTTGCTTATATTAGCCTTCCTTATTGGTTCAGGTTGCTCCTCTAAAACTCCTTGGTTCTGATGATGATGATAATTGTTGTTTTAAGGGGCCAGACATCTGGGTTATCGACCCCTAATGGTTTGGGTGATCATGAAGATGATAAGGAAATGTAAACAATAACTAAAACTAACTACTAACTTATATTCTAGAAGAAGAAATTGAAAACAAAAGGAAAATAAGGCAAATAAAGTACAGGAGGAAAGGAAATGCCCTCAACCCTCGAAGAATGCGGATTGAGGGACTTGTAAGGAAGGGGAGCCATGAAAGGCAGTTAGGAAAGTGAAAGAGGAGAGGGTCCGCCCCAGAGGTAATGGATAAAAGGGGGAAAACCGGACACAGCTCAGGAATCCCCCGGGTCGCCAACTCCCGAACTCACCAGCCGTGAGCCCCTGAGGGTGTAGCAATATCTAGGGGGCACCAGAAGTGATGGGGCTACATACACCCTGCCTCCTTGAGGGCCTTGAGCAGAAGGTAGGAGATAACAGGAAAAGAAAAAGAAGGACAACCCCTCGCAGAAGGAGGGAATCAGAAAAGATGAGACATGGGCCAATTAAGGCGGGAAAGAAAGAGACTCCCTAGGCCGCGGATATTCTATAGATTAAAATTTGGTGTAAGGAATGCAACGAGGTGCATTAAACCTCTTGTGGACAACTAAAAAGAGAAGAATTTGATATCCATTTGCCCGCCCTGTGGTGTTAGGGTAGAGCGCCTGCATCTCACCCAGAGACTTCGGGTTCGATACCCTGCTCAATCAGGGGTTTTAGAAACTGGCATGAGGGCTGGAACGGGATACACGTAGCCCTGTGAGGAAAATTGAGTAGCTGTCTGACAGTGATGCAGCACCCCGGTCACGAACTGCCGTGGGGATCTGATGCGCTGACTACACGTCATCCCATAATCCATAGGCCGAATGGCTGGAGAGCAGTCGCTCTGTAGGCCACGGCCCTTCATGAGTTGTGGTGCCATAGTGGAGGGGGTGTTATTATCCAGCCATCCTGGAGGGGGTTTATAATTATTTCCCCCATTTACTCACGGCAAATATCAGAAAGAAGACCACGTCATTCGCTATCTATTTACGGTTCTTACTAGTACACACAACAGTACGGACACTATAAAATAGAGGTTATCAGAAAAGAATCCACACACAGCCATGTTCCCGAGATATATGAATAGGTTGTTCCAAGTTTATAATTGATACAACCATTTTAATTAGCCTACTTTTCACATTGTGCAAAAATGAGGAAAAAGTAGACTTATGAGATCGATCCGGGCAAATGTGTGTCTGTCTGACCTTCTGTCTGTTTGTCTGTCTGGCTGGCTGTGTGCCTCCCCCACCCCTATCAACTCCTAAACAGATGCAGCAATCGAAACAAAATTTGGTAGAAGTAAAGATCTATACCTCGATATCTCAATGCCATATTTGAAAATGATGTCAGTGCTACCAACTGCTGAAAAATCGCATTTGAAATTTGAGCTGCAAGTTGGATATCTTGGAAGGTATGAATGGGAGCTATTTCAAAATTAGTACACGTATAGGTAAAAATATTTCAGTTTAATTTCCAGGAGGCCATACATGGCAGTGTTGCCAAAATGATTCTAAGCCTGCTGATAGGTCCAATGTTTAAATGCATATAACTTCTTCACTATCAATTGGAATTCAACCAAATTTCGTATGTGCTATGTGTACATAAACAGATTTAACTGAGCGTATTCTTAACAGCCACCAAGGCTGCCAGCTGTTAATAAATGCTCTCAATTTCGTTTATCCAAACACCAATATGTCAGAAAGTATGCAAGACGACGGCTTTAAAACTATGCACACGTATAGTACCTGACATTTAAGATTAATTTGGAGTAACTAATGGACATCAGTGCTACCAACATGATTCTAAGCCTGCTGACAAGTCCAACTTTAAATACATGTAACTTCTATACGATCATTTGGATTTCAACCACATTTCGTATGAGCTGTGTGTACCATAACAGATATGACTATGCGTATTCTTAAGAGCAACCAGGGCTGCCAACTGTTAATAAATTCTGTCTCTATTTTTGTTACCCTAATATCAATATATCAGAAAGTATGCAAGCCAATAGGTCTAAACTTTGCACGCGTGTAGTACCTGGCATTCTAGATTAATTTGGAGTAACTAATATACGTCAGTGTTGCCAACTTGATTATAATCCTGCTGATAGGTCCAATGTTAAAATGCATTTAACTTCTATACTAACTAATGGATTTCATTCAAAATTGGCACAACAATAGATCATATTATTTTAGATTATTTCTGTCCAATACATGCATGACATTGTTGCCGACACGATTTTACGCGCGCTGTTATATCCAATGTTTAACTGCATGTAACGTCCATGCTATCCATTGGACTCCAACCTAATTTTGTATTCTGTACCCTAAGAGATGGAACTAAGAATATATTTAGTCACTAGGTCTGCCAACTGTAGTGCTCTATTAGGCTACATTATGCCAGTTATACAGTATTTCGAACTAATTGGAAATTTCGTTATTACCAACATAATTTCGTCATTATTCTAGATAGATCCATTTAGAATAATCATTGGCATGAATCTTAAATTTTAAGAAAAATAGGCTTTTTAGTTCGTCACGGAATTTCTTGTTTTTTATACAAGAATGGAAATTTAGTTTAAGGATTGTTTAACAGCAAAGGCACAAAATAACTCGTGTCAGATCATGGAGGATCATGAAGCAGTGGACGGTAGGAGCAGAGACATCGGCGCTAGTTGGATTCATGCTAAGCTACTTTCGGAAAATACAAGAAGAAATGTTGTTGTTGTATAGCTTTATGTGACCTTTGATCTCACAATCAATCATAAGCAATGGGATCTCCTTTTTTTTACGTGGAACCCGAAACACCAGACGTAATATTTCACCTCGAATAGATGACCTTGAATGTCCTCCCCTTCAAAGAATAATCACCACCACCACCACCATCACGCCTGTTTCATAATATTTTAAAAGAACCTTCCTTTGTGAACAGGGAGCGTCAAATTTTGTCGTAATACACACATCAAAAAAAGTTTTGCATCACCTCGGTTCCCAGATCTCCGGCATATAGACGTTGACTGTGTATATTGTATCCAAGATACAGTCCCTTTGACTGTTCATAGATGTCACTAAAACTGCTCAAAGATGTAAACAACCATGCATGAGCAGGGCCTATTAGACGGAGGGGGTACGACAGCCGATCAGTTCCAGTCATTCCACCAGGACGAAGGTACGCTGCTCATGTTGTCTGTAGTTCTACCATGCCTAGAAGGTCAATACCGCAGTTTGATCGCGTCCGCATTGTTACTTTGTGTCAAGAAGGGCTCTCAACAAGGGAAGTTTCCAGGCGTCTCAGAGTGAACCAAAGCGATGTTGTTCGGACATGGAGGAGGTACAGAGATACAGGAACTGTCGATGACAGGCCTCGCTCAGGCCGCCCAAGGGCTACTACTGTAGTGGATGACCGCTACTTACGGATTGCCGCTCGGAGGAACCCTGACAGCAATGCCACCATGTTGAATAATGCGTTTCGTTCAGCCACAGGACGTCGTGTTTCAACTCAAACTGTGCGCAATAGGCTGCATGATGCGCAACTTCACTCCCGACGTCCATGGCGAGGTCCAGCTTTGCAACCCCGACACCATGCAGCGCGGTACAGATGGGCCCAACAACATGCTGAATGGACCCCACGGAATTGGCATCACGTTCTCTTCACCGATGAGTGTCGCATATGCCTTCAACCAGACAATCGTCGGAGACGTGTTTGGAGGCACCCTGGTCAGGCTGAACGTCTTAGACACACTGTCCAGCGAGTGCAGCAAGGTGGTGGTTCCCTGATGTTTTGGGGTGGCATTATGTGGGGCCGACGTACGCCACTGGTGGTCATGGAAGGCTCCGAAACGGCTTTACGATACCTGAATGACATCCTCCGACCCATAGTGCAACCATATCGGCAGAATATTGGAGAGGCATTTGTCTTCATGGACGACAATTCTCGACCTCATCGTGCACATCTTGTGAATGCGTTCCTTCAAGATAACGACATCGCTCGACTACAGTGGCCAGCATGTTCGCCAGACATGAACCCTATCGAACATGCCTGGGATATGTTGAAAAGGGCTGTTTATGGACGTCTTGACCCACCAACCACTCTGAGAGATTTACGCCGAATTGTCGTTGAGGAGTGGGACAATTTGGACCAACAGTGTCTTGATGAACTTGTGGATAGTATGCCACGGCGAATACAGGCATGCATCAATGCAAGAGGACGTGCTACTGGGTATTAGAGGTAGTGGTGTGTACTGCAATCTGGACCACAAATGCTGAAAGTCTAGCTGTATGATGGTACAACATGCAATGTGTGGGTCTCATGAGCAATAAAACGAGCTGAAATGTTGTTTGTGTTGATCTCTATTCCCTTTGTATTTAACGGTTCCGGAACTCTTGGAACCGAGGTGATGCAAAACTTTTTTTGATGTGTGTAGGTTCACTTTGACTGATGGTGCTCAGTGAAAAGAAACTCATTTGCAGTCCAGACAAGTGCATATTCCCTTGCCAAGGAAATAAACAGTTAACGCCTGGGGCATTTAGTGAACAGCTGCGTTACCATGGCAACGCAACCACGCCCGAACTTCATACTTGATCGTGCAACACGAACACCCGAGGTTACAGCTATCACACTCGCTATACATTATGTCACTGTAATAATATCACAGGGTGGGATATAACACATCGTCTTGTTCATTTTATTTAGAGGTTTCAGACACTGTGCCCATTGACTCTTTTTGTTTAAACGATATCTGTTAACCTTTGATCTTAATATGTCTAGAATTAGCGTGTTGGAAGCCATTTTTGGCCTATTTTCAATTTTGAAACAAGATGTTCAGTAAAGAACATATAGCCTACTTTCTCCTAAATGCATGGGTATTGTTATAACTCTTTGTCCTTTTCAAGGAGTATAATTGAATGTTGGTTGTAGTAGCTTGTTGAAATACAACGTGCTATAGGGATATTAAACATGAATATGAGGTGCCCTTTGCTAGTGCTACCTCTGTAAAAAAAAAACATTCAATTCGGTTTCACCGTGTTTGAATTGATCTGGGGAATGGATTTGCACACATGCATGGCCGCTATTTGCAAACTATTGGGCTGATAACCTTGTAGTCAGTCATAAGATGCTTTCCACAAAAAGGCATGTTGTTGCAAAATCCGGTAGAGATCAAATTATTAGGATGGTCGAAATTTGATTTAAGCTTTTAACATTTGGGTGGCCGTCATTCCGTTTCCGTCAAGATGGCGGCGATATAAAACATGACACTGAGGTGCCTTTTGCTAGTGCTACCTCTGTACCAAATTTCGTTCAATTCGGTTTCACCGTGTTTGAATTGATAGGGGAAATCGATTTGCACACATACTTGGCCACCATCTGCAAACTATTGGGCTGATGATCTAGCAGTTTGGTCAGAATATGCGTCCCACATAAAGATTTGTTGTTGCAAAATTTGGTAGAGACTAGATTGTTAGGTTGGTCGTAATTACATTTTAGCCTTTAACATTTGGGTGGCCGCGATTACGTTTCCGTCAAGATGGCGGTGATATAAAACATGACACTGAGGTGGCCTTTTCTAGTGCTACCTCTGTACCAAATTTCGTTCCATTCGGTTTCACCGTGTTCGAATTAATAGGGGAATCGATTTTCACACAAAGATGGCCGCCATCCGCAAAATATTAGGCTAATGACCTATTAGTTTGGTCAAAGGATGCTCCTTCCATAATGGTATGTTGATGCAAAATTTGGTAGAGATCGAATGATTAGGTTAATCGTAATTTGATTTAAGCTTTGAATATTTGTGTGGCCGCCATTACGTTTCCGTCAAGACGGCGGCGATATAAAACATGACACTGAGGTGCCCTTTGCTAGTGCTACCTCTGTACCAAATTTCATTCCATTCGGTTTCACCGTGTTCGAATTAATAGGGGTAATCGATTTTGGCACAAAGATGGCCGCCATCCGCTAACTATTAGGCTAATGACCGATTAGATTTGTCAAAGGATGCTCCCTTCATAAAGGTATGTTGTTGCAAAATTTGGTAGAGATCGGATGATTAGGTTAGTCGTAATTTGATTTAAGCTTTGAACGTTTGTGTGGCCGCCATTACGTTTCCGTCAAGATGGCGGTGATATAAAACATGACACTGAGGTGCCCTTTGCTAGTGCTACCTCTGTACCAAATTTCATTCCATTCGGTTTCACCGTGTTCGAATTAATAGGGGTAATCGATTTTGACACAAAGATGGCCGCCATCCGCAAACTATTAGGCTAATGACCTATTAGATTTGTCAAAGGATCCTCCCTTCATAAAGGTATGTTGTTGCTAAATTTGGTAGAGATCGGATGATTAGGTTAGTCGTAATTTGATTTAAGCTTTGAACATTTGGGTGGCCGCCATTACGTTTCCGTCAAGATGGCGGCGATATAAAACATGACACTGGGGTGCACTTTGCTAGTGCTACCTCTGTACCAAATTTCATTCTATTCGGTTTCACCGTGTTCGAATTAATAGGGGTAATCGATTTTGACACAAAGATGGCCGCCATCCGCAAACTATTAGGCTAATGACCTATTGGTTTGGTCAAAGGATGCTCCCCCCATAAAGGTATGTCGTTGCAAAATTTGGTAGAGATCGGATGATTAGGTTAGTCGTAATTTGATTTAAGCTTTGGACATTTGTGTGGCCGCCATTACGTTTCCGTCAAGATGGCGGCAATATAAAACATGACACTGGGGTGCCCTTTGCTAGTACTACCTTTGTACCAAATTTCGTTCCATTCGGTTTCACCGAGTTTGAATTAATAGGGGCAATCGATTTTTACACAAAGATGGCCGCAATCCGCAAACTATTAGGCTGATGACCTATTAGTTTGGTCAAAGAATGCTGCCCCCATAAAGGTATGTTGTTGCAAAATTTGGTAGAGATCGGATGATTAGGTTAGTCGTAATTTGATTTAAGCTTTGAACATTTGTGTGGCCGCCATTACGTTTCCGTCAAGATGGCGGCGATATAAAACATGACACTGAGGTGTCCTTTGCTAGTGCTACCTTTGTACCAAATTTCGTTCAATTTGCGCTCACCGTGTTCGAATTGATAGGGGGGGGGGGGACAGACATTCAGAGTACACACACTCACACACACACACACACACACACAGACTCACACACATACACACACACAGACAGACACACTTTTTTTCGCCCAGTAGTGATCTCATAAGTCTACCTTCATTTTTTGCAAAAATCGAAAGTAGGCTAAAAATAGGCTTATGAGATCACCTTTTGTCCGTGTGTCTGTGTGTGCGTGCGTGTGTGTGTGTGTGTGTGTGTGTGTGTGTGTGTGTCCCTAATAACTTCTAAACGGCTGGAGCTATTTCAAAGAAACTCGGTAATTTCATAGCACTATTCCGGACGACCCCGACCTTGCCCTTGATATTTTGTTACGTCTCACCAATCCAACATGGCGGCTGTGAGAAATATTTCACCAGCATTCAATATCTCCGAAACTATTACCGATATCACCCTGGAATTCTTTACGGTGATAAAGGAAACTGCTAGAAGTTCACCTATGTAATTTTTGAAAAACTGGAAACTACAAAACCAACATGGTGGCCAAGCGAATTTGCGACCTTTAAATAGACGTCTCTCGCGATTTAACCAACCAAACGCAATGAAACTTGGTACAGTATATGTTTATACACATTGCAATGCACCGACATCTAACTTCGTTCAATTGTTTGCATAACCTCAAAATGGCGGCTGTGCGAAATATTTCACCAGGATTCTATATCTCTGAAACTATTGCCGGTATCACCCTGAAATTTTGTACGGAGATAAAAGGTACTGCTGGAAGTTCATCTATGTAATTTTCAAAAACCGGTTAACTACAAAACGAACATGGCGGCCAAGCGAATTTGAAAGTTTTAAATAGACCTTTCTCGCGATTTAATGTTCCAAACGCAATGAAACTTGGTACAGGGAATGTTTATACACATTGTAATGCACTGGTATCTAATTTAGTTCAATTGTATACATAACCTCAAGATGGCGGCTGTGCGGATTTTAAAATTAAGTTTTTATTTCTTGTGTCGTAATCATGCGATCGAAGTAAAAGTTTGAATAATGGACCTACGCAATAATTTTCCTTTAATGGTACATGACTCTATGGCCTGTACATTTAACAATCCAACATGGCAATCATCCGAAATATTTAGACGGCTCTGAATATCTACGAATCTATTATAGCAATCAAACTAATTTTTTTATTTTAATAGGGGCTATGAACATAATTTCACCTATAGGACTTTCAATAACCTGGTGATTACAAATCCAACATGGCGGCGAAGCGAAGTTAAAATATTCACATGGACGTTTCTCGCAATGTAACCATCCGAGTGCAGTGTAACTTGGTACAGTAAATCCTTATACCAATGTTAATCCACTGGCATCTAATTTATTTCAATTGTTTCCATAACCACAAGATGGCAGCTGAGCGAATTTTTAAAATCTCGTTTTTACTTCTTGTGTCCTAATCATGCGATTGAAGTTTGAATACTACACGTACACAATAATCTTTATGTAACAGTACATAACTCTAGGACCTACATATATAAAATCCAACATGGCGATCATCTGAAATATTTAGTCGGTTCTCAATATCTACGAATCTATTACAGCAATCAAACTGAAATTTTGTATGTTGATAGTGGCAATTAACATAAGTAGAATACATGAAAATAGGCTGTATAGTTCTTCACGGAACTACTTGTTAGTGTTATCTTAGTAAATAAAATGTAAATGCTTTTCAGTCGGTCAACACGATTGTACCCATTGGATGTTAGTCCATACACGTGAAAAAATACGTGAGATTAATTAATGCACTTGGATGACCAGTGTCGATCGTCAAGCGATCAACATCGGATCGTTTACACTTAGGCTATTAATGGGAAGAATGGTATTTCATTACTACCAAAATTAAATCTATGGCCAGAGGACTTCTGAACGACTAGGTGGGGTTGTGCCAGCTGCGTAAATATTTCTACAGGATGGTGTCGACTTTTGAGTTAATATATTGTACCCTTCTCCCTGAGAAGAACAAAATGATCGACGACCCAGCAAAAACCGTTACTGCTCGTGCTGTCGATCATCCTAACAAACAGTAAACAAGGGCAGCACTGTTAATCGTGCTCAGTATGTTCAAGGGCACTCTTTAGATTACTAATACGCGTGGTGTATGAGTCCGCACATGTTTTTGTAGCCTTTCGGTTTGACAATATCTCCAACACGTCAAGGACATTTCATCGATGCTCAAAATTTGCTAGTGTGATTTACGCAGTGTTCGATTGAATGAATCAACCTACAGTACATGAAATGTATAGAATATCTGTGAGAAAAAGTGGGTACTTTTTGAAGTTGATGACATACAGCTGGTTGAAACAATATTTCGGGTGGTCGCCATGTTGGATTTTTATATATTTAGGTTTTAGAGTTATGTACTATTATATGAAGATAATTGTGTAGGTGTAGTATTCAAAGTTCAATCGCATGATTAGGACACAAGAAATGAAACCCAGATTTTAACATTTCGCACAGCTGCCATCGTTTGGTTATGAAAACTATTGAAATAAATTAGATACCAATGGATTAAAATTTGTATATGCATTTACCGTACCACGTTTTACTGCACTCGGATGGTTAAATAGCGAGAAACGTCCAATTAAATATTTATAATTCGCGTCACCGCCATGTTGGATTTGTGCTGACCAGGTTATTGAAAGTCCCATATGTGAACTTATGCTCATAGCCTCTATCAACATAGAAAATTTCAGTGTGATTGTTATCATAGATCAATAGATATTGAGAACCATCTAAATATTTCGGATGGTCGTATGTTGGATTTTTACATATGTAGGCCATTGAGTTATGTACTATTAGATGAATATTTTTGCGTAGGTTCATTATTCAAACGTTCACTTCGATCGCATGATTACGACACAAGATATAAAAACTTAATTTTAGAATTTCGCACAGCCGCCATCTTGAGGTAATGTAATCAATTGAACTAAATTAGATACCAATGCATTACAAAGTTTATAAACCTTTGCTGTACCAATTTTCATTGCGTTTATATGGTTAAATCACGAGAAAAGTCTATATAAAAGTTTCAATTTCCTTAGGCCGCCATGTTCGTTTTGTTGTTAACAGCCTTTTTAAAGTCTCATATGTAAACTTCTAATAGTGCCCTTTATCACCGTAAAAAAATCAGGGTGATATCGCTAATAGTTTCGGAGATATAGAATGTCAGTGAAATATTTCGCACAGCCACCATCTTGATGCTATGTAAACAATTAAACTAAATTAGATGCCAGTGCATTACAATGTTTATGAACATTTGCTGCACCAAGTTTCATTGCGTTTGGATGGTTAAATTGCGAGAAAAGTCTGTTTAAAAGTTTCAATTTTGCTTGGCCGCCATGTTTGTTTTGTAGTCAACAGGTTTTTGTGTGTCCCATAGGTGAACTTTTAGTAGTACCCTTTATCATTGTACAAAATATCAGGATGATATCAGTAATAGTGTCGGAGATATAGAATGCCGGTGCACTATTTCGCACAGCCGCCATGTTGGATTGGTGAGATGTAATAAAATTTGAAGGAGACGGTCGGAGTCGGCCAAAATAGTATTATGGCCTCACCGAGTTTCATTGAAATCACTCCATCCGTTTAGAAGTAATTATGGGGGGGACTCACACATGGTCGCACACTTTCATATATATACACACACACACACACGGACTAAAGGTGATCTTATAAACCTATTTTTTCATAAATGAAAATAGACCTCTGGACTTGATGCAGCTACCCTGGAGGTCATGGTGGACGATTTAACGAGTACGGATACGCCACGGGACCTCTATTAGGAAACTAAGGCATTAATTATGTTAAAATCAAATCAAATATATTCCAATATATAATTCCTGTAGTGACTACAGAGATAGGCTTCTCCCAGTTCCACGTGTTTGTAATTTTTTAAACTTAGAAGTGCACGCTGATAACGATAAATGTATCAGTCATCACTTTCTAAATATCGTGTAGTGAGTTCATTGATCCTCTTAGAGAATTAACAAAGCAAGGTTCTCTGAGAGCCTTTGTCTTCTCTCAAAACCCCAGTCTCTTTAAAGGGAAGCTTTTAGAGTTATAAACATAGAAATTAACTTTCTAGGAAGTTGGCCTAATTTGCTGATGAAGGTGCTAAACTTAGGCACTGTCAGGTGAAATTCTGGCAAGGCACATAAAGTTGAATGTGAACGCGAGGCTGGTAAACACTGCGCTAATTAAGGTAAAAGCTACCATATCCTCGCCAATCTCCTCTCCCGGAACACTGGCCACTCTGCTATAACCCATGACCTCACACTCTGCCGAGCTCTTATGATCCTTCCTCTATTCTACACCGTTGTATCTTAAGTTATTCAATCCTAAGAAGAATATTTTCTCTCACACATCACATTCAATCAAATTGTCTGATTGCCTTCAGTTATTACCAATCTTCTACAGAAAATGAAAAAGTAGGGGTTTTCTATCCATTTATAATAAATTTATTAAAGCACAAAATATGCAGTATGAAATTACAACTAGTTTGAACAGAACTGAGACAGAGATAACCTCCTCTGCCCACACCACATCACGTGGTATCGATCACATCTTCTACCACATAGGGCACATACACAATTTAAGTCTGGCTGATGAAATCTTCTGTTATTACACACTTTGAAGTGGAAACCATGTACCGGGAATCTCGTTACCAGGTGCCTCAGCTCGTAGGAGCTCTCTGTCCAGTCCCGTGATGTAATCGCATCCGTCGCGTAAAATTCTTGCCAGATGCTATCTTTCTTAGACTTCATTTCCTGATCTAGTGTCTCAAAACCATGTGTTGTTGGCAAAAGCATCTGCAGTCTCAGTTCTTCAACAATGGGAAGCTCACTTGAGAGTGCATATACCAAACGAGAAAGAGTAAATCGGGAGAGGCATAAGACTTTCTTTAGGTAGACAGCCTTGACCTTCTCTATCTCCACTAGATGCTTGTACTTTAGGTGGGAACAAATGTTTTCGAGACCATATGTAATTATCGGGGCGATTTTCAGCCAGAAGAGTCTCATTGCAGTCTTTAAGGAAAGTGTTCTGAGATGCCGTATGTCACTCATGGCCTTTATAGCCGCGTTTGATCTGTCCTTGATGTGGATTGAGAAAACGTTACCATGCATCTGAAAAGTCACCCCAATATAGTTGAAGTGTGTCTATCCATTTATCCTTTCGCGTAAAATTGAATATTTCACATGTGTCAGACATACTTGACCTTCAACCACACTCACGAGATCTACCTGGGTTTGTTTTATTTGGCAACGCCACCACACGTCATGAGTATTTCATAATTACATCGGTGACAGAATAAATATTCGGCGATGTCTTGTTACATTTGTTGCCTGTATGAAAAATATAGAAAGTACTTTGGTACTTATTTAACATAGTTGAAGATTTTTAGCGATCAAAATAAGTTACCATACCACCATTTTCTTGAGAAAAAGTAGCGGGAGAAAATCACTCTCCGGGTGTTAACCGGGTGGGTGAAACTTTATAGGGTGTTTTGGTGCCAACGTTAGCTTGCCTTGTAGTAGTACCTGCTAACAACGTTAAAAACGCCAACAGTCATCGCGTACGACGATGTAGTTGAGTTGTACGTCGATAGATGGCAGAAAAATCGGAAAATGGGTGAGTATTCTTGTTAATGTTGTATATTTAATTAATATTTCAATATATATCAATCTAATATATAAAAGTGAAAGTCTGTATGTATGTATGTATGTATGTATGTATGTGGGTTGGTTCCGTATACAAATCTACACCGTTCCACCAATCTTAACCATATTTTGCATACACATAGTTTAGAACCAAGAAGGAACCGCTGGCTACATGAATTTTCGATAGTCTTTCTCATTCTTCTGATTTCGGCCCTTTTGCACTCAAGCACAGGCTAATCAAATCATAAAATATACTCATGAAGGAATGGCAAGGCAGATAGTTTCCACGGCAACATAGCTCAAGTCGAGACACGGCCGACTAGATGCCAATTGCGCTCTGCAATACCGGTATAGAAAATGAGGATCTTTACTTGAAATCCCGTTAGTTACTCAACTACTCACACAGCACTGTCAACCGAGTTTAGCATAACAAAGACTTGACACTATCTTCTTTCTACTAAATATTTGTCAAATACCACTCACTCATTCATTTATTCATCACGAAATCTCAGAAACCACTGAACGGATTGGAATGAAATCTGGTATGCAGCTTCATCAAGGGCCGCAAATGCCCACTAAGAGAGGATTTTTGGATATTCAGGTTCTAAAGGGGTGTTAAGGGGGTAGACCTGCATTTCATTGAATAGCAATATCTCCCGATTGGTTTCATTGGGGGATGTGATACTCGGCATATAAACTCATCATTAAAAATAAGAAGACACGTGTCTAAGGGTTTTTCAATTTGGTGTATATTACGAGGTGAAAGGGGTGAAAAGTGGGGATTGAAAGATTCCTAACGGAGCGTGTATCTCTTAAACGACATAGGCGAGGAGTTTGAAACTTAGCGGGTTAAAAATCAGCATAAAAAATAAGTAAATATGTGTTTGACCGTTTTTTCATAAATCCAATTTAAGGGGCCCATGGGGAGGGGTGGAATTCTGGGGGAAACTGGAAAGAAAGTGTCCTAACTGATTGACTGACTGACTCACTCTTCAAACTCAGGGGCAAAACTGCTTTAAAGTAAGTAAATAGCTTTTTTTTTCAATAAAATTGGAGGGGTTCATCGGGAGGGGTGAAATTCTGAAGAAAAAAAAATGAAAGAAAAATAATGTCCTGACTCATTCACTCACTCATCATCGCCCAGCCAAAAATATTGAAGTTGGAAACATGGCATTTCGGGGATATGTTCGTTGTATGTCAAAACCGTACACTAAGGGAGGTTTCTTGGATATTCAGGTTCTAAAAGGGTCTTAAGGGGGTTAAACCTGCATTTCATTGAATAACAATATCTCACGAGTGGTTTCATTTGTGGATGTGATACTCGGCATATAAACTAATCATTAAAAACAAGTAGTTCCGTGAAGAACTATACAGCCTATTTTCATATATCCTACTTATGTTAATTGCCACTATCAACATACACAATTTCTGTTTGATTGCTGTAATAGATTCGTAGATATTAAGAACCGATTAAATATTTCGGATGGTCGCCATGTTGGATTTCATATATGTAGGTCCTAGAGTTATGTACTGTTACATGCAGATTATTGTGAACGTGTAGTATTCAAACTTCAATCGCAAAATTAGGACACAAGAAAAAACAAGGAGATTTTAAAATTTTTCACAGCTGCCATCTTGAGGTTATGGAAACAATTGAAATAAATTAGATGCCAGTGGATTAACATTCGTATAAGGATTTACTGTACCAAGTTTCACTGCACTCGGATGGTTAAATTTCGAGAAAAGTCCATGTGAATATTTATAATTCGCGTCACCGCCATGTTGGATTTGTGATCACCAGGTTATTTAAAGTCCTATAGGTGAACTTAAGTTCATAGCCCCTATGAACATTAAATAATGCAGTTTGATTGCTAAAATAGATTCGTAGATATTCAGTATCGTCTAAATATTTCGGATGGTCGCCATGTTGGATTGTTAAATGTATAGGCCATAGAGTCATGTACCATTAAAGGAAAATTATTGCGTAGGTTCATTATTCAAACTTTCACTTCGATCGCATGACTACATCACAAGAAATAAAAACTTAATTTTAAAATTCGCACTGCCGCCATCTTGAGGTTATGTGAACAATTGAACTAAATTAGATACCAGTGGATTACAATGTGTATAAATATTTCCTGTACCAGGTTTCAGTGCGCTTGGAACATTAAATCGCGAGAAAGGTCTATTTAAAATTTTAAAATTCGCTTGGCCGCCATGTTCGTTTTGTAGTTAATCGGTTTTTGAAAGTCTTATAGATGGACTTCCAGTAGTGTCCTTTATCTCCGTACAAAATTTTAGGGAGATACCGCTAATAGTTTCAGAGATATAGAATGCCGGTGAAATAATTCGCACATCCGCCATCTTGTGATTATGTAAACAATTGAACGAAGTTAGATGTCGGTGCATTACAATGTATATAAACATATACTGTACCAAGTTTCATTGCGTTTGGTAGGTCAAATCACGAGAAACGTCTATTTAAAAGTCGCAAATTTGCTTGGCCTCCATGTTGGTTTTGTAGTTACTAGGTTTTCAAAAGTCACATAAGTGAACTTATAGCAGTTCCCTCTATCACCATAGAAAATGTCAGGGTAATATCGGTAATAGTTTCGGAGATATTGAATGCTGGTGAAATATTTCGCACAGCCGCCATGTTGGATTGGTGAGTCGTAACAAAATTTGAAGGGCACGGTCGAGGTCGCCGGGAATAGTGCTATGAACTTTCCGAGTTTCATTGAAATCGCTCCTGCCGTTCAGATTTTATTAGGGGGGGACACACACACGAATCACACACACACACACGGACAAAAGGTGATCTCATAAGCCTATTTTTTCAAAATTGAAAATAGGCTAATAAGCAGACATGTGTCTAAGGGTTTTTCGATGTGGTGTATTATTATGAGGTGAAAGGGGTGAAAAGTGGGGGTTGAAGGATTCCTAACGGAGCGTGTAAGCCTTTCTCTTAAACGACATAGGCGAGAAATTTGAATCTCAGCGAAAAAAAAATCAGCTTAAAGAGTAAGTAAATCGGTGATCGACCGTTTTTTCATAAATTAATTAAAGGGGCCAATCGGGTGGGGTGAAATTATGGGGGGGGAAAAGGAGAGAAAGTGTCCTAACTGACTGATTAACTCACTCACTCATCAAACTCAGGGGAAAAAGACAGCTTCGAAAATAAATTATTAGGTGTCCAAGCGTTTTTTTCATCAATCCAATTTAAAGGGCCCATGGGGAGCGGTGAAATTCGGGTTAAAATTATACAAAGAAAATGTCCTCTCTGACTCACTCCCTCATCACGCCCAGCGAAAACTATTAAAGTTGGGAATATGTTCGCTGTATGTCGAAAACGTCAACTAAGGAATGATTTTTGTTTATTCGGGTTTTAAAGAGGTGTTAAGGGGGTAAATGTGCATTTCATTGAATAACGATATCTCATGAGTTGTTTCTTTGGGGATGTGATATTCGGAATATAAACTAATCATTAAAAATAATCAGACATATGGCTAAGGGTTTATCGATGTGGTGTATATTATGAGGTGAAAGGGGTGAAAATTGGGGGTTGAGGGATTCTTAACGGAGCGTGTATCTCTGAAATGACATAGGCGAGAAGTTTGAAATTCGGCGGAAAAAAACCCAGCTTAAAATACAAGTAAATAGGTGTTCGACCGTTTTTTTCATAAATCCAATTTAAGGGGCCCTTGGAGAGGGGTGAAATTCTGGGGGAAAAAAACAGAAAAGAAAGTGTCCTAACTGATTGACTCACATACTCAGTCATCAAACTCAGGGGGAAAACAGCTTTAAATAATAAATAGGTGTTTGACCGTTTGTTTCATAAATCCAATTTAAGGGGTTCATGGGGAGGGGTGAAATTATCAAAAATAAATGAAAGTAAATGTCCTGACTGACTCACTCACTCATCATCGCCCAGCCAAAATTATTGAAGTTAGAAACATGAAATTTTGGGGATATGTTCGTTGTATGTCGAAAACGTCCACTAAGGAAAGAGTTTTGGATATTCAGGTTCTAAAGAGGTGTTAAGGGGGTAAACGTGCATTTCATTGAATAACAATATCTTAACAATAGCTTAAAAATAAGCTGACACATGTCTAATGGTTTTTCGATGTAGTGTATATTATGAGGTGAAAGGGATGAAAAGTGGGGGTTGAAAGATTCCTAACGGAGCGTGTATCTCTTAAACGACATAGGCGAGGAGTTTGAAACTCGGAGGAAATCAATCAGCTTAAAAATAAATAAATAAATAAATAAATAAATAAATAAATAAATAAAATAAATCGGTGTTCGACCGTTTTTTCATAAATGCAATTTAAGGGGCCTATGGGGAGGGGTGAAATTCTGAAAGAAAAACGTCCACTAAGGAAGGATTTTGGGATGTTCACGATCATCGACCAACCAAAACTATTAAAGTTAGAAGAATGATATTTTGGGGATATGTTTGTTGTGTGTCGAAAACGTCTACTACAGAAGGATTTTTGAGTATTCAGGTTCTAAAGGGGTGTTAACGGGGTTAAACCTGCATTTCATTGAATAACAATATGACACGACTATGACGCGAGCGAAGCGAGGCTAAAAATGAGATGGTGTGTGTCTGTGTATTACTCAATCACGCAAGTACCACTGGTCCGATTTACATGAATTGTACATGGAAGTAGCTGATTTACCTGGTTAACATATAGGTTACTTTTGATTTGAATACTTTGCACTATTTAAAGATGGCGACCATTTTAGTGACGTCACTACACCCTTTGGTTTCAAAGTTTCATATTTCCATTTCAAATAAAAAGAGAACGCTAAGAGATAGCAAACTTTTGATGGCATATACGAGGTTTAAAATTACATTTTCTATCCGAAAGGTATCTCCAACGGTTAGCGTAAAACCTAAATTTGTGCTATAAAACACGGTCAACGCCGAGCGGTGTTGTTGGACAAAATGTTCCATCCTTAATCTCCCTCTGCGCAGCACCTCGCCAATCCCCTGTTTTAACTGTCACTTTCACATTTTAATTTATTTATGACGCGTAGCGAAGCACGGGTACTTCAGCTAGTAGTAAATACATATTGCAGTGCTTAGAAAAGAATACAATCGGTTTCGCACAATATTATAAGAAGAAATTGAATTATATTGAAGCACACATCGATTTTAGTCGATACACTGCGCTCGAAAACGATATCAGTTACTATCGACATAATTCAAAATAAGAGCTACTGTTATTGTTTGAAAAGCAAGTGATTTCCACGTGCAAGGTAATCTCAATTCCTATGGAAAGAAAGAAGAGCTGCTCAGTTACGGGTGCTCCAGCTGTAATTTTGTCTTACAATTCATTTTTTAATATTGTAGAATAATAGCCTACTCTTTCTATTTGTACATATCTGTGGGGTAGGCCTATGTCATTCTATGTGCTTTGTGGAAACATGGGCTGATAACCTTTCTGATAGAGCTTATGTTTTCTTCTCCACCTATTGCAGAAGAAATCGCCTATTATAAAACAATTACTAAAATATGATGATTATAAGGTAGGGGAAATAAAGAAAGAAAGAAAGAAAGGAAGAAAGAAAGAAAGAAAGGAATATAAAGTAGAGGTGGGGGATAGAGTAGTGGAAAGGGAGGGGAAGGCAGGGGCCGGGAGGGGATAGGGGTCAGTAGGCCAGGTCGGGGACGGATCGCGCTCGAGAGGGCATCGTCGCGCCATCTCATATTGTCAGTTGGAACTACTTCCGCCGAGCAATAGGTTGGTGTTAAAATTTTGCATTAAGTTGCAGCTCTACCCATATATCCTCCTTGGTGTCAACTGTCGAATCTCGACTATCCCGAATTCCAGAACCTTTTTTTTTTTTTTAGTAATGGCGTATGACTCAGCACCTAGACAACGCTGCTGGATATAGGCCTACTGCAGTGAGGGCGTGATGGGACAGTGGTCAGTGCCTTCCTCCAATGCGGCCGTATTCGATTCCCGATTATTGAATTTGGAACTTTGAAGGTCTAGAACTTTCGCGTCTAGTGGTTCGGACTCAGCTTAAAAATGAGGTCGCTAGGCTTATGATCGAGCGAATGAATTACTAGTTCTCTTCCTTTGCTTAGACTGAAATGTCAGTTGCTAATAGGCGCCATGGAGACTCCACTCAAGCTTGCTGACTGAACAATGAAAGGCTTGGTACGCATGTAATCCTGTGTATAATGTCAACCATTATGCGAGGGGCTTTCCAGTCAGTCCACTGCTCTGATTCTCTCGTGGACCTATACAACGCAATTCAAAATGATAAGGCCTGTTATCCATAATCCCTGTGGGTCCATCAACCCGTAGATGTTAGCAAATTATCCCCTATAGTCCTGAAATTGAAGCTTTGAGTGCGTTATTGAACATTTCCACACAGGCACGCGAGTCTACTGTATGGTTCAAAAGTCTCTATTCAGAGTGGAACCGATGAAATCGCAGCACATATTATGCTTGCGTACGTCATCTCGGAGGTCCAGGTTCGATTCTCGGATCTTCCAAGAAATGTCATTCTGGTCTGAGGGCTGGAACGGGGTACACTCAGCCTCGTAAGGTGGGTTCGATTCCCATCTCAGCCATATTAAAAGTAGGTTTCCGTGGTTTCTCACATCTACCAGGCTAATGTTGAAATGGTTCTTTACCACCTCCTTCCCAATCCTCAACTTAATTACAAATGCACACACTAATACAGGCATTACATAGGTCAGAGGTGGCCATACAGCACGCCAGGCGTGGAGGCTCGCTGGCTTCATTCCGCCGTGCATCTGGCGCAGCAGCCATGCAGTGATGGTGGGGGAAGACTATGTGTCTCTCTCTCTCGCTTTCCCGTCTCACTCCCTCACGTACTGCCTTTGATGTGTCAAAGGTCAAATGGTCACGGTGCGGTGTTCCTTATTTTGATAGCTGTAGTGTCACTTGACATTATTTGATTGCAGGGATAAGTAACGTTTGACTATGGCTAGCGCTGAAATGAAAGAGGAGTGGAGGTGTGACTTCTTTTAAGAAAGAGTGGGAACAATTATTTTTCTCTGCATTGAAACTAACAAAATCCCGGCATCATGCTCTGATATCTGACGATAACCTGCGAAACAGCCTACGGCTGATTGTCTCACAAACAATCTTACTGAACATCAAGCATATTGTAATTATGAAAACACAGAAAAAAAAATGTGACCAAAATTGCATTGTTTTAAATGCCTGTAATGATACCTTATCAATATTTCTGATTGTTTTAATTCTGACCACCTCGTGCTGTAGCAGCTAGCATTCTTGCCTGTTGCCCCGGAGGTCCGGGTTCGAATACCGGCTCTGCCAGAAATTTAATTCTGGTATGAGGGCTGGAACTGGGTACACTCAGCCTCATCAGGCAAAACTGACAAGAGGTGGGTTCGATTCCCATCACAGCCATCTTGGAAGTAGTTTTCCGCGCTTTCCCACTTCTACTCCAGAAAATTTCTGGGATAGCTCCTAAATTACGGCCATAGCCGCCTCCTTCCCAGTCCTCGTCTGGATTACAAATACACACACTAATATACTCACCACAATTACACTGGTTATCAGACATATTTTATATGTACACACACCCAAATACACGGGGCTACATGACCACGATGTCCCAAAGCCCCTAAATCAATCAAGAACAACATGTTTTAATGCTAACAAGGGGAGGATACGATGTATGGGTCACCGATACACTAGTACACTTGTAGGGCATGACTAGGCGTATACCAGGTGCAAGTAGTAAGGTGCGCTTCTCAGCCGATTCCGAGAAATTAATTATACATTATTCGTAATTGCTGTACGGCGTTCATGTGCGCAGTACGTTGACATGAAGCCAAGGAGCGCGTGGTGCAGCGGTAAGAGCCCTCCTTCGTAAGCGTGGGATCACTGGACCGAATCCCACCTGTGAGCCTTTTTTTTTTTTTTACATAGGCAATTCGTATAACTGTAGGTGTCGAGAATAATGTTCATTTTGCAGTCAATTGTAATAACGTGTTTTATGAGCTGGAAAAGGGATTCTGAAACCATCGTATGGGGTTCAACGTTTGTGACATTACATACTGTACAGTATCGGCATTGCAAATACATTGGTATTATACACGGTCAGGTGTATTCTATCATATATATACATTAATACGTTGAAAGCCTAGTCTGTTCTGTTCCGTCTGTAAACCATCAGACCACCCCGTAAGCAGTGACTCTTGCTATGGGTATTGGTTGGAAATTGACAATGGTAAAAAAAAAGACACACTACAAAGGCTCACCGGTGGGATTCGAACCAGCGATCCCGTGCTTACGAGGCAAAGCTCTTACCACTGCACCACGCGATCATTAGGTTCCTACTAGCGTACAACGCACATAACCCCGCACTGTAATTTCAATTAATTAATTACTCGGAAACGGCTGAGAAGCGCACCTTACTACTTGCACCTGGTATACGCCTGGTCATGCCCTACACGTGTACTAAAGATGGATCAAATCGGTGACCCATGCATCGTATCCTCCCCTTGTAAGCACGTAATCGTCAATGACCGGTACGTGGAGAAGCGCGCCAACAAATTGATTGTTTGTTTGTTTGTTTGTTTATATTACGACCGGTGTGCTAGCGATCCCAACTTTACACGGTCAGTCACGCCGACACTCAGGGCAGGTAGCCCAGCCATGAGAGGCAGAAACCCGCCTGCCGTCATGCGGCGCAGCGTGGCTGTCACGCCAAGCGAGCAAAGACTGACTGCCTCTGACATAGGTTATCCGACAAAATTCCACACACATCTAAGTGCACGGGACTAAATGACCACAATGTCCAAGCCCCTCAAATGAACCACAACAACAAGTTATTATGATATACTCAAACGTTTGGATTATTATACAAATGGGAAACCTATTTTGAGTATGGCTGGTTGTAGTTTTTCCCCGGATTTTTCCAAACTATCCAGGCAAATGTCACGATAAGAACTTACTTCAAGTCACGGGGCACCTTCCCATCCCTATCCCGAATACAGTCACATACACTACTATAATCATCACATAAATACAGCTTATCAGACAAGTTCAATAATCCTTAGGATTCATGACCATGATGTCCAAATCCCCTCAATTGAATTAACAACAACTTTCTTCTAGTTTATCTGCACAGTATTTATTCCACCATCCATGTTTCTTCTTTTTGTTCAATGGAGGTGTATCTTTTGGCAGCTTCTATTACCTTAGCACTAATAGTTTTTCATTGGCTAGTTTCTAAGCTGTTTAATTTGTTTTTGAAGATTTCGTCGTCGGTTTGTAGTTGCTCTAATTCTATCTTTAATATCTTCTTCCTCTGACTCCTGGACTTGCATTGTGAAACGATGAATAAATACTGGAAAAATCTAAAATCAAGAAAGGAGACAAAATCGTGATAAAAATATTTCAAGTTGTCCATAGATGGCCAAAATCGGGGAAAGAAAAAGAAATAACGATTATTGAATATTTCCATGACGAGTGTCTTACAATGTTACTTTCCACCAACCAAACTTTGAAAGTTTGCTGTAATTAGGCAAGAGTGGAAGGCTTGGCGTCAGGTCCTCACACGATGAATGTTCCAGGAGATCAAAGAACCGCTCAGCTCACATTATGTAAGGAAGCTCACTCCACCACTACACTCAGCTTTCAGCCCTCTTATAATCTTTACATACAGTTCCTTTGGGCTTTCAGGGCCCCGAGCAAAAGCAGATTTCTCTTTTTATTAAAGAACCTTCCATCCTGTGTTCTCTTTACTGATGGATCGATACAGGAGGAGGAAGTTTGAGAAAGAGTTTGCTGCTTATGTATCATCATTTCATATTAAAAGACTCTAGGGTCCGCACTATTTCTCATGGATGTTTTCACAACTCACATCGCTGTCTGCTTGTTTGCTGTATCCAAACACCATGTGCTCAGGTTATTGGAAGGTAGAGCAACACCTAAATTTCGTATTCGAATGGGATACGGTCAAGCAGGAATGAAAAAGAAATCAAGAATATTCTTTATCCTTTTCACAAGAAAGTTTTGCACATTGCTTGCTTAATATGCCATGTAGATTTGCCAACATAAATTCGACTGCACCGATTTCATTGAAACTTGGTAAAGACATAGCGATACCCAGTTCGACCGCGACGAAACTAATTTCAATACGTATGACCAATCCAATTGGCAGCTGCACAAAATATGTCATCACGTCCCCGAAACTATTATTGCAATCAACGTAAACTTTTGCACGCTGATAGTGGTCAGAAACGTTGATATATGTGACTTTCAAAAACCTGGTGGGAAAGTTTCAAATGTAAACGACCAGTAGAATATTTGAAAATAGGCAAATTAGTTTTTAACGGTGTTACGTCCCTTTCAATTACTGTGGCTTTAGAGACACGGGGTAGCAGGAATTTTGCCCCGAAGGAGATCTTTAACATGCCAGTAAATCTACGGTCATGGCTCCCTTGCATTCGCACGACCTAAAATGCCAACTGACTAAGCCAGGATTAGATCCTGCAACCTTGCGCACAGCAGTCGAGAACGTTACCTCTGCGCTAAACAGCCAGTTTAATATACACAAGACAACAAATTTGCACTACCAAACAGTACAAAATCCCACAGTGCCATCCAATAGTTCAATTTCTGCGAAATATTGATAACAATCCCTCTGTTCATGGTGTGTGTTAATTTTATCCGATAACTTGTATTTCTTCAGTAACTGCAGTTCAGTAGTGTGTGTAACTGTATACGAGTACGATTGGGTTTATGACCCTAACGTTAAATAAGGTAACATCCCGACATTAGACTGAAGGAATCATATACAAATTCGGAGGAAAATCATACTCAGAATGACTACTGTCAATATGGAGATTCCAGCTTCCCTTTGAAGTCGTTGCGTGTGCTACGCTGTGGGATGCACAACAATAACGGAACTTTCCTTGAATCATTGCCGTGGATTCAAACGTGTGGGACATGTTCACAGTTCATACTGTACGTGGTTGAGTTAATGGAAAGAGTGGGAATTTTCGACGCATCCGGTTGTATTTTGCTTAAATTAAAACAATCCCAGTGATATTTCAAAGTAAACAGCGTGAAATTATTCCTGTATGTCACACACAGCGAATGGGAAAATTAATTGGTGGTGTTTTTTAAACATCGTAATATTTCTGTTTGAGGCATTGGTGACCTTACATTTCAAACTAGATGGTAAATATGAAAGAAACCTGCGGTATCACTGTGTTATATTTTGTATTTATTTCATATCTTTGAAATGTAATACCTTTTCAGTTGGTCAACATGATTGTACCCAATCGTAACGGGTGTTTCCCTAATCCTGAAAATAATTGACATGAGATTAATAAATTTACTTGGATGTATTTTATTTTTCATAATTAGGGAAACACCCGTTACAATGTGGTACAATCGTATTGACCAACTGGAAAGCATTAAATCTGCGTTTGATAAACTCTCAACACGGGCCGAAAACAATGAATTAACACTCAACGGTACTAAAACTGAGAAAATGACATTCAGAAAAGGAGATAGACTTTCAACAAATGGCTTCATTACGTATAAGAATGTTCCGCTACAGAATGTATCACACTTCAAGTACTTGGGAATCACTTTTCAGACAAGAGGAGATGTCTATAGCCTACACGTCAAGTAAAGAGTCGCCGCGGCAAAGATTGCAATTCACACTAAAAGGAATCTGAGACAGCTATCTTTAGCCACAGCTATCACCCAGTTTCGCCTTAAAATTACGCCGATCGTAACTTATTGACTAGAGACAATTTGGCTACATCTGACGAAGAGAAATTTGGAAGAAATAGAAAGAGTCAACGCCACATACCTGAAAAGAACATTGTGCCTGTCGAAATTCACACGGTCTCGCCTCACCTACGTGCTAGCAAGAGAGCAATGTTTTCATCGAAGATCTTCGCCTTAACCAATTGCTACCATCAACCGCCGCCTACATAGAACTTGTACAAGAACTCAATGCAAAACGGCAAGATATATGGCCAACGTTCTTTTCAACAGATGCTATGATTTACAGAGAATGGACTCAAGTTGGGTATGAATTACGGCATGTAGTGACGCGATACGCCGTGCATGGTTTCCACCACCGGATATGCCAGACTGAGAATTTCCACGACCCGGACGATAACTGCAGGTGTAAACTGTGCGGGTCAACCTGTGACCGATATCACCTGCTTTTGTGCTCCAAAAGGAAAGTCTCGTTGACAGATTTCTGCAATGACTGACTCGGTGGTCTTAGTATGGTTGTTGTATGCACGGTCGTGTATGTATTTCTTTTGGCAGTTAGCTGCACTTATTAAATTATTATTAAATTTCGATTACTAAATGAAAATGAAAATCCACAGCCTGCTTCCAGTCTCCGACCGGGTCAGGAATGGAATGAATGAAGCCCCCATCTAGTGGCGAGGATATGAAGTGTGCCGGCTGCCGAAGCCTGTCGCACTCCTCTGGGGCAATGATTAAATGAATGACAGATGAAATGAAATGATAGTGGAGAGTGTTGCTGGAATGAAATTGTGACAGGGAAAACCGGAGTACCCGGAGAAAAACCTGTCTGCCTCCGTTTTGTCCAGCACAGATCTCACATGGAGTGACCGGGATTTGAACCACGGACCCAGCGGTGAGAGGCCGGCGTGCTGCCGCCTAAGCCACGGAGGCTCTCGATTACTAAATCAACACTGAAAAATGACTTGCAACACGATAATGTTCATGTCTTTGGTAGTAGCGAAGTTAGCTCTTATGTCCCTCTCTTAAACTTGTTTGTTGCTGGCTGCGAGGCTCAGCGCTAACGTTCTCCCTTGCTGTACCCAAGGTAGCAGGATTATATAATGGCACAGCCAGCTGGCATTTGAGGGTGCGCAAATGGGAGGGAGCTGTGTCAATAGATTTACTGGCACGTTAAAGATCCCCTTTAGGGCAACATTTCGGCACTCCGGCGTCTTTAAAAGCCGCAGATGTTAAAAGGGACGTAAAACAAATAACGTTATTATTATTATTATTATTATTATTATTATTATTAAACTTGCTTGTTGTTGATTCACCTAACGATTTTGTGACGTGTCCTGTAGCCTTGTGCACTCGGGTGTGTGCTATATGTCCGATAAACTGTACAATTGTGTTGGCTGTAGTATTATGTGTGTTTGCAATATTGAGGGTATGCATTGCAAGGAAGTGGTTGTGATGCTAAGTTAGGAACCATTCTGGCATTTGCCTGGATTAGAAGAGGGGAATCACGGATAACCACTCCTTGGACAAATCACTCATGACTCATCTCTTCACAGTAATGTCTCACGAGACTGAGTATACCCCGTTTCAACCTTCAGACCAACATTTCATTTCTTGGCACACTTCTGGAGCTTGCGTCGCAGTACCTACAATTACCATCAACTAGCTCTGCACTTCCCTATCCCACTCCCCTGGTATACTGCTACAGCGTAAAACACTTGCCTCGCTGAGCGTGTCTGTTTGTGAGATCCTACTGTCACGTGCGACAATGTTCTCAGATTCGATCGTATTCGGCCCGCTCTCCGCACCGCTTTACACCCCTCACCTATCACTGAGCTCTCAAGGACAAATGCACACCTAAGAGCCGGTAAATGTACTTTGAGACTACATAAGGCAGTCATACGGTTATTCAGGAATGGATTCCAAAACACATTCTCTTCAGATGTGTTGAAAGTGAGTCTCATTAACAGATGCCAATGGGCTGAACATATCATTCCAATATTTGATTAATTTGTCTACTTCGAATATTTGCCAATTCGAAATTCGAACATATTATTCACGTGTTCAAAGTGATCGAGTATACGAAGAACTTGAATGTTTGAACAATGCGGATGTCCAAATACTTCGGTTGTTTGAATCATTCGAAAATTCCAAGTTCTCGAATGTTATGAGTAGTCAATTATTAAAATAAATTGCACAGTTCAAATAAGTTATTAAATGAGTACCCGAAAATTACAGCAATTTATCGATAGGGTGCGGTACTATCTCTGCATTTACCTGAAGGGAATGTAGGGAAACTCAGGGTAGTAGTGGAGTAGTAGGGCTTCTGCTTCACTAGACACTCCTGTGCCCAACAAACCAACATGGCCGCCGCGCGAAATTGAAACATTTAAATAGACTTTTCTCTCGAACCCATGGTCGGAGTTTCATGAATGAGGTGTCGGAGGACTTGAGGTGACGCCCCTTTGCTATGGACCACTCGTTATATTTTTAAAAAAATTTTGGAAACTCGATTTTGGGGTAAACACGTGTTTTTTGTGATTTTTGCCGATATCTCATGAACCAATAACGCTAGAGACATGTACGAGGTGTCCTAGGACTCGGGCTAACGCCCCCTTTCAAATGTGGTAGATTTTTTCTTTCAAAAAAATAATTCACAAAGGGCCTAACGCCATACAAGTTGAAAAAAACCTGGTTTTTTTTCTTTACCTGTTTATAATGTCCATGAAGCGTGGTGGTTGAGAGAGACGATACGGCTGTGTGTGTGTGTGTGTGTGTGTTTCAACGAACCTGTCGCTAACCACAAGGACCATGCTTAATAGAACAATCGCTATTTCGGCGGGTCGGTGTATGAAAGAGCGAGCGTGCGTTTTTCTGATATTTTAACTTTAACGTGTAAACGGTGATGAGAACTTGGTTCTATGTTGGTCGAAGCGAGTACAGAAAACAAACTTGTTGAGGAGCAGGAGGTGAAGGTCATTTGAGCTTATTGGAAGGCGTTGATCTGACTTGACAACAAGTGCAATGGAAAATGACCAAGACGCTTGAAGGTGAAATAATCTGACCATTGTGGTGGCAGGGAAGAGCGAAAGGCATGTGAACATGTGTGAAACCACATGTAGGCTAAACCAGTGACATCCTGTCTTGCTTCGTACGTGACAAAATGCAAGTCCAGGTGAAATTTGATCTACCGCAGGTGTTCACCTTGGACGTTATCTGTCCACGTGCACGATAACTGTTAACAAGTTACATCCTGTTTTGCTTCGTACGTGACAAAATGCAAGTTCATGTGAAATTTGATCTGCCACAGGTGTTCACCTTGGACGTTAGCTGTCCACGTGCACGATAAGAGAATCTTCAAAGCGTGGGAATCGCTGAATCAGTAAAAAGTATGATGCAACTTGTGGGAATGATGTCACAACCAATAGATAGACAAGAGCTGCAAACAGCAGTGGTGGGAGGTGAAGGGAGGGAGAGGGGAGGGGTAATGTATGAGAGAACACAGGAGGAAAGGGAAAGACAAACATGTATGAACATGCATGAAGCGCGGAGCGCTGTACACATAGAGTTATAGGTGGTGTACAACATGTGTGAATAAATAAAAAGTACACGGGTTCACACAACATGTAATTTATTGATCCAAGAATTAAACGTAGAGTTAAACCCTAACCATTTGACATAGAGTTTATTTCCTTTTTGTTTCAACACTTTTTCCACAAGATAATGCTGAGGAAATGCTGTTTTCTGAAGTTCATGGAGATAAAATCTACCTTTTATGGGTTGATGGTTGAGGTCCTCGAGTAAATAGGTGACTGGACTGTCCAAGTTGACTCGACGAATTCGAAATAGCTCAGTCCCCCACTGAGGCGTGTAGCCCTTATTGAAGGCAGACTTAAATTTGCTCACACGAACAAAATCCCCAATGTTCAGTCGGTGACGTTTAGGATCGGCTGTTTTTATGGGGTTAAACAGTTTATCCAATCGCTGAATATTTTTGGTCACGAGGCGTGGCTTGGTCCCAATCGTTCTATGTTTGGTGTCATTGTAACGTGATACTAGCTCAGGTAACATGTCCAACCAGCGATACGTGCCCTGAGCGGTAAACGCTTTCCACATATGGGTTTTCAATGTTCTGTTGAACCGTTCGACCACACTGGCTTTGAGATTGCTGTACGTGGTGTAATGGTGAATATCCTTAGATTTGAGAAAACTGGAGAAGTCCTTGTTGAAAAATTCTTTCCCCTGGTCGGTTTGTAGCAGCTGAGGTTGACGTTTGGAGTGTTGAATAATATGTTGAAAGGCCTTGGTAACTAGTGGACCAGACTTGCGACGCACAGGTTCAACAAAGGCCATTTTGGAATAGACATCAATGACGGTTAACATATAGCGTACACCGTCGTTAACACCAGCATAGGGTATCATTTCTACCAAGTCAGCCTGCCAAAGTTCATCCACACCTCGTGAAATCACCTTGAGTCGCGGATAGTGACGCCTAGCTGGGCGATGCAACTCATGAGCAATACCCATTTTAATGGGTGAGAGCTTAAACAATACTTTTGGCATTTCGAAGTTCTTGTTCAATTTCATGAATTTCCCAATCGTGACCGGTATGGCCTGCTTGACGTGAGGCATGCAACAACTGTAGCCGCTGGACGAGCTTATTGGGATTGTGCCAGTAGGTAACATCCACAAGGGGTTTTAATGGTTTAAATGTCACTCCCGAAGCGGACGCTTTACGACGAGTACTTTGACTGGTGGGAAACATTTTTGCAATGATGGTTTTATATTTTTGAGATATATTGGCATTCACTTGTTGAGCGGGATCATACTGTCTTTTGTGGGCATGGGTATCCAATAAAATGGATTTATATTTGTCAAGATCCTCTGACGTATAATCATGGGAAGAGGGGGTCCGAGAAAAGAGCAGCTTTAACAGTCCTGGCGTTAATTTATAGTTGATATTTTTAATGACAGCTTTAGTACGAGCAAATTTAATGGATGAATCGCCAATTTTAAAACTATCATCCTCATAGCGAACACCATACGTGGTATCTGTGTTTCCAATAAATAGATCGGTGAAATAGGGTTCCAATGTTGATCCATAATATTTTATTAAAATGGTTTTCAGTTGTGCTTTATGTTGAGGGGTGGCCAAGAGTTGTGAAAACGGAGACGCCCTGGAAGGACAAGGTGTATCAACCATGGCCAAGGATTTCTTTTTTCTCAAAAACTCTGCAAGGGGTGCGGCCTTTTTTTGAGGCGTAAACACTTGTTCCTCCTCATCCTCAATTTCACTAACACTAGTCAAATCTTCCTGTTCCTCTTCCTCTTCCTCAGGGTCCTCGTGCAGCGTCTGCGTGGCTTGTGAAACGGTGGGTAGCGTTTCAGATGGCTTGAAAGAGGGTTTCAACATGGCTTTTAGTGGAGGTGCTAAATGTTGCTGAATAAACAAAGCATGATTTGCACGTGATTGTTTCAATTGACGAAACTTTTGGCGAATAGTATTTTTTGCTCTAATAATATGCTTTTTCAATTGACTCTCTGCTAACGCCATGGTGTCTTGACAAATGACTTGCCGGGGAATGAGACAGGGCCTTAAATAGCAATAAAATGATCAAACCCTAAGTGATACCGTCCTTGGTTGAGTTCATTTTGTTTGTCAATCACTAAACAGGCATGACGTTGAGTGTTCCAGCACTTGGCACACAATACTGTAAACAATTGAAAGGTCATATCTGGATTCACATGTTCATTATAAATGTGACGACTGTTCCTCTCGTCCTGACGAAATAAAACAATGACATTGGCATTGTCACGAATCAACTGTTTGGACATTTTAGAATACGTTTGCCCAAGATAGAAGCAATCGATATGTTTGTGTCGACCCATGCTGAAATAGCTTTGAATGATGCCTTGACGTTCAGTGGATACATCATCGAAAATCATGAGTGAATCGGGCTTTACCTCATCAGGTGAAATCACATTTTCTTGCATGGAAAATGTAAAATAACCCATATTCTCTTTTTGTAATCCGGACATGACTTGATCCAGAAACACGTAGAGGGGTTGGTAGAGAGATTTTGCAAAAATATAAATATTTTGAAAACGCAGACCATTGGGCGCTGTGATGAGCGTTAGCAAAAGATTAGTCTTTCCACAGCCGGAAGGCCCCACAATGATGCAGCGAATGGAAGATGGAAACAGTGAACCATGGCGTTGTTCACGTGATGTGGGACAGAGATGGGAAACCATGTCCCCCACGGGGAATGACTCTTGCTGCTTAATAATCTTCATGTCAACTAAGGCTTAGACAGGCTAGCAGGCTGTCTATATACAGGACACCGAACCTTGTCATAGAAACAGTAGACTGGTACTACAGGTTGACGATGGATGTCTTTGGACGTGCGTTGATGGCCAAAGCTAGGTCTGTCCCCATACATGATCCTAAACAAGAAACAGATCCTGCTAATAAACACTATGTGGATAGGTCACTAGTGCCACGCCCAAAACAGGGAGATTATGACTTTAAGGGAAAGCGGTTAACCCATGTAAAACATCCTCAAGTGTCTACAGACGTTACTACGAAAAAGTATGTGGATAACAAAGTGTATGAGTTTTATGACAAAGTGCCTCAGCTTACGGTGAATGGTTATAGCGCTAATCACCATCGGATTATTCACGTGGAAGACCCGCAAGACGAAGACGATGTTTGTACCAAGCGTTACATGACCCATGAAATGAAAAGGCTTTATAAATTTATACCATCTGTATTTTTAGTGTATCTGACAAATGAAAAACCTTTGAATGACAGAAACCATTTACCGCTAGTCCATGATCAGCACTTGACCTATGTGCTTGCTTCGGGTTTAAGCCACTATCGATTACACTATGATGGAACCATTCACATCAAATATGCCATACCTGATGAGAACCATTTACAAATCAAGATAAATGGTCATAGGATGTTGGTCCATAACCATGAAATGGTCAATGCTGGTGACGAATTATCCTTTCACCTCATGTTGACATGGGATGAAAAGCAAGCGGGAAAAACCATAAACGATTTCCCACTTTATGTGGAATTGGAATATACAGTCATGAAATAACCATCTGACGTTATTTGTGATTTAAACTTTCTTGTGAAAGGTTGTTGGTCATCATCATGGTGAAACAAAGGTATGCGGTGAGAAAGACTAAAAAAATGACTTTGTCCTTGGCAAAGCCTGGGCTTAAGACATTCGTGGACAAGCCCTTGCGAAAGAAAAAAAGAAAAAATAATGTATTGACCATAAGGAAAGCCTTTCGAGCAGCACAGAGACATGTTATTCCAAAACGTCAGCGACAGGTTTCAAACCAAGGGCGAGTGATTCCCGTCCCAAAACGAGCGGGATTTTTACCTGCATTATTTGCTGGTTTGGCTGCTCTGGGTTCACTTTTGGGCGGTGCCAGTGCAGTGGCGAAAACCATTAAAGCCGCGCAGCAGGGCAAGCAACAACTCAAAGAAAGTCAGCGACACAATGAAACGATGGAAGCGATTGCCATGGGGGCTAGAAATGCCAATTTAAAGCCAGCCTTTTATCAACAAGGATTTGGGATTTCACCATTTCGAAATATTTAAAAAAAAAATAACCTCAGCCATAGCAAGACATGCCCTGATGCATCAACAAGTGGAAAGCTATGCTAAACAACTAAAGCTTTCTCATTTTCGAGGTGTGTTTATGCGAAACCAATTACCCCCACGACCCTGGAAACAGGAATGTGCTGTTGTCAATTTGGATGATCACCGAGGACCAGCAACGCATTATGTAGCTTATGTCAAAGAGGGATCCACTGTATGGTACTTTGACAGTTTTGGGAATTTGCCCCCGCCCATGGAACTAGTGACCTATTTTGGAAACAGGATCAAGATATATTATAATGTGAAACGAGAGCAAACGTTTAACAGCCTACAGTGTGGACGTTTGTGTTTAATTTTTTTATATAAGACGCAGCATAAGCAAAAACGCCACCAGTATGTCGGCAGAAAGTAAAACGTTTACAGTGCATGGATGTGGACCTGAAGTCAGCCTAGACTTTTACCCGCCTATCGAATTGAGTGAAAAACCCTATGGTTTAGGACTTGTTTCTCTTGAAACGTACAATCGAATATACAACATACGTGAAAATGTGAACAACAAGTTTTACTATGATGATTCTGTGCTCACCTTGAACTCTGGTGGATACACGATCGATGACATTTATGAACACATTTATGTGGTGTTGATCAATCAATATGGTTTAAAGTCATTTCTCGACGGAACGCACAAGTTTGAACTTGTAGGCAATACCAACACTCATCGCTGCAGTATTTTCTCTACCTTCAACATTGACTTTAAAACACACCCCGATTCCATTGGCCCATTACTAGGATTTAAACCACTTGTGTTGGAGCCCAACAAAAACATGAATCGGACCATGAAGTGAAATTCATTGAGGACATCATGTGTCGGTGACGTGTAATATTATTAGCCAAGTGTACACCAATCAAGAACCATCGCATTCGCTTTATGACTTTATTGTGACATCACCCAACGGGTATATTATTCGTGAAAACCCTCCAGTGGTGCTTTTTCATTCTGTGGCTGTCAATAGTATTAGTAATATAACATTAAGACTGATCAATAGAGAGCAACAACTCATTGATATAGATTCTACCACACCAGTGACTTACAAGTTGGTGCTAAAGCCACTATGAAATTTGTGTATAAAGCAACAACGCCGTCTAGGAATAGTGTTAGTTGTTTGCCACGTGAAAACACGTTAACATCTCAAGGCAAGCAGATTTTACAGCATTTGGGTTACCACGTCAACCCTCATAATGAATTCTATCCTAGAGATAGCGAACCACATCGAGGAGCAACCAGGAGTGGTAAGAATTGATCTCCATTCCTATCAAGCTCAAACACCTGGACTCAATAACAATGATGAAATTCAATTTGTTATCAACAACCAAGATATTTACACCCTACCGCATGAAAGTGTCATTCAGATTGAAGGTCGGCTCACCAAAGCCGATGGCTCTACACCCACCACATCCAAGTTGGCCAACCATGGTTTGGCCTTTCTGTTTTCTGAAGTGCGGTATGTCATTAACGATATCGTGGTGGATAGCACTCGAAATGTGGGCATTTCCAGTGTCATGAAACTATACCCCTCTTATAGTGAGGAAGAAGCTAAAACACTTTGCATGGCAGGTTGGTGTCCTGACTCGACCAATGACTGGATGGTACACACTGATGGGACCTTTACTGGATATTTACCTCTTAAACTGGTTCTAGGCTTTGCTGAAGATCACCAACGCATTGTGGTTAACGCAAGGCAAGTGCTTTATCTGGTGAGAGACAGGAGTGATAATAATGCACTCAAGGGAGCCGACAATGCCCCCATAGATTCAAAAATTCAACTACAACGCTTGCTATGGAAAGTGCCTCATGTGACCCTTAACGATAGCAAAAAACTGGACATACTCAAGATGGTAAAGAGAGATATGCCTCTACCCATGGAATTTAGAAGCTGGGCACTCCATGAGTATCCGCTATTGCCCACCACCAACACACACAGTTGGTCTGTAAAAACAGCTCGCTATACAGAGATACCTCTCTACCTGATCGTGGGTTTTCAAACGAATCGCAAGTATCAACAAACCAAAGATGCCACGCAATTTGATCACCTGCAATTGAGAAATGCACGTCTTTTCCTCAACGGAGCTGTGTTTCCCTATGAAGGACTGGATTTGGATTTTTCAAAAAATAAGTTTGGCCCTCTGTACGACTTGTTTTCTAAATTTCGATGGTCGTATTATCAAAAAGAGAACGGCCCCATGCTACTACCCCAAGCGTTTAAGGCAAGACCGCCACTGATTGTTTTTGACTGTTCATACCTGGAAGAGTCTGTCAAGCCATCCAATATCGACATTCGACTAGATTTTGAAACGCATGACAATGTACCAGCCAATACCACGGCCTACTGTTTGATTATTCACCACAAACAAGTCAACTATTATCCACTGTCCAACCAAGTGACGAGTGTATAAATAACAGGTCATCCCACGTCAAGCCGCTCAGTCATGTCTTGCTTTAAAGCCTCATGTGACGTTACATCCAAGAATTTAAACTCTGAGGAACAACGTTTCAAGACTTTTGCCACGTGGCAGGTGCCTTTCATAAACCCTCAAGCCTTGGCGGCCGCTGGATTCTACTATTTAAAAACAAGAGATAAAGTGAAATGTGCCTTTTGTCCCATCATCATAGACCAATGGCAGGAGGGCGATGAACCCATGCAGGAACATCAGCGCAGATCACCTACCTGCCCCTACCTGTGCAGAATGGAAGTGGGAAATATACCCTGTCATTCAAGCTATCCCTCACTTGTGTCTCTGGGTGATGAAAAAAAAACAAGTTACGATACATGTGGGCCGTATGGTATCCATGGTGCTTCGGTGAGCAGCTCACCATCAAAAACGCCTAGTTTAGAGACATTGGGACATCATCGGTGTTATGGACGTTACAAACACAAGAGACTATATTGTTGTATCAGTTGCTATCGTCCTTATCCTAAAATGAGAAAAGCCTGTAAGACGTGTTATGATAATAAAATGATGTAATTCTTAAATTCTAATTTTTTGCATGTCCCCCTGTCCTACCCTAACCTCTATTTGAAACTAGCATGGCAGGTAAGTCCATGTCATGATCACACCTGATCGTCAGTCAGTCGTCAGTTGAACTTGGTCCAGGCAAGCGTCAACATGTTGCGCACACTCATTGTGGATTGCCAAGGGTTTAAAATTGGTGACAACAAATTTATATTTAAACAAGTGGCCATAATCGATTGTACCGTACCACGTTTTGGATATCGCAAGCTACGCATTTGATATTTAAACCACCCCATGCTTTTGATTTGTTGTGTGAAAAAGACCGTAAACAAACCCAGTGGATTGAAAATCATAGGCAACTAGACTGGAATCAGGGAACCATTTCCTATAAATATTTGGACGTGGTCATGAAAGCACACTTGTCCTCGGCCAATGTGGTATTTGTGAAAGGTAATGAAAAACGTCAATGGTTGCAACCATTTTTGGCGTCTTACTGCCAATGTATCGACCTCATGGAGTTGGGCTGCCCCTCCCTGCAAACGCTCATGGATACTTGTTCCTGTGGCAACATTACCCATACAGCCCTATCGCATGCGTGGCATGTCTTTCATTGGTTAACCACTCATGCCTGCTGGGAGTTGTTAAACAAAATTATAACTCAAGATTTACCTGTGAATGACGCCAGTGAGATTTCTACAAGCGACGTGTAAACATCTACAGCACGTGATACCATGGAGAAAGGCAATGCTACGGACAAAGCCATCGGCAAGTTCTTTGTGTGCAAAAAGAAACTAGACAGTTTTACCAAAGAGGAACTCTTGGCGCTGCCCAAGTCGTTCATTTATTATGTGGCCGCCAACGCGGTCAAAGAAATCTGGCAACATGTACCAAAATCATGGACTCAAGACCCTGTGTTGAGTGAATTGCAACCCTGTACGGATTACGATCACCATAAGCAAGTGGCCATGGCAAAAATACCGTCTATGCGTCAGTGTGCGACTTGCCAGCTAGTGAAACTGTATCACGGTCATAAAAGTCCGTGTAAAGACTTTGTTGAATCATTCCACGAGTGTCATGGCGAGAAAAAGCAACAACAACAACAACAAACACAAACATCGTCCACAGAGGAGGAGGAAGACCAAACCTTTTTACCATCGATGGAAAAGGATATGCCAGACCTGTACTGGCAATGGCGTCATTGACAAAGTGATTCAATACTTACCTTTCGAAATCCATCTTCCAGGTTATCGTTTTTGCGGCCCTGGAACTCGTCTCGAAAAACGTTTACAACGTGGTGATGTACCCATTATTTTTTTGGATCAAGCATGCAAGGAACATGACCTTTCTTATCGCTATAGTCATCCTGGTTTAAGACATGTGGCAGATAAATTGTTAGTGAAGAAAGCTAAACAACGTTTCACATCCAGTGATGCCTCAGTGGGTGAAAGGATGGCAGCCCTAATTGTCATGAGTGCTATGAAAGGAAAGTTGATGATGCATGGACATAAACATTGAGGAGTGAGGAATTGGGATTTGTTTGTATTCTATATTTCATTTGTCAATTGCCTTATAGTTATGAAATAAAAACAAAGGTTTGCCAGAGCACGATGTTGTGTTATTTTTAATTTTAAGAAATCGTGATGTTGATGGCTGATTTCTCATTTTCACATTTCACACATTGTCATTTTGCCAATTTGCAATTTACAGTTTTTTGAAAACGTTCGTTTCAGGTTTAATGTTTTTGATGATATGGATTTTTCCATTTTGCTGATGACACTTTTTAAACAATGTCCGTTTGAAGTTTTTGAATTTTCAAATTTCACACATGGCCATTTCTAGTTTTTAAAAATGTCCGTTTTAAGTTTTGCATTTTTGGTGATATGGAAACATAGTTTTTCCATTTTGCTGTTTTCACATTTTTCCATTTGGTGTATGTCGAAAGTTGAGATTTGATAATGATGTTGATGCAAGTGCATGACCATGGCGATGCTGCAGTGAGTTTATGGGTGTTTGGAGAAACGTCGAGGTCTACGACTACTGCAGGTAAGACTGTTTTTACAAAATAATATCTATTGTCTGCCACATTTCAATGAAAAAACGAAACTATTTAAAACAAAATGAGTATATAAGTGACCATTTACCTCCTCCCCACCCACCCTACCTCACCGTGTTTGCTCTGGTCAATCATACACACCAGTTTTCTCTCTCCATTTATACATTCACACCTGTCTTTGGGAACAAACACAACCACTTTATTTATTCCCAAAAGCACATTCTCGACATGCACACTCATCCCAAAAAAACTTTTTTTAGTTTACCATTTTACAATTTCAAAAAAAAAGAAAAAAAGGCTACTAGAAATCTTACTTATTTCATATTTACAAAAAACTCAACTTTTTACAGCGTTAAAATAATCACACTATTAACCAATCAAAACATTTAAAAAAATAAGTTTGCATAGAACTTTTCAAAGAGCAAATGGTCCAAGTGGTTTGCCACTATTTACAAAATCTACTATTTACAATGACAGAAACCAATATTTACAAAATACTAAATCTACAAGTTACATAAAGCTATGTCCCATAAACGATTATACAGTGAAATCACACCTCCTCCTCCTTGCGATCATAACCCCAGTGGAGGCTAGTGAGCAGGTCATCAGCCCACACACGCTTGCTATCTATGGAGGCGAGGGTGTGTTTTCTCTGTTCCACAAGATACAGATGATGGTTGCTGGATTGTATCCTGCACTGTGTATGAGACATAGCTTTGCCCGTGCGTAAAACCGCTAGATAGTCATCAACACGTAGCGATTTTACCACTGCCCTACCTACACCTTTTGCTTTTTTGGCTTCCTTACAGTCGAGTGTGCGGTAAGCATACATTTTTGAAGCCAAACCTACGAATTCCGTCATAATGGAATCACCGCATTCATCTTTTAAAACGCCCATTACCTTCTTGTTTTTATGGGCAGCTGAAACACGTTGTCAGCGCTATAGCAAGAGGTGTCGAACCAGTCACTATGTTGCCTCATGACGTCATAGGAGTTGCAGTGGCGAATGTGGTAAATGAATGAGTCCGTGTCCATATTCAAAAGAGAGACGTCCTCAAAATGGCGTTTGGCAAACTCATAGTGGAATCGATACATGGCCGATTTAGAAAAGTCTAAAATGACTTGACCCAAGTAAATGGGTTTATCCATGGTCACGCTGGTCTTACTCATTTCAATAGTAGCCAAATCCTCATCGATAATTTTGATCGATTTGAAATTTGGCTTGGCAATGTACCGCCGGGCACCCCACCGCCCCTCCCAGACATTCACCAATTTAATGTCACGGTATTTGCGAACATTCTCCATGGACTTGCCATAGATGCAGTTGTTCATTAATTTAAAAAAATTAATTTCAAACTGCTGTGTTGCCATTTGTCGGTGCTCTGTGTTGAGTCGCATGTATGGCTCAAGCCATGCTTTTTGAGCAAAAGAAATACCCCTGTGGATTTTCTTCAACACCAAGTCTTGGGCGAGGCATTGCACCAACATTTGGATATGTAGCACATACCGAATTTTGTTGTAAAGTGTGCCCATGAGTTTTTCAATTTTCACTTTACTCTCAGGGGGAAACATTTGCTCAAGACAGAATGGGAAATCGGCATGTTCATCATACAAGGATGAGGGATATTCAATATCCACTTCTAGCACATATCCACGGCCTGTTTCTTGGCTAGCCTTGATCACATCAAATTCTGACACTTGTTTGTCTGTCAGCCAAGCAAACTTCCCATAGGGCAAAGGCTGACTCACGGCGTAACCGTACAAATTATTCACGTCATAGTACATTAAGTACGATTCTTGTTTGTCTGGTGAATAATCAGGCATGTAGACATTGTTCGCTTTGGCATGGCGCTGGTTAAGTGACACAAAACCGCCACGAATGCCCTTTTCAAAAAATAGAACCATGTCTACATCAGTGAGTAAATCCAATTCCACTTGAGTGTATTTCAAAGCAGCATCAAACGAGAGTCCAGGACTCGTATAATAGTGAGCCGGGTCAAGACCGTAAATGTGTTGACACAACTCACGGAATTTTTCAAACACATCAGTGAGCAGCATTACATCCAGTTTTAGGTAATGTAAAGCATATTCACTTAGCGTGTTCATGCCAAACACTCGCCAAACTTGACATGCATGTGCATAGTCTTCATCGGAAACGGTACTGCGTGTTAGTTTCGAGTAAAATTTCTCTTGTGGTGGGAGTTTTTTTTGCTTTAACACGTCCCAGCTATTGCAGAAATCATACGGGAATATACCTTTCCGAATGCACAATTGAAATTGCTCTGGATCTTTAAAATGCATTCTAGTATTTTTTAATTCCTCCTCATTCAAGCCATTCACAAGGCTGTCTAGCGAGGATGCCATAAACTTAAAGGAATCCAAAAATCGAATGCTAAAGTCGCCCAACCTCCATGTCAGGGCTGTAAAACGCTCATGGTTTTGAGGAATAATGGTAAACGAGCCCTTGTTGACATGGCCCAATTCACGAATCAAAAACTGAATGTCATAATTTGCCAGATTGTGGAAAAAGACACTGATGAAGCGAGGAGCTGGAAAGTTCAAATTGCATTTACTATGCGCAGCTCCACGAAACTGCCCCGTAAAGTGTGAGTGATCACGAACGGTGTCTTCAGCACTGATCAGTGGCTTTTCGCAAATATGGCATGTCATGGCATGCTCATACTGCTGCTGCTGTTCTGGAGATAGGCTCATGGGTACTGGGTGGTCCAGTATTTCCTGTACATCATGAGCCAACTTGATAAGTTCATCCAAGAACCATTTGGCACAATCTGGCCCTCGCGGTATTTGTAAACGGATTGTGTGGGGTCATAGGCACACATCACATTAAATCCTATGACAAAAGGTTCATGTTTTTGAATGGGTGTGGTTGAGCTCATGCAGGGATCTGGTTCACATCCCGCCATGGGTGTAGTGTGAGCTTCGAAATCTGCATATACCACATAGGGAACAGTGTCACGCTTGTGAATGTCCTTAAACTTTAACACAGCCTTGTCCCCTTGTGGCAATATCAATCTCACCGCTTCCTGAGAAACGCAATCTACCCTATGACGTTCCAAAAGCGTAGGGGTTTTTAAAATATTGCAAGCATCGATCACAAATATGCTTTTTACATTGATATTTAGACACTTGTCTGCTTAGCAATCTACTCAAGCTTTTAATGAGGCAATAGTGATTCACCTCTCCCTCAGACAGATATAAAAGATGAATGTGGTGACGTTTCGGTTCTTTTGAGGCATAAAGAGGACCCACAATCTCATTACCATCAAGGCCATACACCATGAACGAAAAGTCCTGTTTGTCTTGTTCAAACCTATGGATCTCGGTTAAGTCCATAGGGAACGACACTCGAGTTAAATTTAAAGTTTGTTTCAATTCTTCAAACTTGGCCTTGTACTTTCCTGGTCGAGAACCATTACGGTCTTGTGGTGGCTGCAAATACGCGGCCACACACCACAGGAAGCAATCATTGTCATAATTCTTTATATTTACCACAGCATTTTTCAATGCTATTGCTGGTGGTGTTTCAATATAGCTAGACCCAGCATTCAACGGGTTGAAATGACAAATGTTGATTTGTAGATGGTGAATTTTGTCTAAGGCAAGGCCACTGGGTCCTTGTTGCAGTTTATGAAATTTTGATAGCAAGGCATTCACCACATGGCTTTGATACCACTCGTTCAGATTATCGGCTATCAAAAGCTCTTGCATTTTACTGCAAATATAAAATGTCTCTTTATGCTCTACGTCCTTCTTTTTATATATGAAATCGTACACCAGTTCTGTATTCACCTTTAAAGCCGTATGCAACCTTTGCGCTGTACAAATTTCAATTTTAAAAATTTCAAAACAAGATTGTAAAAATTCTTTGGGAATTAAACTTTTTCTAACATTGACCACGCGGCCAGAGCACACACGCGATTTGAAACAAGACTCAAGGGGCTCCCAAGTTAACGTATCCGCAGCAGTAAAAGACATTATTTTGAAAGAACACTCTCACCTGAGTTTTCAGCTGTAGACTGCTTGACAATGGTTCCACTCTAAAGCCACTTGGTTTTCAACTGTATTTGCTGTAGCAGTGAACCTTTTTTTTTCAAATATCTAAAAAGAAATAAAATAAACCACCATAAGTATATCCATTCCATATAGTTTATGCATTTCATAAACAAAACAAAATCAAACAGGTTATATTATATAAAAAACAAATCTCACCTTGACGTGTAATGCTTAGCTATATTCCCGTCTCGAGGGCTAGTGTGGAAATGGTTTCCTCTTCTATCTGTCTGTCTTTCTCTTTCTTTAATATATTTCCCACAGACACACGACAGGTAGGCTATACACGTTATCTGCAAACAAATAAATAAATAAAATCATTAATTACCTAATTAATAAATAATTGCATGTATTTATATAAAAATCAATAAATATATAAATAAATAATTATATACCTACCCCACAACAAGGTTAAGTATTTTCCACCAACACCAAAACTGATAAACTAGACCAGGGGTTTCCTGCAACGAGTGTGTTCAAAGGTAGTCACCTAAGTGAGCGTGGAAATGATAACGACATGTCTTTATATATGCTACATTGCATGTATAATCTTTTTTTTTCCATGCTTTGAACATTATCTTATCGTGCACGTGGACAGCTAACGTCCAAGGTGAACACCTGTGGCAGATCAAATTTCACATGAACTTGCATTTTGTCACGTACGAAGCCAAACAGGATGTAACTTGTTAACAGTTATCGTGCACGTGGACAGATAACGTCCAAGGTGAACACCTGCGGTAGATCAAATTTCACCTGGACTTGCATTTTGTCACGTACGAAGCAAGACAGGATGTCACTGGTTTAGCCTACATGTGGTTTCACACATGTTCACATGCCTTTCGCTCTTCCCTGCCACCACGATGGTCAGATTATTTCACCTTCAAGCGTCTTGGTCATTTTCCATTGCACTTGTTGTCAAGTCAGATCAACGCCTTCCAATAAGCTCAAATGACCTTCACCTCCTGCTCCTCAACAAGTTTGTTTTCTGTACTCGCTTCGACCAACATAGAACCAAGTTCTCATCACCGTTTACACGTTAAAGGTAAAATATCAGAAAAACGCACGCTCGCTCTTTCATACACCGACCCGTCGAAATAGCGATTGTTCTATTAAGCATGGTCCTTGTGGTTAGCGACAGGTTCGTTGAAACACACACACACACACAGCCGTATCGTCTCTCTCAACCACCACGCTTCATGGACATTATAAACAGGTAAAGAAAAAAAAACAGGTTTTTTCAACTTGTATGGCGTTAGGCCCTTTGTGAATTATTTTTTTGAAAAAAAAAATCTACCACATTTGAAAGGGGGCGTTAGCCCGAGTCCTAGGACACCTCGTACATGTCTCTAGCGTTATTGGTTCATGAGATATCGGCAAAAATCACAAAAAACACGTGTTTACCCCAAAATCGAGTTTCCAAAATTTTTTTAAAAATATAACGAGTGGTCCATAGCAAAGGGGCGTCACCTCAAGTCCTCCGACACCTCATTCATGAAACTCCGACCATGGGTTCGAGAGAAAAGTCTATTTAAATGTTTCAATTTCGCGCGGAGGCCATGTTGGTTTGTTGGGCACAGGAGTGTCTAGTGAAGCAGAAGCCCTACTACTCCACTACTCAGGGTTAGCCACACTAAGTATAGTCTAGTCTGATCTCCAGACTTGGTGCAGCCTCCCCGAGCGGCCGTAGATCGTGATTTAACACCGTGGGATAATACTATGAAAGATGTGGATAATAATTAATGTGGAGTAGAATTCCTTTCAAAGGATAAAATGGAGAACAGTAACTGTAGATCAGGATGTCCATACAGCACGCCGGCGTGCTTCTGGCGCAGACGGCCTTGCACCGAAGGTGGGGAAAGACTATATATCTGTCTCTCTCGCTTGTTTTCCTGTCTCACTCCCTTCGCTGTGTTTTGTTTGATCAGTCGAACGTCAAACGGTATTCAGTATACGCGAAAACAAGAAAATAAAATAAAAAAGCAATAATATCTGAAATTGCAGTGCCTTAAATGAGTACCATGATACCTTATCAGTATTTCTGACTGTTTTGCTCTCTTTTGTTGCTAAACAAGTACTACCCTACCAGCGAATTGTTACCGGTGGCGGAAATTGGAACGAATGCGCTCCGCCCAGGCACACGCCTGTGATGGACGTGCAGCCGTCACCAGCGAAACCTCATCGCATGTCGTTTGTGTGCACGGTTCGTGCTGGGTCGTGCGCTGTGCTCTGTGTTCTCCTTTGTATGCCTGTGCATGCGTTCCTCCTCTTGCCCCGCACCCACCGCGGCAGCCGTAACGTGGAGAGGTGACGTAATGTATACACAACAGCCCCACTCCACGTTTAGCGGTAACAATTCCCTGGCCAGGTAGTAATCTGCAAGTACTGATACGCGGAAAAAACGCGCGAAATACAATATATATCTGTCGGACAACCAACACATTGGATAAACAGTTGTTTTGTTCACATTACGTCCGATGCGCTAGCGATCCCAACTTGCCCGGTCAGACGCGGCGAAGAACTGTCGCAGCGCCGGCAATCAGGGCAGGCAGCCCAGCCAAGAGAGGCAGGAGCCAGCCTGCTGGCGTGCAGCGCAACATAGCTAGCACGCCGAGCTTGCTAAGGTTGGGCACCCCTGATTTAGAGCTTTATTATCAGCGTCCTAAGTAAATCATATTTCCTTTGTCAATTGCCTGCACTGCATTTAACAATGGTATGGTAACGCAACTGCACAGTAAATACACTGCCCATTGAACACGATGTCGACTGAACATCTTGTGAATTGAACCATGTACATCCACGCCGGGGTATTGACACGATGTCCTGCGGTTCTAAACAACCATTAAATCAAAGTTATTGTTGATTTTCCACACTGGATTGAATCATAACTCTTGCTCTATCACAATCAGCATTGGCTTCGATTTGTACGTCCCTAACAGCTGTCACTGGACGAGTTCTTATATTATCTGAGCTACAGTGATGGGCAGTGTTATCTGTCACTGTGAAACGACCTCACCAAAAGGTATTTTCACCGCAGTGGAGAGAGAGCGAGAGAGGAAAGTTAATGAGATTTGGGAAATGACTTCAGATTGACGAACGTTCTCACAGTTCAGTTACCAGGCACATTACATGCGCTAGCTTCACAGACACACACAGCGCTTTGATTTCCGGAAACCGTACGCTGTTGGCACAGCGAGGCAGCTCTGAACTTAAAATAACATGACACTCTGCAGCTTTGAGCTACAGGACGTTACACAAGTATCACTTCTCAAAAATACCCCCTTACATAGCCGTGGTTTATACGGCACCAACCGCAAGAAGACTAGAGAAACTAAAAGAAGAGATTCCTAAAGTCGGAATTGTCTTAACCACTTATACAGGGTCATTATCTATGTGCGCCCCGATAAACACGGCAAGCTAAGCCGGCTGTGACTGGTGTAGATCGCGGGAGCGCGTACCCAGTTCAGCCGGTGGTCGGCGCGCACTTTACACTTTTACCATACATGTTCAATAGTGTGTACTTACAGTGCTCATAGGCGATGCTGAAAATGTGAACTCTTTTATTATTTACGGAGTCTGTTTCCTTGAATCGTTTAGTCAGCCTCCTAATTGGACTGGCATTAGGCACAGGTCTTCCTGGAAACTCGATTCGAAATTTTCGTCTCGTTTCAGAACAAGATTTTCTGCTTTTCGTATACGAATTATGGATATAGACTACACACGTTCGCGCAATGTGAATTGGTGTCTAGGCATGACCAACAATCGCAGTAATCACAATACTCACTAAACGTGCAACAGTAACGTCTAAGCTTGGCAGATACACGTCATTATGATTGACAAAACACGTGTGAACTAACGATATGAGTCAGCAGAGCCAACTGCGTACGTGCGCCAGTCACAGCCGGCTTGGCTTGTCGCGTTTATCGGAGCGCTCATAGATAATGACCCTGTTGGTTAGTGGTCTGTATATTAACCACCTACTTAGTACAAGGACATGGTTGAATCTTTCAGCGATATTACAACGGATTTTCTTTTGAAAGTGTTAATATACAGTATAATTATACATTTTTAGCCTATTTTCAATTTTGAAAAAATAGGCTCATGAGATCACCTTTTGTCCGTGTGTGTGTGCGTGTGTGTGTGTGTGTGTGTGTGTGTGTGCGTGTGTGTGTGTGTGAGGCGTGTGTGTGTCCCCCCCCCCTAATAAAATCTAAACGGCTGGAGCGATTTCAATGAAACTCGGTAAGTTCATAGCACTATTCCCGGCGACCTCGACTGTGCCCTTCAAATTTTGTTACGTCTCACCAATCCAACATGGCGGCTGTGCGAAATATTTCACTAGCATTCAATATCTCCGAAACTATTACCGATATCGCCCTGAAATTGTGTACGGTGATAAACGGCACTACTAGAAGTTCATCTATGAGACTTTCAAAAACCTGGAGACTACAAAACCAACATGGCGGTCAAGCGAAATTGAGACGTTTAAATAGACATTTCTCGCGATTTAACTATCCAAACGTAATGAAACTTGGTACAGCAAATGTTTATATACATTGTAATGCACTGGAGTCTAATTTAGTTCAATTGTTTACATAACCTCAAAATGGCGGCTGTGCGAAATATTTCACTGACATTCTATATCTCCGAAACTATTACAGATATCATCATGCAATTTTGTACGGTGATAAAGGGTACTGATACAAGTTTACTTATGTATATTTCATAAACCTGTAAAGTACAAAACGAACATGGCGACCAAGCGAATTTGAAATATTTTAATAGACTTTTCTCGTGATTTAACTCTCTGAGCGCAGTAAAATGTGGTACAGTAAATGATTTTGCAGATTGTAATGCACTGCCATCTAATTTAATTCAATTGTTTACATAACCTCAATATGGCGGATGTGCGAAATTTTAAAATTAAGTTTTTATTCTTGTGTCGTAATCATGCGATCGAAGTGAAAGTTTGAATAATGAAGCTAGGCAATAATTGTCCTTGAATGGTACATAACTCTATGGCATATACATATAACAATCCTAAATGGCGACATTATTTAAATTTTTAAATGATACTAAGGAGACCTAGACTAGAGGGGTCCAGCTTAACATTAATTCAAAAATTTAGAAATTCAAAAATTTGCTTCCCTCAAATAATTGTAGATAAAGAATCAAAGAATAGATTAAGACGATCGAACGTTAATTTCATTTAAATCTGTAGAACAAGTTCCAGTTTGAGAACAAGCGTTTTATCATATCATCATTTAAAATGGAAGTAATTTTCAAATTTTTATTTTGAAATATGATAGCGTTTTTCAAAGGACGCATGTTTACACTTTCCCGGGTCTTCTATCTCTTCAACGTTTGGCACAATTGATGAACGAACTTAACTTTACGTTTTTGCTAAACTGGACGCCTATAGTTTGAGTGCTCTTAATGTTAGTGTCATTTAAAACATGTTTTCAACATTAAAATAGGAAGAGCGATTTCCAGAGTGTAAGGGATAAGAATTGACTACTTCTATCCCTCCCCCATATTTTACGTAACTCTTATATTCATGACACTAAATTATTTTTAGAACTACTCGAAATTACCCTTTGGTAAACATAATTATTTGAAGGGTAGTGTATTAAGTCGCTAGGAGACGAATGGACTGCAATGGCTAATGTGCCTCCGGCACAAGATTCTGGATGCAAATGTGAATATTTGAGCAAAATTTAGGGATGAATTAATGCAACACTATCAAAGAGGGAGGGGGAGAGACATCAGATGACCCAGGAGTAATCACCAGCCTAAACGAACGGCATTAGTGACAGCTGTGTCGATCCTATGCTATTGCTCGTCAAGTATATAAACCCTGACAGTTTCTCGATCATTGAACTAGAACTCTGTACTGCATACTCACGCAGACAAGATGGGAGTTCGGTTATCGCAAGATAATATGGTTTCAGATTTCTATATAATACATGTACGAGGGGAATACTATATTGTTTTAAACTTTATTTTGTCTACCCAAATGAAGTACATTACACACCAGTTGTTACGTCCACCTTCTCAACATAATCTCCTTGTAACTTTATGCACTTTTCCCATCGATGTGTCAGTCTCTCCAGACATTCCTGAAACCATTCTTTCGGAGTACTGGGTACCCATGCCTTGACAGCTGTGTCCAGAGGCTTCTCCGAGTTCCTGAACAGGTGATAATCACTTGATGCCAAGATGGGAGAGTATGGCGTGTGTGGCAGCACCGTGAATCCTATTTGATCAATGGCTGCGGTGTTCTCTCGCCTAGGGTGGGGGCGGGCATTGTCATGTTGCAGAAGCTCATCTTTAGCCCATTTTACTGGCCGCTTAGTTTGAATGGCACGACGTAGCGCTTAAGGGTTGCCACATATGCTGCTCTGTTAATCATGGCCCCCAATTCCACCCAGTTAATGAGGATGATGCCCTTTGTGTCCCAGAATACTGTCGCAATTCACTTGCCGACTGATGGCACTGTTCGACATGTCTTTGGCGGGGGACTGCCCCTATGCTTCCATTGCATGATCGCCGTTTTGAGGATTTTGCAGAATTGGACACAGCAGTCAAGCCAAGGGTACGCAGCAATCCGAAAAATTGGTTTCACGAATGTTTGGAGAGACTGACACATCAATGGCATAAGGGCATAAAGTTACAAGGAAATTATGTTGAGAAGGTGGACGTAACAACTGACGTGTTATTTGGGTAGAGAAATAAAGTGTAAACATTATAGTACGCCCTCGTATATTCATTTAGCAAGAAATAATTTTCGGAGGAATGCAAACGTTTCTTTACATCTTCTAAACTAACGGCAGAGATATTTCTAAACCTCGCAATGATCTTCTCCTCAGTCTGCCTAGTCCCAACTGAAATGTGGTTTTCTTAACTTAATGATTACACTACTACCACTACTACTAATATAATATTCTCCGGAAAGGTATGTTCCACCGAGAGAAAATGGAATGTGAATTAGGAGGAGAACAGCGGACCTCTTTTCCTTAAGAGACAGGTTTACTAATATCGTACGCAAGAGACGCCTGACATTCTATAGTCATATCTAAAGAATGGATAGCGACAAACTAAAAAGTATAAAGTAATCAACTCAAAGAAGGACAAAATTAACTGGCTAGAAGAAATTTTGGTGGACCTCCAAGAAATAAATAACACATACGACATCATAGAAAATCGTGGAGCGTTTAGTATAATAGTAGGCAAGCACAAATTCTTGGAGAAACCTAAACGAAGAACTAGTATGATGTGGTCCACAGAACGCAAGGTGAAACACAGGACTGTATATTCCTGAAGAGATTTTGGAAGGATAAGAGAGCGAAAACCATGAAACCAACTAACACGTTCAAACACGCTCTTTGAACTTGTATATTTAATCGCTTATCTTCACAGTTCGGCTTAATCCACGGACACTGTGAGAGATCATTCCCCTACTGTCGCAAGGACGGTGTATTGGAACTGAACACACTTTGTCACCAGATACAACTGGGGATGGTGACGGGCCGATCGCCCAAGCACCCGCTAACTTGGGATTAATTAACGAAGAGTCAGCGAAGGGATTTTGGAAGGAAGTCGGTCATGGGCTTAGGAGCCATCCTGGCATTTGTCTGGTGGTGAAAATGGGAAATTACGTAAACCATTTTCAGGACGGCTGCGGTGGAATTTGATACCACGCTCTCCTAATACCAGCGAGGCACGAAGTAGCGCGTTAACGCTCTCGGCTGCCACAGTCGGTAATAATAGAACTATTAAAATTATAAAAACTAGTGGACCCGTGCGAGAAATCTCGCTTGTTCATAAACCCCACTTTCCCCAATAGGTTTATAATGAGAGACTTAAGGAGAAAGGTTGTGATTTGTTTCTACCAAATGATTACACAACACTATATTTACATTTCAGCTAGAATTCCAAGTTCTACGTTCCCTAACTTAAGAAGGCAATCACTGAAAATTGGATCCTCATAACACTCGCCGGTTATTCGATATTGATGAAATTACTCATCCCTTTGATTTACTGTTACTGAAATCCATGCAAAATGATAAACTAAAGAACTCAGAATGTTAAAATGACATGAAACAGGTGTCACAGTGGCCAAAATGTGAAATGGACAGCAATTATTGAGCGTATTTTCCTACAGCAATAATAGCTGAAAATCGCACACTTCGTATATTCTATTAAAGTATTTTTTTAAAGAAATTATAAATATTTATGAAATTAGAGTACAATTCGTCACTGCTTATGTCTATTTTCTTTCATATGAATGCTCATTTGTCACGATCAGTCGTTTTGAGTGCCGTAGGACAGTGCTGGGACGGTACCTTCTGACAGGCCACGGCCGCTTCCTTCCACATCCTTGCCCAGTTTCATTCATCTTCATCTATTCCATCTCTCATCCCGACGCGCAGGTCGCCCACGGGCGTCGACTAGAAAGACCTGCACTCGGCCTCTCAGGAGGCTACACGACAAAAAAAAAACATTTGAAGAAAGGCAAAATCGATATTCGTTGGACCAAGCTCCACGCCTCTAGTCATTTGGTGTTGTTTGACCCCTTGAAGTCGTGTAGCTTGAAAACTGACCAACAAACACACACTAAAAGATGGTATATTGGCTTTCACGGCCATGGAATTGAAACTCGGCAATTTGTCTAGGTTTATGCCGTGTCTTGTGTGGGGTTTCACCTAGGAACGCCAAGATAGGCTCATCAGTGGGCTCTTGGTTTCCATGCCCGGACCCCCACAGAAGTAGTGAGCTGCGCGCTGCCTCCCTTCTTATGAAGCACACCTTTACTCCTTTACTGCGAGAACTAAACGCTCAAACAGAGTTTTCCCTCCCTATAAAGGCTTCCAAAAATATAGTATACAGTATTGGCTTTCACGGCGAAGGAATTAAAACTCAGCACAAGACACGGCATAAACCTAGAAAAATTGCTGAGTTCTAAGCACACACTACTTTACTGTCATCGTCATGTATTGGTAAGAGGGTCACATGACCGCATTGTACCAGTGCTACACCAATTACTGCGCTCCAAAGTGACCAGAGTGATCTTTCAGGGGGGTGTCTAACTCTTTGTCAGGTGTACATGCAAAAAATAATGTTTTGGGTTTACTTCCCATTTGAGTGATGTGGTTTTAGAAATTACGAAGTGATGGAATATTTTCCTGGGGAAATGTGTTTGTAAATCTACCATCAAGATTCTGTCGCATTTGAGAACCATTAGACCCCAATGAAGTTATGGGATGTGGTGAGGTGACCATAGATCCTCTACCTCCACCTCACCTGGCATTACTTTCTGGATACTGTGCTTGGCTCCTCTCTTCCATCTTTCTTCTTCTCAGAAGAAGTAATTGAATCACAGGAGCATCTAATATGCAAGCTTCATATAACAAGTCCCCAATATGTTATGCAAAGAGGCAAATTAGTAGTCACATAACAAGTCAGTGGGACAACTACTGGACCCATTCTACAAAAGGATCTGTCACAAGAATTTCTTTTTTCCAGAAGTTGATCATAGGCTCCAGCGTAAGATGTTCGTGCCGAATTTTGAACTTACTCAATCCTTAACTGGTCACGGGCCTATTTAAATCCTATTTCGAACGTTTTGAAATTAATATTGTAGATGGTTATTCCTGTTTTTGTGATTCTCCTCAAACAATAGATCACCTGTTGTTTGAATGCTCTGTGTTTGGTAAAGCCAGATACAACTTGAACTGTCACTTAAATTTCTGCAACTTGAAATTTTTAAAACCACTTTATAACATATTCACGAAAAAATGTTGTTATAAGCAGTTTTTAGCTTTTATTAATCTTATTTTTCAAAGATTAATCTCATAATTTATGATGTAATTAATTGTTCATTTTGTAACAAATTACAACCCTAGTGTTCTATGAGTAATGAGGTTCCATTTACTGTAATGGATATTCAATGAATAAATACCTCCAAGTTAGTCGAAGTCAAATTTCCTGTCTTAAATATGTTATCGACAGAAATCGAGGTTACGTTTGATATGCCAATTAAGGAAAAAAGGAAGGAAGCTTGTAGTTTAACGTGACCGTTAATCTCGAGATCATGAGCCACGGGACCTCCTTTTTACGTGGAATCCGAACCACAGGACATGGCATTTCACATCGAAAATCTCACATGCATTGACCGGGAATCGAACCCGGACCGCCTTGGTGAAAGGCATTCAGCTAGACCGCTGAGCCACCACGCCCCCCCCCCCCCCCAATTAAGAAATTAGACACAGAATACTATGCATTTGAAGGAAGGAAGCTTGTTGTTTTACGTAACCGTTAACCTCTCGATCATGAGCCACGGAACCTCCAATATTACGTGGAATCAGAACCACAGGACGTGATATTTCATTTCGAAAATCTCACATGTATTGGTCGGTAATAAAACCCGGTTCGCCTTGGTGAGAGACAAGCAGCTAGCCCAGTGCACCACCACGCCCCACCATGCATTTGGTTCAAATGAATGTTTCATGGAAAGGAGAAAGTGGTATGGTCATTTTGTAAGGTAGTACGCCATATACAAAGCTTTGATCGAATTTCCATAAAAACTAATTAGATTTTTTTTCTCCGTGCACGTGAAAGGAATATCAGCGCTCATTATGCTTCGGCTTGCGAATAATTCTGAGGAATGTGTGGACACAGGACTCATCGCGACCTGCATATTGCCGTACACATTTGCGACGTCAGCTATTTCCCTCTGCCATTAGTTTGTCTTTGTGTTCATTTCCATGACAACACACCTTGTTCATAATGGTAGGGACAGTATGGTCCAGAAGTACATCATTGTTCGTATAATGAAATGACCAGTTGCACTCTTTCCAGACCAACTGTCATTTCGAATTTCCAAAGGACGTGCACATTATAGTACGCCTAATTTACTAACACACTATGAAGCGCAAATTATAAATTACTGGCACTGTGCTCTCATCGTTAACAGCCTAGCATATTCTATACTACTCCATGACAGTTCCCAGTGGCATTTGCAATTCAAATTAGGTCTGTCAGTTACATATTGTCAGTTCATGACTTCCCTCTGCGCATTACTTCCTGCAGTTCAAACAAACAAATAAATAAATAAATAAATAAATAAATAAATAAATAAATAAATAAATAAATAAATAAATAAATAATAAACAAATATATACTAATATAATAAAGCTGAAGAGTTTGTGTGTTTATGTGTTTAAACGCGCTAATCTCTGGAACTACCAGTCCGATTCGAAAAATTCTTTTTTTATTTGATCGCCAGATTCAAGAGCAATAGTTTAGGCTATGTAGCATTAGGATTGTTGTTCAGTAAGTCGGTAGAACAAGCGCTCCCGAACTGCTCTATCCACATGCGCTGGCGTTATGGTTGTAGTGATACGTACACCGTTTCACCTATCTGAACCAAAATTTGTATACTTACCCTTTGGAACCCTGATGGTAACATTGTCTACGTGAAATTTATGACAGACCAGTCCATTCCCTGCATTTAGGCGTAGGAGTAGAAAAATGGACTATACGGAGGATAAAGGAGATGTACAAGGGAAGCGTGAGCTGTGTGAAAATGGGAGGAGAGAGATCGGACTGGTTGGAACAGAGAAACGGCCTGAAACAAGGAAGTGCACTGTCACCGTTACTTTTCATTGTAGTGATGGATGACATAATGACCCGAGTGGCACAAATAATTGGGGAAGGAAAGATGAAAGCAATGGTGTTTGCAGATGATTTGATGATTTGGGGAAACAAGGAGGAGGAGGTACAGGAACAGTTGGACGTGTGGGAAGGAATAATACAAGAATATGGGATGAAATTTAGCATCAATAAGAGTGAGATGGTGATCACAACAAGGAAGAAGGAAAGAACCACAACGGGAATAACAATTGGTGGGGAACAGCTGAAGAAAGTGGAGAGTTTCAAGTACCGGTATCTGGGAAGCCTGATACAAGATAACGGAAGAAACGATAGAGAAATAAATGAGCGGGCGAGACAGGCAGAAGCATTACGGAGGAGTGTGAGAAGCATGATATGGAGCAAGGATGTCCCTCATAACAGCAAAAAGATCATATATCGGACGTACTATGTCCCAATCCTGACGTATGCCTCGGAGACCTGGGTTATGAAAGGAAGGGAGAAGAGCAAAATACAGGCCAGTGAGATGAATTTCTTGAGAAGCAGTATTGGCGCTACAAAGATGGACAGAATAAGAAATGAGAGGATCAGAGAATTAATGGAGGAGGAACCATTACAGGATGGTATAGAGAAATCTAGACTCAGATGGTATGGACATGTAAAACGAATGGAGGAGAAGAGGATGCCCAGGAGGATACACGAGACGAAGTGGGAAGGAAAGAGACCGAGAGGAAGACCGAGAGACAGGTGGCTGAAGGGGGTGGAAGAAAGCGTGAAGAAGAGAGGAGAAGACTGGACAAGGGTGGAGGCTGAGAGATGGTGGGAAGACAGAAGACGTTGGAGAGGTTTGTGTTCTAAATAGACCCGGTCAGTGGCTGGAAACTGTGCAAGAAGATGATGATGGTTCAAATCTACACCTTTTCCCCGATCTGAACCAAAATTTGCATAATTACCCTTTGGAACCCTGCGAGTAACACAGTTAACATGAAATTTCGGACAGATCACTCCATTCCTTTCATTTAGGCCCTTTGGCACAAATCTACACCGTTTCACCGTTCAGAACCAAAATTTGTATACTTACCCTTTGGAACCCTGCGAGTAACACAGTCTGCATGAAATTTCGGACAGTTCACTCCATTCCTTTCATTTAGGCCCTTTGGCACAAATCTACACCGTTTCACCGTTCAGAACCAAAATTTGTATACTTACCCTTTGGAACCTGACGAGTAACACTGTCTGCTTGAAATTTTGGACAGACCTCTCCATTTCCTGCATTTAGGCCCTTCATCACAAATATACACCGTTCCACCTAATTGCACCAAATTTTACATACACTTTGAAACCCCGCTGGTAACACTATCCACTTGATATTTTGGACAACACTCTCCATTCCCTACATTTAGAATAACAGACAAAATGAACTTGAAAACCACTTATTAAGGCCCTAGAACCATTAATGTCCGTAGTAGTGTAACTGTAAGAGTATTTTAATAAGTCTGTTGTTGACGGGCAGTTCGGGCTGCATCACGTCACCCCTACCAGTGTTCTGGTGCAGAATTCCGAAAATAGTTGCATCTTGCGCTGTTTATAAATTTCAGTCACGAGGGGTAATTAGTGCAAATGATTTCTTAGGCCCCTTTAAACAGTTACCATCATGAAAATAGTATGCCTCTGTATAAGTGCAATGATGTTGGTGCAGTACATTGAGGTTATCAGCTGCAATAAGCGTTGGTGCTTTCAAATTTACCTTAATTTATTCAGAGACTTTTCGTTAAGTGCTTTGTGGCGATAAATGATACTTTTGCTACCTCAGTAGCTCGGGACAGCCGAAGCTTTCCAAAGAGTTCTGATTATTTTCCTACGGCGCTATGCGACAAAAGACGACACTATTGGTCTCTACATTTCTAACAGCCAATGAGATACAGGCTCTAGGCAGTGTCTTTTATTTCACTTACTCCTCTTTCTATTTTTTATTTTTTATTTTTTGTAAATACTTGTGTAAGTGTTGTAATTAGTAAATAGCTGTTTCCCTATTCATAATTATCATTACGGGAAAATGACCTGAATGTTACGTCCATTATACTGTACTACTTATCACTCCCCACCACCACCACCACCACCACCACCACCTCCAACACAAAAAGATATGTTTTTAGAATATTGTAGTTTAAGTATCATGTGCCAGTTCTGTAGTAGTATTCATTATCATCCATAAAACAAATAAATCCACCGGGCGAAGCCGGGCACTACTGCTGGTAAATAAATAGAATTCATGAAGGCAGAGGAAATTACTGACAAAGCACAAATAGTGAAATTTTAGCGTGATCTTAAGTGGTTAGTTCGCAAATAAAAAATAAATAAATAAATCCTTCAACGAATACCGGTAGATCATTTTAGCACAAATAACGTTCTCGCCTTCTATGCCCAAGGTTGAGGGAGCGAATTCTGGCGCAGTCAGTTCGCATTTGTAAATCCGAGAGAGTCGTGTCAGAAAATTTATTGGCGCGTTAAATATCCGTTTCAGGGCGAAATTCCGGCATTCTGATTATTCTCAAAGCAATTGTAGTTAAAAGGGGCGAAATTAAGTGATAAATCATCCACATACAAAGTATATCCTTGAAAATATGCATCCTTGAACAAATATTACACAATAGGTCATAGGAAATAATCACAAAGTAGAAAGGCAATTTTTAAGACAACGATATCAGAATGAAATGAGGATAGATTTGGTTTACATCTAACCAACAGATTTTCTCAGTTCATATTTTTTATTGACGTAGCCTGCCAAATTTTGAAACTGATTAACACAATTCCTTTGGGATATTTCTCGCGAATACGGTGGGTGAGTGGTTATAGTGTTGGACTACCAAACCCAATATTGCAGGTTCGCTCCTGGCCATGGTAAGTGATTTTTGAAAGGTGGCAAAAATCACGACATGCATGTCATACGGTGTTGGCTTGTTAAAGAACCCATTTGAATTCAGTAGGCCGTGTTCATAATGGCAAAATTAATCTCGGGATTTTCCGCCAACACAATAGTTCCTCCTTTCTCTGCTAGAAAGCGCTATAGTGTCAAGGAACTTAGATATCTAACCTCCTTGAATTTCATAGCGCTCTTAGGAACAACAAAATTCTACATGCAAGCTGTCCTAGGGTGCCAATTAACAAAGCTTTCACCCGGCACCGAGGCCATATGATATTATTAATAATAATACTAATGTTATTGGTTTTACGTCCCTTTTAACTACACTGGCTTTTAGAGACGCCGGGGTGCCGGAATTTTGCCCCGAAGGGGATCTTTAACGTGCCAGTAAATGTACTGACACGGCTCCCTCGCATTTGCGCACCCTCAAATGCCAGCTGACTGCGCCAGGTTTTGAACCTGCAACCTTGGGCTCAGCAAGCGAGAACGTTACCCCTGAGCCACGCAGCCAGACTATTATTATTATTATTATTATTATACTGCAGTAACATTACTAGCATTGCATACTAATACAGTGGGCTCAGAACCGAATCGTGAAGCTAATACTGTGACCATTCCACTGCCTGTCAAATCCTTGGTTATTGCAGCACTAAGACCCCTGTGACCTCGGCCGGAATTCAATACCACAGATGATGAATTGCTACCGCTCGAATGTCTGTGTGTCGCCACACATCTTGGGAACACTTTAAACGTCAAAATGGCTGACTTCTTTCCTCACCTACGTTTAAAGTAGACGTTTTGTTTATAAAGAGCTACATTCTCCAGCAATGACTGCTATAAACATATACCGGGCTAGTCAGAGACAGGAATTGTTTAACAACATCGTTGTGATGACGCCTGTTGCCCTAAAACTAAAATGAATTAATTCATTTATTTTCTGCACAGACTGTTGTGCCTTGCAATGGTCAGTATGAAGTCGCTGGAAGTGTACAAGGCGCTTCCAGGATCCCCTATTCGTAGACATGGGAAAATTTCATTTCGACGAACGCACTGAACATAAAATAACGGGAAAAGTTGCGAAATAGTACATTATGCAACGAGCCTATAATGGCAATAATTAAGACACGAGAATGTTTATAATTTCCATACGAGTGTCTTAATTACCATTATAGGCGAGTTGCATACGACTGTTTATGTTCGACGATAATTATTATAACTATTTTATGTTCGAACATAAATATTCATAAATATCTGTCGAGATTTCGCCAGTTTTATGTACTGAACAGAGCGCATGGGACGCAGAGAATACGTGGTATTTGACCATGGCCTCCTCGATTACCCCTCTATGACACTAGGCCACGCAGTGAAATTTAAATTAGAAGACCTTGGAACTCAGCGCAGGTGCGAGGCTATCCTTATCTAATTGGTCACACAACTGTCCCTTGAGCTCTGATTGGTGGGAGAAACTGTATCATAATGGAAATAGTTTTATAATGACCCTCACTATGATAAAGTTTTCTGACATATAATATTCACATTTCGACATCGTCGTACATAAAATATACATAATAGACTACATCCTAACATGAATCGCCAATAAAGTGAGATAGGTTGTTTTGGATAGTTTGTGACAATAATATCGATAATTCCAAACCATTCAGACAATTATACCAACATCAACATTTCTTAATTCTTTGAAGATTCTCTTAAAGTCACCGGGCTGATGATTAAGATGTCCTAAACTCATAAAATTAATCTGATTGGGGTGGTGGCGATTGTTGTTTTAAGGGGTTGAACATGATCTCATGATAATCGCTTGACGATCCAAACTGATCATTCAAGTGCTTTTATTAGCCTACTTTACACATTTTGCAAAAATGAGGAAAAAGTAGACTTATGAGCTCGATCCGGGAAAATGTCTGTCTGTCTGTCTGTCCTTCTGTCTGTCTGTCTGGCTGTGTGTGTGTGTGTCCCCTATCAACTCCTAAACGGCTGCAAATATCGGAACCAAATTTAGTATGAGTAAAGATGTAAACCGGAATATCTCAGGCCGATATTTGAAAATGATGTTAGTGCTACCAACTGCTGAAAAAACGCACCAGGAATTTGAGCTCCATGTTGGATATCTTGGAAGGTATGCATGGGAGCTATTCCAAAATTGGCACACATATAGATAATACTATTTCAGTTTAATTTCCAGGAGGCCTTATATGACAGTGTTGTCAAAATAATTTTAAGCCTTCTGATAGATCCAATTTTTAAATGCATATAACTTCTACACTATCAATTGGATTTCAACCAAATTTTGTATGCGATATGTGTACATAAACACATATGACTGAGCGTATTCTTAAGAGCCACCAGGCCTGCCAACTGTTAATAATTGCTCTCTCTATTTTTTATCCACCAAATACCAATATATCAGAAAGTATGCAAGCCAACAGCTTTAAACTATGCACACGTATAGTACCTGACATTTTAGATTAATTTGGAGTAATTCATATAAGTCAGTGCTGCCAACATGATTCCATGCCTGCTGATAGGTCGAATTTTAAAATACATGTAACTTCTATACTAACAAAAGGATTTCATCCAAAATTGGCACAACAAGATATCATAATATTTCGGATTATTTCTGACCAGCACATGCATGACATTGTTGCCAACATTCTTTTACGCGTGCTGATAGATCCAATGTCTAACTGCTTGTAACGTCCATTGGGCTTCATCCAAATACTGTATTCTGTAACTTAAGAGATGGAACTAAGAATATCAGGGCTGCCAACTGTAGTGCTATATTAGGCTATATTGTACCAGGTATATTTCTAACTAATTAAACATTTCGATTTTACCAACTTAATTTCGTCATTATTCTAGATAGGCCCATATACTGTAGATTAATCATTGGCATGAAACTTAATTTTAAGAAAAGTAGGCTCTTTAGTTCGTTACGGAACGTCTTGTTAATCGCATGTAAACTATTTCCAAGATTAGGGAAGCACCCATTACAATTGGGTACAATCACATTGTCCGACTGAGAACTATTACATTTCGATTACTAAGGTTACACTAAAAATGGCTTCCATCACGATGATAATATTGAGATATTCTCATTTTCTAAAAATTATTTAAACAGGGAACAGCAATGTTTTAAACTGCAGGACTGCGGCTGAACAATGAGGTTTCTGAACTTTTCAATTATTTGAATTGTCTATTATTAAAAGATGGTATATTGACTTTCACGGCCGGTGAATTGAAACTCAGCAATTCGTCTAGGTTTGTGCCGTGTCTTGTGTAGGGTTTCGCCTAGGACACCAAGCTGGCTCATCGGCGGGCTTTTGGTGTCCCCGCCCGGACCCCCACAGGAGTGATGAACTGCGCGCCACCACCCTTTATATTAGGTGCAACTGCACCACTTGACTGCGAGAACTAAAATCTCAAGCAGCCTTAACCTCCCTATGAAAGCCTCCAAAAAGATGGTATATTGGCTTTCACGGCCGGTGAATTAAAACTCAGCAATTCGTCTAGGTTTGTGCCGTGTCTTGTGTAGGGTTTCGCCTAGGACACCAAGCTGGCTCATCGGCGGGCTCTTGGTGTCCCCGCCCGGACCCCCACAGGAGTGATGAACTGCGCGCCACCTTCCTTTATATTAGGTGCAACTGCACCACTTGACTGCGAGAACTAAATCTCAAGCAGCCTTAACCTCCCTATGAAGGCTTCCAAAAAGATGCTATATTGGCTTTCACGGCCATGTCTATTATTAGTTAGGTTCAAGTTTAGCTTCATCGTCAACACGGCGAGAATCCTTCAACTTCAAGAACTTGCCGTGGTTGACTTAACTGACACTGTAATAGCATGTAATATTAACATTGGATAGCACTGAATTCTTCCATATCCAGCGTATCCACCTTGTCAACGTTCCCACCCTCTGTACCGGTATTTCTTTATTATGTCATGCTGATGAATGAGATAATCCGTGTCCACCTACGAGTTCGTCCGAACATTGAGTTAAAGACGTGGAGGGTAATTTTAAAGCAATCTGCATGATAGGTTCGAGCCAACCCTGCATTGAGAAGCGTTCCTAAATTGTTATTTAGGAGGGTATAACTCCTAAGCCCTTGACTAATAGTGCGATTCGGGAGGGCCAGTAAATATAAAAGGTGGTGGTTCAGCCAAGTATGCATCGTAATGACCTTTACGAGGTTGTGAAATAAATTGCTAATTCAGAAAGCCATCATTTTAGTTTTTGCAGCTCAAGATAACCCACCCAATTCACTTCACTTTTATCTGGGATGTGAAGCACACAACACGGTTAGTGCAATTGAATGTTACCGTGGAGGTCCCCGTTTGATCCCCAGCTCTGATAAGAAATGTAATTATGATTCGAAGTACTGGAACACCCAAGTGATGTTAAATTCGTAGACTTCCAATTGGTTAGTGGGCCATAGGAGTTTACTGTGATGAGAGGGATTGATTTATGTAATATTTTATTTGAAGAATTGCATCAAAACTGAACTAAGAGTAACTTGGACGTACTGAGAAGTTCCAGAAATTTATAATTATTACAGGATTTATTTTCAAACTTCTAAGAAACTATATTCAACTAACCTTTGAATTGAAGACCGACACAAGACTCACATATTGGAGCATATTCAGTTGGTCGGTATCAGAGTTATGAGTTTGTTCTCATATTCCACCAAGAAGGACCTTGAAAATGGAGCACAATAAAACAGTCTGACTTCATGGTTTGTTGAGGATATCCAGTCTATGCTTCGAGAAAAGTTTGCCCCTGCTGTTGGTAATAGCATGTATCTCATGTAAGGAAATATGTTAAGTCTGACTAAGCCTTGAGGAAAGTGAAAAGAGGTTCTTGAACGTTCCAGAAAATAAACTAAACGTTTTCTCTTAGGGCGGGAATAGGAGAAATCTAAAGGATCAGTACGTCACATTAGGCAACACTTCTTGCAAGTCTAATACTGTGCGAAAAACCCAGGAGCCAGAGTACAAAATCCGACAAACTAGTTTTGAGTGTGAACATCAACAAATCTCAGAAACATAAATAAGATAACACGGAACAGACTTCAACCAAGTATTTAAGTGAGATCTCACGAGTATATTGGACATAGGAAATTTAGGGGAACACATAGAGCAACGATTTTATTATTATAACCATTCCTGTTATGGATCTTTTAGGCCTACAACAATAAACATTTCCAAATAAACAAGCATATTGCTATTAGAAGCGAAATTCTAATTTTTCAAAATTCGAATCCTAACTATTTTTATCCATTTTTCAAAATTCGGTCTTGCTTTGTACTGATCTTCACCATTTCCCTCATATCTTACATGTTTACAGAATCGTTTTGGAATTTTCACTTTCTAAAGTGGATTCTAAACCTCCATCTACAAAATGAAACTCACTGAAACCTTTGAGGCTTTAATTACTTTTTCTATAAAACGTTAAAAGTACCCTTTGAGTTTGCACAGAATAAAAATGCAATACCTCTTAATTAATTAATAATGAGCTAATGAGGGAAATTATTTAATAGGTTAAGGTTTAACATCCACTTCAAAAAAGAAAAGTCCAAAATTTCTGTAAACAAGGGAAATATGAAGGTAACTGCGAAGATCAGCACAAAACAAGGACCAAATTTTAAGAAATTATAAATTAGTTACGATTTGAATTTTGAAAATATAAAGCTTTGCTTCTAATAGCAAGATGTGTACTGGGAAATGTATATAATTGTTGTACAATATTTATGACAGACACAGTTAAAATATTAAAATCGTTATATTTTGGCTCCTTACGCTGGATGCTGCACTTTAAACCTAGCTCAGGAAATGTATTATGATATGTTTGTTGTTGTTGTCGTGTGGCTTCCTGAGAGGCAGGTCTTTCTAGTCCGTGGGCGACCTGCGCGTCGGGATATGGGATGGAATGGATGAAGATGGATGAAACAGGGCAAGGATGTGGAAGGAAGCGGCCGTGTCCTGTCAATAGGTACCGTCCCAGCATTTGCCTGGTGTTGAAAATGGGGAAACCACGAAAAACCATTTCAAGGACAGCCGACGGTGGGGCTCGAACCCACGCGTTTACCGAGTGAGCAGAGAGCTTGGCCCCATGACCTGACGCTGCGCTTTAGCGTAGCCACTGCTGTCGGTATGGATAAAATGATACCAGTGAGATAGAAAAGATTGGAAAATTAATAAATCTTGATTATAACAACAGTTTCCTCGATTAATTATAAATGAGTCCCTGATTCAGAAGTTATGTTTATTCCTGTGGGAGCAGTTTCTCTGCTGCACGTGAACACAGCACCTTAAAGTTAGAGCAGAAGTCTACGTAGTGCGGTTTACTCATTAGCTCTATTATTAATGATACAGGACTTAAGCGAGGAAGGTTTATTAACATCTGAGCTGTTGAGTGAGTCTTGTGTTTCAGAACTGAGATTGATGTCTCAACAAACCTGATGAGTTAGCCCGGCTAGGCTTAAACTTTGTTTCATGCGTAAGACGAAGCACCTGTATAACGTGGATACAATATACGTACTACTGACGGGCGCTTTGGTGAGGGATTTAAGTTCACAGGAACAATAAATAAAGTATGAAGGTACCGTCCACCCTACAGTAAAATCTCTACGTATAAGAATAGCGTTGGTATAAAATCATATAAAGTTGCATTATTATTGTCGTCTTTCTGTTTGCTCAAAAATTCATTTCGTTTCGTCGTTGTGAACTATCTTATCTCATTTGAGTTTTATATTCATTTAAGATGCTGAGAAGTTACGAATTTCACAATTCAATTTTAGCACCACCTGATCTACTCTCGATATCAAACAATAATCGGGTGAGTTAACCGTGGTGGTCATGGCGTGGCTGCAGGCAGTCGCTCACATCCGGAAGGCGAGGAGGTTCGAATCCCCCTGCCGGCAACCTTGAAGATGGTCTTCTGTGGTTTCCCATCTTCCTTCTAGGCAAATGCCGGGGTTGGTCCCTAACCATAGGCCACAGCCGTTGCATTTCAATTCCTCGTCCTTACATTCAAACATTCATCCCCAGACATCACTCCACACGCGACAGTAATTGTAGCTCATCCCCATGGGTGTCCTCCTAGAAGCATCTACAAACTGGCGAGCCATACATGTCATCGGACACTCCCGGCACTAAAAGCCATGCGCTAAGAAGAAAAAAAAACAATAGGCAATACATCACATTTTTCACCATTTACCTCACTTGAGATATTTGACTGGCTGCGTGGTGCAGCGATAACGCTCTCGCCTGAAGTGCCTAAGGTTGTGTAGAGTCGAATCCTGGCGCATTCAGTTGGCATTTATAGGCGTTTAAATGTGAGGGAGCCATGTCAGTAACTTTACAATCACGTTTAAGATCCCCTTCGGGGCAAAATAATGCCACCCCGGCATTTATAAAAGCCGCGTAAGTTACAAGGTTGTAAATCCAATAACATTATTATTATTATTATTATTATTATTATTATTAATAATAATGTTACGGCTGTGAGTTTGTGTCATCACTCGCCGCATGAGTCACAACTGCCCCAGGGCTGGGCTGGGCTGTGGCCGCCTCCCGTATTGCGCGCGCCTTATGCAACAGGGCTACTACAGACAAAGGGATAGTCCAGAAGATTCGTGACTGGACCAGCGGTGGAAACCTCGAGAAGCCGTGGACTCTGGATGGATCTAGAACCATTTATTGAGTCACCGGCCTGCTATATAAGAGTGACCCGTGAAGCAGTTGTTGTTGTGTTTTGCGAGCTAGTGTGAGCGTTTATTCTGAGCGACAGAAGTGTGGTGACTTGCGAAACCCCTAGTGTAGCGGCGAAGTGAGGAACATACAGGGGACTGCCGTGTTCTGAGTAAGTGTGCTTTCACTGAGTGTCAGATATTGTGGTGTCGAAATTAAGTGACATTGTTTCTCCCAGCTGGTGAACAGCGCGCAGCAAGTGCTCGTAAGTACTGTAGTAGGCGCACATTAGAAAGAAGTTGCATGTAGTTCTGTCAAGGCCACTAGGCTCATTAGCGGCAGGATTAACTTCTGTGGTTTGTTGACAAGTGGAAGGGCCAAGAGCGCTCAAGGATGAGACTTGACGAAACTGGAGTAAGGCTCCTAATTGCTTGTATTTGCTGATTCGTGTAATTTTCTGGCCACAATAAAGTTAATTATTTTTTTAAGCAGTAATTGGTGTTGTGCTTTGTACCCCACCGTAATCCAATTTAACAAAAGTGCCACTAGGGGGGTGGCACGTAACAACTGGTGTCAGAAGCCGGATTACGAACTCAAGCACAACACCTGACGGTCCTGGTTTCAAAACCCGAGCAGGTCAATTTTTTTAAAATTTTCCTGTGAGTGCATGCCCTTTACAAGGCAAACAACTAAAATGGAGGCGCAATTGGCAGCATTGCTAGAAAAGTTAAATGGCATAGAAGACGGCCAGAAGAATTTAACCAAGAAGCTAACTTGCAAATTAGAAGACGGCCAGAAGAAGATGGAAGACGGTCAAAATAAGTTAGCGGAGGACCTGAAGAAGATGGAGGACGGCCAGAAGAAGATGAAAGACGGCCAGAAGAAGTTAGCCGAGGACCTAACTGCTAAATTAGAAGATGGCCAGAAGAATTTAACCAAGAAGATAGAGGACGGCCAGAAGAAGATGGAAGACGGGCAGAATGAGTTAGCACAGGACTTGAAGAAATTAGAACTGGGTCTGCGTGAGGAAGTCACGGCAGTAGAAAAGAAGTTCGACGCCTTAAAAGAAGAAGTTGCTGAACTACGCCGACGCCCGCTGACGGGGGTGGAAGAGAGATTTAACGCTCTACAGAAGGAATTTGCTGAGCTGCGCCGACACCCGCCGACAGGGATGGAAGATAGATTCAAAGCCCTACAAGAGGAAGTCGCCGAGCTGCGCCGACGCCCGCCGACCGGGGTGGATGAGAGAGTCAAAGCCCTACAAGAGGAAGTTGCCGAACTGCGCCAACGCCCACTCACGGGGGTGGAAGAGAAAGTCAACGCTCTTCAAGAGGAAGTTGCCGAGCTGCGCCGACGCCCGCCCACAGGTACACCGGGGACACCAGGAACGGGACAGAGCAGAGTGACGCCCCCAACCTTCGACGGAAAGGTCCCGTGGAGCACCTATTTACGTCAGTTCGAGGCAGCCTGTTCCATAAACAACTGGAACATCACGGAAAAGGCTACAGCTCTCATTGTAGCGCTGAGAGGGGACGCCCTTAACGTCCTTCAGGCCATCCCGACTGGATCCCAGGACTACGCTTCACTGATCGCCCATATGGAGTCCCGATATGGGGATAGCCATCTTCAGCAGGCCTACCAGATGCAGCTCCGGACCCGGGTACAAAAGAACGCGGAAACCCTGCAGGAGTTCGAGATGGACATCGCACGCCTCGTAAGGCTAGCCTACCCAACAGCGCCGGCCGACTTTCTGGAGCAGATTGCGACGCAAACCTTCACCTACGGACTACGGGACTCGGACACTCAACAGGCGCTGCGACTCGCGCGCAATAAGACCCTGGCAGATGCGCTGAGCCACGCACTTGAGTTTGAGACGGCGAAACAGGCATCTAGAATGCACGCGCGGGTGCGTCAAGTGGACGTCGACAAACCAGTAAAAACCAGCGAGACCAAGCCCCTGGCCGACGGATTAATGGAGGCGCTAAGCCGTTTCTTCGATAGTCGCGGTACCACCAGCAAAAACGTAGCCGAAGGACATCCGGAGAGGCGGCCCGGAAGAGGACTACCGACCTGCTGGACCTGCCGTAAGAGAGGCCACCTGAGCAAGGACTGCGGTGATCGCCACCGCCAAGGGTTTCCGTCGGGACAGTCAGTCGTAGGGAAACCGCGCGGCCCAGGATAGCAAGTATCAGCCAGCTTAGGGGGGCAAAGGTTGGCTTGTGACAGTCGTCAAGCCCCGGCAGTCCAAGTTCGTGTGACGCAGTTACGGAGGGATAATAGCAGCCTGATGGTCGACGGAGTCGTCAACGGAGAGAGCTGGCGCATGCTAATCGACACGGGAGCATCGAGGACCATCGTCAGTCCCACCGTGATCCCGAAGTGGAGAGTGCAACCCACACAAAGGAACCTCCAGCTAATAACCGCGACCGGAGAGACCGCACCGGTACACGGCGAAGCATCACTGGAGTTCGTCATTGGTCGACGGGCGATAAAGCATCCAGTGCTTGTGGCTGACGTATCAAATGAAGTGATCGTCGGACTGGACTTCCTGGACCAGAACAACATCATCTTGGATCTGAGTACCAACACTCTGCACTTCGGAGGTGAGGAACTTGCTTTGCAACCAGCACACGAGGCCGTCACCGCACGACGAGTAAGGCTGAGAGAGGACGTCATCGTTCCCGCCAGGACGGAGGTCAGCGCTGCCGTAATTGTCGACGGAACTGCTGAGGGAGTGGCGGCTGTTATCGAGCCAAAATATGAGGACATCCAGACAAAAGGATTGCTAGTTGCCAAGACTCTCATCAACACGACGTCTCGGCCGTACGTCCGCCTGTCCAACCTGAACGACTACGACATTACGGTTCACCGGGACACCAACCTAGGAGTCTGCGAGCCCGTTACCTGGATTGCCCGCACCACAGATACGACGGACGGACACCTGCAGACGGACAACCGAAGAAGACGCGCCCTGCCAGAAGAACTACAGAAGCTGTACCAAGGATCCCAGGACCATCTAGACGAAGAGCAATCACGCCAACTTCAGGACCTGCTACGCGAATTCCAGGATGTCTTCTCCGTGGGGAGCAAAGACTTCGGCAGGACAAGCTTGGTCCAGCACAGAATCGACGTTGGGGACAGCGCACCGATTAGGGCCCCATTCCGACGTGTCCCGCTCGCCAAGCAAGCCGAAGTCGACCGGATGGTAGAAGAGATGAAGGAGCAAGGGGTGATCGAGCCATCACATAGTCCTTGGAGTTCTCCGGTCGTGCTAGTGAAGAAGAAGGACGGTTCCACCAGGTTCTGCGTGGACTACAGGCGGGTGAACGACGTCACGAAAAAGGACAGCTACCCTCTACCCCGGATCGACGACACGCTGGACACCATATCAGGATCAAGATGGTTCTCCACCTTGGATTTGAAGAGTGGCTACTGGCAGGTGGAGGTCCACCCTAAGGACCGCGAGAAAACGGCGTTCTCTGTGGGCAGCGGGCTCTGGCAGTTCACCGTCATGCCATTCGGTCTGTGCAACGCCCCTGCAACCTTCGAAAGGCTAATGGAGTCCATTCTGAGGGGACTACACTGGAAGACCTGCCTGGTATACCTAGACGACGTCATCGTTCTGGGGAGGAGCTTCGAGGAGCACTACAGCAACCTGAAGGAGATCTTGTTGAAGCTACGGGCTTCCCAGCTGAAGTTGAGCCCCAAGAAGTGTCAGCTCTTCCAGAAGCGGGTCCAGTACCTTGGGCATATCGTCTCCGAGGAAGGGGTGCGCACCGACCCAGAGAAGACCGCAGCTGTGAGGGAGTGGCCAGTTCCGAAGGACAAGTCGCAACTACGAAGCTTCCTGGGACTCTGCACTTATTATCGTCGCTTCGTGAGAGGATTCGCCGACATCGCCAAACCTTTACATCGACTGACTGAGAAGGACCAACTCTTCACGTGGACAGCAGAATGCCACAATGCCTTCGAGCAACTCAAGCAGGCTCTGTGCACCGCGCCTATTCTGGCCTACCCCAGACCTGGAACAAGGTTCATCGTCGATACCGATGCCAGCGACTTTGGCATAGGGGGGATCCTGTCGCAAGTAGTGGACGGCGAGGAGAGAGTAGTGGCCTACTTCAGCAAGGCCTTGTCAAAGCCAGAAAGGAACTACTGCGTCACCAGGAAGGAGCTGCTCGCCATCGTGAAGACCATTGAACACTTCCACAAGTACCTGTACGGGCAAGAATTTCTCATCAGGACCGACCATGCATCCCTGCGGTGGCTCCTGAACTTCAAGCAGCCCGAGGGTCAACTCGCGCGGTGGTTAGAGAGACTTCAACAGTACAACTTTGAGATTCAGCACAGGAAAGGCCAACTGCATTCTAACGCCGACGCCCTGTCACGAAGACCGTGCCCAGAAAACTGCACCTTCTGTGCCCGAAGGGAGGAGAACACCGGGATACAGTGCCGAAGGACTACCGTGGAACTTCAAGGGAGCTGGAGCCGCGAATCTTTCACGCAGGCGCAAGCGGAAGATGATGACCTGGGACTGATAGCCGAATGGAAGAGGGCCTGTGTCCCCAGACCCGGGTGGAACATTGTGAGTGACTGCAGCCCAAAGTTTAAGTCCTACTGGGCACAGTGGGACTCGCTGATTGTAAGGGATGGCCTCATCTGCCGTACCTGGGAGAGCACCGACGGGAAGACATCTCGGGAACAAGTCGTCGTTCCAAAGGCTATGACGGAGGAAGTCCTGAAGGAAGTTCATGGAGGATCATCTGGTGGACACCTAGGGATAAAGAAGACCCTGGAGAAGCTGAGAGAGCGGTTCTACTGGATCGGATGCCGAACAGACGTGGAGAACCACTGTGCGAGGTGCCACGTTTGCGCAGCCAGCAAGGGCCCAGGACGAAGACGACGGGGTCCCCTGAAGACCTACAACGTGGGCGGCCCCATGGAGAGAGTGGCCATCGATGTTGCTGGGCCATTCCCGTTAAGCGAGGCAGGGAACCGCTACATATTAGTCGTCAGCGATTACTTTACCAAATGGCCGGAGGCGTATGCGCTCCCTAACCAAGAAGCCGCGACGATTGCAGAGACCCTGGTGAAGGAATTCGTCAGCCGGTACGGAGTACCCCTGGAGCTGCACTCCGACCAAGGGAGGAACTTCGAGTCGCAGGTGTTCCAGAACCTATGCCAGCTGCTGGGAATCCGGAAGACAAGGACAACGCCACTACACCCTCAGTCCGACGGGATGGTAGAGCGATTCAATCGCACCATCGAGAACCATCTTCGAATAGTCGTCAGCGAGCACCAGAGGGATTGGGACAAACATCTTCCACTATTTCTCCTGGCCTACCGCGCCGCCGTGCATGAAGCCACCGGGTGCACACCAGCCCGGGCCATGTTTGGGAGGGAGCTCCGTCTACCTGTCGATCTTGCCTTTGGCCGACCTGGTAATGACCCGATCCCGGTAAGCCAGTATTGTCAAGAACTGGTCGACCAACTGGAGGACGTGCACGCGTTCGCGAGGAGGAAACTGCGGATCGAGACCGACCGAATGAAGACCCGATACGACCAGCAGACGGATGCCGGAGGATTCCACGAGGACGACCTGGTCTGGCTCTTCAACCCATTACGGAAGAAAGGCCTGTCACCCAAACTGCAGAAGTCCTGGGAGGGCCAGTACCGAGTCGTGAAACGGATCAACGATGTCGTCTACAGGATCCAGCGGAGCCCGAGGGCGAAGATGAAGATCGTGCATCGAGATCGCCTGGCAGCCTACGGCGGGACACAGACGGACCAATGATTGATCGGGACGATCAGCCTTTTTAGGAAGGGGGTGGTGTTACGGCTGTGAGTTTGTGTCATCACTCGCCGCATGAGTCACAACTGCCCCAGGGCTGGGCTGGGCTGTGGCCGCCTCCCGTATTGCGCGCGCCTTATGCAACAGGGCTACTACAGACAAAGGGATAGTCCAGAAGATTCGTGACTGGACCAGCGGTGGAAACCTCGAGAAGCCGTGGACTCTGGATGGATCTAGAACCATTTATTGAGTCACCGGCCTGCTATATAAGAGTGACCCGTGAAGCAGTTGTTGTTGTGTTTTACGAGCTAGTGTGAGCGTTTATTCTGAGCGACAGAAGTGTGGTAACTTGCGAAACCCCTAGTGTAGCGGCGAAGTGAGGAACATACAGGGGACTGCCGTGTTCTGAGTAAGTGTGCTTTCACTGATTGTCAGATATTGTGGTGTCGAAATTAAGTGACATTGTTTCTCCCAGCTGGTGAACAGCGCGCAGCAAGTGCTCGTAAGTACTGTAGTAGGCGCACATTAGAAAGAAGTTGCATGTAGTTCTGTCAAGGCCACTAGGCTCATTAGCGGCAGGATTAACTTCTGTGGTTTGTTGACAAGTGGAAGGGCCAAGATCGCTCAAGGAAGAGACTTGACGAAACTGGAGTAAGGCTCCTAATTGCTTGTATTTGCTGATTCGTGTAATTTTCTGGCCACAATAAAGTTAATTATTTCTTTAAGCAGTAATTGGTGTTGTGCTTTGTACCCCACCGTAATCCAGTTAACAAAAGTGCCACTAGGGGGGTGGCACGTAACAATAATAATATTATTATTATAATTATTATTATTATTATTCATATTATAATCCCATTCTGAAGCAGGTAAATAACATGTTGTCTAAAATATATCCACACTGAACAAAATCTAAAATTGTTTACCTCTTCTGCAACCTTCTTCGATATTCATTTTACTATCCAATGTACTGCATATTCAAGATGACAATCAACATCACATAAATGAAATTTATCAGACAACTTCAACACACACCCAATTACACGGGATGATGACTAAGATGTCCCAAGCCGCTAAAGTGAATTAACAACAAAAACATAGTCTATTATTCACGCTCCTTTGCAAAGCATTTTGAATTTGTACCATAATTTAGAAATTGCAATTAATTTTCAGAATTTGTAAACTCATTCATTATGGTCAGTCACACGCGTCTTCCATAAGGCTACGCAATTTTCCTGCTGCCTGTGCCGAGCATATAGTGTTGAAGCAATTTCTTTCAGTATTGCCTGTACAAACTATTAATTTATACAATTTTGTCAGTCAACACAACCTGTTGATCGACTGAAAAGTACAAATTAACACTGTGCCGTGCATGAATAAGAGTAGCTGATACATTATGTTTTCGGTTTGCTTATCCTCAGAGTTTAAATCAGATTTGATTAAACTTTATTAACACTGATTGTCCCCGAGGCAGCAAGGTTATGTGCCAATGCTGTACCAACTGCTTCAAGGAAAGTAAACCGGGTGAGTTAGCCGTGGTCGTTACGGCGTGACTGCTGGCAGTCGCTCACATCCGGGAGGCGAGGAGGTTCGAATGCCCCCGCCGGCAACCTTGAAGATGGTCTTCTGTGGTTTCCCATCTTCCTTCCAGGCAAATGCCGGGGTTGGTCCCTAACTATAAGCCACAGCCGCTACCTTCCAACTCCTCGTCCTTACATTCCAACTTTCCTCCCCAACGGAACTTGAAGCTCACCCATTGGGTGTCCGTATCGAAGCAGCTACAAAAACTGGCGAGCCGAACATGTCCTTGGACCCTCCCGGCATTAAAAGCCATACGCTAAAAAAAGGAAATTAAAATTGATAAAAATGGCAAGTGTGTATAAGGGTTAATGTGTATTTTGTGACATTTGACTTGAAAATACAGTAACTATGTTGTAGGGCTGGAATTTTTAATTGACTAATTGCACTTATCGAGTAATCGATTAAGCAGAGCAGATAATCGTTTGATTGCTATCGATTGTGCGATTCAATCGATTTGATCCATTAATCGAATAATTGATTGAATAATTTGTTAATTGTTTAGTCGATTAATCATTGTACTTCGCTCCTTTTACCACGCTCTCACATAATCAAAAAATATATTTAATTAATTAAAATATAATGTACCATATATTTTTAATAAAGTGCTTTCTTTGTGAAAACTAGGCTAAAACATAATAAAACAAAAATGTTCCTGTCCTAATTTGTAAACATTGAACAAGAATTCAAAAGCATTGCTCAAAACTATTCGTTTTCTTTTTTCGAAACGCTTCCCAAATTGATTGGTGTTTGCCATTCCACTGTCACTGACTCTTATTTGGTTATTGTTAACTTAAACAAGGAAGGACACTTTACTAGTTCTACAGACTGTGAGAACATGCCTTTTCGTAACTTTTAACAAGGTATATTATTGAAAATGTAGTATTTATCATTGACAAACCTATCTCGGAGTTGTTGGGAGTCTTTTCATAATTTCAATTGCCACTGCTGCACCGGAAATAATTACCTTCAACGTAAATAAAGCATTATTGGTCGTGTTCATTAAACAAGGTCGGCCATTTTCCATTCACCCCGGATACTACGTCATACCTACGTGACACGTTGCCAACATGAATAATGAAATAATAGACAAAACCATTGGCCTGGATAAAGATTATTGATGCGAGACTTCCCCAACGTGCGTGACAAAAACCAGGGGTGTTATCTATTAGCTAACGCGCGCTATCTATCCACCATTGATCTGGACAAAAATATTGGTCTCGGCAAAACCATTGGTCTGCCACATGCGATATAGTTCCGAGTGCGTGGGGTCGGCATTATGGACTCCTTCACAAAGATGGGCAGTCAGGGCAGCAATTTCAACTATATAAGTCGTGCTCCTATTAGGGCGGGATGGTAGGTCTACGGCAGCGGACGAGTGAACATCTATTAATATATCATCTCCAGATACCATTTCTACAGTTATTTTGGCCAATTTCATTACTAACAATGTTTTCAACATATGTTCTCATACTCTGCAGCGCCACCAACACTTTTTATATTTAGGCAAAGATTAACTTTTATAGACTTTCATAAATGAAGACCCCACGGGAAGAACGGGGTAAGTCCATTTTTTTTCGGAAATGAGCTTATGGCGCATTCTGGTGGCCGGCCATCGTCACTACAGATTTATTGAAATTAATTTCAAATAAAGTGGAATGTCACCGAGATACAGAGCTTTTTATTTGTCCCATATTCTCTCACTTGTTCATAATTTAACTTTAGTTGTTATTTGTTTTACGTGTACTTCCTTTATAAGAAATACATTTGGCAAAATAACTATATTGCTTACCCTCAATTGGAGTGTTTAAGTATTTATTTTTAGTGTTCAAAGTTTAAATTTGCTCTCCTGAGAAATTTACAGAATGTGACTTACCCCGTTTTTCCCGTGGAGTCTTCAAATCATTCTGAAAATGAGCGTTATTGAAGCGATGATCTCTCATTTAAACTTAATTTCTTATCTCGTGTCTACTTATTTAGTAATCGATTCTTCGGTTAGCCGATTACTTTGTATTCGGTTAGTTTATTAATCGATTGAACGGTCAGTCGATTAGTCTAATAATCGTTTTCGACTAATTTCAAATGATTTGATCAATCTATTATTAATCACACTGTGTACGGTAACAAATTTTAACTTTTTGTTTGTTGAAGGTGTTATTTCCCGATTGTTTATGCCCCAAAAGTATGGAAGATGGCCATTATGTTCCATAGACTTTGCTTGACTCATGTGCAAAAACAACACACTTCTAAATATTATGCTGGTATTTATTTTACTATGTTCATCCATTTTAATTGCATTCAACATAATATTTATCTTTCTTTGTTCTTTTGCTAGTTATCATTAAAATAAATGGCAAAATAAATGAAAATAAGTTAATGTCACAAAGAACAATGTCCTGTTCGCAAAAACAAAGTTTGACATGAATAATTGTGTTTTTCATACCTTTTCACACATAAACAATTAGAAAATACCATTACTTTTCAAGGACAAAAATTCACTTATTGCCACCTCTACTATGTTGTATCATCTGCCCCATTGGTACCTTCATTCTTGACATTTTGTTTGTTTGTATTTTGCTTCGGTTCTAATGCTATTCATTGTTATGTGATTGTATTCTAACTGAGTTCTGCTTTTTCTTTCCTTTGCTTCTCGGATGCTGCTTACTACAGAGCCCAATTGGAGTAAGTACGCCCTTTGCATGTTTGCATGTTCAAGTTTGATGATGCTTGAAAGTGTTATTTTCCCCTCGTTGCCGGAGAGTTCAGTAACATGTGTGCCCATTACAGGCACGTGTTTTCGCAGCTAACACCCTGATTACATTTGGGTGACTCAACAGGTCTTGCTCGGACTGCAAACTATTCTAATCGTCACCACTTTCATATGTAAAAGTAAACATGAAAAGTGGAAACCAGTGATGATATGAACAGATTATTAATAATTATGTTCTATATTTGATTAGTAATTAATTCATTTCCATAGCAAGGGATATTTTATCCTGTATTTTATCTTCCGATCACCATACCTTGAAAACTTAGGAGAGAGAGAGAGCGTAGCCTACGTAAGGCGTAGGCCTAATTGACGGTATGATTTGAAGAAATGATAACTTTGAAGCCATGTTCCAGTGTTATCTTATTGACAATTAATATTGTAGTTTTCAGTCGTTCAACACAAAATCATTCTAATTACTGGAATATGTGCAAAATAACCTGAAGTAAATTTCATGTGAAGTTTTACGGATTATTGAAGAGGAAGAAGAATAAGAATGGGGAGCGTGATGGCGCAGTAGCTTAGCTACTCGTCTTGCACCCGGTGATAGTGGGCTGGAGTTTTCACCTGAAAAATCACGTGGCATCTGGCCTTAAATCCCCGGCCAAAACCAAAATGAGCTTGGTTGGCTCCGGCGACCCCAATTAATTGGGAAAAAGCTGAAGAAAGTAAGAAGAAGAAGAAGAAAACTACGGCTCGACATGTTTCGCTCATTAAGCGAGATCATCAGATCAAAATATGCACGACAATTAGCTCTACAAATCATTACAAAACATACAGTGACTAATATTGCTGTGATATACAGACTCTGAAAAGCTTTCAAAAGATACATGCTTTTATTAAAGCTACTCAAATTCAAAGAATTATATTATTCAAACATTTTACTAAAACCTAAACCAAAGCTGGTTGTCTGAGCAGCCTGTAGACATTCCACTACTTCAGATAAGTATCCGAGATCTTTACACATTAGTAGTGAAAAATGAAAATCCACAGCCTGCTTCCAGTCTCCGACCGGGTCAGGAATGGAATGAATGAAGCCCCCATCTAGCGGCGAGGATATGAACTGTGCCGGCTGCCGAGGCCTGACGCACTCCTCTGGGGCAATGATTAAATGAATGACAGATGAAATGAAATGATAGTGGAGAGCGTTGCTGGAATGAAATTTTGACAGGGAAAACCGGAGTACCCGGAGAAAAACCTGTCTGCCTCCGTTTTGTCCAGCACAGATCTCACATGGAGTGACCGGGATTTGAACCACGGACCCAGCGGTGAGAGGCCGGCGTGCTGCCGCCTAAGCCACGGAGGCTTCACATTAGTAGTAAACTAACAATATTTGTACGTTGTTGTTGCAGCTCTTAATAATCACAATAGAGTAGGACTACTTCCAGTTAATTTCCGTATATTAGTCTACAATTGCTTGCCTCGGTGGGTGAGTGGTTATCGTGTCGGACTGCCAACCCCAAGCTTGCAGGTTCGCTCCTGGCCGTGGAAACCGATTTTAGAAAGGCGACGAAAATCACGATACACATGTCATACGATGTTGGCATGTTGAAGTACCCATTTGAAATCAGTAGGCCGTGTTCATAATGGCAAAATTAATGTCGGGATTTTCCGCCAACACAAAGTTCCCCATTTCTCTACTAGAAAGCGCTATAGTGTCAAGGAGCTTAGATATCTAACCTCCGTGACTTTCATAGCACATCAAGGAGTGATAAAATTTGACATGCAAGTTACCCTCTGGGCTTCAATTAACAAAGCTTGCACCCGGCACCAGATGCTAGACGATATTATTATTAAGCCATATAGTACACAATTCTACTGTAGTTTTAGGGCTTACTGCTCAAGTGTATCATCAATTTTAGCTACACCTCCATAGATTACTTCAGGGGAGGAGGACTCTTTTTGTTAATGGGATCGTCATTTCTATGTTTTGCTTTAATGTGTATCCGTAATAATTACCACACTTACTAAGTTTGCTGACGGATCTTTTCTTTTTGTATTTTGGTTTTGGAGGGCAGTGACTGTATGTGGGTGACATTGTAGGTTTGGTAGTGTTTTGTAGAGCTCTTTGTATTGAATATTTTGATCTGATGATGCTCGCATGATGAGGGAATCATGTCATTCCTTAGTTTTCTTCTTCTCCAATAGCCCTGACAATATACTGTATATGAATCTTATTCACATGTAATTAATTTCAGGGTATTTTTCACATATTCCAGTAATTGGAGTGGATTCGTGTTGACCGACAGAAAGCACTTGATATGCTTTATGCAATAATCCCCTTCCTAATGTTAGTAACCCAATTAGAAATACTCGCCAATTATATCTGATTTTGACGTTTGCTTCAAAGTTCTCATCGCTAACAGGTCTTTGTCCAACAGGAATGGTCGACCCTAGAAGGTCTTTTTTAAGGGACCGAAGGCGTGATAATCACATTGGGAGAGATGAGGACTATAGGGCGGATGCACGAGTGTCTCCCACTTGAGTTGGCGTAGCTTCTGCATTTCGACCTTTGCGGCATGGGGACGTGCGTTTTCATGAAGCAGTAGAACCCCTTGCGCAGATTTCCCAGACGTGTCACCTTAATTGATCACCTTAATTTCTTCGGTATTGCTCAGTAACTTTCTCCATTGATGGAGATGCCAGGTTCCTTGGAAGCAATAAGCATTTGGCCCCAGTAATCAAAGAACAGGGTGGGCATCACCTTTCCAGCAAATGGTTGGCTATTGAACTTCGTGGGACCAGGAAACGAATTATGACACCACTGCATCGCCGTTGTGTTTGGTTCCCAGTGGTGGCGCCAGCTTTCGTCCTTAAACAGAATATTTTTTATCACGCCTTACAATAATACTAGCAACCCGACCCGGCTTCGCCCGGGAACAGCTATGAATGCATTACGTGATAAGCGGTTTTCTTTTTTCAATGTCAATGAACAACGACCAATATTCGTTTTACGTCTCGGCATGATGGGTTAAAATCACTGACTGGACTATTAATTATATTAACATGGAGATGCATGTGCAACAAATTCTAGTAAGACGTAATTTAAGAAAGGCGAGATGCATGAAACACAAATCCCCCCTTCCGTCCAATCTTAACTTGACTGTGATATTTGCGGAACGAAAAGTTCACAGGCGAAATTAAGAAAAGCTGAGTTGCACTTCCAGTGAAACTCCAAACACAAACACTCTTCTCTAAAGTTTTTCACTCAACACGACTCGACAGTTTGCTGCTGGCTCGCCCCTAGCTACCTCGTAAACTGTCGCCTCAGTAGTTGAATGGACACGGTCGGAAGAAATTTAAACGTAAAAGCACTTATAGTGGGCGATGTATTAAAGATAGATATATGGTCTCGCGGACTTTTTTGTAGAACTTTTCATGCTGAACCATTCTTACACTCATAGTATTTAGATATTTTTAACGGTTTGCCTAGCGTAAGCTTACAAAGCGCTCGGACACCAGTTTTTTTTCGACTTTTCCACTGAATTCGTTACTGCTCGGCTTCCTTTGATCATAAATAAATTATTTTCTACAGAAATCATCCTCGAGATATCCTTTACAGAATGGTGAAAACCACATCAAAATCCATCCAGTAGTTCTCGAATTTACCCGTAACATCCCTCTTGGTTAGTATTTAAATGGATGACATTACCAATATTTTTCACTTGATGGATGGCCGGAGTACGGCAGGAAAGAACGTTCTAGTTCTACGTGATCGTTAATCTCGCGATCAGAAGCCACGGGACCTCCTTTTTACGTGAACATTTAACATAAAAATCCCATGTGTATTAGATGGCAATCGAACTCAGTCCGCCTTCGGGGAAAGCAAGTAGCTTGACTGCTGCGCCATAAGGTCCCAGCTGGCAGGAGCTGCAATTGAGTTATAAATCAGACCCCTAAAATGTTGGAACTTAAGATCTTTTAATTAAGTCATCAAACCTATATTTCTAGCAGTATATCACGCCTACGTTATCTCAGTATGCATATAAAGTGGCGCTTAAGTCTGCTTGATTCTAAACAGCGCCTCCTACCATCTTCATATAGAAAGTAAATCAATGTTCACACAAAATCTCTCTAGGATAGGTTCTACCTAGATATATACTTTGTGCTCTCTTTCTAGTTATAGGCTGTCATTAACATAGCATACTAAACACTCGAATGGTATTTCCGAATTGGACCATATTGATGACAAATAAAGAGTCTATTAGATTATGTGTTATACAGAAAATGTAAGAGAATTAAAATGTCCTAAAAGGCTTGTGCTTTCCGTACAATACACGAACTAATAGCTGAAAGCCTACATTTCTCATCAATTGAATCGTAAAAATACTATTCTTAGAATCAAAAACCCTCAATCACAATGTGATTGGTTGACTTCATAAACCCTTTTCAAGTAAGAAATAAAATGTCTCCCCCATTAGCTCACTAATTCACAAACGGCGCACAAAGCTGGAGGTTATGAGTTCGTGTCGGATATTTTAAATCTCTACCTTCGATTTAAATGACCTGTAATATACCTAACAAAACACAATCTAATACCTTAAAGCCTCCAGTAACGGTCAACCAGGAAATAGCTCTGCTCGAAGGCTACCATCAACCAGCTGACGATTGGCGGGAATGATCAGTCATTTGTATATTTTTCATCATCATCCACAAGCAACCCACTGCCCGATAGATGCCTCTCCCATAGTCAACGATTCTTTGCCAGCTGTATCAACTTGTTGGCTGCAAATACCTTGACTTCATCGAGCTATCTCGCGTGAGATCTACAGCAGGACGTTTAAGGTGGGTTTTCATAGGCGCGGAAGTGGAGAGCGGAACGCGGATCTCGGAGTCGGCTTTCCGCTCGTGAGTCATCAGCTAGCTGAATTGTGTTTTCCTAGACGCGGACTTGTCCTCTGGCGGAGAGCGGAACGGTTGTTCATTTGTATACTAGAAGTGATAAGGTGAGGTCGATATGGACGTGGAATCTAGACTTTCTATTTTATTACACTTGGAAGAGCAGGAGGAGGAAGAGTTACTAGTCTACTGCATTTAGTGAAGGATCGAAAATGTGCAAGTGACATATTTAAAACGCCTGAAAATGAGGGAGTGTTTAAAATTCTTATAAATAACCGTTTAATTGATGATGAAATTAGATTCAAACAGTACTTTCGATTGACCAAAAACGAGTTCTATGATTTATACCAAGAAATACAATATGTAGAAGAACTGAAATCGCAGGTTTATAACAGAAACGCAACGCCAATTTTAGTGGATATGAAACTGGCACTAACACTAAGGTATGTATGTACACAACTGTACAGACGTCCAGCCACTCCGCCAGCCGACAGCGGACTCGTCTGCTCTCGGAGCAGAGGAACGCGGAGGAGCGAGTTCCGCTCGTCCAGCGGCGATCCGCTCCGCTTCTAGGAAAACAGTACCATTAAAATTACATATGACCAGAGGAGAGCTGACTCCGCGTTCCGCGTTCCGCTCTCCGCTTCCGCGCCTAGGAAAACCCAGCTTTACAGTCTAAAGTAACCCAGAATAAGACTTCGCCTTACATGTGTCTGTCTAGCAATGTGACCTGCCTTGCTCCACCTCCTATTCTTCACAGTACAAAACATTCTGTACGCAGGTTTGAGATCTGATCCTGACATACTGTAGGTGTCTGCGACACATCGGTGGTGATTCCTACCATTGTCTTTTCCATTGCTCTATGGGTTGCCATTTACTGTACCATTGCAGAAATTACGCACTGATCAAAGACCTTCCTTTTAAGCAGTATGGCAGATTATAAGTACACATACTTTCTTTTTTCAAATATGCTCTTAGTTGATTTGTTCTACTCACATCTAGTGAGACGTGGGTTGGTGACCACGGGACACCAGCTGAGTCTGGCATTGCTTCCAATTACTTGTGCCGGGCTCCTCTCCGTCTTCTTTCCTGTCGACCTCCCTTGGTCAACTCTTGTTCTTTTCCGACTGTATTAGGGTATCTGAGGCCTAGGGAGTCTTTCACTTTCCAGCCTTAATTGGCCCTTGCTCATCTTTCCTGATCCCTCCTTCCTCGAGGGGTCAGACCTCTTGTTTTCTTTTCATCATATTTCCTTTTCTCTTTAAGATTCCCGCACTGTTTTTTGTAATTGGCTCCCCGTGTATCTAAATTCCCTTATGCATCTACACTCCATTTTGTAGGTATTTTCAATCTACGTTGCATTTTGTAAGTCTTTTCGATCTAAATTGCATTTTGCGAGTGTTTTCAGCCTCCATTGCATTTTGCAAGGATTTACAATCTGAATAGTCCTTCAATATATGGGCCGGGACTTTTGTGAGTATTTTGAATTTCAATTGCATTTTGTAAGTATTTTCAACCTAAACCGCTTTTTTGCAAGTATTTTCAATCTAAATTGCATTTTGTATGGTCGGAATTTTTCAAGTATTTTGATTCTCAATTGCATTTTGTGGGTATTTTGAATCTAAATTACATTTTGTAAGTATTTTCAATCTAAATTGCATTTTATAAGTATTGTCTATCCAATTGAGTAGTTCGAATCTACCGTACATTTTGTAAGCATTTTGAATTTCAATTGCTCTTTGTGAAAATTTTGGGTTTGAACTGGGAGCTTTTCCATCTGAATTGCATTGTGTGTTTTCAATTTCAATTGCATTTTTAAAATATTTTGAACCTGAATTGCATTTTGTACGTATTTTCAATCTCATTTGCATTTTGGAAATATTTTGAATATCAATTGCATTTTGTAAGTATTTCGACTCTACATTGCCTTTTGTGCGTATTTTGAAACTAAACTACATTTAGTGGGTATTTTTCAATCTCTTCCTTTTGTGTGAATTTTCGTTCTAAATTCCCTTTTGTAAGACGTATTTCCACTCTCCATTTTGTGAGTAGTTTCAATGAGTTCCTTTTTTGGAAGTATTTTACGTCTCACTTAATTTTCGTTCTGGTTTCCACTTCATTGTCCTTTTCGCTATCACCCAGACCATTAGGGGCCGATAACCTAGATGTTAGGCCCCTTAAAACAACAATTATCATCATCATCATCATCGATTTGTTCTACAGAGCCTCCAATTGATGATTTAATTGACCTAAATATTCATGTTAAAAGGACATTATTTTACAAATAAATTTATATCATGGATTCATTCAAAATTAATACAAAATGTATCTTAGTATGGCCAATGATTCGTTTATAGTGGTCACACAACATGTCATAAAAGAGCTTGACAAAGTGAAGCCCTTGCAGGAGTTCATGGAAAACCGCATTAAATATAATTTTCCGTTGCTTTCACCATCAAGTTTATCACCAATGTGTGACAGGTGGTACTTATCCAAATGTTGCTGGTGTTAGATAGATTTTACAATTATCCTTGTGAACCTCTTAAGGCCTGTGGTCGATAATACAAGCAGTTGTTAAGTCATGTCATTGCTATGTTTGTTTTTGGAGAAAGCTGATAATCTTCTTTGCATTAGTGGAAAGAACACAGTCGTCAACTCTGGATAGAGGGGGAAAAGTACCCTGTCAATAACATTGTGTAGTATTTTATGATTTCCTATTGTTTTTCTGTGTTTTAAAATGAAGTTCGGTATTCTACGCTCCAGAAACGCCAATCAATGTTATAAACTATTCGTTAAATAAACAACTGTTTTCATATTGTTTGTAACAATAATGATCGTTTTCAGGCGCAGTGGCGCAGCGATCAAGCTGTTTGTCTCTCTCCAAGGTGGAATGAATTCGATTCTCGATCAATGCATGTGAGATTTACGAAGTGAAATACCATATCCTGTGGTTCGGGTTCCACGTAAAAAGGAGGTCTCGTGGCTCATAAATGCGAGATTAACGGTCATGTTAAACTACAAGTTTCCTTCCTTTTTCCTTCCTTCCTTATTTCCTTTTTTCATTCCATTCTTTCTTCCTTCCTTCCTTTCTTTCTTCCTTCCTTTCTTTTTTCCTTCCTTCCTTTCTTCCTTCTTCCTTTCTTCCTTCCTTTCTTCCTTCCTGCAGGGGCATGGTGGCTCAGCGGTCCAGCTGTATGCCTCTCACCAAGGCGGTCCGGGTTCGATTCCCGGTCAATGCATGTGAGATTTTCGAAGTGAAATGCCATGTCCTGTGGTTCGGATTCCACGTAAAAAGGAGGTCCCGTGACGCATAATCACAAGATTCACGGTCACGTAAAACTACAATCTTCCTTTTTTCTTCCTTCCTTCCTTTCTTCCTTTCATTCTTTTTTCCTTCCTTTCTTCCTTTCATTCTTTTTCCTTTCTTTCTTCCTTTTTACCTTCCTTGGTTCCTTCCATCCTTTCTTTCTTCCTTCCTTCCTTCCTTTCTTCCTTCCTTTCTTCTTTCCTTCCTTTCTTCCTTTCTTTCTTTTTTCCTTCCTTTCTTTCTTCCTTCCTTCCTTTCTTTCTTCCTTCCTTCCTTTCTTCCTTTCTTCCTTCCTTCCTTCCTTTCTTCTTTCCTTCCTTTCTTCCTTTCTTTCTTTTTTCCTTCCTTTCTTTCTTCCTTCCTTCCTTTCTTTCTTTCTTTCTTTCTTTCTTTCTTCCTTCCTTTCTTTCTTCCTTCCTTCCTTTCTTTCTTTCTTCCTTCCTTCCTTTCTTCCTTTCTTTCTTCTTTCCTTCCTTTCTTCCTTTCTTTCTTTTTTCCTTCCTTTCTTTCTTCCTTCCTTCCTTTCTTCTTTCCTTCCTTCCTTCCTTCCTTTCTTCCTTCATTCCTTTCTTTTTTTCCTTCCTTTTTTCCTTTTTACTTCCTTTGTTCCTTCCTTCATTTCTTCCTTTCTACCTTCCTTTCTTCTTTCCTTCCTTTCTTCCTTTCTTTCTTTTTTCCTTCCTTTCTTCCTTTTTACCTTCCTTTGTTCCTTCCTTCATTTCTTCCTTCCTTTCTTCTTTTCTTCTTTCCTTCCTTTCTTCCTTTCTTTCTTTTTTCCTTCCTTCCTTCCTACCTTCCTTTTTTCCTTCCTTCCGTTCTCAGGCAATAGGAACTAACTGCTTTCTCCTTTGCTTGAAATGACCTTTCAGTTCATCGAATAGTTTGGACAAGCGTAAGATAGTTATGAATGACAATATGCTACTGAACTTCGATATCTCGAACCTCCATACTCGAATTATCGATAACTGTACGTAATTATTATTTCCCGAACAAACTTCCCATAATTTACATGTATTTTTCTCTTTCACTCAAGTCAAATTTCTATGACTCGAATTTTTCGATAGGTCGATTTCATTTTGACATCCTCTAACGATTCGCGATATAGAGGTTGGACTGGAGTTCATCATGCGAGTACCTATGATGGATGTATAATTGGGCTGGTAGTTGTTCTTCTTGTTTTAATATCTGTTCAATGTTCTCACCGTACGAGCCAAAGACACGATCAGTGGTCACAGAAGGTCAATGCATGTAATGGAGAACCTTGTGGCCATTATTTAAACCTATAATGTTGAGTTCTACTTTTGTCTTACTTTAAAAGTAAATACGGTATGTGAACAATTATCACATTCATATACTGTAGTATCCAAGCCAATATACTTCGGTCAATAGTGATAATGGACTGCCAAACCTATACCATGAGCATGATGTAACTTTGCATGCGTACGGCTATAAAACGATGTAATTGGAGCAATTCTGAATTTAACAGCATACATATTGGATGCGCCAAACTACCGTATAATAGCACGCCAATAATACATTTATCAAACAACCGGTGTATTGCAAGGGGACCCTCTAAGCCCATTACTGTTCATAATCGCGACGGCGGATATCGCACAGGTAGTCTCGGAGAGAGTAATTCTCTATATGTACGCTGACGATATTGTGCTGGCCTCGAGATCGCAAGAGGATCTACAATCTGCATTTGATCTGCTGTTGGAATGGGCGGAAGAGAATGAACTCAGCCTAAACGAAAACAAGACTGTATCAATGACTTTCCGCAAAGGGGGAAAACCAGCAGTTTTTCACACACATAGAAAACCCCTGGAGAGCGTTTCTAACTTTAAATATCTAGGCGTGACACTTCAGACAACGGGCAACGTCTTTACGCTTCACGTTAACGATAGGATCTGTGCGGCTACGAGGGCCATAAATGATATCAGACAGTTGAGAAAACTCTCCGTCAAAACAGCCTTGAAACTCTTCCAGCTCAAGGTTACACCCGTTGTAACATATGGATTAGAGAATATCTGGACACATCTCAAATTGAAACACCTGGAACTGTTGGAGAAACTAAAAGCGACTTTCTTAAAGAAGGTTCTGTGTGTTTCAAAATACACGCCTTCAAGACTAGTCTATGAATTAACACGTGAATTATATTATGTGGAAGAGCTCCGCCTCCAACTGTCGCTACCGTCTACACCAGCATACGTGCAACTCATGGAGAACCTGAAATCGAAGAAGAGAGACATATGGTGGGATTTCTACATCACTGACGCAATGACCTGCAATGATTGGAAACGGGGAGGCTACGAACTAAGACATACTGTTACACGCTTTGCCATACATGGCTTTCACCATAAGCTGTGCAAGTTAAAGAAGTTTCACCAGCCAGACGCAGACTGTGTATGTGAACGTTGCGGCAAATGTTGCGAAAGATATCATGCGATGTACTGTACATATAGACTTGAATCTCTGACGTCCTTCTGTTGTAATGAATAGTTTATTATGTTTCATTTTGTCTGTATCATTCCTTTGGCTATTAGCTGCAATAAATATTTTATTATTATTTATATTTTAACTAGCAACCCGACCCGGCTTCGCCCGGGAACAGTTATGAATGCATTACGTGATAAGCGCTTTTTTTTTCATGTCAATGAACAACGACCAATATCTGTTTTACGTCACGGCATGATGGGTTAAAATTACTGACTGAACTATTAATTATATTATCATGGAGATGCATGTGCAACAAATTCTTGTCAGACGTAATTTAAGAATGGCGAGGTGAACGAAACACAAATCCCTCTTCCGTCCAATTTTAACTTGACTGTGAATTTTGCGGAACGAAAAGTTCACAGGCGAAATGAAGAAAAGCCGAGTTGCACTTCCAGGGAATCTCCAAACACAACCACTCTTCTCTAATTTTTTTTAACTCAACACGACTCGACAGTTTGCTGCTGGCTGTATCTGGGGCAATAAGCTCGTCCGCTAGCTAAGCTGTAACTGGGGTGATAGACTCGCCCCCAGCTAGCTCGTAAACTGTCGCCTCAGTAACTGAATGGACATCTTAGTAAGAAATTAAAACGTAAAAAAACTTACAGTAGGCGATGTATTGAAGATAGATATATGCTCTCGCGGACTTTTTTGTATAACTTTATATGCTGAACAATTCTTACACTCATAGTATTTAGATGTTTTTAACGGTTTGCCCAGCGTAAGCTTACAAAGCGCTCGGACGCCAGTTTTCTTTTCGACTTTTCCACTGAAATCACTACTGCTCGGCTTCCTTTGATCATAAATAAATTATTTTCTACAGAAATCATCCTCGAGAGATCCTTTACTGAATGGTGAAAACTGCATCAAAATCCATCCAGTGGTTCTCGAGTTTACCCGTAACATCCAATAATCGGGGACTTTGTTTTATACGAAGTAGATATTAGTTAATGTGCAGCCTCATTCCATTGATAAATAACTCATTTAGTACACAAATACTCAACTAGAAGTTAATTGACGCACTAGCCACAATATCAATGCGGACAACTCAAATTTGAGTGCTCAGCAATCATTCCTTTCGAGTTACTGAATCTGCACTTTGTACTAGGACGCTCCTGTCAACAACTTGAGAGGGCAGGTTCGACGTACAGTGTTGTCAATAAGAAAAGTTGACCTTTGCAGCAATCAGGTCATTAACTTTCCACACTTACACGCCCGCGGAGTTACCATTAACTTCGTAATGTACACGGTCAGGCAGCATAACCTTCTTTTTTAAAATGTGCGCCATTCAGTCGGTTGATATCATAGCGGAGCGCTAGTGGTCTCGTTCATGAGGTGGTACTATGAAGTTTGGTCCCGGAATAGTTCAGTCGCCATCATATGTTGTAAGAGGGAGGAGGCGTACTTTTCGAGCAGGTGTTCTGTGATCGCAACCCAGCGTGCCTTTCAGTGGCGCTTTAATTTAGCCCCGTTGGTCCCTGTCGTGGACCGGAAATCAATCAATTGTTACGTTGATCACTACGTTCAGACGAACTGGAAGTGTGACAGGACGAAGAACTGGAGTCCCTCGGCCTCATCTCACTTAGGGGCGATTTGGAGTGGCCGGCCCACTCTCCTGATTGATTTGTCCCCTGGTGATTTTTCTATAGTTTTTTTTTTGAAATCCCGTATTTATGTGAACTGTACAAAGACGCTACAAGATTTGAAGACCAACATCCAAGAAGAAATTCCCAACGTAATGCCTGATATGCTGGCAAGAGTCATGACAAATGCCAGAAATCCGTTTACTCGCTGTATGGAGAATGGGGGACGCCACCTACCTGATTTGATCTTCAAAACTCCGTAAACCAAAACGTTATGTATGCGCCTACATTATAAAGAAAAATAAAAGTTTTCTGATTCATACAATGGGTCTTATTACGTTTTTATAAAAGGAAAGTTATGCTGCCGCATCCTGTATAAGCTACAGTGATATTCCTGTTTCCGTACCTCTTGTGAGCAATTGCGTTGATTTGAGCGAAACAATAATTGAGTCGAGATATTCAGCACGTGGTCCTCACTTCTCAGCGATAGACGAACTGATAGTGATAGCTACGCTCGCTAAAGAGCAACGCTAGGCCAAAAGCCAAACTCTCTTCTGACTCGGTAGACGTGAGTTCGGTCCCCACTGTCGGCTCTCCTTGAAATGCTTTCCCATGGTTTCCCTCTAATTCCTTGCCCAGTTTCACCTTTATTTATTTCATTTCATTACTCCTCTCATGAGGTTGGCGTCAGGAAGGGCATCCGGCCATTGAACCACCCGAAACTTAGCCATTTATAGCATCTCATCTCCAATTCAGTTGACAGGAGAATAACAACTGGCAGTAGACGTCTCAGAGATACACAAGCAAGGTTGTAACATATGAGTTTGAGCTGCGTTCTTTAAGATACAAATCCTGCAGTTAGTTGTAATATTATAAAATTTCCCAAAATAAATATACTTCCGAAATGGAAATAAACACTATTATATGAAAGTGATTCATGTGGAGACCAGGAGTAATCACTCCTTCTTCTACAAAAATATGCTGATGTATTGGTGCTTTGAAAAAGTGATTGCGGAAAGAATCCCTCTTTGCACCGATGTCTTCAATGGTTTAATTTCCCTTCCCTGTCGCACATAGACTGTAATTTTGGACACATTACGTAAGGCGACAACCTCGACCACCCCTGATACGAATACCACGCGCCATTGGCAGTTTGCCTCAGGCCAGACTCTGCCGCAGCTCTAGGTTTGATTACATAGTTTACTTTCCTCGAGGCAAGATGTCTCTACAATATCCTGCTAGTTCAGCCAAGCTTTCCCTTTCTGATAGACAGGAGTTCATACACAGAGGCATGGGCGCCCATAGGATTTTTTCCAGGGGGGGGGGCAAGTAAATATTTTCGTTTCATTGCCTACCTGTCACCCCCCCCCCCTCCCCTCCCCATCGCCCCCCCCCCCACACACACACACAAAAAGTTTCATTTCTTACTTACTTCGTCTTCGTGATATTCATTATTTGACTGCTCTGAAACCATTGGCTACTTTGTGGCAAGTTTGGGAGGAATGTTTTCTTTGAGTTTTTGTCCGTTAACATTCGCTTTTCTTCGTGATTCAACGTCGTAATGTTCAGTTCTTAAAAACAGGAAAAAACTAGTGGTATCGACAAATATAAAAATCAAGTACCGTAGTTCATTAAAATGGTATCGTTAATCCAGTTCGCCAACTTTCTAAATTACTGGATATATTTTCACATGATCCTAAATCACTGAGTTAAACTGTGGAAATATCCCAAGATCTGAATCAGACAATTACTTAAATAGCACTGTTTCCAAATACGGTAGGCTACGGTATCTAGTTTGTACTGGCCATTACAGCAGATCGTCACGTCTTTCCTCTTCTAAACAACCAATCGGAAATACTTCGCATTGCTCTTACTAGAATCATGAAACACTTGTAGTTAACGAACTGATAAACTCGAGCCTATGGTTTTAGTAAAAATTAGTTTCGTCAATAAAAAATATTACGCCTGATTATTAATAACCACTAAATAAAATGGATAAAAACCACTATATCACTTACTTCTTACTACCATTATTCGCATTTTCGACTGAAACAAGAGGAATTGTGATACAGGAATGGTGATACGAACGTAAACAAACCACTTCTTTCAATGTGTAATTGAGCCTTACGCTCAAGCTTTTCTCTGTTTATGAAAATAATAGACGATGAAATAAAACTAACAGATATCGTACAATTCCGTTGAGTTTTATAAAATAACAAGTGATATATTTCACCGTATTATTGTACCTGTGACGTAAAACATATACTGTCTAACCAATCTAATACAAATACTTTTTGAGTTTTTAAATTTATGTGTGTTAAGGCTACCCTTGAAGAGGGGAAAATTAACCTTTTTATATTCAATAACTGGCATTGTTGTAAATGTAAACAGGTTTAAACTTCATCCCTTGTACTTGACAGTGGTGAAATTCTGGTTTATGTTATAACGTGTCATTAGGCGAGTGTGTATATGTAATGTTATTTCAGAGTACCGATAGCGTAGTTTTGAGATGAGTGCCCCAGAATATGAAACATGATACGTACGTGGTATTTCCCTGAAGGTAGTGTTGAAAATATCATAGGCCTACTAGGGATGGCTGCTGTCAGCGTCGGCAATCAAATTTCGAATATTTAGGTAACCAGTCGTCATCGTGGAGCTTAAATTGAGGTACTCAACTACACAGATGGGCTTAAAGATCAAATTACTACATTCTGTCCTTTCTTAAAATGCATGCCACGATGGATTTACGTTGCTGCCCCCGACTTGGAATATGCAGATTTATTAAAGTTGTAACCTTCCCAGGTCACAAGGGATCGAACCCTTACTTTCGGGAAGTACGATTTTCATAATGCCCACATACTTTTTGATGCCTTTTTGTGTTTTATAATTATGTAATGAAGTGTATAATATTATGTGATTTATTTCCGATTAATTTGTTTAGGTTTTAAGGGATTGTAATTGGCAGGATCTGAGTCTGGTTGTATGTGAATATTTTAACAGTGGAATAATCTTCAGTCAGAGAGTCTGGAATTGTGTGCAAGAACCAGGAAGTAGGCTTGTTGTCGCCTGGGTTTTTCTCTCGCAAGCTCAAGTGCATGATGACTCATGCAGGTAGGAGGCTTGGCAACCCTCTGCTAGGGGTGTGTCTAGGTTATTTTGAAGACCAAGAAGGCACTCCTTATATGGTAATGTTTTGTTTTGATTGGCTGGACCCGAGAGGGAAGCCAGGTAGGCCAGTGATATGTGGAGGGGAGATGAATGTTATTAGGACTTGACGAAGCTGTGAGGGCGACTCATTCTTAGGACTCCGTGGGGAGTAGTACTCATACTTTGGACCGCGTGTAGGGCGGTGTACTCATCCTTTTGACTCCGTGTGGAGTGGTTCGTATTCTTGATAAGACTCCGTGAGGGAGTGGAACTTGTATTTTGGACTTGTGTGTTTTTGGTGGAGAAGGAAGGTATTTCAGACGATCACAAGTTGGTGTTCGATGTGCAATTACTGAGTTGCTGGCTATACATTCTCAAGGGAATTATGAGCCTAGTTTCAAACAAATAGTCTAGATTGTTTGTCTCGAATCGCATGAAGTATTGTAAACTAAAGTATGTTTACCGAAATTCTGAGACCATAGCGGTAAATTGTTATACGACAAATACTAGTAAAATATGCTATGTATTAGTAAACTCAGGAGCGAACTAGATGCGATAATCCAACACATGGATTTAAAGCATCTTTGTATAATCAGATCCACGAAACTAGATAAATCGTTGGATGCTGACCATCAAAGTAATAATGTACATAATATTCATAGTTGAGAGGCTTGCGTGTGAAATATATAGTAATTGTGCTGCGAGTAAGTAGGAGTGATTCTCTAGGAGCAACTAACCCTCGAATCAGTAGAGTTAAGTCGTCACAGCTGAAGTCAACGCCTGTAAGTACCAGTCATCATTATTTCCGAGGGTCATCAATATGTCATAAGTGTGCCTATGTGAATATGATAGGGAGTGTTAGATAGTCTGTACGACGAGGATCCTGCGAAGTGTATTTCATGTCTGGTATCAGAATATATTGTAAATTTTACCAGATCTATAGTGCTTTTATGTGTGAGGTAACCAGTGTGGTTAAGAGTGAATGTTTATTGCTGTTGCTCATACCGTACAGGTGTTTAACCCTCAAGCAACCCGTGAAGCCGAGCAGTTACAAAGTTTCCATAACATATGAGGCTGTTTCTTCGCCTGAGTGTGTATTTAACTATGAGTGGCATACACTATAAATATGCGTTTGCTAAAATTACAAATTTAAAAAAATAATACAAAGAATGTAGATTAAATTTTAACAGATATCATACACAACCAATGTGCAAAAACAATTATTTAAATTCCGGTAACAAGTTTGGAATTTCCTCATTGGTACAATTTCACATTCAAGTCAGATAAACAGCAAGAACACCAAGGTGACTAAGGCGATCCTTTCATTTATGTCCTTAAATAATCAACAATCCCAAAGTATATTCTCTTGTGGAGCGCTTAAAATTAATCAACTTGACGTTTAATGACCAAGCAGTTTTGTACAGTTTTCCAGAAATTTTTCCGTCTCTGAAACCTGCCGCCTTAGCAGTTGCACGTTTGTCCCCCCGTCAATACGGGTCTGAATATAGTAAATTATCCAATATTGTAAGCACGACCTTACAGGACCAGTGTTTTACTAGTCAGCATAGAAAAGCTTATTTTAGCAGTTAAGAAACGCTATCGATGTTGCGATGTCTAAAAATATCTCCAGAACGTGCTTTTCATATCGACACTGCCGAAAAGTAGTAGTCAAAAGTAGTAGCCACTCAAGATAGTGATAGGGAAACATACGGTATTTAACACTAGGTATAACCGTATTGAAATTTGGCGCTTACCTAGTGAACCCTTGCAAAGAAGCATATGAGACTCAGTTTCGGGGGGTGTAACGGTTCATATCGTAAGTTGTTGTCAAGGGGCTTCATTAACTTGCAGGGTAACATATAACAAAATAACATGCAGGAAAGAGTGAAGCCAGGGTTAAAAACAAATGAATTTAATAACAAATCACCATATTTACACTCAACAATTAACAACAAAAACTCCCATCTGACTCCCACTTAATAAAAATGCCAAAAACAAGGCCAAAATCTCTGGAGAGATTAATTACATGGACCAAGTGTCCCTAAGATAAAAATAACAAAAGTGACCATATATGTGCGTATGCCGTTCTACATGCATCACGATGTGTACAATGAATGCGTGATTCGTCATCATCCTGAATAATCATTCAGACAACGAATCCACATTTCTTAGAGCTAGACCGACACGGGGGAACACAACTACAATACTTAAAATTAAACCGACACTTCCTAAATCTAATATAAACAAACACAAAATTTCCGAGTGAAATTGGAATCAAATTGCCGTAGCAACATTTACTGCCTAAAAACTTAGGACTTCTCACACAAATCAACACAAGTACATTAACACGTGACCAATAAAATACACAAATGACCGCCGTCAAAATTTGCAAGTACTCTACTACTACACCGCACAGGTGTGACACACAAAAATTACATGAATCGAGTCATAAACAAAGCAATAGGCACACAGCCAACATTTACGTTAATAATACAATATTTTACCCATACAACGTACAACAAGCCGTTACACACATGGCGAACTCCCCAATTAATTATGGCTTAAAAATAACCATCACAATGAACAGGTTTGCTACATGTAAGCTTACAGGGGTCAGTCGGACAATCAGGACTGCCTATCAAAAATAAGTCACCAGGCAAAACGGGCGGTTTGTGGAACTCTGCATGTCTGTCAACCCACGTGTCAAAAACCTCGACCTCCCAGACATGGGGTCGAATCTCGAAGAAGTGTGCCCCAAAGCACAATAATACGTGTGTGTGTGTCAGAATAATATGGACAAGAAACAGCGGTCTCCCTAGAGCACCCTGTCTTTCCATCAAAAATACAACAGCAGCAAAAATATGAGGGCGGTAGGACCTCTACCCCCTCCTCACGTAGAATCAACACACACTTGACACAGTAACACACACAATCACACGTATGGGTTTTGACAGACCCTGAAATAAAAAGACACAAATACTTTCCACATGCTGGCGCCACCGTTCTATGCCGTGACTAGTCAACCTGAAAAGGACCAAAAAAAATCTATCAAAATTAGAACGAAGGTGTTCTACAAATTACTTTTAAATTGGTGCGCTTGCCAACCCTAATATGAATAATAACCTGTTCAGCAAATATCTTACAGTAATTACCTCCCATTCCTATTTCAAATATTAACGTTAATAAAGCACCATTTATCGAATGTAACGGGTTCCGCATTTGTAAGGATAAAAATCACGCACGCACGCCGCGCACATTACATATGACTCAAGGAAAAACAAATATAACCAACACTTTGGCCACGCGCCAACGGACATTTAAAACATTTAGTGTCGGTGCAAGAAAAACTCTAAACAACAAGAAAAGAAACATGACTATTTACAAAGTTCCCCGGCCAAATCTAACTACATAATTGAAATAATCCAATTTTTGTACATCACCGATCTGCTTGTAGAACTAAGGATATCCTCCTCAGCCCATTGCCCCTATGGACAAATTAACACTCCATCGTGGTCGTCTGCGTTGAATTGTTGAAGATCATCCCAACTCCAAACCACGTGCTGATCATCTTGGTATCGACTCCTTGGCAGAAAAGTTCAATGTTAATTATTTGACCTATCTATAATCGCTTGCAGGTTACTCAATTCGCCCACAATTATCCTAATGCGATTAATTGCGAAGACTGGCCCTAGATATCTCGCACACACGCACAATAAAACACAAGAAAAATACACTGCAATTTGTACATAAAATATACACCTCGAGACCACGCCACTGGCTCGATAACAAGTTTAAGATCTTGGCTGCACTGGCAGTCCCTATCTTGCTCGGTATTTCCGTACTGTACTGTTGACCTTCGCTCCGGTGAGCGCTAATTAGGGTGTTACAAGACTTGCCCCTCAGAGCTGAAATGGTCGTCTTTAAGTAAATGTTACAAGTCATCACGCACTGGCGTGAAATATTTAGCTCACAAATAAAGTTGATTTCAGAATAAAATGTACTAGAGCTTTAAAAATTCGTTAATGCAACTGATGTGACTTTAGCTCCTCAGAGCTCACAAATAAAATAACTTCACTAAATTCAGAGCGTTAAAATCACGATGCAAACTGGCGTGAAGTAAGCCTCTCAAGGCTCCAAAACGAATGACTTAGAGTAGCGTCATGCCAAACTATTTATTAGAAACTGACAGGGGACGGAGGAGTGGGGTGGAATCGGATAAAAATTTCCAGAGTTTTTGTCTCACAAAGATGGGACTAGTGTCATTCTTCTTCAAATAAATCAAACGTCTCAATGCACTCGTGCGGAGATTAATCCGTTCGGCGGTTCTTTAGATAATCAATTCCGCGGGCTTTTTACTACTGACGCTGTCCAGCGCGTGGTCATGGCTTGGTCTCTTGTGATTGGCTGGTTCAATCGTATGTTCGTTGCAAGTGACTCGTGATCCTACCTTTATGCTTCCAATTTGGTACATGTAGTTGCTCAATTTGGCCTTGAACCCGACTAATTCTAGCCGTCCCCGAAGAATAGCTACCAGCTCTGCTCCTGTTGCAATCATTACGAAACGCTAGCCTCCCTTTATCCATGTCGACTTCCTCAAGTACTGCCTGGACCGTAGTAATAATAATAATAAATATGAATACTTATTTATCGTAGATCAATAAGGGTTCACTAGATATTAGGCCCCTTTAAACATCAATTATCATCATCAACATCATCCATTGGTGACAGAGTGCATGGCATCATTAGAACCATATTTTTATTTAACAATTGTAAATACATATTACGTCAGCAACATTACAGAATTTTGTTATTGTAACAGTTGTCAGTTGACTATTTGTAACTTCCATTTATGAAATAAACTGGTGTGACAATGAACAATCTTATTTCAACATTCTCGGAAATACAGGCCCCCTAAGGGCGCACACGATATTAACCCATGCATGAGTACCAAATGGCCGAACAGACCCACTTAAAGCTTGAATATTCGAAGAACAATTCTTAGTCAGCACCCACAAACTGAGAGTAATCAACATGCAAAATTTCAGTTTCATAGCCCTTGTGGTTACAAAGATACGATGATTAACGAGTGAGTACCTCCTTTTTGGATTATATATAATAAGGTAAGATTGCATTACTTACCTTTAAATTAAATATAAATACATTCGTAGACCAAGTACACAAAATTAATAAATAATACTGTCGGCACACAGACACAGCCTAGACGACCGTTCATAGTGAACACAATACACACGAATGGAATGTAGGCTATGCGCATATAAATTACAATATTCCCTTGTAATATTACTCAAGTGTCTAATTTAAAAGCGAAAGCACACCAGCACTATTGCATAACTGACATAATATGTAGGATGATTTTAACCTTCCGGTGGGTGCTACTGATCTTATCTCATATTCGTCAACATATTCGTCAACTACCTTACAGAAGTTACGTCTTTCCACATGACATTCAAGTCCATATCGGCCAGTTTGTCAATAACCTTCTACACATTTGCTGTTGTTGCAAAAGTGATATGCGAGGCAGATTGCGCCTGATCGAGCACCATTAAGTAATAGACTATGTAGAGAACGAATGAGTGTTTCACTAATTGAAGCAAAACTATTCTTCAGCACATATTGTAATTTTTAAAATGCAGGTTTCTGAGGTGTGTCAGACAGGCTTAATGCGCCCACTGCCACTATACAGTATTTAATGTTTGGACTGTCAGAATGTTAAATATCTTAAGTATTTATATTTAGTACAAATTAATTAGAATACTGTAAGCACTTTTGCAAAAAAAAAAGTTTGTTCTCAGTCTGATTTTCATATCGTTTTATTTTTCAAGAATCCAGGGGGGGGGGCATGCCCCCCCCTCCTGCCCCCCTCCCCGTATGGGCGCCCATGCACAGAGGTGCTACTTTCTCCACCGCTCTGCTACTGTATATTAAAATTTGTAATTTAATGAGTTCAAATTGGCCGAGCAGCCCAATGAGTTAACGTGTAAGGCTATCAGTGCGGATGGGAGACGAGTGTGATTGAAACCACCCCGCGGCGTAGCCGTGCTCGTTAAATCGTGCATCACAGCTGCGACGGCATCTGCAGCAAGTCTGGAGATCGTAGATTCGACCCCTGGGTGTAGTTTTGTTCACACTTTTTCCAGGTAAATGGTGGGATAATACTGTACCTTACTTCGTGTGCCGGGACACCTACCGCTTACCTGACCCTAATGCCGTTACACACACTACTGCAGGAATATAAGTTACCAGACAAGTTCAACACACAATCAATTACACGGGACTGATGTCCTAAGATGCCTCAAGCCCTTCAAATTAATTAACAACAACAACGTGAATTGTAGAATGCTTTTGGCTAGCTCTACAAGTTGGGCGACCAGATGAGACGTTTTCGACCTCGTCAAAAGCCACCTTACCTTCCTTGAAGATTGGTATCACCAATACTTTATCACTTACCATATTAATATGAATAATTAATTTGATTGTTGGGCACCAGGTTGCAACTTGCCGTTGAGAACCAAATTGATAATTATAATAATAATAATAATAATAATAGTAATAATAATAATAATAATAATAATAATAATAATAATAATAATAATAATAATAATAAGTGATCTGATACAACACACTGAGACTTCTTTCACCCAGGCCGTGGCGTAACTTAATCACCAACCCGGTAATATTTGATTCAGGAGAAAAATATGCCGTATACTTATTTCTAACTACTGGGAAGGAAAGGCTAAGCATGAAATAAAATGAATTTAATATAATCAAAAGACAAGAAAAATAATTATAAAATGGCGTTAATTGAATTTAATTAATTTAGATTAATAAGTGGCGCAAGTGAAATATGGAGGTCGAAATTAAATTAAGTTATTACAAAAAGCTGGACATTAAGTTGCCAAAAATTTTTTGACGACGAGACTTGAGTAACTTTGTTGGTTAGCTTACAGCTTGAAGACTCTTTCAGATAATGACCCCTAATCATTTCGACTAAAATTACATAGTTAAAATATGTACCATAGCCTTAATTATCTCCAATAAAATGATAATGTCTGAATAATTAAAATATAACATATGGTCAAAATGGGATCATTAGAAACGTGGATGAATCCAAGCGTCGAACATTTCCTTTGGTTTCCCATTTTTAGCTCCAGGGAAATTCCGCAATGGCACATATACGCCACAGCTACTTGCTGGATTTCATATTCATTCATTTCATCTTTAATATAACTGCTATGATGAAGTTAATGTAATGAAGGGTATCCGAACATAAAACCATGCACCTTGCATACTCATCTTAGGTCGTGCCTGAGTCCTTTAGAAGCAGAAGTGATAGAAATGCGTGTAAACTGTATTTAGTCAAAAACTGTTTTCCATAATCTGACACCCTTGTTCTCCGAGAGCTCCATTTCATTTCATCTCTTGTTTTGGGGCTTATAACTCATCGTATTCTCAAACATATATATTTTGCACCGCTATAACATTCTAGTTACCACAAAAAAGCGTCCATGTTCAAGGTTTATTCTTTATTATTGATATTGTGCCAGAAGGCAGGTCCATGCCTCCGAAGAGGCTATCCTCAGCCAGAGTTCACGTGCGGTAGGGTGGCCAGGTCCTTTCCGCTCCTCCTTTGCCGCCAACAGCGCGTCGTCCCACTGAACTGGCATCCCATCCAAGGTCCAACCACGCCCAATGCTGCTTAACTGCGGAGTTCTCATGGGATCTGGCCAGGTCGTTGGCTGTACACAGTTTACTAAACCATATACTGTAGATCAGTAGTGACAATCTCTGATATCTAAGCAATTCAAGAGAATCAACTCGTGATTTTTACCTTGAAATTGCCCTCCATAGCAGAGTGTGAAACGTGGGTTTATCAATCAATATATACAGTACATGGCAAGAATTTCCAGAAGAGGTTGTTGTTTCATTTCAGGGGCTTGGACATCATGATCACAGCCCATCTACTTGCGACTATCTGTAGTAGTGAGTGAATGTGTAATTCAGATGAGGATGTATTTATGTTAGGAACCATCCCGGTATTTGTCTGGACTAGAAGTAGGAAACCACTGAAATTCACTGAAGTTGGGATCGAACCAATCTCTTTACACACAGTCTTGCCTCACAATACTGAATGTACTCCGTTCCAACCCTCAAGCCAGAATTAATATTTATTTTTAGATTTGGACTTCAGGGTTGGCATCCATGAGGTGACCCAGAGGAAAACTTTAATATACAGATCAGTGAGATGAAAGCCAGACAAAGTAAATCAACCGTCTGTGGAGCTGAAGCTAGAGGACTTGACGCTCAGTCTATTGCATGTTCGAGTGCAGCCCGAGGTACTACATTGAATATGTATGCAGCTCATTACAGAACAATACAGATAAAACAACAATACCCTGAAGGGAGATGATCAACAAAACGAACTGATGAACACGTGAATGCTTGCATTACAATATACGTCGTAAAGTATGCTTTATAACCACATTCTCCAGGAAAGGGGACCTGAGTATTCCACCCCTTAAAGTGCGAATGTTCTGTACTGCCTGTGGTAATTTTCAACTTTTCATTTACCTGTTTGTCAGAAACTATTAACAGGAACTAATGGAACTTCTGTCAGGAATGTTTCTTGAATCTCTCTCTCTCTTTACATCAACACAGTCTAAAATGGAAGTGAAAGAAGACATTTTTCAGTGTTGCCAAGTTCTATTAACGAAATCTTTCCAGTCGGTCAAAACAAATTGTGCCCAATTATATTAGGCGGGAAAACAAGTATTTATATACCCTAACCTAAAAGAAATACAGTGGAACGTGGCTAATTCGAACTTATATAAATCGAAATCTTCTTTAATTCGATACAATCAATGCTAAAAAAAAGCATGGTTAATTCGAATTAAATTTTGGATAATTCGAAGATTTTACGTGTAAAAAGCCGATCGGAAGCCAAACAGTTGGGTCAGGAATTCCTGAAAAACGACGTATCGTTGGCATGCGGCCCCTACTCGATGGTTTTGCCTACATGACTAACAACACGCCTGCGACGCTCCTTCCAAGGTCAATGCCCAACCCATCCCCCTCCCATTGTTTTGCAACGCTCCACATCTCTTAACTCATAACCGTGACATTCCTTACCCCTGTCTGGTAGTGCGTGCTGAGTGGTCTGATTAGATTTGTGGCTGTTGTTTAGAAGTTTGGTTTTGCCTGTGTTTTAAAGTGTGTGTACAGAACTAAGACGTCGTCATCAAAGCCTCGGGTTTCATACAAAACTTTCACTTTGGCGGAGAAAATAGCGGTGATTAAAGAAGTGGAAAAGGGAATGAAGGAAAAAATCTGAAATTGCAAAGCCATTCGGGATTCCTCCAAACACGTTGTCAGCATACCTAAAAAATTAAGACAAAATTCTCGGTTATGAAAATGAGAGTGGCAAAGGCCGAAAAAGGTTGAGGGAACCGGAAAATTTGAATTTGAATATTTTCTAAACCCTTTTCACAGAACTTTCATAATTCGAATTTTTGGATATTTTTGGAATTCTTTACTGGTCCCTTGAGGTTCGAATTACCCAAGTTCCACTGTATTACATAAAATATTTATCACAAAATAATACGCTTATATGTACAAAAATGTACATTTGTAATAAATATCTAATGTAATATCTAATGTAGGGTATATAAATACTTGTCTTCCCGCGCAATGTAATTGGGCACAATTTGTGCTGACCGAATGGAAAGCTTTCTTTAATTAACACAGGCTTCTTGAAAATAATTATCTTTTTCAGTTTTAATGATTTTATTTGACAAGAGGTGTTTTAATAGCATTTATGTTCGACGATGTCGAAATATAAACATTATGTGTCAGAAAACTGTATCATAATGATGCTCATTATAACACTATTTTCCATTATGAAACAGTTTCTCCCACCAATCAGAGCTCAAGAAACAGTTGTGTAACCAATTAGGTAAGGATACCTTCGCGCATGCGCTCAAAATCCAACATGTCTATATAAATTACCGAAAGTGCACCGTGCATTTATGTTCGCGTAAATAAACTGGCGAATATGAGACTAGAAATAGCACTGTATTTACCTTAATATCCCCAACTCCAATTTCAACACAGCGCATTGCTTTCAAACGACCTCAGTGACGGTTTGACCGTTCGGCAGGCTGTAAACTTTGCCAAGCACACAGAGCGCATGCGTCGGTCGGTCAGAGCACTTGGAAAACAGAGATATCCTACCAAGCGCTTGCACTCTAATCAAAAAATTCTAATGACTGAATTTCAACAGATATGTACTGTATGAATATTTATGTTAAAACATATAATTAAGTTATAATTATCGTCGAACATAAACAGTCGTATGCAACTCGTCAATAATGGTAATTAAGACACTCGTATGACAATTATAAAACTCGCTTACGCTCGTTTTATAAACATACTCGTGTCTTAATTATTGCCACTATAGGCTCGTTGCATAATGTACTATTTCGTGAACATTTCTATGAGATAAACTTCAAATAAAGTAAATTTAGAGGAAAGGCAATGTTAAAATATGACACCAAAAGCTTTGTACACTGAAAAGTTAAGAAAAACAGTAATTTTTAGCCTACATTTCACATTTTGTAAAATTGAGGAAAAAGTAGACTCGTGAGACCGATGCGGGCAAATGTGTGCCTGTCAGTCCTTCTGTCTGTCCTTCTGTCTGTCTGTCTGTCTCTCTGTCTGTGTCCCCCCATATCAACTCCTAAAAGCCTACAGCTATCAAAACCAAATTTGCTTTGAGAAAAGATCTATACCCGAATATCTTACGGCCATAATTAAAACTGACAGCAGTGCTACCAACTGCTGAAAAATCACAATTGAAATTTGAGCAGTATGTTGGAAATATCGTAGCCTCCGTGGCTTAGGCGGCAGCACGCCCGCCTCTCACCGCTGGGTCCGTGGTTCAAATCCCGGTCACTCCATGTGAGATCTGTGCTGGACAAAACGGAGGCAGACAGGTTTTTCTCCGGGTACTCCGGTTTTCCCTGTCAACATTTCATTCCAGCAACACGCTCCACTATCATTTCATTTCATCTGTCATTCATTTAATCATTTCCCCAGAGGAGTGCGTCAGGCCTCGGCAGCCGGCACGGTTCATATCCTCGCCGCTAGATGGGGGTTTCATTCATTCCATTCCTGACCCGGTCGGAGACTGGAAGCAGGCTGTGGATTTTCATTTTCATGTTGGAAATATCACAAGTTAGGCAAGCGAGCTGTTCCAAAATTGGCACACACAGAGATAATGACTTACCAGATCAATTTTCAGGAGCCCATATATGGCAGTGTTGCCAGCATGATTCTAAGCCTGCTGATAGGTCCAACATTTAAATGCATGTTACTACCATCAATTTGATTTCAACAAAATTTCGTATGTGCTTTGTGTACCATAACAGATATGACTATGCAAATTCTTGAGAGCTAGCAGGGCTGCCAACAGTCAATAAATGCTCTCCCTATTTTTTTCTAATCCCAATATATCAGAAAGTATGCAAGCCAACAGCTCTAAATTTTGCACACGTATAGTACCTGACATTCTCGATTAATTTGGAATAACGGATTCAATATGGCAGTGATGCCAACATGTTTCTAAGCCTGCTGATAGGTCCAATTTTAAATACTTGTAACTTCTGTATTAACAAAAGGATTTTATCCAAAATTGGGACAATAATATATCATAATATTTCAGATTAATTCTAAGCAACACATACATTTCACTGTTGCCAACATGATTTTACGCATGTTAATAGATCCAATGTAACATTTAATTTCTGATATATCGGTTATTCATTGGCATGAATCTTAATTTTTATGAAAAGTAGACTGTTTTAGTTCGTCACGGAACTACTTGTTATATTACGAGATAAATGTTATCGAGAAACAGGAATATTTTTCCTTACTAGCTTAGGGAACTGTTTTAAGGACGAGATACGGTCCGACACCGCAACACATGTTTTGCTTCCTTAAAATAGTTTTCTTGGCGTCTATCGACTAATAGAATGAATAGTAAAAGATCTATATAAGTCATACGGTTGTGGGGAAGTATAAAGGAAAAGTTACCTCAAGAATGAGCTATGATCAAAATAAATTTATCTTCAGAAAGCTAAGGTTCCGTAGGTTAATGTGAAACAAAACATGAAATTTCGAGAATGTTGACCATTTATCACATCTCCTTAAAACAATTATCACCAATCATTACATTTACTTCACCACGAGTCACTTGCCAGCCTGAAATCGTCTCTGGATCGAATACAATCTACAGTATATAAATATCTGCGTACGAGGGGCGTTTGCCATTTCATTTCACAGTGAAGTGAGGAAGTACATTTCATAACCTTTGGCTATTTATCCACATAATCGCCAGCGATGGTGATACATTTGTCATATCGTGAAATCAGTTTCGTTAAACCCTTCCGTTAAAATTCAGTGTCCAGTGATTTCAGGATGTTCATCACAGCTTGTTGCACATTGTCTTGGGCTCTGGGATAAAGTAGTACACCCATGTTTCATCCACTGTAAACGGCCCTAGAATAGAACCATGGGGTACACCGTTTGACAAGTGACTTGTATTAGATCCAAGTTTTACATATTGTTGTGCCTGTATGACAAGTAACTTTTAAACAACAACGATGCCACACCTCTCACACCAGCCTTCTCCTGTTTATATACAAGCAGTGGCTTACTAACGGTAACAAAGGCCATTTTAAAATGAATAAAAAATCCGGCAGACGTATTCCCTTTATCTATACTGTTTTTTAGTTCTATTATGATATGAACAATAGCAGAATCAACCATAGCCTTCTCGCGAATTATACTGAAATTTAGAAAAATAATGGCATTTCTCCCGATACAAATCTTGTTTTCATAACTATTTCTAAGATTTTAGATAAATCAGATAGTACTGAAATAGGCTTTTAATTACCAGTATCTGGCCCGCCATTCTATTTATGGGTACGACATGAGAATTTTTAAGGGAATCGAAGACGATACCGTTGACTAGTGAGCATTTGTGAGAGTACACGGTTGCAAGTGTTAGGTTATTTTACTACTTAGTTATACCATCAATAGAGGTGTTGGTTATTTTAATAGTACATTATGCAACGAGCCTATAATGGCAATAATTAAGACACGAGTATGTTTATAAAACGATCGTATGCGAGTTTTATAATTTCCATACGAGTGTCTTAATTACCATTATAGGCGAGTTGCATACGACTGTTTATGTTCGACGATAAATATTATAACTATTTCGAACATAAATATTCATAAATATCTGTCGATAATTCGCCATATCTTGTATTTGTCCATGGCCTCCTCGATTACCCCACTATGACACTAGGCAACGCAGTGAAATTTAAATTAGAAGGCCTTGGAACTTAGCGCAGGTGCGATGCTATCATTATCTAATTGGTCGAACAACTGTTTCTTGAGCTGTGATTGGTGGGAGAAACTGTTTCACAATGAAAAATAGTGTTATAATGACCATCGGATTTCGCCTCGCTCTGCCATAGGAGCAACCCCGTCCAGCTTCAAGCAGCGTTGACAGCAGTACATACTCACTAAGTAAATGAAAGTTGAACTCAACACTTATGCTTATATTCTTACGTCGTATTACATATATTCAAACTTTCCAATTCTCACTTTCTCATTTACTCTCTATCTAGATATCTAAATAACCTCCTTCAGTAACGACTAATTATCTTCATCGTCATCTTCATCACCATCATTAGTTCTACTTTTTTCGGTATTTCCTTTACCTTACTGTAATTTCACACTTACTTCTAAGTATCATAGTTATTCACCCTAACAATGCAACAATTTACAGCCTACACCACCAAGCTAATCCAGTTTATATGTATTTTATATTGTATAAATATTGTAATATCGTTAGATTTAAGTTGTATTTGTATTGTTCATTACTTATTATTTGTATAATCTGATTAGATGGAAGAGAGGGCCCAATGGCCCTAATCTTGCCAGTCAAAATAAATCTATCTATCTATCTATCTATACTGAACAGAGCGCATGGGACGCAGAGAATGCCTTGTACTTGTCCATGGCCTCTTCGATCACCCTACTATGACACTTGGCAACGCAGTGAAATTTAAATTAGAAGGCCTTGGAACTTAGCGCAGGTGCGATGCTATCATTATCTAATCGGTCAAACAACTGTTTCTTGAGCTGTGATTGGTGGGAGAAACTGTTTCATAATGAAATATAGTGTTATAATGACCATCATTATGATACAGTTTTCTGACATATAATAGTCAGGGTCGAATATAAAATTGTTAATGATACCAAATATTTCTTGTCGGGAGTAAGTTTCTAAGGAAAATGAATTATACCGTCATTGGTTGCTGCTATTCCCTCCGACAGTAGAATGATGGTAGAAGATAATATGGAAGGAGCTCACACAAAGTATTCATACAGGACATTGAAGATCTCAATTTATGCATTTATTAGCTACTTTTGCACTTTAATTATCAGATGTTATATTTGGGGATTTATTGTTGAAGATGAAGTTATCGACCAAGTTTCTGGCAGGTGGATTTCTGCATCTAAGTCTGTTGTTCAAAGTACCTTGCATGTCTCCGTATATTGGCAGATGAACATTGTTAGAGATTTTCTAGAACACCCACAACAGACTATTCTTTCTCCGTAAATGTGGTGGAGGAATATGGCTCAGAACACGCAACCTTACAGTGCGGGTAGATTTTCCAGTTCCTGATATAATGCGCAGATAATGTTTTTACGTATGAACATTAGTCAGTGTTACCTTCGGAATCTAGTAAAAGTGTTGCACTTCAGTTCTGTTTGTGACCAATTAAATTAACATGTTGATCGCCTGAGAAGCAATTACAGGGTCTTTCATATAAAGTAAGAACGGCAAGCGGCAGTTTTGTTATTCGCTGATGCGGTGGCCTTGGCCGAGCTTGTGGCGCGCCATGGCCCCCTGCTGTACTGTTGAAAGCGCGCGCGTAGTACACAAGAGGGCTGGTTTGTTTCCCTTTTTTCTCAAGTTCCGATGGACTGTATAAAAATAACAGATTGACATACAAAACTGGTTTACTACTAAATGTTTGCTTGTTTTATTCTTATGTCTCAACAAAATCGCGAAAACGATTGAAACATTCGTCGTATCAGCTTTCCAATGGCCTCGGCAAAATATTCTGCCGCCACTGAGGTGGGTACGTCTCGACAGCCTCCTGAAGTTTTTCCTTTTTGACGAGGCGTTGTCGCCCAAACATACCTTCAATTCTCGAAAAAGGTGAAAATCAACGTTACGATAGACTTTTACAAAGAATTCAAGTGTGAAGTTTTGGACCATCTGCCGTTTAGTCCAAACCAGCACTGAATGATTTTCACCTTTTTCGAACCGACAGCAGTGGCTCAGCTGGCTAAAGCGCAGCATTAGGTCATGGGACCAAGCTCTCTGCTGACTCGGAAGACGCGTGGGTTCGAGCCCCACCGTCGGCCGTCCTTGAAATGGTTTTCCGTGGTTTCCCATTTTCAACACCAGGCAAATGCTGAGACGGTACCTTCTGATAGGCCACGGCCGATTCCTTCCACATCCTTGCCCAGTTTCATTCATCTTCATCCATTCCTTCTCTCATCCCGACGCGCAGGTCGCCTACGGGCGTCGAATAGAAAGACCTGCACTCGGCCTCTGAGGAGGCCACACGAGAAAAAAAAACCTTTTTCGAGAATTGAAGGCATGGTTCGGCGGCAACGCCTCGCCAAAAAGGAAAAACTTCAGGTGACTGTCCAGACGCACCCACCTCAGTAGCGGCAGAATATTTTGCTGAGGGCATTGGAAAGCTGGTGTAACGATACGACAAATGTTTCAATCGTTTTGGCAATTATGTTGAGACATACGAATAAAACAAGCAAACATTTAGTAGTAAAATCAGTTTGGTATGCCAATCTGTTATTTTTATACAGTCCATCGGAACTTGAAAAAGAAACAGCTCTCGTATGTACTTTGCGCACGCTTTCAATAGTACAGCAGGGGGCCATGGCGCGCCACAACCTCGGTCAAGGCCACCGCAGCACCGAATAACAAAGCTGCCCCTTGCAGTTCTTACTTTATATGAAAGACCCTGTATTTGACTAGTTTCCTTTCGTCTACAGCGCATGTTGTTTTTGCAAAGTGATCCCCATAAACCATTACCAAATTCATCAATTAAATGTGACTAACAAACGATAAAATAATTTATCATAAGGCTTGTTTCAATTCTAGACAGCATTTCAGCTCTGAGAGAAATAAACCTCACTAGTCAATATAATGATAATTGAGTGTGTGTGTGTGTGTGTGTGTGTGTGTGTGTGTGTGTGAGAAAGCTTTCTGCTAACCCCTTTCTCGTCAAGTTTATGCACTCTCCTCCGTACACGCTAGCATTTTGTCAATCCTGGTCTCTTGAAACGACTACTTGGTGGAGTGCAGTCGCGTCGTCCTTTCCCTGAGCGCATAAGACCCAACAGCTCCTCTTGTGCGGCATTAAGGGGAGCTGAACTAATCCCCAAGTAGAGGAGCACTCTTGACGAAGCCAGAGCTATATCTAGTCTTGAGATGAACAGAGTCGAACTAGAGCAACTTAACACCTCAGTGGTATTACCTACTAGTCACGTACCGTAGATGTTCATCATTTAAACTGAGCTGAAACTCACAAATCTTGTTAAACCTACCTCTCTCTCTTCGTGTTACTGATACAACGTTAAACTGAAAGACATGTGCATTTCATTAGAGTATACAATCTGCATGAACATTATATCAAAATGTGTACAGGATTAGTCACGTGAATTATGTGTTAAAGATATCGGTATCTTTATTTTAATTTCAAGGGAACATCGCAACATTGATCCTCCTGGCTTTGGAATGTTTTTACTGCCCATGTTATCTTCAACTTCTTATTCACCATTTTCTCAGAAACTACAAGTATTTACAGGAATTAATTGATTTTTTCGGTTTTGTTTCTTGATGCTCTCTCCTTGATTTAACACAGCGCTTTTGAAAATAAATGAATTTTTGGCTTTTCAGTTTTTTTATATGGTGAATTGTTAACAACTTCAATTTCAACTGGCAAAATTAAACTACAATTTTTTTTTTTTTAAAGACTGTGTTTATACATTATAACATCACATATAAGGAGGAATTACTCCTAAAATAATTGGACGTGATGAAGCGAAACTGCATATAGGCTTTGTAACAACCCATATTGGGGTACTAAAAATATAAACAGTTTCTCTGTAGCAAAATAGCTGTATATCAGTGTTTATTGATGGTGCCTATCTGAATGACTGGAAGATTAGTGTTTAATTCCTAATGGTGCCCATCTGAATGACAGGGATTTTGGCTTGATTATTTAGGATGTCCATCTGGATAGAAGCATAAGAAATCCAAATAAATAAAATAAATAAATAAATACATACATAACGGGAGGATTATGATTAAATTCCTGACTGTGCCCATTAAAATGACGTACGGTAGATTTTGCTTTGATTCCTGAGAGCGACAATATGGATATACGAAGGATTAGGGTTTGATTATTATTGAGGGTGCCCATCTGCATAACGGAAGGATTAGCGTTTCAGTCCCAAAAGTGCCCTTTTTCATCGGTTTATTCCTTTACCTTACAACATTAATTCTAATTAAAAAACTACATTCATAAGATTGATATGAAATACGACTATCCATTTGAACATAACAATTTAAAATACTGTACTACCACTATATTTACACGCCTGCGAATATGAGCATTGAAGGTATCGGTATAAAGAGATGTAAAAGAGTATTTAATCCTGTTGTCCGTGCTCAACTTTTTAATGAAAATCAATGCTTCATTTGACCTTCCTTGGCCAAGAGCTAGAATATTCAGCATGCCATTTAAGAGAGATATTATGTAGATTTTAATGGGTCACTGAGCTTCATTTAAACAAACGACCTGAATGTTAGGTCCCTTCTACAAACGCTCGCGTGGGAAGTGAAGAAAACTTCCTATCTCCGCTTAATTTACATGACGCTGCTTCCTCCCTCCACAGATCAAACCTCGCTCCTATTAAATGCGTTGCCACAGTCTGGTCGATATTTAAATTTAAATTGTTCTTGACTTCACCGAGGCAAAATATCATAAAATCTATATTTATGAAAGAGGATCAAATGAAACTTGTTCGAGAGGCTTTATTAAGAAGAACGATAGGGTTCATCGGCAGGTGTTGCAGATTAAAAGGCAATTCACAGGGTGTTTCAGAAATTTCAGGGCATGCTACGCAGGAATAAAAATATACTGTATATAGGAGTATGAAATACCGAAGTGCGTCACAGAGCTTTTTGGAGTTAAATGTAATATTTTTTTAACCGTCTGTTTAACCCTTTATGGGCATTGAAGATATCGGTATAAAGAGATCTAAAGGAGTACGTAATCCTGCTGTCGATGCACAACTTTTTAATGAAAATCAATGCTCCATTTGACCTTCCTTGGCCAAGAGCTAGAATATTCAGCATGCCATCTCTCATAAGAACAGTTTATGCTTTCAAGGATGCTGATAGTTGAATCATTCAGCCAAATTTCGGAGAATTTTCAGGCCAAAGTTATATGCTTATATAATATACGTATCTACGTGACGTAATTTAAAAACTAAATTATTAACAATTAAAGTGTAAAAATAGAATATATAAGGTGCGTTCAAAAAGTAACGAGCCGGAGGCTGTAATGCGCAAACCGGTGACGACATCGGCTAATGGTGGCGTGTGTAACGAGGTGTGGTTCCGACCAGAGCGTGGAAGGTCAAAGCCCGTCGCTAGAGGGCAAGCGTGCACGTCACGTGACGATACAAACCGAGCAGCAGCATGCATCAATCGTCCAACGCTGCCATTCGCATTGCAAACAATGACATGGAGGCATCAAACGAAGAGCAAAGAGGTGTTGTTCGGTTTCTGACAGCGAAAGGAGTAGCGGGAACAGACATTCATCGCCGAATGTCACAAGTGTACGGCGAACACTGCATGTCCCTTGCAAGGGTCAAGGCGTGGCACAAGGGCTTCAGGGAAGGACGGGTGTCGTTAGCCGATGATGCCCGGTCTGGGGCATCCCCCTGCATTACCGATGACAACGTCCAGCTGGTTGATGCACTCATTACCCAGGACCGCCGAGTGACAGTGAACGCCATAGCCGCCGTGGTCGGATTGAGCGTCGGAAGTGTGCACACCATCATGAAGGAACGACTGCACTTGCGCAAAGTGTGTGCCCAGTGGGTGCCCCACAGTCTTCAACCACACCAGGAAGCATGTCGAATGGCCTACTGTCTTGGTCTTGGTTGGACGATTCATGCATGCTGCTGCTCGCATTGTACCGTCACGTGACGTGCACGCGTCGGGCTGTGACCTTCCACGCTCTGGTCGGAACCACACCTCGTTACACACGCCACGATTAGCCGATGTCATCACCGGTTTGCGCATTACAGCCTCCGGCTCGTAACTTTTTGAACGCACCTTATAAATATATAAATAAAATGAAAAAAAAATACAATAACAAAAGGAATATAAAAATTAAAATAATAAACATAACTATAGAAGAATTATGAACATAATTGCGATAATCAATTCGAAATTAGTTAATTAATTCAATAAATATATCAAAATTAAATATTTACGAACATAAATTGAAAATTAATAATAAATATATAAACATTAAAATTAGAGAAGGAAAACATAACATTATTAATAATTAGGCCTATAATAATTAAAATATTAAATTATAGAAACACATAAAAGTAAACAATAATTTTGCCCTCTAAATGTTTTTTTTTTATTATCAATATTTATTCCCTGAAGCTTCCCCTTTAAAATGGTGTATTGCACAGTGCTGTATTATGATTATAACTATGTTAAATTTGCATATATCTGAGATGGGGTGTGGCGCTATTCCGTTCGCCATCTGCCATGCAAGACTATATATCTGTCAAACAGGGACAGATGACCTCTTAAAACAACAATAACTAATTCTCTGTCAAACTTTTCTCTGCGATTTTCAAACCTCCCATCTTTCAGTGGGGCATGTATTTGGTGTAAGAGATATAATATAGAAAACCTTATGGGAATGTCGACATAAGCTTGAGCGCGTGGGGCACGTGCAAAAATGAATGGGGACTAACTAGACTTAGAAGAATGAAGACAGCTTCAAAGAGAAAGAAACTAGGCGACAGAAAGACAGATGGAAAAGGGAGACTGACTGATGTAGTATGGGCTAGCCATCAGACAAAATACAGCCAACGTGGAAGCTATGCGGCAAACTGAGTTGGCTCTGTATCATAACATTGCCTCCACAAATGAGGCTCCCCAACATGGATTATGTCCTGAAGGTGAAAACAGCTGCTGTAAATATAATAAGGGGAAAATAAGTTGGAAGACCTACTTAACCAGGGGAATATCACCAAATGTCAAGTTCTAGAGATGTTGGGATTGCGTTCTGGCAACCAAACAGTGCACGCCATGTTGACTCTAGATCAAGTTAGACTACGAAACGCAGATAATGCTGAAAACATCTTAGCCAAGAAAGCAAGGCAGACCATAAGGGGTGCCAATACAAGACTACAAGATGCCTTCGGAGGGAATGAAGAAGATCCAAACTATGGAGCAGGATTGTTTTAACTTTGAACTCAATTTCCCGTAAGTTCCCTTTTCTTGTACTTTCGGAACATTTTCTCAGGTTCTGTGTAACCTAGAACCAAGAACCTTTAGGAAGCAGTTCATTAGAGTGTTTTACATACACTGAAATAATTTCATGTAGTATGTATGTCTCTGGTTGTGGATGGCACGAGGAATAGAGGCAGACCTCGAAGAAGATGGATTGACAATATCCATGAAGACCTAATGGAGAAGCAGTTAGGGGACGACGATGTGTGGGACAGAATAAAATGGAAAAGACTTGCCAGAAACATCGACCCCACTTGAAGTGGGATAAGATGATGAAGAAGATGTAATTTAGAAAAAAATATAATGGTGATAATGTACTGAAAAATGGAGGTAAAAATATTCTTAGGTAAAAAAAATATATCTCCCTCATTATTCCCCCTAAAAAAAATATTATCATTTCAGTACACGCACAATGCCTATGTTCATACCATGTAAAAATTTTAGTTATGTCGCTATCATGGTTTCCAAGAAAATGTACCTATAAATTAACATTGTGAAGATAGGCGATTCTATTTCCCCTTACCAACGGCGTCCAGCCTTTCCACGCTCGGCGTGCCGGCTATGCTGTGCCACACGTCTCTCTTGGTTGAGCTTCTTACCTGACTGCGGGCGCTGTGACAGCTCTTGGACACGTCCGACCGAATCAAGTTGGGATCGCTAGCGTATCGGACGTAAATGTACACAAACAAACTATTCGTTCAAAGCGTTGGTTGTCCGACACATCTACATTGTTTCTCGCACGACTCTCCGCGTACCGGTACTTGCAGATTACGTGCTAACAGTCAGAAATACTCATAAGGCATAATGGACCTCATTTAAGGCATTGCAATTTCGGCCGCATTATTGTTTTCGCTTTGATTCAATTTGTTTTCATACATACTGAATATCATTTGTCGTTAGACCGATCAACCAAAACGCAAAAAGCAATCAAAATTACTCAAAATGTGTCAAAAAAGTTCAAAAAGTAAAACAAAACCATTATACTACATAAAATCTAAAAATACACAAAATCAAAATTAGTCCAAAAAAGCTCAAAAGGTAAAAGAAAAAGATATCTAACATCTAAAAAAAAGGAAAACAATCACAATTATTCAATGTTAGTGTAGGCAGTACGGGAGTGAGCGAGACGGGAAAGCTAGCTATAGGGACAGACATCGCTGCAAGACCGTCCCGCAAGGAGCACACCCGGCGTGTAGCTGGCGATCCAATGCGCCTGGCCTCTGGTTTAAACCAAAGAGGACCTTATTTTCAAGAGACTTTTCGTGAGGTCAACTAAAATTAAAATATGTTTGAAGAGCTCTAAAATTCTCTCAGTTTAACAAGAATTCAATCATTTTCGTTCCTTGTTACTAACTTGGACACACATTCTCTTGTACCGTGAGTACAAGCGTTCCTCTGCATATTTTAATAATAATAATAATAATAAACGTAAATTATAAGCTACCAATGTATATCTCGTGAATTAAAGCCGCCAACGTGATCTACTTCCAGATTTCGCCGTTCCTCTTGCATTGTGGCCTAGCAGAAACATATGAAATCTATTGGGTCATGTATGGTTCAAGTTTAATTAATTGATTAATAATAATAATAATAATAATAATAATATCGTATGGCCTCGGGTGCCGGGTGCAAGCTTTGTAATTTGACACCCAGAGGGCAGCTTGCATGTCGAATTTTGTTGTTTCTTGAAGCACCATGAAAGTCAAGGAGATTAGATAGCTAAGCTCCCTAACACTATAGCGCCGTCTAGTACAGAAATGAGGAACTTTGTGTTGGCGGGAAATCCCGAGATTAATTTTGCCCTTATGAACACGGCCTACTGAATTCAAATAGGTTATTTAGCATGCGAACAGCATATGACACGTGTATCGTGATTTTTGCCGCCTTTCAAAAATCACTTACCACAGCCTGGAGTGAATCTGCACGCATGGGGTTAGTAATCCGACACGATAACCACTCACCCATCGTGGCAAGCTAGTTTAATTAATATTGCCTCGTAAACTCTAATTTGATCCAAGACAGCTTATGCGATCTGACAACGCAGGACTCTTGAATAACATAATTGTTTCACACCCTTCCTCAGCCGGTAATCGTAATGTTGGAATTAAGAGACAGACACTCTACCACTGCTCCACCGAGAAGCTAACATGTCTCGTATCTTGATGCCGTTTGTTAACAAAGTAAGCTTGTAGTTTTACGTGACCATTAATCTCGCGACCTCCTTTTTACGTGAAATCCGAACCACAGGACATGTCATTTCACTTCGAAAATCTCACTTGCATTGACCGGGAATCGAACCTTGGTTGGTGGGTGTCGTTTGTAGTAACCAATGCATACAGTTTTTTGTTGTTGCTTCTTTTAGGGGCTATGACATCACGGGCTTGTAGACCCGTGTATTGGGGTGTGTGTGGAATTTTCGTGATTACCAGTGCTATTGTGGTGGCTGTACTAGGGAGATACGATTGAGTAGATGGCGGCCGTGGGTTTAAGTTAGGAACCATCCCGGCATTTGCCTGGTGTAGAAGTGAGGAACCACGGAAAACCAATTCCAGGATGGCTGAGGTGGAAATCGACCCCTCCTCTTCTCAGTTTTGCCTCACGAGGCTGAGGGTCACACCAGAATTAAAATTTCTTGGCAGAGCTTGGGATCGAACCCGAACCTCTGGGACGACGGCCAAGAACGCTAGCAACTACACCGCGAGTGGATTTAATGTTTTCATGTGAATTGTTTGTAGTGTTTCTACAGAGGTAAATACATATTTTAAGCATTTTTTTCTATTAATACATAAATTCCTTCTTTTCACTTATTAGCACATAAAAAGACATAATATTTGCATTTAAAAAATCAGTATGCTAGTAGATCTTTCAGTTTATTGCAATTTTGTTCCGTGTTAGGCCTACTTCAACGGGGAAGAACCTGTGAGCTATCTAATCTTCATGCAGAGCGTATGCCAGCTTGCAACTGTGTTATTCTTAACTTGTCACCCCGTGCTAGACCTCCCCCTCCCCCAGCTACCTGGAATCAGTGTCACTGACATGCAGTTCATTTCTGCCACTGTGAAGTGTAAGGCAGTTCTACGATGCCTAAAGTAAAATCAACTAGAAGTTATCGTATGCAGCAGAATGTTGCAGAAGTTAAGGAGAGTTTTACTTCGGATGAGGGCGTTCTATTCTGCCAACCATGTGGGAAAGCAATCAAGGCTGAACAGCGATCTCAAGTTACACAACACCTCAAGAGCAAGAAACATATTGCCGTAGTTTCGCGCCTTCTGAAGAAGTGTTTCGCGATAATCGTCGGTCATTTGTGATGGACAACCTGAAGATGTATCTCGTTGTGTATTGTAATTCTTCAGCAGTCAGTGAGACATAGCATAAATTGCATTCGTGAGTACCGCATATTGAAAAATGAAAATCCACAGCCTGCTTCCAGTCTCCGACCGGGTCAGGAATGGAATGAATGAAGCCCCCATTTAGCGGCGAGGATATGAACTGTGCCGGCTGCCGAGGCCTGACGCACTCCTCTGGGGCAATGATTAAATGAATGACAGTTGAAATGAAATGATAGTGGAGAGTGTTGCTGGAATGAATTTTTTGACAGGGAAAACCGGAGTACCCGGAGAAAAACCTGTCTGCCTCCGTTTTGTCCAGCACAGATCTCACATGGAGTGACCGGGATTTGAACCACGGACCCAGCGGTGAGAGGCCGGCGTGCTGCCGCCTAAGCCACGGAGGCTTCTAGTACCGCATATTAATAAACTAAATTATAATTAAATATTTTTACATTTTTGTAACATATTTCAGGTATTTTTAATACATAAAAATAAATATTTTTCTGATTTTTAGCACCTAAAAATCTGAGCCCTAGATCTGATGTTTGCAGTCAAGGAAGGATAGCACTCAGAGAACAATACTGTACCACATAACAAGTCGTAGCCTTGAACTTGATAATTCACTGATGTTCAGATGGCTTGGGACTCATTCCTATATGCTGAATAAAATCATGCTATGTTTGGCTGTCCTCGTTTTCCTACCGCAAGACTCAGAATATTCAGTTCCCATGTGGAATGATTTATGCGAGCGTAGTGATGCAGGACTCAAGATATTTGCCCGTACTGAAGCGGACCGGGTTCGTTTCCAGGTCAATGCATGTTAGAATTTCGAAGTGAAATGCCATGTCCTGTGGTGAAGACTCCACCTCAAAATGGAGGCCACGTGGCTCATGATCACGAGATTAATGGTCACATATACTACAAGAGGTAGCGAATATTATTTATTTATTTATTTATTTATTTATTTATTTATTCGTTCACGAACATCCTGTGCTCCATATGATTCCAGTGATTTTATTAGAATTATTTCAAAAGGCGATTAGTTTAATTATTTGCCAGGCTTTCGCTTAAGTGCAATATCCGATCATCTAAAACAATGCACATTTGTGTAAGCAATTTATATGGAACTATTCAATGAGAAACAAAGGAAGGAATTATGGCGGTTTATAACACAAAATATATAACGGATGGTTCGAAATCTTTACTTCATTCAATGAGCATGTGGTATGCATTGCGTAAAATAAAATAGGTGGAGATCTCCCCTTTTATCCCAAAATATTGAAGTGATTTCCTGTTATTATTATACAGATTCATAAATTCATAATTTTACAATGGCACAATGACTGAAAAGGAATTTAGTAATCGTCGCACTATATGGCAAGTGTACAACATCACCGACCTTTGGATCTGTCCCAGCTTGTGCCCCATTCCGAGAGCCTGTAGTTGGGCCACCAGTCTTGAAGGTTTAATTCCAGTTGCAGACACAATGAGAGGCTGGTTGTACACCTGCTATTGCTTATATATTTATTTTACTTCAATGGGCAATTTGGTGTATTTATTGACCCTTTGGGCATAGGCTATTTGAAGGTTCTGGTTTAGTGGTATGGATATATCGATTATCATGGCTTCTTTCTTCAGTCAATAATCATCATCATCATCTTCCTAGCGTCTGTCCCGCTTTGGAGCTGGGTCCGCTACTTGACATGCCAATCTCCATTTCTGTCGGTCAAGGGCATCATGCGGACTCAGATTAACTTGTCGCATGTCTTCTCTAAGGCGATCAAGCCACTTCTTCTTAGGTCGCCCACAAGGACGTTTGCCATCCGGGTTGAGGCACAAGGCAGTTTAGCCACTGATTGTTCGTGACTGCGTATGATGTGGCCGTACCAGCGTAGACGAGCCTCCCGCATTTTATCCTGTATGGGCGCAACTCCCATCCTCCCTTGGACATCGCAATTCTTGATATGGTCAAGTCGTGTCAGACCAAGCACCGAACGAAGCATGCGCATCTCCATAACATGCAGGGCTTGCTCGTGTTTAACAGAGGCCGGCCAGCATTCAGAACCATAGAGGGCGACTGGGCGCACGACGGTCTTGTAAATCGTGGCCTTAAGATAGGTGGGTATCCTGCGGTCAAAGAGGACTCCAGTTACCTCCCTCCATTTGAACCAACTGGCACTCGAACGAGCTCGGGCATCAGGGAGGGTGTCACCATCTGAACGAGTCAAGGAGCCAAGTTACCTGAATTGGTCGACTTTTTGAAGATCTTGACTACCTACAAGGATGGTGCCAGGCGTCGGTGACCCACACTCCATATACATGGTTTTCTGGACATTCAGCTTCAGCCCATTCTCAGCCAGCCTCGTATTCCACTCCTGCAGTTTCTCTTCAAGAATGTTGCGTTCTTCTGCAGCCAATAAGACATCATCAGCATACAGAAGCGTCCATGGATGTTGCGATTGGATATCTGATGTTATTGTATCCAAGCATAGAATAAACAGAAGTGGAGAATGGGCTGATCCTTGATGGACACCGACTTGAATGGGGAAAGGAGATGTGATTCACGCGGGACACTACTGCACTTACGATACAGAAGTTGTGTCCAGTGGACGTATTCTTCAGGAACACAAAGTGAACGGAGTGCATACCAAATCAGTTCATGAGGAACCCGATCAAATGCCTTCTCAAGATCTAAAAAGGCGATATGAATAGATCTGTTCTTCTCACGGTATCTCTCAATGAGGAGCCGTGCTGCGTGAATAGCATCCGTTGTTCCACATCCTTTCACGAAGCCACACTGGTTGCTAGTGATCTGAACAATGTCACGCAGTCGACAGTCAAGGATTCGCTCAAAGATCTTCACCGTGTGGCAGAGGAGGCGGATAGATCTATAGGTGCCACATTCACTGACATCGCCCTTGCCTTTCAAAATAGGCACCGTGGTACTCATGGTACAAATTTGAGGCACTACACCGTCTTCCAAAATCTGGTTGAACAGAGATGTCAGCAGTTCAATGCTATGCTGACCAAGTAATTTCCACAGTTCGGCTGGAATGTCATCAGGACCTGTAGCCTTCCCGTTCTTCATCTTTCTGACTGCCTGTGCAACATCTGCCATAGTTATTAGCGGTACTGGTCCAAGGACATTTACCGCACTGTGGATAGGTGGATGAGGGAACTCTTCGCTACTTATTACTGTGAAGTGTCTTTCGTAACGATTCAGAATAGCAGATGGGTCTCTGAGAATTTGGTGGTCTTCATCTTTGATGTGCATAACGTGACCAATGTCTTGCGAGGACCGATGGCGTGCGTTTGCAAGCCGGAATATCTTGTTGGCTCCTTCAGGTGAGCCCAGCTGGTTGTACACATCTGCATAATGTTGGGCCTTAGCTGCTGCAACAGCTCGCTTTGCTGCAGACTTGAGGGTCTTATATTCCCGATGATCGCTGGTAAGACGCGAGGTCTGCCAAGTCTTGAATGCAACCCGTCTCTTTTTGATCACGGTATGCACATCCTCATTCCACCACCAAACTTGTTTGTCAAGAAAACGCCTCCCGGGTTTCGATTTTCCCAACGTCTCTGCTGCAACCGAGTGAAGGCAGTCGAGTATCCTAGTCCAGTTGATCTCTATTGGTTGGCTTGGGTCGAACGGGAGTGATAGTGATCCAAGGGCATTCACCAATTCGTTCCTACGGTCCGGTAGCTTCCACCACATAATGCGTTCAGGTCCCGTTGTTCGAGGTCTTTTCGTGGGTACGGTGTCAATCTTGAGATCTAGTACAAGGAGGCGGTGTTGGGGAGCGATGTCATCTTTTACATTAGTTACCAACTTGAAATCATTCCGCCTGAGAAGCCAGTAGTCGATTTGAGATGTTCGACCACCGCTGTAATAGGTGATCAGGTGAGTTGGCCGTTTCTTAAAATAGGTGTTAGCCACAACAAGATCGTGTGCTTCTGCGCATTCAAGGATGCGACATTCCTCTTCATTCCTAGTCCCGAAACCTCGCCCACTATGGCAATGAGGATAGCCATCTCTTTCTGACCCAACATGACCATTGAGATCTCCGCCAATGAACACATATTCATCCTCTGCGAATGAACTAAGATGAGTATCAACACTCCCCCAAAATTCATCTTTCTCATCCCCTGAGCAACCCACTTGAGGGGCGTAGCACGAATAGTTGAGTTGTTGTAGTCAAGCTTCACATAAAGCAGTCTGTCTGTGATGCGGCTAACCTCTACTACACTGCCATGAAGCCTCTCGCAGACGACCACTACGACACCGTTCTGTATAGATTTTCTGCCATCGTAGAAAACTTGTACCCCTCACCGATATCCTTGGCCTTGGCTCCTGTCCATTTCGTCTCCTGTACACATGCTATGTCTATCGATCGACTCTTCAAGACAGCTGCTAATTCACGGCTTGGACCTGTGAGCGTACCGATGTTGATGGTCGCCAGACGTAGGTGTTGGACTCGCTTCTTTAGCCTGCTCCGTTCATAAGCAGGTAGCCCTCGCTCATTTCCAACGTTGTCCGGGCGATGACAACGCGCGTCGCCTGTGGGGGACACCCTAGCATTTATCCGCTTATTCAAGGTTCGTACTGGCATGTTCATCTGCCAATCAAGGATGAAAATATCAGTCTTTGATGATTTTACCAGTCCAGATGTATCTGTTCCAGTATAATATAGCCTACGGGTTCCATTGTCCGAAACATATTTTGGCTGGTACTTATAATACGGAAGCGAGGAGTCATGCTCAAACTTAGCAACATTATTGTGGTGGAGGGAACTATTATTATTATTATTAGGGGAATTAGAACGGTTCCTTATTTCGGGCTATTCTTTTCAGCATTGGGTCCAATATCTAAATCATTGCGTATTTATACTAAAAAGCCTCCGTGGCTTAGGCGGCAGCACGCCGGCCTCTCACCGCTGGGTCCGTGGTTCAAATCCCGGTCACTCCATGTGAGATCTGTGCTGGACAAAACGGAGGCAGACAGGTTTTTCTCCTGGTACTCCGGTTTTCCCTGTCAAAATTTCATTCCAGCAACACTCTCCACTACCATTTCATTTCATGTCATTCATTTAATCATTGCCCCAGAGGAGTGCGTCAGCTCTCGGCAGCCGGCACAGTTCATATCCTCGCCGCTAGATGGGGGCTTCATTCATTCCATTCCTGACCCGGTCGGAGACTGGAAGCAGGCTGTGGAATTTCATTTCATTGCGTATTTATACTATGTAGTCTTCGTAATGTTGCAGTGCATTTACGATCAACAAGGATACGCTGAGGTAAGATGAAATGCAATCGCTGTAACGCAGGTGTTCCATTTTATCCTCACTCACGAAAGGGCGTAGACTGGACTCAGTCTAGGTTAATATGGACTTTGTCCACAAGATAAATAACCCGGATAGATAACGCCACTTTCAACCACTGTTCTCATGTTTATCCACCTAGCTAACACTTCCATATATCTATTTGTCTATTTGTGTAAACCTACACCCACCGCAGGGGGAACAAAGTAACATGAATTTTCTCTTCGTGAACGTTTCTGAATTTTTACACTTCACCGTAGGCAAGCGCATTTAATTGTACTCCAGGACTTGAATGCGGAGTAACTCAGTTAGAAATCCTACGTTCGAATTCCGATGTTCTCAGTGGCCATTCTGAATATGTCTTTCCCATCGATTTTCCATACTCAATCTAGAAAATTTCAAGACTAGAGGAAACTATCATAATCTAGATCCTGATCATTTCAGGAAATTCGGGTTCGTATCTCGACTGCAATCACATTTTCAAGGGGACTTATGTCCAAATCCATTTCTAAGTTTCAAAAAGACATTATATATGAATACACGAGTACAGAAACGCCACACGCCTCTTACATTGCGAGTTGATGTTGCTACTGCTTTAGTTAGAAGCCTGGGATGTGTCCCGCCTTGAGTGTCTAGAATTTGTTTGATATTTAGATCTTGCCTGCCCTTCCGATCGGTTACGATACGAACCTTGTTAAAAATCCCCCGCGCTGAGTTTTCAAGTCCCTTGCCTCGTACAGTCAATTGGCGTCAACAATCTAATTACTTGTAAATTGTTCTGTATTTTGTGAGTCGTGTTTCTAAGTGAAAATCCACAGCCTGCTTCCAGTCTCCAACCGGGTCAGGAATGGAATGAATGAAGCCCCCATCTAGCGGCGAGGATATGAACTGTGCCGGCTGCCGAGGCCTGACGCACTCCTCTGGGGCAATGATTAATGAAATGAAATGATAGTGGAGAGTGTTGCTGGAATGAAATTTTGACAGGGAAAACCGGAGTACCCGGAGAAAAACCTGTCTGCCTCCGTTTTGCCCAGCACAGATCTCACATGGAGTGACCGGGATTTGAACCACGGACCCAGCGGTGAGAGGCCGGCGTGCTGCCGCCTAAGCCACGGAGGCTTAGTCGTGTTTCTAATTATTACCGTAAATTATTATTTGGGTTCCGTGGGTTTTAAACAGTATTGGCCCATAGTCCACATTCTCAAAATGATTGGGATATAACATAACAAGCCTATCCTATGAAAGAAAGTATGAGCCGCTATTGACGTTCAGCACTACACGAGTTTACCACCAGACTGAAAGCACAAGAATAACCACACATGAAATAATTACTGTACGTACGAGACGGATTAATTATCAAGTAAGGAATGCAGCATGCTTCACAGAACGCATGGGCTGGAATGTACTAGCGAGCAAAACAATAAATAACTGCACCAGAAATGCTATTCGCAGTAATTTAACTACATCGTAAAACACATGCGCTAACGCTATTACACTGCCTAGGGCAAATATTTTCTATTTTCATATATGAACAAAATTCAAACTACAACAAAATCTAAGTACTATCACATATTTAATTCTGTATTGTCAATGTGTATCATCTAAGCATTAAAAATGAAAGCAAAGTGGAGAATTCATTTGATAGCAGTTCCGACTGCCAAATTATTATTCTTTATTTGTTTGACCCAACTTTGGGGTACATAAAATCAATCACTTTTTATTGTTTTGACCTTTCCTCTTGGCCCAGTATTGCCTCATCCTTTGAGATCTTGCTTCCCTTTCTTCGGCAGAGATGTGGATCGTACGCTTTTGTTTGAGTTTCACTTGGAACCGTTGCTTCTTATCCTTGGTGACGGGTTTGGCTGTTTTGTCCATGAGCATGGTGTCTGTAATTTGGAGTTCCATGAGGTCTTTCTCGGTTTCCTTAAACCAAAGAGTTTTTTAAAATTATTATTATTATTATTATTTATTTACCATATATCGTACAAGAAGTATGGATGGCCTAGTGAAGCCCCATATACATATTTCAAGCTTCATAGGCACAGTTTACATCTATATTTGTTTTTACAATATTTACATGTTTTACAAAGATATTTTCAGTATTTACATATTTAGAATATTGACGTGGTTGTACATCTTTCCTGTTCACTCACTCTTTCACGTACGCACTTTCATAACCTCAATCACTCCATACATTAATTCATTACATTCAGATACTCATTCATTCAGCGAGACAATAAATCACTCATACATACGTTTATTTATACAATGTACCTTTTTATGTACGGCCTGAATTTCCGAAGAGGCAAGATCTTGGCACACCGCGCAGAGCGGCCGTAGATTGGTGTCCTAATCATTCCATTTAGAACCATTTTTGGCATTTTGAAGTTATTCTAAAGCATTTTGCCAATAGAAACAGCCATTATTTCATAGTTTGATAAAGAAAAATGGATTTTGCACCACACGGCGTACTGACTAGCATTCTTGGCTGTTGATGTGGAGGCCCGAGTTAGATTTTCGACTCTGCCATGAAATTTTATTCTGATCTGAGGGGCTGATAAGGGTTTCACCCTGCTTGTGAGGCAGAACTGAGAAGAGGCGAGTTCCTTCTTACCTCAGTCAATCTGGGATTGGTGTACCGCGGTTTTTCACTTCCACTCCAGGTGAATTGCGGGATGGTGCTAAAATTGAGGCCATAGACGCCTCCTGCCCAAATCCCAGCCCTAATTACGAATACACACACTAGCACAGCCCACATAATGACACAGATTTTCAGACAGTTTCCACACACCACGAAGTCATTAAGTCAATGATTTTCTTTTAAGATTTCTAAACCATTTTTTTTCACATAGGCCTGAACTGACATTTTATTCACATTCAAAGAAATTTTGTTTTTAGACTGCTTTCTGTTTTTGTAAAAAATAATGAGAGTAGACTTATGAGATCTACACGGTTCACATGTCCGTGTGTCTGTGTGTGTGAATATGTATGTAAGTGTGTACGCTGCCCCCCACCCAGTATCAGTTCACACATGACGAAAAAAAATTCGACCAAATTTGGTTAGAACTAGCAAAGGTCACCGGAGTGTCCCGTATTATATCGCCGCCATCTTAACAGAAACAAAATGGTGGCCACTCAAATGTTCAAAGCTTAAATAATATTACGACTACTAATGAGCGGATTCTTTGAATGTGTCCATAAGATTTCAATCGTCCTTTTCTAAAAGTGTCTGATATTTTCTTGGAATGTTGGTATAACTAGTGAGAACAACATTTTATCCTCACTTTTTCTATACACCTGGGCTAACGATTTTCCTAAGAATTTTCCTTTCTTGTTAGCCTATATTCATTTGGGAAAAAATAGGCTTATTAGATCACCTTTTGTCTGTGTGTGTGTGTGCATCCATGTGTGTGTCACCCCCACCCCTATTAAAATCATAAAGGCTCGAGCGATTTCAATGAACCTCGGTAAGGTTATAGTACTACGTTGGCTGACCCCGACAGTGCCCTTCAAATTTCATTACGTCTCACCAAGCCAACATGGCAGCTGTGTGAAATATTTCACCGGTATTCTATGTCTCCAAAACTAGGAAGTTTGTTCGGTGACAAAGAGTACTACTAGAAGTTTACCTATATAACTCTCACATACCTGTCAACTACAAAACGAACATGGCGGCCAAACAAAGTTGAAACGTTTAAATAGACTTTTCTCACGATTTAACCAACCGAACGCAGTGAAACTTGGTACAGCAAATGTTCATACACATTGTAATGCACTGACATCTAATTAAGTTAAATTCTTTACATAACATCAAGATCGCGGCTGTGCGAAATTTTTAAATTAAGTTTTTATTTCCTGTATCCTAATCGTGCGATCGAAGTCCACGTTTGAATAATGAAATGAACCTACGTATTAATCCTGTATGGCCTACAAATATATAAACATCCAACATGGCGACCATACGAAATATTTAGACGGTTCTCAATATCTATTAATCTATGACAGCAATCAAACTGAAATTTTGTTTGTTGATAGAGGCGATAAACATATGTTCACCTATGGGACATTCAATAGCCTGGTAAGCACAAATCCAACATGGCGGTGAGGCGAATTGTAAATATTTAAATGGACGTTTCTCGCAATGTAATCATCCGAGTGCAGTAAACCTTGGTACGATATCTTGTTGTTCTTGTTGTTTGAGTCCTCAGTCTTTTAACTGGTTTGATGCAGCGCTCCATGCCTCCCTGTCCTGAGCTAATCGTTTCATCTCTACATAGCTACCACACCCTACATCCGAGGCAATCTGTTTAACATATTCTAACCTTGGTCTACCCCTACAGTTCTGTCATCAACCCTTCCTTCCATAACTAAGCTTGCTATTCCTGGGTGTCTTAGTATGTGTCCTACCAACCTATCTCTTGTCTTCATTAGCAGTCGCCAGAAACATCTCTTCTCTCCCACAAGTCTCAATACATCTTCGTTTGTAACCCTATCTACCCATCTGATCTTCATCATTCTCCTGTAACACCACATTTCAAACGCTTCAATTCTCCTCTTTTCTGCTGCTCCAACAGTCCAAAGTTTCACTTCCATATAGCACCACACTCCAGACAAAGGCTCTCAAAATTGTTTTCCTAATACAGTACCTAAATCTGTATTCGATATCAACAGATATTTTTCTGTAGAAATCCTTCCTTGCCTGAGCCATCCTTTTTGCTTCGTCCATCACTGGTTATTTTTCTTCTTAAGTAACAGAAGTCGCCTGATTCCTTTTGTTTTTTATTGCAAAGGCTCTCAAAACTGTTTTCCTAATACCTAAATCTGTATTCGATATCAACAGATATTTTTCTGTAGATATCCTTTCCTTGCCTGAGCCATCCTTTTTGCTTCGTCCATCACTGGTTATTTTTCTTCTTAAGTAACAGCAGTCGCCTAATTCATTTAGTTGTTGTATCTCTTAATTATTGTTATTATTGTTGTTATTTTTTTAAATTTTTATGCCCAACTACGGAGCGCGCTTGAAATTATTTTGCACAATGTTCCTTCTTCTTTTCTTCCCAATATCACTTCATTCGTTCACTGTGTTCCTTTCTGCGCCCTTCTGTCCAGCCTGTATTTTTCCTTTTAGGTTTCTCTGCAAATTTATGTTTGTTTACTAGGCTTCTAAATTTTACTCTATCAGGAACGGTTTTCTCAGCAGTACCCATTTCTTGTAGATCTTCATGTATTTCTGTAGAACAATTGTTGCGGATTTTCAGGGTTAGCGCTAGATTTAGAATTATCTTTTCAGCCTGTCGTTATCCATTCTGTGAAGGTGTCCGTAGAATTTTAATCGTCGTTTTCTGATAGTATCTGTGATTTTTTCCGCGGATTGAAAAATTTCATGTGGTTTCTTTTTCATCCAAATTACATTTTCAAACTTTGGTCCTAGGATTTTTCTGAGAATTTTCCTCTCTTCTTGTTGTTCTTCTTTCGATTCGGCCATCTAAGGACCACGTCATTTCAACTGCTTCTTGCTGCATCGAGCTTTAACATCCTTCCAGTACTTTAGCTATAGTTCTCGATGCTGTTGTTTCCTTTCTGCAGTCCACTTCTTGCCAGTTGGAAGCTTTGGCTTTTCTTGAAAACATCGGTGTGCTGTTAGTTTTTGTTTAAGTGTGGCACGGTCCCAAATATCGTTGTCTGTAATTCCCACTTCTTGTAAATCTTTGTCCACCTCAATGAACCAAGCTCCCTTGGTTTTCTTTTTGAGGAAGTAGGTGAAAATTCTATTTGTCAATCGTGCTGGGTTCATTCTTGTTATATGACAGTAAAAGGCAATTTTCTGTTTCCTCATGGCATCTGTTATTTTTTCCACGTGGGTGTAAAGTTCGTGGTTGTGCCTTCTCCTATATTCTCCATTTTCTTTTACCGGACCCAAGATTTTTCTTAGAATTTTTCTTTCTTTCACTTCCAGCTTCTCTGTTAGTTCCTTGCGATGCATTGCAAGGCACTCTGCAGCATACAAAGCCTCTGGACGGATGACTGTTTGGTAGTGTCTTAACTTGGCATTTGTTGATATGGATTTCTTGATGTAAATGGCCTTTGTTAGATTATATGCCATTTCCATTTTCCTGAATCGTGACTCGAAAGCTGCCTTCTCGGAGAGATTGGGGTCTATCCACTCACCCAAATATTTGAACGCTTTCGTTTGCTTGATTTTCCCCTATCCTACATCCAGCTCTTTTGGCGCTAGCCTGATATTAGTGATGAATTCTGTTTTTTTTTTTCAAAGGAGATTTTAAGGCCCGTTTTTGCTGCTTGAATCTGACAATCTTGTTGTTATTATTATTATTGTTGTTATTAATATTAGTATTGCTATTGTTGTGCAATAAGGTAAGGTACATGTGCTATAAGGTATATGTGACGGGTCCTCTGAAGCTATGGTCGGACCTGGATACAGCTCACTGTGGTGTTAATGAATTACAACTGAGCCAGACAGCTAACAAGTGACGGTGCTCTTTGTGTTTACATGACATACCCGCAGTGTTGGCACATGGCTGACCACAGCACAGTTGCACTTGCTTTAGATACAACAACAAAGGGGGGTTATTTACTTAGCTGATGTTTTAATGGCACAGGACGGCGCAGAATATATAACACAGTGGATTGGGTGGCCTATCCTCAAAGCTCAATTTAATAGTCTATTTAATTACAGTCGAATGATAAAAAGTAATGTACTTACAGGTCGTGATAGCTGAAGAAGAATAAAAACATTTCGCAATCTTATTCAAGAGATATAACTTTTTGAAAATTGTAATCAATATTTTATTGAAAATTGTAGAGATTATCATAGATAATTGTCAATTAATGTGGAGAGCGTGATGGCGCAGTGGTTTATTTGCTAGTCTTTCACCGGGACGGCCGGAGTTCGAATCCCGGTGACAGCGGGGTGAAATTTTCACCTGAAAAATCACGTGGGGTCAGGAAGGACACCTGGTCTCAAATCCTCGCCAATACAAAAAATTAGCCTGGTTGACTCCAGCAAAAATTGGGATATGCCAAAGAGAGTTAATTGTGAATTAATGTATGATTCATCAATAACGCTTCTACATGAGCTTTACAGTGAAGATGTGCATCAGTTATGAAAATCTCAACTCTATAGCCGTGCAATAGTTTCTGAGAAATATGCAGCAATAGGAAATGTGATCAAAGAAAATAGCAAAATTTACCTTTTAGGTAGATTTCATTAGAAAGCTAACTATTGCAATGGGTACCATGTTTCGACTTCCGAAAAATTTCGACATATCTTCGCGTTTTACATCCGACAGACCCCTAAACCACCGTCAGTTCAAAAGTTTATATATAATTTATGTACATATATATATATATATATATATATATATATATATACATATATCACTTTTTTGAGGACACGATAACTACCGCAATTGTGCACCAATAACTTTGAATTTTTTACATAGTATGTATCCCAATAAAATCTCGGTCGAGTTCGTTAATGGGCACAATCGGCCGAAGGGGGTGAAAATGGGGGGCCTTTTTCGAAAAACTGAAATATCGCTATAACTCTCTTAATATTTGAAATATCGAATCCATTCAAATTTCATACTATGTGTCGGATAAGGCCCAAAACTTTATGTTTGAAACGTTTTTTGACAGCACCAACCATTCACCAAAGGGGTGAGAAAAAGTGGGTTTTTTGGGAAGCATTAATCATATCTCTCTTAATAGTCACAATATCAAAACCGTACGAAGTGGACAATATTCCCCTAATAATTACCTAAAACTTTTGTCTGAAAGAATTTTTGATATGACCCACCATTACGCCAAGGGATGAGCAAAATGATTTCGGAATTAGAAGAAAATGCCAAGTGCCATCAGACGTTGCCATGACAACACTACTGAATTGATGAGGGATGAGCCATCAGACGTTGCCATGACAACACCATTACACGGGATTACATTCATTTTCCCACCTGACTCTGTGTGAAGCGGCTTCGGTGAAGTAACTGGTAGCATGCTGATCTATGCCCAAGGTCGTGGGTTCAAAGCCGGCCGAAGTCGTCGTATCTTCTAAGAACGCAAAAAATCCCTCTGTGTGCCTTCCTTTGGATGGGAAGTTGCAACGTTCGTTGCGAGTAGCTGGCTGCGATGGCATCTAGTAGCCAAGTTCACAACTAGGTGTCCTTGACGGTAGTATTTGGTAGCAAAATTAGGAACTACTACTTGAAATTGACCGTCCGCAGTCCTTACCAGAATTACAGATTAATACAGCCATCACAATTAACACCGTTTATCAGACAGATTCTACACACACCCGAAGTACACGGGGCTACATGACCGCGTTGTCGCAATCCCTGAACTGAGGAACCAACCAACATCTCTGCTGGAGATAAAATTTTGCGTGAAGAAGTAACAGACCGCTAGATAGTTACACATCAGTGTCGAAACCTTGCATAAGGACATTGTGATCACAAGTATGATGATGATGAAAATGATAATTGTTGTTTTAAGGGGCCTAACATCTAGGTTATCGGCCCCTAACCACAAGTATGAAAATGGACCCTAAATGACGAGAAGTTTACCGTCCCCATAAGACAATAAAATGTCAAAAATATGCATAAAAAACGAAAAGCTAAGTTAATTAAGCGCCAAATGTAAAATAATGTCTCGCAATAAATGAGGTCTGATCCTTCCACGAAAACCTGCATATTCTGCCTATTTTCGCCTATCCTCTAGTTTTTCCGGTGAAATCTACCTCCGCCTTCCGGCGTGCCGAGAGGACTTTTTTTTTCTTTTTTTCACTTTCATCTTCAAAGGCAGTCTACTCTATACTGGGAATCTTTTTCCTGGTCTCCCTCCTTCTTCAGAAAACTGTGTGTTTACGTTCACCTATTCTTAACTGAAACCAGTGTCCGGTACTTGGTTAATATGTGCCCTGGGACCTCAATCAATGCAGTACAAGTGCTTCGTTCCCACGAAATCGGGACTCAATTGATCTGCACCCTTGCTCACTTCCCTACTTTTCTTGTATCTCCTCCTCTCCTGCGTTCTTTTCTTAGCGACTAAAGTAATCAGACAATCAGTCCAAGTTTTGTAAAGATCGCGATAACAAACAACAAATCTCGTTTCTCTGAACTCCATCACGCAGAGGCTCTCTGAAGACTCACAAAGTGAGATCAAGTTCCTTCTGTAGCAACTGACACAGTAGATAGGTAAATGTTACCCAAGTCACGTGTTGTCCCTTATGATTAGCTTGTTCTTCTAGCTTCTTTGCGTATTTCATAACCTTTGACGTTTGAGAAGTTTCTACTTGTTACCTTGTAGCGTCGAGTTTCAGACGGTAACTCGCATCGCTTTATTGGACAGACCATGCATATTTATGCGCTGACATATATTCATATCCCGTGTCTGTTTAGATGAATGAAATTGTCATTCATAACGTGTTCAACAATATCTGTCAATTCGAAATGAACGAGGTATGTTCATTCACCGCCCTCTCCCCTGGCAATAATGGGCACAGTATAGTATAACAAATATATTGCACCAATATCCACTTTACAATAAATTTTTAGCCTACTTTTCACATTTTGCAAAAATGAGGAAAAAGTAGTCTTATGAGATCGATCCGGGAAAATGTCTGTCTGTCTGTCTGTGTGTGTGTCTCCCCCCTATCAACTCCTAAACGGCTGCAGCAATGGCAACCAAATTTGGTATGAGTAAAGATCTATACCGGGACATCTCAACGTCATACTTGAAAATGATGTCAGTGCTACCAACTGCTGAAAAATCACAATTGAAATTTCAGCTCCATGTTGGATATCTTGGAATATATACATTGGAACTATTCCAAAATTGGCACATATATAGATAATAATACTTCAGTTTAATTTTCAGGAGGCCATACATGACAGTGTTGCCAAAATGATTCTAAGCCTACTGATAGGTCCAATGTTTAAATGCATATAACTCCTACACTATCAATTGGATTTCAACCAAATTTCGTATGTACTATGTGTACATAAACTGATATGACTGAGCGTATTCTTAAGAGCCACCAGGGCTGCCAACTGTCAATAAATGCTCTCTCTATTTTTTATCCAAATACCAATATATCAGAAAGCATGCAAGCCAACAACTCTAAACATTGCGCAGGTACAGTTCCTGACATTCTAGATTAATTTGGAGCAAATAATGTTTGTCAGTGCTACCAACATTATTCTAAGCCTGCTGATAGGTCCAATTTAAAAATTCGAGTAACTTCTATACTAACAAATGGATTTCATCCAAAATTGGCACCACAATACATCATAATATTTCAAATTATTTCTGAACAACACATGCATGACATTGTTGCCAACATGATTTTACATGCGCTGATAGGTCCAATGTCTAACTGCATGTAAGGTTCATGCTATCCATTCGACTTCAACCAAACTTTGTATTCTGTACCTTAAGAGATGGAACTAAGAATTTATTCAGTCACCAGGGCTGCCAACTGTAGTGCTCTATCAGGCTACATCATGCGAGGTATATTTTGAACTAATTTGATATTTCATTTCGCCATTATTTTAGATGGGTCCATAAAGATTAATCATTGGCATGAATCTTAAATTTTAAGAAAAGTAGACTCTTTAGTTCGTCACGGAACTTCTTGTTTTAAATACGATGTCCTTACACTCTTTGATACATGTTTCGGCTCTGTGAGGCTTCTTCAGTAAGAAGACATTAATGATTCTCATATGACAGTCTATGTGTTGATCTCGTTAAGAAACCTAAAATAATCTTTTTACAATCGTCAAAGTTATTTAAAAATAGACATAAAATGCTTAATGAATTTGACTATATGCCGAAGTTCAGGTCATAAGCCCCTCGTCGTTGAAATCCCAAATCAAACACAGGATCTGTAACAGTAAAAAAAGGGGGGGTCCTGATAATCGACATATTATTGGGAAACTGAAAGAGATTTTAAAAAACTTGGTCATAAACTTACCCCATAGCCACCCGTAGCCACAAGGATTTCTCATACACGATTTTTAGCCTACTTTCGATTTTTGCAAAAAATGAAAGTAGACTTATGAGATCACTACAGGGCCAAAAATTGTGTGTCTGTCTCTGTGTGTGTATGTGTGTGTGTGTGAGAGTCTGTGTGTGTGAGTGTGTGTACTGTGAATGTCTGTACCCCCCCCCCCTATCAATTCGAACACTGTGAAACCGAATTGAACGAAATTTGGTACAGAGGTAGAACAAGCAAAGGGCACCTCAGTGTCATGTTTTATATCGCCGCCGTCTTTACCAAAACTGAATGGCGGCCACGCAAACGATCAAAACGTAAAATCAAATGGCGACTAACCAAATTGTCCGATCTCTACCAAATTTGGTAATAACATACCTTCATATAGGGCGCGTCTTGTGACCAAACTACAAGGTCATCCGCTGTACTATATTCAGGATGGCGGCCGTGCGAATTATGCAAACTTTATAATCCATATCATAGGAACCACCAGTTCCGATTATCGAGCCGAGAATCGATTTAACTGTTCTAAAGGAAGAGGCACGTTAGAAATTAAAAGTTTATTTTGTAATACTATAGTGCAGAAGTGATTTTAAAAAGCTGAGCCGTCTTGGTAAGAAGACAAGATGGCAGCGGATATCTTGTGCCTGACTTATATTTCACTAATTTGAGTATTGCATGCAATATAGCGTATTGATACAACATAAATAAACTTTGTATGAAATGCTTTATAAATAAATAATATACTCCACTGATGAAATCGTTTAGTCTTAATCTACATTTGCTAACAAGTTGTATGTAAGTCATTTTATATAGAGCGATGTTCGTCGGCACAAATGGCACCGTGGTAAAGCGATGGCCTATCACTCATATGCCTATGGTTCAAACCCAAGCAGAGTTATTTTTTTTGCTTAAAATTTTATATATTTATTGTTTTGTAATGATTCAGACGTTTTAAAATTAAGCGTTATATTTTGCATATTACGGTGGAAAATATATATTTAATTAAAACATAATTCACCAGCAGATTTGCTCGAGACATCTAGCAGCCAAAAAGGTAACTGCACGCCGGCCTACTTATTAACTTCAAGATTTTATTGAAAAGTTTCTTCTTATGGCCACTAGAATGCACTCGCCCTGTTAGGGTTATATTTTTCGATACTTCTCTAGATATCACGACTGGTCTACGTGGGACTCCATTGGTTAGTACCGTATACCATTGGCATTCTATGCGCATCGAACTTGAAGAATGGCAATATGATACTACGATAAATTTTTACTTTTTATTTTAAAGGGTTTGTAACAGCCTATTTTGCGTTATTTGAAAATGTTATTTGAAGTAAAGAACAGAACGATTTCACATAGTAACCGAATTCTAGCCGTTGGTGCTAGTTCAGGTTATTAATTAATACTTTTATTTCAGGCAAATAGCAATCGAAAATATCCACATAGTTTGTTTACACACGTCTCTGTAGGGTCATGGAAAGATTTGTTAATTCAATTAGGGTTGTGAAAGCCATGCACAACCAGACGTGTAAAGACATGCCTCAACTCAAAGTTGGATGTTGCCCACGGCAGGTCGATTATGTAATAATAACAATAATAATAATGTTATTTGTTTTACGTCCCTTTAAACTACTGCTGCTTTTAGATACGCCGGGGTGCCGGAATTTTGGCCCGAAGGGGATCTTGAACGTGCCAGTAAATCTACTGACACGGCTCCCTCGCATTTGTGCACCCTCAAATGCCAGCTGAATGCGCCAGGATACGAACCTGCAACCTAGGGCCCAGCAAGCGAGAACGTTACCGCTGAGCCACGCAGCCAGTCCGGTCGATTATGTCTCCAGATCCATAACATTCTTGAGATACTTCTTATCTATCTTTCTTCAATGATGGTAGTAGTTTTTTTCTAGGTTGTGGCGTTTGGTAGAGGTAAATAGTTTTTAAGGTCTTCAATCAAGAAATGATTCTATTATACTCTTTGATAATAACAACGAGTTATAACTATACTCATACATTTAGGAGAAAGTAGGCTATATGTTCTTTACTGAACATCTTGTTTTTACAAGATACTTGTACAATGGGGTAAGTTTATGCCCAATTTTTTTAAAATCTATTTCAGTTTCCCAATAATATGTAGATTATCAGGACCCCCAACCCCCGCCCCCACCCCTTTTACTGTTACAGGTCCTGTGTTTGAATTGGGATTTCAACGACGAAGGGCCTATTACCTGAAATTCGGCGTATAGTCAAATTCTTTAAGCATTTTATGTCTATTTTTAAATAACTGACGATTGTAAAAAGATTTCTTTTTAAGTTTCTTAACAAGATCAACACATAGACTGTCTTATGTGAATCTTTCAATGTGTTTTGACTGAAGAAGGCTTTCAGAGCCGAAACATGTATCAAAGAGTGTAAGGACATCGCATAATATGTATATATTGTATTGTAAAGTAAATATTGGAGCAATATATCATAATCAAAACGGGAAAATCTAAAATAAATGACTCAAGTCATAAATTGCCACGCCGTAATGACCACGGCTAACTCACCCGGTCACAAAATCATTACAATTAAGTTACTGGAATATGTTTAAAATAATCTGAAATAAATAATAATAATACTCTTGGAGGTTGGAATCGAACCACCCTTATCTCAGTTCGGCCTTGTGAGATTAAGTGTATCTCGTTCCATAACTCAGACCACAATTAAGTTACTTAACAGACTTGGCAATCGAACCTGGACCTCAAGGGTGACAGCTAGGAATGCTGGCCACTGTGTCAAGTGGTTTTATTTATTTAGCGTATGGCTTTACAGATACAATACATTTTCCACAGAATAAATAGTATACACAATAGTATATCCTTAGGGGCGTGGTGGCGCAGCGGTCAAGCTGTATGCCTCTCACCAAGGCGGACCGGGTTCGATTCCCGGTCAATGCATGTGAGATTTTCGATGTGAAATGCCATGTCCTGTGGTTCGGATTCCACGTAAAAAGGAGGTCCCGTGGCTCATGATCGCGAGATTAACGGTCACGTTAAACTACAAGCTTGCTTGCTTTAGTATATCCTTGCAAACAACTCTTTTGAATTTACCCGTTTTCAACAACTGACAACGTATTCCAAGTTATGCCATTATTTGGTTTTACAAATTTTAAAGCAACAAAACAACCATATTGCTTAAATTTATATTTAATAGTACATTATGCAACGAGCCTATAATGGCAATAATTAAGACACGAGTATGTTTGTAAAACGAGCGTATGCGAGTTTTATAATTTCCATACGAGTGTCTTAATTACCATTATAGGTAAGTTGCATACGACTGTTTATGTTCGACGTTAATTATTATAGCTATTTTATGTTCGAACATAAATATTCATAAATATCTGTCTAGATTTCGCCAGTTTTATGTACTGAACAGGGCGCATGAGACGCAGAGAATGCCTTGTATTTGACCATGGCCTCCTCAATTACCCTACTATGTCACTAGGCCAGGCAGTGAAATTTTAATTAGAAGGCCGTGGAACTCAGCGCATCTAATTATTTAATTGGTCAAACAACTTTTTCTTTAGCTCTGATTGGTGGGAGAAACTGTTTCATAATGAAAAATAGTGTTATAATGAGACCCATTATAGTACAGTTTTCTGACATATAATAGTCAGTGTCGAACATAATAGTACATTATGCAACGAGCCTATAATGGCTATAATTAAGACACGAGTATGTTTATAAAACCAGCGTAAACGAGTGTCTTAATTACCATTATAGGCGAGTTGCATAGGACTGTTTATGTTCGATGATAATTATAACTTTATTATATGTTTTAACATAAATATTCATAAATATCTGTTCAGTAACTAGAATTTTGTGATCGGGTGCTGCGCTGGGTAGGATATCTCTGTTCTCCAAGCTCTCTGGCCGACCGACGCATGCGCTCTGTGTGCTTCAATGCCATATGTGCAGATTGTGCACCAGTATTCAGTAAAACTGTCACCGAATTCGTTTGAAAACAACGCGTTGTGTAGAAATTTGAATTGGGGATATTAAGGTACAGTGCTATTTATTGTCTCATATTCACCAGTTTATTTACGCGAACATATGGACGGTGCACTTTCGATAATTTAAATAGACATAATGGATTTTGAGCGCATGCGCGAAGGTATCCATATCTAATTGGTCAAACAACTGTTTTTAGCCTACTTTTCACATTTTGCAAAAATGAGGAAAAAGTAGACTTATGAGATCGATCCGGGAAAATGTCTGTCTGTCTGTCTGTCTGTCCTTCTGTCTGTCTGTCTGGCTGTGTGTGTGTCCCCCCCCTATCAACTCCTAAACGGCTGCAGTAATCTAAACCAAATTTAGTATGAGTAAAGATGTGCACCGGAATAGCTCACGTCCATATTTGAAAATGATGTCAGTGCTACCAACTGCTGATAAAACGCACTAGAAATTTGAGCTCCATGTTGGATATCTTGCAAGGTATGCATGGGAGCTATTCCAAAATTGGCACACATGTAGATAATACTATTTCAGTTTAATTTCCAGGAGGCCAACCATGACAGTGTTGCCAAAATAATTTTAAGGCTTCTGATAGGTCCAATGTTTAAATGCATATAACTTCTACACTATCAATCGGATTTCAACCAAATTTTGTATGTAATATCTGTACATACACAGATATGACTGAGCGTATTCTTAAGAGCCAGCAGGGCTGCCAACTGTTAATAATTGCTCTCTCTATTTTTTTTATCCAAATACCAATATATCAGAAAGTATGCAAGCCAACAGCTTTAAACTATGCACACGTATATTCTGACATTTTAGATTAATTTGGAGTAACTTATATACGTCAGGTCTACCAACATGATTATAAGCCTGCTGATAGTACCAATTTTTAAATACATGTAACTTCTATACTATCAGTTGGATTTCAACCAAATTTCGCATGTGCTATGTGTACCGTAACAGATATGACTATAAGTATTGTTAAGAGCAATCAGGGCTGCCAACTGTTAATAAATGCTGTCTATATTCTTTTTACCCTAATATCAATATATCAGAAAGTATGCAAGCCAACAGCTCTATACTTTGCACACGTATAGCCCCTGACATTCTAGATTAATTTGGAGTAATTAATACAAGGCAGTGCTGCCAACATGATTCTTTGCCTGCTGATATGTAAAATTTTAAAATACATGTAACTTCTATTCTAACAAATGGATTTCATCCAAAATTGGCACAACAAGATATCATAATAATTCAGATTATTTCTGACCAGCACACGCATGGTATTGTTGGCAACATGCTTTTACGCGTGCTGATGGGTCCAGTGTCCAACTGCATGTAACGACCATTGGACTTCAACCAAATTTTGTATTCTGTGCCTTAAGAGGTGGAACTAAGAATATATTCAGTCACCAGGGCTGCCAACTGTAGTGCTCTATTAGGCTACATTATACCAGGTATATTTTGAACTAATTAGATATTTCGATATTACCAACTTAATTTCGTCATTATTCCAGATAGGTTCATATACTTTAGAATAATCATTGGCATGAAAAGTAGGCTGTATAGTTCTTCACGGAACTTATTGTTTGAGCTGTGATTGGTGGGAGAAACTGTTTCATAATGAAAAATAGTGTTATAATGACCATCATTACGATACAGTTTTCAGACATATAATAGTCAGAGTCGAACATAAATATTATTAATTCACACAAGGGCACTCCAAAGAGTATAACCTCCAACTTGAAAAATGGCGTCTTGCTGCTTTAAAATTCCAAACAGAAGCAGCTATTTAAATTGACAATATTCTGACGGCTCTTTGGTTACATTCGATGTTCATTATTGTATCTGGGCCGGGAGAGAGATATGTCCGATCGCCTGTTCGCTGTTGCTCGCTTAGCACCACCCAGGGGTCTCCTGTAGGGTACTTTCAGGTGAAACCTACGGACGTGAACAATAATGGACCCCCATAATAATAATAATAATAATATAATAATATTAATAATAATAATAATAATAATAATAATAATAATAGTAGAAACAAGAGAGGAAAATTCTCCGAAATATCCTAGGACCAAAGTTCGAAAATGGAATTTGGATGAAAAAGATACCACATGAAATTTCCAATCCGCACATAAATTTCACAGATACTATCAGAAAATGACGATTAAAATTGTATGGACACCTTCACAGAATGCATAACGACAGGCTGACAAAGAGAATTCTAAATCTAGCGCTAACCCTGAAAATCTGAAACAATTGGTTAATAGAAATACATGAAGATCTACAGGAAATGGTTATTGCTGAGAAAAGCATTCCAGATAGAGTAAAATTTAGAAGCATAGTAAACAATCATAAATTTGCAGAGTAACCTAAAAGGAACAAGAAGTTCCGTGACGAACTAAAGAGCCTACTTTTCATGCCAATGATTATTCTACAGTATATGAACCTATCTAGAATAATGACGAAATTAAGTTGCTAATATCGAAATTTCTAATTATTTCGAAATACTGTATACCTGCCATAATGTAGCCTAATAGGGCACCACAGTTGGCAGCCCTGATGACTGATTATATTCTTAGTTCCATCTTTTAAGGTACAGAATACAAATTTGGTTGAAGTCCAATGAATAGCATGGACGTTACATGCAGTTAAACATTGGATCTAACAGCGCGCGTAAAATCATGTTGGCAACAATGCCATGCATGTATTGGTCAGAAATAATCTGAAATAATATGATCTATTGTTGTGCCAATTTTGAATGAAATCCATTAGTTAGTATAGATGTTATATGCATTTTAAACTTGGACCTATCAGCAGGCTTAGAATCATGTTGGCAGCACTGACGTTTATTAGTTACTCCAAATTCATCTAGAATGCCAGGTACTATACGTGTGCAAAGTTTAGAGCTATTGGCTTGCATACTTTCTGATATATTGATATTAGGGTAACAAAAATAGGGACAGTACATATTAACAGTTGGCAGCCCTGGTTGCGCTTAAGAATACGCATAGTCATATCTGTTATGGTACACATAGCACATACGAAATTTGGTTCAAATCCAAATGATAGTATGGAAGTTGCATGTATTTAAAGTTGGACCTGTCAGCAGGCTTAGAATCATGTTGGTAGCACTGACGTATATAAGTTACTCCAAATTAATATAGAATGTCAGGTACTATACGTTTGCATAGTTTAAAGCTGTCGGCTTGCATACTTTCTGATATATTGGTATTTGGATAAAATAAATTAGGAGCATTTATTAACAGTTGGCAGCCCTGGTGGGTCGTAAGAATACGCTCAGTCATATCTGGTTATGTACACATACAACATACGAAATTTGGTTGAATTCCAATTGATAGTGTAGAAGTTATATGCATTTAAAAATTGGACCTATCAGCAGGCTTATAATCATTTTGGCAACACTTCCATGTATGGACTCCTGGAAATTAAACTGCAATATTATTATTTATACGTGTGCCAATTTTGAAATAGCTCCCATTCATACCTTCTAAGATATACATCATGGAGCTCAAATTTCAATTGCGATTTTTTAGCAGTTGGTAACACTGACATCATTTTCAAATATGGCCGTGAGATATTCAGGTATAGATCTTTAATCCTACCAAATTTTGTTTCGGTTGCTCCAGCCGTTTAGGAGTTGATAGGGGGGGGGGGGACACACACACACAGCCAGACAGACAGAAGGACAGACAGACAGACAGACAGACATTTGCCCGATCTCATAAGTCTACTTTTTCCTCATTTTTGCAAAATGTGAAAAGTAGGCTAAAAATACAGGCTGGACCGAAGGACGCAGAGAGGAACACAGTGAATGAATGAAGAGATATTGGGACGGAAAGAAGAAGGAACATTGTGCAAAATAAGTTCAAGCGCGCTCCGTAGTGGGGCATAACGATTTAAACAAGTAGTTCCGTGAAGAACTATACAGCCTATTTTCATATATCCTATTTTAATTGCCACTATCAACATACAAAATTTCAGTTTGATTGCTGTAATAGATTCGTAGATATTGAGAACCGACTAAATATTTGGATTTTATATATGTAGGTCCTAGAGTTATGTACTGTTACATGCAGATTATTGTGAACGTGTAGTATTCAAACTTCAATCGCATAATTAGGACACAAGAAAAAACAAGGAGATTTTAAAATGTTTCACAGCTGCCAACTTGAGGTTATGGAAACAATTGAAATAAATTAGATGCCAGTGGATTAACATTCGTATAAGGATTTACTGTACCAAGTTTCACTGCACGCGGTTGTTTAAATTGCGGGAAACGTCCATGTGAATATTTATATTTCGCGTCACCGCCATGTTGGATTTGTGATCACCAGGTTATTTAAAGTCCTATAGGTGAACTTAAGTTCATAGCCCCTATGAACATTAAAAAATGCAGTTTGATTGCTAAAATAGATTCGTAGATATTCAGTATCGTCTAAATATTTCGGATGGTCGCCATGTTGGATTGTTAAATGTTTAGGCCATAGAGTCATGTACCATTAAAGGAAAATTATTGCGTAGGTTCATTATTCAAACTTTCACTTCGATCGCATGACTACATCACAATAAATAAAATCTTAATTTTAAAATTCGCACTGCCGCCATCTTGAGGTTATGTAAACAATTGAACTAAATTAGATACCAGTGGATTACAATGTGTATAAATATTTCCTGTGCCAGGCTTCAGTGCGCTTGGATCATTAAATCGCGAGAAAGGTCTATTTAAAATTTTCAAATTCGCTTGGCCGCCATGTTCATTTTGTAGTTAAACGGTTTTTGAAAGTCTTATAGATGGACTTCCAGCAGTGCCCTTTATCTCCGTACAAAATTTCAGGGTTTTACCGCTAATAGTTTCAGAGATATAGAATGCCGTCGAAATATTTCGCACATCCGCCATTTTGTGATTATGTAAACAATTGAACGAAGTTAGATGTCGGTGCATTACAATGTATATAAACATATACTGTACCAAGTTTCATTGCGTTTGGTTGGTCAAATCGCGAGAAACGTCTATTTAAAAGTCGCAAATTCGCTTGGCCGCCATGTTGGTTTTGTAGTTACCAGATTTTCAAAAGTCACATAAGTGAACTTATAGTAGTTCCCTATATCACCATAGAAAATGTCAGGGTAATATCGGTAATAGTTTCGGAGATATAGAATGCTGGTGAAATATTTCGCACACTCGCCATGTTGGATTGGTGAGTCGTAACAAAATTTGAAGGGCACGGTCGAGGTCGCCGGGAATAGTGCTATGAACTATCCGAGTTTCATTGAAGTCGCTCCAGCCGTTTAGATTTTATTAGGGGGGGACACACACACGAATCACACACACACACACACACACACACACACACGCACACACACACGGACAAAAGGTGATCTCATAAGCCTATTTTTTCAAAATTGAAAATAGGCTAAAAACATATTATATGGCCTCGGGTGCAGGCTTTGTTATTTGACGTCTGGCTGCATGGCTCAGGGGTAACGTTCTCGCTTGCTGAGCCCAAGGTTGCAGGTTCGAAACCTGGCGCAGTCAGCTGGCATTTGAGGGTGCGCAAATGCGAGGGAGCCGTGTCAGTACCTTTACTGGCACGTTAAAGATCCCCTTCGGGACAAAATTCCGGCACCCCGGCTTCTCTAAAAACCAGGGTAGTTAAAACGGACGTAAAACCAATAACATTATTATTATTATATTATTGTTATTTGACGCCCAGAGGGCAGCTTTGATGCCGAATTATGTTGTTCCTTGGAACGCTATGGAAGCCAAGAAGGAAGATACCAAAGCTCCTAGACACAATAGCGCTTTCTAGTAGAGATATGAGGAACTTTTTTGTTTCGGCGGAAAATCCCGAGATTAATTATGAACACGGCCTACTGAATTCAAATGGGTTCTTTGACATGCCAACAACGTATGACATGCATGCCGTGACTTTTGTCGCCTTTCTAAAATCACTTACCACGGCCAGGAGCGAATCTGAAAGCTTGGGGTTGGTAGTCCGACACATTAACCACTCACCCACCGTGGCAATAGTCCGTAACAATATATACATACATTTCTAATCACATGTAATTAATTTCAGATCATTTTTCACCATATTCCAGTACTTGGAATAGCAAAAAAATAAAAATGAAACGAAATATTTTTAAAATAGGAGTGTTTACTTGCAATTTTGAGAGAAGAAGCGGTCGTGGCTTAATAATAGCATTTTGAATTGAAGTGGTAATTTCACGGAAAACAAGTAGAATATCCGGGGGTGAGACTCGATTTCACGTCCCTTTTATGCTGACTTCACGAAACTGGGTAGATTTTCTTCAACCCTCATACCATATTTTAAATCACCTAGGTGGGATTTAAACCCCGACTGTCAGAGTAGGAACCTACACAACTGAATGAAGAGAGTAAAACTTGATATTACCGTTGGAATGGAATTAACATGTTCACACCGTGCTATGGGAACATTTTCATTGATTGGTGTAAAAGCCGAGTAGCCAATGTACGTAGTTTTATTACTGCACTAAAAATATTAAACCCAGCCATGCAAATATATTGTGGTGAGCGAGCACCATCACGCGAAGCATCGTGACTAAGTGGGCTATTTTGTGTGTTATTTTATCCGCACGTTACAAACTAATGTATGGTAATGGGGCGTGCTCCTGAAGGTATTCATTTCTGGCTTTAGAGCAACATAATTGCTTTATGCTCGCTTTGTGTTATCAGCCGATTGCTCCTAACGATGACAGCTGTGCGCCCAGTCTCTAGTTTCCATGGCAACACATGATCTGCCCACCCACCCTCTCCACCCTAACACGAGAACCTACTTAACCTCTCCAGTCCTTATGTACTGTAGTATATATGCTAAATGCGGAATTTCATTTCATCCCGCTGCGAGATTACTCTGGCGTGAATGTGACCCACTCTACCCTCTTCTAAGTCGACGATTCGTTTATGTTCTCGCTGACCACCAACAAGCGCCTCGAAATGCAGTCACAGGGTAATCTAAAAATACTTTCGAGAACCTCTTGAACTCACATTTAGTGAAATAAGGTATAAATATACATGTAGATTATCATCCACGTTATTTTGGGGGTTGTATTCAATTTGTCTCATAACCTGTGTTTCTGTGGTGTCTGTAGTGGTGTGTGTAAATGTAAATAAGTTTAGTAAAACCTGTCATCAACGGAATCGGACAGGATTAACAAAATTTTCCTTTAAACATTGGTCTCTGGTTAATTAAGGAGGGTCTATGCTTAAAAAAAACATTCACATTGTTATAATGGACACACTGAGAACAAACAAGATGTTCAGTAAAGAACATATAGACTACATTCCCCTAGATGCCCTTTCAAGGAGTACAACTGAAAGTTGGTTGTAGTCGCTTGTTGAAATACTACGTGCTATACGGATATTAAACATGAATATGAGGTGCCCTTTGCTACTGCTACTTCAATTCGATTTCACCGTGTTTGAATTGATATGGGGAATCGATTGACACACACACATGGCCGCTATCTGCAAACTATTAGGCTTATGACCTTGTAGTTCAGTCAAAAGATTCTTTATACATAATGGTATAATGTTGCAAAATTTGGTAGAGATCAGATGATAAGGTTGGTCGTTATTTGATTTAAGCTTTTAGCATTTGGGTGGCGCCATTACGTTTCCATCAAGATGGCGGCGATATAAAACTTGACACTGATGTGTCCTTTGCTAGTGCTAAGTCTGTACCAAATTTCGTTCAATTCGGTTTCACCGTGTTTGAATTTATAGGGGGAATCATTTTGCACTTAAACATGGCCGCCATCTGCAAACTATTGGGCTGATGATCTTGTAGTTTAGTCAAACGACTCTCGGCATATAAATATATGTCGTTGCAAAATTTGGTAGAGATCGGATGATTATGTTAGTCGTAAATTGATTTAAGCTTTGAACATTTGGGTGGCCGTCATTATGTTTCCGTCAAGATGACGACGATATAAAACATGACACTGAGGTGCCCTTTGCTAGTTCTATCTCTGTACAAAATTTCGTTCAAATCGGTTTCACCGTGTTCAAATTGATAGGGGGAACAGACATTCAGAGTACACACACTCACACACACACACACAGAGACACACAATTTTTGGCCCTGTGTAGATCTCATAAGTCTACTTTCATTTTTTGCAAAAATCGAAAGTAGGCTAAAAATTGTAAATATACATTATTCAGTGTCGTATTTACATATTTCTGCTACGAATTTATGCAGTACTGTACAAGCAAAACTTACAAAGAACATTTACCTGGAGGTAGTGTGAAAGAAATTGCGGAAAAACACACCTAAGATAACGTCGGGATTTCAACTTAAAATCTCTGCAGCATTCTACAGCTCCCCATCGCAGTCATGGTAGATGGACGAAGCCTATGGCTGTAGGCTATCACAGGAAAGGAAAGCTTTTCTGTAGTAGAGACATTTGTTGACATCAACAATAGGTTTAAGTATTAGAGAGTCATGTGTGGAGCGGGGCTCTGTATGGGAGTGAAACATGAAGTTTATTTAATCGTATGGTGAATTACATAAAAACAAATCACAAATCCAAGTTCAAGTTTTGAAGCCATTCCACAGTACATTCTCGAAGATGAAACAGATCACTAGGGCTCCCGGAGTAGGCGTGTAGAGGGCAGCGCTGGATGATATGGTCCATGGTCTGTTCCTCCTCATTGCATTGACACAATGGGGAATCTATCCAACCCCACTTATGGCATAGGAAATTGCAACGGCCGTGCCTGGTTCTCAGTCTATTGAGGCGACACCATAATTTTCTAGGAAGGTCAAATCCTTGTATTTTCACCGTTGGGTTGATTTCCTGGGCACTAGTTCCAGACGTTGAGTTTGACCATTCGTCCTGCCAGCATTGGTTTAGGTTGAATCGATTTGCCAGAAGTTGGTCGGCCAATAAACTGGTTGGTCTCCTCGAATGAAGTCGCTTCGGTGGTGGGTGGCAGAATTCCTGGTGTATTGGTAATGAGGGAGAAGCATAGATCTTCTTTGCTTCTCTGATCAGAGCTTCCTTCCTCATCAGGTGAGGTGGTGGAATGTGGCTGAGTACTGGTAGCCAGTGGCGAGGGGTTGATTTTATGGTGCCGGTTTTGCAACGCATAGTGTCATTCAGCTTGGTATCCACTTTATGCACATGTGCACTTTCCAACCATACTGGAGCACAGTATTCCGCTGCAGAATAGACTAGACTGATACCCGTTAATCTTAAGCAGTCCACCGTGGCTCCCCATGAACTACCGCAAAGCTTGTGCAGGATGTTATTTCTGGTGGAAATTTTGTGAGAGAGCTTGGTGAGGTGTTCTTTGTAGCTCAGAGTTCGGTCCAGCGTGACACCTAGGTATTTCGGGAATGGGTTGTATTTCAGTTTTTCACCACGAAATACAACATTTGGCTTGTAGTTTGCTAGTCGGTTGGCAAGATGGAAGCATGCAACCTCTGTCTTAGACATACTTGGGATCAGTCGCCAGGACTTGAAGAACGTTGACATTTTCTCCAGATCGGTTGTAAGAGTGCCTTCTGCATCTTCAAAAGTTCTGCTTTGAGCTACCAGTGCAATGTCATCTGCGTAAATAAACTTAGTAGCTGTTGTTGGTGGCAAGTCATGAATGTACAGATTGAATAGAACTGGGGCTAAAACTGATCCTTAACTTAAAGTGTTGGTGCAACATAAAAGAGGTGAATAGAATCATTTGGCGCGTGGTATTACAGAGGAGAATAATGTTATTTGTTATACGTCCCTTTTAACTACGGTACTGTGGCTTTTAGAGACGCCGGGGGATCGGAATTTTGCATTGAAGGGGATCTTAAACGTGCCAGCAAGTCCAATGACACGGCTCCCTCGCATTTGCGCACCTTCAAATGCCAGCTGACTGCACCAGGATTCGATCCTGCAACCTTGGGAACAGCAAGCGAGAACGTTACCGCTGAGCCATGCCGCTAGCCTATTACAGAATACTGATGGGTAGATATGCTAACAAATAAAGTTTTATTAAGACGAATAGGAAAGGAGTGATGTTTCTGGTGAGAGCTAATGAAAATATGAGATCGGTTAGTAGGAAATATACTAAGACACGTAGGAATATCAAACCAAAAGGGATTTTTAAAGTGTTTTCATATGATTTATGTTCATTTCTGACTCACATCCATATTTTAGAATTTAATGTTTTGGGTTATCTCTCAACAAACATTTTATTAATGTGTTTAGAGGCAATATTTTATTCAATGTCAATTTTTATGCTTTTTTTGTGATTTTTGCAAGGCCGATGAAGGCCCCGAAACATGTACTGATTCTCTGAATACAAGCTTTTTGAAAGTATTGACTAGGCGGAAAATGTTGGTAATTTCAAACATTATAATAAAATAATAGAAATAAATAGCCTTACAAATCCCCTAAGGGCTATGGCCTCCTGCTTTGCAGGAAATTGCTAAGTTTTAACTCATCAGGTGAGCAAGTCCTGAGGAGCATTTGGGGTCATTCTTTATGATTGGGCTTTCTATATACTGTACATGTGTAGCTGATTAAAGATTAAGTAAATTATATTACGCTGGTATAACATTCGCTATAACAATCTGTTAACATATTCGTTCATTGAGTCTGGCGATATAAAGGCCTCAAACATTATTATTACCTAATTATCTGTTAGTATTGTTATGGGTTTACGTCCCTTTTAATTACTGCGGCTTTTAGAGACATCGGGGTGCCGGAAGTTTGCCCCAAAAGGGAGATATTTACCGTTCCATTAAAATACTGACACGCCTCCATCACATTTAAGCACCCTCAGATGACAACTGGCTGCACTGGTATTCTATTCCGCTATCTTGGGCTCAGCAGGCGAGAACGTTACCACTGCGCCATGCAGCCAGTCGTTCAGCTCATCTCTAGGGATGTTAAAATCACGTAGTCTATGTTAAATAATCCAACAGGTTCAGGATAAAGCCGTGATTTCCTGCATCAGACTGGGCGAAATATTAAAACACGTGGTTTTAAATGTCATTCGTTAAAACTCATGTTAACTTTTTCTAATTTCTGTATGTTTAAAATATAGTCTGTCATCTGTCATCTTCTTGAGGGTTCAGATCAGTCTGCACGCCTCTATCAATGACTTGTCAAGTAACGTTGGCCTGTCAACCACTTCTCTTATATTCTGCTGTAAAAATGTTGTTAGATTGTGTCGTACGTGCCTGAGCAGCTCCTATGTCCGCAAGTCCCCAGGACATGTGCAAGGATTTATTTCTCTCCCCTACCATACCGACAGCTCTTATTGTCTAGGGATCTGCCGGACGCAGAACGCACCGCCGAAAGATAGGCAGACAGTTTTTTTTAAGGTGAATAGCAAAATTAATCTCGGGATTTTCTGCCAACACTAGAAACACTAGATATCTAACCTCCTTGACTTTCATAGCACTCCAAGTAACAACAAAATTCAACATGCAAGCTGCCCTCTGGGTGTCAAATAACAAAGCTTGCACCTGAGGCCATACAATATTATTTATTTATTATTTATTATTCATTTCTGGGTCAGAATATACACATGTAAAAGGTCAAACACGGGTCCTGAAACTATATTGAGATATCATACATAGGCTATAGAAAGCTTGGAATTACAGTAGATGGTGTCCCTGCCCACTCTATTATTGTCTGTGCACACCTGAACGAGCAGTATCCTAATCGCCAGGAGGGCCAATTGCTTGGCCTACACTCTCACCGAACTTAAATACGTTGGACTTTTTTTTTTGTGTGTGTGAGAGCATTTAAAGTCAGTGATGTACTCAACTTTAGTGGAGGATGAAGGAACACTTTATAAATGAATTGTTGTCAAAGAATATGCAGAACCTCAAATATTGTTTGAGCAGGTTCGTACCTCGATGCATTACGGCAGAAACAGTTAGGAAATAAAATATGAAGTTGTCTGAGATTGCAAGTGAGGAATCATGTGTCACGCACACTTCGTTCTTCCTGACTTAGGTTTATTTTATTTCTTACGCTGTTTTACGCGTATGTTTAGTTTCAGTGATCAGCCTAGATATTGGCACATGTAGTGAAAACTCGGATATGACTAAGGGATCGATGGTAAATACGATAAATTAAGAGAAAGGATTTCACAAAATTAACATAGAAATTAAATTACTAGCCTATATCTTTATATATATAATTCTTCGACACGTGTGTATGTGACTGAACTCCTCCTAAACGACTGAACCGATTTTGATGGAATTTGGTATGTATATTAGGGTGGGTCCATGTATGGTTTAGATTCACAATTTGACCCGGTAGGTGGAATGAACACAATTTTAGAACCACAATTTACACACAATTTTAGAACCACAATATACAGTCAAAAGCAGTCGTCATGGAAACCACTAACCTTGGCCTTGGTGAAAGCTGATGTCTTTGGACGGTTTGTCTCTGCACTTTAGAGCCACCTGGTCGCAACCTGTGCAACTACCGCCATTACATACACTCCGCCCGTGGCGAAAAGCTGTGTTTTATATCAAAGGTGGCAGTGATGCCGAATTCTACTGTTTGTCTCTGCACGTTAGAGCGTTTCAAAGTCCCGTATGCGTTCATATACCATTCATCCGATTGCCATGAAACTTGGGTGATATGTTGAGTGAGCTCCAGGGAAGGTGTTTGGCTTAGTAAATCCATTTTACAATAGATAGCGCACGCATAGATTCAACAAATGAGCGACGACGCGCGAAGCGTTTCAAAAAGGTCCCGTATGCGTTCAAATACCATTCGTCCGATAGCGATGAAACTTGGGTGAGATGTTGTGTACACTTACGTGAGGGTCTCTAACTTAGTAAATCCATTTTACAATAGGTAGCTCACGAGTAGATTCAACAAATGAGCAACGACGCGCGAACTTTTAATCAAAGTCCCGTATGCGTTCATATACCAATCATCCGATTGCAATGAAACTTGGGTGAGACGTTGTGTAAGTTACACTTACGTGAGGGTTTCTAACTTAGTAAATACATTTCACAGGAGGTTTCGCACGAGTAGATTCAACAAATGAGCGACGACGCACGAAGCGTTTCAATAAGGTCCCGTATGCGTTCAAATACCATTCGTCCGATTACAATGAAAATTGGGTGAGATGTTGTGTACACCCTACGGAAGGTTTATGGCTTAATAAATCCATTTTACAATAGGTAGCGCACGAGTAGATTCAACAAATGTGTGACGGCACGCGAATCATTTCAACAAAGTACCGTATGTGGCCATATACCATTTATAAGATTGTGATGAAACTTTGGTGAATTGTTGTATACACTCCAGGAAATGTTTCTGTCTTAGTAAATCCAGTTTTTAATAAGTAGCGCACAAGTAGATTCAACAAATGAGCGACGGCGCGCGAATCGTTTCCACAATGTCCCGTATGCGGTCATATATCCTTCATCCGATTGCGATCAAACCTTGGTGAATCATTGAGTACACGCCAGAGAAGGTTTAATCGTTTAAAGAAAATCACTTATGCGTTCATATGTCATTCATCCGATTCCGATGAAACTTTGATGAGTTGTTGTGTACACGCCAGGGAAGGTGTTCAACTTGGTAAATCCATTTTACATTATTGGTAGCGCACGAGTAGATGTAACAAATGAGTGACGACGCGCGAAGCGTTCCAACAAAATCCTGTATGCGTTCATATACTATTCATCGATTGCGATGAAACTTTGATGAGTTGTTGTGTACACTTACGTGAAGCTTTCTAACTTAGTAAATCCATTTCACAGTTGATAGAGAACGAGTAGATTCAACAAATGAGTGACAGCGCACGAATCATTTAATCCATATCCCGTATGCGTTAAATGCCATTTATCCGTTTGCGATGAAACTTTGGAGAGTTGCTGTGCACGCTCCAACGAATGTTTCTAAATTAGTTAATTCAATTCAAGATAGTTTAGAGGCAGTTAACAGAAATTGAAAAAAATTCTGTGTATCCAAAAGCACTTGAAGAAACAAAGTTACAACACTTTCTTTGATTGGCAGGACAACGTCTGCCGGGTCAGCTTGTATTTGATAGTCTATAAATTCAGTTCTTACAATTTCACCTGGCATGGGTTGTCCAAATCATCTAACTCAAAATGACACTCTCGAACATATATTAATTTAGTAACTCTTTAGGGATTTTTGTTTGATACTAGTGGTACTAGTGCTAAATCTGCAGGATCTTCTCTTAATCCGCAAAATGATCAGTCTATTACAGTAATATGCTTCATTGCTACCATGACCGTGTCACCGAGGATTTTGTAAATACAGTACGGTACTTTAGAAACATATAGCACAAGTTTTCACGATTTTATCACTAGGCGGCAGCATTTCCCGTTTCAAAATTCATAGCCAAAGGAAATTAAACAGTTGACTTAACAGAGCTGGTAAGATGCATTCGTATCTTGCACTGGGGCATATCCGGATATAATAGTACATTATGCAACGAGCCTATAATGGCATTAATTAAGACACGAGTATGTTTATAAAACGAGCTTATCGAGTTTAATACTTTCCATACGAGTGTCTTAATTACCATTATAGGTGAGTTGCATACGACTGTTTATGTTCGACGATAATTATAACTATTTTATGTTCGAACATAAATATTCATAAATATCTGTCGAGATTTCACTAGTTTTATATACTGAACAGAGCGCATGGGACGCAGAGAATTCCTTCTGTTTGACCATGGCCTCCTGGGATACCTCACTATGACACTCGCCACGCAGTGAAATTTAAAATAGGGGGCCATGGAAGTGAGCGCAGGTGCGATGCTATCCTCACCTAATTGGTCACACAACTGTTTCTTGAGCTCTGATTGGTGGGAGAAACTGTATCATAATGAAAACTTGTACTATGATGAGCCTCATTATAGTACAGTTTTCTGACATACAATATTTACATTTCGCCAGGGTCGAACATAAAGTATATTTCAAGTATTGCGGAATTAGCCGTACCTCGGAGTTAGCAATGCCTCCCCTACAGCTCTCCTCCCATTCGTTTAAGCACTCGATCCTGTTTATGATATATCACCACGTGGCACAGTGGACAGCGCCCTAGCTGTCACCCTTGAGGTCCAGTTTCGATTGCCAAGTCTGTTAAGAAACGTAATCGTGGTCTGAGTTGTGGAACGAGATATACTCAATCTCGCAAGGCCAAACTGAGATAAGGCGGGTTCGATTCCAACCTCAGAGATTTTATAAATTATTGTCCATGGTTTGTACCCCGCGACGCAATCACGTGCGTTGAATATTTCCCCATGATCACACTTGGGAACAGCAGCAAGTTTGGAGATCGGAGGTTCGAATCTCGGCACTGACAGCGGCGATTTTGAGTTTTTTTTCTCCGTTTCTCTTCCATGCTCTCCCCAAGAAAATGCATGGATAGTACCTTATTTCAAATCCTGAAGCAACTATCCGCATCCTCGCCCAAATAATTAGTTACAGACACTACTTCAGTCACTACAGTAAATACAGCTTATCAAATAATATGAAAACACACTCAAGTACACGGGACTGAAGACCAGGAAGTCTCAAGCCCCTTTAACAAATTAACAACATTATCGGGTTAGAAACCGTTTTTCAGTGTTGCTTTAGTAATCAAAATGTAATGCCTTTTAGTCGATCACCATCGTTAAACCCAATTTTAATGGAAGGATTTATTAATTTATTAATCCTATGTAATTTTTTTCAGGACTAGGGAAACACCCATTTCAATTGGGTACAATCGTGTTGACCGACTGAAAAGCATTACATTTTGAACAATAACAACAACAACAACATCTCTAATTTTAAAACCCGTTCAAAAGAGACGATATTTTGGAGCATCGTATGAATTAACAGGCCTTTGTACGTCAAAAATATCAAAGGCTCGCCGTTTAAAACATTAATGTGGAAATCAATTAGGAAATAAAATATGGAGTTGTGTGATATTGCAAGTGAAGAATCATGTTTTTAATAAGCGCCTATAAATGAGCACTCGCTGATAGTGCATACTTTTTATAATACACAATTCCAGTTCCCTGAACCGAGCCGTCCGTATACGTCAGTTCCTTTGACATCTCGCTGTTTGAAATTAGATGTGTTCACTTTATGGTACCACAAACAAGCACGTAAAGTGGACATATGGATGTACAATATTCGTGGTGACAGATATGCAGCAGGCTATAGCTACACAAAGGGATATGCATGATATTCTCTAAGGAGTCACATACTGTATGTCTACCACCACTGCACAGTGGGTCAAAATCGAAATCTAGGGGGACAAAATTATTTTTACGTTTCAATCATGAATTTAGAGTGGAAGCAACGTATATAATTTGTTTACTTCATCATAAACATCAGTTAAGGCCTTTTTTGAGCTACGTCTACACATGCAAGAAATTGTCTATGACTAAGGGTTGGATAGAGCATTCAGTTATCTCTTCAGAACAATTTTCTACCCCTAATTTACTTTTAACAAAGTCACAAAGTTCCACTTTTGGCATAATCGTCGAATCCAGTGCTTCAAACAGTTGTAAACGTGTGAGAACTGGTTGCGCGGCATCTTCTAAAACGTAAAATAACTAAGTAAGTTGCAAAAAGATGCAAAAAATCTTATAACAGGCGTAAACTAAAAGACTTTATCTACATTTTAACATTAAGTAGAAAGTGACACAGAGTGACTCAACATACTAACAAGTAGTTCCGTGAAGAACTATACAGCCTATTTTCATACATCCTGCTAATGTTAATTGCCTCTATCAACATACAAAATTTCAGTTTAATTGCTGTAACAGATTCGTAGATATTGAGGACCGTCTAAATATTTCAGATGGTCGCCAGATTGGATTTTTATTTTTGTACTATTACATTAAGATTATTGTGTACGTGTGGTATTCAAACTTCAATCGCATGATTAGAACAAAAGAAGTAAAAACGAGATTTTAAAATTACGCACAGCAGCCATCTTGTGATTATGCAAACAATTGAAATAAATTAGATGCCAGTGGATCAACATTTGTATAAGCATTTAACGTGCAACGTTTCACGGCACTCGGATAGTTAATTCGCGAGAAACGTCCATTTAAATATTTATACTTCGCGTCGCCGCCATGTTGGATTTGTGCTCACCAGGCTACTGAAAGTCCTATAGGTGGACATATGATCATAGCCTCTATGAACTTAAAAAAATCAGTTTGGTTGCCGTGAAACATTCATAGATAATGAGAACCGTTTAAATATTTCGGAAGCTCGCCATTTAGGATTGTTATATGTATAGGCTATAGAGTTATGTACCATTCAAGGACAATTATTGCCTAGGTTCATTATTCAAACTTTCACTCCGATCGCATGATTACGACACAAGAAATAAAAACTTAATTTTAAAATTTCGCACAGCCACCATCTTGAGGTTATGTAAACAATTGAATTAAATTAGATGCCAGTGCATTACAATGTGCGAAATCATTTACTGTACCACATTTCACTGCGCTCAGAGAGTTAAATCACGAGAAAAGTCTATTAAAATATTTCAGATACGCTTGGTCGCCATGTTCGTTTTGTACTTTACAGGTTTATGAAATATACATAGGTAAACTTGCATCAGTACCCTTTATCACCGTACAAAATTGCAGGGTGATATCTGTAATAGTTTCGGAGATATAGAATGTCAGTTTAAATATTTCACACAGCCGCCATTTTGAGGTTATGTAAACAATTGAACTAAATTAGACTCCAGTGCAATACAATGTGTATAAACATTTGCTGTACCAAGTATCATTACGTTTGGATAGTTAAATCGCGAGAAAAGTCTATTTAAACTCTCAACTTCGCTTGGCCGCCATGTTGGTTTTGTAGTCACCAGGTTTTTGAAAGTCTCATAGTTGAACTTCTAGTAGTGCCCTTTATCGCCGTACACAATTTCAGGGCGATATCGGTAATAGTTTCGGAGATATTGAATGCTAGTTAAATATTTCGCACAGCCGCCATGTTGGATTGGTGAGGCGTAACAAAATTTGAAGGGCACGGTCGAGGTCGCCGGGAATAGTGCTATGATCTTACCGAGTTTCATTGAAATCGCTCCAGCCGTTTAGATTTTATTAGGGGACACACACACACACACACACCTCATACACACACACACACACACACACGCACACACACACGGACAAAAGGTGATCTCATAAGCCTATTTTTTCAAAATTGAAAATAGGCTAATAATAGTTAAACATTGTATAATGCAAATATAGGTCTAGCTAAAATTACGTAACAATTACGCCCATTAATAACTGAAACACGTTACAAAGATCATACCTTCAGCTGAATGTTTCATCTTAAAGCATCACACTAACCGCAAAGAAAACCAAGCCACAGCCACTTACATTCACCCTCCAATTCAGACTGCTCGAACAGTGGTGACAGATTTACACTAAGATGCGTTTATATCCCAGAATTGTGAGCGGCAATTATATGAGAATGCTGTAGAAGTAATAAATTTTGATTTTTAAATTATGAAAAAAAATGTTGTCCTCCTAGATATCGATTTTGACCCACTGTGCACTGTGACTAGATATACTGTAAAATAACTGTGCTGTTCAGTGCATACAGAATTAATCGAAATGTAATGGTTTTTCAGTCAGTCAACACGATTGTACCCAATTGCAATAAATGGTTCCCTAATCCTGATTTTTCTTTTATTTACATAAGATTAATAAATGCACTTGGATGACCAGTTTCGATCGTCAAGCGATCATCATCAGATCCTTAACACTTACACTATTAAATCAATGTCTACAAGTATGGGTGATAGTATTTATTTATCTCATGTAAATATCTACTTAGTATAAAACAAAGTCTCCTAATGTTGGATGTCACGGGTAAACTCGAGAACCACTGGATGGATCTTGATCTTGATGCAGTTTTCACCATTCTGTAAAGGGTTTCTCGAGGAAGGTTTCTGTAGAAATTTACTTATTTATGATCAAAGGATTGGTTGGTTGGTTCTTAAGTTTAGGGGCTGCGACAACGCGGTCATGTAGCCCCGTGTACTTTGGGTGTGTGTAGAATCTGCCTGATAACCGGTGTTAATTGTGATGACTGTATTAGTGTGTGTATCTGTTTTAATTCAAGTAAGCACTGCAGACGATCAATTTTCAAGTAGTTCCTACTTTTGCCGCCAATCGCCGCCGTCGACGACTACTAGTTCAGAACATAACTACCAGACGTCACCGCAGTCGGCTCTTGGCAACGAACGTAGAAACCTAAGACCGTTGTTTACATTATTAACCTATACAATTTTGCTTCACACAGGTGTAATTAGTGGAAGGTTCTTTAACATGCCATACATCTATGACATGGGACCGCCGGCTTTATTTTCCCTCCGAAGGAAGGCATACTGAGGGATTTTAACGCTCTTAAAAAACTCCGACAACTTCGGCCTGATTTGAACCCGCGATCTTGGGCATAGAAGCTCAGCATGCTACCGACTACGCCACCGAAGCCGCCATGATCAAAGGATGTCAAGCAATAATGCTTTCAGTGAAAAAGTAGAAAGAGAACCTGGCATCCGTGCGCTCTTTAAGCTTACGGTGGGCAAACCGTTAAAAATATATCAATAGGCCTACTATGAGTGTAAGATTTGTTCAGCGTGAAAAGTTCTACAAAAACGTCTGCGAGAGCGTATCCCTATCTTCAATACATCGCCCAATATAAATGTTTTTACGTTTTCATTTCTTCCAACAATCTCCATTCAATTACTAAGGCGACAGCTTACGAGCTAGCTAGGGGCGAGCATATCACCCCAGATACAGCCAGCAGCAAGTTGAGTCATCTTGAGTTAAGACTTCAGAAAATAGTGGTTGTGCTTGGGGTTTCCCTGGTAGTGCAACTCGGCTTTTCTTCATTTCGCCTGTGAACTTTTCGTTCCGCAAAATACACCGTCAAGTTATGATTGGACGGAATGGGGATTTGTGTTTGATGCACCTCGCCATTGTTAAATTACGTCTGACAAGAATTCGTTGCACATGCATTTCCATGATAATATACTTAATAGTCCAGTCAGTCATTTTAACCCATCGTGCCGAGACGTAGAACAAATGTAGGTCGTAGTACATTTACATCGAAAAGGAAAGCGCTTATCACGCAATAAATTCATAACTGCTCCCGGGCGAAGCCGGGGCGGGTTGCTAGTATAAAAATAAAAATAAAATGTTCAGGATTAGAAAACCACCCATTACAATCGTGTTGACCGATTGAAAAACGTTAAATTTCGATGACTAAGGCAACACTAAAAAATAGTTTCCAATTCTATAACATAGTGAATTACATGCCGTGAGCTTGTTTAAATAGCTATGTACTGGACTGCGTAGATATATCATTTATACAATACAATTATTAAGGGTTTAAGGGGGCGGAATAACGAGGTCATCTCCCACATTTGAATATCCATAGTGCGTTACTGTTCCATTTAGGGACCCTCCATTTCTCAGTCTTGCAACCGTGTAGATAATAAAATAAATAATCTCTAGAGGGCCTGTGCAATAACTCTCGCATTTCTTAAGCCACCCGCCCTGCTTTACCATTATGCAGGCTCAACGCGACTTAGTTATGGGAGGGGCTATCGTCTTGTTTACTTGTTTAAACGCAATTTTTAATCAAATTGTCAATATGTATGAAATCAGAGTGCGATTCGTCACTGCTTTCAGCAATTCTCTTTCTTTTGAATGCTTATTTGTGGCGCCCTATGGTGCAAAGACCATTCGTCCGACTTTACTGTTGTGCGGGCTTGACGCGACACAGTTGTGGCAGGGATTATCGTCTTGTTTATTTGTTATGACGCTCTTTATAAACAAATAAATACTGTAGCCTATATTTCCGTTGACTTTGGGAAGATTTTGGTACAAACCACACCGTCTAACTCCATTTGGTTTAAGAACTTGAGCTTTGTGAAACATACACCTTACCTTACCTTACCTTACCTTCCTTTCCTTACCATCCTTTCCTTACCTTTACTTTACTTTACATTCCCTTCCTTCCTTCGTATACGATGGTGTCCTAGGCGGAATTCGTAAGCTAAGTGTGGGACGTGCGTGCCGAATTTGAAGACGTGTGTCGGTATTCAGCTGCATCGACCTGCTATCGATCCACGGTAGTACAGGAGGAAGAGTAAGCACTGTATTTCAGTGTGCCGTCAGCACAAGGTAAGATGGTGTGAGGCTTGCGTGTTTGGAACGACCTCTTCCCTCCTCCTCTATTTCCACTAAAACGCACCCCTTCTACCTGTCAGGAAACTGAGCAAAGAGCAGTGAGGTCAAGTGGCTGTCTGGATCTGGTCTTAAGAATGGATGTGTGATTAGTAAGTGTGATGGCAATCTACCAGGTATTCTGATATCAATGATGGTGGTTACAGTGGTGGTGATCCTATTTGTGATAGGATGAGTTGAGATAACCCCAGCTCCGGACAATTTAGATGGCAGGAAATAGGAAAGTTGAAGGAAATACGGAAGTAAGACATAGAGAATAGCTTCTAGAAGGAAATAAAGGAGATGAAGGGATATGTCAAGGAGGAACTGAAGCCTCTTACATCAAAAATGGTCCAAAATTGTGAAAAGCTAGGTAAAGTAAAGGAAATGATGAAGGTATTAAAAGACAAATTAGATATCTAAAGAGACTGGGACTAAAGGGTGAGCAACAACAACAACAACTCCAATCATTCGGGAGGTGATAGAAATGAGTAAACAACCAAAGAACTTTAATAGAGGTTTTTTATTATTATTTTTTTAAATCGTTTGTCTTGTAGAGCCAGGAGTGTCCGAGGACATGTTTGGCTCACCAGAGTTTGTAGTTGCTTCTACGAGGACACCCACGGGGAGTGTTGTCTGAGGAGGAAAGTGTGAATGTAAGGACGAGGAATTGGACGGTAGCGGCTGTGGCCTATAGTTAGGGACCAACACCGGCATTTGCCTGGAAGGAAGATGGGAAACCACAGAAGACCATCTTCAAGGTTGCCGGCGGGGAGATTCGAACCTCCTCGCCTCCCAGATGCGAGCGACTGCCTGCAGCACGCCGTAACGACCACGGCTAACTCACCCGGTTTTAATAGAGGTGATGATTATCCCCTAAGTAGATCTCGGCAGGTCATGGAGTAACTATTTGTTCCGTAATGGCTTCCTATCTTATACCATTTATCAATGGAGGCTGCATGCCATTGCTTACTCATTCTTTCTTTCTTCCTTTCATTACAAACTTTGGTAAAGGGACAAGCAGTTGTCTCGAAACGTCGGTACTAAACATTTCCAGTCGACCTAATAGCCCCAATGCTATATTATGAACAACATCAAAGTCTTTATGTACAGCTAAGTTTAAAGAGATAAAGAGAAAGCAGATTTACTGGGGCCTGTTCCACGAATAAACTTTGCAACTTTTCACTTTTCACTTTGCACTTTTCAATTATTGCAAAGTGCAAAGTCTTTCTGTTCCACCATGATCTATGTATTACTTCTCAATTTCTTTGCAAAGTGAAAAGTCTTTGCATAGGAATGATCCGATCATGTTTATTCCATGAACAAACTGTATATTTATTCCATGATTTAATGCTTTATTTTTCATGGTGAAACATGTCCCACTAATGACCACACAGTGATCTTAATTAATAAAAGTATTGATCAGGTGGAACTTTTAAACTGTCTATACTGTACCCGATACCTAGTTGAGGCTATCGGCTACGCCAGCTGACATTGAGCCGTAGTTGAGATTTATGGGAAAAGTTGTAAAGATAGCGCTCACATCGAGTCGAGAAGAATGTTAGGAAATGACGTAGAAGGCCAAGGATCAAGAAGGCACTGCCAGTCAGGTAGATGGAATTATGGGAGGAATATTAAAGTTTTATTAAGATCTTTACGGAACATAGTATTATATCATCTCAGAAGAGAAGAAATGACAAGCATTATATATGATAATAACTTGAAGAAAGACAGATAATCCCTTAAGTTATTGTATAACTTAATAGCCGAAATAATGGTGGTCGAGATTATACTTGTGACGCACGACCGCAGAAAGTGGGGGAGCATCACGTGACTGCGCCTGGTAGGAGCTGGTCAATGCAGTTTAGAGACATCAGTCGAGTTCAGTCGTCAGGGCTGAGTGGTACACATGCGCAGAGCGTACGGCAAAGCTGAGCGGTGCACAGCAATTGTTACGTAAAGTGAAGGCGACAGTATTGCTTCACCAGGCAGAGAGCAGGAAGTAGGTCAGTGAGCCAAGGCGAGCAACGCACGATAGACGGCGAGGACCGGTTAGGAGGCAAGCTGTGCGGGCCGTGTAATCAGGAGAAAGGCCGGGGTCAGAACAGCATTATAATACGAGATTGGAAACTTTATTTCGAGCTGCATTTTGTAACGCAGAACAGTATAGCAAAGCGGTACGGCGAGGCCGGCTTTAAGCGTAGATCATTCTGGAACAGTGCAGTAGATCAGAGCGGGCTAGTTCCGACTTTTATACGCAGGCAACATTAAAGAAGCTGAACTTCATTTCAACATTCAGTTACAACATTGAGTTGGGACTTGTATTCAGTAATAGAATTGTGCAGGCAGATAGTTACAATATACTGCAATAGTAAACTTCAAATGAACTTAGATATTTCAATGACATTACGACTATGCATTTCATAACGGAACATGTAGAGCGACCATGGGGTCAAGCTAACATTAACGCTTTTAAGCAAACGAAATGTTACAATCATATGCACTTATTAACATTGGCACGTGCATTAATAGAATTCTTTTTCATGAATTATTATAAAATATCGAGTACGAACACAGCTACAGGGTGTTTCAAAAACTTATACACTCTCATAAATAAAATTTATTTTCTGCAAGTGAGACTTAACCGCTGTGGAGATTGAACTTTTAACAAGCAAACCGATCATTATATGGGACAGTGGCGTAACAGCTGATATGAGAAGGTACTGTAAGAGTTATGACTTTCTAATATGATATTTTCATGAACACTGGGCATACTTGTATATTTTTCTAGTAGGAGTTATACGATTATTTTTGACATGGCTTAGACATTATTTGCTCCAAATTTTGCTAGAATATGGCGTTACCATATGATATGGCAGGCACCATTATACGAAATTCTCACCATTGGTTGGCTTTATTAAGCAGATGTTTGGTCTCTTAGATATTTTTCCAGTAAGGATAGTTTTTCTTGGACAGTTATTTTTTTGTGACGAGTATTTCGAACTCGTGATCTGCAATTGGATTATTTAAATTACTTCGTCAGTTCATTGCATACTAGCGAGTGTGTATTATTCATCAGTAGGGATTTTTTCCATTGGATTGTTTGGAGATATTAAGATGTTATTCACTCAAGTGAATGAATATCGCTTTTGTGTGACAAATAGAGACTTGTTGATTCCAATCTGGTACATTCACTCATCAGACGACGAGATGGGGCCTTTCGCTTTAGGCGATTGCGTGGTGGTATACATCTTTACCCATCGTTCAGGGCATTATCATGTTAGACGACGGGGCAAGGCCTTTCGTATTTATACGATTGTGTGGTGGTTACTCATCTTACTTGCCATTGAGGAACTCATTTTTATCATCCGAGTGTACTTGAGATTGTAAGAGGATCAAACAAGAAACTACTAGTCACATATCAGTCGAATTTTGTTAAAGTAAAAATAAATGTCAGCAGGGTTACATTTTGTAATTCTTGTTTGCCAATCCAATATTTTGTTGCTATACTCATTTGAGAGTACTTTCATTTAACAGCTGATACAGCTGATGCTTTTGATAATTTTTATGATTGAATTTAATACCTTTGAGAAGGATTTAAAGTAATTGAATCTTGTAAGATGAATCATTAATGGTCAGATTTATTTTAAGGCAGATCAGTATTGCATATTTTGATGTGAGAGATTATAACACGTTGGTGTTTTTCTGTGAAGTGAATTATGAGAATTTTAAGAGAATTTATGCTATTTGAAAGCAAATCTTGAATTTGATTTCGATTACTAATGTAATATTTTTCCTAATTGTTTAAGAAGTTGTCTAGATGTGATCAGATTAATTACAGTTATTGGAGATGGTGTGCGTTGATAATTTGAAGCCAGTTATGTATTTTTGTAGATCATGCAACGTGATTAAGTGAAGTTTGTGATAGGCATTTTGTGGAAGTTGCCAAGTAGAAGTTGCAATATTGCTAATGTATTTTGAAGCAGACATGACGTTGTCGAACCTAGTCTAGCATAATTTTGAGATTCATACTGTGCGCTGAATATTTATGGAGTTTTGTGAAATAATTGTGGTATTCAAATGTGATATTTGATAAAGTGAGAATATATAATGTAGTTGTGGATAGTGAGATCCAACGTGAATTTGTGAAGGCAATAATATTTTTTGGCATGACAATTGAATACGAAATATAACTTGGAAGTGATAAAACTGTAAGACAACGTTCTATAACCCATATTAAACAATTTGTTAGGAAATTAAACAAATAATAATGTTGATAATACAAGATTTCCTGATAATAATAATTAATGAAATAATAATCTGAAATTTAAGCATATTAATGATCTGACCTAATGAAATAAAAATCAGAATGACTAGATGAGATAATAAAAATCTAAATAACCAGATGAATTAAAATTTAAATAAATTGATAAATTAAATTTTGGAATAAATCAATGAATTAAATAAATGGATGAATTAAAGATTGAATATATAAGATGATTTAAATAAATTAATAGATGATTAAATAGATGATGAATAACTGAATTAGAAGGTGATAATTAATTAAAGAAGCTGATGATTAATAAAATTAAATGGATTTAAATAAATTTAATTGAGAAATGATTTGAAGAATTGCAACTTGAGTTGATGAATTAAACAATTTATATTGATGATTTAAGATGATTTGATCTGAAGGAGATGATGAAAGAAGAGTGTGTGAATAATTAGAGAGCATAAAGAATTGATGATTATAATATTCATTTAAATGATTTGATAATAATGAATTAATTATTCTGACTTGAATATATTGAATTTTGAGATGAGAACTAATGTGAGAAATATTTAATTTTGATGATGATGATGATTATAACCAATGAATAGTGGATTTTCTGTGATTCACAAACAAGCAATTATTAATGACAGTGTAAATAGTGTAAATTAATTATTCGATGTTTAGGAGCATTTTACTAATACATATTCAGCATTTGAATAATGCCATGCAAGCCATAAATTATGTGATATTTAAATATGTGATTATAATATGTGTGTTTAGACAGATTAATAATATTTTTACATCCACATTCATGATGTTAATTTAAAGAGAAGTTAGGTCTCAGTTATCACTAATGTCAGTGACGCAAAGACATAGTGCTACGGTGATCCTGAGAACCCAAGAGAACTTTAGAAATTTTTCCTATTTTATGTGGATTAAATACAATTTGAGTAGAATGGAGATGGTTCGATTTTCTGGACAATGACAATTTAACGTTGGCATTCGACCATGCTCTCAGGTAGGATGAGTGTTTAATATGTCTGTATGACTATCAAAGTTGAATAAATTTGTTTTTATCTTAGTTGTGATCTGACGATGATGTGATTTTCCTTTTTCTTTCCTTGTCTTGATTAAGGATTAACCAGGAAGGATGTGGTTTGCTAGGGATTCAGTTGATGGCGCCCATTTATATTTGTATTTTTTAAAATTAAATTTAAACCCGTAACGACCCTGGAGATACTTTATCTCGTGTTACCCTCTGCTTTTGTGATATTTCAACTGAATTTCCGACACATTCCTTATTTGACTAGGTGTTCATTTATCTCCGCTCTGTCCTGGAAATCCAGGAATGCGATGTAATAGCAGATGGGTCATCGCATCCCCAGGACGAACGGGTACAATACTAAAGTGAGGTTATGAAAATTCATCTTGTCTTTGTACGTCTTCTTGTTGGATTCTTCATCACTATCCTCACTTGATGAAAGCTCCTGCGCAACATATTTATAACACTAAACCAAATTCTGCGCCGAGAAACTAGTGTAGAGACTTGTTCATTAACAGCTGAAAAGGGAATCGTCTCTTTGCAAAGATTTCTGAAAACTTTTCAATCATTCCTTTGCACTTTGTATTTCTGCACCAATGGAGGAACAGTCTTCTAAAGTGAAAAGATTCCTAACTTTTCACTTTTCACTTTTCACTTTGCGAGACAAATCTGAAAAGTGATGGTGGAACAAAATCTGAACTGAAAAGTGCAAAGTGCAAAGTGAAAAGTTGCAAAGTTTATTCGTGGAACAGGCCCCTGGTTATAATAAATTTATTGGAGCACAAAATATGCATTTGAATTAAGCATTACTTATCTTTCTCTCGAACATCATAGAATAAAAAACAGAAATGTGGCTGGACTTTTACATCACAGACGCGACGACCAACGACTAGTGGAAAGAAGCCTACTACGACTCTTATTTGAATGAACACAAAAGAGTATCGACTGTCATCGTCTTCTGTTGGCGAGGTTTGCGTCTTATGAAGTAGATTTATTTGCAGTTAATGATCGTTCAATGATTACAATGTCTTCATCTTGTTGCCGACTCGTTCCAGGTTCGTCACTGAATCTTACTACTTTCTGCTTTTAATTGTATTATTCCACTTTTGAATAATTTGTGTATTGCTCAAACGCATCTTACGTCTTGGTGGCATGGTGACATACACTAATCTGACAAGTCATGGACACCAAGCGTTAGACCTCATCCTTTGTCGTATGAAGTTTTCTAAATCAATCACTACGAGCGCTACCCATACGTGGTCAAATCAAAATTGAAATATCTACTTACGTTTTGTCAGACTAGTCATGTACACCAACAGTCAGACCACGTCCTTTCTGGCCTAATTATATCACTACGAGCGCTAGTGTCGACGTATACATGGTCAAATCAAAATCAAATTATCTACTTCAGTTTTGAGAAATAAAACAATTTGCTTTCCTCACATTGAAGATAAGGATTAAACAATCAAACTTTAATTTCATTTAAATCTCTAGAACAAGTTTCATTTGAAAATCAAGCGTTTTTAGCATGTTTTTTTTCTTCAAAATATCATTTAATCCAGAAGTAATTTTTAAAATTTTAAATATGATAGATATTTTCAAAACACGCATTTTGACACTTTTCCGGATCTTCAAGCAATTCAAACTTTGGTACAATTGCCATAATAGCTTAAACTAAACGTATTTGCTAAACTGGACCTCTATAGTCTGAGTGATCTTAGTGCCATTTAAAACGTGTTTTCAACATTAAAAGTATTTGTTTTAGACTAGAGTGGTTAATGTGAAGTTAACAACAAAACACCATTAATTAATACTGTAAGTGTTTAATGTTTATCAATTCAGCTTGTGTGAAAGGAACTCGTTGCTCGACATTATCTACACCTCATGAGTACACACACAGTAGCGCTCATGTAATGCGATAGTAATTCCAAGTGCTCTAATGAACCATGGGATTAGTGCCCCACTCCCCAACCCCACTAATTAAATTCATGGATTCCATGTGCTCAACAGTGCCTTAAATTAGAAGACTCGTTCTGTACTGTGTGTATATCATTTCAAAGTCAGTCAGATGGTAGAGCAGTATTTGCAATGGGAATTTCTGCATAGCAGAATCATGAATATGCAAATTCTTACTTTTAGAATTTATACGAAGGAATCTCACAAAATATGGTAGAAAGAACTCTCACGGGTGACCTATTTCCCCCTCGTGTTCGAATTTTTTGCTAGGGTCAAAGCAGGAGAAAATAGTTTCATCGTGGAGTCGTTATGTGGGGCAGTATCAGCTGAAAGATAGCTTTGAACACGGAATCATGGTCTATCGTGTAATAGCTTGTTGTTGTTGTGGTTGTTGCTATTATTGATGATTCTTTTAGAGGCTTTGTGACATCGTGGTAATTTAGACTCGTGTACTTGGGTGTGTGCAGAATCCGTCCGATAGCCTGTGTTAATGTGGTGACTGTACTAATGGGAGTATTTATATATTTTGGGGAGGATTGTCAAGGAGGCGGTTGTGCTCTTGAATTAGGAACCATCCCACCATTTGCCTGTAGTAAAAGTGGGAAACCACGGAAAACCACTTCCAGGATGACTGAGGTGGGAATCGACCTCAGACCAGAACTATATTTCTTGGCAGAGTCAAGAATTGAACCCGGGCCACAGGAGTGACAGGCAATAAAGCTAGCCGTTGTACTACGAGATGGTCTTGTTAAATCTATACTTCTATACGAATATAATAAAGCTCAAGATTTTGTTTGTTTGTGTGTTTAAACGCGCTAATCCCTGGAACTACCAGTCACATTCAAAAAATTATTTTTGTATATGATAGCCAGATTCAAGAGGAATAGTTTAGGCTATGTTTCCTGGCAATGCGGGCTGCATCACGTCATCCCTACCATTGTTCTGGTGCAGAATTGCGAGCTGTTTATAAATTGCAGTCACGGGGAGTAATTAGTGCAAAAACAGTTTTATCATCATGACAATAGTATACCTCTGTATAAGGGCGATGGTGTTGGTGCAGTGAACTGAGATTATCAGCTGCAATAAGCGTTGGTGCTTTCCGATCCTTATCCTTGAGCGCTCCAGTTCTGTAGTAGTATTCATTATCATCCATAAAACAAATAATTCCACCGGGCGAAGCCGGGCACTATTGCTAGTGTTAATATATTAATTACGGTATCGTGTTTTGTAGCATATCGCTCTGCATTTAGAATATCCTTGCTGTATGGAAGTGAGAGCTGTGTAGATTCTGGATACCTCATACATGAGCGGGAGGTAACTGATATGACAGCTGGGACAAAAAGATGGGGGCAAGAGGAGGAAGGTACTTGATATGTGAATGCTGGGATTCGAACCTCTACTCTCTGGACTAGCTGCTGCACTCCATTGCGCTCGTGGTGAACGATTTCAAGCGCATGAATACGCCGCTGGACTATGAACGGTGACCAAGATAAAGCCAGGGCGAAGAAGACAATCCATTCATAATGTTTAGGCGATAGGACTTGGGCGAATATACAATGGTAGTTAATTTTCCTTACAGATATAATGTACGCTACGTTCGGCTATTTGATCGTATTTAGTATAATTTTAAGGGAATCGTATATTCATACAATACATAGTTTATAACTTTATATAGTTTGTGATTGACGACATGGGTAACGACATGAGTTATGACAACTGCGTCTTTTTCAAACCAAATGTAAATATTGCTGAGCGTGATTTTCTATACTTTATTCATAAATGTTACAAGATCTTTCTAAAATCATAAAAAGGTAGTTTCATAATCTACAAATTGTATGGGTAACGTAAATATAATTATACGTTCGAGAGGGTTACATTGCCATTGAAGATACAGTATATTCAGTTGTTGTTGTTTTTCACTCTTCAGTTTTTTGACTTCATGATGCAGTTCTCCGTGCCTTCCTGTCCTGAGCTAATCGTTTCATCTCTACATTGCTACCACACCCTACATCCAAAGCAATCTGTTTAACATATTCTAACCTTGGTCTACCCCTACAGTTCTTGTCCTCGACCCTTCCTTCCATAACTAAGCTTGCTATTCCTGGCTGTCTTAGTATGTGTCCTACCAACCTATCTCTTCTCTTCATTAGCAGTCGCCAGAAACATCTCTACTCTCCCACTCGTCTTAATACCTCTTCATATATTACCCTATCTACCCATCTGATCTTCATCATTCTCCTCTAACACCACATTTCAAACGCTTCAATTCTCCTCTTTTCTGCTGCTCCAATAGTCCAAGTTTCACTTCCATAAAGGGCCATGCTCCAGACAAAGGCTTTCAAAAATGACTTCCTAATACCTAATTCTATATTCTATGTCAACAGATTCCTTTTCTGTAGAAATGCTTTCCTTGCATGAGCCAACCTTCTTCTTTATATCTTCTTTGCTTCCTCCATCACTGGTTATTTTGCTTCCTAAGCAACATAAGTCTCTTTGGCTTTTCACCTGCCAATTTGATGTCCATAGAGGTTTCTGATTTATTGTGGCTGCATTCCAATATTTTTGTTTAACATTTATTGATTTTCATCATGAATTCTTTCCTCAAGACGGAGTCCATACCATTCAAAAACCCATTCAAATCCTCTGGCGTGTCGGCCAAGATGACGATGTCATCAGCAAATCTCAGTGTTGAAATTATTTCTCCTTGAATCTTCACTCCCACTTTACATTTTTCTCCAATTTCTTTCATTGCTTGTTCAATGTAAAGATTGAAAAGTATGGGTGATAATTTGCAGCCTTGCCTTACACCCTCACACACCACTATTTCTACTTCGCTATTTCACAATTGTTTTAAAATATTTTTGATGTGTAAGATCTTTCCCCTCGGTTGCTGGATATTTTTGTGGGAGTGATTTTGAAAAATGGGACGGAAGTGGATCGGATGGAAGTGTGTAAGACGCACTCTCAGTTAGATCGCATCCCTCGGGATGTGATCCAGCTTTCCGTGGTACCATGTGGAATGTTTTTCACATACGGATTACTTTGTAACAGCCGAGTATCAAGAAGGCAGTGCGAGAGTAGAAATATCAAGTAGGCAGTGAAGGAAAAAGAGAGTCTTTGAATTGTTATGTATTATGAGAGTGTAAAAAATTAAAATAAAATTGTGTGTTGATGATGTCAAGGATACTAAAAACGGTAACAACTTCAAGGTAGGATAACATGTCAGATGTTACACATCATATGCGACTACTGTAAGGCTCGTATCTTTTATTTTAACAAGATCTGTTAATGCTATACTACTGTATGTAGCGCTACGTAGGCGTGATATACCTCCCACAAAGCTTTGCCTTCTGTTCACATGTATTCCTCCCTTATTCTGCTGAATTTGATATTCATCATCTTCGCATACAGTAGATTTAAGGATGCATATTTTTAGACCAAAACTGGTACTTTGATAACAATAAGGAATAGAATTAACATACTGTATGATGAAGAATGTACATATTTATTCTAACGGGACTACCGGCGATCAAGAAAACAAGTAAAATTGAGGCAGGGCGATCAAAAACCCACTAACTCCAATTTTTGGCGAAAATGAGTTATGGCTTGGATGGGGATTTTTAGTTTGTTCCGCATGGATGGAAGGCAAGAATACCCTAATTCCGTCATTCGTCTGCATACAGGAGGTAGTTTTAAAATCTATCGAAATCAAAACACCTCTTATTCCATGGAATTAAAGAGTTCTTGTCTTCCATGCGTTATTTCCCGGTAGATGACAACACCATAGCTTTAACCAGCAGAAATTGCTAGGTTAATATTCAAGAGAAACCTAAGTACTAAAGAACCTAAGCATAATCCAGCCGAGAAATTCCTCATATCAGAAAGTAAAGTGATACGATATTCGGCATCCCACAAAAATGAAATCCATGTGAGTAAAGCTATGAAAGATACAATATGGAGTCGATTTAACATCCAGAGACCCAAAACAACTCCATATTTTCCCACTCAACAAAAGTACAACTCACAATTGCAACTGAAAAGAGAAAAGGAAAAGGGATTTTCAAAATTTAATGAAGTTCATTTCTGAGAAAATTAGGATGTACTACAAACCTCTGTTTGCTGACATTAATAACACTGATTCACAGACTGAACAAGAGAATATCTGTATCACGAATCGAGTAATGAAAGTATTAAGTTTGTGGTTTTATTTCTGTATTTTGGTATTATTTAGATTAGAGTATTTCATGGATTCCCTTTGATAATTAAATCTAAAAATGAATCAATACTAATTTTCATAATACATTTTCATAATCTATCGTTTCGTACGGTAGTTATTTTATACTGGTGCCTTTTTTGTAATATTTATTGCCTATTTCATATTTCATACACTCCGGAAGTCCAAAAAAAAAACTAACTCCACCACTATTTAATTCGAATTGCAGCATTAAATAATATAAACACTTAGGTTATGAAGTATTTAATTGATAAAGAATATACTTTTACATAATATGAACACATAAACCCATTATATTTAAAATCATTGAGGGAGATTATCAGTTTTTTCTCTCTCCTGTAAAATTTGATTTACTGGAGTTACGGCTTTTTGATTTCCCTGCCTCAATTGTACAGTGTTGTAGTGGAAATTATAATGTCTATAAGTCATATCGGGCTGTTTCGGTGGCGTAGTTGATGCGGCCGAAGTCATCGACTTTTTAAGAGCTTTAAAAATCCCTCAGTATGCCTTCCTTCGGAGGGGAAGTAAAGCCGGTGGGCCCATGTCATAGATTTATGGCATGTTAAAGAACGTTCCACTAACTAAAATTTGTAGGCTAGATTTGATTAATGCTCTTAATTTCCAACGTTCATCGCCAGATGTTGGTTTCGATGGCATCTAGTAGCCAAGTTTAAAGTTAGGTGTCGTGGACGGTAGCATTTGGTAGCAAAAGTAGGACCAACTTGAAATCATCGTCCATAGTCCTTACTTGAATTAAAACAGATAACACACACAAATACAGCCATCATAATTAACACCGGTTATCAGACATATTCTACACACACCCAAAGTACATGGGGCTACATGACCGCGTTGTCGCAGCCCCTAAACTAAGGAACAACCAACCAACCATATGTCATACGCTATGTGCTTGAACAATGTACGGGTATGTCCTACCTAATACTTAAAAATCTATGTATTTATTTTCTTATATTATTGGATGTAATATTGCGTATTCTAATAATAATAATAATAATAATAATAATAATAATAATAATAAAACAATAACAATAAACGTTCTTGGTCCTAAGTTCAAAGATGGAGGTTACAAGCTCGAGTAATTCAGAAATATACTACCACACTGAAAAGATCTCAAGTGTAATCCGGAAACGGAGAATAACATTCTATGCTCACCTCCTCCGAATGCCAGTCAGTAGATTCTCCAACCGTCTATTATCATACTTCCGAGATTTAATGGTGATGCCTCTTTGGCTGGTGGAAGTGGATAAGGACTTGTTAAAGGTTGAAATTTCTGAATCAGATATCCTGCTCAGAACCCCATTGAAACAAACACTCCGTCGGGTTCATCGAGAGGAAGTAAAACCCAGCAAGAGATGTGTTCACTCGGATGAATGGCAGAAATCCAATTCCGAAAGGATGAAGGAGTGGTGGGCTAACAAGAAGAAAAACAGTTGAGATCTCGCGGTCCCTAGTGGCCACAACGATAAAAGAAAGAAGAATAGCAATAACACAGGTGTTTTGCTCATCTCTCACTCAGAGGGGCAGATTACCCCGTAGTTCCTCCCCTTAAACCCTCAATAACTAACTAACTATCTCGCTCAGATGATCAACACACAAATTCAGCTGTAGTTAATGAAAGTCCATATGTGTTATCCACCAGTTGATGGTGGCATTGTTCATATTATAATTTAATATTTTCCCATCTAAACACTAGTCTTCCTATCCGATATATTGGCTATTGTGTTTATCGGTCAAATTATAATTTATTATACTATAGATTATTGACATTGTCTCTGATGTTTTATTCATCATACTTGACATTCACCTTGTTGTTTGATCTCTTCATACGCCAACATGGGGCTGATCCCTTTACATCCCCAAATAATAATAATAATGTTATTGGTTTTACGTCCCTTTTAACTACACTGGCTTTTAGAGACGCCGGGGTGCCGGAATTTTGCCCCGAAGGGGATTTTTAACGTGCCAGTAAATCTACTGACACGGCTCCCTCGCATTTGCGCACCCTCAAATGCCAGCTGACTGCGCCAGGTTTCGAACCTGCAACCTTGGGCTCAGCAAGCCCTTTACATCCCCAGTGCGTGATGAACATAGCAATGACAGTAAGGCTTGCATTCAAGCCACGATCTATTCAAAACCCGTCTCCATCGTATTTTTCAGAAACAAATTTTCTTTACTAAATCCTGCTATACGTACCTTTAGTTGTAATAACAATAGTTAGACAGTAGCGGCTAGAATTCTTGACTGTCGCCCCGGAGGTCCGGGTTCGATTGTCGGCTCTGCCAAGGAATTAAATTCTGATCTGAGGGCTAGAACAGGGTACACTCAGCCTCGCGAGGCAAAACTGAGAAGAGGTGCTTTTGATTCCTACCTCAGCCAACCTGGAAGTGGTTTCCCACTTCTACTCCAGGCCAATGTCGGGATAGTTCCTAACTTAATGCCAGGGCCACCTCCTTCCCAATCCTCACATGAATCATAATTACACACACTAATACAATCACCACAATAACACATGTTATGAGAATGATTCTGAGAGAGATAGAGAGAGAGAGTGAGACATACACACGCACATCCAAAGCAGACGGGGCTGAATGACCACGATATTCATGCCCTTCAAATGGAACAACAACAACAGCAACAAATAATAATTAGTCACAAATATTTAGTCACCTTGCTATTGCTTGCCACAGTGGGTGAGTGGTTAACGTGTCACACTACCAACCCCAAGATTGCAGGTTCACTCCTGGCCATGGTAAGTGATTTTTGAAAGACGACAAAAATCACGACACTCATGCCATACGTTGTTGACATGTAAAATAACCCAACTGAATTCATTAGGCCGTGGTCATAATGGCAAAATTAATCTCGGGATTTTCTGCCAACACAAAGTTCCTCCATTCTCAACTAAAAAGCAATGAAGTGTCAAGGAGCTTATATACCTAACCTCCTTGACTTTCATATCGTTCAAAGGAACGACGAAATTCGACATGCAAGCTGCCCTCTGGGTGTCAATTAACAAAGCTTGCACCCGGCACCGGAGACCATACGATATTATTATTACCTTACTATTGGAAGGTACTGATTTACTTCGCACTATCAAGAACATTTATCACTCTGTAAAACTGCTGCATGTATGTAATTGAAACGTGCAGCTGTTAATGTTATCGTAACAATATTGCACCAACCTTACTGTAGTTAGAATGGATTGCAATTATAAAATAATTTTGATCCCTTTGTTGTAACATTCCTTCGGACTGCAATGGTTTTATATATGCTAGGATAGAAGGAGCTTTTTCCCGGAAGGTTTTAGAAAAGCTGGTGATTGTAGCGATACGATTTTGTCACATTTAAACATCGAACTGAACCGTGGTCAAAAGCAGGATATGAGTTTGGTATTGCAGTTTCTTTGTTGTTATTATTTCACAGTAATGGCACAGCAAAAACATTATCACTGTGGCATGACTTACAGTAGGCTATATTGTTAATGAACCGCGGTGCTTAAAGTTTCCTGGTTTAGGACCACAGCTGTTTCCTTCCAAAATCCTAGCCTCTGTTATAAATACATAATTTATACTACCACAGCCACCACAATGACACCGTTATTAGACAGTTTCGACACACACCCAAGTACACGGGACTATATATCCACGCTACCGCATAGCTCCTATATGAATCAACAACAAAAAAGTTTCATGTCACTGCAAGTTATTCGATGCTGTATGTTATAACGGTTCGTATCACTTTTGTTGCTTCAAGTCGAAATCATATCTCAGTAACAGGTCACACATAGGCCTATAGAATTTTGGTTTCTCTACTTGCTAACAGTGGTAAATGAATCATTAAAGTTAGTGTGTAGAGCACCTACTAGGGACGAAATAAAATACTCCAGGCATCTGAGATCATATGATTCAGAAAGTTGTTTTCTTCAACAGTTGGCACTATCTTTCGCAACCGGCAGCTTACCTCTTACCCTCTCTATTCTACTTTAATCCCATTCCAGTTCGCCGGAGGAACGTAAACTTAAATGACGGGCACAGTACAGTATTCGCATTATATCTCTGCCGGTGAGGACCGTTCCATTTCTGAGAATTCAAGCCGTCAACTCCTCTACTAGGGGCAGATGACCTCGTAGTTCCGCCCCTTAAAACAACAATAACTAACTAACTCCTCTACTCCTATTCATATACATGCATTACCCCACAGTGTGGGCCTTGGGAGTTCTGATGGCCGACTTAGCATAATGCACTCGGCACACCCATTACTGCCAATTTGAGAAATGCCTTTGGTATTATTATTATTATTATTATTATTATTATTATTATGTCTTTGGTGAGGCTAGTGCAGTCGGTATACCGTTCCTGGAAGGAATGACGTAGCTCACCGACAGAGATTAAAACGTGGGCACAGTACCGATAAATGAGGTTAAACAGTAGCCCAACCAAACAGGAAATACTGAATTACGTCCGTTAAATCACCATGCGGTGTTGGCGTAGCGCGCATGCCCCTCACTTGGGATTTTAGAACCTGACTTGAGGGCTGAAACGGGGTGCACTCATCCTCGTGAGGATACTTGAGTAACTGTCTGAGGAAGCGCCTCGGTCAGGAAGACCAAGTCTAACGGTCTAGAGGACATGATGCTCTGACCACACGTCACTCCGCAATCTGTTGGCTGAATGGCTGGGTAGCGGTCGCTTACTAGGCCAGGCCCTTCATGGGCTGTGGTGATACGGGGTTTGGTTTGGATTTGATTTGGTTTGGTTTGGTTACATCACCATAAACTCACGTCCCTCATACTGAGGCACGCTTGCTAACGCCCTCGTTCAAGCAGCACAACTTGATCGCGTTAGTGACCACCTCCTATGATACACTAGCTCAATATTCCCCCGGAGGCACACATATCTTGATCGCATATAAGCTGCTGAGGGCGACAATTTGATGCACTAATTGAAACTACCCTGAGAAGCTTATCTCTCAGCCTTGACTAGCACAACACATCCCTCCATTTCAGAACACACAGCTCTCTTCCACGGTTATTCATGTCGATCGAGCTCTCCTCGGTAATGTAGTCTAGAGTTAAATGAGTACCTCGTATCGACATCACGGCGGATAAAGCACATCATAAGAGGTTAACAAGAAGTTCCGTGACGAACTAAAGAGCCTACTTTTCATGCCAATGAAATGATTATTCTACAGTATATGAACCTATCTAGAATAATGACGAAATTAAGTTGGAAATATCGAAATGTCTAATTAGTTCGAAATATTCCTGGTATAATGTAGCCAAATATAGCACTACAGTTGGCAGCCCTGGTGACTGAATATATTCTTAGTTCCATATCTTAAGGTACAGAATACAAAATTTGGTTGAAGTCCAATGGACGTTACATGCAGTTAGACCCATAAAAGCATGTTGGCAACAATGCCATGCGTGTGCTGGTTAGAAATAATCGGAAAAATTATGAAATCTTGTTGTGCCAATTTTGGATGAAATCCATTTGTTAGTATAGAAGTTACATGTATTTAAAAATTGGTCCTATCAGCAGGCTCAGAACTGAAGTATATAAGTTACTGCAAATTAATCTAAAATGTCAGGTACTATACGTGTGCATAGTTTAAAAGCTGTCGGCTTGCATACTTTCTGATATATTGGTATTTGGATAAAAAAAAGAGAGAGCAATTATTAACAGTTGGCAGCCCTGTTGGCTCTTAAGAATACGCTGTCATATCTGTTTATGTGCACATATTACATACAAAATTTGGTTGAAATCCAATTGATAGTGTAGAAGTTATATTCATTTAAAAATTGGACCTATCAGAAGGCTTAAAATTATTTTGGCAACACTGCCATGTATGGCTTCCTGGAAATTAAACTGAAATAGTATTATCTACATGAGTGCCAATTTTGGCGGTATCACCCTGAAATTTTGTACGGAGATAAAGGGCACTACTGGAAGTTCATCTATAAGACTTTCAAAAACAGGTTAACTACAAAACGAACATGGCGGCCAAGCGAATTTGAAAATTTTAAATAGACCTTTCTCGCGATTCAATGTTCCAACCGCAATGAAATCTGGTACAGGAAATGTTTATACACATTGTAATGCACTGGTATCTAATTTAGTTCAATTGTTTAAAACCCCAAGATGGCGAATTTGCGAATTTTAAAATTAAGTTTTTATTTCTTGTGTCGTAATCTTGCGATCAATGTGAAAATTTGGATAATCAACCTGCGCAATAATTTTCCTTTAATGGTACATGGCTCTATGGCCTATACATTTAACAATCCAGCATGGCGACCATCCGAAATATTTAGACTGCTCTGAATATCTACGAATCTATTATAGCAATCAAACTGATTTTTTTCAATGTTCATATGGGCTATGAACTTAAGTTCACCTATAGGACTTTAAATAACCTGGTGAACACAAATCCAACATGGCGGCGACGCGAAGTATAAATATTCACATGGACGTTTCTCGCAATTTAGCCATCCGAGTGCAGTGAAACTTGGTACAGTAAATCCTTATACGAATGTTAATCCACTGGCACCTAATTTATTCCAATTGTTTCCATAACCAGAAGATGGCAGCTGTGCGAAATTTTAAAATCTCCTTGTTACTTCTTGTGTCCTAATCATGCGATTGAAGTTTGAATGCTACACGTACACAATAATCTTCATGTAACGTACATAACTCTAGGACCTACATATATAAAATCCAACATGGCGACCATCCGCAATATTTAGTCGGTTCTCAATATCTACGAATCTATTACAGCAATCATACTGACTTTTTGTATCTTGATAGTGGCAGTTAACATATGTAAGATATATGAAAATAGGCTGTATAGTTCTTCACGGAACTACTTGTTTATTTATTGATTTGTTTGTTCTTTTATTTCTTTGTTTAGTTTATGTTTGTTTGTTTTTTTCATTTATTTGTTCGTTTGTTCATGTTTGATTGGTTTTTGAGTGATTGTTTTTTGTCTCTTCCTTCCTTCCTTTCTTCCTTCCTTCCTTTCTTCCTTCCTTTCTTCCTTTCTTTCTTTCTTTCTTTCTTTCTTTCTTTCTTTCTTTCTTTCTTTCTTCCTTCCTTCATTCATTCCTTCCTTTCTTTCTTTCTTCCTTTCTTCCTTTCTTCCTTTCTTCCTTTCTTCCTTTCTTCCTTCCTTTCTTCCTTCCTTCCTTTCTTCCTTTCTTTCTTTCTTTCTTTCTTCCTTCCTTCCTTCCTTTCTTCCTTTTTTCTTTCTTCCTTCCTTTCTTCCTTCCTTCCTTTCTTCCTTCGTTTCTTCCTTCCTTCCTTTCTTCCTTCGTTTCTTCCTTCGTTTCTTCCTTCCTTTCCTCCTTCCTTTCTTCCCTCCTTCCTTTCTTCCTTCCTTCCCTCCTTCCTTCCTTTCTTTCTTCCTTCGTTTCTTCCTTCCTGTCTTCCTTCCTTTCTCCCTTCCTTTCTTTCTTCCTTTCTTCCTTCCTTTCTTCCTTCCTTTCTTCCTTCTTTCTTCCTTCCTTCCTTCCTTCCTTCCTTTCTTCCTTCGTTTCTTCCTTCCTTCCTTCCTTCCTTCCTTTCTTACTTCTTTCTTCCTTCCTTTCTTTCTTCCTTCCTTCCTTCCTTCCTTTCTTCCTTCCTTTCTTCCTTCCTTCCTTCCTTTCTTCCTTCTTTCTTCCTTCCTTCCTTTCTTCCTTCCTTCCCTCCTTCCTTCCTTTCTTCCTTCCTTTCTTCCTTCCTTCCCTCCTTCCTGCCCTCCTTCCTTCATTTATTTATTTATTTATTATGCATCCACCCAAGTACACACCGGGTGAAATGATCACGATGAACACACCCCTCTAATGAAACAACTACAACAACTATTACATGTGGTGTAGTGAGGAAGATTTTCTTTACAGTATCAGCACAATAAGTTGATCCTTATATTACACAGTTTACGAGTACTTTCATGTCAAATGGGTGCTTTTATCTTCCTCTCGGAATGGATTTGTCCATGATGCCGTATAAAAGGCTAATTAAGCATAAAAGTTGTTCGGGCTGTGATATAAAGAGTGATAGTGTGAACTTAATGGGAACAGAAGGCAGCAGGCGTGTCCATGAGCTGTTCAACAAAGTGGCTCTTCCGCTTGCGATGTGCGCCGTAAAAAAGTGGACCAGTTGCGGATAATGTGAACGAGCAACGACAGAAAAATTGACCATTATCTTGCAGTAAAAGGGCCGGAGCTGCTGTGAAGTGAGAGACAAGGATATTTATTTATCTCTACAAGAAAAAACCATTAACAGGGCCAGGCCCAACTTAACGCTCGATAATATTATTCTTGCTCTAATGACTGTAACATCGAGGTCATGAGCCCTCTTAGTAATAATATAGCGCACAACGTGCATAAGTGGTATTATTATTATTATTATTATTATCATTATTATTATTATTATTATTATTATTAAGTATCCAAATAAAAATTACAGGAACCCTATTTTACCAGAGGTACATTAGGGTTGTAGATTAAAAACAAAGCAAATACAAATATTACTAACATAGTTTACAAAAAGAATTGTTGATGCAAGTGAGAAATTGTCCTAAACAGTCCTAAATTGTCCTCTTGAAAATATGGTACAGCGGCTTTGAAAGTTCCAGGTTACAGCTATTAAGGTGACATTGTAAATAGTATCTTTCCTTTTCAAAAACAGGACACTCAAATATAAGGTGACACACCGATTGAGGCAATCCACAAAAACATGAATAGTCGTCTGTTGCTATTTTAAAACGTTCAAAATAAGACTTGAATTTTCCATGACCAGTTAAAAATTGTGTGAGGACAAAGTTTGGCTCAATTAATTTTGATAACAGTCAATTTTGTACTTCCGGGAATAATATTTCTCTTGTTACAGACCCTTTCAGGCTACATGTCCATGCAATATTCCATTCGTGTAGTATGTAATTCCTTATCTGCCTTTTAACGTAACATATTGGAGACTTACTATATGTTATTTCAAGATGCGTCGTAGCCGCTGATTTTGCTAATTGGTCTGCTCTTTCATTACCAGCCAATCCAGTGTGTCCCTTTATCCATGATGTGCATATATGTGATACTCCTGAGCAGTTACCCTGATGTACACAGCTATTGGGTTAGAAATATATTTGTCATTTATAGAATACAATGCGGATTGTGAATCGCTGAAAATCCTCACTCTTTTATTGTTAGCTTTAACCCATTCTACTGTGGTACATTAACCTGTACAGACATTTGTTAGTGAGGTTTTCTTGTCAACACAGTAAAGAACGTGGTATCTATCACAAAGCGTTTCACATTTCATATTAATCACAAATGCACTGATCGGCAGGTAGCTGGTGGATTTTGGCCCTGCTGATAAGGTGATGAAACCATGCACAGCCAGTCTGAGGTCATAGTTGGCTGGCATCCAGTCTCAGTTTGTCATAGCATTTTGTCAAATAAAATTCCATCCAAATGTCTTCTTTTTCAGTTCTTCGTCCAATTATAGAGTTGTACACAATAGAATTGCAAGGAAACGCGAATTGGACATATCCACAAACAAGAGGACGTTCCTGAAGCAGGCGAAGGAGAAGTTAAATTGTATTGAGAACTGTCATCTTGGCCATTGACGACACGGCTACGAACAAGGACATTCTACCGGCTCTTGATCTGGACTTGTTTGGTGATTTGTTAAATTTTATACTATATTTTATTTTTAATTGTTATTTGGTTGTTATTTGTACAAGCGTGAACGGCGAGCATAGCTGTAGTTCGTGCTTTGATTAATAAATAAATAAATAAATAAATGTTTTTGTAGATGGCAATGCCAGCGGATGACGGAGATCTTCAATGAACAAGGGTTGCCTTGTCAGTGTGTATTCAAGTCTTTGTTTTGTATATTTTGGTATGCATAATGTCCGCTTCAGAAAGGTTGCTTTCATTCTTTTTATGACTTCTAGGTTTCTTTTGTGAGGGGATCTCATATTATTATCAAGACCGTATGTTGTGTTTGGCGTAACTCTTAATTGGAATAGCCCTCTTAACACACAGGGTTATCAAGAAGAGAGACCAGGTTATAAATATTAATTTCAAGGCAACTGTGAAAAGTACAAACACTTACCGTACATCTCTATAAGAAAAGTAAGCTTGGTCTTTAAGCCCCGTGTACTTAGTCGTATGTTGAATTTTTGTCTGATAACCTGTGTTACCATAGTTTGATGCCTGTATTAGTATGTGTATTTTTAGCCTACTTTTCACATTTTACAAAAATGAGGAAAAAGTAGACTTATGAGATCGGGCAAATGTGTGTCTGTCTGTCTGTCCTTCTGTCTGTCTGGCTGTGTGTGTGTGTGTGTGTGTGTGCGTGTGTGTCCCCATCAACCCCTAAACGGCTGGAGCAATCGAAACAAAATTTGGTAGAAGTAAAGATCTATACCTGAATATCTCACGGCCATATTTGAAAATGATGTCAGTGCTACCAACTGCTGAAAAATCGCAATTGAAATTTGAGCTCAATATTGGATATCTTGGAAGGTATGAATGGGAGCTATTTCAAAATTGGCACACCTATAGATAAAAATATTGCAGTTTAATTTCCAGGAGGCCGTACATGGCAGTGTTGCCAAAATGATTATAAGCCTGCTGATAGGTCCAATTTTTAATGCATATAACATCTACAGTATCAATTGGAATTCAACCAAATTTTGTATGTGCTATGTGTACATAAACTGATATGACTGAGCGTATTCTTAAGAGCCTCCAGGGATGCCAACTGTTAATAATTGCTCTCAATTTTTTTAAATCCAAATACCCATATATCAGAAAGTATGCAAGCCGACAGCTTTAAACTATGCACACGTATAGTACCTGACATTCTATATTAATTATGAGTAACTGATATACGCCAGTGCTGCCAACATGATTATAAGCCTGCTGATAGGTCCAATTTTAAAATGCATGTAACTTCTATACTAACTAATGGATTTCATTGAAAATTGACACAACAATAGATCATATTATTTCAGATTATTTCTGACCAATACATGTATGTCATTGTTGCCAACATGATTTTACGCGCGCTGATAAATCCAATGTTTAACTGCATGTAACGTCCATTCTATCCATTTGACTTCAACTAAATTTTGTATTCTGTACCTTAAGAGATGGAACTAAGAATATATTCAGTCACCAGGGCTGCCAAATGTAGTTCTCTATTAGGTTACATTATGCCAGGTATACAGTATTTCGAACTAATTAGAAATTTCGATATTACCAACTTAATTTCGTCATTATTCTAGATAAATCCATATAGATTCATCATTGGCATGAATCTTAAATTTTAATAAAAGTAGGCTCTTTAGTTCGTCACGGAACTTCTTGTTGTATTTTAGATGGGGATTGGGAAGGAGACAGCCATGGCCTTAACTTAGGAATATCCCGGCTTTCACCTGGAGTGGAAGTGGGGAAACCACGGAAAACCACTTACAGGATGGCTGAGATGGGAATCAAATCCACCTAATCTCAGTTTTCCCCCACGAGGCTCAGTGTACGCCCTTCCAGTCCTCAAACCAGAATTAAATTCCTTGACAAAGCTGGGAATCGAACCCGGAACATCTGGGGTGACAGCCAACAGTACTAGCCACTGCGTCACGAGGAATATCCCTGCATAATTACTTGGAAGTAGTAAAACGGTATAATTGCGCCTTCTCGGAGAGTTAAGGTAGTGGAAAATAAAAGTGAAGGCCATGCTTGGATTGTTAGAGAATTGATAGCTCCTGTAAACGTAGCACACGTATTGGAGTGTGTTCAGTGAAGTAGTAGATTATTTGTCCTCATAAAACTTTTAAACCATCTGAATTATGGCAGCAATATCAAACGTCACCCCATTACTTCAGTTTCTTGTGATGAGATTCGTGCTTTACGGTAGCAGTTCTTTATGGATTTCGTAAGTGAATGGAGCATTATTCTTGCTTGTATATTCCCTACTTTGTTGCAATTTCAATCCCAACTTCATTTCTCTTACTGAATCGCAATTTCAGAGCTGTTTTTATATCCTAATAAAGAATCTCCTTAAAAATGACGACAGTGGAAATCAGAGCACCATATAAATCAGAGTTACATTTCGGTAAGATTACATCTTAATTAAATTTGTGGTATTCTCTATTTTTATGCTGCTATGGCTTATATACACGGCACCAATATTAATTTAATTCCGTTACCCACCCCTTCACTCTGCTGTCCCAAGCATTTATTTACCCGGGGGGCATGGTGGCGCATTGTTCAAGCTATTGGCCTCAAACCACGGCGGACTGGGCACGATTCCCGGTCAATGCTTGTGAAATTTTCAAAAGTGAAATGCCATGTCCTGTGGTTCGGATTCCACGTATAAAGGAGGTCCCGTGACTTATGATCTCGAGATTACAGGCTCAGCCACACAGAAAGCGATCAATAAGAAGAGAGAGCATTTAGGAGAATACCACCGCTTATGTATCGAACTGGAGTGACAGGCAGATAGGTTTTTTAGAGTATTTTCTTATGTCGCGAGAATGTTTCGAGGAATTGCACGATTCCATGCTTCAGCCTTCTTTTATGACATTTTTAGCCTAGTTTCAATTTTGGAAAAATAGGCTTATGAGATCACCTTTTGTCCGTGTGTGTGTGAGGTGTATGTGTGGGTCCCCCCCCACTAATAACATCTAAACGGCTGGAGCGATTTCAATGAAACTCGGTAAGTTCATAGCACTATTCCGGGCGACCCCGACCTTCAAATTTAGTTACGTCTCACCAATCCAACATGGCGGCTGTGCGAAATATTTCACCAGCATTCAATATCTCCGAAACTATTACCGATACCACCCTGGAATTTATTACGGTGATAAAGGAAACTACTAGATGTTCACCTATGTGACTTTTGAAAAACTGGTAACTACAAAACCAACATGCCGGCCACGCGAATTTGCGACATATAAATAGACGTTTCTCGCGATTTAATGTTCCAGACGCAATGAAATCTGGTAGAGGAAATGTTTATACACATTGCAATGCACTGGTATCTAATTTAGTTCAATTGTTTACATAACCTCATGATGGCGGCTGTACGAATTTTAAAATTAAGTTTTTATTTCTTGTGTCGTAATCATGCGATCGAAGTGTAAGTTTGAATAATGAACCTATTTTTGACTCTGAGAGTCGCACATTTTTTCCGTATTGACTGAATTATATTAAGAACAAAGTTCCAAATGGTTCCGCCTCGTCAATTCTGTTCATTAAAATGTCGTGATACAATCACCTGTCTTTTAATACATGGAATACATGGTACATGTTTCGACGTCTGACACTTATTGACGTCTTCATCAGCCTAAATATTTGGGCAGCACTTAAAACATTCCCTTTATATACTAGGTGTAGTTAAAAATTGTACATAAAAACACACATAGATCACTGTGACACATTAAAAAGCTTTTTACTGTGTCACAGTGATCTATGTGTGTTTTATGTACAATTTCTAACTACACCTAGTATATAAAGGGAATGTCTTAAGTGCTGCCCAAACATTTAGGCTGATGAAGACGTCAATAAGTGTCAGACGTCGAAACATGTACCATGTATTCCATGTATTAAAAGACAGGTGATTGTATCACGACATTTTAATAAACAGTATTGACGAGGCGGAACCATTTGGAACTTTGTTCTTAATATAATGAACCTACGCAATAATTTTCCTTTAATGGTACATGACTCTATGGCCTATACATTTAACAATCCAACATGGCGACTATCCGAAATATTTAGACGGCTCTGAATATCTACGAATCTATTATAGCAATCAAAATGAATTTTTTAATGTTCATAGGGGCTATGAACTTAAGTTCACCTATAGGACTTTAAATCACCTGGTGATCACAAATCCAACATGGCGGCGACGCAAAATGTAAATATTCCATGGACTTTTCTCGCAATTTAACCATCCGAGTTCAGTGAAACTTGGTTCAGTAAATCCTTATACGAATGTTAATCCACTGGCATTTAATTTATTTCAATTGTTTCCATAACCACAAGATGGCAGCTGTGCGAAATTTTAAAATCTCCTTGTTACTTCTTGTGTCCTAATCATGCGATTGAAGTTTGAATGCTACACGTACACAATAATCTTCATGTAACAGTACATAACTCTAGGACCGACATAAAATTCAACATGGCGACCATCCGAAATATTTAGTCGGTTCTCAATATCTACGAATCTATTACAGCAATCAAACTGAAATGTAGTATTTTGATAGTGGCAGTTGACATTAGTAGGATATATGAAAATAGGCTTTAGTTCTTCACGGAACTACTTGTTATAATGTTCGTGTGAATTGTCGAACAAATATGTGTATTTACGCACAGTTTCAATAAATGCTTCAGTTTGGTCACTCATCACAATTGAAGGCGGCATGGTGGCAATCTGTAAATTTGTACAACCGGATCGCTCGTCGTCGCGACAAAAACTAGCGGGTGGCGGTAGACCGCGTTCTGTGTGACCGAGCCTTTACGGTCACTAAAAACTACAATCTTACTTTTAGGTAGATTTCATTAGAAAGCTAACTATTGCAATGGGTACCATGTTTCGATTTCCGGAAAATTTCGACATATCTTCGTGTTTCACATCCCCCAGACCCCAAAACCACCGTCAGTTTAAGTGGGAAGCGGCTAACTGGTAGCATGCTGAACTTCTGTGCCCAAGGTCGCTGGTTCAAAGCCGGCCAAAGTCATCGGATTTTCTAAGAGCGCTAAAATCCCTCAGCATGCTTTCCTTTGGAGGGGAAGTTCCAACGTTCGTTGCAAGTTGCTGGTTGCGGTGGCATCTAGAAGCCAAGTTCACAGCTAGGTGTCGTTGACGTTAGTATATGGTACAAAATTAGTAACTACTACTTAAAATTGACCGTCTGCAGACCTTACCTGAATTACAGATTAATACAGTCATCACAATTAACACCGTTTATCAGACAGATTCTACACACACCCAATGTACACTGTTTTACATGACCACGTTGTCACAGCCCCTAAACTGAGGAACCAACCAACATCTCAGCGGCAGATAAAATGTTTCCTGAAGAAGTAACAGACTGTTAGATAGTTACACATCAGTTCCAAACCTTGCATAAGGACAGTGTGATCACAAGTATAAAAATGAACCCCAAATGACAAGAAGGTTACCATCCCCATAAGGCAATAAAATGATAAAAATATGCATACAAAAACGAAAGAAAAAGTTAATTAGCCTCCAATTGTAAAATACTTTATTGCAATAAATGAGGCCTGAGCCTCCTACGAAAACCTGCATATTTTGATTATTATAGCCTATCCCCTAGTTTGACCGGTGAAATCTACCTCCGCCTTCCGGTGTGCCGAGAGGATTTTTTCCCATTTATTTAGTACACTGTGCATTCCGTAATTAAACTGTGTTAACTGGAAAGATAGCATAGATATCGACTGTTCCAAATAGCAAGCGCTCAATTCCAGTCTTGGATAGAAAGTTGCGAGAAATGATTACTGGGCACGTAATATACAGAGTCCGTATTCAAGAATTAGTTCCACCACAGAGGAATTTTAGGAAACGAACATTCTTGGGTTGAGTTTCTATAAGGGGTAATAAAGAAGTTTCCATTTGACTGCCGTACAGTCCAGAATCGCCGTGAGCAGTGAGGCTCTCATCCCACTGACACACCAGGTTGAAGAACCCCTGTGTGGTAAAACACCGTATCCTACTGCGTGAAGAAGTTCGTAACCGCCTGCTGCACTTCCTCGTCCAATAGGAATCGACGACCCATCAAGGCCTTTTATAAGGGTGTGATAATCGCAAGGGGTGAGATTAGGATTATAAGGCGGATACTCGAGTGTCTCCCACATGAGGCTGGGCTCCCAGATCGACCGGCGTCTTGTGTTGAAGCGTGACCTGCACAAAACTTGGTGCACCATTCCACAAGCTTGCCACGGTGGGTGAGTGGTTAACGTGTCGGTCTACTAACCCCAAGATTGCAGGTTCGCTCCTGACCGTGGTAAGTGATTTTCGAAAGGCGGCAAAAATTTACGACACTCATGTCATACGATGTTGGCATGTCAAAGAACCCATTTGAATTCAGTAGGCCGTGTTCATAATGGAAAATTATTCTCGGGAGTTTCCGCCAACATAAAGTTCCTCATTTTTCTACTAGAAAGCGCTATAGTGTTCAAGGAGCTTAGATATCTTATCTCCTTTACTTTCATAGTTCAAGAAACAACGAAATTCGACATGCAAACTACCTTCTGGGTGTCAAACAACAAAGCTTGCACCCGGCACCCGAGGCCATACTATATAATAATAATAATAATAATAATAATAATAATAATAATTATTATTATTATTATTATTATTATTATTAATACCATTCCACAACGGTGGTTTTCGTCCGACATGCAGCCCCATACATATTCGTCATTCTTCGACGGGAGTCACCGGTGTTTGTCCTTCGGCAGCCAAGAAAAGAATAACATCACGTTGGTCCTGTTTGGACGCATTTGGTAATAACATCGCCATAGTTCCCGTTGCTGCATTTAACGCACGCACGTCGGTATCACACGACTGACACACTAAAGGCCCGTACACACGTCCTGACACGACTACCCTACCCAACCAAACAAGGGGAAGCTACCACCACCTGTCCAGTTTGGAACAAGCGCTTGTGGTGCTAAAGTGTTCTAAAAATGGCTCAATATACACGAAATCAAAAGATAGGTGTGGCTTTGTGCGCAGTTATTATTTCAGATGATGAACGAAGAAAGAAAAGAAGAGTGTGGTCCAAGACGTGGTTGCAGAAGAGGAAACCTACTTACCTTCCGCGATTCTCTTCTGTAAGCGGCTCGCATGTTTTCCAACTCCCACTGTAGCATGAGGTGTTATTTTTTTAAAATAAATGTCCATCATTCATTTCTCTTGTCTCTGTTGGAATAACTCTCATCTTCAACGTCCCATAAACACCTGCACTCCCTCTTACATTCGAGGAACTCGACCATAGTCACACTTTCCGCGTCCATGTTCGTCAAATATTAATCGACAAATGAGTCTGAAGGGTCGATTGGGTAGTGAAGACTGCTCTACACATGTTCCGACCCGACATAGAGAATGGCGGTTGGATGGTTCTCCCGACACGACCACCCTAATCTAGGACCTGATAGTTTTCACCACCCGACAAGCCTACACTCGATCCAACTGACGGGTCAACCGCTGTCAGGCTCTAGATTAGGGTGGTCGTGTCAGGAAGTGTGTAGGGCCCTTAATCCCTTGCCTACGTGTCCGTGCTTATATACCCACATCGGAGTTGCGCTACGTTCGATATATGCAAAAGCACGCCCTCAAATGGAAGCTTTTTGATCACGTCTTATACAGGGTGTTCGCAGCAATCCCTACTTTGTGCTGTAACTCGTTTGTTTTTCAAGATATTTTAGTTTTGACACTTGATTTGGAAAGTAATTTTCAAGCTCTAAAACTTTTGTTTCGTTGGTTTTTGTGTGAAGTTCGCGCATAACGCGCAAATAAACTTTTTGTGGCACGGTTTTGGCACTATTTTGCCCAAATCGGTTTTTCGACATCGCCTATCGAAAGAGCGACATCGAATTAGTCGAATTAGCCACCAAAATATCAGTATTTGGTTCGACCGGGCGGACGAAAATCTAAACGCAAACTCGCATTTTGCGAGTTTCATTTGGGCAAAACCTGTGTGTCTGTCTGGTGTGTGTATGTCAAAATCCCTCCTCCTACCAGTTCCTAAACACCTTAACCGAAATGAATGGAACTTGCTACAGAAGCAGCACTCCCCTGTGCACATTAACCACACTTGCTGCCTTTGAGCGCAGAAAATATCGTCACATGAATTTCCATTGGCTAAGTCGGCTACTGGTTGAACCAATCATCAGATCCCTACTAGAAGGTGAGTTCGACGCCAAAGTTAACAAGTAGTTCCGTGACGAACTAAAGAGCCTACTTTTCTTAAATTTTAAGATTCATGCCGATCAATATAGACCTATCTAGAATAATGACGAAATCAAGTTGGTAATACCAACATTTCTAAGTACTGCAGTTTGAAATACACCTGAAATCGTGTAGCCTAATAGAGTAACTTACTAGAGTTGGCATCCTTGGTGTCTCTGAATATATTCTTAGTTCCATCTCATAACGTAGAGCCTAGAATGCACATACAACATTTGTTTGAAGTCTAATGAATAGTTATGTTTGTTATGCTCAGATTAATCTGAAATATTGCGATCTATTATAGTGCCAATTTTGGATAAAATCCATTTGTTAGTATAGAAGTTACATGTATTTGCAAATTGAAACTATCAGAATGCTTAGAATCATCTTGGCAGCACTGAGGTATATTAGTTACTCCAAATTAATCTACAATGTCAGGTACTTACTATACGTGTGCAAAGTTTAGAGCTGTTGGCAGCAACGGCCTCAAATTGAATCATTCTGATCACACCTTATAGATTGACGGCGTGGTCTGTAAGCATTGGGTGGCGTCTGTAAATCTTGTCGTAGCCGTGCTCGTTAAATCGTGCACCACGGTCGTGGGGGCAGCTGCAGCAAGTCCGGAGATCGCAGGTTCGAATACCAAAGCTGACAGCGGTTATCCTGAGCTTGGTTTTCCACTGTTTTTTCCGCACTCCCTCCAGGTATTTAATTCCATCCCGGGGGCACTTACCCCATCCCTGTGCCTAATACAGGTACACACACGACTACAGATATCACATAAATACAGGTTATCAAAAAAAACAACAACAAAAACAACCCCTGGCACTATCCAGCCCATGACGGGCTAAGGCCGACCAAGCGACCGCTGCCCAGCCATTCGGCCTGCAGATATTGGGGTGACGCGTGATCAGCGCGTCGGGTCCCCTCGGCCGTTAATCTTGGTTTTCATGATCGGGGCGCTGTCTCACTGTCAGACAGCTACTCAATTGTCCTCACGAGGCTGAGTGCACCCCGTTCCAACCCTCACGTCAGTTTTAAAATCCCTGACGGAGCCGGGGATCGAACCCGGGGCCTCCGGGTGAGAGGCAAACTCGCTACCCCAACACCACGGGGCCGGCCTATACAGGTTATCAGACAAGTTAAACAAACACTCAACTATACGGTGCTTATGAGCAAGATGGCCCAAGCCCCTAAAATGAATTAACAACAAACAATTCGTTTTGTGGGTGGTGTGGAGAGTATTTCCCCATCGAAGGTATCTTTACCTTGCCGTGGTGGTGTGGCTTGTGTGGTCAGAAGATTCTGAGAGCTATGCTGGCAGTGGCTTAGCTACTGGTAGGGCCTCCCAAGCCGGACAGGTCGAAGGTCCTCCAGGTTGGGGGTTGGGCATAGGGCTGACACCCCTATCTCGTAAAAAAATAGTTTGTTGAGAAGCCGCAAAGAATGAAAATAAACCTGACGGAAAAACGACATAAGCGAGGAATTGATTATGGATTGGTATCAGTGACTTGGAATGTGAGAAGCCTACTCCAGCCAGGAAAAAGTAAAGTGCTGGACGGGCATCCAGGAGGTTGACGACATAGAGGTAGGCCAAGAAAGAGGTGGATCAAGGAAGTGGAGGACAATCTACGTACACTGGGAGCCAGGAGATGGAGGACCACGGCAATCGACAGAGAGCTTTGGAAGACCAAGGTTCTGCAAAGACCGTAGCGTCAAGGAGTGGAGTGTATTTATAATGTTTGGTAGAGCCACTATGCTGTCTTGTGTCTGTTAGGTAGTCAGCCCGAAGGCTGGTTGGATCCTCATAATTTACCGCCGTTAGGTTATGTGGGTAAATATCCACAAAAATCCAAGGCAGCGCTATATTGAGGCGTACAAGGCAAGAAGAGGAGCGAGGTAGTTTACCATTACTTTCCTCACTGAGTCAGGACAGCAGTACTAGCACTATGAGTAGAACCTTTCACAGCTTCCACAGGCACTAACTGTGCCCTGGATGTCATTACTAAGCACCACCCATACCTCAGTAGTTTCCATATAATCACAGCCATGAGTGAGACTGAGACATCGGTGAAAAGCCACATTTTACTCTAGCCTGTGCCAACAGACAAATGCAAATGTACTGTATTCATCAAGAGATGGAAAACAGGCATATGCTGTCTTGTAAATTATATGATTTATTTGATTGACCTGGATCTGACGGTTTTTTTGACGGACAAAACACAGCTCGCCATTCTTCCCGTCTCTCCGCCTTCCTCTTCAGTTCACAGTAGGAGCCACAACTCATATCTTCCAGTATTTGACTCATGTACTCCAGTCTGGGTCTTCCTCTATAATTCTTGCCGTCTACTGTTCCCTCGATTATAACCTTAAGCCAGGCTGTTCCAAATCCATATCTATGCGCTTCCTGACAGTTTTGATGTATCCACCGCGAAGTGACGGCAGCCCCCACAGCAGAGCTGTATTGCATGTTGCAGGTTTACTCACGCAAGGCGGCGAGTACTCCGCTGCTCGGCTGGAACAGCCTGTCTTAAGCAGTCCATTGTGTCGCAGTATGTGGCCCACGAGGTGATTCCGTCTTCTTTTTGAATATTTAAGGAAGCATCTTCTCTCTCCCACTCTTCTAAAGACTTCCTCATTTGTGACCATTTCTTTCCAGCTGATTTTCATAATCCGTCTATAGCACCAGGTTCCAAATGCTAGTAGTCTTGTCATCATCATCTCTCTCCTATTGTCCAAGATTCGCTGCCATATAGCGCGACGCTCCATACATAGGTCTTCAACATTTGTTTCCTCACATCAAGACTTATGTTATTTGCAGTAAATAGGTTCTTCTTTTTATAGAAAGCGTTCTTGTCTTGGGAAATCCTACTTAATATCTCTCTGCTGCAAATAAGTAATTTCTTTTCAGGTATAGTTTCATGTTTCCCACCTAATATGATTGGGCTTAACAAGCTTAAGTTCCTTCCCTACACAGAGAAACATCGATTTATGAATAGATAATAAAAGTTTTTTTTCACATCGTTATGCCAATCTAAGGAGCGCGAGAAACTCATTCAGCAAACGATGTTGATTTTCTTCTCCCTAAATCTTTTCATCTGGGCACTGAAGAGTTTCTTCCGTTCTTCAGTCCATGGTTTCCTGGTACTGGTACTGATTTTCTCCGAAAAATGATAGTTGTTGATAACTAAGGTTCGGATGTTAAGGAAAAGTCATATTTTTCCCGAGCTCATTTTACCCGAAATCTGAAAACTGACGGGGCCCTGACTTCGTTTAAAGCAATTTGATGTTCCTATAAATGCATATTTCGGCCATTTTTATTGTTTTGGTCATATTTGGTCATATTTTAGTGATATAAGGTCATATTTGGTCATATTTTAGTGATATAAGGTCATATTTGGTTATAATTTCAGCATTGTTGTTTAAATTGAGACGTCGTTAACAAGGTACGTGTTATCTGTGTCGAGTTTCAAACACAGGATTTCTGAATAGTGTAGTTGATAGGCCAATATTTTTCTTTTTTCCCGGAACAGGCAGATAGCAGGTTTAGAAGACCTGATTCCAAGAAGGCGCTCCTTTATGGACGTCATTTAGCCTTTACTGTATATTAGTGATAACCTATCCCAAAAATTCATGTCATATTTCATTGTTTTTTTTTGGTCATATTTTATAGTTTTTAGGTCATATTTAGCTAGTTTTTAGGGCATATTTGCTTGCATATTTTGAACTTCCTTAGGTCTTAAACTTCCGAACCCTATTGATAACTGTTCTGAATTTGGATCTGTCTTGTATGATTTCCTCTACGACGCCAACTTCCTGAAGATCCTCCTCCTTTTCCTTAAGCCAGTTGGTCTTGACATTCATTGAGAGAGCAAAATAGTACATTAAGCAACAAGCCTATTATGGCAATAATTAAGACACGAGTATGTTTATAAAACGAGCGTATGCGAGTTTTATAATTCCCTTACGAGTGTCTTAATTACTATTATAGGCGAGTTGCAAACGACTGTTTATGTTCGACGATAATTATTATAAATATTTTATGTTCGAACATAAATATTCATAAATATCTGTCGAGATTTCGCCAGTTTTATGTTCTGAACAGAGCGCATATGCCTTGTATTTGACCATGGCCTCCTCGATTACCCCACTATGACACTTCTAGGCAATGCAGTGAAATTTAAATTAGATGGCCTTGGAACTCAGCGCAGGTGCGATGCTATCCTTATCTTATTGGTCTAAAAACTGTTTCTTGAGCTGTGATTGGTGGGAGAAACTGTTTCATAATGAAATATAGTGTTATAATGACCATCATTATGATACAGTTTTCTGACATATAGTAGTCAGGTTCGAACATGAAAAAATCCACAGGCTACTTCCAGTCTCCGACCGGGTCAGGAATGGAATGAATGAAGCCCCCACCTAGCGGCGAGGATATGAACTGTGCCGGCTGCCGATGCCTGACGCACTCCTCGGGAGGAATTATTAAATGAATGACAGATGAAATGCAAAGATAGTGGAGAGTGTTGCTGGAATGAAATTTTGACAAGGAAAACCGGAGTACCCGGAGAAAAACCTGTCTGCCTCCGTTTTGTCCAGCACAGATCTCACATGGAGTGACCGGGATTTGAACCACGGACCCAGGGGTGAGAGGCTGGCGTGCTGCCGCCTAAGCCACGGAGGCTTAGTCAGGTTCGAACATAAAGTATATTATTATTATTATTATACGTCTTTCAAAAAAATATTTTTAACAATGTTACTCTCAGGAATGAGAACTTCTCTGCTAATATTTGAAGTGGTGTAGGCCTACTCTAGTACTTTAGGCAAATGCCGGGATGTTACTTTAATTCAGGCTACGGCTGACACTTGGTCAAATCCTGGCCCCAGTTAAAAATGCACACACTAGTATAATGATCTCAATGACAGAGGTTATCTGTAAAGCCCTGCGTGTATGCGGATATCTGCAAAATTTTTCACCATGCGGATATAGTTTGCATGGCAGTGCGGATAGCGGATAAGCTGCGGATAATGTTTGGAGTAAATTGCGGATAGTTTTTTGTATACAATCCGAACTTGCTGAATATCATTACCAAGACCCGAATGTTTATGAAATATCATATTTTTGATGTGTAACATCTTTCCACTCGGTATCTGTATATTTTTGTGGGGGTGATTTTGAAAAATGAAACTGAAATGGATGGGACGGAAACAATGAAATGGAAATGGATGGGACGGAAACAATGAGCGCGCGTGGTGGCGGAGATTGATACCACGACGTACTGACGGCCATGTGGCTATGTGGAATGTATATCACATACAAAATTACTTCAAGATTTGGACGCCTCATTAAAGATATTCTTCCTGCAATAAATCATCTTCAAGTTGTCGTTGTTTGGTGTGAAAATATTCATTATATCATATTTTCTGAAAACAATTATGATTTATTAAACTTCATACTTTTGCTGTATTCTTATTTAATGTAAGCACTCGAGGTACTGTCGGCCATGTGGCTATGTGGAATCTATATCGGATACAAAATTACTTCAAGGTTTGGAGGCCACATTAAAGATATTCTTCTTAAAATAAATCATCTTCAAGTTGTCGTTGTTTGGTATGAAAATATTCATTATATCATATGTGCTGAAAACCGGTCAGGATTTGGCACTGCAGTAGCCTAGTTATTTCCATGACCAACAGAGTTCAGTGTCAACAAGGGAAAACACGTCACATGTTACACATCATATGCGACTACTGTAAGGCTCGTATTTTTTTCCGTTAATTTTTTTTATTCATGACAAATGCAAGATGATGATTTACGCTAATCTCATTCAAATTATATCATTAAGCATAATTCACACTCCTAACTGAAGGGTTGCAATTCTGGCTGTGTAACATTCATTTTAAACATGAAACTTGAGATACTTAGCCTAAGGAACGACTTTCTCCTCAAAACTAATTTTTTTGCTTTAATATTTTATGTATTGAAAATATTATTGCAATGCCAGTAGATTCGGATAACAAACGCGCGAATGTGGATCAAAGTCTTGCGGATTTTGGACGGATGCGGATAACGTTTTGTTTATCCGCGCAGGGCTCTAGAGAGAAATTACACGCACACCCAAGTACATGGGGCTGCATGACCACGATTTCCAAGTCCTTCAACTTATACTACAACAACAACAACAACGCATCAAGCTCCAAGTAAAACAACAACAGAAATGTTGATTATACTTTCATATTTTCCACTGATCGCGCCACAAAACAGAACGACAGTCAGTGAACTACTGTGTGTGGATGATAAGCACATTAATTGAAGCTACTACGAACAGCGCATCAAATGAACATCAGAGCGTACTTAGTGGAATATAATAGGTGACTGGGAATCGACTATACTTGTATAGTTTTATAGTTATTCCGGACAACCTGACTAGGTAATGAGTGGAGGAATATTTCAAATAATAATGCCCCTTTCTCATTATTAACCCATTCAGAGTTGAATTTCGGTATTTTGTTTCATTTTACATCGAAGTCACACTCAATATCATAGCCTATATGTACTCCATCACAAAGAACAAGGAGCATGTGTTTGCCAATGGATGATAATTAGGCTACATAATGGTTAGAGATGGTAGTTCATTCATTTCCGTGTCCGGTCAACATTTCCAAATAAAAAAGATACGAGCCTTACACTAGTCGCATATGATGTGTAACATCTGACATGTTATCCTACTGGTATACTACACAGCTTGGACATTCTTAAAATGTAAATTTACACTCCATTTTCATACTGGTACTATATGAATGTATAGATTGAAATGGAGATATGCTACTGTCACATTTGTGGCGCAGCGGTCAAGCTGTTAGTCACTCACTAAAGTAGACCGGGTTTGATTCCCGGTCAATACATGTGAGATTTTCGAATTGAAATGTCATGTCCTGTGGTTCGCATTCCACGTAAAAGGGAGGTACCGTGGATCATGATCGTGAGATTAACGGACACGCAAAACTACAAGCTTCCTTCTTTTTACATTAATAATTCATAATAACAAAGTGACACACAACGTCGACAGTACTCTCAAATACTGTGAGCACATTCCTCAGTAACTATAACAGTCATTATTCTCAAGGCTCTCATACAGTTCGTCGTAAACAATCAAAACATGGCTTCCTAGAATCATGAAATGACCTAGTCTCACATATGATGAAAATACAGCTTTTATTCCACTCATATAACAACATTCTGTTATGCATTTAATATTTGACTACTCACCCACAGCATGACAATAATGCCGCTTACTTGTCATTTGTCGCCTTTGTCCTAGCCCATGTGATATTCAACCTAGAACGTGAAGCTTCATAAACTGCTCAATGACAAATGAAAGTCGGTGAAACATTTGCCACTGTGCTCGTCAAACCAGTGCCTGCTAAATGCACTGCCTACTGTATTGCCATAACATTCTCGCGCTAAAGAGCACACACTGCCTTGTTTCCAATACACACATTTTCAATTGTACATCCAACTGGCAGTGCGTCTTCACTTCCGTCCGATCCACTTCCGTTCGATCCACTTTCGCCCGATTCACTTCCGTCCCATTTTTCTGGCAGTGCGTCTTCACTTCCGTCCGATCCACTTCCGTCCCCAATTTTCAAAATCACTCCCACAAAACTATCCAGCAACCGAGCGGAAAGATGTTACACATCAAGAACTGCAGCTGCGATGGCCTTGTTACTTCCTCTAAAAACATCTTCCATTGTACTTGGGTTGTCCAGGAGGGGCCACATAAGTAGGTGGCTTGGGTCTTGTTCAGCTCCACATTCACAAGAGGTGTCTGCGTCTGCTGGAAGGATCCCCCATTTTTGCAGGTTAGTCTTGCATCGAGGGACACCCACTCTTAAGCGGTTGAGGGACCTCCACACAGGATAAGATAGGTCAGCGCCAGGAGCCAGTTCTTCCTTTGGTGACATGTCTGTGGGCAGTGAGCTCCTCCATCTGTTGAGACGAGTTGTCCCTGGTGTTCTCTCCAGCGATGGTAGAATAGTAGTAGTAGTACTCGCTTTCAGTCAATATCGCATTTGCTATGATGGTAGGGTAAGAGACTGATGCCCTATTGGGCTCCTTTTCCTCTCTTGTTTGGGAGAAATTGTTATTTGATTTGTTTTTATTTTTAATCTTTAGTTATTAATTACCAAAATAACTCCTAGTTCAATAATAGATATTGAGTTGTTGGAGTAATAATTTTTTCGTGAGGAGTTGTGTAGTTCGTTTTGATTTCTTTTAATTGTAGTGATTCTTTCGTGAGTATTTGCGAGTACTATACTAGTGTTTGGCTCATGAGTAATGATTATTTATTTATTTATTTATTTATTTATCAAAGTTCCAACGTTCACCACTAGGTAGCATTGATATCTGGTAGCGAAAGTCGGAACTACTTGAAATTGAACGGAACTTGTAGCTCGCCCTAGTGGTGTCCGCTTGTAGCAGCTACAGCCTCTGGCGAGCCGAACATGTCCTCGGACACTCCCGGTACTAAAAGCCATACGATAAATAATGAGTAATGATGACTGACTTGGGTGCTAGCTACTATGGCTTTTGACTGTCGGTCATCATTTGGCACAGGATGTTATTACTTTTTCGGTCTGCCAAGATATTGAAATTAATTTGTAATTTATTATTATTATAATGTAAGTGGGTTTGTGGCTGTCGTGGGCTGTGATTAGGTAATTGGTTGAATACTGTTATGTGATTGGCTGGCTGTTGTTTTGATGGTATATGCGTTGAGGATTGCTATTTTATTGTTCAATTAGTTAATTTGAGTTGGAATTATTTTATGTTATTGAATTTATGCTTATATTATAGATTTACGTATTTATTAATGGATGAAGTGATATACTGCCATCCAAAGGTGGTTTTGGAGTGCGCGCTTGGTTGTAGGGTGTCTCTGATTGGTTGGAAGTATTTTCCAAGTTTGTGTTTGGCATATAAAATTTAATTATGCGTAAAGTTACTAACCCATGAAGGTGACGAGATGTTATTAGGGGGAAATTGTAATGGTGTGCCCATGGTTTGTACTCCATTAGTAGTCCATTAGTAGTCCATTAGTAGTCCATTAGTACTCCATTTGTACTCCATTAGTAGTCCATTAGTAGTCCATTAGTAGTCCATTAGTAGTCTGACCTCGCTAATGGAGTGGGAGTCGTTGTTTTCTTTATGGGGAAGTGGTTGCCGTCCCAGTTGATGACCTGGCATTGTGTTTCTTGTCATGTGTTAGATGTAGTAATCAAGGTTTTGCAGTAGGGTGCGTAAGATTAATATGTATTTAGGTTGTCTTCAAAGTTTTAATGTGGGGTCTGTTTCGTAGTTGCCAAGTTGTCGGATAGTTTTCATGTTGAGCTGATCTTATGTAGAACTTTTGGGTGGTTTTAGTGAGATGATCAATAAGGTAGGGGACCTTGGTCTTTAGATGAATGTAAGCTGTGGACAATCTAGGTGCTTCCTTTTTTTTTTTTTTTGCTTCAGAGCCATTCTTAGTACCCATTTTTGGATGGTTTGCAGTTTTGACAGGCCAGACGCAGGAAGAAAGCCTATTGCTGGGTTGGCGTAGGTTAGCAATGTTCTAATTAAGGCTGTGTAGGGAAGAAAAACATTATTGGTACTTAGTTGGCCTGAAAGGTGAATGAGAGGGTAGAGGGTGAATATTTGATTCCTAGCCTTGGCTAATACATTGAGAGTGCCGTCCAGTGTTATTTATATGAATTGGTGTAGGCGATATTATTATTGAAGAGGGTTATTGATGTTGTGGGGTGTCTATGGTGCCATGAGAAGTAGAGAGCTTGGGATTTATCAGTGTGTACTTTTATTTTGTTTTGTATTAGCCAGGGTTGGAGTAGGTCTGCATGTTGTTAGACGTGTCTTTTGGCGATGTCAGGGTTCCTTGTTGTTGCCACGATAGCCGTATCATCGGCAAAAATGGCTGTAAAAGTTGATCTTGTTTGCGGTATATCTATACTAATATAAGAAACTGAAGAAAAGTCAAAAGCCAAAAAGGTGGGCAATAGACAGACTGAAAGTAAAGGATGTAAACGAAAGATTCAAGAAGAGTATAAAGGATGGACTAATGAAAAACCCTAAACAAACTTCAATTGCAGACGAATGGGCACTTTTGAAGAATGAAATAACAAAATCCGCAGAAGGAAACATTGGTAGGAAAGAAAGAATAGGTAGAAAACCATGGATCACTCAGGATATACTAGAATTGATGGATGAAAGGCGGAAACACTAGAATGTAAGAGATGAAAAGGGGAAACCAGAATACAGACGTCTGAGAAATGAGGTTAACAAGAAGTGCAAGGAAGAGAAAGAAGAATGGTTGAAAGAGAAATGTGCAGGTATAGAAAATTGTCTGAAATTAGGAAAAGTAGACACAGCTTATCGAAGGATTAAGAATACTTTCGGGGAAAAGAAGACTAAGTGCTGTAATATTAAGGACACATATGGAAAGCCTCTAAGAGATGGGGAAGAAAAGGTTGAGAGACGGAAAGCTTACTTAGAGAGTTTGTACAAGGGAAAGGAGATTGAGAATCATGTAATGGAAAGGGAGGAGGAAATTGATGAGGATGCGAACGGAGATTTAATATTGAAATCAGATTTTGATAGAGCTTTGGAAGACTTAAGCAGGAACAAAGCACCAGGCATAGATGATATACCGATTGAGTTGCTACGCTGCATAGGAGATGAAGGTCTGATCAGGTTATTTCACTTGGTGTGTAGGATTTATGAGACAGGTGAGGTACCCCCTGATTTCAAGAAGAATGTAATCATCCCTATACCAAAGAAAGTGGGAGCTGACAGATGTCAAGATTACCGTACGATCAGCTTGATTACTAATGCTTCAAAGATCCTGTCTAGAATAATTTACAAGAGGATTGAAAGCCAGATAGAAACGGAGTTGGGTGAAGACCAGATTGGTTTCAGGAGAAATATAGGAACAAGGGAAGCTGTAATAAGTTTTAGGCTGATTTTGGATGGTAGAATAAGGAAAGATAAGAGAACGTTCATGGCTTTTTGTAGACTTAGAAAAGGCTTTTGATAACGTTGATTGGACTAAATTGTTTGACATTTTGAAATCTATTGGAATAAAGTACAGGGATAGGAGGGTAATCTACAATCTATACAGAAACCAGACAGCAGTCATTCGAGGTGAAGGACATGAGAGAGAAGCTGGTATTCAGAAAGGTGTTAGGCAAGGCTGCAACTTATCACCCATACGTTTCAATCTTTACATTGAAGAAGCAATGAAGGAAATCAGAGAAACATTTAAAGTAGGAGTGAAGATTCAAGGAGAAATAATTTCAACTCTAAGATTTGCTGATGACATCGTCATCTTGGCCGACAAGCCTGAGGATTTGAATGAGTTTTTGAATGGTATGTACTCCGTGTTACGGAAAGAATTCATGATGAAAATTAATAAATGTAAAACAAAAATACCGGAATGCAGACGAAATAAATCAGAAACCTCTATGGAGATCAAATTGGCAGGTGAAAAGCTGAAGGAAGTAGGAGACTTCTGTTACTTAGGAAGCAGAATGACCAGTGATGGACGAAGCAAAGAGGATATAAAAAGTAGGTTGGCTCAGGCAAAGAAAGCATTCCTACAAAAAAGGAATCTGTTGACATCGAATATAGATTTAGGTATTAGGAAGTCATTTCTGAAAGCCTTTGTCTGTAGCGTGGCGCTCTATGGAAGTGAAAGTTTGACTATTGGTGCAGCAGAAAAGAGGAGAATTGAAGCTTTTGAATTGTGGTGTTACAGGAGAATGATGAAGATCAGATGGGTTGATAGGGTTACAAACGAAGAGGTATTAAGACGAGTGGGAGAGGAGAGATGTTTCTGGCGACTGCTATTGAAGAGAAGAGATAGGTTAGTAGGACATATACTAAGACACCCAGGTATAGCAAGCTTAGTTATGGAAGGTAGGGTCGAGGACAAGAACTGTAGGGGTAGACCAAGGTTAGAATATGTTAAACAGATTGCCTCGGATGTAAGGTGTGGTAGCTATATAGAGATGAAACGATTAGCTCAGGACAGGGAGGCATGGAGGGCTGCATCAAACCAGTCAAAAGACTGAAGACTCAAACAACAACAAAAACATAATATAATATCTGTTTAATTGTTAGTGAATTGTTATGTACAATTATTTATTTGTTATGTATATCTAATTTGCCACCGGGGGACTCACCCCCAATTGCAAATAAACGAATGAATGAATGAATGAATGAATGAATGAATAAAGCTGAAGAGTTTGTGTGATTGTGTGTTTATGTGTTTAAACGCGCTAATCTCTGGAACTACTGGTCCGATTCGAAAAATTATTTTTTTATATGATAGCCAGATCCAAGAGGAATAGTTTAGGTTATGTAGTATTAGGCTACACTTCTCAGATGACCTAAAAGATTGATTTTTGTTCAGTAAGTCGGTAGAACAAGCGCTCCCGAACAGCTCTATCCGCATGCGCTGGCGTTATGGTTAGTGATACTGAACCCGCTGAGCTATGGTTCATGTGATATTTTTTTTATGACAGAGCATTTATGATGGGATGTTGTACTTTTGAACACACCCAGGAAGCCACGTGAAGCTGAGAGATCACGCGATACTTTGAAGTAGCGGTGAATCGCACTTTTGACTTTGGTGTAAACTGCTCATTATTATCTGAGGTCTTATTAATTATTTTTATCTTTCCTACGAGACTCAGAATATTCCATTTCGTCATGCTGCATTATTAAAACATTTTGGAGAATGTTTATTTTTACTTTAGGTAAGGTAATACCCTTGCAGATACGCAAAAAGGAACGTAAGTAGTCGCTCAACGTTTTCGTTTTGACGACCTACTTTCTAGAGACACCCAGTACCGGGGCACTGCGTTTTGAGAATCCGCCTTGTGTAGGCGTGGAATTACATTTGTCCTACGAGACGTAGAAGAATATCCGCTGTTTAGCGTTAAAAGTGATTATAAGGTGCCATCGAGCAAGCAAATACTAATATTCACTGTCGATGAAGTCCAGTGAATTAAATAAGAAGCTTGGGAAATAATTATTGGCAAGTATAGTGTATTGCACAACATTGCTGTGACATCACATATTACCCACGCGTATGTGGAGGGCAGATGCCTAGTGGAAATATACAGGTAATAGTGTTACAATTATCCTGAATAAGTGTGATTATAATTGTATGAGATATTTAAATTGCCAAAGTGGAAATTTCATCTTTGAAACGTCGTATAATTCACGGATGCTGCGTGATACAAAAGTAGCGTCACTAGCACGTGCCGCATTATAAAATAGTATTAGCTCACATGCTAATCCACATCTGCAAGATTAAGGCTGTGTCGTATCTTATAATTGAAGCCCATAATAGTCACGATGGACATTATAATTTTGGAAGTGAGAGGATGAATAATCACGCAACTTATTTCGCTACCCACGTGATTGGACTTTTATTCACCATGGTTGAAGCAGTCACCATGGGCTAATACCATCCCAGTATGGGGGGGTGACGTTTCTACAGGAACCAGCGTGATGGTGGAACTTCCAGAACGATGAACGAGAGGGAAGGAGCCAAAATGCCATTTCCAGGCATATCCACGAAGATGTCGACAGGGACAAATCGAACCCTGGTCTTTGGGGGAGTCCAGATGGGAATCCTGATGAGGAGGATACCGATCCAGAGAGCCAGAGAGGTTTATGTACAACCCTTGTTGTGGAATAGAGAGCTGAGTGAGAGCTCCTCCATTTCGTGAGTTTTTGTCACACCCCTTCTTTGTTCTAGTTTCTGGTGGTGTAGTAGTTTTAATGTAGTTTGTGAATCAACCACACTCAGTGTCAGCCATTTTTCTAGGTAGGGATGTAACTAGATTAGTTAGATGTCATTTATTTCAGTTTAGAGTGAGACACCTTTGGGGTCAGACATTTTGGTCAGCCCTGGTGCAGCTTGGTGAACGTCGTGGAACGTCAATGCCTACCCTTTTGCTGAACCTGATCGTAGTCATTTTGAGGCTATTTTGTTCAACCCTACTTGGGGTAATTTTCAAGTCTTTGCTGACTGTAGTTATGGCAATCAGATGCCTTGGTTATTAATTGACTGCATTCTTCGCAGCCATCCTTTGTTACACCCCTGACTGTCGTTAGAACGGTCGTATCATTTAGGTAGTCGACAGTAACTACCAGTTTGTAAACGCATTATATTTCATTTTGAATAAGCTCAGAAGCTATTCTTGGTCATGTTTGAACCTAACAACTAGAAGGAATGTGTCGTTGCCTAGCATCGAACGCGGTTCCCAACGTATCATTAAGCAGATCTAGTGTGTGAATCTGTGCCACATTTATCATATTTTCCTTGTGTCGTGTGAGACACGTTTTTATTTGATGTTCTAGCAACTATTGAGTTGCATTTTTAAAGCAAAGAGCTTCAGTTATTGTAAGTTTACTTTCATTTAGACGTCTTTGGTAGAAAGACGGAAGTGTATTACTATACTCAGATTTATAGCGTGCGTTTGATACACGGACTCTGTAGAGATCCGTAACATATGGTAATGTTTTTTATGAACCGGCCAAGTGCAGGTTTTGTATTGATTAAATCGCCGGCCTTGAATAAACTGGTTATGTAACCCAGTGACCTAGAGCACGCCTGCTTCATTGTGAGACAAAACTACTATAGACGAGGACAGAGTTCAATTTGTATTCGCTTTTCCTTTCATTGCTATTTTGCTTATGGAAACCAGTTTCCACTCTTGTATTTGATCATTTGTTTTATGGATCGGTTTTTGTTAGTTTAGCGCTCTGTTGCGTGTATTGTCGTATGACAGGTACAGTTATGTAAGGTTTTCTATAGGATGGTGAAGTCTACCCTGTTATAGCAGGATGTTATTGTATGCTTTGTCCGGGGATGATCCCGTTGACCAGATGTTTTTGGAAGGTAACTGTTGTACAGGCCTATCCCAGAGTTATTGAACGCGAGCTTAGCGCCGCTGGTAACCCGTGTTATTGTGTGTCCGAGTTGTTATACTCGATGATTATATTCCGACTGTTGAGTCGAGGCTTTTTGGTGGAGAATGATCTCAGTTGGAGACACTCCGTGCCCAGGCTATTGTCAATGTTATTCGCCATAAACCTACGATAAACCTATAAACCGACATTCTAATAATAAAATGCATAATTGTTATAAAACAAGCCTAACTAACGATTCTTTCTATCTAACTTTGTTCTTTGCATTCTGGAACTGTTGACATAGCCGTGCAGTTGAAGATAATTTCCTTGTGAGGAAATGACTAGGACAGTTGACATTTTTGTAGCGACCTGAAGCATGTGCGAACCTAGAGTTCGTAGCTTGTGGAGCTCAGGCCATGCGATGTCAGACGTGGTCTCAACTGCGCATTCGTCACCGTAACTATACACATTAGATGACTATGGTTTGCAAAGAGTAAACCAAGGTGTAGGCAGGAATTTTTAATAAAACTACTGTGTCTATTTCGTTATTAATTTATGATGTCAAGTGTATTAAACCCTACATGTTACTTTATTGTGTGCTGTTAGCACATAGTTATTAAGCATAATTAAATTGTTTGTTTTTCATGGCTGTACACTTAGCTTTTGGATGTAATTGTTTTCTTTTACGGACGTCATCGCCGTAAATTTTGTTAATTGATAGGACTTAGCTAGTTGAATTAATGTTAAATTTAAATGTCGAAATGGTACCATCCTAACCTAGTTTTGTTTTGCTACCCTGTTAAATGTAAATTCAGATATTAGCTTGGTCTTGTAACTTGAACTAGGGACTTGCGTCGTGCCATATTCCTAGCGTTGCTGTTGTTGCTTTATCATTGTGAGTTAGATCTTTCGCGAGGGTTTTCAGTAACTTCTCAGGTAGGGGACCTGTTCTTTATCTTAGTTTATTTATTAATTTGCGGACTAGCCGATTATAACCCTCCGAACTAGGCTAGGGGTTTGTGAATTTTAATAAATTTTCACGGTGTTTTACATGAGTCTGGATGTTTATTTTCTCAGTCTAGTTTTAAGGTGAACCTTTCCTTAGGCGGTCTATGACCATCGTCACCATGTACCACGATCCCTGTGGACTACGGACTCTCGTGCCACTTTAGCCTTTATGGAAGGTCACCTGATCCTCACGGTACTTTCTTTTTATTCGATTTATGTATCGTTAGTCGAGTCATCGTGGTTGTGGACATCAACTAAACGGTCTCATAAAATGGCGCCCAACTCATGTGCCGACGTTAACGTGGTGACCCTCAGTACCATGTTATTTTTTTGAGGATCCTAATGTTGATTAATGGTAAATTGACAGGACTGGGACGAACTTAGAAAGTCGTACTGCAGATCAATTGACCGCATGGCATTCATGTTTGATAGAAGTCCATGGGGTGAGGCTTTAGTGTTGAATAAATGAAGGATAGGATTTTCTTTGATGATGCCTCATCCTAAGTAAATGTAATACTTTGCTTTGCTCACCGTTGTCTTTGTAAATGTAGAAGCACTTAGTTTGCATACTCCAGCTGTACTCGTGATATTTATATAAATGAAGCAAGCTTTATACCACCAAGTAACTAATCATAGCTGTAAGTTCCAGTAGAAATTGATCCCTCACTTTCTCATATATTTCTTATCTATGGATGAGGAAACTATTCGTCGTGTGTTTGGAGAGATGTTGGCAGGTGTGAATGCCAATCTTCAACAGATTACTGCTGACCTAGGTGAAGTCCGGGGTGACTTGGGTCAAAATACTCAGGCTGTCAATACTGTAAGTGGTCATGTGGGCCAGGTTAGACAGGAAGTCAACAATGTAAGACAGGACTTAGAAATTAACACTCACTCTGTAAATAATGTTAGGGCTGATTTAACTCAAGTCAGGGCAGACATGGACACATATAGGATCGAAGCGAGAAATGATCTGACGGCAGGTTTAGCAGCTGTCAGGGTTGATGTCATACGACACCATCAGGAGGCTAACCAGCGCGTAGATTGCTTAACCGACCAGATGAATAGAGCTAGGGAGGAGGTGCAAAACCGATTGGAGGAGCACACAGCTCAAATTCAGACAACCTTGAATAAAGTCCAGATAGACATGAGAGCAGATCTGGAACATACCAGGGAAGAATTCGGGACTCGACTAGATCACGTCGAGGGATTTATCGGAAATGTGAAGAAGGACATGGCAACCATGAACGTTGGTTTAATATTGATGAGAGGAGCTGCCAATGCCGTTAATAACAACGTGAAGACTATCGTTGATGGCATGATGGAGATTAAAGAGGAACTTAACACCAACAGGAGAAACATTTCTGAATTGACGGAAACCGTAGACAGTCTACGTGAGACAGTTGATGTTCATCATGAGGAACACAAAATTGACCTCATGTTATTGAGAGGTGACCTCAACGAACACGAAGCTACAGTCGAGGCTAAGGTAGCCGAGGTTAGAGACGATGTGGGTAAAATCCAAGAAAACATGTCCAGAGTTGAAGGAGATATCGATTCCTTACAAAAGAGATTTGAGGAAGTCGCGGTGACCGAGAGGTTAGACCTCAGTTATAACCTTAGGACGGCCATACGCGAGGTAGACACAAACCTCACGGGAAAGGTTGACAGGATCGAGCTGCAATTGAACGACTTAGGCAACAAAGTCGCAGCCAGAACCATCCCAGGTCTTGAAGTAATAGAAAGACGCCTGGACAGACTCGAGACGACTCCAAGAGAGAGACACGTACACCCACAGATGGGAGAATCTCAGGAAACGCCTATATCTCAATCAGGAGGAATGATGCCTACCCATTTCCAACCCAGCGCGCCTATGGAATCGCAACCGTCACAATTCACTAATTTAGCGCAAGGTCAGACCTTGAACTTTGACGCTCACCCGTTTCAACCAGCATCTAATCGAATTAGTCACGAGACTAACACTCCTACGCAGAGTTACATGCAAAATACTTTCAGACCCGCGAATACGCAGGGAAATGTCACCATAATTCGTTCAAGAGAGGAGCAACCAGCTCGCTTCTCGGGAACTGGGAGCGGTGTTACTCCAGTGGAATTCCTAGCAAATGTCGAAAGCTACTTACGTGATACTATGGTAACTCCAGAGAGGGAACTAAGAGTTATAGAGCGACTGCTTGAGGGACAAGCCGGTACCTGGTTCAGAGCATTCCGATACTCATTCACAGGCTACCAAGACTTTAAGGAAGCGTTATTAAGAACATATTGGTCGAGCGACATCCAGCAGAGTATCCGAGCTGAGATGTACACTCGAAGGTACAGTTCCAATACACCTACTCGTTATGCGAATTACTTCGCAATACAGCTCGCGAAGCTCCGTTGTCTTCAGCCTCCATTGTCCGAACAAGATTTGGTGAACACGATTGTTTGGCAGTACCCTGCGGATGTACAACGTGTGTTAATCGCTGCAGGGGCATCCACTTTCCAACAGTGTGACCAGATACTGCGAAGGTTGGACGCTAACACAGAACAGTCTCCTACACACCGTCAGCAGAAGGCTGATAGACGCGAGGATAGACATATGAATCTGACGACTGTTGATAAAGTAAGCCAGACGCCACAACAAACACAAACCACAGAGGATTCTGGGCGACGTGATAACAATTACAGTTATAACAGGAGAGAATGGAATAACACTCCGTATACTCGAAATCAACATGATGACCGGCGAAGTCATTGGGACCGGCGATTCGACCGAAGGACGGACGACAACCGACGTCATGAAAACAACCGCCGAGGGAATGAAGGAAGAAATCAGCAACACGGACCTATCCGTAGAGACTATCGATATGGTGGGGGTTACGACAGAAATCGAGACCCTAGATACCAGCCAGACAGGGATTGGAAAGGAAGAGCGCGGGAAAGCCGTGAGTACCTCCAACAATTGAGAGAATTGCAGATCCAAGAAGAGGGAGAACGGAACCCTACTTCGAGGGAAAATAGACATTCGGCGCAGGAAACGGAGCAGAACCAGCCCAGTACTTCTCGCCATGACAGAAAAAAAAACTCCGAAAAATCAATAGATTCTTGTTTGGTTGAGCACCGAGTAACTGCCTCTATATTACTCTGGGAGCCAATCCAAGAAGACTTGTTGGACGAACGACGAACGACGAACCACAATTATGAATTAACACGTCTACCCAAGATTGTAGCCACCTTGAATGAAGTCAGTGTAGTCATACTCATCGATACTGGGGCGATGATTAGTGTAATTTCCGCCGATTGCCATGCCAGACTTAGAGCAAACTCTGAGGTGACGGAGTTGCCCATTTCAGCTATAAGAGTCAGAGGTGTCATACCTTACCGCGTTGTAACGTGCAAAATCCAGATTTTGTGTACTGTGAAGATTTCGAGCCACGTGTACTTGCACGAATTTCTCGTAATGAAGGGCCTGCATCATGATGCCATTTTAGGCGCAGACTTCTTTAGAAAATATGGTGGAATCATTGACATGGGACGGAATACGGTAGAGTTCAAGCCGAACGAACCCATTCAGATGAGCCTAATTGAAGAAGAACCGGAATTCCTATCCGAAGTAGACGTAGTCGAAGCATTAAAGGGCAAGGAAATTGAGGCGACACTAGATGCCGACGAAGAGGCAGAATCGTTATCAGCACCCACACATGAGGATCTTGAGGCAATACTGAACGAATACCGAGATATATTCGACACCACACCTGGTGAGATATTAGACTACGAGTATGATCTTGTATTACTGGACGATTCCCCATTCCAGAAAAGGATCTATCCGATTGCCGAGAAACATCTCGAAGAAGCTGCTAAGAAGATCCATGAGATGGAAGCAGCAGGTACAATCAAGAAATCACCGACTCCTTTCTTGAATCCCATAATACCTGTGGTTAAGGTAGATGGAAGCTTGAGACTTTGTCTTGATGCCAGAGCCTTGAATGAACGCCTAGCTCCTGAGCACGACAGACCGCCCAAGATTAGGGACATTCTCAGGAAGTTCAAAGGAAAAAGGATATTTTCATCATTAGACTTGGTTCAGTCTTATTACCATATCAGATTATCTGAGCATACTCAGAAATATACTGGATTCTTGTTTGATCAGACTACTTATGTATTCCAAAAACTACCATTTGGATTGAAAAATGCCGGAGCCGCATTAATCAGAGCACTTGATGCCAAGCTGACTCATGAAGTGAAGCAGAAAGTAATATGTTATGTGGATGACATAATCATAGCTTCGGGAACAGAAGAAGAGCATTTAAAGACATTGCGCCTTGTTTTTGAGAATCTCCGACAGGCAAATTTTAAGGTCAAGTTTGACAAGTGTCGATTTTTTCAGGAAGAAGTGAAATTCGTAGGACACATAATCAATGGAGAAGGATATAGACCGAATCCGGCAAAGATTAGAACTGTTGCTGCATTTCCAACACCAACCCGTGTGAAACACGTGAGACAATTCTTAGGAATTCTCCAATTCTTTGCTGCTCATTGTGAGAAGTATTCCGAAACTGTTGCACCACTGCAAGGATTATTGAAAAAGAACTGCAGGTGGAACTGGAATGATGAATGCGAGATAGCTTTCAGGAGAGCTAAACAGATGCTTGTGGACTCAATTCAGTTAGAATATCCAGATTACTCTCGGAACTTTATTCTAGAAACTGATGCATCTGCCATTTTACTGCAAGAAGATGATGAGAAGAAACGTCATTACATCGCTTTCTTAAGCCGACGTTTAAGAGCACATGAATCTCACTACTTCACGACCGAGATAGAAGCACTTGCAATTGTTTACGCACTTGAATACTGGCAGAAACTTCTGTTAGGTCAGAGGATTATTGTGAGAACCGATCATCATGCGTTGACCTTCATCTTGAGAACAAGACTGGCAAGCGACAGGATCACACGTTGGACGCTGTTTCTCCAACAGTTCGATTTGGAAATAGTTTATCGACCAGGCAGAGAGAATGTGTTGGCCGACATCCTCAGCCGGAATCCTGAAGCTACTGTTAATGCCATAGACATCGAGGGAGAATGCGAGGAACACCTTCGCCGATTTCGTCATTTACCTGAAGGACAGCGACGTGAGGAGGAACTCAGACATATTATCCGTTTCCTAGAACGAAGAATGGATCCACAGGATGATCATTATGCAAGGATTGCTGCTGTTGCAGATGATTATTTGATTTATCATCGTGTCTTATACAAGTTTGTAGACGAGGACCACACTCAACTGCGTGCAGTTATTCCTAGGAGATACCAAGAATCTGTTATTCTCATGGTACATTTATCCATTGGACATGGTGGAACAGACAAAACCATTGCAACTATCAAGGAGTCTTTCACATGGAAAGGGTTAGGAGCCACCGTTAGACAGTGTTTACGTGCTTGCGACGCATGCCAGCGGAACAAATACACGTCACATTTGCTGAAGGAACAACCTAGACCAATACTACCAACTCAACCTAGAGAGTTGTATGCACAGGACCTGTATGGCCCAATACCTAAGGCTCGTCGTGGGAATCGATACATCGTTGTAACGGTGGATGTGTTCACGAAATATACGATGCTTCATCCGATTCAAAAAGCTACTGCACACCAGATTATTCAGAGGATTAGACGTCAAGTGATACCGGAGTCAGGAAAGCCACAATTCTTGTTGACTGATCACGGATCACAGTACACCTCAGCAGAATTTGCCAATGCCATGAATGAGCTTGAAATAGGTCATATTGTATCATCTATTCGACATCCAGAGAGCAACCCAGCAGAATGCGTGATGTCTATTATCGCAAAATTCTGTCGATTATATTGTCAAGAAGAACACTGGCGATGGACTGAAGTCCTTGTTATTATGGCAAAATGTATTAATTCAACAGTACATGAAAGCACTGGTCAAATACCTATGGTCTTGCATTTGAACCAGATGCCGCTGAGAATATGGGATCGTGTGATTGTAAATCCACCTTGTTTACAACCATCACATGCCAGCAGACTTTTAGCTGCGAGAGAGACTATGGACAGACAAGCTGCCAAGCGCTTGAGAAGAACTAGACGCCAGAGGTTTAGAGAACCACTAGTAGAAGGAGACCTTATCCTTATAAGGAGACCCGGAATTTCTAGTCCTATAGACCGCATATATGGGAAATTTCTATCCTTGTATTATGGCCCTAGTCGTATCCAACAGCCTTTACACAATGGAAGTTATGTGATAGAAGACATTAGGACAGGAGAACGCATTGGAACCTTTAATGCAGCCAATCTAAAAAAATATCACTCTTGAATGAATTTCAAAGCAAATAAAAATGTTATCCCAACATTTTATTTGAAACGACAGAGAGGCAGATGAACCCGCTGAGCTATGGTTCATGTGATATTTTTTTTATGACAGAGCATTTATGATGGGATGTTGTACTTTTGAACACACCCAGGAAGCCACGTGAAGCTGAGAGATCACGCGATACTTTGAAGTAGCGGTGAATCGCACTTTTGACTTTGGTGTAAACTGCTCATTATTATCTGAGGTCTTATTAATTATTTTTATCTTTCCTACGAGACTCAGAATATTCCATTTCGTCATGCTGCATTATTAAAACATTTTGGAGAATGTTTATTTTTACTTTAGGTAAGGTAATACCCTTGCAGATACGCAAAAAGGAACGTAAGTAGTCGCTCAACGTTTTCGTTTTGACGACCTACTTTCTAGAGACACCCAGTACCGGGGCACTGCGTTTTGAGAATCCGCCTTGTGTAGGCGTGGAATTACATTTGTCCTACGAGACGTAGAAGAATATCCGCTGTTTAGCGTTAAAAGTGATTATAAGGTGCCATCGAGCAAGCAAATACTAATATTCACTGTCGATGAAGTCCAGTGAATTAAATAAGAAGCTTGGGAAATAATTATTGGCAAGTATAGTGTATTGCACAACATTGCTGTGACATCACATATTACCCACGCGTATGTGGAGGGCAGATGCCTAGTGGAAATATACAGGTAATAGTGTTACAATTATCCTGAATAAGTGTGATTATAATTGTATGAGATATTTAAAGTGCCAAAGTGGAAATTTCATCTTTGAAACGTCGTATAATTCACGGATGCTGCGTGATACAAAAGTAGCGTCACTAGCACGTGCCGCATTATAAAATAGTATTAGCTCACATGCTAATCCACATCTGCAAGATTAAGGCTGTGTCGTATCTTATAATTGAAGCCCATAATAGTCACGACGGACATTATAATTTTGGAAGTGAGAGGATGAATAATCACGCAACTTATTTCGCTACCCACGTGATTGGACTTTTATTCACCATGGTTGAAGCAGTCACCATGGGCTAATACCATCCCAGTATGGGGGGGTGACGTTTCTACAGGAACCAGCGTGATGGTGGAACTTCCAGAACGATGAACGAGAGGGAAGGAGCCAAAATGCCATTTCCAGGCATATCCACGAAGATGTCGACAGGGACAAATCGAACCCTGGTCTTTGGGGGAGTCCAGATGGGAATCCTGATGAGGAGGATACCGATCCAGAGAGCCAGAGAGGTTTATGTACAACCCTTGTTGTGGAATAGAGAGCTGAGTGAGAGCTCCTCCATTTCGTGAGTTTTTGTCACACCCCTTCTTTGTTCTAGTTTCTGGTGGTGTAGTAGTTTTAATGTAGTTTGTGAATCAACCACACTCAGTGTCAGCCATTTTTCTAGGTAGGGATGTAACTAGGTTAGTTAGATGTCATTTATTTCAGTTTAGAGTGAGACACCTTTGGGGTCAGACATTTTGGTCAGCCCTGGTGCAGCTTGGTGAACGTCGTGGAACGTCAATGCCTACCCTTTTGCTGAACCTGATCGTAGTCATTTTGAGGCTATTTTGTTCAACCCTACTTGGGGTAATTTTCAAGTCTTTGCTGACTGTAGTTATGGCAATCAGATGCCTTGGTTATTAATTGACTGCATTCTTCGCAGCCATCCTTTGTTACACCCCTGACTGTCGTTAGAACGGTCGTATCATTTAGGTAGTCGACAGTAACTACCAGTTTGTAAATGCATTATATTTCATTTTGAATAAGCTCAGAAGCTATTCTTGGTCATGTTTGAACCTAACAACTAGAAGGAATGTTTCGTTGCCTAGCATCGAACGCGGTTCCCAACGTATCATTAAGCAGATCTAGTGTGTGAATCTGTGCCACATTTATCATATTTTCCTTGTGTCGTGTGAGACACGTTTTTATTTGATGTTCTAGCAACTATTGAGTTGCATTTTTAAAGCAAAGAGCTTCAGTTATTGTAAGTTTACTTTCATTTAGACGTCTTTGGTAGAAAGACGGAAGTGTATTACTATACTCAGATTTATAGCGTGCGTTTGATACACGGACTCTGTAGAGATCCGTAACATATGGTAATGTTTTTTATGAACCGGCCAAGTGCAGGTTTTGTATTGATTAAATCGCCGGCCTTGAATAAACTGGTTATGTAACCCAGTGACCTAGAGCACGCCTGCTTCATTGTGAGACAAAACTACTATAGACGAGGACAGAGTTCAATTTGTATTCGCTTTTCCTTTCATTGCTATTTTGCTTATGGAAACCAGTTTCCACTCTTGTATTTGATCATTTGTTTTATGGATCGGTTTTTGTTAGTTTAGCGCTCTGTTGCGTGTATTGTCGTATGACAGGTACAGTTATGTAAGGTTTTCTATAGGATGGTGAAGTCTACCCTGTTATAGCAGGATGTTATTGTATGCTTTGTCCGGGGATGATCCCGTTGACCAGATGTTTTTGGAAGGTAACTGTTGTACAGGCCTATCCCAGAGTTATTGAACGCGAGCTTAGCGCCGCTGGTAACCCGTGTTATTGTGTGTCCGAGTTGTTATACTCGATGATTATATTCCGACTGTTGAGTCGAGGCTTTTTGGTGGAGAATGATCTCAGTTGGAGACACTCCGTGCCCAGGCTATTGTCAATGTTATTCGCCATAAACCTACGATAAACCTATAAACCGACATTCTAATAATAAAATGCATAATTGTTATAAAACAAGCCTAACTAACGATTCTTTCTATCTAACTTTGTTCTTTGCATTCTGGAACTGTTGACATAGCCGTGCAGTTGAAGATAATTTCCTTGTGAGGAAATGACTAGGACAGTTGACATTTTTGTAGCGACCTGAAGCATGTGCGAACCTAGAGTTCGTAGCTTGTGGAGCTCAGGCCATGCGATGTCAGACGTGGTCTCAACTGCGCATTCGTCACCGTAACTATACACATTAGATGACTATGGTTTGCAAAGAGTAAACCAAGGTGTAGGCAGGAATTTTTAATAAAACTACTGTGTCTATTTCGTTATTAATTTATGATGTCAAGTGTATTAAACCCTACATGTTACTTTATTGTGTGCTGTTAGCACATAGTTATTAAGCATAATTAAATTGTTTGTTTTTCATGGCTGTACACTTAGCTTTTGGATGTAATTGTTTTCTTTTACGGACGTCATCGCCGTAAATTTTGTTAATTGATAGGACTTAGCTAGTTGAATTAATGTTAAATTTAAATGTCGAAATGGTACCATCCTAACCTAGTTTTGTTTTGCTACCCTGTTAAATGTAAATTCAGATATTAGCTTGGTCTTGTAACTTGAACTAGGGACTTGCGTCGTGCCATATTCCTAGCGTTGCTGTTGTTGCTTTATCATTGTGAGTTAGATCTTTCGCGAGGGTTTTCAGTAACTTCTCAGGTAGGGGACCTGTTCTTTATCTTAGTTTATTTATTAATTTGCGGACTAGCCGATTATAACCCTCCTAACTAGGCTAGGGGCTTGTGAATTTTAATAAATTTTCACGGTGTTTTACATGAGTCTGGATGTTTATTTTCTCAGTCTAGTTTTAAGGTGAACCTTTCCTTAGGTGGTCTATGACCATCGTCACCATGTACCACGATCCCTGTGGACTACGGACTCTCGTGCCGCTTTAGCCTTTATGGAAGGTCACCTGATCCTCACGTTACTTTCTTTTTATTCGATTTATGTATCGTTAGTCGAGTCATCGTGGTTGTTGACATCAACTAAACGGTCTCAATACGTACACCGTTTCACCGATCTGATCCAAAATTTGTGTACTTAGCCTTTGGAACCCTGCGAGTAACACAGTCTGCATTCAATTTCGGACAGACCACTCAATTCCCTGCATTTAGGCCCTTTGGCTCAAATCTACACCTTTTCACCGATCTGAACCAAAATTTGTATACTTACCCTTTGGAACCCTGATGGTAACACTGTCTACGTGAAATTTTTGACAGACCATTCCATTCTCTGCATTTAGGGCCTTTGTCACAAATCTACACCTTTTCACCGATCTGAACCAAAATTTGTATACATACCCTTTGGAACCCTGCGAGTAACACAGTCTGCATGCAATTTCAGACAGACCACTCCATTCCCTGCATTTAGGCCCTTTGGCACAAATCTACACTGTTTCACCGATCTGAACCTAAATTTGTATACTTACACTTTGGAGCCCTGCGAGTAACACTGCCTACATGAAATTTATGACAGACCAGTCCATTCCCTGCATTTAAACCCTTTGTCACAAATCTACACCTTTTCACCAATCTGAACCAACATTTGCATACTTACCTTTTTGAACCCTGAGAGTAACACTGTTTACATGAAATTTCGGACAGACTCCTCCATTCCCTTCATTTAGGCCCTTTGGCACAAATCTACACCGTTTCACCGATCTGAACCAAAATTTGTATACATACCCTTTGGAACCCTGCGAGTAACACAGTCTGCATGAAATTTCGGACAGACCACTCCATTCCCTGCATTTAGGCCCTTTGGCACAAATCTACACTGTTTCACCGATCTGAACCAAAATTTGTATACTTACCCTTTGGAGCCCTGCGAGTAACACTGCCTACATGAAATTTATGACAGACCAGTCCATTCTCTGCATTTAAACCCTTTGTCACAAATCTACACCTTTTCACCAATCTGAAGCAACATTTGCATACTTACCCTTTGAAAACCTGAGAGTAACACTGTCTACTTGAAATTTTGGATAGACCACTCCATTCCCTGCATTTAGGCCCTTTGGCCCAAATCTACACCGTTTCACCGATCTGAACCAAAATTTGTATACTTACCCTTTGGAACCCTGCGAGTAACACTGTCTGCATGAAATTTTGGACAGACCACTCCATTTCCTGTATTTAGGCCCTTTGGCATAAACATACACCGTTTCACCGATCTGAACCACATTTTGTATGCTTACCCTTTGGAACCCTGCGGGTGACACTGTCCACTTTAAATTTAGGACAGACCAATCCATTCCCTGCATTTAGGCTCTTCATAACAAATCTACACAGTTTCTCCTAATTGCACCAAATTTTACATAGGCCTACACTTTGGAACCCTGCTGGTAACACTGTCCACTTGATATTTTGCACAACGCTCTCCATTCCCTTCATTTAGAACAACAAACAAAATAAACTTGAAAATCACGTCTTAAGGCCCCAGAACCATTCATGTCCGTAGTAGTGTAACTGTAAGAGTATTTTAATAAGTCTGTTGGTGACGGGCAGTTCGGGCTGCATCACGTCACCCCTACCAGTGTTCTGGTGCAGAATTGCGAAAATAGTTGCATCTTGCGCTGTTTATAAATTGCAGTCATGGGGAGCGATTAGTGCAAAAAGGTTTCTTAGGCCCCTTAAAACAGTTATCATCATGAAAATATTATGCTTCGGTATAAGTGCAATGGTGTTGGTGCAGTACATTGAGCTTACCAGCTGCAATAAGTGTTGGTGCTTTCAAATTTACCTTCAATTATTCCGAACCTTATCGTTGAGCGCTATGTGGCGATAAATGTTAACATTGCTACCTCAGTAGTTCGGGACAGCCCAAGTTTTCCAAAGTCTTCTGATTATTTTCCTACGGCACTATGCGTCAAAAGACGACACTATTGGTCTCTACATTTCTAACAGCCAATGAGATATGGGCCCTAGGCAGTGTCTTTTATTTCACTTATTCCTCTTTCTAATAATGTCTTTAATTTGTTTGTAAATAACATGTGTCAGTGCTGTAGTTAGAAAATAGCCGTTTCTCTATTCATTATTATCATTATTATCATTACGGGAAAATGACCTGAATGTTACGTCCATTATACTGTACTACCTATCACCCCCACTACAACCACCACTACCACCACCACCACCACAAAATGTTATATTTTTAAAATATTGTTTCTGTTAGTTTAAGTATCATGTGCCAGTTCTGTAGTAGTATTCATTATCATCCATAAAACAAATAAATCCACCGGGCGAAGCCGGGCACTACTGCTAGGAAAAGAAGCGGGCCCATTATACTGCCTTGGGGTACGCCAGCAGTCATGGTTTTTATGGAGGATTTAATGTTTTCAATTTTTACGTAGAATTTTCTATTTGTTAAGTATTGATTAATCTATATATATAAAAATCAATGTTACGTGATAGTTTGTCTGTGGGTGTGTATGTCTCCTATGCGTTCATATACCATTCATCCGATTGTGATGAAACTTGGCTGAGATGTTGAGTGCACTCCAAGGAAGGTTTCTGACTTAGTAAATCCATTTTACAATAGGTAGCGCACGCGTAGATTCAACAAATGAGTGACGATGCGCGAAGCGTTTCAAACAAGTCCCGTATGTGTTCATATACCATTCGTCCGATAGCAATGAAACTTGGGTGAGATGTTGTATACACTTACGTGAAGGTTTCAAAATTAGTGAATACATTTCACAGTAGATAGCGCACGAGTAGATTCAACAAATGAGCGACGACACGCAAAGTGTTTCAACAAAGTCCCGTATGCATTCATATACCATTCGTCCGATAGCTATGAAACTTGCGTAAAATGTTGTGTACACTTCAGGGAAATTTTCTAGCTTAGTAAATCCACTTTACAATAGGCAGCGCACGAGTAGATTCAACAAATGAGCTACGACGCGCGAAGCATTTCAACAAAGTCACGTATGCGTTCATATACCATTCGTCCGATAGCAATGAAACTAGGCTGAGATGTGTGCACTCCAGGGAAGGTTTCTGGCTTAGTAAATCCCTTTAAAAATAGGAAGAGCACGAGCAGAATCAACAAATGAGCGACGACGCGCGAAGCGTTTCAACAAAGTCCCATATAAGGGCATATACCATTCATCCGATAGCGATGAAACTTGGGTGAAATGTTGTGTACACTCCAGGGAAGGTTTCTGGCTTAGTACATCCATTTTACAATAGGTAGCGCAGCAGTAGATTCAACAAATGAGCGATGACACGCGAAGCGTTTCAACAAAGTCCCGTATAAGGTCATATACTATTCGTCTGACAGTGATAAATGTTTGGTGAATTGTTGTGTACACTCCAGGAAAGGTTTCTGGCTTAGTAAATCCATTTTACAATACGAAGCGCACGTTTAGATTCAACAAATGAGTGACTACGTGCGAAGCGTTTCGACAACGTCCCGTATACGTTCACATACCATTCATCCGATTGCGATGAAACTTGGGTGAGATGTTGTGTACACTCCAGGGAAGGTTTCTGGCTGTGTACATCCATATTACAATAAGTAGCGCAAGAGTAGAATCAACAAATGAGCGACGACACGCGAAGCGTTTCAACCATGTCCCGTATGCATTCATATACCATTCGTCCGATAGCTATGAAACTTGGGTGAGATGTTGTGTACACTTCATGGAAGGTTTCTGGCTTAGTAAATCCACTATACAATAGGCAGCGCAGAAGTAGATTCAACAAATGAGGGACGACGCGCGAAGCGTTTCAACAAAGTTCCGTATAAGGTCATATACCATTCTGCCGTTAGCGGTGAAACTTGGGTGAAATATGGTGGACACTCCAAGGAAGGTTTCTGGCTTAGTAAATACATTTCACAGTAGGTAGCACACGAGTAGATTCGACAAATGAACGACGACACGCGGAGCGTTTCAATACAGTCCCCTATGTCTTCATATCCCATTAGTCCGATAGCGATGAAACTTGGGTGAGATGTTGTGGACACTTACGTGACGGTTTCTAACTTAGTAAATACATTTTACAGTAGGTAGCGCACGAGTAGATTCAAAAAATGAGTGACGGGGCACGAATCGTTTAAACAAAATCCGGTATGCGTTCATATACTATTCATCCGATTGCGATGAATCATTGATCAGTAATTGTGTACACGCCAGGGAAGGGGTTTCGACATAGTAAATCCATTTCACAATAAGTAGCGCAAGAGTAGATGCACAAATAGGTGACGACGCACGAATCGTTTCAACAAAATCCCCTATTGGGTTCATATAACCTTCTTCGATTGCGATGAAACCTTGATGTGTTATTGTGTACACGCCAGGGAAGGACTTCGACTTAGTAATACATTTCTCAATAGGTAGCGCACGAGTAGATTCAACAGATGAGTGACAGCGCACGAATCGTTTAAACAAAACCCCGTATACGTGCATATACTGTACCATTCATCCGATTGCGATGAAATATTGATGAGTTATTGTGTACACGCCAGGGAATGGTTTCGACTTAGTAAATCCATTTCACAATTGGTAGCGCACGAGTATATGCAACAAATGGGTGACGACGCGCGAAGCGTTTCAACAAAATCCCCTATGCGTTCATATAACCTTCTTCGATTGTGATGAAACCTTGATGAGTTAATGTGTACACGCCAGGGTAGGGTTTCGACTTAGTAAATCCATTTCTCAACAGGTAGCGTACGAGTAGAATCAACAAATGAGTGACAGCGCACGAATCGTTCAAACAAAATCCCGTATACGTTCATATACTATTCATCCGGTTGCGATGAAACTTTTGAAAGTTGTTGTGCACGCTCTCACGATTGATTCTAAATTAGAAAATCCATTTTACGATAGCATAGGGCAGTTAACGGAAATTGAAAAACATGTTGTGTATCCAAAAGCACTTCAAGAAACAAAATTTCAACGCCAACACTTTCTTTGATTGGCATTGCAACGCATGCCGGGTACAGCTTGTCTATATATATAAAAGAAAGTCGTGTTAGTTACACTATTTATAACTCAAGAACGGCTGAACCGATTTGGCTGAAAATTGGTGTGGAGGTAGCTTAGAACCAGGAGACGGACATAGGATACTTTTTTTTATCCCGTGACTAGAGATGGGCAGCAGTCGACTGAAAACAGTCGAATTAGTCGATAGTTAAAACAATCGACTTATTCGACTGCTTTTAAAAAGCAGTCGAATGAATTCAACGACTACTCACCGTATCATAAACAAGACGTTTGCAAACGACTGATCCCAAAACAATCGCTGGAAATCATTCGAATGAAACAAGTCGTTGGCAAACGACTAGTTCCAAGCGAATGGAATCATTCGAATTGAAGTAGTCGTTGTAAACGACTGATCCCAAAGCAATCGTTGGGAATCATTCGAATGAAACAAGTCGTTGGCAAACGACTAATTCCAAGCGAATGGAATCATTCGAATTTAAGTAGTCGTTCTAATCAAACGACTTCTTCAGGATAACTTCATGCTACAATTCATTGTGCTGTATGTTTATTGTAGAGCTTTAATTAATAAGTTAAGTATACCTGTAGGTGCCTATAGTTTTATACAGTTCGTTGATTCTTTCAATGAAATAGCCTAAATCCAGTTGTCCAAGTTATTGGAAATGTTAAGCATTCAATATTTAGGTTATGTTTAAACTCCAGATACCGGTTTTGTGGCCCATCATCCCAGGCAAGCCGGTAAATACCTTTGCCTCCCTGTCAGATGGATCATTTGGCCGTAATTTTGAATTAGAGTAAGGTTGTAGTATGCGTGGTCAGATTTAGACAATAGCCTACTCCATGATGGGGTCATGGCTACGCCTTCTATGTTTGTTTAATGAATAGAGTAATTGAAATGAGGGATATATACTGATTTTAAGATTTGTGGAATGAGTTAATGAATTTTTAATAGAATTTAATGAAGTCTTCGGTAAAGTTGAAGGAGACATGATCGTGTTTAGACAATAACCTACTCTATGAAGGGGTCATGACTATGCTTTCTATGTCTGTTTAAGGTGAAGTGTGGCTGAAATGAGGGAGGTTTACTGATTTTGGTGTTCATAATGTCGATTTTGGTGTTTGTGGAGTAGTCTTTTCGTTTATAATTTAGGTTTTGTGAAGCTTGTTGCGGAGTTGTTTTATGGATTTTATTGCTCTGCAAATAAAGTGTATTAGGGGGTTCTGGGTTTGGTTTAGCTGTAGTTTACAGGGATGGAAGAGTTTATGTGTTCCCTCACAGTTGGCGCACTTAGGCTTATCTCGAGGTACCGTACAGATAAAGTGGTGATGTAAATCTCCAGCGGGTACTGTGAGGACAGCTTGACGGCTGTAGGTGCCTATAGTTAAATACAGTTTCTTGTTCGTAGATTCTTTCAATGAAATAGCCTACGTCCAGTTGTCCAAATGTATGTCATTTCATTGGAAATGTTAAGCATTCAATATTTAGGTTATGTTTGAACTCCTTAACACAGTCTATACACTTTTAATGAGAATTGGGTGCATTCTTGAATTATTACACAACTTGAACATGGGCTTACCAATTATGGCTTAGAGTTCTATTTATTTTATGATTGAATTTCATTCCTTTATTCTACCGCGTGATAAATGAATTACAAGAAAATTATTATGAAATTCTCCCCATAGCATGATGATCGATGCAAACATAGAATAGATTTTCCAGGAAAATTAAATCAGAAAATGTTTTATATTGGGATCCAATATTAATAGCATTTTAGCAAGTCGGAGGGCGTGTACGCTCAAATTGATTCTGGTCGTCAATTGGTTTGTAGAGATGGGCATCAGCAGTCGACTGACAAAAGTTAAAACCATCGACTTGTTTGACTGCTTTTAGAAAACAGTCGAATGAATTCCACGACTACTCACCGTAACATAAACAAGTCGTTTGCAAACGACTGAACTGATCCCAATTGTTTTAACATGTTCTGAGCGCTGGCATAGTTTTACGTTCTGGTCATAAATTGTTTGTATTCACATGGTTGCCAACATCTCCACTGAAAGTTCGCTCTCGTTACTGTTCTAAAGTGCTCTATTGTCGTGTCTCGTGTGTATTTATTCTAGGCTGTCGTGTTCTTGTTCAAGTTGTATTTCAACTCTACATTCTTAGGATTTTCTGCAAAACAACTAAGAAATAAAAGGTACGTCACAATTTTGGCTATGGAATTGTTACCGGTACTTACGAACTCCCTTTCAGTTCTAGTAATTTAATTAAGTATTGCTCCATTGCTTCACTTATTCAGAGTACATACAGGTAATGTGTCCTATACCAATATCGGGGAACATTTACTCATTGCAACATTGGATATAATGGCTGCACTATACACAACGCCGCAACCTCCATTCGAAGCACAGTAAAAATAAATAACTTGGATCAATTGCATGTTGCCGAGTGTCACGTAGTCCAAACTAACGTCTGCAAAAATAGGTAGGTTAGGGAGAAGTTTGTTTTTCATCTGTTGGTACAACAGAACTCCGCGGGTAACGGCTTACAGTGCTTTGTACGCCGCCTAGAAGCGACTACTTTCAGTCGAATACATGAAACGACACGCTTTTAAGAGCTATCCGTATTCAGGTAACCATTCGACTGAAAGTAGTCGAATATCTAGTCGATAGTTTCTACCAACGAATGACTAGTCAGTCGATAGTTAAAAGTAGTCGATAGTCCCACCTCTACCCGTGACGTGACATAAAACGTCAAAGAGAATACAAGTCACAATAAAACGTAACGAAAATGACAGCTAAGGCAAGTCGTTTCCAGGCAACAGTAGCTCTTGACGAGACACGGCCGACTGGATGCGAGCAGCACTCTCCACTATCGGTATAGAAAATGAGGCTCTTAACATGAAATCCCGTTAGTTATTCAACGTAATTTGTATAGGGGTAGTAAAACCAATTTACAATAGATGGCGTGAGTAGCTTCAACAAAATGGCGTGCGTTTGTTTCAAGAAAGTCCCACATGCGTTCATATACCATTCATCCCATTGCGATTAAACTTGGGTGAGATGTACTGTACACTTCAGGTAAGGTTTCTGGCTGAGTAAATCTACTTACAAATTGGTAGCGCATCAGTAGATTCAACAAATGGGCGACGACGGGCGAAGCGTTTCAACAAAGTCCTGTATGCGTTCACATACCATTCGTCCAACAGCGATGAAACTTGGATGAGAGGTTGTGTATACTACAGGCAAGTTTTCTGGTTTAGTAAATCCATGTTATAATAGGTAGCGCACGAGTAGATTCAACAAATGAGCGACGACGTGCGAAGCGTTTCAACAAAGTCCCGTATGCGTTCATATACTATTCGTCTGATAGCGATGAAACTTGGGTGAGATGTTGTGTACACTTCAGGGAATGTTTCTGGCTAAGTAAATCCACTTAACAATAAGTAGCGCACGAGTAGATTTAACAAGTGAGCGACGACGCGCGAAGCGTTTCAACAAAGTCCCGTATGCGATCATATACTATTCGTCTGATAGCGATGAAACTTGGGTGAGATGTTGTGTACACTTCAGGGAAGGTTTCTGGCTTACTAAATCCACTTTACAATAGGTATCGCACAAGTAAATTAAACACATGAGCGACGACGCGCGAAAAGTTTCAACATAGTCCCGTATGCGTTCATATACCATTCATCCGATAGCGACTAAACTTAGGTGAGTTGTTGTGTACACTTCAGGGAAGGTTTCTGGCTTAGTAAATACACTTTACAATAGGTATCGCACAAGTAGATTCAACAAATGAGCGACGGCACGCGAATCGTTTATACAAAGTCCCGTAGGCGTTCATATACCATTCATCCGATAGCGACTAAACTTAGGTGAGTTGTTGTGTACACTTCAGGGAAGGTTTCTGGCTTAGTAAATACACTTTACAATAGGTGGCGCACGAGTTGATTCAACAAATATGCAACGGCGCACGTATAGTTTAAAAAAGTTCCGTATGCGTTCATATACCATTCATGCGATTGCAATGAAACTTGGGTGAGATGTTGTGTACACTTCAGGGAAGGTTTCTGGCTTACTAAATCCACTTTACAATAGGTATCGCACAAGTAAATTAAACACATGAGCGACGACGCGCGAAATGTTTCAACCAAGTCCCGTATGCGTTCATATACCATTCATCCGATTGTGATAAAACTTTGGTGAGTTGAGTACAGTCCTGCGAAGGTGTATGAATTAGTAAATCCGCTTTTCAATGGGTGGCGCACAAATAGATTCAACAAATGAGTAACAGCGCGCAAATCGTTTGTACAAAATCCCGTATGCGTTCATATGCCATTCATTCGATTGTGATGAAACTTTGATGAGTTGTTGTGCACACGCCAGGGAAGGTTTTCGAATTGGTAAATCCATTTTACAATAGGTAGCGTACGAGTATATTCAACAAATGGGTGACGGCGCTCGAATCGTTTTAACAAAGTCCCGTATACGTTTGTACAATACCCAAGGGGTATGCACCCCTTAGAGATCATCCCCCCCATCATCTGTCTAAATCTCATAAAAGGCAACCCTTTAAAAGCCTACCCAATATCCATCAATACTATAAGGGCAGCTGGCTACTCCATAAAGCAGCTCAACCCTTGCGTAATTATGACACACAGCGACATACTACAAACTGGTTCAACTATGCCACAACGCGCTGACAGAACAGAGGCTAAAGGTATAAAAGGTGCCTTAAGTGGGTCACGAGAATCTCTCCATCACCAGTGCTTCGACGAGACAGCCGGAGGCTAACGACAGTGTCAACCGAGGTGAGTCAGTCAGTCAGTGTTCAGAATCCTACTTTTGTAACCTAACACCCACAGTTTGTACTCACATTATAACATCACCAGATCCCTTAAAAGGGACTAACAGTTACTCATTGCTGACCAATAAACACTTGGTCAGTCTCTTACACTTGCATTACTGATCTACACTCTTCTTCACGTCCCCACGTCCTTCCTTACTCCCGTCACAGTCAGACGTGACGCACCGTAGTAATAACGCCAACTCAGACGTCCTTGTATTCCTCACGGCGGCTCGCGTGCTCAAGTGAAGCGCGTGCCGAACCGCTGACACTAGCAAGGTGATTATATAATAAGTAGTCGGCTGGGCGACTAGTACACCGACCCGCGTGCTAAGGCTACATCCCTTAAACCACATTTACAGTCTTTATAGGAACGCCCCCTAGTTCCTAGCACACCACAACACACTACACTGGTCAGCTTGCCCTGTCAAGGGGAGCTACCCTTCTTTAGGCACAAACTCATAAATTAGTACAGCAACTCTCCCTTTTAGATCCACCCCCAAATAAGGGATCTAAAACACTGGTGGAGGCGGGGTCCTACGCATAGAGAAAAGGGACTCAACCAACGAGCCCTCGTAGGTAAAACGACCCCTTCCGTACCGCAAAAAGCCAAGCAAATTAGTGAGAAAATTTTTTCCCCCAGACAGAAAGCACCATATTTTTTTTTGGTGCTCTAAACTAGCTGCACAAGGGAAAGGCTTGATAAACCAACCCCCTAGCCCCATACAGAACCAGAGAGATATAGGAATACACTGGCAAACACGCACAGATTTTTTTTTCTCTCTATTGTTACTTTAGGCCCATACACTTCAGGCAGAATGGCACCTCATGAAGAGATTGCAAGCCATGAAGGTAATAGGGGTATGCCAATATTAGTAGCATTATTGGCTAGATGCCAAAGGCACATACAGATCAGGCAAACACAAATACGGACACTCAAAACAGAAAATCGGGACAATACAGGGCAAACAGCCATACACTCCGTCAGAGGGTAGGACAGCGCGATTAAGATGCGCACATAAGCACTTGCAAACAGGCCATATGCCTCAATAGGCAGTACACCCAAATTTGGGACGAATACCGTGAACTCCAAACCAACAAGGCCATTTTTGAGTTCATGGTAGGGCCACCAGCCCAGCCGAGAGAGGACATAAGCGTAGATACGCTAACTCGACAATTTGCGAGGATGTCCCTCTCGACAAGTACTGCCACGCAGTGGCAGGAGTTCGCCGTGGCCACAGTCCAGGAGACGGCCAGGTTAGGCTCCAACATACTAAAGAATACATCCTACACAGACACACGTCCTCCAGCTCCGGATCGGAAGGCAATTTTGCCAAGCCGAGGGGAAGAGCCTAGAACAATCCCCTCGGACCGGATGAACGAGAGGGAGTTGAAGCCAGGACCTTCAATCACACATAATACGACAGAGGGACAACAGGAGGTAACCTCGTCATGGGCTGACGACGTAGAGCCTGACCTACCACATATAAAGCCTACATACACTCACACAGATAGGCTAACACAGTGGCAGGAGTCTGCCGTGGCCACGGGCCAGAAAGCGGACAGGCTACACGACACCACATTGGCAGGACAAAAACAGGCACTTAAGCGGCCCTCACCGCCAGTTCAAAGGGCAAATTTGCCAGAACGGAGGCGAACACCGGCATTAGTCCCTCAGGATGCACGGTACACGCACATACAGATTAAACAGGCATTACCATACAATACACGGGGATTAGGAAAGGTATTATTACCCACCCCACAAAACCTCGCAGTCAAACATACATACACTCCCGCAAAATCTGCTAAGATAGCGCCAAGCGCAATAACGCCCTTAAATACAGGTACACTTAGACCTAGAAACACGCACTACGGTGGAAGTAGGGCAAGGCTTACTTTGCTAGAAATTCCGCCGGAAAACAGCAAAGAAACACCTCAATGGATTTCAGAGGCCTATAATATCGTAACAGGGCAAAACCCTTCACCTTTCTGAGCACTGAAGCTCGAAAGACGATAACGACTTCCACCAAGGCCAAAGAAATAAAATAACATCACTTCCCCCATCATAAATGGCCACACAAGTTCTTTCACGCGGGAGATATCAGAAAATAGACCGACAATTACATAGTAAACATAAACTGCGCATTTTTTTTTCTTTCTCGTATTTTATGTATATACAGGGCAACATGGCCAAATTAGAAGTGAGTAATTTTAAATCCTTCTGTGTTTTTTTTTTGGGAACCATGGCATCTTTCTATTAGGCCATCACTAAGCCAAGTGAAAGCCCATCAGGCTTAAGGCCGGAAAGAGATATTTTGAACACAACTTAGGCATAAAATCACAGCATAAAGCTTAAGTGAGTCTTTCTAAGTAGAAATGACTAGACGTTCTACGTTATGGTTCCACAGTTTGACAGATTCTCTTGTTGCGGGCGAAAACCGTAAGCATGGCAAGAATTAAGAATCTCAAACTAGTTTCAAAAAAAAAAAAAAAAAAAAAATTTTGGGAGGTGTGCTTTAACCAACTAAAAAGCCCAATTGCACACCGGGATGAGACACTGTCATTTTGGTGAGTTACAATTACTTTGATAGGCAGGTTTGACTCCCACAGTGCACTGGCTTTGCTCGTGACGTGGATACAAGGGTATCAGTTACGTCTGGCAATGGCCTTCCTAAGGTGTACTAGACAGTGTCGGTAGATTCCCCTGAGACGTAACCAGATTACGGTAGTACTCACGTTACCAAAATGGTAAATACTACACTCAGGTCCCAATCACCATTTTTTTTCAAAAACATAGTGCTCACGACATAATTTTTAGAGACTAACGCCACCTACTATTATTTTCTTTCAATGTGCTCTCTTAATGCAGAGCGGGGCATAAATAATTTTTTTTTGTTTCACACATTTAGCCCAAGAAAGAAAAATGGCCAAATAAACTATATATATATTTTATACATAGGTATACATAACACAACACTCGGGGACACAAGTGTAGTCAATGGAAGGTTCTTTTGCAGACGGCCAATGCATATGAGATTTCCGAAGTGAAATGCCATGGCCTGTGGTTTGGATTCCAAGTAAAACGGAAATCCCGTGGCACATGATCTCTAGAAATGGTCACGTTAAACCACAAAATTCCCCTCTTGCCTTTTTATAATGCGAAGAGCACTAACAGAAAAGCAGGCTGATTAAGAACACATGTTCGGATACACAGCGTTATCGGAACAAATAAACAAGCGAGCGCGCAAGACATTGCAACCCGACACCCTCATACTCAGCAGTAAAGCAGACCTCAGTGATAAACTGCGAGCCTTACAGACGACAGTTCCCAAAGCACACTGCACGGAATCATTCATAGCCAACCTAAGAACCCTATATCTTCAAAATTTACACTACGAGGAGAGGGCAAAAATAAGCAAACTCCTCGCAGGAAGGTATACTAGGGGTTGCGCATAGAAAAACACACAGCCCATTTGCCATAGTGTAGGCGGCACAGAAATGGCCACCAAATCTTTACAGATAACCGGCTTCGAACCCATGTCCACACACAAAAACCTCGTACCGAAAACTAACTAAACAACGGTATTTTCGGTACGAGAAACACAAACAAAATACAGACAGAATGCCCGCAGAACATGAACAACGCAGACATATAACACAAAGAATTACATAGAACACGGGTTCGAACCCCAGAGAAAATTGCACGCCAGGGAAAAACAAGCAGACGGCCTTCCAATCACACCAAAATTGGCCCATATAACGGCTTAAGACAGATAATACTACATTCCTGCGGCCAAATGACAGGCATAAAATTCTAGAAATACACTTGACAGGGAAAATGGACTTTTCAGACAGAGACATATAAATTTCGTAAGACAACGGTCTTACGGAATAATGGCCACACAACGGCAATAGTAGCAGGGCGGATTACCACATCGGGCCGCCAGGAATTTAACACAATGACCACACTGGCATACGTGCAGAAAAACACGCAACAGTGGTTAACCTACATAAAATCCCGGCCTGAAGTTACACACACAAACTGATGACTTGCAGACTTAGCCACTTTGCAACACTGTCGATGACAAAACGCGATTGTGTAGTGGCAGTGACCATGAATAAACAAATGCAGAACAATCATAACACTACACATTTTTCAACACTGCGAAAGCATTTATCAACAAGCAGACGTCACAGACCAAAACTTGTCGCAGGCCCAGAGTAGCACGTTCGTAAAGACGTTGGCAGGCCACGGGCGCTTCCTACCCATACACAATATACACAGTAGGACTTAGCCCTACAGCAGACCAGGCGTCCGCGTGGTGTAGCGGAGCGTAGTCACACACACACACACAAACGCGCTCACCAATCAGGGGCGAACATAGGGACTTTGAGGAAACGGGACCTCCCCTTAACAACTTCTTTTTGCGACCCTAGTCCCGAAACAAATCATTCCAGGCGACTCGGACTTAGCCCTATAACGGACCAGAGTAGGTCGTGAAGCTTCGCTATCCCAAAGCGCGGATAGAAAACCAACATGGACCAAGGGAGGATGACAAGAGAACATGCTAACAGCGTCCCACTCTACTCCCTTCCCATAACCTTCTCAAGCCTGACATAAACAACGCAAACACATCTACACGACCATAAACAGCTACACTACACTACAAAGTATACATAAGGGTTGGTAAACTTCATGTGTTTACAAAAAGGGCATGCTACGCCCTGAGCCCCACCGCTATCACCTGAATGAGAGGGGTGCATCGGCCAACACCAACTAAGCGTAATGCACATCTCCATATGAGAGATGAGGCCATAAGTAATAAATACTAACCATTTTTTTTTAAATTTAAATCATCCCGCATGAGAGGGAAATATATTAGTATTATGCCTCAACCTACACCTATCCATACATGAGTGCAAACGCCTCATATCCAGACGCATGCATGTATATCCCATCCATTCACCAGGGGATATTGATATCAGACCGGCATGGATTTTTATTTTATTTTTTGCAACCCCGGGAATTACCTGCCCCGTTCCACTCACTGTAGGAGCATCCCAGCACAAAAACCGGTTCCAGGCCGCCACTAACGCGGAATTCGGAAGTGCGCAACCTCCTCCTACCCTGCTTTAACCCACTCTACAGATAACTACCCCCAGATCACAATAACAGGGTACCTGACGCCACAGACCCTACTAATACCTCCATCAAGGTTAAAAAAGAGCATTATCGCTGGAGAAGCTGATATAGCACAGGTAGCCTAAAGTAGTCTACGTATGTAGAGGTTTTACCAGCCCACCACACTGGAAGTATTTTACATTTGACACTTTTTACACAGGTTACACCTATATTAAAAAAAAAAAAGGGAATCTGAAACACCCTGGCTGGTGATACCGGCGTTAGCCAAAGGTCAAAAGCACAACACTAGGGGCAGAACTGGGGTAGGCAATGACAACCCTTACCCCAGTCGGCTCATCAAATTACTGACGACTAGACCAAATAGACGAACCACGTAAGGTCAAAGCATTCGCGGCCTGGTCGGGCAAGCTCTGGAATCCTAGGTGCGCATAAACCGCCCCTGGGAGGAAGGGATGCTAAACCCACTTTGAGCCACGGTCGTCGAAGCCAAGACCTGCAGGGAGACTTTCTGAGAATGGCGGGAGAAATAGCTCACTCCGCGCCGGCCTCGGGAGCTATCCCTAGAGACGACCCCATTATGACTAGACTGCTAGTTAAGTTTAAATTTAAGTAAGTAAGACTTCCATGGCGGGAAGCAAAACTCCTGTGCGTTGGAGCATACTACGGCGGCCCATAGAGGCAAATTTATATATCAATGCGAAAATGCATACTACGGCGGCCCATAGAGGCAACTTTATATATCAATGCGAAAATGCATACTACGGCGGCCCATAGAGGCAACTTTATATATCAATGCGAAAATGCATACTACGGCGGCCCATAGAGGCAACTTTATATATCAATGCGAAAATGCATACTACGGCGGCCCATAGAGGCAAATATCACTGCGAAAGCAGATTGCGACGGCCGCTTAAGGCGGAGACAATATTATGCCATTGGACCACACTGTCCAATGCCCACATAAATGACGACGCATCGGGCAGTCAGAGTGCATTAAGAGATGGGGCATTGCGCGCCCCTCACAGGAGCCAAGTGGGCGGCTCACCTACGACTAATCGGAACGGCAAAACGAGCACGACAAGGAAGTTACAGCGGGCGGAACGGTTAGCTTAGTGGCACCGTAAGCCGCCCGCGGATAGATTAATCCTAGTAATAGACGTCGACACTAGACTTAAGGGGACGGAATCTAGCGACCCTAGAGACAACCGGTGTTTCTGGGGCTCGTGCGGGTGGTGATCTGGGGATTTAATTGCCCCAGGCGATCGTCCTAGGCCAAATTTAGTTATAGACGGTTGCATTTGACACGCAACCTAGGATTAAGCAAATTTAATGAACACTGTTGCAATTCAGCACAGCATCTTTCGGCAATAGATTAAGGCAACCCTCTCGGCTTAGATGTAGTTTTTTTTTTATATATACCATAAGTAGAATAAGTAGTATAAGAGAACGCCGTTCGGCGCCTGATGACCCACAAATCCGTCATCAGGGTAAGTCCGATAACTCACGATAAGTTATTATAATGTAGCATAGTCTTACATTTAAGACAATTTTTTTTCATACATATATTGAGGTAAAATTTCGGCGCCTGGCGGCCCAAATTCGTTGCCAGGGTAAGCCCAATACTACAACACATTAGGAAATGACGTCACGGCACCATATAGGGTAAGCCCGGCCATATATCGAGTAATAATAACCATGCCATTCTTTTCACAGGTAAAAAGGGGCTTCAGACTGTGGCAACGCTGCCACAGGAAGCGGCATATGGAATAGGGAATTTCAATGTTTTGTTAACCTCTCCATTTTTTTTTGCAGGCATTGTCACCTAGAATATGACACGTGTAATTATGATTTTGCTGCCAGATAGCAGCAACATGCTATTTAATGCCCCCTTATTGTAGTATTATACCTGTGCATACTAACCTCCATTTAACATTCATTCTCACTTACACACTCACTACATTTTTTTTTTACAGCTACACGTCAATAATCTGCACAGCGGGAATGATGCCTGTGGGGCATCAAGCTTGCTGGCAGATCTGCATAAAACAAAAACACTTGAAGCGTCAAAATGCGACGCAGCTTACGGCGATGAGGGCGCAACCGGCCTGTGGCGGCGACCCTCATGGCCAAGTGTGCAAGCATTCACCCACAGAGGATGCTTCACAGACTATGTATTAAGAATACACTGCAAGCGGTACGACCACTCAAACCGTGCCAAGAGGTGGCCGTATAGGATCAGCCGTGATACGGCAAGCGTACGTACAAACAGGTAGCGTGCACGCGAGGATCCAAACAAAAACTAGAATTATAAGGGTTTAGCGCGCTTAAGTAGACATAAGGTCATTGTAGTTCATAATTTTAAAGAGTAAACTACATACATATTCATGCGCCCACGGGCAATTATTCCAATTGAAATTCCTAAATGTCAGCATCGCAACATGATACATTAAACTCTATATATATTTTTGTCTGTTTATCAAGTTCACGTGTACACGATGTCTATATTTTTGTTTTGTTTTGTTTCGTTTGCTAAGGTAACACGTAACCAATGTCTGTGAATTGTTTTCTTTCATTTTTCTCTCTTCTAACTTCCCCATTTGTCAGGGTGTTCCGTTTTATCCCACACCAATAAATACATTTTAAATATTTCCTTTAAATTATACCCTGGAACACCCATTTTTTTCTATTCTCTCCTATCTTCTTTATTGCAGGGAGCACTTTTTCCCCAAGATAGGGCGGACGACGCAATCATCCGTTCGGCCCTGGGTTTTTCCTCCCTGCACAACTATGAAACCATGTATAACCATGTTTTTTTTTCTTTTTTATGCCAACAACGGCAATGGCGATTGTGCCTCAATAGCAATTATTTTCTTTATTCAACAATGTTAATGCACATTTCACCATGCAATGTAAAATTTATATACATATATATCTATGTACACCCCATAACCCTCCCCTCTGAACACGGGCTGACCGCACACCTACACTTCTGCACGACGACACCCGTTCCATACGACGACGCTTACGACGCCACCACCAGAAGAGACGAGGGGGATTCAAAAACTACTACGACAACATCCCAACCCCAAGTGCCCTTCCCGGTCGCGAGGACACGACCAAATGGAGGAAGAGGCTTGTACAATACCCAAGGGGATGCACCCCTTAGAGATCATCCCCCCCATCATCTGTCTAAATCTCATAAAAGGCAACCCTTTAAAAGCCTACCCAATATCCATCAATACTATAAGGGCAGCTGGCTACTCCATAAAGCAGCTCAACCCTTGCGTAATTATGACACACAGCGACATACTACAAACTGGTTCAACTATGCCACAACGCGCTGACAGAACAGAGGCTAAAGGTATAAAAGGTGCCTTAAGTGGGTCACGAGAATCTCTCCATCACCAGTGCTTCGACGAGACAGCCGGAGGCTAACGACAGTGTCAACCGAGGTGAGTCAGTCAGTCAGTGTTCAGAATCCTACTTTTGTAACCTAACACCCACAGTTTGTACTCACATTATAACATCACCAGATCCCTTAAAAGGGACTAACAGTTACTCATTGCTGACCAATAAACACTTGGTCAGTCTCTTACACTTGCATTACTGATCTACACTCTTCTTCACGTCCCCACGTCCTTCCTTACTCCCGTCACAGTCAGACGTGACGCACCGTAGTAATAACGCCAACTCAGACGTCCTTGTATTCCTCACGGCGGCTCGCGTGCTCAAGTGAAGCGCGTGCCGAACCGCTGACACTAGCAAGGTGATTATATAATAAGTAGTCGGCTGGGCGACTAGTACACCGACCCGCGTGCTAAGGCTACATCCCTTAAACCACATTTACAGTCTTTATAGGAACGCCCCCTAGTTCCTAGCACACCACAACACACTACACTGGTCAGCTTGCCCTGTCAAGGGGAGCTACCCTTCTTTAGGCACAAACTCATAAATTAGTACAGCAACTCTCCCTTTTAGATCCACCCCCAAATAAGGGATCTAAAACACGTTCATATGCCATCCATTTCATTGCGATGAAACTTTGGTGAGTTGTTGAGCACGCTCCCAGGATGTTTTTTGAGATAGTAAATCAATTTTACAATAGTTTAGCGGTGGTTAACGGAAAAAGAAAAACTATTGGGAATCCAAAGCACTTCAACAAACCAAGTTACAACGTCAACACTTTCTTTGATTGGCATTGCAACGCATGCCGGGTACAGCTAGTTATTTTATATATGTTGCATATTAATTAATTCATGGATTAAGATTTTGTGGACTACACGGTCAAAAGCCTGCTGATAGTCAAGGAATAGTGGTAACGTCCCTTGGTTATGGTAATAATAATAATATCATATGGCCTCGGGTGCCGGGTGCAAGATTTGTAATTTGACACCCAGAGGGTAGCTTGCATGTCGAATTTCGTTGTTCCTTGAATCACTATAAAAGTCAAGGAGGTTAGATATCTAAGCTCATTGAGCACTATAGCACTTTCTGGTAGAGAAATGAGTAACTTTGTTTTGGTGGAAACTCCCAAGATTAATTTCGCCATTATGAACACGGCCTACTGAATTCAAATGGGTTCTTTGACATGCCAACATCGTATGACATGCGTGTCGTATTTTTTCCGCCTTTCAAAAAAATCAGTTGCAACGGCCAGGAGCGAACCTGCAATCTTGGGGTTAGTAGACCGACACGTTAACCTCTCACCCACCGTGGTGATACCCATGCGTTATACACTCTGTGACCCTCAGCAGCTGTTGGACCGTGGAGTGACCACTGCGGAAGCCGAATTGTTGTCGTATTAGTTTTGTGCTTATGAATGGTATTACTTTGGCGTAAAGTATTTTTTCAATCAATTTTGAGATTATATTTAGCAGGCTGATAGGTCTGTGGTTAGATGGTAGTTTATGGTTTTTTCCTGGTTAAGGGAAACAAATTATTTTAGCTACATTCCAGCTTTCTGGGAAGTATTCTAGTTTCAGAATGGAGTTGAAGATATGTAGTGGTAGTAGGAAGGCTTTTATGTTCAATTTATTAAGCCTAACTGCATGGATTTCATCATGCCCTGGGGCTTTATTGGAGAGTTTCTTAATGGTATTATTTAATAACGTGGGTGTAATTAGTGGTATTTCGGTTTATGATGGTGAATGGAGGTAATTGTTTACGGATATGTGGACGTAGTTATCGTAATTATATTCTCGTAGATTGCAATTGGGCTTGAATTGCTCCTGGAGTGTCGACTAGTAGCTCCGTTTTTTTTATTCGAAAATACCACTTTATTGTTGGGTTTGATTAGTGATGGTATTTTTGTGTTAGGTTGGGTGAAAATCTTAGCTGTTTGCCATAAATTATTGCTGTTGGGATTTATATTTTTTAATTTAATGTTCCAAAGATGATTGGAGTGGCTGTTAAATTTTTCCTTACTCCTGCGTGTTATCTGTTGTACTGGATTTTGTCTTGCATATTGTGTGTGGGTTTGTATTGTTTATTGGCTATGTTATTTTCTTTAGATAATTGTTTTATATTGTCGGGGAGTGCGTATGGAGTGTGTTGAATGGGAAAGATGCTAGATCTGGCTGGTGTAATAAGAATATGTTGGATTTCGGAGTCTAGTTGAGCTGTTGTTTATATAGTTGGTAATTGTTGAGGAATTAAAGCTTGAAGGTGGTTATTGTATCTGTCCCAATCAATCCTCTTAAGGTTTATGAGCTTATGCGAGTTAATGTATTTTATGTCTGCTCCAATTTACAATAGGACAGGTAGGTGGTCTGAAGAAAGCGAATGAATTACTTGAATATTTGTGTTGTATGGGATGTTTTTTAGTAGTGCTATGTCAATTATGTCTCCTTGTAGTACTCCATTTCTGTAGGTATATTGTGTTGGTTCAGTTGGTGCTGGTATAAAATATTGTTGATGTGATGGTCTGTTGAATATGCTGTGCTGGTTGAGTTTAACGCCGTTAGGGTTGGTATTATTGCTATTCCAGTTACTGTGTTTACTGTTAAGATCTCCAAAAATGTTAACATTACTGAATTTGAGTGATTTACTAAATTCATACCGGGTGAGTTACCCGTGGTCGTTACGACATGACTGTTGGCAGTCGCTCACATCCGGGAGGCGAGGAGGTTCGAGTCCCCCCGCCGGCAACCTTGAAGATGATCTTCTGTGGTTTCCCATCTTCCTTCCAGGCAAATGCCGGGGTTGTTCCCTAACTATAGACCACAGCCGCTACCTTCCAACTCCTTGTCCTTACATTCAAACTCTCCTCCACAGGTGACGGTACGTGTAGCTCACCCATTGGGTGTCCGCCTCGAAGCAGCTACAAAACTGGCGAGCCGAACATGTCCTCGGACACTCCCGGCACTAAGAAAAGCCACACGCTAAAAACAAACTGAAAAAGAAGACCTAAGTTTTTTAGTGAAGTGATGATTTAAGAGAGATTACGCTTATGTAATATAAGACATAGAATGGCACAAACTTAATGTGGGCAATTTAAAGGTTCCTATTCAAAGTTGCCCTTGTGATGTAGTAAGGTAATTATTTACTTAAAATTCACATGCTTGTAAGTATATACTGTAGTTGTCGTGTGCTATATCAAGTTATACAAAGGTCAGATTATTCCGAAACGAGATAGAGAAATCGATCTCTTAGAAAATTGATACGCGCGCAATCTACATTTATTAAATGAAAGCTTTGCCTATAAACTGGTTGATACTGTAACAGTTCATTATTCAGAACGCACTAAGTCCCGTTAACCCTATACATTTCAGGAAATACATTGATTTTTTTAACATTTTCTGTTTCAGATATAATCAATGGCTGAAGAACGCATTGTCACAAGCACTTGGGTTCATGAGAGATCAAGAACAGGGAAAACGTTGGAACAGGTGCGTACTGACTTTGAGGAGCGATTCGGAAGACAGCCTTCTCAAAAGACAACTCTTTGGTCGATATGGGAGCAACTTTAAGTCATTTTTCATGTGTTTGCGCAGAGTTGACCGGGGTATACCCAGTTCCGCGGATCGTTTACGAGTTGACTTCGTTGGAGATCTTTCCACTGACTCCGCAACTTCTCGGCATTGTTCCTCTCTTGTTGATGGTCGACCACTTCTTGGTTTGTCCTTCACGCTGCCTGTAGCGAACAGTTTCTTTTCCCAATGTAAAAGTGTTGTCTTTTGAGGAGGCTGTCGTCCGAATCGCTGCTCAAATTCAGTACGCACCTGTTCCAACGTTTTCCCTGTTCTTGGTCTCTCATGAACCCAAGTGCTTGTGGCAATGCGTTCTTATATGCTATAGTCACTAGTATCAGCCATTGTACAACTCGGTTGTAGTTCCCACCTTACTTTACGGATCTGAATCCTGGACATGCTACAGACGTCATTTTAAAAAGCTGGAGCAATATCACCAGCGTTGTTTGAGGAGAATTATCGTGTGACATGGCAAGTCAAACGCACAAACACCAGCATTCTCGAAGAAGCACAGACTACCAGTGTTGAAGCCATGCTTTTAAAACGTCAGCTGCGATGGACAGGACACGTAATCCACATGCCCAATAATCGCATTCCCAAGCAAGTGTTTTGCTCTGAACTAACTGAGGGCAAGCGCTGTGTGGGAGGTCCGAGGAAGCGATTCAAAGACGTACTAAAGGCTAATATGCAAATGTGCCATATTGATATCAACAACTGGGAGACCTTAGCTCTTGATCGCTCGTCCTGGAGATCAATTGTTCATCGTGGTGCGATACTTTTTGAAGAAAACCGCCGACGTATGATAGAAGATCGGAGGCAACGCAGAAAGAACAGAGTGTTCATTAGAAGACAGGGAATGAATGCGGATGTCTCACCTGGACCTGATACTACCTGTCATCACTGAGGGAAACTGTGTCTCTCCCGCATTGGGCTTTTTAGTCACCTCCGGACTCATCGATGAAGAGACATTCAGCATTGGAAGGCCAACCTACTCGAGACGAGTGTTTGCTATCATCATCATAACTGAAACAGAAAATGTTAAAAAAATCAATGTATTTCCTGAAATGTATAGGGGTAACGGGACTTTGTGCCCAGGGTGTAGATAGCATTGAAGCCAGTTTTCGGTGTTGCCTTATCGACAATTGATTTAGCAACTACTGTATTTACTTTGGTCTCTTGTATAGGGCATGCTGAGCTTCTATGCCCAAGATCGCGGGTTCAAACCCGACCGAAGTCGTCGGATTTTTTAAGATCGTAAAAAATGCATCAGTATGCCTTCCTTCGGAGGGGAAGTAACGCCAGGGGGCCCATATCATAGATTTGTGGCATGTAAAAGAACCTTCACCTAAGTATAATGATGTGAAGCTAAATTTGTAGGTTAGATTTGATGAACGCCCTATTAAGTTCCAACGTTCACCGATGGATGGAATTTAGTAGCCAAGTTCACAGCTAGGTGTTGTTGACGGTAGCATTTGGTAGCAAAAGTAGAAACTACTTAGGTACTTGAAATTCATCGTCTGCAGTCCTTACATGAATTACAGATAACACACACTAATACAGCCATCACATTTAACACCTATTATGAGGCATATTCTACGCACACACAAAGTACACGGGGCTACATGACCGTGTTGTCGCAGCTCCTGAACCAACCAACCTCTTGTATAGGCTACTAGAATTGAAGGGTTAATTCCCAGAACCAGACAAGTCCAAAAATTAAATGGTTCAGTTAAAATTTAAAACAAGTATTTCCATCAAGAACTAAAGCCTATTTTCATATATCCTACTTATGTTAATTGCCTCTATGAACATACAAAATTTCAGTTTGATTGCTGTAATTGATTCGGAGATATTGAGAACCGACTAAATATTGCGGATGGTCGCCATGTTGGATTTTTATATATGTAGATCTTAGAGATGTACTGTTACAAGAAGATCGCATGATTAGGACACAAGAAGTAAAGACGAGATTTTAAAATTTCGCACAGCTGCCATCTTGTGGTTATGGAAACAATTGAAATAAATTAAATGCCAGTGGATTAATATTTGTATAAGGACTTACTGTACTAAGTTTCACTGCACTCGGATGGTTAAATTGTGAGAAACGTCCATGTGAATATTTATACTTCGCGTCGCCATCATGTTGAATTTGTGATCGCCAAGTTTCCCCAAGGGGCTCACATCTTGTGGGGCGTGGGTTGGCGACCACGGGACCCCAGCATTGCTTCCACTTACTTGTTCCGGGCTCCTCTCCATCTTCTTTCCTGTCGACCTCCGTTGGTCAACTCTCGTTCTTTTACGACCCCGACGAAATTAGGGTATCCGAGGCCTAGGGAGTCGTTCACTTTCCCGCCTTAATTGGCCCTTGTCTCATCTTTCCTGATCCCTCCTTCTTCGAGGGGTCAGACCTCTTGCTTTCCTTTCATTATATTTCTTTTTTTCTTTAAAATTCCCGCACTGTTTTTGTTACTTGGCTCCCGGTGTAACTAAATTCCCTTTAGCGTTTTTTTTTCATCTACACTACATTTTCTATGTATTTTTAATCTACGTTGCATTTTGTACGTTTTTTCGATCAAAATCTGCATTTCGCGCTTGTTTTCAACCTCAATTGCATTTTGTAAAGATTGACAATCTAAATTACTTTTTAATAAGTCTTTCAATGTAGGAGTAGGGCATTTTAGTGAGTATTTTGAATTTCAATTGCATTTTGTAAGTATTTTCAACCAAAACTGCGTTTCGCAAGAATTTTAAATCTAAATTGCATTTTGTGTGGTGGGCATTTTGCAAGTATTTTGATTCTAAATTGCATTTTGTACGTATTTTGAACCTAGCCTGCATTTTGTGCGTATTTTTCAATCTATTCCTTTTGTGAATCTTTTCGTTCTAAATTCCCTTTTGTAAGAACATTTTGTGAGTTGTTTCAATCTGAGTTCCTTTTTGTAAGTATTTTCCGTCTCACTTAAATGTCGTCTGGTCTCCATTTCATTGTCATTGTCGCTATCACCCAGACCATTAGGGGCCGATAACCTAGATGTTAGGCCGCTTTAAAAAAATTATCATCATCATCATCATCATCATGATCACCAGGTTATTGAAATTCCTATAGGTGAACTTAAACATATGAACATAAAAGAATCCCGTTTGATTGCTGTAATAGATTCGTAGATATTGAGAACCGTCTACATATTTCGGATGGTCGCCATGTTGGATTGTTATATGTATAGGCCATAGAGTCATGTACCATTAAAGGAGAATTATTACGTAGGTTCATTATTCAAACTTTCACTTCGATCGCATGATTACGACACAAGAAATAAAAACTTAATTTTAAAATTCGCACAGCCGCCATCATGAGGTTATGTAAACAATTGAACTATATTAGATACCAGTGCATCACAATGTGTATAAACATTTTCTGTACCAAGTTGCATTGAGTTTGGTTGGTTAAATCGCGAGAAACGTCTATTTTTTAGTTACCAGATTTTCAAAAGTCACATGGGTGAACTTCTATTAGTTCCCTTTATCACCGTACAAAATTCTAGGGTGATGTCGGTAATAGTTTCGGAGATACTGAATGCTGGTGAAATATTTCGCACAGCCGCTATGTTGGATTGGTGAGACATAACAACATTTGAAGGACACGGTTGGGGTCGTCCGGAAAAGTGCTATAAACTTCAATGAAACTCTCATTGAAATCACTCCAGCCGTTTAGATTTTATTAGGGTAGGGAGGGGGGGGGGGGTGGAGGAGGGATACAAACACGAATCACACACATACGCACAAACAGATACACGGACAAAAGGTGATCTCATAAGCCTATTTTTGCATAAAAGAAAATAGGCTAAAAAAAGCACAGCCAGTTGCTGTTAGATCTACAGTACCATTGTATCACTCAGAGTTTTGCATTGCACACAAAGGATTTTTTTTTCATGAGGATTGTTTAACAAACCTAAAAATTACCTTTGGACTAGTCTAGTTTTTGCTGAAATCTTAGTTGAATACAAAAATGAAAAATATTTCAATTCTCAAATATGTTTATTGATTTTGTAAATCCCAACAAAGTACAAATCATTATTGAATGCTAAATATTCCAGGTAATTAGTTCTCTTGAAAAATCATTGGAAAAGCATTGGACTTGTCTTATTTTTTGTAGAATCACCAATATTGCACACTTGTATATGACCTGACCTGTCTGCCTTTTGGAGACAGCAACAGCTGGCCTTGAAGAAGAATAAGAAGAATATAGTGTTAGTGGTTAGTGACGTTCGAGTTTTCTTGTTTAGTGTGTTTGTTAGTGAATGGAATTGAATATGAACTTAGCTTATGTTAGAGCGATGTGGGATCCGCTCTCGAGCAACTGCAACCTACACAGATTATTAGCCTCGATGGCAGTTTTCCAACATATATTTTGCTCGTTTTATGACAATACAGTGGAAATGTTTTGCAAGGCGCTAAAATGTATCAAATTTTTAATCAATGGTCTTAATAACTTTTCTTTAAATACCGGTAATCTGACAGTAAACTAATTTTTACAGTTTCCACTAAAAGGGGAGTCGTATAGAATGACATAACAAGTAGTTCCGTGAAGAATTATACAGCCTATTTTCATATATCCTACTTATGTTAACTGCCACTATCAACATACAAAATTTCAGTTTGATTGCTGTAATAGATTCGTAGATATTGAGAACCGACTAAATATTTCGGATGGTCGTCATGTTGGATTTTATATATGTAGGTCCTAGAGTTATGTACTGTTACATGAAGATTATTGTGTAAGTGTAGCGTTCAAACTTCAATCGCATAATTAGGACACAAGAAAAAACAAGGAGATTTTAAATTTTTTCACAGCTGCCATCTTGAGGTTATGGAAACAATTGAAGTAAATTAGATGCCAGTGGATTAACATTCGTATAAGGATTTACTGTACCAAGTATCACTGCACTCGGATGGTTAAATTGCGAGAAACGTCCATGTGATTATTTATACTTCGCGTCGCCGCCATGTTGGATTTGTGATCAACAGGTTATTTAAAGTCCTATAGGTGAACTTAAGTTCATAGCCCCTATGAACATACAAAATTCAGTTTGATTGCTATAATAGATTCGTAGATATTCAGAGCAGCCTAAATATTTCGCATGGTCGCCATGTTGGATTGTTAAATGTATAGGCCATAGAGTCATGTACCAATAAGGGAAAATTATTGCGTAGGTTCATTATTCAAACTTTCACTTCGATCGCATGATTACGACACAAGAAATAAAAACTTAATTTTAAAATTCGCACAGCCGCCATCTTGAGGTTATGTAAACAATTGAACTAAGTTAGATGCCAGTGCATTACAATGTGTATAAACATTTCCTGTACCAGATTTCATTGCCTTTGGAACATTAAATCGCGAGAAAGGTCTATTTAAAATTTTCAAATTCGCTTGGCCACCATGTTCGTTATGTAGTTAACCGGTTTTTGAAAGTCTTATAGATGGACTTCCAGTAGTGCTCTTTATCACCGTACAATATTTCAGGATGATACCGCTAATAGTTTCAGAGATATAGAATGCCGGTGAAATATTTCGCACAGCTGCCATCTTGTGGTTATGTAAACAATTGAACGAAGTCAGATGTCGGTGCATTACAATGTGTATAAACATATACTGTACCAAGTTTTATTGCGTTTGGTTGGTTAAATCGCGAGAAGCGTCTTTTTAAAAGTCGTAAATTCGCGTGGCCGCCATGTTGGTTTTGTAGTTACCAGTTTTTCAAAAGTCACATATGTGAACTTCTAGTAGTTTCCTTTATCACCGTAATAAATTCCAGGGTGATATCGGTAATAGGTTCGGAGATATTGAATGCTGGTGATATATTTCGCACAGCCGCCATGTTGAATTGGTGAGACCTAACTAAATTTGAAGAGCACGGTCGGGGTCGTCCGGAATAGATCAATGAACTTACCGAGTTTCATTGAAATCGCTCCAGTCGTTTAGATTTTATTAGGGGGGGGGGGCACACACACTCCTCACACACACACACACACCCACGGACAAAAGGTGATCTCATAAGCCTATTTTTTCAAAATTGAAAATAGGCTAAAAATGACAACGATAGCCCAATACCTTATTGACGTGTTAATTATAAACTATTTACATGTATTTTCACCCAAAGTCAATATTTATTTAATTGAAACCCGCACCGGTTTTGGTCCCAATGTGACGTCTTCAGCTGGTTTATGATGAATACTCATCAAGAATTTTATAACCTAACTGTTTCAACAAACAGTAGGCTACATATTTTCACATACACATTCCTCATTTCGACGCTGTTTTTTAAGACAAAATTTGTGATGCTTAATTTACAAAATTTATTGCAACAGATCTGTGTTGTTGGTTTTTTTTTTTGGGGGGGGGGATTTTACGATGTGAACTTAAGATATAGTAATACTCATCATATACCAAAAATTTCCAAATGCAAATCCTTATGGGAAAAAATGTAAGTCCACTGGGGAGAAAACATTACCACAAGTAGGGTAGTAAAAATAAAATAAAAATGATTTTGCATGCAACATTTTGACTTGACTTAGGCTACATTCTTCATTTGAGTTTAATAATTTGCACACCTCTGTACTCCACTGGCTATACTGACCCTGTTTACAGCAATGTCAAAACAGAGTGTGCGAGGATAAGAATTGAGCAACTCAATGCAATCTAGTGAATTCTTAAATATAAATAAAAGTGATCAAGGACAAAAAGAAAAAAAAAGAGAAAGATCAGAGAAAATTTTCCTAAAATAAGTTGCACGTGTTATAGAATATTAACTGTTACGTAAATGCTTAGATATAAGAACAAGAGCGCGTAAAATGGAGAGTAAGTAGATTATGAATAGATATATCAATAGCTGTAAAGACAGGACACTAATAAGCCAAAAAAGTGCATTCTATCAATCTAGGGTCTTCCACTGTATCCTGTCTCTTGCTCTTCTTGTCCATTGTGTTCTTGTAATTTCCTTGAATTAGTTATCCCAGGGAGTCCTGTCTTTCTACATTTTTCCTGCTGATTCTGGTCTCCCTCATACAGTAGTTAGTTAGTGCGTCCACCTCTTGTGCTCCATCCTCGTAGATACACGTACCGGTATGTAATTGATTATACGAGATGTTTTGTCGTATGGCAGCCTTCCAATGAAGAACGATGACGAATAGAAATCGGAACTTAAGAGATCCCCGACGTGCTATGGATTCTACAAACTCTGCGATGCTATTGGGCAGGGAACAAATGAAAGCTGTAAATATGAGTTGTGTGTGTTTTTTATTCAACATGTGTAATGCCACATGTGTATCGATTAACAGCTCCGGAACAAGTAATTCTTGTGTCCACTCAATATCTATAGGCCTACGAACGTATGAATATGCATAGAAACAAGTAAATATTTCCGTTCTTTATTTATTCAACTCAAACAGGCATATAAAAGTTTGCTCTAAACGTAGCGGATGGTCAAAATTAACGATCAACTTTTAATTTCCCTGGAGACTAGTGTGTTCGCTGGGAGGTAAATACGACAAAGTGAGAGGCTTAATGACAATGGTTAGGCTCAATGTTTAATGGGCTTCGATAGAAGTATTTAGTGGAGATATAACAATCGCTAGCACTGAAAAACTGTGAGAGTAGCCAAACTTTTGTTCTCAGAGGATAGCAGCTTTGTAGTATAGTGGTTAGTGAAGTAGATTTAAACAGAGTTGACCAGATTTTATTCTTGACTCTGTCATCGAGCATTCCATTCTGATATGAAGGTTAAAAACGGAGTATCCTCAGCTTCGTAAAGACTATTTAGACGAGATCCAACTCTCGGACAACTTAGAGGTGTCTTTTCATGGTTAGTCACCTCTACTCCTCGCATAAGATGTAATGGTGCCAAGCTTAAGTCAGTGGTTCACTCCTTCCCAATCGTCTGTCTGTTAGGTAGTCAGCCCGAAGGCTGGTTGGATCCTCAAAAAGCACCGCCGTTCGTAGCTATACATTATTAAAAAAAACACTAGTTCAGTCACCAGTAATACTGAGAGGGGGACCAGAGTTCACTCACTAAATAAGTTCAAAATTGTTAATGTGCGCTACTAATCACTAAATTCTATTGCTGTTGTGAGTGGACTTCTTGTTTATACGAGGGTCGAGTAATAAGTCATGGCAACTATTCTTTTTCTCGCGAACAGGAGACAACTCGGAAAAACTACGATATGCATTTGGAAATATAGGGCATGTACGTATGCATAGTGCCTGCAGATAAATTCTGACGTCAGGAGATGCTCCTAGGCAAGTGAAAGAACACATGTCATTGGTAAACATTGTTTTATTATGGTATAGACAGCAAATACACAAGACTACGTACAAACGACAGGTCTCCACTGGTTACAGACCTTCGAAATAATCATCCAAGGTGTCTACTGAGCTTGGGGCTGGCGCTGAATTTCATTCGCTGCATGTGTATCCCTCCGAAATGCTGTTACGATGTCTTCTTTGTTAGTAAACCGTCATCCATGTAGTGGCTTCTTGACTTTGGGGATTAGATCATAGTCACATGGGTTCAGATCAGGCGAATAAGGCAGAAGAACTGCGATTTTAATATACGATCGTTGCTCCTGCTTGTTGACTTCCATTGTGTGACGCTCTTACTCACACACTGAACTTGGGGGCATGCTCAGACCCACACAGTTGTTTACATACACCATCTAGTGGCATCCTACGCAAGTACATACCGTACGGTTCCAAATGAATATCGTAGATTTTCCGTGTTGTTCCCTTTTCGCGAGAAAAATAATAGTTGCCATGACTTATGACTGGACCCTCGTAAATGTTTTACTCTGTTAATTATCCCTCCCAGTGCGCACTCAGAGTATTCTGTTGCTATTGGTTGGCTACCCTGCTAAGACCAGCACGGTCAGGCAGCGACAAAGAATGAATATGGCTATTGTTGACATTCTCGGTACAACATGGAATATGGACATGCCGACGAGCCATTACCTTAGAGCGTACTCGTGCACACTTCCCTGGCATCATAGGCATGTCTTATTCAGTGTTGAATAGTACATTGCGTTTGTATATAGTTGTGAATATATCTATAGTTCGTTCCATGCATTAACTTAGTATGTGTGTTTCGGTATTTGATTCCTTGCCTCGTGAACCTGCACCACCACTGGCATATTACATGCTACTACAGAAATTGCTTCCCGAACAATAACTACTGTACACAATTAGTTACACAATTCTCCCGCAGCAGGCTGCCAAGTCCACAGTTCACAGCTCAGTGATTCTCCACCATTCAGCTCCTGCCTGAGCCCCGTTTGTAGTCCCCATGTCTCTCCACACGTCGCGTCGAACTCAGGGTCTCCAGCACTGTCCGCTACTACCCTTCCTCACAACGCTCCGTGGCAAAGAGTACTGGTTTACTCCACACACTGTCATTGGCTGTTCACAGCTGTCAGCCACTGTTGACACAACTCCACTCGACTGAACTGTCAACTCAACTCATCCTCGCCTCACAGGTCTTCTCTTATACCTGCTAGCTGACTCTCCAGCAACTTCTAGTCTACTCCAGAGCAATTGGTCGATGACCTGTGCTCCAGACTGTTCGGAAGCTAACTATTGCTCAGATGTTTCCAGGAATAGTACAACCTAGTAACACCTGGCGCGTCAATGACCGGCGTGACACAACATGGTATTTTGTTTGCGAAACAGCCCCGCAGCCAAATATCGAGGTGTGGCAAGGGAGCTCCGTCCTTTGTCCTCCAGCCGGTGGGAACTGTTGCAGTACAATTTGAATAGTGTCTGGTAGATTAATTCTGTTTTTTTGTATTTGATTGACCAGGATCTCATGACGTTCGCTTGACAAACGAAACATGTCATCCTTGTAAACTCCTCCCCCACCCCACCCTTGTAATCTGTGCAAATAATAAATAATAACATGTAAATAAATCAGGGAATGCGCCATATTCCCTGGCAGATATAATTGGACGAAAATACTTGTTAACCGGCTGAAAGTTATTTACTAATTGTCAATTAGGCAACAATGAAATTGGCCTTGAAACATATAATTACTATTAGAGGATAGGTTATCTTATAGATTCCATACACACGCAAGTTCTTGAGACTGGTGACTATGGAGTCCTATTTTTCTAACAATTGTGTTGAAGTATTAGCATACATTTTTCAGTGTTGCCTAGTAATCTATCATTGAATGCTTTTCAGTCGGTCAACACGAATGTGCCCAGTTATATTTATATTAGGCAGGGTGTACAAATATTTATCTACCCTGATCTGAAAGGATATGGTAATAGAATATGTAAGATTCCATTCAGGTTAAGGTGTTTATATAATTGTACTTCCAACCTAATATATCAGGACACAATTGTGTTGACTAACTGAAAACCATTCTATGCTAAGAATTCTACCCTCAATATATTGTCAACATTGTGGGCACCCTCCCGTTTGGAGGTAAATGCACCTATTAGTTCCAAATACTTCACAGTGCAGGCACACGAGGTCAGTTAAAAGGTATCTTGTTAATTACAATCTCTAATTGTGCTGCTGCTTACATTGCCGATAAGAATTTGGTCAGATATTACAGTCCATTTGTGGCCTTTTGAACCAACATTTGCTCTGCAACGGAATTAGTTCAATAGGCGAGAGAGAATTCAAAGGATCGTTTCATGTTATTGCATTAGCAAGCAGAAGCGACACCTGCATCCTATGCATAAGTTCCATAGCGACTGCAGTGCGCGGGGCACTAGTAAAATTGAACAATTCTTAAAATTCCATTGTTCCACGGAGACATTCTCTACCGTACTTGAGATTTGTCTGAAGAAATATTTCTAAGTGTTGACTGGCGTTCTCAACTTTTTGAGATTGTGATGGTTGGTTGGTTGGTTCCTTAGTTTAGGGGCTGCGACAACGCGGTCATGTAGCTCTGTATACTTTGGGTGTGTGTAGAATCTGTCTGATAACCGGTACTAATTGTGATGACTGTATTAGTGTGTGTTATCTGTTTTAATTCAAGTAAGGACTGCAGGCGATAATTTCAAGTAGTTCTACTTTCGCTACCAAATGCTACCGTCCATGACACCTAGCTGTGAACTTGGCTACTACTAGATGCCTTCGCAACCAACGCCTGGAGACGAACGTTGCAACTTAAGAGCATTAATCAAACCTAACCTACAAATTTTGAATTTCACAAGTTTAGTTATTGGACGGTTCTTTTGCATGCCATAAATCGATGACATTGGACCGCCGGCTTTACTTCCGCTCCGAAGGAAGGCATACTGAGTGATTTTAACGCTCTTAAAAAATCCGACTACTTCGGCCGGGTTTGAAACCGCGATCTCAGGCATAGAAGCTCAGCATTGAGATTGTGAGCACCACCCTCATGCCATACCAAGTACCCGAGCACTATTGAATCAAATATATTATTATTATTATTATTCTACTGTAATTCAACAACTATGTTCCTCTCTCTCCTTTTCCTATCTCTCTCCCTCTGAAGAGTTGAAATAGCTAGGGATTCACCGCTCACCAAGCATGCTATAACTGCTTGCATAACTCATGGAAGTAAGATACTTGTACGTATGGACAGTGGAGTAGAATCAGCATCTTTCGTGTTACTCATAAAGCAGGTATGTCCAATTATTTTTACTGAAGATTAAAATATTATTTCACAAAATGACAAAATATGTGTCAATACTTGTAATGGAAAGAAGCCTCCGTGGCTTAGGTGGCAGCACGCTGGCCTCTCACCGCTGGGTCCGTGGTTCAAATCCCGGTCACTCCATGTGAGATCTGTGCCGGACAAAACGGAGGCAGACAGGTTTTTCTCCGGGTACTCCGGTTTTCCCTGTCACAATTTCATTCCAGCAACACACTCCACTATCATTTCATTTCATCTGTCAATCATTTAATCATTGCCCCAGAGGAGTGCGTCAGGCCTCGACAGCCGGCACAGTTCATATCCTCGCCGCTAGATAGGGGCTTCATCCATTCCATTCCTGACCCGGTCGGAGACTGGAAGCAGGCAGTGGATTTTCATTTTCACTTGTAATGGAAAGACTATTATTCTGGTACGTGCAACAAAATTTGAATTGAAGAAAGTTTCTCAGCCAGAGATTCTCAGGGTAGCTTGGCTCACGAGCATTTTTTTGACTCGTGTGATTATTATTATTATTATTATTCAAAGAGCACCGTGGTACCTACGACCGCCAGGTTGAGAAGATCTGTCCTAAGCCGATCCATATATCGTCGCTAAACGTGTAATACCGCGTATCCGACAATGCTCCTCTTTTCCAATACTTTTCTTATGATTGGCCACGTCCCCAGCCGTGTGTGATTGTACCGTCCATCAGAACTATTCACCTTAGATTAATTTTCCAGTGTAAGAACCTAAAGGACAATGAAACTTAAATATACTTTAAAAAAGGAGTGCATAACTGCACAGAAGTATATTTTTCTGCAGTACAATGCATTTAGAGTTCATTTTCCTTTAGATGTACACACAATACTTCGGAGGGGAAGTAAAGCAGGCGGTCCCATGCCCTAAATTTATGCCATGTAAAAGATCCTTCCACAGACTAAACATGTGTGAAGCTTAATTGTTAGGTTGTATTTCGTCGGAACGCTCTATCAAAGTTCCAACGTTCACAACTAGGTATCATTGATATCTGGTGGCGAAAATTGGAACTACTTGAAATTGAACGGAACTTGTAGCTCACCCTAAGGGTGTCCGCTGGAAGGAGCTACAGACTCAGGCGAGCCGAACATGTCCTCGGACACTCCCGGCACTAAAAGCCATACGATAGATGAATACATAAAAGGAAAATGAACCTAACGTGAATTGAAGTGTTGATAGGATAAACAACCCATGTCAATAAAACGCGCTTTTTTATGAGAATGAAAAAACATCACAATTCATTTGCTTGCAAGGATACAAATCTCAAATTACGGATGCTCACAGCGTAATGCTTTATTAATATGTTATTTGTACTGGATTTCTAAGTTACTGTGCGTTTTAGGGACGTTCACCTTGACAAGGGTTATTTTCCCCAGAAATTTAAGCCAACAATGTGAACATAAGCGACCGTGTAAGGCAACGTATTTCTATATTTAACCTAATATGGCTTTACAATCCTTCCAACATTTGAGAAAATACATTTCAATCAATACCAGTAGTGAAAAACCTCTGAATTTTCAATAAAAATGTTTATTTAAAAAAAAATGGCGGGGTGAAAAGAAGCTTGAGCGTTTAGCTCTCGCAGTAAGGAAGCGCAGGTAAAGTCAAAATTCTGTGAAAAACCGCCCTTGACATTTGACAAGGGTTGTTTTTTCAGAATTGGCATTGACATAGGTTATTTGCCAGAACCACTTAATTGCCCATGGCTATATTCATTGATATACGATAAGCATAGACAGATACCATAGGTCCTGTACTGTACGTTAATATCGATATCTTATCTTGGACAAAAAGTGACATTAGTTGTTTTTTTCCTATCAACCCTTGAATTGTTCAGTGGGACGACACATCCACACACGGCTGGGGGGTGTGACCAATTATAAGTAAAGTATTGGAAAGGAAGAGCATTGTCAGATACGAGTGCAACCATAATGAGGATTTCTTTAGAGGAAAACTTCAAAGAGTTATATTCAGAGATGAATAAGAAAAAAAAGCAGCCACGTAACATTAACAACTAAAATGACAGAGGTTAGAGAAGATGAAACAAATATCACAGAGACAAGGAGGATATTTTTAGCAAGATTTGAAATATTGATTTAACGTGCTCTGTAAAAGTGCTATTCGATTAAATTAATACATAATAATAATAATAATATAATAATATTAATATCGTATGGCCTCGGGTGCCGGGTGCAAGCTTTGTTATTTGACACCCAAAGGGTAGCTTGCATATCGAATTTCGATTTTCCTTGAAGCACTATGAAAGTCAAGGCGGTTAGATATCTAAGCTTCTTGAACACTATTGCGCTTTCTAGTAGAGAAATGAGGAACTTTCTGCTGGCGGAAATTCCCGAGATTTATTTTGCCATTATTAACACGGCCTACTGAATTCAATTGGGTTATTTGACATGCCAACATCGTATGACGTGGTGTCGTAATTTTTGCCGCCTTTCAAAAATCACTTACCACGGCCAGAAGCGAACCTGCAAACTTGGGGTTAGTAGACCGACAGTTTGACCACTCACCCACCGTGGCAAGCATAATAATAATAATAATAATTATAATAATAATAATAAAAGAGAGAACGCAGGGGAGGAAGATGGACAGCAGATAGAAAGGCGCAACACTCTGAAGGAATGAAAGAAGTGTGGAGGAAGTGAAAGGAAGAAAGAACTTTGAGAAGGAAATGAATTACCTGTATGTGTAGATATGGATATTTCCGACCCTTCTAATGTCCGACTTGTGCGATCAAGACTCGAACCCACGATTTGAGATCCTGAGGCGGACACTCGACCAAAATCGTTAACCCCGTTCGCACCGTTCCTTAGCAGAGTCAGGAATCGAACCCCAACCTCCGTGATGACAGGAAAGAATGCTAGACACTACACCACGAGGTGGTCGAACATGTTCCTTGAGACACATAATACTTGAACATTTATATTATTGGCCCGAGCCCACTTTCACAGAGCCTACCATATTTTTTCATGAAAAACAGAAACACATTGTGGTGGCTGTATAGGTGCATTTAGGGGTTGATGAACATTGTAACGATGGGCACGATGTACAAACTCTTAAATAAAACAACTGACAAAAATATTGTGAAGTAATTTCTGCTCACTCGAAGAATCTTTAATTAAGTGTCTGATAATATTGTACCCCGTTGGCATATTCACGGAAGGGAATATTACTAAATAACAAAAGAGGAAAGGCAATCTTTTGTTTAAAATTGCAGTATTTACTTATTTAAGTTCGTAAACACTGTTGAGCTACTAATTAACTTTCTAATTAGTCAAGCTGCCCCATTCAGGTGAGGAAAACGCCTTTCTTACTTATTAAATAACTAGCAACGTTTCGCTCGGTATCTTTAACAGTTTACCCAGCATAAGCTTAAAATACGTATTTTTTTCGATTTCAATGAACTACAACCTAAGTCAGTTTTCCGTCTGGCATGATGGGTTAACATCACTGACTGGACTATTAGAATAATTATATTATCATGGAGATGCATGTGCAACGAATTCTTGTCAGACGTAATTTAAGAATGGCGAGGTGCATGAAACACAAATCCCTCTTCCGTCCAACCTAAACGTGACTGTGTATTCTGCGGAACAAGGGTTGAAATTGGGGTGATTGGCTCGCTCGCTAGCTAGGAAGCTAGTAATTGAATGGAGATTGTTGGAAGAAATGAAAACGCAAGCACATTAATAGTGGACAATGTATTGAAAATATGCTGTCGCGGACCCTTTTGCAGAAATGTTCATGCTGACAATTCTTAAACTCATAGTAATATAGATATTCTTAACGGTTTACCCAGCCTACCTGGCCGTGGTAGGGGAGACCGGGGTATTGGCGAACATTTGGGTAACGGCGTGGGCAACGGTTGGCATAATGGTGCCTTAAATTGGTGCTGCTGTCTAGCGCAAGTCCCTCTAACTCCACAGCAACCGCACACTCCAGTTGATGGCAAGACTCCATTGTGAGAAGGTGAAACGTGTTTTTTATGAAACTGCTAGTAACGTCGTGCAGCTATTTCGCACAAAAATAAGTACACATACGGTTACTCCTTCTTCATATGGATAGTACGTGTATTATTTACATTCAGTTAGTTCATATCTTAATCCTGTAGAACACATTTTAACGGTTTACTTAAGAAGTTATTAACAACATATGATCATGTCATCTAACGGGGTTATCGCGAACAACTTGTTCGGCATTCCCCAAATATTTTCCGATTGATAACAATCATTTTATTAATTTAAAACCGTTCAATTAAAGACAGTATGCCTTGTTCTAAATATATCACACATATATTTATTTAATTATTTCATTCAAACAACTCAACCAACAATTTTCAAGAGAGCCTTCATCAAAGTAGGAAACATTGAGGACGACCGCTGCTGGACGACAGAAGCAAGTAACTGTTATCAGGGTTTTAGTATGTTACAATATTGGCACAAGAGCGTGGTTCAATCCTTCTTGCGGTTTTCTTTTAGCATGTTACTATATTGGTAGAAGAGCGTGGTTCATTCCTTTTAAAGGAGGAGACAGTTGACATAATTATATCCCAAACTGATTCTGGTGAGGTATGTTGTGTTTGTGTAGAATTTGGTCGTGACAATGAGCTATGGTAGAAATGTTCAAAAGCATTGTGAAGAAATGGGACTCGCAAAGACTGCAGTACATGGAAAAAGAAAGCGGATTGTGATTTATGTGATTTTTGCATTTAAAAGGCGCCAATAATAGTTAAACCTAGAACATACTGTTCACAATATTGTAAGTTATGCTGTGAAATGAAAATCCACAGCTTGCTTCCAGTCCGACCGGGTCAGGAATGAAATGAATTAAGCCCCCATCTAGCGGCGAAAATATGAACTGTGCCGGCTGCCGAGGCCTGAAGCACTCCTCTGGTGCAATGATGAAATGAATGACAGATGAAATGAAATGATAGTGGAGAGTGTTCCTGGAATGAAATTTTGACAGGGAAACCCGGAGTACCCGGAGAAAACCCTGTCTGCCGCCGTTTGGTCCAGCACAGATCTCACATGGAGGGACCGGGATTTGAACCACGGACCCAGCGGTGAGAGGCCGGCATGCAGCCGCCTAAGCCACGGAGGCTTTCAAGTTATGCTGTAATAGCTTAAATTATTTTAAATATAATTTTCCATCAGTTTGAACTTGAATTTTGTATTGGAGGGAATGCCGGACATCATGTTCGCTATTATCCCTGGTTAGGGGTAATGCCGAACATTGGACTTATTTTTTTAGACCTGATATGTAAGATACTTCTATCCATGTTTGAAGGTTGTTATTGCGAGTGTTCATTGGGCAAATACGATTGATTTTCAAAATTTACTTTGTTCTTTCATGAGTCAATAATTGTTTGTAAAATCTGGCTTCAAAGCTTAGGTGTATGGCAATACGCCGGTCTCCCCTAAGTGATTTCTGAAAGGCGGAAAAAATACGACACGCATGTCATACGATGTTGGCATGTCAAAGAACCCATTTGAATTCAGTATGCCGTGTTCATAATGGCAAAATTAATCTCGGGAGTTTCCGCCAACACAAAGTTCCTCATTTCTCTGCTAGAAAGCGCTATAGTGTTCAAGGAGCTTAGTTATCTAACCTCCTTGACTTTCATAGTGATTCAAGGAACAACGAAATTCGACATGCAAGCTACCCTCTGGGTGTCAAATTACAAAGCTTGCACCCGGCACCCGAGGCCATACGATATTATTATTATTATTATTATTATACCCAGCGTAAGCTTAAAAGGTACACGGACGATAGTTATTTTCGACTCTATTCACTTAAATAGTTACTGTTCGACTTTCTTTGGTCATAAACTAATTATTTTAAACTGAAATCTTCCTCGAGAAATCCTTTACAGAATGGTGAAAACCGCATCAAAATCCATCCAGTGTTTCTCGAGATTACCCGGAACAACCAAGAATTGGGGACTTGGTTTTATACTAAGTAGAGATCAGCACATTTGTCTGACCACCTCATGGCTTAGCGGTTAGCGTTCTTGGCTGTCGCTCAAGAAGTTCGTGTTAGATTCCGGGATCTGATATTTAAGTCTCGTTTGAGGGCCGGAGCGGGGTACTCTCAGCCTCATGAGGCAAAACAGAGGCGAGGCAGGTTCGATTCCTACCTCATCCATCCTGGTAGTGGTTTACCTTAGTTTCCCATGCAAATGCTGGGATGATACCTAACTTAAGGCCACGGTCACTTCCTACCCAAATCCTACCTCAATTACAAATACACACTAGTATAGACATCACAGTGACACAGGTTATCAGACAAACTCTACACACATGTAGCTACATGGCCATGATGTCACAAATCCCCTAAATAATGAACAACAACAGCATTTACACTTGTGTTAATTAAGCATTATTTCAGTTTCACCTGTTGTTGTTTGAGTCTTCAGTCTTTTGACTGGTTTGATGCAGCTCTCCATGCCTCCCTGTCCTGAGCTAATCGTTTCATCTCTACATAGCTACCACACCCTACATCCGAGGCAATCTGTTTAACATATTCTAACCTTGGTCTACCCCTACAATTCTTGTCCTCGACCCTTCCTTCCATAACTAAGCTTGCTATTCCTGGGTGTCTTAGTATGTGTCCTACCAACCTATCTCTTCTCTTCATTAGCCGTCGCCAGAAACATCTCTCCTCTCCCACTCGCCTTAATACCTCTTCGTTTGTAACCCTATCTACCCATCTGATCTTCATCATTCTCCTGTAACACCACATTTCAAATGCCTCAATTCTCCTCTTTTCTGCTGCACCAATAGTCCAAGTTTCACTTCCATAGAGCGCCACGCTCCAGACAAAGGCTTTCAAAAATGACTTCCTAATACCTAAATCTATATCCGATGTCAACAGATTCCTTTTCTGTAGAAAGGCTTTCCTTGCCTGAGCCAACCTACTTTTTATATCCTCTTTGCTTCGTCCATCACTGGTTATTCTGCTTCCTAAGTAACAGAAGTCTCCTACTTCCTTCAGCTTTTCACCTGCCAATTTGATCTCCATAGAGGTTTCTGATTTATTTCGGCTGCATTCCAGTATTTTTGTTTTACATTTATTAATTTTCATCATGAAGTCCTTCCGTAAGACAGAATCCATACCATTCAAAAACTCATTCAAATCCTCAGGCTTGTCGGCCAAGATGGCGATGTCATCAGCTGATAAAGTTTAATTAACAAAATATTTTTTAAATTTTATAGAACGGTTAATTAAATCCCTGCTAGTCTGAGTGGGATTCAATTTGTATTTGAAGGTTCTACATAGCTTTAAAGAATGAAAAGACAACAAAATATGGGAGATATGAGGGAAATGGCCAATGGCAACTCAATGCAAAGGGAATTTTTCAAACTTGTGAAGTGTGAAGCCCTTTTTCAGTGTTACCTGTACAGACTTTCAATGTATACTTTCCAGTCGGTCAACACGCTATTTGCCTAATATGATTGGTTGGGGGCACAATATATATTTTATTATTATTTTTATTATTATTATCGATTTTTCCTCTTTGGGAGAGCGTGCGAACTTGAAACAAGCACAGCTTCACTTCCTTTTCCTCTTCTCTTTTCTTCCCAAAACCTCGTCATTAATTCACTGTGTATTTTCTTCCTTTCCTCCGTCCATTTTTTCCCTATTCTTTATGTTCTTGAGACTTGTTCAAATTTCTTGTTTCTGATTTAATTTCTGTATTAATTTTTGTCCTTAATATCGTTTTCAGTGATTTTGAATCGTTCCAGGTCTTCCTGTCCTTCTCTCATGAAACTGGTATTTAATTTACTTGTATTAATGGTGTAAAAAATTTTCTTAGTGAGTCTGTTTTCATCCTTTTATATATAACACAAGTCTTGAAAAACATTGCATGAATTACTCATTATTCACATAAATAAGGGAAATTTAAGTTTACACGTTTCAACCTTAGGAGGGTGGTCATCATCAGATCACTTGAGTTGAAGTTTAGATTTGTATACTGAATTTACAATTGTGGCTTTGTTATAGCTTCTATAACCTGAAAACAGGATAAAATACAGTAGTTTCGATTAGAATTTTGAAAATGAATACGTTTATGACTTTTACCTGAGTCCAGAATTACTAACAGGATTACTAATGCTCACCATACACCACATTGACAGAATGTTCTAATTTATTGGCACTGTATGTAACTTTTGTTGGTATGATTGATGATTATGCCACGGCATTTTAAAAGTAGTCCTATCTCTTCATTAGCATGTGAGTATGGAATAACTCTGGAAGAGCGGTATTCAGAATGGCGTTATCAGCATCTGATCAACTGTAAGCCTAGCCTTGGCGAAACCATCCAAGCATAGGATAAGCTAATACCTTCGGAACCGAATGTGAACGGGAGTTGAGCAAGAGAAGTTGCCAAGAAAATGAAAGAGAGGAGCCTAGCATACGTAAGTGGAAGTAGTTTTGAGTTCTTCTAACAAGGGAAGTACCCCAGCTCGAATGGCTAAAACCGACTGGCAGTGCGCTTAAGATACGAAGATATGTCTGTTCTACTACCCATCACGGGCATTTATCTGTAAAACCCCGCATTAGTGTACAATCAATGTTTGAAAGTTACGGCGTCCAAAGATTGCAGAAACACAATTCGCTGCAGAAACTACCGTGCAACAGGCAATTCGGACCATTATATTAACGAGAAACAGATGTGGTGCAGTATCATCTGGCAAAAGGTTGAACACTTGTTTGCAATAAGAAATCTTAACACATGCAGAACCGTGTTGACATGGTCATCTTTCCCACAATAGAAGATATTGTGTTGTCCTTCATTCGACGTCGAAGTGTAAATGTGGAGTTTCAATGAAGTGATTATAACACAGCGGAATGGAACAGTTCGCACACTTAACAAGGGCAACATGTAGACATACTCTATTATTTACTATGTTCCTGCATTGCAATAGTCCAAACTCAAATGCCACGGTGATCACATTATCACATACTCAGATGGCGCTGGCGACCAAACACGTACTTTTACAGATCAATGGCATTGATAGCTATTGGCATAGGTACAACTGTATACTTTAAACCCACTTTCAGTCGGTTTTTGCCGTTCGAGCTGGGGTACTTCCGTCGGGCCCCATGGTCAATAGTCCACATCCAGCAACTTGTGTGATTTGAAGGGAACTAAGGAAATTCTGGTAAGTGGAAGCAGCAAGATCACTTGCCACAAGTTGTGAGACTCTGAGGGTATCTCAATTTGTCAATGCGTACGGCATTAACACTTGAATGAATTTGAATAGCGGATTGATTTGATGAGGATAACTCTGGCTCGTTCCTCACTCAGAGGCGCACAATAAATTAGTGAAAACGTGGATTGCAACAGCATGGTGACGTGGTGGTCCTGTAATCCTTCCATTTTCACCCCTTTCTTCTCTCATATCCGCTCTTTCTTCGTCAACTATTGTATTCTTTTGAAGCCAGTGTTATTAGATTCCCTCATCCTCCAACATATTTCACCCCAAGTCATCCCTACTGTCGCTTCTCACTACCAGCAGAAAGATTCGGTTCAGCTCTCACACCAAGGAAAAATATGTACTATAGTTTTACTTTTATTTATGTGTTTATTTCTTTGTTTATTTATTGTTGTTGTTGATTTACTTTTATGTTTTATCTTTTATTTTTTACTTTTTGTCAGGCCCACATAATCAGAAATTTTGTTTTGAACATATTCATTTTATTTAATAACTTGATAATGTTGATTTAGCCAAAGTTTCGGGTAATAACTGTCTGTCATATCCGCTTTATCCAATACAATTAGACAATCATGTTTATAGAATTGACTTCATAAATAATAATAATAATAACACTGGATACTAGAGATGGAAGTACAGTAATTAATGTAGAAATTATCTAAGAAGGTCAAAATAGACAGAAGTTCTAGAGAGTTCACAGCGCACATCAGCATAATATTCAGGCTTTGAATAAAGGGAATGTTGGTTAAAAATTAGCAATATGAAGTTGTCTGACTGGATGCAGAACATGTCTCATCGTATTGCTGGAAATGAAACAACTGCCGGGTTCCTATATGAAGCTAATTCGACCACATGGAATAAAACCCCTATACGGTATTTACAGTAAAGTGAATTACTTCCACGAATTTTTCTTTAATTAATATGATATTTTATATAACATGATATTTGGTATTGCAAGAAAAGGGCCAAGGCATAGGCATAAAAATTATTATACCGTCTTTGTCAGACATAATTATATTATTCTCTCAGTGATTTGATCTTCTATGAACTGCGATGATAACGTTGTACCATATCTCCAATATTCATCGTCATTTTTAAGAGAGGCATTAGAGTATAAATCTCCCAATGCCCACACCATCCGAATATATTTGAAGATGAAACCTAGCCCATTCTGGTCACAAAGTAGTGATAAATCTTTTGTGAAAATTTAATAAAGCTTGGAGGAGCCATTTAGGCGTCAATCCAGTATAAACTAATAAGTAGACTGGTAGAAACTAACTTCATTGATCACATATTAGAGCAAGCTAAGGCCATAATAGCTACCTATTCATATTTCAACCTTTGCATTGTCCTTAACAGACGCTTTGAAACGCCTTCTTAATTGCGATGGTAATTATGTCAAGCATAGTGGAATATTGGTGTGAAACACAACTAGTGCCTGCAGCAAAGAGCAGCAGTTACAAGAGTTACTCGATGAGACAGCAAAAGAGAAGTCATTTCTCTCTCTCTCTCTCTCTCTCTCTCTCTCTCTCCCCCCCCCCCCCCCCCCTCTTGGCCTGGCTCGATCCGACAGCGCAGAATGTTACAATCAGAGCCCTGGAGAATTCATTACTACCTGGGAATTGCCATGCACATTACATGTTTTAGCGAAGACATCCAACTGTTGAAAACAAAAGAACTTTTCAAACAAAGAACTAACACAAGGCGCATGTCTCTCTATATCAAACACATGCATTCTGAAAAGTTTTGCAAAATTTTATAGTTCACCAAGTAGGAGGTTTTCAATAGCAAGTTCCTGGAGTCAAGCAAAAATGTACGCTACAATTGCCGGTTCTAATTACAAACTCAGCCATCGATAGCTGAATAATCCAGGCAGCGCTCTAAATTAAACCTCCTCCCAGGGGCACACATCTTGTAGGACGTGGGTTGGCGACCACGGTACCCCAGCTGAGTCCGGCATTGCTTCCTCTTACTTGTACCGGGCTCCTTTCAGTTATCTTTCCTGTCGGCCTCCCTTGGTCAACTCTTGTTCTCTTCCGACCGCGACGGTATTAGGGCATCCGAGGCCTAGCGCGTCTTTCACTTTCCCACCTTAATTGGCCCTTGCCTCATCTTTCCTGATTCTTCGAGGGGTCAGACCTTCGTTTTCTTTTCATGTTATTTCCTACCTTCTGCACAAGGCCCTCAAGAAGGCAGGGTGTGGGTAGCCCCTACACTTACGGTGCACCTTGGATAGTGATACACCCTCAAGGGCTCAAGACTGGTGAATTTGGGAGTTGGAGACCCCGAGGGATTCCTGAGTTGGGTCCGTTTTCCCCCTTTTTCCACTGACTTTGGGGCGGGCCCTCCTCTCTTTCTCTTTCCTATCTGCCTTTCATAACTCTCCTTCCTTCCAAGTCCCTCATCCCTCATTCTTCCTGGATTGAGGGCATTTCTTTTCCTCCTGTCCATTATTATTTTTCCTTTCCTTATATACTCATTTCCTCTTTTAGAATGTAAGTTAGTCGGTAAGTCCGTAGTTGGTTCTAGTTGTAGGATTCATAGTGTTACTGTTCCATAGTTACAAGGGATCGAACCCTCACTTTGGAGACTCATGATTTCCATGCTCATGTATATATTTTTATTTGATGCCTTTATATATTGAACAATTATTTATTGATGTGTATTTAGTTGTGTGATTGATGCTCATCTAATTTGTAAAGGTTTATGATATTGCTTATAGCAGGATCCGAAGTCAGTTTAGAATCAACTATTTTCTTAACATTGTATTGAATATTTATTGGAGGACCTGGATAAGTGTAAAGAACCAGGAAGTGTGTCTTGTGAGCGACGGGTTTTCTCCAAGCAGGCCGTGTGCAGGGATGAGTCTTGCTGCAAGTTGGGAGGATTAGGTTTGGCATCTATGTACTAGAGGTTTGTCTCAGTGAAATTAGGAAGGCATTATGCAGTGTCTTTATTGGTTGGATGCATTGTTCGGATTGGCTGTACCCGTGATTTATCGTGTGTAGACCAGGGGGTTGGAGGGGATGTGACTGATATGTATAGTTGTCGAGGCTGTGAAGAGTATTCTATTTTGTGTCTCCTGAGGGAGTGGTTGATTCTTTTCGTGGCTCTGTGTTGAGGAGTGGTTGTCTCTTCGATCAGGGATCGACATCAAGTCAGTTGTTAGGGGTTTGGACTCTTAATTGGAGAGGTCAAGTTTGGCTGTGCTTGGCTGATCTTGGGAAGGAAGGTAATTCAGGACGAACACGATATTATGTTAAGGGTTCTATACGGAGTTGCAGGTTGGATTATTCTCACGGGAATAATTCGCAGTGCCAGATAAATCGCCAAGAATTCCTGTCTCGAAAAGCATGACGTATTGAGAACTTAAGTCTGTATGTCTACCCCTTATTATTCCCGTTTTCCAACGGGGTCGGGGATGAGATGCGATGGAAGTCTTTGTGGCGATGGTTTTTACGGCCGGATGCCCTTCCTGACGCCAACCTCATGAGAGGAGTTAATGAGAGATGAAATGAATGATGGTGAATGAAATTGGGCAAGGATGTGGAAGGAAGCGGCCGTGGCCTGTCAGAAGGTACCGTCCCAGCATTTGCCTGGTGTTGAAATGGGAAACCACGGAAAACCATTTCAAGGACGGCCGACGGTGGGGCTCGAACCCACGCGATTGAGAACTTAAGTCTGTATACTGAAATTCGAGAGGCATAAGGATAAATTTGTTAATCTACGAATACTGGTGAAATATGCTAAGTATTGTTCAATTCAGGTGCGAATTAGTTGCTATAATCCACCAAACGGATTCAGAGCACTATTATTCAGTCAGATCCACGAAGCAGGAAAAAAAACGATGGATTCTGAAAATCAGTAATCTACAGTAATTGACATTTGCAGTGGAAAATCATACATGTGAAACAATTAGCCACTGCGATACAAGTAACTAGGACTGATTCTCTGGGAGCATTAACCCCAGAATCAGTAGAGTTAGTCTTCACATCCAAGACCAGCATCTGTAAGTACCTGTCATCATCTTCTGCCAAGGGTTCATCAATGTGTGATAAGTATGCATGTGTATATATGATAGGGAGTGTTGGGTAGTCTGTATCGACGAGGATCCTGGCAAGTGTATACATATTTAGCTGCAAAGTGGAGCGCTTTATTAATTTAGCTGTGCTAAAAACATACCCATAATATACATTTTTAAAATCGCTTATCCTCCAAGCTCAGCATCACCCACAGACTCTGCGAGGGATCATTCCTCTACAGTCGCAAGGATGATCTCTAGGAGATGAACATACTTTGTCAACAGATACAACTCGGGATGGTGACAGGCCAATCGCCCAGGCGACCGCTAACTTGGGTGTAATTAAGGAAGGGTCGTGGAAGGGATTTTGGAAGGAAGTCGGTTGAGGACCTGTTTAAAAGGAAACATTCTGGCATTTGCCTGTTGGTGAAAATAGGAGTTCACGAAATCCATTTTCAGAACGGTCAAGGTGGGATTTGAACCCACGTTCTTAGGATGCCAGTGGACCATTAGCTACCGCGTTAGCACTCTCGGCCACCGTTTGCTGCGACTCGGTCCTTTGTGAATGCGGTGAAGAACAGATCATGGGTCATCTGCTTCAGTGCAGTCTGTGTTCTATACTGTGCACCATGGAGGTTCTGGTAAAGGCTACACCAAATGGACGTGACATGGCGAAATATTGGTCATGCGTTATTTGGAACCTTAAATGGTCAAGTTTTGTCATTTTTGTTGCCCATTTTGTGCATAATTTCTTATGAAATATGTTTGTTCCTGACACGAGTAAATAAATAAACCGCAGTCGCTGTGTCGTGAACCCAGAGCCAAGTGAGTAGGTTTGGCAGGCCGATGTATTGGAAACATGTCCGCGACGGTCCCTCTGACAACCCCTCACTCTTCTCCAATCGTCCACTTCGTGGTGTAGTATCTAGCATTCTTGGCTGTCAGTCGGAGGTCTGGTTCGTTTTCCGGCTCTGGCAATGAATTTAATTCTGGTCTGAGGGATGGAACGGGGTACATTCAGGGACGTGAGACAAAATTAGAAGAGGGTTCAATTGCCACCTCAGCCATCTTGGAAGTGGTTTTCCGTGGTTTCCCACTTCTTTTATGATAAAAATAGGCTTTTGGAGATCACCTTTTGTCCGTGTGTGTGTGTTTGTGTGTCCCCGTAATGAAATCTAAACGGCTGAAACGATTTCAATGAAACTTTGTAAGGACATAGCACTATTTTGTTCGACCCCGACTGTGCCCTTCAAATTTTAGTACGTCTCACCAATCCAACATGGCTGCTGTGCGAAATATTTCACCGATATTCTTTATATCCTAAAATATTACTGGTATCACACTGAAATTATGTACGGTGATAAAGGGCACTACTAGAAGTTCACCTATGTGACTTTCAAAACCTGTTAAGTACAAAACGAACATGGCGGCCAGCCAAGTTGAAACATTTAAACAGACTTTTCTCGCGGTTTAACCATCCGATCGCAGTGAAACGTAATACAGAAAATGTGTAAACACATTGTAATGCACTAACATCTAATTTAATTCAATTGATTACATAACATCACGATGGCAGCTGTGCGAAATTTCAAAATTAAGTTTCTGTTTCCTGTGTCTTAATCATGAGATCGAAGTCAACGTTTGAATAATGAACCTACACAAAAATCATCATCTCACAGTACATAACTCTATGGCCTACATATTATATAAGAATCCAACATGGCGACCATCCGAAATATTTAGATGGATCTCAATATCTACTAATTTATGACAGCAATCAACCTGAAATTTTGTATGTTGATAAAGGCTATTAACATTAATTCACGTATGGAACTTTCAATAACCTGTTGGGCACAAATCCAACATGGCGGCGTCGCAAAATTTAAATACTCAAATGAACGTTTCTCGCGATTTAACTATTCGAGCGCGGTGAAACGTGGTATGGTGAACGCTTTTACATATTTTAATCCACTGACATCTAATTTATTTCAATTGTTTTCATATCCTCAAGATGGCGGCTGTGCGAATTTTAAAATCTCGTTTTTATTATTAGTTGTGTCCTAATCTTGCGATTGAAGTTTGAACATCCTACGCTTTAGTCTTCATCTAATAGTTGATGGCCTACATATATAAAAATCCAACATGGTGACCATCCGAAATATTTAGATGGTTTTCAATATCTTCGAATATATAACAGCAATCAAACTGAAATTTTGTATTTTGATTAGTAGGATATATGAAGATAGGCTATTGAGTTTTTCACGGAACTATTTGTTTCTCATAACTTTGCTTTTCAATGAAGTTATACTTTGATAGGTACACTATTCTTTCTTAGGATGGGTTGGTTCTTAAGTTTAGGGGCTGCGACAATGCGGTCATGTAGCCCCGTGTACTTTGGGTGTGTGTAGAATCTGTCTGATAACCGGTGTTAATTGTGATGACAGTATTAGTGTGTGTTATCTGTTTTTTAATTTAAGTACAGACTGCAAATTAGAATTGTTCAAATAGTTCATACATTTGCCGCCAAGTGCCACCGTCAACGACTACTAGGCCAAGTTCAGAACTTAGCTACTAGACGCCACCGCAGTCGGCTCTTGGCAACGAACGTAGAAACCTAAGTGTGTTGTTTACATTCTTAACCTATCCAATTTAGCTTCACACAGGTGTAATTAGTGGAAGGTTCTTTAACATGCCATAAATTTATGACATGGGACCGCCGGCTTTACTTCCCCTCCGAAGGAAGGCATACTGAGGGATTTTTAACGCTCTTAAAAATCCGACGGCTTCGGCCGGGTTTGAACCCGCTATCTTGGGCATAGAAGCTCAGCATGCTACCGACTACGCCACCGAAGCCGCTATACTCTTAGGATCTAATCTTTAGCATCATAGAGCAGATCTGAATGCACTAGATCTTCAATTTGTAGTCTCTGTATAGTACTTTAATTCGGCCCGAACAGTTCCTGGCTGAAAAGCAACACCTGTTTGTCATTCTAATTTTAAATTGTCTTATACATAGTCAAATTAAAGCCTCCGTGGCTTAGGCGGCAGCACGCCGGCCTCTCACCGCTGGGTCCGTGGTTCAAATCCCGGTCACTCCATGTGAGATCTGTGCTGGACAGAACGGAGGCAGACAGGTTTTTCTCCGGGTACTCCGGTTTTCCCTGTCAACATTGCATTCCAGCAACACTCTCCACTATCATTTCATTTCATCTGTCATTCATTTAATCATTGCCCCAGAGGAGTGCGTCAGGCCTCGGCAGCCGACACAATTCATATCCTCGCCGCTAGATGGGGGCTTCATTCATTCCATTCCTGACCCGGTCGGAGACTGGAAGCAGGCAGTGGATTTTCATTATACATAGTCAAATTACATTCATACGTCATGAAAATGCTCTAAATCGTCTCCACACATGATTGATGCTTGTGACGCCCATGTATCTAGGAGTTTGACACCTGAACTGTCTCAACTACATCCACTGTCATGATAAGTTGTGAGGGAAAGTTTCTGGGAGTTAGCACCTTATTCCGCTAGACGCCCAACTTGGAGCTCTACAAATCACAGGTAAGGTACTTTGATTTCTGTTCATAAACAAAATCAGTGAAGTTCTAAACGTGACAGCACTTTGGCAAACTAGCGGAATAACGCCAGCTACTGTAGTGTTCTTGCGTGAGATTTATATCCGTTGTTGGTATTGGCAGTTGGGTTATATATGTATAAATCGTACAGCTTCAGCTAAATAAATCTCACTTGGATCAATACACACAAAACTCTTTGTATATAAAAATGTACCAGAACTGAACAACATCATTATTACCCTTTCACGATTGATTGCCGGCGGTACCTTGGTCACATTATGAGGAATCAAAAAAAGGTATGAGCTGCTTCAACTTATACTACAAGGAAAAATAGAAGGAAAGAGATCGCCCGGAAGAAGAAGAATTTCGTGGCTCGACAACCTTGGAGCCTGGTTCAACAAAAGCTCTGAAGAATTGTTCCGAATTGCCACAGATAAAGCCAGAATAGCCATGCTGATCGCCAGCGTCTGAAATGGACAGGCACGCTAAGAATAGAAGAAGTAGAAGAAGGAGAAGAAGAAGAAGAAGAAGGTATATTTATAATAAGAATCGTTATACACGGTGATTAAACATATTCGGTCAAACGTTAAGGGGCATAGAGAGTGTTTCAGGCAAAATACGTACTGTGGTATATCAGTGTTTATCTTTAGTACCATAAGGCGAGTTCCATAATTTGTCTTGAGAAAATCTGGAGATCGAGGTCAATTTTGTTTGACTATTTAGCGAATAAATACAACATTAAATAAGCTACGAAAAAAGAGTGAATAAACATAAAATAAATCAAAAATAGTATACCATTGCTTATGAAAGAGGCATGCAACTTGAAAACTTTGCTTATCTGATAAATAATTCTCAAATTTTAAAATAAAATAACTAGCGGACCCGTGCGAAAAATCTCGCATGTTCATAAACCCCACTTTCCCCAAATGGTTTATAATGAGAGACTTTAGGAGAAACGTTGTTATGTTTTTATTTCTACCAAATGATTATAGTACACTATTTACATTTCAGTTAGAATTCCAAGTTTTTCGTTCCCTAACTTAAGAAGGCAATCACTGAGAATTGGATCATCATAACACTCACCGGGTATTCGATATTTATACGATTCGAGTACTCATTCCTTTGATTTACTGTTTCTGAAATCCGTGCAAAATGATAAAGGAAAGACCTCAGAATGTTAAAATGACAAGAAACAGGCATCACAGCGGCCAAAATGTGAACTGGATAGCAATTATGGAGCATATTTTCCTACAGCAACAGTATCAGCAAATCGCACACTTCGTACATTATTTTAAAAGTCAATATTTAAAGAAATTATAGATATTTATGAAATTAGAGTGCAATTCGTCACTGCGAATGGCTATTCTCTTTAATTTGAATGCTCATTTGTCACGATCGGTCGCTTGTGAGCGCCGCAGGAGGGATCTATACTACTGAAATAATATACAGTATATGATCCATATTTCTATCCTTTCAGTAAACTTAACATGACTTCAAGAACATTTAAGGTACAAACAATAAAATATTCACAGAGATAATATGTTGTATAGGTAGTTGTCACTTCTTTTAGGTGCGTTGCGACATCGTGGTCATGTAGCCCCGTGTACATGGGAGTGTGTGTATTTTTACATTGGGGAATAGGATTGGGAAGGAAGCAGTCGTCGCCTTAAGTTAGGAACCATCCCAGCATTTGCCAAAAATAGAAGTGTAAAACCACGGAAAATCACTTTCAGAATGGCTGAGGTGATAATCGAACCCATCTCTTCTCATTTTGCATCACGAGGCTCAGTGTAGCCCGTTCCAGGCCTCAGACTACAATTGCATTTCTTGGCAGAGCAGGGAATCGAATCCGGAATTCCGGGGCGATTGCCAAGAATGCTAGCCACTTCACGATAATATGAACAGTGTAGGAAAGAAAGGGCTATGTACATTTTTAATATTTTTATTTTATTATGTGATCGAGAGGTTCCTTCAAGGTGAAAACTGCTAACGAAACGACCATGGCCTTTAAGTAATGAACCATTCCAAAATTTGCTTGCAGTAGAAGTGGGAAACCATGGAAAACCACTTCCAGGATAGCTGAGATCGAACCCATCTCATCACAGTTTTACTTCAAAAGGCTGAGTGTACCCTATTCCAGGGAATTTAATGTATTGGCAGAGCCAGGAATCGAACCCGGATCTCAGGGGTGACAGCCAAGAGAGCTAGCCACTACACCAGCAGCTGGACAGTTCAATTTTAGGCATGTCTCTCACGTAGGTGCGAATTTTCAATGCCATTCCCTCCAGATGTTTTGACGATAACAACTAGTGAAACAGTCAACCAGGCCAAACTGAGGCTATATTTCGTTATTAAACACCTCAATTGGCTAAAACTTTGCATTTTGCCGGAAGTGGGAAATGTTTCAGCAGAAAGTTTACTTTATTTAAAGAGATACATGTAGAAACAAAATCGCTGATTTTACCACTCCAAGTTCCCTCGAGGCCAATGTAAATAAACCCCTATGTTACGCAGGCAGTGTGCGCGAACGCGCCTTGGGATACATTACTCTTGAAGAAAGGAAGGCACACCAGATGATGACTTTGGTAATGGAGTATGCATGTTCCCACAGAAGAAAATAATCAGTAAATTTAGAGCTATGGGGAAAGTACTTTCACTTTGGAACGTAAGAACTAACAAATACAACGTTTAATATTGGGGCGTGGTGTAAGAATATACTGCATAAGAAAGGGGCGCAGTAGATGAGAGTAAAAAGTCCTGAAAAGAACTAATACGCCTGGTTAAGACCCGGAGAACTAGATGTAAAGAATGTTCTAATTATTTTCTGCTTTTCAAATGTCAGCACCAAGCAAGGATGTCTTACAGCTCTTCGTGTGAGGAAATATACCTTCGCAGGGAACTATTGAATTCTTAAAACCGCATAACAAGAAGATTTTCACCCTTTCTCACACATACAGACCCCCATTGGAGATCAGTTCCAGTTAGAGCACCCCCTGTGATCTCGGGGACATATTAAGATTCCGAATCCACTAATTAGTAGACCTCACCATATGGCGAAAGCAGAAGAATTTACAAAGAAATTAAAATATGAAGAATTTGTGTGCTGCAGTTTGGTGTATTGACAGATTCAAATAACGTTGAAATGTGGTTAATACTCGACAAACTGTTTTAATTGTAATGAATGTTCATGTAGGGTAAAAATTGAGTATATAAAATAAGGCAAATTTATTCTCTTTCATTTTCCACTAGTCTGAAAATGTTAATTTCGTTCACAACGACACTCGCTTATAACGACATAATTGGTAAAGTCTCTTGGATGTCGTTATAATAATGTTCAACTGTATTCACATTTATCGAGTATTTTTTCTGCACGCTCATGGCTGCCCTGGAAGGTTGGTGTTTGGAGTTAAGAGGTTAAATTCTCAGCAGTAACAGCAGCCATCCTGACTGGGATTTCCTCCCGTATTTTACCTCACTCACTCCTAGCAAATGGTATATCATTTGATTTTATGGAGCATATTCCCCATTCCTAAGTCCTAGTAATTGCAGTTACATATTTCTATAATTATAAGAATTATACAGGTTAACAGACAAATTCCACACAGAGCTGATGATCATGATGCCCCAGTCCTCTATGTAAAACACATAATAATGAATGTAATTGTTACCTGTGTTTCTAGGCTGAAATATGTAACAATGAAACATTTCTCAATTCTCGCAAATTACAGTATTTTCCGCCTACCTTGTCATGTAAGAATAAAGACAAGTTCTCTTTCATTTTCCACTAGATTGAAAAAATTAATTTCGTTTACAACGACACTCGCTTATAACGACATAATTGGTAATGTCCCTTGGATGTCGTTACAACAATGTTCAACTGTATTCCCATCCATCGAGTAATTTTTCTGCACGCTCAGGACTGTCCTGGAAGGTTGGTGTTTGGAGTTCAGAGGTTCAATTCTCAGCAGTAACAGCAGCCATCCTGACTGGGATTTCCTTCTGTATTTTACCACACTCACTCCTAGCAAATGGTATACCATTTAATTTAATGGGGCATATACCCCATTCCTAAGCCTAGTAATTGCAGTTACATGTTTCTATAATTATAAGAAGTATACAGGTTATGGGACAAATTCCACTCACAGCTGATGACCATGATATCCCAGTCCTCTACGTAAAACACATAATAATGAATGTAATTGTTACCTGTGTCTAGGCTGAAAGATGTAAGGATTGAGATATTTCTCAATTCTCGCAAATTATTTTACACCTACATTCTCATATAAGCATAAAGACAAGTTCTTAAGATCAAATAAACATAAAATGTCACGTACTTCGTGAAAGATTCTATTCACTTAACTAAGAATAGCGTGCCACCTAAAACGTGTGTGTTGTCAATCTGGAAGTCCTGAGGGAGCAAACTGTCCACAAACTGGGTATGCTAAGCAGATACCTATGTGATTGCCGGCCCCGTGGTGTTGGGGTAGCGCGCCTGCCTCTCACCCGGAGGCCTCGGGTTCGATCCCCGGCTCCGTCAGGGATTTTAAAACTGACGTGAGGGTTGGAACGGGGTGCCCTCAGCCTCGTGAGGACAATTGAGTAACTGTCTGACAGTGAGACAGCGCCCCGATCACGAAAACCAAGATTAACGGCCGAGGATACCCGACGCGCTGATCACGCGTCACCCCAATATCTGCAGGCCGAATGGCTGGGCAGCGGTCACTTGGTCGGCCTTAGCCCGTCATGGGCTGTATAGTGCCAGGGGTTGACTTTTTTTATTTTTTTTATACCTACGTGATTGCTGCCCCTGAGCCTAGAGAGACCTGTATTAGTTCACGCGTGCCCTATATGGTGCCCCGGCACCAATGGAAATATTCTTAAGCTAGACCAAATAAAGAATTCCGACACTAAATTAATTCTTACTAAAAATTGTATAGTATCCACTACTTACATTTTTATAATCTAGGACAGTAAAACAGTCTTTCAATTGGGCAATGTATGGTATTATCCATAACTTTTGATCCTTTTCTCTGAATACATTTCTTGATTTGCCACGAAAAGAAACTACTTTCTTTATTCAGAATGCTTCACCAGTCATTTTGATTAATTAATTCAATATTTTATGCATTTTAAACAGCTTCAAACTGTCTTTCTTGAACTGCCCTGAAACGTTCGTTGAGGACGGCTGATTTAGGGGGTCTCTCCGAAGTCACTGAGAGAAAGAGCAAATGAACCCAGTTCAGATATCCCTCGGTATACTCAATTTACAAATATCCCTAAGGGACAAATTTTTCGGTCATAGGAGAATAAACTAATAAAATATGTAACCAGTGGGTCAATAGGATGATTTTTACATAAAACTCTGACTCCTATACATTATCTCTTTGAGCCTAATGATTTGCATACATCTTTAGATGAAAAAACCAGATGTCAGATATGTACGTTAGTCTTACCTCTGTAGAGAACGTATAAACACAAATTATTTCATTCATCATCATCATCATCTTCATTTCCCCTTTTCCAGCTGACACTGGGCGGGGGAAAATATGGTTCCTCTCCACTTTGTTCTGTCGTACCACCATTCCTCTTCCGACGGGGTGTTCCAATCCTGGTTCCGTTTTCTAATGCTATACTTCACCGAGTCTATCCAACGCATTCTTGGTCTTCCTCGTCTTCTCTTCCCTGTCATCCGTCGATCCAGTGCTCGTCTTGGTAGCCTTACTTCATTCATCCGTTTGACATGACCAAACCATCTCAATCTGTTTTGCTCCAGTTTGTCATTGAGTTTCTGTACTCCAAGTTCTTTCATTTATACAGGCCCCCAGGGGGTTGCACCCCCTGGAAGCCACCCTCCATCATCTATTAAAACCACCCCTAACTGGCAAATCTCATAAGTCCAGAACAGCATCTTTTACACAGCAAGGGCGGCCGACCAGCTTGGAAGGCTTGCCAAACACTTGCATCACACTCATAAACACCTACACTATAACTATCTGGGGCAGCTATGCCAATGTAATGCTGACAGTACAACAGCAAAACCTATAAGAAGGACCTTAATGAGGACAGGCGTTTTCTCTATCATCTGTCATACAGTGCGTGTCGCCGGAGGCTCTACTGCAAGCTGCTATCACCAGGTGAGCATCAGTGAAGTGTTCAGAGATCCTATATTTTGTAACCTCCATCCACAAACTTCTACACTTAAACTTATAACATTTATTACATTCCCCTAAAAGGGACATACAATTTCATATTCACTGACCAATAAATACTTGGTCAGTACACTACACTTGTCTTACTAATTACACGCCTCTTTACGTCCTAACGCCCTTCCTGATTCCCGTCACGAGTAACCGTGACAATAGTAGCCAAATAGTTGCTAGCTCAAGCTTCATTGTACTTCCCGCAGCGGCCCGACTGCCTGAGCAGCGAGCCGCCAACATAGCTGACGCACGCACGTCGGTTATATAACTCTCTCCAACCAGCTGAGAGGCTAGTACATTAACCTGTACACAGAGGTTCATCCCCCGAGTTACACTTACGTCTTTATAGGAGCATCCCCTAGCATCTACACACCAAACAACACTCTACACTGGTGAGCTTACCCGGCTACGGGAAGCTACCCCCTCCTAGGCATCACCTTATAAATTGGTACACTAACACATACGTTTTAGATCTAACTACCCCCCAACAAAGGGATCTAAAACAGATTGGTGGAGGCCGGGTACCACGCACAGTAAACAAAGGGCTCATACAACGAGTTCTCGTGGTAGAAACGGTCCGAACCGCATAAAGCCAAGCGAAATAGTGATTTTTTTTCTCTGACAGAAAGCATCATTTTTGTTTCAAACTAGCTACACAGGGATTTTTTTTCTCCCACATCAACCCCCACCCCCTGGAAAGAGGCAGAAATTGCGTACACATTTCTCCTTACACTCACCCTTAACGCAGAATGGCACCTCATGTAGAAGCAACAGAGATTGTAAGCCATAGAGGCAATAGGGTTACACCGATACTATTAGCATTATTAATAAGGTGCCAAAGACATATACAAGGGCGACAGACACAAATACGGGCACTCCAAACAAAAGTCGGGGCAATACAGGGCAAACAGCCATACACTCCGTCAGAGGGTAGGACAACGCGATTGAGATCCGCACACAAGCACTTAAGACACATACACGAACACCTCAACAGGAGCTATGTCCAAAGAAACAGAATATACGACCAATTAATTACCACACATGGTCCTGTAGTAGATAATGCAACCCTCGAGAGGATGAGGGTGCACTACACAATTTTACACACTCAGTACAGGGAGCTCATTCGCGAACAAGCGTTTCTCCAACTGGCGGCCACAGAACTCTATAGGGCACAAGAACATTAACACAACAGTCTGCCAACGGGCCATGAGCCTCAATAGGCAGTACACCCAAATTTGGGACGAGTACCGCGAGCTCCAAGCTAACAAGGCCATTTTTGAGTTCATGGTAGGGCCACAAGCCCAGCCGAGAGAGGACATAAGCGTAGATACGCTAACGCAGCAATTTGCGAGGATGTCCCTCTCGCCACGTACTGCCACACATGGGAAGGAGTTCACCGTGGCCACAGTCCAGAAGACGGTCAGGTTAGACTCCAACACACTGCGGGACCCAAGTTACATAAATACACGTCCTTTAGCTCCGGCTCGGAAGGCAATTTTGCCAAACCGAGGAGCAGAACCTACGCCAATCCCCTCGGAACGGACGAACGAGAGGGAGTTGACGCCAGGACTCTCGGGCACACATGACATAACAGGGAGAAAACGGGAGGTAACCACGTCATGGGCTGAGGACGTAGAGCCCGCCCTACAGCACATTAAGCCTACACACACCTACACAAATAGGCAAACACAAGGGCAGGAGTCTACCGTGGCCATAGGCCAGAAATCGGCCAGACTGCGCTCAAATACATTGTTAGGGCAAAAACAGGCAATTAAACGGCCTCTACCGCTAGTTCAGAGGGCACTTTTGCCAGAACGGAAGCGGACACTGGCATTCGTACCCCAGGTGCGAATGCATAAGAGGGTGTTGCCTTCAGGCCCTCAGGGTGCACAACACACACCCGCACACTCTGACCAGGCGCTAACACACAGTACACGGGGTATAAGAAAGGTCTTATTACCTACCCCACGAGACCGGTCAGCCAAAAATACACACACCCCCATAAACTCTGCTAGGGTAGCGCAATGCGCAATTAATCCCTCAGACATAACCACATTAAGGCCAACATCCAGGCACTACGGTGAAAGTAGGCCCAGGCTTACTTTGCTACAAATTCCTCCGGAAAATAGCAAAGGAGCACCTCAGTGGATTTCAGGGGCCTATGCCCTAGTAACAGGGCGAAAGTATTCACCTTTCCGAGCAAGGACGCTCGGGCGGGAATAACGACTTTCACCAGGAGTACAAAATAAACCAATATCACTTGCACCACTATTATAGATACAAGTAGGCTCGTTTACACGTGAGAAATACGATAATAGATACACAGAGACTCACAAACATAAAATGCACATTTTTTTCATGTATATACAGTGGAACATGGCTAAATCAAAAGTGTATAATTCGAAATTCTTCTTGTTTTTTTGGCCCCTAGCATTTTTTTTATTAAGCCGCCAATGGCTTATAATAGTGACTAATTGAGGACATATTTTGGACAATGCAAAGTTTTTAATATGCAGAGCCAAGCGGAAGCCAATAAATGGGCCACGCGGCTTAGGTCCTAAGAGAGCTATTTCGAACACAGCTTAAGCAATAAACCACAGCATAGAGCTTAGGCAGGCCTTTCTAAGTAGAAATGGCTAAGGTGTTCTGTGTTCCATTCCCACAATTTCATAGATTCTCTTGTGATGGCCGAGAGCCCTAATCATAGACAAGAGTAAGAATCACAAACTATTTTTCAAAATCGGTAGATTTTCCTTGAGACGTAACTAGATTACCGTCGTACTAACGTCGCCATATAGGTGCATAGTACAGTCAGGTCCTACCTTTCATTTTTCAACATTTTGACATTATTTACGACCGCCGCATGGCAACCCGCTTTAATAAGCATAAAGCATTGTGCAGGCGAGATACAATATATTTTCGCTACTCTATTCAAAGTGCTCTCTTAATTCGGAGCGTTGCATAACTCATTTTTTTTTGCCTCATTCACTAATCCCGAGAAAGGAAAGTTAGCCAAGTTGAACTGTATGTATTTAATCCATAGGCATACGTGACACATTACACTGCCTATAACATGACTTTTTCTCACCTCCATAACAACACGCAAGCTAAAACACAAACACCATAGGGTGAAAATCCCAGACTTTGGGAAAGCCTACATATTTTTGGACGGCACACAGCCAATTCACATTGCCACATAACAAGTTAATACGCTAACACAACTGGCCCGGAGACACAGCCTAAAAGGGCAACAGGAATAATTAGCCTGGTTAAAGACGGTCTCGAACCCGCAACTTCCTGAATACCAGGAGTGCAAAGTCGGGTAATTATCCTAGGGAAGGACATAATAATAAAGGACAGTTCCACTAACAGATATTCATACGCGGGACAACAATAAAATCACCTCCGACACCTACTCACCAAACACGCGACTAGCGGCCCGGAGACACACAGGCATAACGACATTTGGTACCACTAATAGGGATATATTCGACCCACGCTACATTAACACAAAACTTGGGGTCACGAATGTATCCAGTGAAAGGTTCTTTTACATGGCGGAAAGCCATGATCACAACAAGAGAACGGGCAATCAAATTCACATACATACACGTGCTGGAAACATGAACAGAGTCAGACAAGTAACAAGTGAGTGCACACGCCATTGTAATTCAATACTGTCGCACTCAGCGATAACACACTCCGCGTGGGCGACCTTTGCTGGCACAGACAGACTAAGAGCACTCCAGGCTGAACTGGGACATACACATTCATTCACGCCAAGTCCAGAACCCCATAACTTCCAAAATTACACTACGAGGAGAATTCAAAAAGACCCAAACTTCTCACGCCAAGGCGTATTTTTATCCGCATGCCTTAAATACACGATGCGTGTGCCATAGTATATACGGTACAAAAAATCGTAACACCAGGACCTTGAACCAAGGCGGGTCCGAACTCACGACCACACAACACACTCGTGCCAAAAACTAACTCACCAATGGTATTTTTGGTACGAAAAACACAATCAAAAGACATACAAGGGGCGCTCAAAACCAACAGACAACGCAGACTTAGAACACAGAGAATTACATGAAATTGCGGGTCCAAATGCCCAATAAAAATCGGACACCGAGGAAAACAACTATACAGACTCCCAATTAGACCGAAATTGGCCCATACAAGTACATAAACAGGTAATACCACATTTCCTCCGGCCAAACACCATGCAAAAATTTCGATTACACCAGACATAGGAAATAGATTTCCCAGACACAGGTATAGAAATTTCACAAGGCAAAAGTCTTATGGAATAGTGTCCACACAACAGTGATAGCAAAAATAGGACGAATTGACACATTGGCCCGGCCTGAATCCCAAACAGTGACAACACTCACATACTGGCAAGAAGTCACGTTCCGACAGCCGACATACGCAATGTCAGAGACTTCATGTACACAAACAAATGAAAGCATAACATGACGAAAATACTGACTTGCAGATTCCGTTGCATTGCAACACTGCTGTCGACAGACTCTATTGTTATATCGGAAGTGACCATGAAATCACAAACACAAACCAATTATAATGCCATATATTTCAGCACTATTACAACAGTTGTGACATTTAGCAACGTACAGACATAATAAGCCGGACTTATCTTAGGGCCACAGGGACATATCTACAAAGATGTTGACAAGTTGCACGCGCCATCTGACACTCAGACACGCGAGGCACGATAGGACTTAGCCGATAACAGGCCTCCCGCCCGCATGATGTAGCGGAACATAGTCCCATACACACGCGCTCACTAATCAGGGGCGAATACAGACAGGGGCTCTGAGGGAACAAGACCTCCCCATAATAACTTCTTTTCTCGACTTAATTTCTAAAAAATCATTACAGGCGATCAGAACATGGCCAGGCACACTATGATCACTTGCTACATTCACACTACAAATGGGAGACCAGCTTAGGCCGTGACGTCCCCTTAGTCCTATCGTGCCTCGCGTGTTCCTCCCCAAATTTGGGCGTACTGCCTATTGAGGCTCATGGCCCGTTGGCCGACTGTTGTGTTAATGTTCTTGTGCCCTATACAGTTCTGTGGCCGCCAGTTGGAGAAACGCTTGTTCGCGAATGAGCTCCCTGTACTGAGTGTGTAAAATTGTGTAGTGCACCCTCATCCTCTCGAGGGTTGCATTATCTATTACAGGACCATGTGTGGTAATTAATTGGTCGTATATTCTGTTTCTTTGGACATGGCTCCTGTTGAGGTGTTCGTGTATGTGTCTTAAATGCTTGTGTGCGGATCTCAATCGCGTTGTCCTACCCTTTGACGGAGTGTATGGCTGTTTGCCCTGTATTGCCCCGACTTTTGTTTGGAGTGCCCGTATTTGTGTCTGTCGCCTTTGTATATGTCTTTGGCACCTTATTAATGTGTGAATGTAAAGAGTTTCAACTATCTTGGTACTGAATTAAATTGTGGAAATTCAGTGACACAAAAGATAAATACGAGCATCATGGCTGGAAACCGAGCATACTTCGCTAATATTAAGCTCTTAAAATCAGCACTCTAATCTAGGCAACTAAAAGTCAAACTTGACAAGACTCATTAGACCAGTTGTGACATACGGATCAGAAGCATGGACTATGTCAGATGATGATGATAATGCTCTAAGAGTCTTCGAACGGAAAATAATTAGGAGGATTTATAGCCCTGTGAGAGAGTGAGAAGGTTGGAGAATAAGATCAAATAGAGAAATAGAAGAGATTCTCAGAGGCGAAGACATGGTGAGGTTTGTGAAGTCCCGGCGGTTAGCATGGTTAGGTCATTTGGAACGAAGGAGTGATGACAGATTTCCAAAGAAGTTGCGAACTGGGGCCATGGAAGGTAGGAGAAGACGTGGGAGGGCAAGAAAGACATGGATGCAGGATCTGGAGGAAGATTTGAAGATTATGCAGGTTGGAAGACGGTGGGAAATGACACAGGATCGAGAACAGTGGACGAGAGTCGTGAGGGAGGCCAAAGCCCATTCAGGGCCGTAGCACCAAGGAAGTAAGAAGTAAATCAGTAAGGTAACAGATGCTTTCTAGTACATAGATTATGCCTCGGTTCCATCTTGTATTAGTGTTGCTTTCCATGTTCTAATATTCGTGTTCTTTCTTTTATCATCACTTCCTTTGTTGCTCTTCCTCCCTTATCCTGTGCAAATGTACATTCAACGTCCCTCAAATTTGTTTAATGCACCTTAAATGCGAAGTGAGAATCCCTTCAGTGTACTGTAAATATACGAGTAGTGTATTGCACTGATAAATAAATACGAGGGCAGATCAAAAAATAAGTTGCACTTCCCAGTTATGGTCATTTATTACACCACCTATACAACAGCAACACGCCTATTACGACATACAATGTAACGTCACCTTTCCACATAATTTCCAAGAGACTCCAAACATTTCTGCGAACGCACAACCAACTTATCGATGCCGGATGCATAAAAAGTTCCTCCAGTGTTCTGCAACCACACAGAGACAGCGGCCTTCACCTCCTCATCGGTCTGGGAACGTCGACCACCGTTCTGTCTAATGATCGCATTCACACTGTTGACATTTGCACGGGTCCTGGACGTTGCGGGCCTACCCTCGCGATATTCGTCCGTGATATCCGTACGTCCGGCTTCGAATTGCTGACACCACTTTACGATCCCTTGCCCGCTCCCCATTCACAGCACTAATTTCATGATGAATGTCCGTGCAATTCTTCCTTTTGGCCCATAGGAATCGGATTGTCGCACGCACCTCGTATTTGGAGTGAACGTCCAGTCGACGCGCCATTGCTTTTGGCCGCTATTCACACCATACAAGACGAGACACCACAGCGGCCTGCCTTTGAGATATGTGGGCAGTGTCTGTCCCTTTCTCCGCTGTGCCCACGTTTGCGACACACAGCGCGCTGCTGCTGCAACTAACTTTTTGATCCACCTTCGTATGAAAGAAAATTAAACACTGTTTATCGACTGGACTCTCAGAAGAATATCTGTTTAAATTTTAGATTAATGCGCCGTGCTACCTCCATTTAAGCAAAAATGTCCTGCAGGAATGATAGTACGTCAAGTAATGAATCTTTCTCTATGTACGATAGAATTATTTTAATCCACTCATAAGAGTGAATTTTGTTCTGTATTCCTTTATAAAAGATTCCATCGCAGCGGAGAGCTTCCGTGCTGCCAACAATTATTTGAAGTGCATCAATAACGCTAGTATAATACATTCATGTTGTGGGTGAACATGCTGTGCGCTCGGTTACATAAACAACTACCAACCTGTTAGTAATTTATGACAGACTTCACCACATGTGGTTCTGCATCCTTAGAGTGTATACATTTTTCCCAGCTTTATTATTTACTAGCATAAGTACCCATTCTTCGAACGGTCTTCGGTTTTAATAGCCAGACGTTATCAATTGAGCTACTGTTACAATGGTTAGGGGTATTTCATTCCTTCATCAGTTTACCACACCAAATTTTGTTTCCTGGAATTATCACAGACAATGTTAAATTTAGGGCCCTAAAATATGGTTTTCGGAGATCGTTTATGGACTCCAGAGCTTTGTGTCTCATATTCAGGGGCTAAAAATAAGCTTTAGACGTCCATCTACGATAATGTTTATATTTCGCGTATTTTTGCATGTATTTTGAAAAGTTTAACCCTATAGCCACACTTCTATGAGAAGTACAGTGAAGAGTTACATCAATGATTAGAGTCGTGCCTCTAATGGATATGTGTACCAAATGTTACATCGATACCCATGCCGTTCTCGAGTTAAAAGCGTACAAACTTGTACATAGACAGACAGATATACAGACAGACAAAGATTTTGTTTTTGCGCGCAATGGTCATAAAACAGTCTGAAACGCGTTAATAACGCAAGTTCCCATGGAAATTCAGAAGAAGACAGACAAACTTCCATTTTATGTATGTAGAGATTTATCTGAACGGGTTCGATTCCCCATCAATGCATGTGTGATTTTCAAAGTGAAATGCCATGTCCTGTGGTTCGGACTCCACGTAAAAAGGAGGCCCCGTCACTCATGATCACGTGATTAGTGGTCACGTCAAACTACAAGCTTCCTGCCTTATCTATCAATATCTATGTACATCTATGTATGTCTGTCTGTCTGTCCATTCGTTCGTATACAACAGCTTATTTCATGATACCGAGAGAACTTGACCTTGTGTCAGTAGGTGATTTCACGTCCTCAGTCGTAGATTAAAATGCATTTAACCATTGCTTAAAGATTAACAGAATTAACATTTTCTTGGCGATTCGTAGCACCCTTTAACTCAGTCCCTCCATCCATAACCACTACTCACAAATTCAGCCGGAGTTACACTACTCTACCTGTGTCTGTACAGCAGTAACTTTGACTGAAGGAAATCAACAGAGTAGATAAAAGGGAGCAGCCTTGCACTAATATGTAGATGAAATGTCTGGTTCAGCTGACTCCCAGTATCCTCCAGCTGAATCAACTAATTATGTGACACTAGATTTTCCAAACACACAGGAGAGAAATGTGATGTCAAATTTGGTCTTCTAGAGAAATAAATGTGCTACAAAAATATTTTAGCGTGATATTTTTTTAATGGAAGCACCCACACAATGTAGTCTCGTCTTTGGTGTCGACATAGTGTTCCAAACGAGACAGACGATGCGAAGGATAATTATTATAGGTGCCACACATTTCCTTTGAAATATGAGCTCAAAGAACAAGGTAGCATTACTTCTCTGGTGGATGTCACAAAGGAAACTTAAACGTCCAGCCCTCAAATGTGGTAAAGTTTTACACGCAAAAAGTAATTCTGCAAGAGACTACAATACAGTGGAATCTCGATATATCGAACCTTAATTACTTGATTTTTTGATAACTCGTAGTGATAACTATTATTTCCCGAACAAATTTTCTAGAATTTATAAGAATTTATTTTCTTTAAGTCGAATTGGTCGATATCTCGAAGCTAAATTATATCCCTAGAAGTAGCAGACGTGTTCATATTATAAGAATAATGTTAGTTTTTCAAACAGAGAAATTAATTATCGTACAGGTAGATTTATGTTCGACGATGTCGAAATGTAAATATTATATGCCAGAAAACTCTGTCATAATGAGGGTCATTATAACACTATTATTCATTATGAAACAGTTTCTCCCACCAACCAGAGCTCAAGAAACAGTTGTGTGACCAATTAAGTAAGGATAGCATCGCACCTGCGCTGACTTCCACGGCCTTCTATTTAAAATTTCACTACGTGGCTTCTATTGTCATAGTGGGGTATTCCAGGAGGCCATGGTATTCTCTACGTCCCATGCGCTCTGTTCAGTACATAAAACTGGAAAAATCTCGACAGATAGTTATCGATATTTATGTTTGAATATAAAATAGTTATAATTATCGTTGAATATAAACAGTCGTATGCAACTCGCCCATAATGGTAATTAAGACACTCTTATAGAAATTATAAAACTCGCTTCGCTCGTTTTATAAAGATACGCGTGCCTTAATTATTGCCCTCAAGCGCAAAATATGCATTAAGTGTAGGGCACTATTGGTCGGCACTCAACTGTGTAAGAGATAGTTGCCTCTGTTCACACCACATCTATCACACTTATTTCTGAACCACTAGCATACACATTCTGGGGCTGGTTGGTGGTATTTCTTGTTCATGCATACTTTGGAGTGGAATCCGTGAGTCGCGAATCTGGGCGCGACTTGTCGTATTTCGCGTAGGCTTAGCATTCAGTCTTTGTCTATCATCGCATCCAAATGTCGTTCTGTTTCGTCCTTGTCTTGTTTCAGCCTTTCATAACTAGGGGTCGATGGCAGGAGAAGTTTGAGTCTCAAGACTTCTATAAGCAGTGGTTATCTTGCTAGTGCATTCGTCAGCCGGGATGGTGTGAATTTTGAGAGGCATAGGGCTATTTTCAGAAAGTTCTAGTTCTTTTAGGTTCTTGTAGTTTAGATGGGGCCAAATATTCTCTAGTCTGTATGTCGCCACCTCCACAATCTTTGTCTGTAATAATTTCATTGCTGTCTTTAGTGATATCTCCTGGAGATGTAATTATGTAACAGTCTGGTAACAGTTCATTTTCATTCCAAAAGCATTCTTTGACTTTTTTAAAATAAATGAGGTAAATCAACTATTCAAATAATACGCCAAATCAATACTCAATTTATATATAATTCTATATAAATAGGACATGTTTCGGCCTTCAGTGAGGCCATCTTCAGCTAAACAAGAATCAATTAAGGATTAAGCTAAACTATTATAAAAGTACTTAAATCTAATAAGAAAAGAAATATTAATGTTATAATTTAATAAAATGAATCACTATTAAAATGGATATCCTTACAAATCAAATTAAATAAAATGAAAATTAATATTTCTTTTCTTATTAGATTTAAGTACTTTTATAATAGTTTAGCTTAATTCTTAATCGATTCTTGTTTAGCTGAAGATGGCCTCACTGAAGGCCGAAACATGTCCTATTTATATAGAATTATATATAAATTGAGTATTGATTTGGCGTATTATTTGAATAGTTGATTAACTTCTATCGGGTAGCCTCCGTGGCTTAGGCGGCAGCACGCCGGCCTCTCACCACTGAGTCCGTGGTTCAAATCCCGGTCACTTCATGTGAGATCTGTGCTGGACAAAACGGAGGCAGACAGGTTTTTCTCCGGGTACTCCGGTTTTCCCTGTCAACAATTCATTCCAGCAACACTCTCCACTATCATTTCATTTCATCTGTCATTCATTTAATCATTGCCCCAGAGGAGTGCGTCAGGCCTCGGCAGCCGGCACAGTTCATATCCTCGCCGCTAGATGGGGGCTTCATTCATTCCATTCCTGACCCGGTCGGAGACTGGAAGCAGGCTGTGGATTTTCATTTCATTAACTTCTATCAATACGGATTTAAATGGCGTATGTCTTCGCATTTTATAAATGAGGTATGTTTTAAGGTATTTTAATGTTGGTATTTATGCTTCTTTTATTTGTTCTGTATTAGTTGTTTTTAGATCTTGATATGTCCACCCCGTTAGGCAGTAGATAGCATTATTGGCTGTCACCGCGGAGGCCCGGGTTCAGTTTCCGGCGACTGGCTGAGTGGCTCAGCGGTAACGTTCTCGCATGCTGGGCCCTAACTTGCAGGTTCGTTTCCTGGCGCAGTCAGCTGGCATTTGAGGGTGCGCAAATGTGAGGGATCCATGTCAGTTGATTTACTGGCACGTTAAAGAACGGGGCAAAATTCCGGCACCCCGGCGTGGCGTCTCTAACAACCACAGTAGTTATTTATTTATTTAGCGTATGGCATACAAATACATTATTACAAATTTACAACAATTATTACAAACAAACATCTAGGCCCTTTATATATTCAATGGATATTGGGGTTGCCAACAGGAAGTCTTCATAGCGTCCTTCATATGCTCTGATTGTGCAGTCCTTCCTAATGAGTTCAACAGTTTGCCGCGGTGCTCCACAGTCGCATGCTGGTGAGGGTAGCATTCGCCACTTACAAAAGCGAATCTCCGCATCGTCCGTGTCCCGTTCTAAGGCGATTTTACGAGACTGATCAAAACCTGGAACTGTCTTACTGATACAAGGCATAGACTGGCAAGTAACAGGAGCGTTTTCCAGCCAATCTCTCCTCCAGGAGTCAATGATGTTGAACTCGCCGAGGCAGCTGGCAAGTGCATGAGGTGGATGTCTTGAGCGGAGTCTGTTGATCCCAAGGTCAGGGATATCAGAATGTATCGGGAGATCAGGGTTTCCCATGATCTTGGTGTATTCTCTTCTCAAAGCAACTTTCCTTCGCAGATGAGGGGGTGGTATATTACTTAGGACAGGCAGCCAGATGATGGGTGTAGACCTGATCGTTCCCGAAATAATACGCATTGTATTATTAAGCTGGGCATCGACTTTGTTTATATGTGTGCTGTTCAACCATACTGGTGCACAGTACTCCGCCGCAGATTATACCAAGCTCAACGCAGATGTCCGCAGAGTTGTGGCGTTTGATCCTCAAGTGGTTCCACAAAGCTTTTGTATGCTATTCTTTCTTGTCCTCAGTTTTACAGCAACTTTTGTAAGGTGAGATTTATACGATAGCGTTATACCACAGTAGTTAAAAGGGACGTAAAACCAATAACATTATTATTATTAATCAATTTCCAGCTCTCCCAAGAAATTAATTTCTGGTCTGAGGGCAAGAACGGTGTACACCCAGCCTCGTGAGAGGTGGGTTCGTTTTCTACCTCAGCCTTCTTAGAAGCGGTTTTCCGTGGTTTCTCACTCCCATCCAGGCAAATGCCGGGATGGTCACAGCCGCTTCCCACCCTAATCCTACCCCAATTACAAATACACACACTAGTACAGCACAGTGAAACTGGTTTTCAAACAATTCTACACATACCAAAGTACACGCGGTTACATGACCACGATGTCGCAAAACCCCTAAGTAATCAACAACAAGAATTTATTATTTTAGACTTACATAAACACATTTTTATCTTTTAGGAGGGCATGAGGTAAATATAAGCTGATTCGTAGGCGGAGTTGGTTGGTTGGTTGGTTGTTAAGTTTAGGGGCTGCGACAACGCGGTCATGTAGCCCCGTGTACTTTGGGTGTGTGTAGAATCTGTCTGATAACCGGTCTTAATTGTGATGACTGTATTAGTGTGTGTTATCTGTTTTTTAATTTAAGTGCAGATTACAACTTAGAATTTTTCAAATAGTTCCTAATTTTGCCGCCAAGAGCTACCGTCAACGACTACTAGGCTAAGTTCAGAACTTAGCTACTAGACGCCACCGCAGTCGGCTCTTGGCAACGAAAGTAGAAACCTAAGAGCGTTGTTTATATTCTTGACCTATTCAATTTAGCTTCACACAGGTGTAATTAGTGGAAGGTTCTTTAACATGCCATAAATCTATGACATGGGACCGCCGGCTTTACTTCCCCTCCGAAGAAAGGCATAGTGGGAGATTTTAACGCTCTTAAAAAATCCGACGGCTTCAGCCGGGTTTGAACCCGCTATCTTGGGCATAGAAGCTCAGCATGCTACTGACTACGCCACCGGTGGCATGTTGAACTACTGTGCCCAAGATCGCGGGTTCAAACCCAGCCGAAGTCGTCAGATTTTTAAGAGCCTTAAAATCCTTCAGTATGCCATAAAGCCGGCGGTCCCACGTTATAGAATTATGGCATGTAAAACATCCTTCCACAAACCAAACTTGTGTGAAGCTAAATTTCTAGGTTAGATTTCGTTGGAACGCCCTATCAAAGTTCCAACGTTCATCACTAGGTGTTAGTGACATCTGGTAGCGAATGTTGGAACTACTTCAAATTGGACGGAAATTGTAGCTCACCCCATGGGTGTCCGCTTGAAGCAGCTACGGCCTCTGGTGAGCCGAACATGTCCTCGCACACTCCCGTCACTAAATGCCATACGCCAAATAAATAAATAAATAAAGGTAAATATAGATCTTCTAATCAGAGGTGTAAGCAATTTGTAATTGCTCAGAAATTGCTATGTACATCCTCGTAGTTAGCTTTGTTTTAAGGCCAGATGATTTACTTTGATTAAATTTTTTTCGCTTAAAAAAAAGAACCCTTCTAATGAAAGCAGATCAGAGAGTTAAAGTGCCAATCATGGACAGAGTGTATCAACCAATGTCGTCCCACCTCAGTATAAAGCGCGTTCATTGGGCTCTGCGCTAGTCCAATATAATATCGATGGCATTTACCTTATGAATAACCAGTCCAATACAGAGACTCTTTGCCAGCTCCAGTAAATCACTAAGTAATTTTAATCCTATTAGTAACAAGGCCATTGATAATCAGCTTTAACAAGTAATAGCGAATGAAATGGCCTCCGTTAAACAGTTCATATAAATGCACCACGACGTCCGAGAGGAATATACGAGCACCTGGCACCAAAGAGTATAGAATTAGAGGACAACTAAGCATGTGTGGCAACTCCAAACTGTAATCCGGGGGTGAAATTACCAGACATTGTTCCAGAACCATACTTCGAGAGGATATCAGGAGACTGAACTGTAGATCTTCCAATCAGAGGTGATGTACTTAAGGATTAACGTTTATGTTCGACGATGTTGATATGTAAATATTACCGCATATGTCAGAAAACTGTTTCATAATGGGGGTCATTTAAAGTACCGGTACTACTTTTCATTATAACACAGTTTTTCCAACAAATCAGTATGCCTTCCTTCGGAGGGGAAGTAAAGCTGGCGGTTGCATGTTGAAGAACCACTAATTACACCTGTGTGAAGCTAAATTATATATAGGTTAAACATTTGACTAACGTTCTTAGGTTCCTACGTTCGTTGTCAAGAGCATCTGGTAACTAAGTTCTGAACTAGTTGGTCGTTGGCAGCAAAAGTGGGAACAACTTGGAAAAATTGAACGTCTGCAGTCCTTACTTGAATTAAAACAGATACACACACTAATACAGTCATCACAATTAACACCGGGTATCAGACAGATTCTACACACATCCAAAGTACACGGGGCTACATGACCACGCTGTCGCAGCCCCTAAACTAAGGAACCAACCAACCAACAAATCAGAGCTCAATATTTTCATTTATGACCAATTAGGTTAGGATAGCTTCTGACATGCACTCAAAATCCAACATGTCGGACATGAATTACATGATTCGAAAGTTGGCAATGTAACTTTTATTGGATCAACCATTGTAGTTACAATGCATAAACAAACTAGGCAATATTGGAAAACAAATGGCACTGTACCTTAATATCCGCAACTCCGATATCTACACATTCGTAAGATTTCGCCGACAATTTTAGTGAATGTTGTTGTTGACATAGACATACCAGAACTTCATGGAGGAAGCATGCGTATGACATTAGTTCCACGGAAATTATAATCCAGCTTTCTGTTCAGTAAATGGATTTCTTATGCAAAACTTCTCCGCCAGATATCATAACTGTTCTATTTGGGACTCAGTTTATTTGCATTCCGTTGACATTCTATACGCATCGAATTTGAAGAATTTCTAGTTGATAATACGATACATTTTAATTTGAAAACATGTGTATCAGCCAATTTTGTGTTATTTGAGCAAAATAACAAAATGATCCAACATAGTACCTTTGCGCTATCTGTTGGTGTTACTTCAGGATAAACAATGTTTCAAAGCTTTGGGAGTCGTTATTGGGTAAAGATCAAATGCTGAGCCCACCCAATTTCCAAGAAGAAGAACTCAACCGACAGAATCTCGACAGATATTTATGAGTATTTATGTTAGAACATTTATAATGAAAATCCACAGCCTGCTTCCAGTCTTCGACCGGGTCAGGAAGGGAATGAATGAAGCCCCCATCTAGCGGCGAGGATATGAACTGTGCCGGCTGCCGAGGCCTGACGCACTCCCCTGGGGCAATGATTAAATGAATGACATGAAATGAAATGATAATGGAGAGTGTTGCTGGAATGAAATTTTGACAGGGAAAACCGGAGTACCCGGAGAAAAACCTGTCTGCCTCCGTTTTGTCCAGCACAGATCTCACATGGAGTGACCGGGATTTGAACCACGGACCCAGCGGTGAGAGGCCGGCGTGCTGCCGCCTAAGCCACGGAGGCTTCTATGTTAGAACATTTGTAATAAAAGTTATAATTATCGCCCAACATAAACATTCGTATGTAACTCGCCTATAATGGTAATTAAGACACTGTTGTGTCTTAATTATTGCCATTATAGGCTCGTTGCATAATGTATTATTATATTTTAGGCACTCCATCGTGGGGTAGTGAATAGCCTACTAGTTTTATCTGTCATTGTGAATGTACGTGTTAAATTCCCAACTCCGCAAAGAATTTAATTATGGTCTGGGGGTTATAATGGGGTTCATTAAGCCTTGTGAGGGTGAACTGATAAAACGTGAGTTCGATTCCTACCTCAGCCATCCAAATAGTGGTTTTCCTTGGTTTTTCACTTCAACTCGAGACATGTACGTAAATTAAGACCACGGTCACCTCCTACCCTAACTCTAGACCCTATTACAAGATGACGGCCATGTAAACGCTGATGAGAGATGCGATGAAGAAGAACACTAAATTTTAATCTAATAACATATTGTTACGGCTGCGGGGTTGCTTCATTCCCTTGCGCGTGACTCACAGCCGCCCGAGGCTACCCCCGGACTGTGTGTCGGCTGGCCGCTTGCGCAGCAAGAACAAAAGGGATGGACCAGAATGTTCGTGGCTCAACTAGTGTTGGCATTCTCGAGAAGGTGTGAACCCTGGTCTACTCTAGAAACATCTGTGAGTCATCAGCCCGGTATATTAAGAGCGATCCTGGCCGGTGACGAGGGACTGTGTTTTTGAGTAGTGTGTTCTTACCAGTGCGATAGAGGTGTTTCGGTGACTTGCGAATTGCGAAACAGTGTGTATTCAAGTACAGTGAGTGACAGGCTGTGGCATGTGTACAGGATGAAGAGTTGTGTTTTTTTTTCAGAGAGGTCACGGGACTAATTACGGAAGGATTAACTGCATGACCAAGTGAAAGGGTGAGTGTCCTCTACAAGTGGAAACTAATAGTGACTAGTAGTCTTCTATCAAGTGAGACTCAGTATGCCTATTATGTGGTGTATATTTCGGACCTGCAATAAAGCTAATATTTCTTTAAAGGACCATTTGTGTTGTGCCTTACCTACTGTGATCCAAATAACGAACTTGCTACGCACGTATCAATATTATAATGAGGACTTCAATTCAACATATGAGCAGAGATTATATATGTGAGTTTTGGAGAGCCAGTAAAACCTTTATCGCTAACAAAATATTCATTACACACGAATTCAATTTTATTATCGTTTGTATTTTTAATTGATGCATATTTATTATGTTTTATTAAACATCAATAATATATTCGAATTTTGTTTGTCATTCCCAATAATATTAGCTTGATTTGTATCATGTTTAACATAAAGTAATCAAATCAAAGGGACGTAGTTGGTATAATATAGTAATAAATAAAAATTACGAGCCTTACAGTAGTCGCATATGATGTGCAACATCTGACATGTTATCCTACTCGTATACTACACAGCTTGGACATTCCTAAAATGTTAATTTACGCTCCATTTTCATACTGGTACTATGATGAATGTATAGATTGAATTGGAGATATGCTACTGTCACATTTGTGGCGCAGTGGTCAAGCTGTTTCTCTCTCACCAAGGTAGACCGGGTTTGATTCCCGGTCAATACATGTGAGATTTTCGAATTGGAATGCCATGCCCTGTGGTTCACATTCCACGTAAAAGGGAGGTGCCGTGGATCATGATCGTGAGATTAACGGACACGCAAAACTTCCTTTTACATTAATAATTCATAATAACAAAGTGACACACAACGTCGACAGTACTCTCAAATACTGTGAGCACATTCCTCAGTAACTGTAACATTCATTATTCTCAAGGCTCTCATACAGTTCGTCGTAAACAATCAAAACATGGCTTCCTACAATCATGAAATGACCTAGTCTCACATATGATGAAAATACTGCTTTTATTCCACTCATATAACAACATTCTGTTATGCATTTAATATTTGACTACTCACCCACAGCTTGACAATAATGCCGCTTACTTAAATGTCATTTGTCGTCTTTGTCCTACCCCATGTGATATTCAACCTTGAACGTGAAGCATCATAAACTGCTCAATGACAAATGAAAGTCGGTGAAACATTTGCTACTGTGCTCGTCAAACCATTGCCTGCTAAATGCACTGCCTACGGTATTGCCACAACATTCTCGCGCTACAGAGCACACACTGCCTTGTTTCCAATACACACATTTTCAATTGTACATCCAGCTGGCAGTGCGTCTTCACTTCCGTCCGATCCAATTCCGTTCGATCCACTTCCGCCCGATTCACTTCCGTCCCATTTTTCTGGCAGGCGTCTTCACTTCCGTCCGATCCACTTCCGTTCGATCCACTTCCGTCCGATCCACTTCCGTCCCCAATTTTCAAAATCACTTCCACAAAACTATCCAGCAACCGAGCGGAAAGATGTTACACATCAAAAAAAACATAATGCTATTGGCTTTGCGTCCCTTTAAACAACAGCAGCTTTTAGAGACCCCGGGATGCCGGAATTTTGCCCCAAAAGGGAACTTTAATGTGCCAGTAAATCTACTGACACGGCTCCCTCACATTTGCGTACCCTCAAATGCCAATTGGCTACGGCAGGATTCGATCCTGCAACCTTAAGCACAGCAGGTGAGAACGTTCCCACTGAGACACGCAGCGAGCCAGAGGTGGTATAGGGATGTAATGTTGAGTATAAATGTAAAAGACACCAGAGCAACTAATAAGTGTACCCGGCGTTGCTGGTTAGGAGGTGTTTATTGTCCTGAGTTCTTGTTACACTATTCCTTATATTCCAGTGAAGGTATTGACTCGGACGATAACGTATCGATTTATAATGCAGTCTCAGTACGGCCAGTCGATGTAAGGATGCATGTTAAAGGATAAAACGGTTTATGTGATAAGTCCTTGTTTTTGTATACGTATTTGACAATTCAGCAATATTCTTCTAGGTTTGTGCCATGTCATGTGTGGGGTTTCGCCTAGGACACCAAGCTGGCCCATCGGTGGGCTCTTGGTGTCCCCGCCTGGCCCCCCACAGGAGTAACGAACTGCGCGCTACCTCCCTTCATATTGAGTGCAACTGCACTACTTTGCTGCGAGAACTAAATGCTCAAGCAGCCTCAACCTCCCTATGAAGGCTTCCAAAAAAGATGGTAGGCCTATATTGGCTTTCACGGCCGGTGAATTAAAACTCAGCAATATTCTTCTAGGTTTGTGCCGTGTCTTGTGTGGGGTTTCGCCTAGGACACCAAGCTGGCTCATCGGCGGGCTCTTGGTGTCCCCGCCCGGACCCCCACAGGAGGTTGAGGCTGCTTGAGCTTTTAGTTCTCGCATCAAAGTAGTGCAGTTGCACTCAATATAAAGGGAGAGAGCGCGCAGTTCGTTACTCCTGTGGGGGGTCCGAGCGGGGACACCAAGAGCCCGCCGATGAGCCTGCTTGGTGTCCTAGGCGAAACCGCACACATGACACGGCACAAACCTAGAAGAATATTGCTGAGTTTTAATTCACAATTTGACAATTGTTCGACTGTCCTCTCGTAAATTATGGCCAAATTTATTTGATACTGCACTAAGTATGGGGAGTGGCTACAAATAAGACTTCAGGCTAATTTGAAATGTCCTGCTCAAATGGTTAAAAGTCAGAAGTGAATTTTTAGGGAGTGGTATAACATTTGGGGCCATATTTACGCTTTTTAAATTCCAATTTGGTAATTGCATGCTGTATTGAAGATTTTCATGCACAAAAAGAATCGCTCAAATAAATACTGTAAGCAGGGCCAAATATACACCAACTATAGCACACAACTGAACTTCTCTCTCGCGCTCACTGCTGTAGGACTGCTGACCTCAATGCTCCTTTTCACGAGCTCGGCAAGTTGGAGCGTGCTCTTACGTCACATTATCATTGCGTGTGAACTACTGCCTTTGTACGTTGGCACTTCATTTCCATTCTGCCGGTGTACTTGGGTGAGTGTGGGATTTCCCTGATGACTTGTAATAAATGTAGCATTATGAGTGTGACTGTATTATAAGTGTCTAGATTGAGATTCATGTGAGAGACTTGAAATAAGATACTGTTCCGGCATTTCCCTCAAGTGAGTGTAGAAACATTTGGAGAAAATAACACTCAGAATTGCAACTGTTAATGTCAGGATTTAAGTATCTCCGAACTTCTAAATCCTCAGCAGTCCGGATCGTGACTTAATGCTTTTGATGCTTTTGGCTAAGCTGCTGCGTGTGCTTCATAAACTATGCATTATTTCGCTTTTTTTTCGCTATCGTTTTACCCTCCAGGGTTGGCTTTTCCTACGGACTAAGTGAGGGATCCCACCTCTACCGCCACTGAGGGCAGTGTCCTGGAGCTTGAGACTCTGAGTCAGGGATACAACTGGGGTGTGTGACCAGCACTACGCCCAGACGGCCTCACCTGCAAAGCGAACAGGGGTACTGATAAAGGGATGGGAAGAGTGGGATGGTTAGGCAAGGAAGTGAGAAGGAGGTGGCCGTGGCCCTACAGTAGGAACCATCCCGGCATTTGCCCGAAGACGAAGTGGGAAACCACGGAAAACCAATTCGAGGATGACTGAGGTGGGAATCGAACCCCCTCTACTCATTTGGGCCACCCGAGGCTGAGTAGACCCCGTTCCAGTCCTCATACAACTTTTCAAATTTCGTGGCAGAACCAGGAATCGAACCCAGGACCTCCGGGGCGGCAGCTAACATGCTGACCGCTACGCTACGGAGACGACCCATGCATTATTTCTTTTGAGTATATTTGAAGAATTATTGACTGGTAATTCCGAAACTATTCATTTGAAATTACCTTGTACATTAATATGTCAGATGTATGAATAACGCATAACCTACCGTATCGACACAAATACATAGCCAATATCAGTGTTAATAATTCCCTTAAATGATTGTGAATTAAGGTTGAAAACGTATAAAAGCTTCCCCAATATTTGAACATGTACGGCCTCCTATAATTCTACTATGAAGAAGCTCTGCTGGATCGGAAGTGAGCATAAAATATTCAAGGGGTTTGAACTCCCGTGATGGTCACTAAGGGAACTCTGAATAGGAGGTGGAATATTCCTTCAGTGCTTTCTCCCCCAACGTTGGCAACCCAAATAAATACGATTTTAAAACAGGCCTTCCAACCACAATGCTCCAACGCATTGACAAGCCAGCCAAAGAGATTCAGTGCCCATAGATTTTGGAGACAGACGGTTCAAACCCAAACAGTGGCAATTTTTTTACATTTCTTCTTATGGAACCGTATAGTGGTCGAGTACATTAATCCACACTTCCGAGTTGGAATAGCGAGCTGCAGTTTGGAGATAAGGAGTCCATAACTCGAAGCTGACACTGGCCATTTTGAGTGTGCTTTTTTCTCACCGCGTTATTCTATACTTTCTCTAGACAAATGCAAAGACGATATCGTATGTCAAGTCCCGGGACACTTACTCCAATTCTAACCCTTAGCAATAACAAATACAGTTGCAAACTATTACTATAAGACCGGTTATAAATAGGGCCTGCAGACTAGACTGAGCGCTGCAAGGCAAAAGGGTCTCAAATGAAAATTAATTAATGTAATTATTTATGTATTTATTTATACATTTATTTATTATTCAACCGAAAATTCCCCTACAGGAGAGCGATTAAACTTGATCACATGATGTCATTTGGAGGTGTGTCTCCTCCGCTCCTCCCAAAATCGCTTCATTCTCGCGGAATGTTCCCTCTTCCTCTCATCCGTCCACTTTTCCCAGGTTGTCGTAATGATCTTGGTTTAAACTTAACATTCGCGATTTTCGTCTGGCACTCAGTTCGGTCTTCGAAATATTCTATGCTGATAACTTGTAAGTCTCTCTGTACCTCTTTAGTCCATTCTGTGCCGCATTTACTCTGTGTTATGGTACCAAGTAGTTTCTTTGGCAATCTGGAGGTGGTCATCCTGTGGATGTGAGTGTAAAATTTATTTATTTATTTAACTGTTTATTTATTTAATTATTTATTTATATGTACAATTGTTTATTTATTTAATGATTGATTGATGGGCTGATTGATTGATTATTTGATTGATTGATTGATTGATTGATTGAATTATTGATTGAACCGGGAATCAGTGTGCGCCCCAATAACAGTGCACCGTCACTGTAAAATACAGTTCCAAGTATTTCTGTTTTAAGGGTTGATAAGGGGTACTTCGGGGACGTTACTTTGATTGCGATGGTTTCTAAATTAAGTTCACGATATTCCTCTCCCCAAACCTAGCCTCAATTACAAATGCACACCATAACTACCTCAATAACACCGATTATCTGTGACAACAACTTACTACGTTCTTTGCGATTATGGTGGGTTATTCGCAGTTAGTGGGAAGGAGCTAGCCGTGGCATAAAGTTAGAAACTATCGCGGTGTATACCTGGCGTTGAAGTGGAGAACCACCAGTTACAAAATGGCTGAGGTGGAAGTCAAACCGTTCTCTTCTTCTCTTTGCCTAACAATGCCAAGTTGTGGTCCATTTTAACCCTCAGATCAGAATTCGAAGTGTGGAAAGAGGTGTAAAGGCACCTATGTTCTGCAGTCAATTACAATAATGTCGTAAGTTTTAACTTACATGCCAAATGAAGATCTGTGTACTAAGATGGGATTGTAGAGTTGGTTGGTTTCTCAGTTTTGGGGCTGCGACAACACGGTCATGTAGCCCCGTGTACTTTGGGTGTGTGTAGAATCTGTCTAATAACCGATGTCAATTGTGATGGCTGTATTAGTGTGTGCTATCTGTAATTCAGGTGAGGACTGCAGACAGTCAATTTTCAAGTAGTTTCTACTTTTGCTACCAAATGCTACCCTGAAATCTAGTCGTGAACTTGGTTATTAGATGCCACCGCAGTCGGCTCCTGGTGACGAACGTGGGAACTTAAGAGCGTTAGTCAATTATAAGCAATAATTTAGCTTCACTCAAGTGCATAGTGGAAGGTTCTTTTAAATGCCATAAATCTCTGACATTGGACCGCCGCACAGTGGGTCAAAATCGAAATCTAGGGGGACAAAATTACGTTTACGTTTTAATCATGAATTTAGGGTGAAAGTAACGTATATAATTTGTTTACTTCATAATAATCATCAGTTAAGACCTTTTTAAGCTACGTATACACATGAAAGAAATTGTCTATGACTAGGAGTTGTATAGAGCATTCAGTTATCTCTTCAGAACAATTTTCTACCCCTAATTTACTTTTAGCAAAGTCACAAAGTTCCACTTTTGACATAATCGTCGAACCCAGTGCTTCAAACAGTTGTAAACGTGTGAGAACTGGTTGCGCTGCATCTTCTAAAACGTAAAATAACTAAGTAAGTTGCAAAAATCTGCAAAAAGATCTTATAACAGGCGTGAACTACAAGAATTTATCTACATTTTAACATTAAGTAGAAAGTGACGCAGAGTGACGCGACATACTAAAAATCTAAGTGAAAATATAATTTAAAAAATAATAGTTAAATATTATATAATGCAAATATAGCTAAAATTACGTAACAATTACGCCTATTAATAACTGAAACACGTTACAAAGATCATACCTTCAGCTGCATGTTCCATCTTAAAGCATCACACTAACCACAAAGACAACCAAACCACAGCCACTTACATTCACCCTCCAATTCAGACTGCGAGAACAGTGGTAACAGATTTACACAAAGATGTGTTTATATCCCAGAATAGTGAGCGGCAATTATATGAGAATGCTGTAGAAGTAATACATTTTGATTTGTTAATTATTAAAATAAATAATTTTGTCCTCCTAGATTTCGATTTTGACCCACTGTGCGCCGGCTTTTCTTTCCCTCCGAAGGAAGGCATGCTGGTTCAGATGATCGAAATAGTCAAAACACTGTAGTTGTGGGATATTCAGTACTGTATCCTGTCGGATCAGGGATTCACCAAAGCGCACTGACGTGGGCATAAAGCCTTCCACTCCTGTCAATGTTTGTGCAAACGAGCTGGATTATAAAGAGCGTTTGCGCTCTGAAGGAGCTTAGCGCCACTCTTGACATGCTACACACTTGTCGAACGATGTCAAAGGAGCTCCATGCCCCTGCATGCTGGCAACACGATCAACATCTCTGCTCTGCCAATATTAATAGTCGAGGGTCGGCTTAGGAGGGCAATCAGAATGGCAAGGCCATCTAGTGTTGTAGCGCCTATCATTCTTAGCTCTGCCAAGACATTAATTTCTGGTCTGAGGACTGGAACGGAGCATATTTACCATTGTAAGACAAAACTGAGGAGAAATGGTTACGATTTCCACCTCAACCATCCCTGAGGTGGTTTTCCGTGGTTTTCGCATTTCTACTCCAGGTAAACACTGGCATGGTTCCTAACTTAAGGCCAAGGCTGGCTCCTTCCCAACCCTCACCAAAATTACAAATACACACACTACTACAGGCACCCAAATAATATAAAAAAGTAATAACCTCTGGCACTACAGCCCGTGAGGGCCTAGGCCTACCAAGCGACCGCTGCCCAGCCATTTGGCCTGCAGATATTGGGGTGACGCGTGATCAGCGCATCGGGTCCCCTCGGCCGTTAATCTTGATTTCCGTGATCGGGGCGCTGCCTCACTGTCAGACAGCTACTCAATTGTCCTCACGAGGCTGAGTGCACCCCGTTCCAGTCCTCACGTCAGTTTCTAACATCCCTGACGGAGCAGGTAATCGAACCCGGGGCCTCTGAGTGAGAGGCAGGCGCGCTGCCCCAACACCACGGGGTCGGCATAACACAGGCTATCATACAAATTCTACACTCACCCAAGTGCACAGGGCTAAATGACAGCGATATCCAAACTGCTCATATTAAACAACAGTCCCACTACATTGCCGTGTTCGTTAAATCGTGCACGAGGGCAGATGCAGGTTTGAAACCCGACGCTGACAGCGGCTATCCTGTGGTTTTCCCCTGAGATTTTCCACACTCCCTCCAGGCAAATGCCGGGATAGTATCTTACCTCAAGTCTCGGGGTGCCTACCTTATCCCTGTCCCTAATACAGTTACACACACTACTATAGTTATCACAGGAATACAGATTATCATACACTTTCAACACACCCAACTACCCGGGGCTGATGACCAAGAAGTCTCAAACTCTAAATTCAATTGACAAGAAGGAAATGAAGAAACAACAAAACAATATTTTTCCTTATCATTGCTGTTTTTGAAATAATAATAATTATTATTATTATTTTCTTTTCGGTCGTCTAGGGACCACGAACCAATTTCAACAATTTCAATGATTTGTTCTTTGCTGTTCCTTCTTCTTCCTCCAGTATTCCATCATCTCACTATGTTTCCTCTTCCTTTACTCGGACCATTTCGAGCCGGTTTTCATTCCCTTCCGCCCTTGGAATCCTTCCACTTTCGCCTAAAAATATATATCTGTGGTGTATCTTCTTGTCTGATATTGTTTCTTTCAAAATCATTTTCGACTTCTCGTACCCAGGTTGTTATTGACTTCTTGTTCCACAGGAATACGAAGATCTTCTTGGATAACCTACATTCATCCATCCTGTACAATTGTCCAAAAATAGAATCTCCTCTTCCGTATTGTTTCTGATATGTTTTCTATATTTCGATATATTTCATCATTACTTCTTAATTTCCAGAAGTTTGCAGTTTTTAAAAGGACCAAGTATTTTGCGTATAATTCCTCTTTATACTACTTCCAATGTATCCAATTTGTAGTTCAGTACGAAACATTCACTCGCATACAGGCATTCCGGTTTGACTACGGTGTTATAATGCTGTTTGTTAAGGTCATTAGACACACTTTTTGGTGTGTAACATCTTTCCACTCGGTTGCTCGATATTTGTGGGAGTGATTTTGAAAAATTGGACGGAAGTGGATCGGATGATCCAGCTCGCAGTGGTGGATCGGACGGAAGTGTGTAAGACGCACTGCCAGCTGGATCGCATTGCTGAACACTTTCATTCTGACCGTAAACGCTCATGCGAACTCTGGTGTCAAGTGATTGAAACAAAGCACATGGTACATGTTCGAAGTCTTAGTATCAGTATTTAAATGATAAAATGCTTTAATATCAAACATTGTAAGTAGTCGGCATTGCCGGTATTATGTTTCTGCACAATGGCTATTCAAATATTAACCCACATAACGGTAATGCAGTCATCAATATAATATAATCGCTGTGTTTATACGAGAACTGAGCAAGCCTTCATGAACTATTGCTGAATACATTCTCTTTACTCACAAGAGGGCCTATTCATAAGGCATTTTAAAATGAATTTCACGCAGGAACATTATCGAAACAAGCAAAATATAAATGGAAACTTAATTCCGTGATGCAGTATTATTGGTACGTGAAAATAAGTCACCATCTTGTACCTAAAATTCGTGTGGTCGAAATAGCCGTGGAGTTAGCGTCATTGACTGTAAATCTAGAGATCTCGGGTTCGAATCCCGGACGGGTTAGTTATTTTTGCTACCAGATTATAACGATATTTATCATATCAGTCGCCTCCGTAGCGTAGCGGTCAGCATGGTTAGCTGCCACCCCGGAGGTCCTGGGTTCGATTCCCGGCTCTGCCACGAAATTTGAAAAGTGGTATGAGGACTGGAACGGGGTCTACTCAGCCTCGGGTGGTCCAAATGAGTAGAGGGGGTTCGATTCCCACCTCAGCCATCCTCGAAGTGGTTTTCCGTGGTTTCCCACTTCGTCTTCGGGCAAATGCCGGGATGGTACTGCCCCCGTAATTGAATTATGTAGAGACCACGGTGGCTATATTTGAAATTATGATTAGAGTTATGGCTGTCATAGTTATGACGTGGGTAGTCATGACGTAAGCACGGATGACGTAAATGTTATGCCAGCAAGCTACTTGAGCTGAGATTCTCAGTGACGTCAGCATTTTAGTCCAGAATGTTCCAAGATGTACGACGCAGTCGCAGGAAACGAGGAATTCTGCTGAGGAAGAAACTATGCTATTGGAGGAGAGGCATGAACCAATGAACGATAGTTTAAAGGAAGACGGAGATTGCTGAAACTATGGTATTTTTATGACTTTTTGAATGCAGAATTGTGGAAATACATTTGCAGTAAAAGCATTGATTTGGAATTTTGATGAAATTTATTTTCAGTTTTTGAATTTTGAAAATCCGTCATGTATTAACGAAGTTGGAAGTTCTAGCGATGACGTAGTATCACGCTTTGGAAGGGATGGTAACGCCCCTCGAGAAGGTAATAAAAGGGCTTGCGCAGAAGAAAGGAGCCTCTTCTCTTCTCATTCGTTCGCTGATCATTCTGAGATCTAATGCTCAGATCATCGAAGTATTTGTGAAAGTCAATTTCTTATATATTCAATATAGTGAGACATCAAAGTGAACAGCAAGTGAAAAGAATCGTTTTTATAACGCGTGGCGAGGCCACTTTGTTAACGAGATACAGGTCAAACTAGGTGAAGTTGAAACGGACATTAGAAAGCTTCTATAAGTTGAACTTCAAACAGTTAGCGGTCTACGATAACATAATTGTATTGTGCAGTACTACATGCAATTATAGTGAAAAGCTGAACAATTTCGACCGAGTACTTCAAAAGATATTAGCTATTTTATACGACTGGCAAAAGTGATTATCTCACCACTAGAGAAACACTTTTGTATAAGCCAGAAACAACGCAAGGCTAACGCTGTGAGTGGAGTAGAAAGACTTCAGATTGCTTGCTTACAGAACGATACAGTATAATGGAGCATTTGAATACGGCAGTTTGTTCTTCTGACACTACAACCAAAGTGCAAATGGAAGGCTAAGAAGGCTTATTGCAATTGGGACATACTTCATTGGAGTAAGATAGCGACATGGAACTTCGTTAATTGCTATTCCACATAAGCGAACATGCGGTGAATACCATCTACACCCATGTTTCGTAAGTAAAGGCTGAATACCATCGAACAGCCATAGAAACAATTTCATACTCTGAATATGAATAATTTCTTCGGAAATTTCTACAAAACGTCATGATGATTGTCTACTGGAACTTCAGGGAATTTTTCAAGAGAGGTCAGGGTAGTCCCGACTCACAATGAAGATTATTGCCGGAAGGATGTCTATTCGTTTTCGAGGAGCAGAGTGATTCACGGAGAAGGAAGCAGTTCGATTCTCCGAGGGTGCTATTTCCTATTTCGAGGATGGAGCTCAGCTTTAACGTGGTGAAATGGATCCATCAGCAGTCTTCTTTGGGGAATTTTCCTCTGGAACGTCAATCGGCAGATAAGGTAGTCGTGAACGTTTATTGTATTTGAGTAACCTAGTAATGTTTGAGCAACCATTTTTCCCATATTTTTTATCCTCATGTATTTTGCCTTATTTTCTTGTTGAGATTCTTATTCTCAGTACACCTTGTTGAGTTTTGCATTTTTCGACGATTTATTAAGACATTGTTATGCCATGGGCATAGTTAACGATTTTGAATCAGTTGAGACTGATAGTTAGATTTTTCAGTAATTAATATTTTTGTAGTCACGATTTGACTGTAAGTTAATGATTTTTATGGCAGATTTAAATTCAGACAGCGTGTCACTTTATTAAAGTAATTCAACCCCAGTTTAATTACTTTGAACAATTTTCTGTCATCATCAAGAAGGAAGAACATTTAAATGATTTTAGAGCGTTAAAATCTTACGTTATCGACGATCTTGGAAATACTAGTCGTTATTTGTATTGATTGCAACACAGACATTTATCGTCAGTTATGAATGAACATTGCATCATAGACACTTTTGTGAAAGAGTAATGTTAATAATGAATTATTGAATGCATTAAAGTCAAGTACTTTTGTTAGGAGTTTTTCTCAATTAGAGAATTATATAACGATGTTTGCATTCCCCAGTCTAATTGGATTCTATTCGACTACTTTGCAGTTTAGTCGCACTTTATTTGAAGATAGTATTTTCATACTACAATTTCTTTTAAGATGTTAGTCTTAAATTTTGATAGACCAGATAGGCGTATATAAGCGTATTCACTATTAAATTTGTTTGTGATTGGCAAGTTTTGACTTCATTTCAGTTCATGAATGAAATCTACGAAGGTTAAATAGAAAAACAGTTTTGAAACAATTTATGATTATAAAATTTTTAAGTGGAACTATGAATGTATAATCGCTAGTGCAGCGCGTGTTGAAAGTCGCTGAGATATAATGCCCTTGAATATGAAGGAAGTTCCCACAGGAATTAATGTTAAAGAATTATTTGTGGAAGTTTTGTAAGTGATGTGAAAGTTGTAAATGCCATATAGATTAATATATGATGATTTTGGGCATATTTTTAATGCAGATTGTGCATTAACTTGTTAGCGAAGGATTTTCCGCTGGAGTAAGATTGTTATAGTTCGTTGAAAATTAATCAAGTGATTTACTGTTATAATTAACACGAGTTTTGAAAGAATTTGAGACAAGATGTTGAATGAAGGTTGCCGTCACAAATCATTATTAAAAACTTTATTAAACCAGATTGTGACATTAATATGTATAACTAACCTTCATTGGTCGATTATATTAAACAGGATTATAAAATTACCAACCGAATGAACACGTGGCTAATGTATTTATTAAATTAATAATTTAAACAATTTAAATGTTAATATTGTAAATAATTGTTGTAAATATTTTCAAAAATAATGTGAAACGAGAGTGATGTTAAAGGCGTGCTTATAATATTTTTATTGTCTTTGACAAATATTATAAACAATTTCGAATTGTTATAAATAATTTATGTGATTTTGTTATAAACATTTAAGAGCTAATTAAATATTTGGATTGAAGTTAACAAGTTTAAGAAATTTATGTAATGATCCATTAGGATGTGATCAAAGTACTTGAAAGATTTGCGTAAATATAATGTGAGTTGTCTTGTAAGACATTTAAAAGTTTGAGAGTGCAGGCTGGATTCTTACGTAACATAGCGTGTGAGAAGGGAGTGCATTTGACCAGTATGCGTCAGGCTGGAAGGTAGCCCGCAGCTGTGTCAACATATGGTTTTCAGAGAGTGAGGTCGTACACTCCGGCCTTGCGACTATAAATACCATTCTCTTGTTTATTAAAAGGAAACAAATGCTCTATATATGTCACACCCTGACGTCCTTTTCCAATCCAATAGTGTTATGAATATTACGGTATTTGGAGCTCTTGGGAGCTAAAATGTTATATATCATGTTGTATAATAATTTTGCAAGTCCTACTGGAGGACGTAGTCAGATTGACTTGGGCTACTGATAGCCACGTATATTTTGTTGTGTTAGGAAAATCATACCCTTTATTAGAAATAAAGCTTTTGTACAGTTCAAAGTTCTCGTCTTCGTTTCTGGTTCATTTTTAAATGTCATGGCGGAGATTATTGTGTGAACAGACTTTAAGTGATCCTGTTGTCAACTCAAACCCCGAGATAATTAAGAGGTAAGCAACGGTAAGTATAAACCCCCGTCTATTTTGGTGTGTTCCACAATGATTTCCAGTGAATTTCTGTGCTCTTATCTCGATAGTGTCTGTCAGTGCCATTTTCATTGATGTAACTGTGCCGGTGCGATTGATAATTGGCAATCCGATTGAGGGGGCGGATATCTGACAGCCTACTATCCAGGTAAACGGGGACAGTACCTACTGTAAGGCCACGGCCTCCTCCTTCCCTCTTCCTAGCCTATCCATCCCAATCTTCCATCCCTTCCCATCCCTCATGAGGCCCCTGTTCGCTTTGCAGGTGAGGCCGACTGGGCGAAGTGCTGATCACACCTCCCCAGTTGTATCCATCCCGACCAGATGTTCCAAGCTCCAGGACACTGCCCATAGAGGCATTTCCCTCGCTGAGTCCGTGGGAACCACCAACCTAGAGGGTAAATTGACTAAATAAAAAAAAAAAAAAACATATCAATATGACTCATTTTAACAGAATCCATATGAAATTACGTGTTGGTCTGCGAATCAAGAGGTCCGGGAACTGGGCAAGCCTTTCATGATCCACTGCTGAGCACATTGCATTACTCGCAAGTTGGCCTATTTCTTGGGAATATAAGGTTATAGGCGGTGTCGCGTCTAATAATCTAGTTGATCCATATCGTATTCTTTATTTAGGCTAGTACTGGTGGAAGGTACGAAACCTCTAATAAAATGAGTTCCGTATTATAAACTACAATATCTGTAAAACACTCCCTTTTACAATAGATTAATATTTGTGCCAAAAATATTATAAAATACCGGTGTATCAACAATTTACCGTCCTTGAAATGGTTTTCCGTGGTTTCCCATTTTCAACTTCTGGCAAATGCTGAGACTGTACCTTCTGACAGGCCACGGCCGATTCCTTCCACATCCTTATCCAGTTTCATTCACCATCATTCATTTCATCTCTCATTAACTCCACTCGTGAGGTTGGCATCACGAAGGGCATCCGGTCGTAAAAACCATCTGCCACAAATACATTACTTCCATCGCATCTCATCCCCGACCCCGTAGGATAACGGTAATAATAAGGGGTAGACATACAATACCGGTGTATCAACAATTTCATGAGAGGTTTCTTCTATGTCAGATGTTACACATCATATGCGACTACTGTAAAGCTCGTACTTTTTGTTGTTGTATGTATTCCTAGTTATGCCAATCGCTCTTTCCATCTTTCGTATTCTTCCTTCTACAGCAGATTTTTCCAAACCATTTTCTTGAATAATTTCTCCCAAATATTTGAAATTCCTTACCCACTTTATTTCACCAATTTCTGTTACTGGGATTTCTAGAGCATTTTTAGCCTACTTTTCTCATTTTACAAAAATGAGGAAAAAGTAGACTCATGAGATCGAGCCAGGGAAATGTGTGTCTGTCTGTCTGTGTGTCCCCCTATCAACTCCCAAACGGCTACAGCTATCAAAACCAAATTTGGTAAGAGTAAAGATTTATACCTGAATGTATCCCGGCCATATTTGATATCGACGTCTATGCTACCAACTGTTGAAAAATCACAACTGAAATTTTAGCCCTATGTTGGGTATCTCAGAAGTTATGCATGCGAATTATTCCAAAATTGACACTCATATAGAAACTAACATTCCAGATTAATTTTCAGAAGTCCATACATGCCAGTGTTGCCAACATGACTCTAAACCTGCCGATCGGTCCAATTTCTAAATGTATGTTACTTCTATACTATTGATTGGATTTCAACCAAAATTCGTATGTACTATGTGTATTACAACCTATATAACTGTGTGTGTCCTAACGAGCCACCAAGGCTGCCAAATGTTAATAAATGCTCTCTCTATGTTTTAACTATAATATCAATATATCAGAAGTATGCAAACCAACAACTCTAAACGTTGCACACGTCTAGTACCGGACATTCTACCTTAGTTTGGTGTAACTTATATACATCAGTGCTGCTAAGACGATTCTAAGCCTGCTGATAAGTCCAGTTTTTAAATGCATGTAACTTCTATACTAACAAATAGAATTCAACCAAATTCCGTATGTGCTTTGTGTACAATAACAGTTATGACTAAGCGTATTCGTAAGAACAACAGGGCTGCCAACAGTTAATAAATGCTCTCTCTATTTATTTAATCCTAATATGAATATATCTGAAAGTATGCAAGCCACCAGCTCTAAACTTTGCACACGTATGGTACCTGGCATTCTAGATTAATTTGGAGTATATAATATACCTTAGTGCTGCCAACATGATTCTAAGCTTTCTGATAGTTTCAATTTTTAATTACATGTATTTTCTGTACTAACAAATGGATTTTATCCAAAATCGGCACTATAATTATATATCGTAATATTTTAGATTAATTCTGAGCATCACATACATGAAATTGTTCCCAACATGATTGTACGTGCAGTGATAAATCCATTATCAAAGGTCATGTAACGTCCATACTATTCATTAGACTTCAACCAAATTTTGTTTGTGCATTCCATACCTTAAGAGACGGAACTAATAATATATGCATAGTCACCAGGGCTGCCAACTGTAGTAAGTTACTCTATTAGGCTACAGTATTTCAGGTGTATTTCAAACTTCATTACTTAGAAATGTTAGTATTACCAACTTGAGTTCGTCATTATTGTAGATAGGTCTATATAGATTGGAATCTTAAATTTTAAGAAAAGTAGGCTCTTTAGTTCGTCACGGAACTACTTGTTTATGTTTTCATAAATTTGTTGTTTTTTCTTTCTTCAGAAATTCTTAACCCTATTGTGTTGGCTATCTCTTCTAAGAGATTGACCTGTATTGCTGCGTTTGTAAGATTTTCAGAAAGTATGGCAAAATCATCTTCAAATGCTAGGCAGTTTATTTCAATACCTCTGTTCTTTCTTCCTATTCTTATTGATGATAGCTTATGTTCTTCCAGTTTTTCATTTCAAATTCTTACTACTTTCTCCAGGACGCAATTGAAGAGGAGTGGAGACAAGCCATCACCTTGTCTTACACCTGTATTTATTTTGTATGGTTTAGGTATTTCACCCTGAAATTCTATTTTTGATATAGTGTGTATGAGGGTGTAGTGGATCAGCTTTGCAAATTTTGATTTAATTCCAAATTCTCGGATTACATTATCTGGAGTTTCCCTATGAACAGAACCAAAAACCTTTTTTAAATATACAGAGAGTTTGGTTTGAATGTAACGGAGACCCTCACTTGCCCGCTCGCCCGTGGCGCGAGCCTGTCTCCCGCCACACACTTTGCCGTTATGCGGCGCCGCGCGGCACCGAGTCATTGAGTATAGGAATTTGTACTTACCTAGTTCACAGCTGGCGCTGAAAATTTTCGCCATTCACTGTTACACATCGCTGGCACCTTTTTATGAAACTGGCATTTACTCTCTGAAGTTCCTCAGCACAGATTGAATGTATTTCAGCTGTAATATAGTCTTCAAGCTCATTTATAGTGTGAGGGTTTCTCGCATACACTCTATTTTTAATCGTCCCCCACAAATAAAAGTCACCTGATGATAAGTCTGGGCTTCGCGGGGGCCACACGATCCGACTTATAATCCTCGTGCCGAAAATGCGACGCAATTCTGTCATGGATGCTACGGCAGTGTGAGCAGTGGCAGAATCTTGTTGAAAGTAATTCGACAATCGCTCTCCGTAAGTCAGTTCGTAAAAAAATTGGTCAAGGATCGCATTGAAGTACAAATGTAAGTACAAATTCCTAGACTCAACGACTCAGTGCTGCGCAAGCGCCGCATAACGGCAAAGTGCCTGGCGGGAGACAGTCGCGCAACGTGGGCGAGCGGGCAAGCGAGGGCCCCGTTACATACAAACTAATTAATTTAATTTATTTATTAAATACTATTAATATTACATTAGTATGATATGTCTCACGAATCTGACTGCAAATCCAGTACAGATTATCTGTGAGACATATTAATTAGTATTTATAACGTATATACTGATTGTATTTCAATACAATAGTGCATGCAAAAGATATGAGTCTTCTCAGGAATGCCACAATCACGACTCCCTCAACAGCCCATCGCAGTTGCACCAGTTCACCATTAAACAGTTCCAATCACGGTTTCTGGACACTTAACATGTGTTATAATAACAATAGTAATACTAAATAGAGTTGACAGAGCGAATAGATACCGGAATAGTCCAAGTTCATTTCATTCCTTCTCCCAGCTCGGTTTCATTAATATCCATTCATTCAATCTATCATCTAATGAGTTTGGGGTCAGAAAGGTTGGTTGGTTCTTAAGTTTAGGGGCTGCGACAACGCGGTCATGTAGCCCCGTGTACTTGGGGTGTGTGTAGAATCTGTCTGATAACCGGTGTTAATTGTGATGACTGTATTAGTGTGTGTTTTCCGTTTTTTTTTTATTTAAGTACTGCAACTAAGAATTTTTCAAATAGTTCCTACTTTTGCCGCCAAGCGCCACCGTCAACGACTACTAGACCAAGTTCAGAACTTAACTACTAGACACCACCGCAGTCGGCTCTTGGCAACGCACGTAGAAACCTAAGAGCGTTGTTTACATTCTTAACCTATCCAATTTAGCTTCACACAGGTGCAATTAGTGGAAGGTTCTTTAACATGCCATAATCTATGACATGGGACCGCCGGCTTTACTTCCCCTCCGAAGGAAGGCATACTCAGGTATTTTTAACGCTCTTAAAAAATCCGATGGCTTTGGCCGGGTTCGACATCTGGCCTTAAATACAATCGACACATCCAAGACCCTGAAGAAATTGAATGAAGGGTAGAAGTAAATTACATACATTACCAGTTGAAATACGCTATTGAGAACTTGGCACAGTTACGGCCGATGTATATCAGAAACCTCATTAGTCCATACAATATGTCCCCTTCATTTCATACAATCTCAGTCGTACCTCTCAATTCAGTCATCCCATAATGTTGCTCTGAACAATAGTGAATATGGATTGTATGCATGTACTGCGTGCAAGCTATAATTATATCACCAACGCTAACTACGGAGAATACTTGGAATACAGCGGCACGACAGGAGTATTTCAAGTTACTAGTATTGAAACATGACATCAAGACAATAGGTATGATGTGTTGGTCTCGGCAAATATTGGCTTACTACGCAAATATTGCTTGTTGATTTGACAAGAGGAAATATTAGTGCACTGCTAACGTTTGGATAAAGCGCAACTTTTGCTGTTCCACCCCTTGAAACAACAATAACTAACTAACTTAAGTGCAACATTAGTAACACACCTGCAAAGATATTGACAGTGCTACCCCTAGTAGCAAAAGTACGTCAAGCACAACACAAATGGTTCTTTAAAGAAATATTAGCTTTATTGCAGGTCAGAAAGTTACACCACACAGTAAGCAAATAGAAACAATTAGCTGTCTTTCTTCGTGTTTGCTCCCTTATGGAGTACACTCACCCTTTCACTTGCTCACGCAGTTAATCCCTCGCTGATGAGACCGGTGTCCTCGGTAGAAGTACCTGCAACACTTCCTTGAGTACACAAACTACAGTTATTTACGATAGTCTGGCACTCACCACTAAATGCTTGAATACCGCACACTGCTTCGCTGTCCGCAGGCCAGGGAACAGTACACTGGGCTTCGCAATTCACACAGCACTTCACCACAATAACCTCTGTAACACAGGAAACACACTCGCTCAAAAACACATTCCGTCCCTTACTGGCTAGGTCGCTTTATATAGCGGGGCTGGTGACTCAATGGATGTTTCCAGAGCAGACCAGGATTCACGATTACCCGAGAATTCCATTACCGGGTGGGCCGCGAAGGTTCGAGACGGTCTCTTTGTTACTGTCTGTCTTCTTGTTGCGCAAATCGCTGGTTAACACAGAGGCAGCGGGTAGCCTGGGTCGGGCTGTGAATCACGCGAGGAGGTAATGAAGCAACCGCGCAGCCGTAACAATATGGTTCTCAAAGCCATTGCCGCAGTGACACGAGGCACGTCAGGAGAAACATTCTTGGAACAAAGGAGAATCTAATAGTAATAATTATAATGTTGTTGGTTGTATATCCCTTTTAAATACTGCGGATTTTTTGTTGACGCAGGTGTGCCGGAATTTTCCCCTAGAGGTGTGCTTTAACGTGCCAGTAAATCTACTGACCCCTGAAAAGATACGGTTCTCAGTGCCATTGCCGCAGTGGCACGAGACACGTTAGGAGGAACATTCCGCACGCAAATGCTAACTGACAGCACCAGGATTCGATCCTGCAATCTTGACCACAGCAGGCGAGAACCTTACCGCTGTACCACGCAGCCAGTCCAAAGGAGATACATTCATTTATTCGTAGATATTGTTTCATTTTGGGGCTTTAAAATCATCATATTTTAGCCCCGTGTACTTGACCGTACGTAGAATGTGTCTGATAACCTGGGCAATTGTGGCTTTTGTAATTTTGTGTGAGTGTGTATCTAAAAGTTGAGGATTGGGAAGAAGTTAGGATCCAACCCGGTATTCGCCTGGAATAGAAGGGCGAAACCACGAAAAACCACTTCCAAGAGGCTGAGGTGAGAATCGAACCCACCTCTTCTCAGTTTTGTCTCATGAGGGTGAGGTTATCCCTTGCCAGCCCTCAAGCCAGAATTGAAATTCTTCGTAGGCCTAGAGCCGGGAATGGAACCTGGATCTCCGGGAGCGACAGCGAGGTATACTAGCTTCTACACCACATAGTGGTCCGTTCATTTAATAATTTATCCATTTAGGCGTGGTGGCGCAGCGGTCAAACTGTTCCTCTTACCAAGTTGGACCGGGTTCGATTCCCGGTCAATGCATGTGAGATTTTCGATGTGAAATGGCATGTCCTATGGATGGGATTCAACGTAGAATGGAGATCCCGGGGCTCATCATCCCGAGATTAACGGTCAAGTTAATCTACAAGCTTCCTTCCATCCTTCCTTCCTTTAATTTATCCATTCAATACGAATTAGAATTGGTAGTAACTTAGGCTTAAGTTTAATCTGATGAATGACACATAGTGTCTCTGGAAACTGTAAACACTGTCTATTTATCTTTGTTCTTTTGTGTCAACGAGGTGGGAAATATCCATAGTCTACTTATTGTACGGTAGTAATTCCTATTAGTCAATATGGAACTGACTTCATGATGAAAGACACATTTGAGTTGGGATCATGGTCAAAATATTCCTCTGCAGATTACCGTCGATCCTTGAAGGGTTATGGTCTATTTTTGGGCATCTGGACAGTAGCTTAGGGTTCCTCATTTATTATTGTTCGGCTTCTTGATTTTAACAAATATCAAAGTTACATTTCTTTGGGCGGCTTCTGTGGCACAGTTGGTAGTATGCTGAGCTTCTATGCCGTGGGTCGCGGGTTCAAACCCGGCCGAAGTCGTCGGATTTTTTAACACCGTTAAAAATCCCTCAGTATGCCTTCTTTCGGAGGGGAAGTAAAACCGGTGGTCTCATGTCATAGATTAATGGCATTTAAAAGAACCTTCCACTAATTACACTTGTCTGAAGCTTATAGGTTAGATTTGACTAACACTCCTAGGTTCCAACGTTTGTCATCAGGAGCTGACTGCGGTGGCACCATGTTTAGAACTAGTTGTCGTTGACGGTGGCGTTTGATAGCAAAAGTAGAAACTACTTTAAAAAAATAAAAACAGATAACACACACTAATACAGCCATCACAATTGACACCGGTTATCAGACAGATTCTACACACACCCAAAATACACGGGGCTACATGACCACGTTGTCGCAGCCCCTAATCTGAGGAACCAACCAATCTACATTTCTTTGGGAAAAGAAATCAACCACCATCTGGATTCAAGAAGTCAAAGATCTGGAAAGAAACAATATAATAGAAGAAGAATTAGTGAAAAGAGAGGTTTTTAGGAGGAAAGTCTTACAACTGGAAGGATTCCAAGGGAGGAAGGAAAAGGTAACAGGTGCAAAGTGGACTGAAGGCAGGAAAAAGAAGCATAGTGCAACAATGAAGGAATACTGGAAGAAAAACTAAGGAGGACGAAATTAATTGTACGGTGATCCTTAGTAGGCTGTAACGCAAGAAGAAGAGGAAGTGGAAGAAGAGGAAGAAGAGGAGGAGCAAGAGGAAGAAGAGGAGGAGGAAGAGGAAGAAGAGAAGGAAGAGGAGGAAGAGGAAGAAGAAGAGGAAGAAGGGGAAGAAGAGGAAGAGAAGGAGGAGGAGGAAGAGGAAGAAGAGGAGGAAGAAGAAGAAGAGGAGGAAGAGGAAGAAGAGGAAGGGGAGGAAGAGGAGGAAGATGAGGAAGAAGAGGAGGAGGAGGAGGAGGAAGAGGAAGAAGAGGAAGGGGAAGAGGAGGAGGAGGAAGAAGAGGAGGAAGAGGAAGAAGAGGAGGAGGAGGAGGAAGATGAGGAAGAAGAGGAAGAAGAAGAGGAGGAGGAGGAAGAGGAAGAAGAGGAGGAAGAAGAGGAGGAAGAGGAGGAAGAAGAGGAAGAAGAGCAAGATGAAGAGGAGGAAGAGGAAGAAGAGGAGGAAGAGGAGGAAGAAGAGGAAGAAGAGGAAGAAGAAGAGGAGGAAGAAGCGGAATAAGAAGAAGGAGAAGAAGAAGAAGATGATGATTACATTTCAGTATCAAAGACAATTATTAATGTTCTTCAGTCAGTCAAAAGAAAATTATACATGTGATTAATAAATATATTTGGATGGCCAGTTTTGATCGTCAAGCGATCATCATCAGATCCTTTACCCTTAGGCCATCAAATCTATATCTACAAGTATGGGTTTTGATATTTACAATATATACCCTTATTTAGTTGCAGTAGCAATTAAACTTGCACAACTAGTCAAGGTATGTGATTTTTTGTTGAGATACTGATAGTGGTGATTGACTTTCAAATTTGCTAGCCTTGTGTGATAATGTGTTTGTTATTAAATGGTGAGGTTGTTGTGGAAAGTGTACTTAGCTGTTTGAGCGATGTGTGGTCCGTTTCCGCACAACTGACATCTCCCGTCCTTACTTGTACATAAGGCTAGATTTGTGACGGTACGCACCGGTACGCCGTACCGAAACCTCTGATTGGGGTAAAAGTCGAATATTTAACATAATTTTGAGAACTGTGGAACGTTAGTTGTAAGTCAAGATCAACTTGGTCTTTGACTGGATAATTCTTTCAGAAAACTGTAAAGACAAAAGTATAAAACATGAAATATAAGATTGTTGGTAAACATGTGTGCATTTTCAAACCGAATGTTTTTTTATTACGTAAAATATTTAAATTGAAATAATGTACATTGTTTGAATGGTAGCCTAGTTGGCCTATAATAAAATTTAATACAGGCCAACGGCTATGGTAAGATAAATGATGCTACAGCAATCTCAGTTTTATCTAAAATTGCAAGCAAAATAAGATTGCTATTTTTCCACTGATTAATTTTTATAGGATTCACAAAAGAGTAGAAATATTGTTTTTAGAACTTTATAATTCAATATTCCATAAAGACCTCCCCCCCCCCCTCCAACCCCACCCCCCCACCCCCCACCCTTCCAGCAGCTTCGGTGGGGTTGTTGGTAGCATGCCGAAATGCAGTGCCCAAGATAGCGGGTTCAAACCCGGCCGAAGTCTTCGGATTTTTAAGAGCGTTAAAATCATTCTGTATGCCTTCCTTCGGAGGGGAAATAAAGCCGGCAGTCCCATTCATAGATTTATGGCATGTAAAAGATCCTTCCACAGGCTTAACTAGTGTGAAGCTAAATGTCTAGGTTAGATTTCCTTGGAACCCTCTATCAAAGTTCCAGCGTTCACCACTAGGTATCATTGACATCTGGTAGCGAAAGTTGGAACTACTTGAAATTGAATGGAATTTGTAGCTCACACTATGGGTGTCCGCTTGAAGCAGCTACAGCCTCTGGCGAGCCGAACAAGTCCTCGGACACTCCTGGTACTAAAAGCCATACGATAAATAAATAACCCCCCACCCACCACACCCGGTAGTCCACAGTACCGGAAACTCTATTTTTACAAATCAAGCACTGATTATTGTACACATAGATTTAATAACCTAAGTGCAAAGGATTTGTAACTGGTCATCCAAGTGTATTTATTAATCTCATTTTTTTAAAATTCTTTTCCTTTACAATTGGGTAAAATCGTGTTGACCGACTGAAAGACATTAAATTTCGATTACCAAGGCAACACTGAAAAAAGGCTTCCAACACGTTAAGTAATACATCACAATGAAATAGAAGTTGGCATCTCGAACATATTCTGCAGAGTGATGGTCCACCTTGCACTGAGGAGTCAAGGGCAATTGAATGTCTAATAAAATGCTTCCAGCTTCTAATGGTACCTTTCGTGGTACAATGATACATTTACTTGTTTGGTTTTTACACTTTCCTGACGTAGTGAATATGGTGCATATGCCATATTCTTGCGTACAAAATGAAATTCGTGTTCCCATTGAGGGTCATAATTACGATTCCTGACTATGGGCCCACGTTTTTAAAGTGTACAGTAGGCAGTTAAATAACACCACCACTTGTGAAACTTTGAAGTTATTGCTGCACTGCACCTAGTTATATTTAAGACGTAATGTCTAATAGCCTTTAAATGTCACTAATCATGACTTCAAAAACTTGAAAGTTTTGTAAACCTTTCTTAAATCCAGGACAGATTTTTGTATAATTTTACTGTATTTTTGGGAAGTTGATATAACTGAGGATTTAGGATTGAGGAGAAAAGAAATTTCACGAGTATAATGATGGCAGTACTCTCACTGCCTGCTAGAATAGGTGGATGAACATGTATTGCGAACTAATATTTCAGTATGTGCTGCCATCCTCCTGTATCCAAACAGAATAGACTCAGTGATCTAGGAGCGTTGCTGAAATGGCACCGAGTCACTGGAGTACTGTGTGATTAGAAAATAACTATCCTCCTGAAAGGAAAAGTTTACAGGACCATGATTAGGCCAGTGACTCTCTACGGCACAGAATGTTGGCCAGCTTCAACCAAACACGAAGAAGCCCTCCATGGTATGGAAATTGAAATGCTGCGTTGGTTCATGGGTATTGCAAGACTTGACCATATCAGAAATGAACATGCAAGGAAGCAAACGGGAGTTGCAATAATGAAAGACAAAATGAGGGAAGCACGTCTTCGCTGGTATGGGCATATCACTAGAAGTGATGAGAACTCTGTGATAAAAACGGCCCTCAGATACGATCCAGGAGGGCATCGACCCCATGGGTGCCCAAATAAATGATGGATGGATAGAAACAGTGAAGACCTACGGTGTGCGGTCTCGAACCTGAAGATGCCCTTGACAGGAAGAAGTGGCGAACAACAGCCAAGCAAGCGGACCCTGCTCCAACGCGGGAAATACGCAAGGAAAGAAGAAGATCTAGGACGCCATGTGGTATGATGTCGACAAATTATTTCAAGTAATTTATTTAAGCCATGTGTATATTTCTTGCTGAATAAAAACCCCTGGTGGCTTAAACTGTAGTGATTGCAGTGAAGATATTGTACTTAAATCAAAATCAGTTGCTGAAGGCAAACATTCTTTCACTTTTGTCATAATCCAGTGCATGTTATTCTTGAAGGCTGGTTCGGACGTTTAGTAAATAATGCATAAGGAAGGTTTGCTGACAATAATTTGCAGTGGGTATCATGTGACAAATTACACCATAATCCAGCTAAAACATCCAGTTTAGGTAAAGCAATATAGATTTTCGTGTAAATAAAACGCAACTGTGTGAGAACAGAAAGATTTGTTAATGGCATTTTGGATTTAAGTAGTTACGTTTTCAGGCACAATACCTAACAGAGAGGTTTGTAGGACGCCTGAATACTTGAATACATGTATAAGAGGAAAAATAAGATTTTCAAAAAGCAATGGATACTAAAAGAGATAGATGGGTAGTTGAGAAGAATCGCTTGATTTTACTGAAACTGCTTCTTTAAAATACATGTTAATGAGGGATATCTGTAGCTGACAGACGGGATGCACGATTCATTTTAAACCAACAGGCTTTCGTATCAAAGAAATCTCATCAGCAATGTGTAACGGTGCACTAATCACCCAGATTGACGAGAAAACGGAGTTTGCTTGGCAGACTTCAAACAACGCGTTTCATTTGCCAAACGATGGGAGCAAAATACTGTTTGAATCTCACGAGATTGACATTAGTTAAACTGTAAACCATATTCTTCTTTATAAAGATTCCAACTAGCCTCCGTGGCTTAGGCGACAGCACGCCGGCCTCTCACCGCTGAGTCCGTGGTTCAAATCCTGGTCACTCCATGTGAGATCTGTGCTGGACAAAACAGAGGCAGACAGGTTTTTCTCCGGATACTCCGGTTTTCCCTGTCAAACTTTAATTCCAGCAACACTCTCCACTATCATTTCATTTCATCTGTCATTCATTTAATCATTGCCCCAGAGGAGTGCGTCAGGCCTCGGCAGCCGGCACAGTCCACATCCTCGCCGCTAGATGGGGGCTTCATTCATTCCATTCCTGACCCGGTCGGAGACTGGAAGCAGGCTGTGGATTTTCATTTCATAAAGATTCCTACTTCTCTGTCAAACCTCCTAAAGTAGACGTCTTGAATAAAAGTAATTTTCTTTAATCTAATTGTTATGTCTCCTCACAGTTGTGACAGCTATGCCTATAAAAAGCCACATATGGCCTTAGATAATGCGTGTATGTTTACACTACTTTAAGCATGAACATGTTAGGCAATAATTATCATCATCATTATCATCCTATTATGTGTGGGCTAGCGACATTGTAGTCTTGTAGCCTCGGGTACTTAGGTGGGTGTGAAATTTGTCTGATTTGTTTGATGCTTATCTGAATTACAAATGCACACACTAATGCCATCACAATAACACAGGTTATCAAAAAATAGCGTAATCACCCAAGTACACGGGGCTAAATGGACACAATGTCCAAGTCCCTCAAATACAGCAACAACTCATAATAATAATGTTACTGGTTTTGCGTCCCTTTTAACCGTCACGCCGGGATGCCGGAATTTTCCCCCGATATTTAACGTGCCATCAAATCTACTGACTCAGCTCCCTCAAATGACAGCTAACTGCACCAGGATTCAATCCCGCGACCTTGGGAACAACAGGCGAGAACATTACCGCTGAGCCCCGCAGCAAGTGAACAAAAACTAATACACTATGGTTTAGAGGGTAAGAGAATTTGAAGTACACTTAGGATTCGTTAGTAACACGCAATGTTCTAAGTAAGATGTGTAGCAGTAGAGGGGGCTAAATACAGAGAGCGGATCATAGAGGCACTTCGTTAGCTTACAAAGATTTTCGGAGTGAAATAACAGGTAACACATAACAACATTTAATAAAATAAACTAGTCAATTTACTAATTAAATTAAAGCGAGTGAATTAAATTAATTTACCCGCTTGATGTCCAAAATAAACTGTTTTCGGAAACAAGAACACCTTTGAATAGCCATCTTTAACTCTAAAGAGTTGAATATTTGGAAGAATTAGGTATTAGTGTACTCTCATGCCTCCAATTTACGCTTGAAATAGCATACACTTATTCGATCTTTCAATTCTTGTGAGTGTTTGAAAACTGATCGCTCTCTGTTCTTGGTATTCTTTCTTTGCCTTTGATCCACACTTGAAATGTAATTTGGCCACTATCAAATTAGCATTTGAAAAGGAAAGTAAAATGGGTTCATTCATCACTGGAAAGCAAATCATGATCGTAAGCATCTATATAATATTTCAAATCTGTGTGTAATATCCGCATGTTGTAGAAGATAAATTGATCACATTCATATTCTTTTAGGAATTTGTTCCATATTAAAGGCTCCAGAGACGCACAAAAGGCGACTGCGTCTTTAATTCAAATGATTTGTCACGCCTCGAATATTTTTCTCCCTCAACATGAATTTACTGAGCTGCCGCTTCAGATCTTGTCACCGTACTAGCGTATTGATGTGTTGACATAACACTGAATCCACAAGCAGATTCTACCAATTAAACATGAAACACATCTGCATTGCAAATTTTATCAGGATTTCATGCCTAGTCGGTGACGGTACATTAACGATTAATAGCTTTTCAGTCGATCGACATGTATTAATGCCCAGTTATATTCCGTGGGAAATACAAGATTTTGAAAAGGAATACATTGGAAGTGGAGTTGTCAAGACGGGGCTGATGATTACAATATTAATCGGACCTTAAACTAGTAGCGATAGCTTCTTTAAGGACACTAAACTAATTATTCGGAACAAACTACTTAATTAAATCACTCCATGTGCATGCAGAAACATGACATTCCAGTAATAGAATATAACGTTTTAGTCTGCGAGGTGAGCTACGATACTGTGCAGTAGTTTGAGTTTGAAATAAAATAACAGAAACGACCAATCTCTCCACTTATAGGAATTGGGCCGGCTGCCGAGAGCCATGTTATCCACTAATTCTATTGTTCTAATGGACATATAATCTCGTCATACGAGGCCCACAACTCGATTCGATCTCTCGGCTCATTACGTGGTGAAATTGTCAATCTGCGGTGATCACTTCGGTGGTTAAATTGCTGAACGAAAAATCTGACCCATAATTTAAATTACGGCAGTACGAGCGACTGGTTCTCTGCATATTGCAGTTTATTTTCGTCCTTTGACATTATATGAACAATTCTAAATGCGTCACTGTGCTGTAAACAGGTTGAACTGTTTAAGTTATAACTGAAGATTTATTCTACCTCTCTTAAATAGATGCTTAAGACAGGGTGAATGAACTCTCCTCCATTGCGGTGAGGTTTAGAATGTGAGGTGATTGAACTTTATCCGATTGTTGTGAATCTTGTCTGATTAGCTTGGAATTGGAAATCCCTTAAGTTATAAGGAAAATTCCTGCAACCTAGCGTATCTAAAGCCACATCAGATAAAATGACATGTTTTAAGTCGAATTTTAATACCGTTTATTTTCATAAAACACTTCTTAAGATCTATACGACGGTCGGCCAAAAGTAAAGAAAACAAGTTCACTTAATTCACAAATGCACTTCTTGTACGGTATATTAAACAAAACTGGCCATAGAATATCTGTAACCATCCATATTGTTTCCTAGTGCTTTCAATTTGCATCCCTGAACGCCAGAAGCTACTTCTGCTTTTAATGAACTGATGACAGTGATAGGTAAAATTTAAAACAATTTTAAAAAATGGAATAATATTTCAGTTATTTAACATTCTGATTATGAAATCATTAAGTTCGTGAAAAATATTGTTATTTTGTGTCATTTTACGGTATCAGTACACCACAAATATGAAAATGCATACTTCCCAGTTCTTAATCGAGGTGGCTGTGTACAATATTTCGCTTATCAGTTGTAAAGTTCCTTCCCACGATACATGAAATGAATAATGAAAAGTTCTAAACATCGTAAATGTATTCTTGATCTTGGAATAGCTTGACAGTTTGTTAATATAAGTGCTTCATTTTAATTTCGCAGTAAACATGCTGTTTTTGGTCTCCAAATAAACCAGATAACTCATTTCTCAGGAAATGTTCGAACAAATACCCTCAAAATGTAATGAGGCATGAAATAGGTTGTTGTTTCACTTGAGAGGCTTGGACATCGTAGGTACTTAACTTTTAAAGCATAAATCGCCAGTACTAAGAAGTATCCATTTGGTCTTCAATGTTTAATTACACAACTATTTTGTCAACAACTTTAAAAGTTAGTAATTGCCGGAATTCCATTTCCATCTACTATTCTTTTGATTTGAGATTGTACTGCAAACAGCGAGGTGATTACCCAAACTTTATTGTGAAGCAATGACTGACAGTTTATCAAGTATTCGAGGCAGAAAATTAGTTTAAAATTCAAATTTGATGATACTGCATTTAACCTACATATAGCGAGAATTAATTTAGTACATATGATAAATGGAACTCACTGCATATGAATGAACATGCCCACGCGTATTATTACATTATTTGACGTCTATAATGAGAAATCCAATTCACTGTGATGACGTATGTAAGTTCAATCATTGGGAAACAAAACATATATCAATGAAAATTGTTGCGTAAAAAAAGAAGATAGCGAGTGATATGATTTTGTGGAATAGTACGGTAGGGAAGGTTAGTTGAGCACATGGCAGTCATTCAGGGTGAGCGATTAAGGTTTATTATCCTTTGTTTTTGTGTTTCGTTTATGGATAGGGACGTCGGGGTTATCAGCCATGCGTAAAGTAATGCTGTAACGTTATAAGAAGGTATACACCAGATTGTATATACCAATATTGTATCAAAAAAGGTTTCAAGCATATTTTATTTATTTAGATATATAGCACAAAGTGGCATGATTTCCCAAATAATTTTTGATTTTTGTACTAGAATTTGTAGTTTGGATTTTAGAGACTAAACGTTACTGTCTTATGTAGAGATTTGAAGCCGTGCTTTACAGTGTTTCCTATACAAAATTGTCATTATTGTAGCTCTTAGGTCGGTCAACTGGCCTGTTTGCCATCTCTTGATGAATGCAATACATTTGCATTTGTCTGTTGGCACACGCTAGAGCAAAATGTGGCTTTCCACCGAGGTCTCAGTCTCACTCATGGCTGTGATTATATGGAAGCTACTGAGGTATGGGTGGTGCTTAGTAATGACATTCAGGGCACAGTCAGTGCCTGTGGATGCCGTGAAAGGTTTTACTCATAGGGTTGGTACTTATGTTCGGACTCAGTGAGAGAAGCAATGGAATACTACCTCACTCCTCATCTTGCCTATTACGCCTGAATATAGCGCTGCCTTGGGCGGTACTTTTTGAGAATTCAACTAGCCTTCGGGCTGACTGCCTAACAGACAAGTCAGTCAACACGAATATACCCAATGAATGGGCGGGGTACAAGATATGAAAGTATGTAAATACACTCCTGGGAAACATTCCATATATTAGCTAATGCTCCGTTTAATAGTGATACTTAGCTAATACATATATTTTTTTTTGCCAGGAGTGACTTTACATATCTTTACATCTTGTACCCCGCTCATTCATTGGGTATATTCAAGTTGACCGACTGAAGAGCTGTGTGTGTTAGGTAGTCAGCCCGAAGGCTGGTTGGATCCTCAAAAATACCGCCGTTAGGTTATGTGAGTAGATACCCACAAAAACCCAAGGCAGCACTATATTGAGGCGTTCTAGGCAAGAAGAGGAGTGAGGTAGTTTGCCATTGCTTTCCCCACTGAGTCAGAACAGTAGTCCTAGCCCTATGAGTACAGTAGAACCTTTCACAGCACTCACAGGCACTGACAGGGCCCTGAAGGCCATTACTAAGCACCACCCATACCTCAGTAGCTTCCATATAATCACAGCCATGAATGAGACTGAGACATCGGTGAAAAGCCACCTTTTACTCTAGCCTGTGCCAACTGACAAATGCAAATATACTGTATTCATCAAGAGATGGCAAACAGGCCTACTGAAGAGCTACAGATTAAAATTACTGTCTTAAGAAAAATATTACCTCTTAGCAACATTTGTAAATCAATATTCTGAGCGAAGTAGTTCATTTTGATTTCGTGGAAGCCATACTGTTTTTTATCTCCAAATAAACTTCACAACTCATATCGCAGATAATTTTCAAACGAATTCTGTACCCTCAAATTTGTAATTAAGCATGAAAATAACAGGTTGTAGTTCACCTGAGGGATTTGAGCATCGTGGTCATTAATCCAGCAGAATTTTGACTGATAACCTGATTTGTTATGATGGCTGTATTAGTATGTATCTCAGCTTTGTCTCACGAGGCTGCCCCTAGACCATAATTAAATTTCTTGGCAGAGCAAGGAATCGAACCAGAAACTCCAAGGTGACAGCCAAGATTTCTAGCCACTACACCACGAGGTGGTCGAAACTAATACGACTAATAATAATAATATCGTATGGCCTCGGACGCCGGGTGCACACTTTGTTATTTGTAACCAGAGGGCAGCTTGCGTGTCGAATTTTGTTGTTCCTTGAAGCACTATGAAAGTCAAGGAGGTTAGATATCCAAGCACCTTGACACTACAGTATAGCGCTTTCTAGTAGAGAAATGAGGAACTTGGTGTTGGCGGAAAATCCCGTGATTAATTTTTCCATTATCAACACAGCCTAATGAATTCAAATGGGTTTTATAACATGCCAACATCGTATGACATGCGTATCGTGATTTTTGCCGCCTTTCAAAACACACATACCACGGCCAGGAGCGAACCTGCAAGCTTGGGGGGGGGGGGTTAGTAATCCGACACGATAACCACTCACCCACCGTGGCAAGCTACTAATAGGACTCAAACTTGGAATCTTGACGCTATAATTCGCTCACTGCTAACACCCATATGTGGCTTGCACTCCATGTACATTTACAGGACCTATATTTATATTTACGATTCTCTCTGTATTATTCGCATTTCTTCAGGTTCTGGGATGAGGTAAGATAGCTGTTTACCTGTTGAATCAAATATAGATTTCGGTATTACGAAGTCATTTTTGAAAACCTTTGACTGGATCGTGGCGCTCTGTGGAAGTGAAACTTGGACTGTTTCCGCAGCAGAAAAGAAGAGAATAAAAGCGTTTGAAAAATAATGATACAGGTGATTGACGAAGATTAGATGGATAGATATAGTAACAACGTACTAAGTTGAGTGGGAGATGGGAGATGTTTCTGGTGACTGCTAATGAAGAAAAGAGATATGTTGGTACAACTCATACTAAGACAGCCAGGAATAGCAAACTTAATTATGGAAGGAAGCGTCGAGGACAAGAACTGTAGGAGAAGACCAGGGGTAAAATATATTAAACAGTTTGCCCCGGATGTAGGGTGTGGTAGCTTTGTAGAGATCAATCGCTTTGCTCAGGACAGGGAGGCATGGAGAGCTGCAACAAACCATTCAAAAGAATAAAGACTCAAACAACTACATACCATACATATTATCAACAACACACTCCACTATCGCATAGACCTCAGACGTAAAGATGTTCTCCTAAGAGAATTCAATAAAATAATGAACAATCCAGGACAGCCGATACATGATGACATCAGCAATGCAAATACTGGTCGCCTGAGTTCCAGAAAATCAACATGAGATGCCATGAACTTGAGGAATAACAACTACCAAATTTTCGTTGAGTGGCAGAAGAGACTCAACAACAACTGTTGTCCAACAATGCCTCCTGTGAAGAAGACGCCACCACCTGGTTTTAACCTCCCTCGTAGACTATGGTTCACATTGAACAGAATACGAAGCAACCATGGGAACTGTGCAGCCTTCCACTACAAGTGGAACAGAATTTCAACACCAGAGTGTGACTGTGGTGCTACAGAACAGACGATCCTCCGCATCATCACCGAGTGCAGCGAAAGAAAGTACAGTGGCAGTGCTAGTGACTTTGCTCTCGTGACTCCAGAGACTATCGACTATATTCAGAATTTGGATATACGTGTATAAATTCTACTGTACCTCTAGCCATAAGCTAAATAAATCGCACAATTAATACCCATATTCACAGTCAGGGGGACGCAAACGTTGCCTACTGTACCTCAGAACCAGACTAACGTAAGTCACATTATGCCAACTTTTCAGGAGAGCATAAAAACTGTAGAAAATGAACTCTATGTCTGACTGCAGAGCTATAGGTAGGACGTTTGTTTTAGACGAGTGAAAAATCTTAATAGAAGCCTGGAGGCGAGTTACTGCAGTACCTGTGTTGTTATCAGCTGCCCCAAGCGGTCCGATGATTGACAAAGCTGTCTCACACTCCTACTGAATTACAGTCATTGGCAAATAAAATGACGTTCTGTTCGTAAATACGTAACGTGTACTTCCGCGTCACACAATACTTCGACGTTGACTGTGCTGTCTGCAAGTCGGTGTCGCCACGTGCTCAAGTCTGGAATTCCATTACATCAGATCGGTGGTGACAAATGTGAAGCGATAGGGTGAGAGAGTGACTGTGAACAGGCTCACCCGCAGGCTTCAAGGTCAAGGGCAATCGTCCGAAACAAACGTCCGGCCTGTAACACTTGAATTAGCCAGCAAAAGACTATTGACATTATTAAAGTTGTATATACTTAACCCCTTTAGTGGTATATCCTTTAGAATTAACGCAATATTCAGTCAGGGCTGGACTTACGTCTTTTTTTTTGGCTGTACTTATAAAGTCGTTTTAGGACTTAAGATTGGACTTGCGTTATATTGGCTGTATTAATATACTCTTTTCCGCTTAGTCTCTTCTTCCTTAAAATGTCTTGAGAGTATGTCTTACTCATGAACATTCCAGCCAGTGGACTTGCGTGTTAATGTATTGTTTAAGCTTCAGAACCACAATAACGTAACTGGATTTAAGTTTGTCTGGCTCAATCATAGGTTGGGACTTACGTCCTTACAACCCATAGTAAAAACAAAACGCGATGTTTCCCCGGACTTAAGTTGTTATGGCTTAATGAAGAATCAAATTCTACATACAATGATGTAATAACCTGAAAATCGTAATTTTTGGACTTACGTTCGTCTGGTTCTGAGGTACAGTCAGAAAATTTTGTTTCTTAGGAAGCAAAGTAGGCAATGGAGGACGAAGCAGAGAGGATTAAAAAAGAGATGTAAAGAACAGCGCGTTACTGAAGAAAATATATCTGTTACCAATATGTTTGTGTATTTGAAACACATTTTTTGAAAGCTTTGTACGGAGCGTGGTGGTTTGTGTAAGTGCTGTACCAAAAAGGATCAGACTAAAGCATTTTAAACGTGATTCTCTATGAGAATGATGATTAGAGAGTAAAAAATAAGCTATCAAAACAATTAGGGACGGAGAGTTGCTTGTCGCGAGTTCTAATGAGAGGAAAGATAGGTTGATAGAGCTCATATTTAGGTAACCAGAAGCAGCCTGGTAATTGATGAAAAGGTGAAGAACAAGAACTGTACTGGAAGACCAAGGTTAGAATATGAGAGGCTACGATTTGGAACACAGATGGATTAAAATATAATTGTCAACTATAATTGAAAAGTTTTATCCTAAATATTCCTTTTAACTCCAGGAGTCTGATGGGATAGTGTGGTACTTCAGGTTTTGGCTGTTTCCTTCCCAATACTAGCCTCAGTTTTATAAAAGTACACCATAACACGTTATTTAGCGGGGACGGTACTAATCAATGGAGTCCCACGTAGACCAGTCGTGACATCTAGTGGAGAAGTATCGAACAATAAAACCCTAACAGGGTGAGTGCATTCTAGCGGCCATAAGAAGAAACTTCAATAAAATCTGGAAGTTAAACAGTAGGCCGGCGTGCAGTTACCATTTTGGCTGCTAGTTGTCTCGAGCAAATCTGCTGGCGAATTATGTTTTAATTAAATATATATTTTCCACCGTAATATGCACAATATAACGCTTAATTTTAAAACGTCTGAGTCATTACAAAACAACAAATATATAACATTTCAAGCAAAAAAGCCTAACTCTGACGGGGTTTGAACCATAGGCATATGAGTGATAGGCCGACGCTTTACCACGGAGCCAATTGTGCCAACGAACATCATTCTATATAAAATGACTTACATAGAACTTGTTAGAAATAATGATTTAGACTAAACGATTTCATCAGTGGAGTACATTATTTATTTATAAAGCATTTCATACAAAGTTTATTTATTTTATATCAGTACGCTATATTGCATGCAATACTCAAATTAGTTAAATATAAGTCAGGCACAAGATATCCGCTGCCATCTTGTCTTGTTACTGAGAAGGCTAACCTTTTTAAAATCAGTTCTGTACTATAGTATTACAAAATGAACTTTTAATTTCGAACATGCATATTCCTTTAGAACAGTTAAAACGATTCTCGGCTCGATAATCGGAACTGGTGGGTCCAATGATATGGATTATAAAGTTTGCATAATTCGCACGGCCGCCATCCTGAAATGGTACGACGGATGACCTCGTAGTTTGGTCACAAGACGCGTCCTATATGAAGGTATGTTGTTACCAAATTTGGTAGAGCTCGGATAATTTGGTTAGTCGTTATTTGATTTTACGTTTTGAACGCTTGAATGGCTGCCATTCAGTTTTGATAAAGATGGCGGCGATATAAAACATGACACTGAGGTGCTCTTTGCTTGTTCTACCTCTGTACCAAATTTCGTTCAATTCGGTTTCACCGTGTTCGAATTGATAGGGGGGAACAGACATTCAGAGTACACACACTCACACACACAGAGACTCACACACCCTCACACACACACACACACAGACACACATTTTTTGGCTCTGTAGTGATCTCATAAGTCTACTTTCATTTTTTGCAAAAATCAAAAGTAGGCTAAAAACAGATAACACACACTAATACAGTCATCACAATTAACACCGGTTATCAGACAGATTCTACACACACCCAAAGTACACGGGGCTACATGACTGCGTTGTCGCAGCCCCTAAACTTAAGAACCAACCAACCAACGGAATTGCATTGCGTCTTACAGAAATAGATGGACATGTGAGATTCTGTTACCATGGTTACCGTGTTGCATTCTTTCATTATTTCATTGTAAAGATACATGTTTTAAGGTATTTATTTAATTGTGAGGCATTTAAAGAGTAAGTGAGTGCGTTTCGCTTACGCATTGGGTTATGCTGAACCTGTAGGTACCCCCATATGTGTAGATTGGTGTTAATGGGACCTTATTTTCGGTACAAAACTGGAATGGGACCTTAGCAGAATAATATAGGGAGGGATATATATATATATATATATATATATATATATGAAATTTACATTAAAATACAAAGGCATCGCCGTCATTATTATTATTATTATTATTGTTATTATTGCCACTTTATGCGTACGATAAATCGACAGGACGCCTAACTACAGGGTGGCGCACGAAATGTCATACATCGAAAATGGTTTATAAAATGTGTAAATCTGGGATCACAACCATGTCCTTTCGTGCAGAGAACCCTTATTTCATGCGTGATTCGACAGACAGCAGCACATGTCGCGCATGCGTACCGGCTTCCAGTTATACAGCATGGCGGACAAAGGGAGGCTGACGCGCGAACAGGAGGTGAAAAGTGTTATTTTATGCGGAAACAAAGACTGTAACTCGGACTCAGGAAAGGTTTCGTGTTCATTTCCGTACCCGGTGAGCTCCCTGCCGGCAGACGGTGTATAGACTGGCCAGCCAATTTGAAACAGAAGTCAATATACTGGAGAGAAAACGAACCCGTCTCATGCCAGTCCGCTCACCGGATAATATTGCTGCTGTGAGAGCGGCTGTGGCTCGGAGCCCCTCCAAATCCTCCAGAACTGCCTGTGTTCAGCTGGGCATCTCTCGTCGGTCAGTTCAGACAATACTGCAGTCTGAGCTTGACCAATTCCCATACAAAATGACAACAGGTCAGAAACTCACGGCGCTTGACAAGCAACGGCGAGTACAGTTTGCTGGGTGGTCTATTGCAGAAGGTGATCCCGTACTGCACAACACATGGTTCAGTGTTGAGGCATACTCAATGGTGCTGTGAACAAACAGAATGTCCGATTCTGGGCGAAAGAACGGCCTGCTATTTTGCACGAGGTTGAAAGTCATGGTGTGAAAGTGTGTGTGGGGGCTGCAATTTCCAGTCATGGAATTATTGGGCCAATCATTATCAATTACACAGTCAACAGTGCGCGTTACATGACACGTTGCAAATCAGTTTCCTTCCATAACTCTTTGCATCACGATTACCAATAGAGACACAATGGTTCATGCAAGATGGAGCTCGTCTGCACACAGCAAATGTTGTTCTGTACTTCCTGAATGAACATTTCGGGCCCGTGTGATGTCCCATCGATATCCCTAACGTTTTCAGAGCGGCTCCATCTGGCCACCACATAGCCCCGATATTAATCCCTGCAACTTCTTCCTGTGGGGATATTTGAAGGAGACAATCTACCGCCAGAAACGAGAAAATGTACTGCAATTGCAAGCGTCCATTATGACTTTCTTCCGAGGGATGAGTGAGGACATGTGTCGTAGAGTGGTCACAAACGTGCAGGTTCGTCTCGAAGCTGTTGTATGCCGAGAAGGTGGGCATATTCAACATGTCCTGCATACTGACTAATCATGCACATTTCAGTGAATGTTGTAATGCCGTTCTTTCTTAAATATGGTATATATTAAATATTCTATAAACAATTTCCAGTGTATGACATTTCGTGCGCCACCCTGTATGATAGTGTTATCCTAGTCCATAGCAGCACGGAATAACCCTCCCAGTATGGAACTACTGTACAAAGTAAATGAAACATGTACTCCCATGCTCCGTGTTGACTGTGTGCTGCACTTGGCCAGTGGTAGATCATAGAGCACTTGCGAGACAAATTGACCGCCTGGGGTGTGAAATCTCCCAGAGCTTGTATTGCTGGGTTAATCATACTCATCACCAACCTCAGTATCCCTAACCTGTCGTCAGAGGCCATGAGGTACACCCTGGGTTACGATTAATGTACTACATCCTCAAAGACTTATGGCTGCTCACGACGTGCATAAACACACGCAACATCACGTCCCATAGACGCTCCAAAGTGATTGACAGAGCAGAGAAATTAAATTTGAGCAATGCCCACATATAAGGTGCGTTCAAAAAGTAACGAGCTGGAGGCATAATTACAGAAACCAGTACCTGTATGTTGGAAGTATTGGCCCTGGCTGTTGAGGCACTTTTCCAACTGTGACACGAGGCGGTGAATGGCTGTCTCATAAAATTCCCTGGGCTGCGATGTGTACCAGTTCCGCACATTCAGTGGACGTTGGCGTCCGAGGTGAATCGTTGGCCCCGCAGAGCCCTTTTCAGGGGACCAAATATGGCGTAATCACAGGGAGAGAGGTCTGGACTGTATTGAGGGTGGCCGAGTACCTCCCATTTGAATTTCTGCAGGAGTGCCGCGACTGTGTTGGCCGTATGAGGTCGTGCATTGTCGTGGAGCGACCACGGCGGCTATGGCGTTCACTGTCACTCGGCGGTCCTGGGTAATGAGTGCATCTACCAGCTGGACGTTGTCATCGGTAATGCAGTGGGGTGGCCCAGACCGGGCATCATCGGCTAACGACACCCGTCCTTCCCTGAAGCGCTTGTGCCACGCCTTGACCCTTGCAAGGGACATGCAGTGTTCACCGTACACTTGTGATATTCGGCGATGAATGTCCGTTCCCCCTACTCTTTCCACTGTCAGAAACCGAACAACACCTCTTTGCTCTTCGGTTAACGCCTCCATGTCACTGTTTGCAATGCGACTGGCAGCGTTGGACGATTGATGCATGCTGCTGCTCGCTTTGTATCGTCACGTGACGTGCACGCGTACGCTCTAGCGACGGGCTGTGACCTTCCACGCTCTAGTCGGAACCACACCTCGTTACACACGCCACGATTAGCCGATGTCATCACCGGTTTGCGCATTCCAGCCTCCGGCTCATTCCTTTTTGAACGCACCTTATAGCTACAAGCCATAGAATGTTGGTCGGGACCATACGGCGCTCCGGAACTACATAAATTGACCTTCCGGTGTTGTTGTTTATTCTCTTAGGGGTTTGCAACATCGGGATCATGTAGCCCCATGTAATTGGCTGTACAAGAGTTTGTCTGATAACCTGTGTCACTGTCATGTCTATACTAGTGTGTGAATTTGCAATTGAGGTAATTTTTTGGTAAGATGTGGCCATGGCCTTAAGTTAAGAACTATCCCGACATTCACTTGGAGTATAAGTGGGAAACCACGGAAAACCACTTCTAGGATGGCTGAGGTAGGAACTGAACCCACAAGGTGCGTTTACCCCGTTCCAGCCCTCAGACCAGAATTAATTTTCTTGGGCGAGCCAGGAATCGAACCCGGGTCTCGGTTGTGACAGCCAAAGATGCAAGCCACTATGCAACGAGGTGAACAACCTCTCCCCCCGTTGTTGTTTCCCGTTCGTGATGTAATCGCTTCCCAGACCTGATCAAAATAGAGTGGGTTCTGGTTTAAGTTGAAAAGGTGATCTCTATTTCAAATGGCCACCTCGTGCGTGGTGCAATGGCTATAATTCATGGCTACCATCCATGAGGTTCAGGTTAGAATTGTCGGCTCTGCCAAGAAATTTAATTCTGGTCTGAGAGCTGGAACGGGGCCCACTCAGCCTCGTGAGGCAGAACTGAGCCGTTCAAGAAGTAGCTTTCCGTTGTTTTCCCACATCTACTCCAGGGAAACGCTTGAATGCTACATCAATTGCTGCCTAAATCCTAAACTCAATTACAATATAATGCACACACTAGTAAAGCCATCACAATGGCACAGATCCCACTCACACCAAAGTTCACGTGACTACATGACAACGATGTTGAAAAACCCTAAATATTATTTTTGTTTCATGTGAGTGGTTGGACGTCGTGGCCATTCATACCCGTATTACTTGGGTATAAGAGGAATTTTTTCTGATAACCTGTGTTATTGTGATGGTTGTATTGATGTGTGTATTTGATACTTTAGGTGATGATTGGGAAGGAGGTGGCCATGACTTTAAGTTAGGAACCATTCCGTAATTTGCCTGGAATAGAAGTGGGAAACAACGGAAAATCACTTCCGATATGTCTGAGGAGAATCGAACCCTCCTCTTCTCAGTTTTGCCTCACGAGGCTGAGTATACCCGGTTCCAGCCCTCAGATCAGGATCGTTTTTAGAGAGCCGGAAATCGGACCCAGACCTCCAGGGTGACAGTTAAGAATGCTAGTCACTACACCAGGAGGTGGGCAACCCCTAAATGAATCAGCAACCCATTTCAGTGAATTTACTCTTTTTTTCAGAACCCTTCTTGAACAAAAGTTGGTCCTCCGATGCATCTAATCCCACTGTAGTTAAAAGTGCGTTAATCCCATATTATTATTAGTACTATTATTATGTATATTTACTCAACTTACAGTTGGTAACAAGACTCATATCGGTACATTACGTACAAGAAAATGAGTAAAGTCACACTTTGAAACGCCTGTAGCATACATTTTCAAACTATATAACATAGACGTTTGTCAGGTTTTTTTTAAGTAATATCTTCCACGTCTCCTTTTCACAAAAGGGTCCTAGAAAACCCTACTGTGAATTCAAAAATCCTCTAACGATACTGCAGGTCTTCAGAATTGCAGCCTTTTGTGCAATAGTGTGGGTGTATATGGGGAGATTTGGTGTGGCTAGATTTACTGAAAAGGAGTTAGGTGTCAGGCCAGTGGGAGAAAGGAGGAAAGGAAGGATCGTCACATTCTTTTGTCTCTAGATTCTAGCCACCTCCATAGCTAGAGGAGTACATTTATCAATCTTCTCTCTATATTTATTGTGGATATTATGGTCATTCGGAACAGATATGTCAATCAAGTACGTGTGACGGTTCTTCTTATCAGTTAAAGTTATGTTTGGTCTATTATGAGGAGTTGTTTAGTCAGTTTGAATAGTGCGATCCCAATACAGCTTGTAATCTTCGTTTTCCAGCCCACTTTCTGGGGAGTATTTGTAATAAGGCGTCCTGTCGTGTATGAGAGATCGGGTTAGGGCGAGTTCTTGATGAATGACTTTGGCAACATCTTTATGCCTCTCAGTGTAAGATGTTGGCGCTAGAATTCTGCAGCAGCTGGTAATTATTATTGTTATTATTATTATTATTATTATTATTATTATTATTATTATTATTATTATGTGTTGGAATAACTGTAAAGAATATCTCCGTTAAGGTTGTCAATGGTATTACTGGTAATGTTTCGCAATTTATAAGTTAAAGGATGTCACTCTTGAGAATCAAACGCGAATATCTTGCAGTCTGGGCAAGTGTATTTTCCATATCCATGTTCGACACTCAAGGAAACCTCACATGTCAGACGGCAGGTGACTTTGTTGTTCCGACCTTTAAAGCAACAATAACAACAACAACACATCCCAGACATTGATTGAAAGAGGCACCAAAGAGCAATCGACTAGGTATTCGTCATACTAATTTGCAATATCAAAACATTCTTAAGTGCCTTTGTTGAAACTTGGCATTGATTCTTTGAAATTAATAGAATTTACTCCATAGAATAGCTTATACGTCACATAAAGAAACAGGAGACCAATGGTAATTCTTTTATTTATAATTTTTCAAGAATTTCCAATAATTACGTATAGGACAATTTGGGATTTTAACAACCTACAACGTGCAATCTTTGAAAAATGTATTATTATGTTTCCTTGACGCCAAACTGTGTGGACATTATTCAAATGAATCCTGGTGAATTCCATAGTTCCCTCTAGTTAGTTAGTTAGTTAGTTAGTTAGTTATTGTTGTTTTAAGGGCGGAACTACGAGGTCATCTGCCCTCTACTAACACTTAATACTTTTCTTCGCTCTTAGCGTTCGTCCTTTATGTCCTAATACCTGAATCTCTTATATGTGAGTAGTTCAGTAAATCCCTCTCTGTTCGCAATGAAAATTCTTGTAGGTTTTCTAACCAGTATTTTCTCTAACATCACTATAATCTTCATCTACTTGTTGAGCTAAACTATACTGGAGTGCCGATATTCAACCAGTTCCCCTTTCCATTGTATCAAGTCCTCGAGTGAGGATAGGATAAACCCTATACCGACAGGAGCACGCTCTTCAGATCTTATCCGAGACCATTAAGATGTTGCTGAGCAGACAAAGGATGGCGTGAGGGAGGAAGGAACGGTGTCTAACGAGGGCCACGTGATCTCATAGACGAAGAAGAAGCAGGAAGGATAATGCAGGAAATATGATAGGGAGAACTGAGGAAGGTAAAGGTGGCTTGGGACAGATAATTTCATCACGGTGTCCTAAGAGTGACTAGATATTTAGATTTTGATCTTCATGGTTTGATGATTGTAGGTTGGTTGGTTCCTCAGATTAGGGACTGTGACAACGCTGTCATGTAGCCCCGTGTACTTTGGGTATGTGTAGAATCTCTCTGATAACCGGTGTTAATTGTGATGGCTGTATTTGTGTGTGTTATCTGTTTTTAATTCAAGTAAGGACTGCTGACATTCGATTTTCAAGTAGTTCCTACTTTTCCTACCAAACGCCACCGTCAACCACAACTAGTTCTGAACTTGGTTACTAGATGCCACCGCAGTCGACTCCTGGTGACGAACTTTGGAACCTAAGAGCTTTAGTCAAACCTAATATATAATTTAGCTTTACACAAGTGTAATTAGTGGAAGGTTCTTTTACATGCCATAAATAAATATATATATATGACATGGACCGCCGGGTTTACTTACCCTCCGAAGAAGTCATGCTGAGGGATTTTTAACGCTCTTAAAATATCCGACGACTTCGGCTGGGTTTGAACCGACGACCTTGGGCATAGAAGCTCAGTATGATACCAACTACGCCAACTTTGATGATTATATTGAAAGTCAAAGTCAAACCAGACCGAAGTCATCGGATTTTTAAGAGCGTTAAAAATCCCTCAGTATGCCTTCCTTCGGAGGGAAAGTAAAGCCAGCGGGCCCATGTCATAAATTTATGGCATACAAAAGAACCTTCCACTCACTACACTAGTGGAAGCTAAAATTTTTAGGTTTGATTTGATAACGTTCTATTAGTTCCAACGACCTTCGCCAGGTGCTGGTTGTGATGGCATCTAGTAGACACGTTCGCAGCTTGGTGTCGTGGATGGTAGCATTTTGTAGCAAAAGTAGGAACTACTAGAAAATTGATGGGCTGGTGTCCTTACCTGAATCACAGATAACACACACTAATACTGCCATCATAACCGGGTGAGTTAGCCGTGGTCGTTACGGCAGGACTGCTGGCAGTCGCTCACATCCGGGAGGCGAGGGGTTCGAATCCCCCCGCCGGCAACTTTGAAGATGGTTTTCTGTGGTTTCTCATCTTCCTTCCAGGCAAATGCCGGGGTTGGTCCCTAACTATAGGCCACAGCCACCGTCCGTACATTCCAACTTTCCTCCCCAACGGTACTTGTAGCTCACCCATTGGGTGACCATCTCGAAGCAGCTACAAAAAACTGGCGAGCCGAACATATCCTCGGACACTCCCGGTACTAAAAGCCATACGCTAAAAAAGAAAGAAACTGCCATCATAATTAACACCGGTTATCAGACAAATTCTACACACACCCAAAGTACACGGGGCTACATTACCGTGTTTTCGCAGCCCCTGAACTAAGGAACCATCCAACCACCCAAAGTCAAAGTCAGCTCTACAGAAAAATCAATAACACCAGAGATATATTGTCTTAACATTTTTAAGCTATATTAGCAATGTAAAGATGGATTTAAAGACATGTTTCAATGTTGCCTTATTGACAATTGATATTTTAACTTTCAGTCGGTCAACGCAAAATAATTCCAACTAGCATTACCCGTTGTGGCTTCGCCCGCGAATATTCTAGTACACTTAGCAAAATCTCAATCATGAATGCTATGACTGATTTATCCTTGGTATCAATAATCAGACTTTATCAATTCAGCTACTGGTGCAGTGGTTAGAGGTTTGTTATTCCTTCATAGGTATATCAGAGCGAAGTTAGTTTTCTTGGAATATCACAGACACTGTTAATTTATGGTCCTTTAAATGTGGTTTTCGGCGACCCTTTATAGTCGGGTGAAAAGACCTTTCGTACCACACTCACACGTGAAAATTGCGTGAAAAAATCTAGAGTGATCCTTTACCCCCTTAAGCACATTATACTGTATGTATTTATGAATTTTACAGCTTAATTTGGTTCAGTGGTAACCTTATAACCGTCTGGAAACTTTCACAGTAATATAATAATTGGAATTGAATTGCGTCTTACAGAAATAGATGGACCTGTGAGATTCTGTTACCATGGTTACCGTGTTGCATTCTTTCATTATTTCATTGTAAATATACTTGTTTTAAGATATTTATTTAATTGTGAGGCATTTAAAGAGTAAGTGAGTGCGTTTCGCTTACGCATTGGGTTATGCTGAACCTGTAGGTACCCCATATGTGTAGGTTGGTGTTAATGGGACCTTATTTTCGGTACAAAACTGGAATGGGATCTTAGCAGAATAATATAGGGAGGGATTACTGGAATATGCGAAGAAATAACCTGAAATAAATGGCATGTGATTAAAATATATTGTTTGGATTATTCAATGAGGAGAAAACCAAGGAATGCCATGTTTCGCTCGTCAAGCTAGCATCATCAGATCCAAATCTACAAGACAACCATCTTTACGAAAGACTACCAAACCAACAGTGACAATTATTAAAAATTTTGGAAAAATAATTAACCTACAAAAAAACCTGTTTGGCAAAACAAATCAGGAACAAGTAGTTCAGTGAAGAACTAAGGCCTATTTTCATATATCCTACTTGTGTTAATCAACATGCAACATTTCAGTTTGTTTGCTGTAATAGATTCGTAGATATTGAGTGAAAACCGACTAAATATTTCGGATGGTCGCCATGTTGGTTTTGTTGTTAACAGGTTTTCAAACGTCACATGGATGAAATTTTAGTTGTTTCCTTTATCACCGTACAAATTTTCAGGGTGATATCGGTAATAGTTTCGGAGATATTGAATGCTGGTGAAATATTTCGCACAGCCGCCATGTTGGAATGGTGAGACATAACAAAATTTGAAGGGCACGGTCGGGGTCGTCCGGATTAGTGCTATTACCGAGTTTCGTTGAAATCGCTCCAGCCGTTTAGATTTTATTATGGGGACACACACACACGAATCACACACGCACACACAGACACAAACGGACAAAAGGTGAGCTCATAAGCCTATTTTTTCATAAATGAAAATAGGCTAAAAATGGGAGATTCAAGTATTAAGAACTGAAGAACGAACAGCCTAGAGCGAAAGTAAAATAGTTGGTGTTATTGGAGGGGCACTGAAGAGTTCACCAGAAATCATTTGAATAACATTTACACAGCTAGGAGTCCATCAATCAAAATGAACTGCTTGACAGAAAAATAAGTATTTCTTCCAATGAAAAGTGCAGCTACTGTTCATCAAAATACTTGTTTGCACTATTTGGTGGTTTCGTGTGTTCTAAGCAGTTGTCATTATTTGATAAGGCTTGGTTTAAAGTTTTGAGATTAACATTTCAATCAAGGAGCAAAATTACTGTTATGTTGTGAGAGTACACTAAGTTCATCTTTCCAAGCTTAACAAATTGGTAGCCCCATATAAACATGTCCAAGATAAAATATCAGGAACTCGATACTTTCACGACAATGACTTGGTATCTTATTGAAACATCAAAACAAATAATTCAAGATGTATTTGTGAAATTAATATGGAAGTGGTATACTTTGCTTCATGAATAGAGAACCTTCTATCTGACACAGTGATAGGTTCAGTGAGGGATTACATTTCTTCTTGTGTAGTGTATGGGCAACCCCATTAACATACGTATTCGGACTCCAGGCTGGTCTGTGTTCAAGGTATAGAGCTTGCTGGTCATATGATTTTGTAAATGGTATCTTTTACAGAATTATGTGGGAGGGCAGCGACCAGCTATATCCCAGGCGATGGGTGAATGGGTCATTACCGTAGTAATAAAACACAATTCTGCATTGAACGCAATCTGTCTGGGCATCCAATTGCACGAGCAAATTTCTTTCAAATTAACAGGAAATATATCTGAATACTTCCATGTATGACAATTCATACGGAGGACTGCACATAAACTAATTTTGTGATAATTCGCCATCGGAACGATCATACCCTCTCCAACCAACCTTCACATCAATATTATCAGTGTTTTTCATATCTCTTGACAATATATGTGACATGATGGAAATTGCTGTTATAAAATGTACGTTTCAATGCGAGAGATGTATATATTGTAATTGCAAATATGTTCAGCGTTGACTCACGCCAGTAAGTGACGTGGGGTGTGTTTTCAAAATAGCCTGCATTAGGCATAAATGCATATTTTTTTTATAATTATGAATATTGTTTTTATTGGTCATTTGTTTTACGTACAATATTAAACAACCAGTAGAATGGCAACTAACATGTTAAAGCTAAACGATTTATTACTTGGGCAATGCATGAAAGACCATTTGAGGCGGCCAGTTGCAAAATTCTTTCAACCCACCAGTAAATAAGGATCACTTGCAATAATGTTTTACGTAATTAAAGACGCATTGTCCATCTGTGTTGTAAGTATTCATAGAAAACTATTACTTGAAGCATAGAATAAACACGTTTTGATGGAAATCGTCAACACAGACCGACAATGTGTATTTTAATTTGAGTCGTCCAGTTGCAAAACTCGTTTAATCCACTTTTGAATAAGGACCATGACGTAATAGTACACTATGCAACGAGCCTATAATGGCTATAATTAAGACACGAGTATATTTATAAAACGAGCGTATGCGAGTTTTATAATTTCCATACGAGTGTCTTAATTACCATTATAGGCGAGTTGCATACGACTGTTTATGTTCGACTATAATTATTATAACTATTTTATGTTCGAAGATAAATATTCATAAATATCTGTCGGGATTTCGCCAGTTTTATGTACTGAACAGACGCATGAGACGCTGAGAATGCCTTGTATTTGACGATGGCCTTCTCGATTACCCCACTATGACACTAGGCAACGCAGTTTAGAAGGCATTGAAACTCCACGCAGGTGCGATGATATCCTTATCTAATTGGTCAAACAACTGTTTCCTGAGCTGTGATTGGTGGGAAAAACTGTCTCATAATGAAAAATAGTGTTATAACGACCATCATTATGATACAGTTTTCTAACCCATAATAGTCAGGGTCGAACATAGAATCATTTATTTAATTATTTTATTTTATTTTGTTATACTTTATTTTATTTTATTTTGTTTTTCTGTGTTTAATTTTAATTTATTTTGTTTTGTTTTGTGATTTGATTTTGTTTTGTTTTATTTTAAATTGTTTTGTTTAATTTTTGTATTGCTTTTTGATTTGTTTTATTTTATTTTGTTTTGGTTTTATTTTGTTTTGTTTATTTTTGTTTCATTTTAATTTGCTTTTATTTTCATTTTGTTTTTTATATTATTTTTTATTTTGTTTTGTTTTATTTTGATTTTCCAGAAAACAAACACAGAACAAAACAAAAAACACGAAGCAAAAAGAAAGATTCAAAAACAAAAGCAAAAGCAGAAAACAAAAAACAAGAAACACAAAGCAAAAAGCAAAATTCAAATAAAAGCAAAAGCAGAAAACAAGCACAACCCCAAAGCCAAGAAAGAAAATCAAACAGTCAAATTCAAAAGCAAACACAAAACCAAAAACAAAAAACACAAAGCAAAAAGTTGAAAACAACAAACACAAAATATACGCGAGGCAAAGTCCAGAGAAACGTTTCTCATGAAAATGATTCTTATTCTCAAGTGGATTAAACGTGTTTTGCAACTCGACGACTCAATGAGAAATGTGAATCCAAGTGATCCTCATTCATAAGTGGGCTGAAGGAGTTTCGAAACTGGTCGCTGAATTTTGTAGAAGAAAGAGTTTAATATCAATATGGACTTTTTCATATATTGAAATGTCATATCCTCATGCAGAGGGTATCATCGCAAAATTTTAATTAATTTCTTTTAAGTTTTGTATAAGTAAACCAATGTTTGACGAGCACTGATAGGAGGAAATTAAATGTAATTCTAAAGTTAGAATGTTGAATATGTCCTATAGTTCAATTAGGCTATCTCACTAGATTTTAATGTCGACCCGAAAAATTATCATTACCGGTACGGGCATTTATTTCTCCAAAACACCCTTACCCTAATTAACTAACAGGGTTTTGCCATTCATCAAATATCCTACTTCCTTGGCCGGGAATAGAACCTGTGATCTTGGAATCATAAAGTGGACACTCGACCACTGATACATTGATGAATCCTAAATGTTTATATACTGCATCTATAACTCCTAAGTCACGAAGAAATATTAACAAAATATTCCATCAATTACGAACTAAACTACTGCGCGGCTTGGACCACATTACGTAGGCCAATATATAGACAATATAATATCAAGAACGAAGACCACAAACGGTAGAAAATTGGAAGTATGGATGCTATATGGAAATTAATGAGGGGGGGGGAGGGGGGAGGCTGTGATATTACATTGTTCAAACTGCTTGCCTCTTACCAAGGATGACCATGTTCAATAGCCGGTCACTCCATATGATGTTTTCGAAGTGAAATGCCTAGCCCTGTAGTTCGGATTCCACGTAAAAAGGAGGTCTCTTGTATCATGATCGCGAGATTAACTGTTACGTAAAACTACACGTTTCCCTGCTTTGGAAATAAAATGGTGTAACAGGGAGTGGATTATGAACGAGAGGTGCAGTAGAATAATACATTGTACAGATGTTCAGAGAAATAATGGGCACATAAAGGAGAAGTGAATTAGTAGTAAGACGAAAGCGAGAAAATATATGAAGTTCTGCTGAACGGGAGAGTTGATTCTCGATATTCGATTTAATTTACATTATAGGCTACTTAAGTCTCGAATGCTACTATTCAACGTTCTTAACTGCGAATCTTGATATAAATACCAACTAAACGCAATAATTAACGTGTAATTAGATAATATTTGTACATAAATGTAAACCTTAACCCCAGTTATCAGGATCTGATGTTGACCACTTGAAGGTCGAAACGCGTAACCCTTAAATTGCCCTATTATAATAGCGATCATAACTAGTACATGTGATTTTTCCAGGAGTGATATTTAGTTATTAGCCTACTTTTCACGTTTTGCAAAAACGAGGAAAAAGTAGACTTATGAGATCGATCCGGGAAAATGTGCGTCTGTCTGTCTGTCTGTCTGGCTGGCTGTGTGTGTGTCCCCCCCCCCCCTATCAACTCCTTAACGACTGCAGCAATCAAAACCAAATTTAGTATGAGTAAAGATGTGCACCGGAATAGCTTACGTCCATATTTGAAAATGATGTCAGTGCTACCAACTGCTGAAAAAACGCACTAGAATTTTGAGCTCTATGTTGGATATCTAGCAAGGTATGCATGGGAGCTATTCTAAAATTGGCACACATGTAGATAATACTATTTCAGTTTAATTTCCAGGAGGCCAACCATGACAGTGTTGCCAAAATAATTTTAAGCCTTCTGATATGTCCAATGTTTAAATGCATATAACTTCTACACTATCAATTGGATTTCAACCAAATTTTGTATGTAATATCTGTACATAAACAGATATGACTGAGCGTATTCTTAAGAGCCACAAGGGCTGCCAACTGTTAATAATTGCTCTCTGTATTTTTTTAATCCAAATACCGATGTATCAGAAAGAATGCAAGCCAACAGCTTTAAACTATGCACACGTATATTCTGACGTTTTAGATTAATTTGGAGTAACTTATATACGTCAGTTCTACCAACATGATTATAAGTCTGCTGATAGTACCAATTTTTAAATACATGTAACTTCTATACTATCAGTTGGATTTCAACCAAATTTCGTATGTGCTATGTGTACCATAACAGAATATCTGTAAGTATTGTTAAGAGCAATCAGGGCTGCCAACTGTTAATAAATGCTGTCTATATTTTTTTACCCTAATATCAATATATCAGAAAGTATGCAAGCCAACAGCTCTATACTTTGCACACGTATAGCACCTGACATTCTAGATTAATACTAACAAATGGATTTCATCCAAAATTGGCACAACAAGATATAATATTTCAGATTATTTCTGGCCAGCACACGCATGGTATTGTTACGCGTGCTGATAGATCCAATGTCTAACTGCATGTAACGTCCATTGGACTTCAACCTAATTTTGTATTCTGTACCTTAAGAGATGGAACTAGGAATATATTCAGTCACCAGGGCTGCCAACTGTAGTGCTCTATTAGGCTAAATTATACCAGGTATATTTTGAACTAATTTGATATTTCGATATTACCAACTTAATTTTGTCATTATTCTAGATAGGTTCATATTCTGCAGAATAATCATTGGCATGAAAAGTAGGCTGTATAGTTCTTCACGGAACTTCTTGTTTATTATTCATATAGCCTATTACGAGGGGCGTACTATATTGCTTTACACTTTTCTACCCAAATGAAGTACATTACACATCAGTTGTTACGTCCACCTTCTCAGCATAATCTCCTTGTAACTTTATGCACAGTTTCCGTTGATGTGTCAGTCTCTGCAGACCTTCCTGAAACTATTCTTTCGGAGTGCTGCGTACATATGCCTTGATAGCCGTGTCCAGAGGTTCCTTCATGTTCCCGAACAGGTGGTAATCACTTGGTGGCAAGTCGGAGAGTATGGTGGATCTGGCAGAACCGTGATTCCCATTTGATCAATGGCAGTGGTGGTCTCTCGGCTAGTGTGGAGGTGAGCATTGTCATGTTGCAGAAGCACATCTTTAGCCCATTTTCCTGGCCACTTAGTTTGAATGGCACGACGTAAGCGCTTAAGGGTTAACCGTGGCCCCCAATTCCAGCCAGTTAATGAGGATGATGCCCTTTGTGTCCCCGAACACTGTCGCCAATCACTTGCCAACAGATGGCACTGTTTGACATTTCCTTGGCGGTGGACTGCCTCTATGCTTCCATTGCATGATCACCGTTTTGCGGATTTTGCAGAACTGGACACAGCTGTCAAGGCAAGGGTACGCAGCTCTCCGAAAGAATGGTTTCAGGAAGGTCTGGAGAGACTGACACATTGATGGGAAAAGTGCATAAAGTCACAAGGAGATTATGTTGAGAAGGTGGACGTAACAACTGATGTGTAATGTACTTCATTTGGGTAGAAAAAATAAAGTGTGAAACAATATAGTATGCTCCTCGTATATACATTGTACTCCTGTCCAGTCTTTGGGAAAATTCGTGTTGAACGATTGAAGAGTTACAACTGACAGTTAGTTACTTGATATATCCTCTAAAATTCATCTGTAATCTAGAGCTACCCACATCTAACAGCCGAACAAAGTAATGCTCCAAATGTACATTTTAACGAATCCCTTCCTTGTTTCAACACCGGATGTTTCAAGATTTTGTAGAATGCATCTGAAGAGTTACGAATGATGAGGATCACGGGTAAGAAATGGAATGGGCTTACCAAACAAGAGTGTGTAGATAGACAGGCTTCTCGAACTAAGCCGACCGAAGAGCATACAAGAAAGCAGAGCTCAAACACGAGCCAGCAGTTAGTGAAGAAGGCTGCATCAGACAGGAGTTACCATAGTCAGTGGTAGAGGAGACGCCTTGTTCCAATCAGTTTATAAATTCAGAAATATTACTTCTGATAACATAATTTATTTTCAGTTGGTCAACACAAGTGTGTCCAATTAGATTGGGCGAAAAGTAACAAATATTGTATATTGGCTTTCACGGCCGGTGAATTAAAACTCAGCAATTCTTCTAGGTTTGTGCCGTGTCTTGTGTGGGGTTTCGCCTAGGACACCAAGCTGGCTCACCGGCGGGCTCTTGGTGTCCCCGCCCGGAACCCCACAGGAGTGACGAACTGCGCGTCACCTCCCTTTATATTAGGTGCAACTGCACCACTTGTCTGCGAGAACTAAAAGCTCAAGCAGCCTTAACCTCCCTATGAAGGCTTCCAAAAAGGCTAGGCGAAATCCCACACAAGACACGGCACAAACCTAGAAGAATTGCTGAGTTTTAACAAATATTGTATCCAAATATATAAGCCAAACTTGCTCTAGAAAATACTACCAGAACCCACAATGCCACCCAGGAACATTTGCGACTTTCCAACAACAAGAAAGGCACGGCATAATTCTGAATACGAAAGCACTAAGTTCCCAAAAAATAATCCGTTTATCATAATATCTACAAGGTTGCAAGGTTGTTCTTACATTAAGCAATTGCCAGAGAAAACCACTTCTGGGGCAACTGATATGGGAATTGAACCCTTCTCTACTCAGTTTTTCCTCTTTAGACTGAGTGTACCCCAATCCAACCCTCAGACCAGAATAAATGTTTTGAATTTGAATTTGAATGTATTGTTTCTCTTGTACCAGTGAGCATGTGATTACTATATCCATCTGGTAATTGACTATGGGTAATTATTTATTGTAATTATTAACCTTTTCACTGTTGAATTGTTACATTGTTAGCGCACCCTCTGTGCTGGATTCTTTTAGACAACCACTTTCACACAGAAATTCACCAATTTGAACATAAAATACAAGTGGAAATTGAAAATAATTAAAAGTAATTTACTCACCAGTGTGTTCATAAAGTATTGGCCATGGTTGATATTTGGGATCCTGGGTTCGATTCCGCATGAGTTGGCAAAATTTTGTCCAGTAGACAAAATTTAAAAAATTGTAATATACACCATAGACTATGCTCACTAAATGCACACACTATATTCATCCCATACACACACACCTCACAACAGAAACATTAAATTAAACACACTATATCACTAAATAAACACCCGAATCCAATATTACCTCAAAGCACAAATATCTCAAATAATTCTAACACATACATTATCCTATACCTAAACTTTCGCGAAAAAATAATAAAAGCCTTGCTCCAACTAAATAGGCTATACAATTTATCTATACTAATAATTGAACACTAAATAGGTGCAAATATAAAGTTTACGCTTCTAAACATTCTAATAATTCCTGCGTGAGTGGTAGTCTTCAAAGCAAAGTACGACACAGAGTGCAACACCACATGGTTGACACATGTATCAGGACTCTTTCCTCTTCCTTTCCCTCCTGAGAGTATTGCTACATACATGACAGTGACGAGTTGGGTTAGATTTCTTATCAGATAGCAGGGAAAATGTCTTTCAGTTAGTCGAAGAACTGGGTCCGTAAATGTCGCAGATGGTCTTCCAGGAGTTGATTTTCTGGGGTTGTGGTATCTCTCCAAAATCTGTCTTATAATTTGAAACTGAAATTCTGCCAATGAAGGATGCTTACCTGATGATAGACAGTATAGGGCATATGAATTTAGAAGTGCTAAGTCCAAAATATGAAAGAATAATTTCTTGTACCACTTGATACTTTTACGCAAGCTATGGAGTGAACTAAGGAGCATGTCTGCCTTATTGACAGACCCCATGTTCATGTTATATTCAGTGACTGCCTGAGGCTTCAAGATAGATGCTCCAGACTTGCGATCCTTTTTCCCAGTCACTTCCAATATAGTTTTGTGCATGGTTGTAAGCACGAGCACATCCCTCCTATCACGCCACTTGAGTGCCATCATTTTTGTGCTAGATTTCATTTCCAATTCTCCTCTTCACAATTTAGTTCCCAGTGTAGGCATGCCTTTCCTGTTCTTTCGCACTGTTCCACATGCATTGGTGGCTCGGTCATGAAGCAAAGAAAACAGCTGTGGGCCAGTGTACCAGTTATCTAAAAATAAGCTATGGCCTTTATCTAAGTAATCATGTAGAAGTGGTGTAACAACTGCACCAGAAATACCTAGTTTATAGGGGTCTGTAATTTCTGTTGATGAGCCAGTATAAGTGATAAAATCTAAAATATAACCAGTTTTACAGTCACAGAGAACAAACAGTTTGATGCCAAAACGATGGCGCTTGGTTTTTATATACTGCTTGAAAGCAAGACGTCCCTTGAACAAAACTAGTCTTTCATCAACACACAAGTTAGCAAATGGGGTGAGATAGGTTTTGAATGTTTTCCTGAAGTGGTCAATAATGAATCGAATTTTGTTCAGACTGTCAGTTTTCTTTGGGTTTTCATTGTCGGTGTGAAGTGGAGCATACTGAGTAAAATTAGATATCTATCACGAGACATAACTTGCTGAAAAATTGGGGCATGTAGAAGGGGATCCCTGGACCAATGTTCCTGAATAGACAGATGATTATTTCGAATCATCGGCAGCGCCACTGCTATTAGCACAAAAATCTCCTTATAATTGGTATCAACCCATTTCCTGAGCCTGGAATATTGACTGGGAGGCTTAGCGTCAACAGTCTGTTTATGAGACTTGTTTGTTTCGTCCGCTACCTTTGTCAACACCTCTTCATTGACAAATAACTCGAAATAATCTATTTCATGGGACTCGGGGGTCAAATTGGTATTTGACATACCTGGGTTTGGCACTTGGAATGCATGCACGTTTGGCGCGAACTCGTCCTCGGACCACGTGGGTAGGCCTAGGGCAGGTTCATTTCTTCCCCTCTCTATCGGGATATCTTCAACACTATCACTATCACTTCCTAACAGTTCCCTAATATCCCCATCGTCACTTCCGACACTATCTAAATCCACATCAAACTCAATCTCCTCTAAAAGCGTAAGAATTTGCTCCGGACGCATATTGCGCTCACTAGATGCAGCCATTACTCATACACGATGTTCATAACTGTGTGACAAAAGAAAAACATTTTTCTCGCAACGTTACACGTGTGTATTTAAGGAACTAACTGGTTGAAAATGTAGCTAACAGACGGCGTAAGAATACACGACTTTTACAAAGTTCTGATCGAGTATACTCGATCGCAGCACTGATGGCACAAAGTTCTGATCGAGTATACTCGATCGCAGCACTGATGGCACAAAGTTCTGATCGAGTATACTCGATCGCAGCACTGATGGCACAAAGTTCTGATCGAGTATACTCGATCGCAGCACTGATGGCACAAGGTTCTGATCGAGTATACTCGATCGAAGCAGTGAAGCGGTTAATAGTATTGAGCGTTTAACACTGAAGATGGTATCACTGAATTCTGAAACATGTACGTTTAAATAATAATAATCTTATATACAGTATTGACAAGGCGGATTCAACTAAATGAATAAAATAAATAATTCTCTTGAAGCTACAAAGCCTGCAGCTCTCTTCATTCAGAGGGTGGTTAAATACAATAAAATAAGAAAAGAAAACGTAACCTAAACATTCAGTTGACACTAAAATTAAGTTCTTGATACATGTAGTTGTTATTACTTCTAGATAACCTTTGAATTTTGCTGTTGTAAAATGAATCCCTACTAACTTGGTATATTTTAGCTTAAATTAGATTTTTCTTCTCTGTTATGTATGAAACATTTTAGTATGAAATTACATGACTCGGAAATAGTTTAAGTATAGAAGAATCATATTTGGTTTAATTTTCATTAAAACAATAATAATATTAATAATATCGTATGGCCTCGGATGCCTGGTGCAAGCTTTGTTAATTGGCACCCAGAGGGTAGCTTGCATGTCGAATTTCGTCGTTCCTTTGAACGCTATGAAAGTCAAGGAGGTTAGATATCTAAACTCCTTGACACTACAGCGCTTTCAAGTAGAGAATGGAGGAACTTTGTGTTGGCGGAAAATCCCGAGATTAATTTTGTCATTGAACACGGCCTACTGAATTCAAATGGGTTCTTTAACATGCCAACGTATGACATGAGTATCGTGATTTCTGTCGCCTTCAAAAATCACTTACCATGGCCAGGGGCGAACCTGCAATCTTGGGGTTGGTAGTCCGACGCTATAACCACTCACCCACCGCGGCAAGCTATTAAAACAATTAAATGTTCACATTGATTGTGATCATTGCATAGCTGATAGATTTGGCAGATCTGCGAATCCATCTTAAGACCTTTGGATTCGCTGTCTCAATACGTACCTGAAACAACAGAAGGTGGCTTTTTAGGAACTTTTAATTGTACTTTGCAGTCTGTAACTTGTCTCTTCAAAGGCAAGCGACGAGGGTGGTGTTGGGAGGATTAGTGGCAAACAAGGCCGAATCAGTATAACCTCCATTTCTGGATTTTAGTTTGTGATGGTGGGATGAGTACAACTCGTAACTTGACATCATTCCTTATGTGATCAATGATCATAGAGAGCATTTGTGATGGTGGGATGAGTACAACTCGTAACTTGACATCATTCCTTATGTGATCAATGATCATAGAGAGCATTTGTGATGGTGGGATGAGTACAACTCGTAACTTGACATCATTCCGTATGTGATCAATGATCATAGAGAGCATTTGTGATGGTGGGATGAGTACAACTCGTAACTTGACATCATTCCTTATGTGATCAATGATCATAGAGAGCATTTGTGATGGTGGGATGAGTACAACTCGTAACTTGACATCATTCCTTATGTGATCAATGATCATAGAGAGCATTTGTGATGGTGGGATGAGTACAACTCGTAACTTGACATCATTCCGTATGTGATCAATGATCATAGAGAGCATTTGTGATGGTGGGATGAGTACAACTCGTAACTTGACATCATTCCTTATGTGATCAATGATCATAGAGAGCATTTGTGATGGTGGGATGAGTACAACTCGTAACTTGACATCATTCCTTATGTGATCAATGATCATAGAGAGCATTTGTGATGGTGGGATGAGTACAACTCGTAACTTGACATCATTCCGTATGTGATCAATGATCATAGAGAGCATTTGTGATGGTGGGATGAGTACAACTCGTAACTTGACATCATTCCTTATGTGATCAATGATCATAGAGAGCATTTGTGATGGTGGGATGAGTACAACTCGTAACTTGATCAATGATCATAGAGAGCATTTGAAATATTTCAAATTTTTGAGATCGGTTTGAAGGAAGGTTCAGATTCCCACACCATACAATAGCGTGGGAAGTACTATTGATCGGAGTATCGTGCCTTTTAAGATACAGTATAATAAAATTGAGGAAAATTATAGCTATGATTTTAATTTAATTTTTCCCTCTACTGGAATGCATTGTGGGAGGTAACATTTATCGTGCGTTAGAAATGAGTCGATACATTTCTGAACTTCTTGTATTAGTACTAAAAGCTTTTCATTTATGGAATGTATAATAATGTACATTTTTCTGGAATTATACATTGATCATTGTGATAAAATGCACAATATATTCTGAAGATTAATACATTGAGTCAATAATAAGTTGTACTTTCAATTATCGTACCGACTTCGACCACATTCCTCAGCGTCAAAATATAATATATTTAGAGATGGAAGACTTACGTACAAAAATGTTCCATATTAAAGGTTGTTATCAAAATTATTTCTAAAAGATACTGGTTGTCAAAAAGCTAAAAAGCATACATTAAAACTTTTCAAAATCAGTACTACCAGTATTGTTAAGAAATAATTTTGATAACAACCCTCGATCTGGAAAATTTTTAATGGAAGTCTTGCATCTCTCCTTATATTATATTTTGTCGCTGAGGCAATGTGGCCGAAACCGGTACTATAATGAAAAGTGCAACTTATCGTTGACTTAAGGTATTAATTTTCAGAATATATTAAACATCGTCCGTAAGGAATAGGGCACACATGGTCATATTTTTGTAATTTCATACTTATGATAAATTGTGTTCTAATTTCACTTTCATTTTTCAAAGTGAACCAACCCCCATTAAACATGAGTCTTCTTCATTTTCATCAAAGTGAAAAGAGTCCTCAAAATATGTGTCTATCTTAAATGAATGCTACCTCAACTTATACCCTCAACTTAAACTGAATAGTTACACAAACGTAGGAGAAATAAAGCATAGAAAAATAGATGAAAAATAGAAATGATGTTTCACTTCTATTGTTAATTTTACATTCAAAAATAAACATAAGACTGTATACTGAAATATGCTAACGATCTAGGATGAGAACTGTAGAATAATCATCGGGTCCTAAAAGTACAGTAGGAACGACGAATTTGTTCACTGGATATCGCTACCTGTTTGATTAATGGGTGCAGAATAAACGATGGTGTAACAGTAGTGGAACGTCCGTCGGCTGGAATGAATTGATAAAGTTTAATAGACTATCGAAACATATATCTTCCCTGTCCATGTAAAGCTAAGTCTCAATTTTCTAACGGAACTTGGTTGTCGATCAAGAAACATAAAGGAAAAGATAAAACATCCTAAGCTATAAAGTGGTACCGTATACTGACGAATAAAATACTACTTCCAGGAGAAGCTGAGATAACATGGTCCAGATATTTTGTGTACGACAGTGGCGATGACTGAGGTAAAAACATATTAAGAAATATTCCTGCGCTGATCTTTCAAAACCTGGGAATATCCAGTAATCGACTTCTCATGAAAAAGGAAAAGATACCTGAAGCCAATAAAATGTAATATTTGAGTAAACTGTACTGGCTTCGGTTATATTATAACCTCCTTCAGCAGAATGTATATAATAATAATAATAATAATAATAATTATAATAATAATAATAATAATAATAATAATAATATCGTATGGCCTCGGATGCTGCATGCAAGCTATGTTATTTGACACCCAGAGGGCAGCTTGCATGTCTAATTTTGTTGTGCACTATGAAAGTCAAGGAGGTTCGATATCTAAGCTCCTTGACACTATAGCGCTTTCTAGTAGAGAAATGAGGAACTTTGTGTTGGCGGAAAATCCCGAGATTAACTTTTCCAATATGAACACGGCCTACTGAATTCAAATGGGTTCTTTAATATGCCAAATTCGTATGACATGCGTATCGTGATTTTTGCCGCCTTTCAAAAATCACTTTCCGCGGCCAGGAGCAGACCTGCAAGCTTGGGATTAGTAATCCGACACGATAACCACTCACCTACCGTGGCAAGCAGACAGTATATGATATGAATGAAGTTGCAAGATTACATATAATTTTATAAAAAGTATGAGTTCGAACATTATTTCCAAAATGGTAACTATCTAAAATTATTAATAACAAGAAGTTCCGTGACGAACTAAAGAGCCTACTTTTCTTAAAATTAAATAGTCATGCCAATGATTAATCTATACGGATCTAGCTAGAATAATGACGAAATTAAGTTGGTAATATCGAAATTTTTAATTAGTTCGAAATACTGTATACCTGGCATAATGTAGCCTAATAGAGAACTACAGTTGGCAGCCCTGGTGACTGAATATATTTTTAGTTCCATCTCTTAAGGTACAGAATACAAAATTTGGTTGAAGTCCAATGGATGGCATGGACGTTACATGCAGTTAAACATTGGATCTAACAGCGCACGTAAAATCATGTTGGCAACAATGTCATGCATGTATTGGTCAGAAATAATCTGAACTATTATGATCTATTGGTGTGCCAATTTCGGATGAAATCCATTTATTTGTAGAGAAGTTACATATATTTTAAAATTGGACCAATCAGCAGGCTTAGAATCAAGTTGTAAGCACTGACATATATTGAATGAAAATCCACAGCCTGCTTCCAGTCTCCGACCGGGTCAGGAATGTAATGAATGAAGCCCCCATCTAGCGGCGAGGATATGGACTGTGCCGGCTGCCGAGGCCTGACGCACTCCTCTGGGGAAATGATTAAATGAATGACAGATGAAATGAAATGATAGTGGAGAGTGTTGCTGGAATGAAATTTTGACAGGGAAAACCGGAGTACCCGGAGAAAAACCTGTCTGCCTCCGTTTTGTCCAGCACAGATCTCACATGGAGTGACCGGGATTTGAACCACGGACTCAGCGGTGAGAGGCCGGCGTGCTGCCGCCTAAGCCACGGAGGCTTACTGACATATATTAATTACTCCAAATTATTCTAGAATGTAAGGTACTATACGTGTGCAATGTTTAGTGCTGTTGGCTTGAATACTTTCTGATATACTGATATTAGGGTAAAAAATAGAGACAGCATTTATTAACAGTTGGCAGCGCTGGTGGCTCTTAAGAATACGCTCAGTCATATCTGTTTAAGTACACATAGCACATACGAAATTTGGTTGAAATCCAATTGATAGTGTAGAAGTAATATGCATTTAAAATTTGGACCTATCAGAAGGCTTATAATCATTTTGGCAACACTGCCATGTATGGCCTCCTGGAAATTAAACTGCAACATTAATATCCATACGTGTGCCAATTTTTAAATAGCTCCCATTCATATCTTCCAAGATATCCAACATGGAGCTCAAATTTCAATTGCGATTTTTCATCAGTTGGTAGCACTGGCATCATTTTCAAATATGGCCGTGAGATATTAAGGTACAGATCTTTACTGTTACCAAATTTTGTTTCGATTGCTGCAGCCGTTTAGAAGTTGATAGGGGACACACACACACGCACACACACACAGCCAGCCAGACAGACAGACAGAAGGACAGACAGACACACATTTGCCCGATCTCATGAGTCTACTTTTTTCTCATTTTTGCAAAATGTGAAAAGTAGGCTAAAATTACTCTGGTTGGTTGGTTCCTCAGTTTAGAGGCTGTGACAACGCTGTCATGTAGTCCCGTGTACTTTGGGTGTGTGTAGAATCTGTCTGATTACCGGTGTAAATTGTGATGGCTGTATTAGTGTTTATTTACTGTAATTCAGGTAAGGATTGCAGATGATCAATTTCAAGTAATTCCTACTTTTGCTACCAAATGCTACCGTCAACAACACCTAGTCACGAACTTGGCTACTAGATGCCACCGCGATCGGCACCTGGCAGCGAACGTTAGAACAAATAAAGCGTTAATCAAATCTAACCTACAAATTTAGCTTCACACAGTTGTAGTTAGTGGAAGGTTCTTTTACATGCCATAAAAATATGGACCTCCGGCTGTACATCCCCTTCGAAGGAAGGCATACTGAGGGATTTTAACGCTCTTAAAAATTAGACGACTTTGGCTGGGTTTGAACCCGCGATCTTGGGCATAGAAGCTCAACATGCGACCAACTACGCTACCAAAGCCACAAAAATACTCTAAAAAATTTAAACAAGAAGTTCCGTGACGAACTAAAGAGCCTACTTTTCATGCCAATGATTATTCTACAGTATATTAACCTATCTAGAATAATGACGAAATTAAGTTGATAATATCGAAATTTCTAATTAGTTCGAAATACTGTATACGTGGCATAATGTAGCCTAATAGGGCACCACAGTTGGCAGCCCTGATGTCTGAATATATTCTTAGTTCCATCTCTTAACGTACAGAATACAACATTTGGTTGAAGTCCAATGAATAGCATGGACGTTACATGCAGTTAAACATTGGATTTAACAGCGCGCGTAAAATCATGTTGGCAACAATGTCATGCATGTATTGGTCAGAAATAATCTGAAATAATATGATCTATTGTTGTGCCAATTTTGAATGAAATCCATTAGTTAGTATAGAACTAATTTTGCCAATTTTGAAATAGCTCCCATTCATACCTTCCAAGATATACATCATGGAGCTCAAATTTCAATTGCGATTTTTTAGCAGTTGGTAGCACTGACATCATTTTCAAATATGGCCGTGAGATATTCAGGTATAGATCTTTAATCCTACCAAATTTTGTTTCGATTGCTCCAGCCGTTTAGGAGTTGATAGGGGGGGGGGGACACACGCACAGCCGGACAGACCGGCAGAAGGACAGACAGACAGACAGACAGACAGACATACAGACAGAAGAAGAGACAGACAGACAGACAGACACACATTTGCCCGATCTCATAAGTCTACTTTTTCCTCATTTTTGCAAAATGAGAAAAGTAGGCTAAAAATCAGATGTGTCACAACTTTCTATAAGTTAATGATGAAAGAAACAAGAAGTTCCGTGACGAACTAAAGAGCCTACTTTTCTTAAAATTTAAGATTCATGCCAATGATTAATCTATATGGATCTATCTTGAATAATGACGAAATTAAGATGGTAATATCGAAATTTCTAATTAGTTCGAAATACTGTATACCTGGCATAATGTAGCCTAATAGAGAACTACAGTTGGCAGCCCTGGTGACTGAATATATTCTTAGTTCCATCTCTTAAGGTACAGAATACAACATTTGTTTTAAGTCCAATGGATAGCATGGACGTTACATGCAGTTAAACATTGGATCTAACAGCGCGCGTAAAATCATGTTGGCAACAATGACATACATGTATTGGTCAGAAATAATATGAAATAATATGATCCATTGTTGTGTCAATTTTGAATTAAATCCATTAGTTAGTATAGACGTTACATGCATTTTAAAATTGGACCTATCAGCAGGCTTTGAATCATGTTGGCAGCTCTGACTTATATTAGTTACTCCAAATTATCTAGAATGTCAGGTGCTATACGTGTGCAAAGTTGAGAGCTATTGGCTTGCATACTTTCTGATATGTTGATATTAGGGTAACAACAATAGAGACAGTATTTATAAACAGTTGGCAGCCGTGGTTACTCTTAAGAATCGGCATATACATATCTGTTATGGTACACATAGCGAACACGAAATTTGGTTGAAATCCAAATGATAGTATAGAAGTTACAGGTACTTCAAGTTGGACATCTCAGCAGGCTTAGAATCATGTTGGTAGCACTGACGTATATAAGTTACTCCAAATTAATACAGAATGTCAGGTACTATACGTGTGCATAATTTAAAGCTGTCGGCTTGCATACTTTCTGATATATTGGTATTTGGATAAAATAAATTGAGAGCATTTATTAACAGTTAGCAGCCCTGGTGGCTCTTAAGAACACGTTCAGTCATATCTGTTTATGTACACATAGCACATATGAAATTTGGTTGAAATCCAATTGAGAGTATAGAAGTTACATGTATTTAAAGTTGGACCTCTCAGCAGGTTTCGAATCATGTTGGTAGCACTGACGTATATAAGTTACTCCAAATTAATATAGAATGTCAGGTACGACGTGTGCATAGTTTAAAGCTGTCGGCTAGCATACTTTCTGATATATGGGTATTAGGATTTAAAAAAAATGAGAGCATTTATTAACAGTTGGCAGCCCTGGTGGCTCTTAAGAATATGCTCAGTCATATCTGTTTATGTACGCATAGCACACACGACATTTGGTTGAAATCCAATTGATAGTGTAGAAGTTAAATGCATTTAAAATTTGGACTTATCAGCAGGCTTATATTCATTTTGGCAACACTGCGATGTATGGCCTCCTGGAAATTAAACTGCAATATTATTATCTATACGTGTGCCAATTTTGAAATAGCTCCTATTCATACCTTCCGAGATATCCAACATGGAGCTCAAATTTCAATTGCGATTTTTCAGCAGTTGGTCGCACTGCCATCATTTTCAAATATGGCCGTGAGATATTCAGGTATAAATCTTTACTCCTACCAAATTCTTTTTCGATTGCTGCAGCCGTTTAGGAGTTGATAGGGGGACACACACACACACACACACAGCCAGACAGACAGACAGAAGGACAGACAGACAGACACACATTTGCCCGATCTCATAAGTCTACTTTTTCCTCATTTTTGCAAAATGTGAAAAGTAGACTAAAATGTCTTCAAAAGAAGAACATAGTGGAGATTTCAACAGTCTAAAACGAAGCAATAATGTTGAAATGAGAAGTGTGTTTATATTAAAATAGAGAGAAGAGAGAAATAGTAAACACTAAAACACTTACATGGAACTGATGTAGTGGTTCATTGAAAAGCTTTTTGATGTTGGGATGAATTGTGATCTTATGCTTACGTAGGAATAAAAGGCTATATGATATGCTATCTGTTTGAAGAGAAAAACAAACAATGTAAATTAAACATAGTAATTTATATGGTTGGCAGCCTCCGTGGCTTAGGCGGCAGCACGCCAGCCTCTCACCGCTGGGCCCTTGGTTAAAATCCCGGTCACTCCATGTGAGATCTGTGCTGGACAAAACGGAGGCAGACAGGTTTTTCTCCGGGTACTCCGGTTTTCCCTGTCAAAATTTCATTCCAGCAACACTCTCCACTATCATTTCATTTAATCTGTCATTCATTTAATCATTGCCCCAGAGGAGTGCGTCAGGCCTCGGCAGCCGGCACAGTTCATATCCTTGCCGCTAGATGGGGGCTTCATTCATTCCATTCCTGACCCGGTCGGAGACTGGAAGCTGGGTGTGGATTTTCATTTCAATTTATATGGTTGTGAATCATAATTCATTGAAACATGAAATACTTACAGTGTTAATTGTTAGTTCAAAAAGCTGGAGAAAACTCTAAATTAATTAGAGTTGCTAAGAGAATAAGAATCTAATCTGAGTTTTAAACGGTACATTCACAGTCATATGCACAATGGCAGGTCGACTGTAAGAAGCTGTTGGTAAGTCTCTGGTCAGTGAAACAGCTATTCGACGTAGGCTATACGGTTCGGCATGTCAAGTTTTCAAGCCATTTCTTCAGTGTTGCGTTAGTCATTGAAATTCAATATTTTTCAGTCGGTCAACACGATTGTACCCAATTGTAATGGGTGGTTACCAGTTTCCAAAACTGGCCATCCAAGTGTACTGTAAATTTTAAACTCATGTAAAACAAATAGTTCCGTGAAGAACTATACAGCCTATTTTCATATATCCTACTTATGTTAATTGCCACTATCAACATACACAATTTCAGTTTGATTGCTGTAATAGATTCGTAGATATTGAGAACCGACTAAATATTTCGGATGGTCGCCATGTTGGATTTTATATATGTAGGTCCTAGAGTTATGTAGGCCCTACTGTTACATGCAGATTATTGTGAATGTGTAGTATTCAAACTTCAATCGCATAATTAGGACACAAGAAGTAACAAGGAGATTTTAAAATTTTTCACAGCTGCTATCTTGAGGTTATGGAAACAATTGAAATAAATTAGATGCCAGTGGATTACCATTCGTATAAGGATTTACTGTACCAAGTTTCACTGCACGCGGATGGTTAAATTGCGAGAAACGTCCATGTGAATATTTATAATTCGCGTCGCCGCCATGATGGATTTGTGATCACCAGGTTATTTAAAGTCCTATAGGTGAACTTAAGTTCATAGTCCCTATGAACATTAAAAAATGCAGTTTGATTGCTAAAATAGATTCGTAGATATTCAGTATCGTCTAAATATTTCGGATGGTCGCCATGTTGGATTGTTAACTGTATAGGCCATAGTGTCATGTACCATTAAAGGAAAATTATTGCGTAGGTTCATTATTCAAACTTTCACTTCGATCGCATGACTACATCACAAGAAGTAAAAACTTAATTTTAAAACTCCCACTGCCGCCATCTTGAGGTTATGTAAACAATTGAACTAAATTAGATACCAATGGATTACAATGTGTATAAATATTTCCTGTACCAGGTTTCAGTGCGCTTGGAACATTAAATCGCGAGAAAGGTCTATTTAAAATTTTCAAATTCGCTTGGCCGCCATGTTCGTTTTGTAGTTAACCGGTTTTTGAAGGTCTTATAGATGGATTTCCAGTAGTGCCCTTTATCTCCGTACAAAATTTTAGGGAGATACCGCTAATAATTTCAGAGATATAGAATGCCGGTGATATATTTCGCACATCCGCTATCTTGTGATTATGTAAACAATTGAACGAAGTTAGATGTCGGTGCATTACAATGTATATAAACATATACTGTACCAAGTTTCATTGCGTTTGGTTGGTCAAATCGCGAGAAACGTCTATTTAAAAGTCGCAAATTCGCTTGGCCGCCATGTTGGTTTTGTAGTAACCAGGTTTTCAAAAGTCACATAAGTGAACTTATAGTAGTTCCCTCTATCACCATAGAAAATGTCAGGGTAATATCGGTAATAGTTTCGGAGATATTGAATGTTGGTGAAATATTTCGCACAGCCGCCATGTTGGATTGGTGAGTCGTAAAAAAATTTGAAGGGCACGGTCGAGGTCGCCCAAAATAGTGCTATGAACTTTCCGAGTTTCATTGAAATCGCTCCTGCCGTTTAGATTTTATTAGGGGGGGACACACACACGAATCACACACACACGCACACACACACGGACAAAAGGTGATCTCTTAAGCCTATTTTTTCAAAATTGAAAATAGGCTAAAAATCAGGATTAGGGAATCACCTATTACAATTGGGTACAATCGTGTAGACAGACTGAAAAACATTCAATTGGGCTAATAATATTCATTGCTTGAAGGCTACAGTTCAATCATTGTCATATGAGATGTATGGAATATCTCTTCAGATGCCCTCATCCTTTCTAACCGCTCACACAGTAAATAAGAGAGGTCTGCGGTAAAAACTGCTTTCAATTAGAATGTAAAATGCCAGATCCATGTACAAAGAGCAGATAAAAAAAATAGTCAGTAAAATCTCTGTCAGTAATGAGATTTAGACTCGCTCGACAAGCATTGTACATGGCCGTAACAAAGTAGATCGGTGAGTGATATCTCCAGAAGGCAAGGCCTGTGTTATTCGCTAAACTGCGGCTGACAGCACAATGGCGTGTTGCCACAATGGGCTGGCTTTCTTGCTTTCGTTTGGAATTCCTCCACTGTTTGCCACCTTGACGAGATACGGGTGCCGGAAATTAAGTTGATGAAGTTCTGTTAGCCTCAAGTCGCTCTGTGTGACTGCTTGTCTCTCCAGCATTCCACTCATTGGTTTTAGTAACAATATTCAAATGAACATTTCATCCATTGGCTTTAATAACAATATTCAAATGAACATTTCATCCATTGGCTTTAATAACAATATTCAAATGAACATTCCATCCATTGGTTTTAATAACAATATTCAAATGAGCATTCCATTCATTGGTTTTAATAACAATATTCAAATGAGTATTCCATTCATTGGTTTTAATAACAATATTCAAATGAGCATTCCATTCATTGGTTTTAATAACAATATTCAAATGGGCATTCCATTCATTGGTTTTAGTAGCAATATTCAAATGAGCATTCCATTCATTGGTTTTAGTAGCAATATTCAAATGGGCATTCCATTCATTGGTTTTAGTAGCAATATTCAAATGAGCATTCCATTCATTGGTTTTAGTAGCAATATTCAAATGAATATTCCATTCATTGGTTTTAATAACAATATTCAAATGAGCATTCCATTCATTGGTTTTAATAACAATATTCAAATGAGCATTCCATTCATTGGTTTTAATAACAATATTCAAATGAGCATTCCATTCATTGGTCCGCTCCTGGTTGTGGTAAGTGATTTTTGAAAGGCGACAAAAATCACGATAGGCATGTCAAACGTTGCTAGCATGTTAAAGAAACCATTTGAATTCAGTAGGCCGTGTTCATAATGGCAAAATTAATCTCGGGATTTTCCGCCAACACAAAGTTCCTCATTTCTCTACTAGACACCTCTGGGTGTCAAATAACAAAGCTTGCACCCGGCACCGAGGCCAAACGATGAAAAAATAATAACAATTTTAAAATGAACATTCCAATCATAGGTTTTACTAACAATATTCAAATGAGCATTCCAATCATAGGTTTTAATAACAATATTCAAATGAGCATTCCAATCATAGGTTTTAATAACAATATTCAAATGAGCGAGAAAATGTAAATTATTGATTCTTCTGAATTGTGTCCTGATTTGAGTGAACAATCTTATCTCCTTAGTACCATGAATAGTCCATTGAAAATCCCATAGAATGCATAGATGAGATATGTTGGGTTAGAGAGATCATTTTTAACAAATCCCCAAACTTTTGTTAGTTGCAGTTTCAAAGGCTCGTCGGGGTTGGACGGGGAGTAGTAGGTTCTTGCCAAGTTTCATTGAATTTGCTCCAGCAAATCAAAACATATTTGGGACGCACACACACTCGCACATGGACAAAATGTTGAGCCCATATTTTATAAGATGAAAGTTGACTGAAACCATGCAATAAAACTGCGCCATCTTGAATTTCCAGCTCATATCAACATAGTGCATGCTGGAAAATGCCAGGTGAATGTGTGAGTTTGTGATTCTGATGGATTCCTAACCGGAGTTCAATTCACTGTTTTATCAGTGATACTATTAAACTCTTCCCTACCTCATGGAACATACATATTATTCTCATTTGGCCTATTTTCAACTTTTTATTTATGGAACAATCAAACTTGGTAAGGGCCTAATACTAGACTACCCTGTCTGACCCCAACAATACATGTTGAATTTGTATGTGCCAGCAACCCAATATGGCGACAAGGCGAAATATGTCACCAGAGCAGAGTAACAACTATTGCGGGAATCGACCTGAAGCAATCCACACTAAAGTAAGTTGAGATATTGAACTTTCAAAAATCTGATAAGCATAAAATTAACAACGCGGTCATGCAAAGTATGAATATAAAAGGTGACTTCATTCGCGGCCCAATCATTAAACCTGGCTCGCGTCCCTGTCAATGCATGTGAGATTTTGGAAGTGATATATCATGTCCTGTTCTTCAGATTCCACAGGAAAATATAGATCCCGTATATGGTGTTCGTGAGATTAACGGTAAAGCGACACGCTTCCTTCCTAATCATCCCAGCGTAGCGAAGCTTGACATCAGTCAACAACAACAACAACAGCACAACAGCTTTTTGGTGGGCATGATACTTCGTGAAATAGTGCATGCGTGAACTACATTATGTTGGATGATTAATGATCCTGTACTGAAGTGTTATCGATGGGTCTACTTAATAGAGAATTATGGGACACATTAATTTAGGACTGAGGAAAGGCAGTAACAGGAGCTAATAGGTTTCCGTTGAGAGAGATTTATAAAGAGTTAGGGGTCAGTTGAGGAATTAGTTGCGAGGGCCAATACTTCCATAATTACACCTGCCGATACTTAGTGGCAAAATATAGGCTGTATAAACGTATCGCAAATAACTGCGTTTAAATGTTACCTTGTGATTTTGAATGTATTGAATTTTGAAATCTAAAGATTCAACAGAATGTAGTTCCCAGTCCTATGAAAACTATTCCGAGATTTAATTCAGCTGAGCATATAAAACAAAACAAAACTCCGCAATAATTTCTCGGAGGTCCATGTGTCTCTGAGGTCAATTGCCGTGAGGCTCATAGCCTGAAGGTTGTGGTGACTGATGCGTGATCATCACAAACTCACCCTCTACAAAATCACTATGGGTCAGCTACTAAATAGTCCTCCCTATGCTGGGCTCACTTGGTATTACTCGAGGCTCTACGAAGAAATTTTAATTCATGTGTGAGGGTTGGAATGGTGTCCACTCAGCCTCGTGAGGCAAATCTTAGATGAGGGAGGTTCGATTCCCACCTCAGCGTAGAACTGGTTTTCTGTGACTTCCTGCTAACAAGCAAATGCAGGAATGGTTCCAATAACTTAAGGTCACGGCCAACTCCATCCCAATCCCAATCTCAATTACAAATATCCTGGCATAGCCAGTTGTCATTTGAGGATACTTAAATGCAAAGAATCTGTGTCAGTAGATTTATAGGCACGTACAGATCCCTTTAAAAGCAAAAATCCGGCACCCAGGCGTCTCTAATGGCAGTAGTAGTTAAACGGGATAATTATATTATAATATAATATAGGATGTGAGGCCTGGAACATAAGAAGGCTTCCGGGTTTGATTCCCTGCCGGGCCACGGGGAATTTAATCTCCTGTGGTTAATTTCTCTGGCTCAGAGACTGGGTGTTTGTGACGTCTTCGTGTACAAAGAAACCAAACACTGAAAACAAATGGATCAAACAGAAACAAGTAAAAAGGAAAGGCTTCCAAAAAGATGGTATATTGGCTCTTACGGCCTGTGAATTAAATCTCAGCAATTTTTCTAGGTTTGCGATCCAGCTTGGTGTTCCTAGGCGAAACCCCACACAAGACACGGCATAAACCTAGAAATATTGCTGAGTTTTAATTTCTAATATGTTTGACGACATTAACATATCATACCAGTGGCATATTTAAATTTTAACTTCATCGTATTTTCGAATACGTAAGAAAATTCTTACTAGAATGACTATCTATGGAAGATTCCCATTCGATTTACGATGACACGGCCGACCGTCTCATTTTCAACTCTTTCGTTTTAAAATATGTCTACCTTAAGGGAGACTATACCCGTCTATGAGAGTAACTTCTAATTTTTAAAAGGCCCCCATATCATCTATGAAGATGCATCTTATGCACCAACCCAGAATTCCCTACAGAGAACTGACTGCAAGCAAGTTTATCCCCACCCTCTTCTATTTTCTTTCTTAACTCTCCGAGTTTCTTACATCAGTCCACCAAGAGAATAATATCGTTTGCTCGCCAAAGAAGGGTAGTTGCTCCCTTGTGTCAAGTTCTTATGGGATGTATGAGTCCCTTGCCATTGCTCCTCAACCGAAGGTGAGGCTTTGCTATCATTCCTCACCAGGCTCTTTATTTCTTTCGTATAGTAAAAATACAAAGCAATGCTTCATCTTACACCTACAGTCAGTCACTAGCTAAGCCAAAACCCAGTAGACTGAAAGCGATCAAGGGAACTACTCGCGTGTGGCTGAGCTCTTTCCCATCACGGAAAGAGTCAACCATTTTGTGTAGGCTAAGGATAGGTCATGAAAGATCCACCCACTCGTACCTAATTAGAAGGGAAGATCCCCAGTTTGTGCCTGTGGAGCCGTATTCACTGTGTCCTACATTTTGACCGAGTGTGTGGATCTTGCTGATCTACGAAGAAACCTTGCTATGCAGAATGCACACAAACTCATATTACCCGATGACGTGGTGGCTGCTGATCTCGTCAACCGCTTTATAAGTGAGATAGTGTTAGGGCCAGCTATCTAAATTATCAAGGGTACATTCACAGAAAGAACTTGTTCGTTCTTTGAATTTCTGATTTTTTTTAGCCTATTTTCAATTTTGAAAACATAGGCTTATGAGATCACCTTTTGTCCGTGTGTGTGTGTGCGTGTGTGTGTGTGTGTGTGATTCGTGTGTGTGTCCCCCCCCTAATAAAATCTAAACGGCAGGAGCGATTTCAATGAAACTCGGAAAGTTCATAGCACTATTCCCGGCGACCTCGACCGTGCCCTTCAAATTTTGTTACTACTCACCAATCCAACATGGCGGCTGTGCGAAATATTTCACCAGCATTCAATATCTCCGAAACTATTACCGATATTACCCTGACATTTTCTATGGTGATAGAGGGAACTATTATAAGTTCACTTATGTGACTTTTGAAAACCTGGTTACTACAAAACCAACATGGCGGCCAAGCGAATTTGCGACTTTTAAATAGACGTTTCTCGCGACTAGACCAACCAAACGCAATGAAACTTGGTACAGTAAATGTTTATACACATTGTAATGCACCGACATCTAACTTCGCTCAATTGTTTACATAATCACAAGATGGCGGATGTGCGAAATATTTCACCGCCATTCTATATCTCTGAAACTATTAGCGGTATCTCCCTAACATTTTTTACGAAGATAAAGGGCACTACTGGAAGTCCATCTATAAGACTTTCAAAAACCGGTTAACTACAAAACGAACATGGCGGCCAAGCGATTTTGAAAATATTAAATAGACCTTTCTCGCGATTTAATGTTCCAAGCGCACTGAAACCTGGTACAGGAAATATTTTTACACATTGTAATCCACTGGTATCTAATTTAGTTCAATTGTTTACATAACCTCAAGATGGCGGCAGTGCGAATTTTAAAATTAAGTTTTTATTTCTTGTGATGTAGTCATGCGATCGAAGTGAAAGTTTGAATAATGAACCTACGCAATAATTTTCCTTTATTGGTACATGACTCTATGGCCTATACATTTAACAATCCAACATGGCGACCATCCAAAATATTTAGACGATACTGAATATCTACGAATATATTTTAGCAATCAAACTGCATTCTTTAATGTTCATAGGGGCTATGAACTTAAGTTCACCTATAGGACTTGAAATAACCTGGTGATCACAAATCCAACATGGCGGCGATGCGAATTATAAATATTCACATGGACGTTTCTCGCAATTTAACCATCCGCGTGCAGTAAAACTTGGTACAGTAAATCCTTATACGAATGTTAATCCACTGGCATCCAATTTATATCAATTGTTTCCATAACCTCAAGATGGCAGCTGTGAAAAATTTTAAAATCTCCTTGTTACTTCTTGTGTCCTAATTATGCGATTGAAGTTTGAATACTACACGTTCACAATAATCTGCATGTAACAGTACATAACTCTAGGACCTACATATATAAAATCCAACATGGCGACCATCCGAAATATTTAGTCGGTTCTCAATATCTACGAATCTATTACAGCAATCAAACTGAAATTGTGTATGTTGATAGTGGCAATTAACATAAGTAGGATATATGAAAATAGGCTGTATAGTTCTTCACGGAACTACTTGTTATTTCTTTGTTTTTTATCATCATCATCATCATCATCATCATCATCATATATATATTATTTCAGTAGTATAGATCCCTCCTGCGGCACTCACAAGCGACCGATCGTGAAAATGAGCATTCAAATGAACGAGAATAGACATTAGCAGTGACGAATTGCACTATAATTTCATAATTATCACTAATTTCTTCAATAAATCACTTTTAAAAAATGTACGAAGTGTGCGATTTGCAGTTACTGTTCCAGTAATAAAATACGCTTTATAATTGCTGTCCACGGGCCACTGTGACGCCTGTTTCAAGTAATTTTAACAATCTGTGGTCTTTCTTTAATCCAGAAATGTAAATAGTGTTCTATAATCATTTGGATTGGATAAAATAAAATAGTACATTATGCAACGAGCCTATAATGGCCATAATTAAGACACGAGTATTTTTATAAAACGAGCGTATGCGAGTTTTATAATTTCCATACGAGTGTCTTAATTACCATTATAGGCGAATTGCTTACGACTGTTTATGTTCGACGATAATTATAACTTTATTAAATGTTTTAACATAAATATTCATAATATCTGTTCAGTCACTAGAATGTTGTGATCGGGTGCTGCAGTGGGAAGTATATCTCTGTTTCCCAAGCTCTCTGGACAACCGACGCATGCGGTCTGTTTGCTTCAATGCCATATGTTCAGATTGTGCTCCAGTATTCAGTAAAACTGTCACCGAAGTCGTTTCAAAACCACGCGCTGTGTAGAAATTGATTTTGGGGATATTAAGGTACAGTGCCATTTCTTGTCTCAGTTTATTTACGCGAACATATGGACGGTGCAATTTCGGTAATTTATATAGACATGTTGGATTATGAACGCATGCGCGAAGGTATCCTTATCTAATTGGTCATACAACTGTTTCTTGAGCTCTGATTGGTGGGAGAAACTGTTTCATAATGAACAAGTAGTTCCGTGAAGAACTATTCAGCCTATTTTCCTATATCCTACTTATGTTAGTTGCCTCTATCTATATACAAAATTTCAGTATGATTGCTGTAATAGATTCGTAGATATTGAGAACCAACTAAATATTTCGGATGGTCGCCATGTAGGATTGTTAAATGTATAGGCCATAGAGTCATGTACCATTAAAAGAAAATTATTTCGTATTTTCACTATTCAAACTTTCACTTCGATCGCATGATTACGACACAAGATATAAAAACTTAATTTTAAAATTCGCAAAGCCGCCATCTTGAGGTTATATAAACAATTAAACTAAATTCGATGCCAATGCATTACAATATGTATAATCATTTACTGTACCACATTTCACTGTGCTCAGATGGTTAAAAAACGAGAAAAGTCTATTAAAATTTTTCAACTTCGCTTGGCCGCCATGTTCGTTTTGTAGTTAACCGGTTTTTGAAAGTCTTATAGATGAACTTCCAGTAGTGCCCTTTATCTCCGTACAAAATTTCAGGGTGATACCGCTAATAGTTTCAGAGATATAGAATGCCGGTGAAATATTTCGCACATCCGCCATCTTGTGGTTATGTAAACAATTGAACGAAGTTAGATGTCGGTGCATTACAATGCCTATAAACATATACTGTACCACGTTTTATTGCGTTTGGTTGATTAAATCGCGAGAAACGTCTATTTAAAAGTCGTAAATTCGCGTGGCCACCATTTTGGTTTTGTAGTTACCAGTTTTTCAGAAGTCACATAGGTGAACTTCTAGTATTTCCCTGTATCACCGTAAAAAAAATTCAGGGTGATATCGGAAATAGTTTCGGAGATATTGAATACTGGTGAAATATTTCGCACAGCCGCCATGTTGGATTGGTGAGACGTAACAAAATTTGAAGGACACGGTCGTGGTCTCCCGGAATAGTGCTATGAACTTACCAAGTTTCATTGAAATCGCTCCAGCCGTTTAGAATTTATTAGGGGGGGACACACACACCTCACACACACACACACGCACACACACACGGACAAAAGGTGATCTCATAAGCCTATTTTTTCGAAATTGAAAATAGGCTAAAAATAGTGTTATAATGAGCCTCATTATGATACAGTTTTCTGACACATAATAGTTAGGGTCGAACATAAACATAGTAACCTTCCTTCTAAATTCTCTCATTGTAAACCCATTGGGGAAAGTGTGGTTTATGAACATACGAGAATTCTTGCTCGGGTCCGCTAGTTATCCTATACTTAATTTGTTGGTTTATTTTATTTTGTTATTTTAAAGCTTCTTTTATGTTCGACCCTCACTATTATGTGTCAGAAAACTGTATCGAAATGATGGTCATTATAACACTCTTTTTCATTTTGATACAGTTTCTCCAGCCAATCAGAGCTCGTTCTTTGACCAATTAGGTAACGATACCTTCACGCGTGCGCTTAAAATCCAACATGTCGCGCATAAACACAACACCGTCCATATGTTCGCGTAAATAAACTGGCGAATATGAGACAACAAATAGCACTGTACCTTAATATAATTTCTACACAGCGCATTCATTGTCTTCAAACAACTCCAGTGACAATATTACTGAGGGGCGGCAGATGTAAACATATGGCCTGCATATGGCATTGCAAGCACACAGAGCGCATGCGTCGGTCGTCCAGAGATCTTGAAAGGCAAAGATATAACACCCAACGCTCGCTCTGCGATCACGAAATTCATGTAGCTGACTCTCAACAGATATGTATGAATATTTATGTTAAAACATATAACAAAGTCATAGGTATCGTCGAACATAAACAGTCGTATGCAACTCGCCTATAATGGTAATTAAGACACTCGTATGGAAATTATAAAACTCGCATACGCTCGTTTTATAAAAATACTCGTGTCTTAATTATAGCCATTATGGGCTCGTTGCATAATGAACTATTAGGGGACAATAAAATTAAGTTCTTGACACAGGTATTTGTATAATCTTAAGTTTTGCCGTTGTAAAATCCCTACTGCTATATTTTAGCTTAAATAAGATTTTTAACCTACTTTCGAAGTTTGCAAAAAATGAAAGTGCAGTAGACTTATAAAATCTACTGTATACGGGCCAAAAGTTGTCAGTCTGTCTGTGAGTGTGTGTGTGTGTGTATACCTGCCCCCCCCCCCCTATCAATTCAAACACGACGAAACCGAATTGAACTAAATTTGGTACAGAGGTAGCACTAGCAAGGGCACCTCAGTGTCATGTTTTATATCGCCACCATCTTGACGGAGACGTTATGGTGGCCACCCAAATGTTCAAAGCTTAAACCAAATTACGACTAACCTAATCATCTAATCTCTACCAAACTACAAGGTCATCAGCCAAATAGTTGGAATTTGAAGATGGTGGTCTTATATGTGTGCAAACCTATTCCCCCTATCAATTCAAACACAACGATACCACATTTATATTTTAACTTAAATAAGATTTCGTTCTGTGTTTTTCAGGTTTTAAAAATGTGAATGAAAAAACCTTACTTCCAACCCCAATTTAATAGAGCAAATTAACTTGTCACCCGAGTAAGAAATATATTTTATAATATGATTTATTTTATGATCTTGCGTCCTCTGGGTCCTCATGACGGATACTTGGATGAGTGTTGAAGTTTCCTGATAACCTATGTTTCTGTGGTGCCTCTAATAGTGGGTATAATAGTTACTAGGGTCTGTATCAGGGTCGGTGCCAGTGGAGTTGATATAAGGTACCATCTTCGCATTTATGTCGAGGGTATGTCAAAAGCCTGGGAGGTAGCAATAATATAAATAATTGTGAGCGATTATGTGGCAGGATCATCTGACTTCCTAATTCTATTGTTTGATTTATTTCTAACGTTCGTGGCTTAAACGTACCTCAAATATTTAAATATAATATCAAAGAATCCATTTACTTTAAGATAACCAATACTGGTATGAAAATGAATCGTTATCAGACTGCTACATAATTAATTTCACTGTTTGGAAATAGTACATTATAATGGCAATAATTAAGACACGAGTATGTTTATAAAACGAGCGTATGCGAGTTTTATAATTTCCATACGAGTGTCTTAATTACCATTACAGGCGAGTTGCATACGACTGTTTATGTTCGACGACAATTATCATAACTTTATGTTCGAACATAAATATTCATAAATATCTGTCGAGATTTCGCCAGTTTTATGTACTGAACAGAGCTCATGAGACGCAGAGAATGCCTTTTATTTGACCATGGCCTCCTCGATTACCCTACTATGACACTAGGCCACGCAGTGAAATTTAAATTAGAAGGCCATGGAACTCAGTGCAGGTGCGATGATATCCTTACCTAAATGGTCAAACAACTGTTTCTTGAGCTCTGATTGGAGGGAGAAACTGTTTCATAATGAAAAATGGTGTTATAATGAGCCTCATTATAGTACAGTTTTCTGACATATAATAGTCAGGGTCGAACATAACCTAATATAGCATATTATTCTAAGATATGACCACGTCTGGGCTAGCAAAGATGTCAGCGCATAAACATTTGCTCTACCAAGTTTCACTGCGCTCGGATGGTTAAACGCGAGAAAGATCTATTTAAATATTTCAATTTCGGGCTTTGAGGAAAGCACCATCCCAGTATTTGCCTGGAACTGACATGAGAAACCATTGGGAATGGTTTGACTCTGGGTACGAGTCATTCCGGAAAATGTCTGGCGTAGAAGTGGGAAACTACTAAAGAAGGCCTCCAGGATCACTCACCTCTTCCTATATATCCTCACGAGGCTAAGGGCACATTTTCACAAACCTCACTTTACAATTAAATTCTGGAATGATCTGAGAATAGAACCAAGGATTTTCAGAAGAGCAGTCTCAATGTGAAACCATGGACCATTTATAAGTTTATGAGTAAACTCCCGCATACATGAATGCTATTACGATACATCACTTCCTTTATATTGTTTTGTATACAATGTGTGTTGCGTTATCTCCTGAAAGTCACATTTCAATATGCTGGTCAATGTATTTATATAGCGATCATAAAGTTTTACAGTCTCATTTTTATTCGTGACTGATGTGTTCTACGTGCGGAAAATTGTATTAATACCTCCTACGCCAATCAATGTATATGCTGCCTTGGGTTTTTGCGGGTATCTACCCACATAACCTAAAGGCGGTACTCTTTGAGGATCCAACCAGCCTTCAGGCTGACTACCTAACAGACAGACTCCAAACTCACAACAATGCGTTGGCCATCATAAAGTTTCAATCTACTTTTGAATCAATGTTTTGCTCAATTAATCGATTGCTAAATGGAGTGGATCCGAAAGGAAATTGATAAGCGCAGACTGTGCTGCTACGCTCAGTTTCTAATTGTGTATAAAACCCTGTGATTGCGAGCAATAGAAGGCTTTGAAGTTCGGTGCGTAAATCTCAGCGAGGAATCAATGGTCTCATAACATATATTTATAGGCATTTAGATATTTTTATTCTTCATTAATGTGTGGTCTTACTTCCTACACAGTACTTAAGGAACTAACTCCGCCTTGGATACAAAACTGATCCTGAGTTCGATCACTTACGAATCCAAGAACAGTTACGTCATATCTCGACTCCCGGCGAGGCTGATATCGGCTACCCTGAGGGAGAATTTTCCCCTAGTATTTCCGCACCCCCTCCATGCAAATGTATTGTTTCAAGTCCCGGGGCACATACCTTCAGAGTTGGTCAAATTACTCACAAATATATTTTCAATACAAATACAATAACAAAGTACAAATTACAAAATAAAATTTATTGAAATACTAAATTCAGTGTTTCCAGATAATTATGCTTCCATTCCATTAAGGTTAATTAATTAAATGCTTGCCACGGTGGTGAGTGGTTATCGTGTCGGTCTACCAACCCCCAAGCTTGCAGGTTCACTCCTGGCCATGGTAAGTGATTATTTTTTTTGAAAGGCGACAATGATCACGACACGCATGTCATACGATGTTGGAATGTTAAAGAAACCATTTGAATTCAGTAGGCCGTGTTCATAAAGACAAAATTAATCTCGGGATTTTCCGCGTACACAATACGTTCCTCCTTTCTCTACTAGAAAGCGCTATAGTGTCAAGGAGCTTACATATCTATCCTCCTTGACTTTCATAGCGCTCCAAGGAACATCAACATTTGACATGTAAGCTGACCTCTGGGCGTCAAATAACAAAGCTTGCACTCGGCACCCGAGACCATACGATATTATTATTAATTAATTAAATGGAATAGAAGCATATATAATTTACTGAAAGTGTTCGGTATTTTCGATTTTATTATGCATGGTGTCCTTTATGTACCTTTGGAGAATGATAGGTCGTGTAGGGAACGGGTATAGAAGTAATTTGAGATAGGGAACTTGGGGTCGGAGCGGCTTCTTTAACCCCTAAAATAAGAGTTGATTCAGGCCCTCCACCCTGTAAGTTATGCAACCGACCCAAGCCTCTATAACCCTCTCAATCCATTAACTTTTGGCTAGATTCATCCCACCATGTGGCGCTGGCGTAATGGATAGCGTTGCGGTGCGAAAGGCCGGTAGTCCCTGCCAGCGCCACATGATGAGATGAATCTTGCCAAGAGTTAGAGGATTGAGAAAGGTAACAGAGGCTTGGGTCGGTTGCATAACTTACAGGGTGGAGGGCCTGAATCAACCCTTATTTTAGGGGTTAAGGAGACCGCTCCGACCCCAAGTTCCCGATCTCAAATTACTTTTATACCCGTCCCCTACATGACCTATCATTCTCCAAAGGTACATAAAAGACACCCTGTATAATGCAAATTTGTATTTTGTACGGTAAAACCTGCCTTGACGGAATCGAACGGGATTTGCATATTTTCCGTTAAAGATAGGTTTCCGATTAACGGAGGTATGTATTTGCTAAAATAGTTAAACTATGGACATGCATATAATGGACGTACGAAATGGTGTAGTCTACATAGTGTACAATCATTTCTTATTCAATGTTGTATTTACATATTTCTGCTACGTATTAATACTCTCGTGTTAAGATCAAGCACGACTTTTACTTGCGAAGCCATAATGACTATGTCAATAATGTAAGTTGAGAAGTGCTCAGTTGAAAGCCGAATTCTATTGACAAGGGCCCAGACAAATACAGGTATTTGTTGATTGACAGTTCATTAAAGCGAGCATTGGGAAAGGCTTGGGCAACAGGAAACAGGCAATTACACGTACACTTTGACGTGTAAGTTGGAAAACCTAGGAAGGAAGACATATTTGTACATTCTTTGTTAGCTACAGAATCAACAGCACACAAGGTAGATTTTCACAGGGTGCCTGGAAATTTTCTAATCACTGCTTCCGGAACTTGTAAAATCTTCCGTTAAAATGTGTACTTTGATTCATGTTGTCCACGTAACACAGTTTCCATTCAATAAAGGGTCCGGTGAAGGCAGGTATTACTGTAATGTAACAGACTCGTGCGAGCGCGTCTGGCGGCAGCCATTTTAGCATTTCAAATGATCTTGTCGACTTCATCGTTATGCTTAGGTCTACCGTTATGCGTCACGGTTACGGCGAGTATGACGTCATCATGTTGTTCAGTGCATATGCACCGAGTCTGAGTTTACTCCTGGGGTCTGGCGTTATGTGAACAGAGACGGCGAGTGCGTGACGTCATGCTGCCCCCGCGCGGGAAGCCTAAGTTAAAGGGTGATGGAGTCAGTTGAGTCTGAGTTTACTCCTGGGGTCTGGCGTTATGCGAACGGAGACGGCGAGTGCGTGACGTCATGCAGCAGAGTGCACGGGAAGCCTAAGGTATTGGGTAATGGAGTCTGTTGAAAGAGTCCTAGGGCTTCGAACGAAGCGAGAAGCTTCCTGAGCCCTTCTAACATGTGCAGCATTTGGTCATGAGTCATTTGAAATTATATAAAGTCTAGTCTCTCAGACTAACTGTATCTTTTTGTTCCCTGGCTGTAATATTGTCAGATGAGCCGGTAGGCTGGCAGTAGATGCAATCGAGAAGGCGGCGTGTATGGATGAAGAGATCAAGATTGAGTATTCTGTGAAAGGGAGGCTGGTGAGAATGGATGTGTGGTGAATTTTTTAAGACTAGAGCTCGTCGTTGTGAGTTAAGATTCTAGAATTACATTAATGTTGATTAGTGTAAGGTATAGTTAGGTTGGTTGGTTGGTTCCTCAGTTTAGGGGCTGCGACAACGCGGTCATGTAGCCCCGTGTACGTTGGGTGTGTGTAGAATCTGTCTGATAACCAGTGTTAATTGTGATGACTGTATTAGTGTGTGTTATCTGTTTTTAATTCAAGTAAGAACTGCAGACATTGAATTTCAAGTAGTTCCTACTTTTGCCGCCAAACGCCACTGTCAACGTCTACTAGTTCAGAACTTTGTTACTAGACGCCACCGCAGTCGGCTCCTGGCGATGAACGTGGGAACCTAAGAGCGTTGTTCGAATTTTAACCCATAATTTAGCTTCACACAGGTGTAGGCTAATTAGTGGAAGGTTCTTTAACATGCCATAAATATATGTCATGGGACCGCCGGCTTTTCTTCCCCTCTTAAAAAATCCAACGACTTCGGCTGGGGTTGAACCTACAATCTTGGGCATAGAAGCTCAGCTGCTTAAGGTAGAGTTAAATAAAGAAGTAGTGTATTTGTATATTCCAGACCGGTTATTTCAAGAACCGTAAACCTAACAATTTCCGTTAAAATGTGTACCATGATTTATATTGTCCACGTGACACAGTTATCTGTTTTTTTTAATTCAAGGAAGGGCCGCAGACTTTTGAATTTTTCAAATAGTTCCTCCTTTTGCCGCCAAACGCCAATGACTACTAGTTCAGAACTTAGCTACCAGACGCCACCGCAGTCGGCTCTTGGCAACGAACGTAGGAACTTAAGAGCGTTGTTTACATTCTTAACCTAAACAATTTAGCTTCATACAGGTGTAATTAGTGGAAGGTTCATTAACATGGCACAAATCTATGACATGGGATCGCCTCCGAAGGAAGCCATACTGAGGGATTTTTAACGCTCTTAAAAAATCTGACTTCGGCCGGATTTGAACCCACTATCTTGTGCATAGAAGTTCAGCATGTGTTAGGCTCTTAAAACAACAATGATGATGATCATCAGTACTTATATAGATAACATTAAGCTGTGGAGCGCACCGGGTATGTGTACAAACTGTTTTTCACGTAATTACATTCAGCTCATTCAGAGACTTTCGGCAATTCAAATTAGGCAAATTAAGTATCTTTTTTTTAATTACATACTCCAATGCTATCGCGGTATTTTGTAACGCAACCACATGTGTGGGCGTGTTTTGCACGCTTTTAACGAACAGTATCCATATTCATGAAGTGGTGATAACTCAATAAAAGTGGCTTCACACCACTAGGGCTGGGTGATTTTCATAAGTTACTGACGCCTATTCGTCTAGTATAGTACGTGTCACACAAAGATAGAGGCTACCCTTTAGTGCTTATTATTATTCATTTATTTAGCGTATGGCGTTTAGTGCCGGGAGTGTCCGAGGACATGTTCGACTCGCCAGCGGCTGTAGCTACTTCAATGCGGACACCCATGGGGTGAGCTACAAGTTCCGTTCAATTTCAAATAGTTCCAACTTTCGCTACTGGAAGTCAGTGACACATAGTGGTGAACGTTGGAACTTTGATAGAGCGTTTCAACGAAATCTAACCTGTAAATTTAGCTTCCCACAAGTTTAATTACTGGAAGGTTCTTTTACATGCCATAAATGTATGACATGGGTCCGCCGGCTTTACTTCCCCTCCGAAGGAAGACATACTGAAGGATTTTAAGGCTCATAAAAAATCCGACGACTTCGGCCGGATTTGACCAGACATCTTGGGCCTAGAAGCTCAGCATGCTACCGACTACGCCACTGAAGCCGCCCTTTACTGCTAGTAACTTGTAGAACATGTGTGGTGACCACTAGGACCCCAGCTTGGTCTAGTATTGTTAACAGTATTGTATTGTATTGTGGCAGTCCTCTTTCTTTCAACATACCGTAACTGTTTGTTTTGCCATGTATCCTGGGTAATCACTGGAAGAAGGAAATTTTACAATGTGGGGTTGTTAGAGCTTTTCCTGGCTGTCCAGATATCTAGTGCTTTTGTACGCAAACCAACACTGTTAAAAAAACTTTGAAGGTCTGAGTGAATGATGCAACTGGAACATTGTTGTAAGAGTGTTGTAGTGTACATCAGCCTCAGTCTTTCACAACATTAGTAAAGTTTGTGGGTTTTATAGCATTTATAAGTCCTAACTTTCGCTTTTGAATGCCAAATGCAGCGTTTTGCAGCAGTTACCATTTTCAGATTTAGTACTTAGTAATAAATGTTTTACAAATTAAATAAATATTGATATGAAATTCATCATGTTTCATATAATTTGTCCGAATTGACATATAAATCAAAATTTTAGGTAAATAAATGATAATCCACCTTAAAGTCGATAATGTATTGAAACTAATTATGATGTAATACCAGTTTCGGTTAACTTGTATCCTTCATCAAATATACTAAAAATCAAAATATTGAACTAAGAAAATCAATATAACATTAACATTCTATGCAAAAAGAGATGAAAACTGGAAATAAAACAAGAAGTTCCGCGACGAACTAAAGAGCCTACTTTTCTTAAAATGTAAGATTCATGCCAATGATTAATCTATATGGATCTATCTAGAATAATGACGAAATTAAGTTGGCAATATCGAAATTTCTAATTAGTTCGAAATACTGTATACATGGCATAATACAGCCTAATAGAGAACTCCAGTTGGCAGCCCTGGTGACTGAATATATTCTTAGTTCCATCTCTTAAGGTACAGAAAAAAAATTTGGTTGAAGTCCAATGGATAGCATGGACGTTACATGCAGTTAAACATTGGATCTAAAAGCGTGCGTAAAATCATGTTGGCAACAATGACATACACGTATTGGTCAGAAATAATCTGTAATAATATGATCAATTGTTGTGTGAATTGGAATGAAATCCATTAGTTAGTATAGAAGTTACATGCATTTTAAAATTGGACCTATCAGCAGGCTTAGAATCATGTTAGCAGCACTGACGTATATAAGTTTCTCCAAATTAATATAGAACGTCGGGTACTACACGTGTGCAGAATTTAAAGCTGTCGGTTTGCATACTTTCTGATATATGGGTATTTGGATTTAAAAAATTGAGAGCATTTATTAACAGTTGGCAGCCCTGGTGGCTCTTAAGAATACGCTCAGTCATATCTGTTTATGTACACATAGCACATACAAAATTTGGTTGAAATCCAATTGATAGTATAGAAGTTATATGCATTTAAAATTTGGATTTATCAGCAGGCTTATAACCATTTTGGCAACACTGCCATGTATGGCCTCCTGTAAATTAAACTGCAATATTATTATCTATACGTGTGCCAATTTTGAAATAGCTCCCATTCATACCTTCCAAGATATCCAACATGGAGCTCAAATTTCAATTGCGACTTTTCAGCAGTTGGTAGCACTGACATCATTTTCAAATATGGCCGTGAGATATTCAGGTATAGATCTTTACTCCTACCAAATTTTGTTTCGATTGCTGCAGCCGTTTAAGAGTTGATAGCCAGACAGACAGACAGACAGACAGACACACATTTGCCCGATCTCATAAGACTACTTTTTCCTCATTTTTGCAAAATGTGAAAAGTAGGCAAATTTTTTCTCAGTAATCGTACACGAATCTTCAAATATAAAAAATTCTGTTAAATATATTGTTTATTATAATCAAAAATACTGTCTAATTAGAATAAATCGTTAAAATATGGAAAAACATTTAATGTAAATTTTCTTTAAAAATAAAATCTGTTACAATTGAATTATTATTGAAATTAGAAATAAAAACATAGAAAATGCTTTAAAATTTTGATGAGGTCCTAAAATAAAGAAATCTGCCTCTATGGAGTAGGAAACAATATTGAACGATGTTTTCAAAATGTTATTATTGTCAAATAAATTGGTCGTTAATTTCAATGATATGTACCTTCTTTGGAAGAAGGTCAAATTAGCATGGCTGTGGATGCAGAATCTTATTGAAAATTTCCCCTTCAATAACTTGGTTGTTTTGATATTGATGATTTGTACCTTCATGTGAGAATCAAAATGATCCAAAGCCACATCATAGCCCACTATTAAACCATACAAATCCACTTCCAGGATGACCGAGTTGGGAATTGAACCTACATCTTCTCAGTTTTACCTCACGGGACTGAGTGTACCCCGTTCCAGCCGTCAGATGAGAATTAAATTGCTTGACAGAGACTGGAATCTAACCCAGAAATCCAAGGCGACATCCAGAAATGCTCGCTGCGATGTCAAATATAGATTTACGTATTAAAAAGTCATTTTGTAGGCCTTTAACTGGAGCGTAGTTCTCTGTGAAAGTGATGCTTGGCTGTCGAGAAGCAGAAGAGAGGAAAAATGTGAAATGTGATATTAGAGAAGAATTATTAATGTTAGATGGCTAAGTACTGTAACTAATTAAGAGAGATTATGATGAGTGGGGAAGGAGATATGTTTCTAGCGAGCGTTAATGAAAAAAGAGGTTGGTATGACTCATACCAAAGCACCCAGTAATACAAAATTTAATTATGGAAGGAAGGGCCGAGGAGAAGAATTGTTGAGGTAGGCTAAGGTTAGAATATGTTAAAGAGATTGTTTCGGATGTAGGCTGTGGTAGCTATCTAGATACGAATTTAGCTCAGGACAGGAAGAAATGGAGTGCTGCATCAAACCATTAAAGACTGACTATTCGAAGGCATACACAACCACAAAAGAACCAAGTTTTGAAGTTACCACCAACTTCATCTGCTCCAGGTTATTTTTCGGTATAAATGTCTTACATGTCTTTATTTCTCTTGCTGTGATATTTCATTCTCATTTTGAGGGAGAGCCTTGTTCCTTTCAACTTGGGACTTTTCTCTTAGTTACGACTCTGGAATATAATAACTTGTCGGGAGTATTTCTTATCCTGCAGTAGATCATCCAAACGAAACAGAGTTTTCTTGCTAGCGTTTATAAAGTTTGCAACCTCACGTTCACTTGCTGCCAACGTAACTTTACTCCACATTTTAATGTGTCAGTTCCCTTTATCGACCATGTCACTTTTTTCATCTGTTGCGTGAGATTCACTCACATTTTACTTTTTATTTTCCAACTCGTGGTTTGTAACTTTCCTGCCATGTACTTCATTATCCTTCCTCACTTACCATAACTTCTGTTAATACACACTTCTCACTTTTTATTCAACTGTTTATGCAAGTTTTTACACTGCTCCCTTAATAGTCATAAATCTCAACTCGGTGTCACAAATGAACATTCCATTTCAAACTCATTCTAGTTCTGTTTACTCTGCAAAGGAAATGACCCCACCGTGGCATACTCTGAACCGACAGTAGTACAGTAGCTAGTCTGGTAAAGACGTAGCGCTAAGCCATCGGGCTAAGCTATCTGCGGACTCGGTAGACGTTGATTCGAACCCCGCCGTCAGCCGTCCTTGAAATCGTTTAGCATGGCAAATTCCGGGACGGTTCCTTCCAATAGGCCACAGCCGCTTCCTCCCATCTCCTTGTCCAATTCTATTTCCTTGAACTCTCATCTTTCAAACTGGATTGTTTCAAAGGAAAACCTTCCATCTGGTTACAAAGAGGAATGGGCTATATGGAACGCACTGAATAGACCTCGAACAGAAATGGGTAGAACAAAACTGGATCTGCAGAAATGGGGTTTTACAACTGATTCATCCTTATGTGATTGTAGAGAGCAGCAGACAGTTCAACTTCTTTGCCAATGTACCTTGTTCGCATCACCATGGACAATGAAAAATGCCATCCTAGCTTCCCCTAATGCTGTTGACGTTGCCCACTACAGGGCAAAGAACATGTAATTATTTCAAGAATTTTAAAAAACTTTTCTAATCACTTGAATGTAATGAAACTTGGCACAGCGAACCTTTATTTAGAGCTTAACGTAGAGACACTAATGTTCAATTTTTATCAAAAATTTAAGATGCATCAGTAAGAATTTTAAAACTTTTTTTTTTTTTATTTCTCGTACCGTATCTTATTCTGGTGATTGAAAAGATGATTCGTATCATGGTCTATGATAACAATCATTATCTAATGGCACTAAATTCTGGAGCTTACATTTTGTAAATCATGGAAGCCGTGCATTTGACTTTGATAAAAATTAATTCCCTTTTTTCGTTACAGTAAGATGCCTTCTTGCGGGAGGAGTCTTAATCACCGATATTAAAATCTATATATTCTAGCACATAAGTTCTCAGTGTAATGGTATTGGTGAAAATATTGGTCGTAAACCAAAAGGAAAATCCTTTTAATAATAATAATAATAGTTTTAATTTCAAATTATAAAAGACACGGATAGTCAGTCTGAAAGACTGGACTTTATATCATATTAAATGCTAGCAACCGTGTACCAAGAAGTTTCAAGATTCTATTTTGTTTCTTCACTGCTTACTTGATTGTTCTCGCACTGCCTTTTTGGTACTCGACTGCTACATCGTACTATGACGTCACACACCTCAGTGCATTCTCAGTACATTTCGTCCCGTCACCGTAACGTAACGCCAGACCTCAGAGTAACGACTAAGTCGACAAGATCATTTATAATTATTAAAGCCGCCTCGTCGAACACTAGAAAGTGGTTTAATAATTAAATTAACACGCACATGTTTTCGTTATATCAATGACAACTTGTTCGGCGTGAAAGAATCTTAGAAACTATCTTAATAAAAACCAAAAAGAAAATGGAGAACCTTACAAAAGGTCATTAATTTAAATATATATATGAAAGGTCACAAAAATATATTTTTTAAATCGAGTTTACCCTCCTGGATGGTGGCTCACACGGACTTAGCGAGGGAACTCACCCCTACCGCCATTTTTCAGGCAGTGTCCTAAAGTTGGGAACATCTAATCGGAGTGGATACAACTGGTGAGGTGTGATTGGCACCTCGCCCAGGCGGCCTCACCTGCAAAGCGAACAGGGACCTCATGAGGGATGGGAAGGGAATGGAAGGTTTGGATGGAGAGGCAAGGAAGAGGGAAGGAGGCGGCCGTGGCCTTACAGTGGGTGGTTTGGACCACCCGAGGCTGAGTAGACCCCGTTCCAGTCCTCATACCGGCAGAGCCGGGAATCGAACCCAGGACCTCCGGGGCAGCAGCTGACCGCTACGCTACGGAGGCGACCACAAAAATAATCAATAAATAATAACAGGATGTGTGAAATACTTGGACATTGATATTACACCGTATTTGAAACGACAACATTGTACCACATCTACCGGAGATATTAGACACTAAAATAAATTTTGCACATGGGAAAGTTTGCTTCAAGACATACAGTAGACCTGCTCCAATCTGTTTTTTAGCCTATTTTCAATTTTGAAAAAATAGGCTTATGAGATCACCTTTTGTCCGTGTGTGTGTGCGTGTGTGTGTGTGTGTGTGTGTGTGTGATTCGTGTGTGTGTCCCCCCCTAATAAAATCTAAACGGCAAGAGCGATTTCAATGAAACTCGGAAAGTTCATAGCACTATTCCCGGCGACCTCGACCGTGCCCTTCAAATTTTGTTACGACTCACCAATCCAACATGGCGGCTGTGCGAAATATTTCACCAGCATTCAATATCTCCGAAACTATTACCGATATTACCCTGACATTTTCTATGGTGATAGAGGGAACTATTATAAGTTCACTTATGTGACTTTTGAAAACCTGGTAACTACAAAACCAACATGGTGGCCAAGCGAATTTGCGACTTTTAAATAGACGTTTCTCGCGATTTGACCAACCAAACGCAATGAAACTTGGTACAGTATATGTTTATATACATTGTAATGCACCGACATCTAACTTCGTTCAATTGTTTACATAATCACAAGATGGCAGCTGTGCGAAATATTTCACCGGCATTCTATATCTCTGAAACTATTAGCGGTATCTCCCTAAAATTTTGTACGGAGATAAAGGGCACTATTGGACGTCCATCTATAAGATTTTCAAAAACCGGTTCACTACAAAACGAACATGGCGGCCAAGCGAATTTGAACATTTTAAATAGACCTTTCTCGCGATTTAATGTTACAAGCGCACTGAAACCTGGTACAGGAAATATTTATACACATTGTAATCCACTGGTATCTAATTTAGTTCAATTGTTTACATAACCTCAAGATGGCGACTGTGCGAATTTTAAAATTAAGTTTTTATTTCTTGTGATGTAGTCATGCGATTGAAGTGAAAGTTTGAATAATGAACCTACGCAATAATTTTCCTTTAATGGTACATGACTCTATGGCCTATACATTTAACAATCCAACATGGCGACCATCCGAAATATTTAGACGATACTGAATATCTACGAATCTATTTTAGCAATCAAACTGCATTTTTTAATGTTCATAGGGGCTATGAACTTAAGTTCACCTATAGGACTTTAAATAACCTGGTGATCACAAATCCAACATGGCGGTGACAAGAATTATAAATATTTAAATGGACGTTTCTCGCAATTTAACCATCTGCGTGCAGTGAAACTTGGTACAGTAAATCTTTATCCGAATGTTAATCCACTGGCATCTAATTTATTTCAATTGTTTCCATAACCTCAAGATGGCAGCTGTGAAAAAAATTTAAATCTCCTTGTTTTTTCTTGTGTCCTAATTATGCGATTGAAGTTTGAATACTACACGTTCACAATAATCTGCATGTAACAGTACATAACTATAGGACCTACATATATAAAATCCAACATGGCGACCATCCGAAATATTTAGTCGGTTCTCAATATCTACGAATCTATTACAGTAATCAAACTGAAATTGTGTATGTTGATAGTGGCAATTAACATAAGTAGGATATATGAAAATAGGCTGTATAGTTCTTCACGGAACTACTTGTTTAATCTTCGTCCGCTGTTTAAAATGTGTAATGCATATTTGCTAGGTAATTATATAATTATAGGATGTGTGAAATACTTGGACTAGCAACGACGGACATAAACACATTTGTTGTATATAGTTGTGATAGTTCATGGTCTCCAAACTGCGGTATGTAAACATTTGGTCATTTATACGTGGGCTATGTTATAGTTTAGCTTTCCAGATTTTCAATTAACTTTCCGCTTTACAGGTTGTTGAACACAATTTTCAAAAGTATTAAACAAGCAACTTCCGTTTAACCTTTGCTACTATACACGATTCTTTTACAAGACGCTTGTACAATGGGGTAAGTTTTTTGCCCAATCAGAGTCATCAGATCAGGTTTCCAAGTAGGAATTGTAGATAGTCAGGAACTTTTCTATTGTTACAGTTCCCTTCTTTGGAAATGATTTCAACGACGATAGGCCCATGATTCGAATTTTTGTACATAGTTAAATTCTTTAAGCATTGTATGTCCATTTGTCTTAATCTTCATGACGATGTAAGAATTTTAACAAATTTGTATTGAGAGGTCAAACAATAGATTGTTTTATGAGAATTATTAGTGTGTGTGACTGAAGATGGCTCATAGAGCCGAAATATGTATCAAAATGTATAAGGACTTCGATTGATATATTAAAAAAATGTTTTGTATTGTAAAGTGGATATTTGTGTAACATAACATACTGATGGTTGGTTGGTTGGTTGGTTCCTAAGTTTAGGGGCTGCGACAACGCGGTCATGTAGCCCCGTGTACTTTGGGTGTGTGTAGAAAACATACTGATATTCCAACCGTAATGAAATGATAAGTTGAGTACAAAATTTCATTCAATTCGGTTTCATCGTGTTTGAATTGATATGGCGAATCTATTTTCACACATACAGGGCTGCTATATGCAAACTATTGGGCTGATGACCTTGTTGTTCAGTCAAAAGATGCTTCCTATAAAAAGGTATGTTGTTGCAAAATTTGGTAGAGATCAAATGATTAGGTTGGTCGTAATTTGATTTAAGCTTTTAACATTTGGGTGGCCGTCATTCCGTTTCCATCAAGATGGCGGCGATATAAAACATGACAATGAGGTGCCCTTTGCTTGTGCTACCTCTGTACCAAATTTCGTTACATTCGGTTTCACCTTGTTTGAATAGATAGGGGGAATGTATTTGCACACTTACATGGCCGCCATCTGCAAACTATAGGGATGATGACCTTGTATTTGGTTAAAAGACATTCCTTACATAAAGGTATGTCGTTGAAAAAATTTGGTAGAGATCACATGATTAGGTTTGTCGTAATTTGATTTAAGCTTTTAATATTAGGGTTTCCGCCATTACGTTACCGTCAAGATAGCGGTGATATAAAACATGACACTAAGGTTCCCTTTGCTAGTGCTACCTCTGTACCAAATTTCGTTCAATTCGGATTCACCATGTTCGAATTGATAGGGGGGAGGGGGCAGACATTCAGAGTACACACACTCACATACACACAGACACACACACAGAGAGACAGACACACATTTTTTCGCCCGGTGTTGATCTCATAAGTCTACTTTCTTTTTTTGCAAAAATAGAAAGTAGGCTAAAAATATATAAAATCACCAATCAAGTGTAAATAAAACGTAGTTTTTCGTTTAGCCTTGCATTGCTATGAGCCTCTTACTGCTACGACCACCCAGGCCCGAGAAAAAGTTGGTTTTCAAAATTAACAACTATTTTCAGAACCGTCAGATCACATTAAAACTCAGTCTACACGTTAATAATAAGTTCCTTCAAGACATATTAAAGTTTCATTACGATCTGATTAATACTCTTAATGTAATTATCTTTCAATATGAGCGCTCGGTTAGACTTGGTAAAAGAAATGGCACTTTGTTTTGTACAATCAGCTATAACATTTTAACGGGTTACAATACACATGTTTACTCTACATAGCTAAACGCGTAGTAAAACAAGATGTTCTGTAAATAACATGTAGCCTACTTTCTCCTAAATGCATGGGTATTGTTATGTTATAGCTATTTGTCCTTTTCAAGGAGTATAATTGAATGTTGGTTGTAGTAGCTTGTTGAAATACGTTTTATACGGATATTAAACATAAATATGAGGTGCCCTTTGCTAGTGCTACCGCTGTAGAAAATTTCATTCTATTCGGTTTTACCGTGTTTGAATTGATAGAGGGGGACAGATATTCAGAGTACACACACTCACACACAGACTCGCACACACACACAGGCAGACACACAATTTTTCTCCCTGTGTTGATCTCATAAGTCTACTTTCATTTTTTGCAAAATCGAAATAGGGTAATAAGGGAAAGTTTGGTGTAGCTTGTTTTTATTTAAGACTACGGGTAGCGTTTTTATTGACGTCTAAACTCGGAGAATCTATATATTATTTCCCCGACAGAAGTTCTTCACAGAACTACTTGTTGTAGTTGAGTCGTCAAGTTACAAAACTCGCATAATCCACTTGTGAATAAGGATCATGTCGTAAAATTATGTATTAATTATATTATTTTATTTTCTTATTTTTTATTTTGTTTTGTTTTACATTATTTCGTTATATTTTGTTTTAAATTGTGTTTTTGTTTGTTTTATTTTGGTTTTGTTTTTATTTTGTTTTGTTCAGCTTATTTTGTTTTATTTTATTTGTTTTATTTTTATTTTTGTTTATTTTGTTTTATTTTGATTTTCCAGAAAACAAACACAAAACAACCAAAAAACACGAATCAAAAAGCAAAATTCAAACACAAAAGCAAAAGCAGAAAACAAACAAAAGAAAAGAAACACAAAGCAAAAACAAAAAACACGAAGCAAATGGCAAAATTCAAAACCAAAAGCAAAAGCAGCAAACAAAAAACAAGAAAAACAATGCAAAAAGCAAAATTCAAAAAAGCAAATGCAGAAAACAAACACAAACCCAAAATCAAGAAAGAAAATCAGAAAGTAAAATTCAAAAGCAAACACAAAACCAAAAACACAAAGCAAAAAGTAGAAAGCAACAAACACAAAAGATACGCGAGGCAAAGTCCAGAGAAACGTTTCTCATGAAAGTGATTCTTATTCACAAGTGGATTAAACGAGTTTTGCAACTGGACGACTCAATTAATCTCATGTAAAATGTTCCAGGTTTAGGGAATAGTCTAACACCAACTGTAATTGGGTACAATCGTGTAGGCCGACTGAAAAGCATCAAACTTTAATTTACTAAGGCAACACTGAAAATGGCTTCAAACACCATAAAAGATCGTAGATTGTGAAAGAAATTGAACACGCCTGAGGATTTGAATGAGTTTTTGAATGGTATGGACTCTGTCTTGAGGAAAGAATTCATGATGAAAATTAATGAATGTAAAAACAAAAATATTGGAATGCAGCCGAAATAAATCAGAAACTTGTATGGAAATCAAATTGGCAGGTGAAAAGCTAAAGGAAGTAGGAGACTTCTGTTACTTAGGAAGCAAAATAACCAGTGATGGACGAAGTAAAGAGGATATGAAAAGTAGGTTGACCCAGGCAAGGAAAGCATTGCTACAGAAAAGGAATCGGTTGACATCGAATATAGATTTAGGTATTAGGAATTCAGTTTCAGAAGTCTTAGTCTGTAGCGTGGCGCTCTATGGAAGTGGAACTTGGACTACTGGTGCAGCAGAAAAGAGGAGAATTGAAGCGTTTGAAATGTGGTGTTACAGGAGAATGATGAAGATCAGATGGCCGGATAGGGTTACAAACGAAGATGTATTAAGACTAGTGGGAGAGGAGAGATGTTTCTGACGACTGCTAATGAAGAGAAGAGATAGACACCCAGGAATAGCAAGCTTACTGTCGACCAAAATAGTATGTGTACTCGAGTTTGAAGGTTGTTTGTGAAGTAACCAAAGCTGTACAACGTTGCCAAGATGGGCTTTATCACGTGTCATGGCGCGCCTTGCTCGGAAGTGATGGGCTCCATATCGGCAACGCTGTACAGCATTTCGCGGAGCGGCTAGCTGGTGAACCATGTCTTAATTCCCCGTACGAATACAAACCGATATAAAATAAGTGAATTCATTTTCGTATTTCACAATCATACATCATAACTTTTTGATATATAAGGCTTGCAACGCAACCAAGAAAAACATTTTCCAACCACCCCGAGCCGAGAAAACGTTACCTTACAAAAATGATAACAACTTTCGTTCTTGAACACACAAAATTTTGAAATTAATAAACCAGGTATACAACATTCCAATGTATATTGTGTTAAAATTTGGATTCGATTTGTTGACGGGTTTGTGAGATAATAATTCTTAAATATGACGCATGGTTGAAACACGCTTAAAAACGGGCACTTTTTGTGTTTCATCTGCGATAAAAAAAACATTAAAATATAAATTAAAAATGCCAAACCTACGTAAACTAACGTAAAATAGAACGATGAAAATGATGATGTTATTGGATTTTATATAAGTCTATTGGTTACTTCTCAAACAACCTTCAAACTCGAGTACACATAATATTTTGGTCGACAGTAGTTATGGAAGGAAGGGTCGAGGACAAGAACTGTAGGGGTAGACAAAGGTTATAATATGTTAAAAAGATTGCCTCGGATGTAGGGTGTGGTAGCTATGTAGAGATGAAACGATTATCTCAGGACAGGGAGGGATGTAGAGCTGCATTAAACCAGTCAAAAGACTTAAGACTCAAACAACAACAACAACGCATTCATACAACAATTATACGGAGTTAATGATCACGATTTGCAAGTTCGTAAATGCATCAATACTTCTAAAGGCGGCAAAGAGTTCCAAAATCTTCGCGGAAGACAATTCTTGCCGTGAATCTCGACGGTGCAGAACGAGTAGAATACTTAGCCACGGCTGATACACACGTAATAATGAGAACTTCTAACCTGATGAGACTTGTGTAAAGTTTTGTTGACAGCCAAATGTGCTTCTTACACGCCAGTATTAGATTATTCAAGTTGGCTGCCCTGTCTGGGCTTGGCATACAAATTAGCGACTGTAATTCCCATGAACGTGACTTGTGTAAGCGTCATATTGTATGTAAGTTTCATTCCAATGATATTAGTAGTGTGACATTTAGAGGCAGATAAACACGATGTCCCGCCCCTTGAAAATCTCCTTCAACAATATTTTGACTCCTTATCTCCTTATATTTCGGTTATTATGTCGTTGCTTTATAAGGCAAATTCTACCTACGCACCCAAGTACACAGGGCAACAGTTTTACATGAACGTTAATCTCGTGATCGGTAGCTTCGGTTGAGTAGTTGGCAACATGCTGAGCTTCTATGCCCAAGATCGCGGGTTCAAACCCAGCCGAAGTTGCCGGATTTTTTATGAGCGTTCAAAAAACCAGCGTGCCTTCCTTCGGAGGGGAAGTAAAGCCGGTGGGCCCATGTTCTAGATTTATGGCATGAAAAACAACCTTCCACTAAAAAAAATTGTGTGAAGCTAAATTTGTAGGTTAGATTTGATTAATGCTCTATTATGTTTCAACAATTGCCACGAGGTGCCGGTTTCGGTGACACCAAGTAGTCAAGTTCGCAGCAAGACGTCGTTGACGGTAGAATTTTGTAGAAAAAGTAGGAACTACTTGAAATTTATCGTCTGCAGTTCTTACCTGAATTACAGATAACACACACTAATACAGACTTCACAAGTAACACTGGTTATCAGACAGATTCTACACACACCAAAAGTACACGAGGCTACATGACCACGTTGTTACAGCCCGTAAACTTAGGAACCAACCAATCACGTGATCATAAGCCACGCTATCTCATTTTCACGTGGAATCCTAGCCATAGGACATAAATATTCACATTCAAAATCTCACATGTATTAACCGGGAATCAAAGCCGGTACACCATGGTGAAAGACAATCAGCTTGATTGTTGCGTCATCACACCCCTAGAGTACCTTTATGTCAGGAGTCACAATACTTAGCACCCCGTGACGTAGCCGTGAGCGTTGAATCCCGCACTACAACCATGATGGGCAGTTTCAGAGAAGTCCGGAGATCGGAGGTTCGTATCCCGGCGCTGACAGTGGCAATCCTGTGGGTGTTTTTTCCCCAGGCTTTTCCACACTGCCTTTAGGTAAATACGGAATGGTACCTTATTTTCAGTCCCGCGGTACCTACCCCATTCTTGTCCCCAATCCTGCTACAGTCATCACAAAAACACAGTTTATTAAACAAGTTAAACGCACACTCAAATATACGGGGTTGATGACCAAGAAGTCTCAAGTCCTATATTAATTTAACATCAATCAATACTTACCCCGAGACCTCAGATGGTGGCCAAGTATCAAGTTCTCTGAGTAAATTTAGAGATTTCTATGAATCGTCTCATTCGTTTTACAGTTTAATCAAAGATAAAATCAGTCTGTGTACTGTGACATTCCGAGATCAAGACCCGTGGAACGACATTTGACCTACTTCTCGTTGGCTGACCAAGGCTAGAGCATTGTTGAATGTCGCTCCATCAGTTTTCCCGGTCCAAACAACCGTCCTCTCAGTGTATGTCCTCTCATTACCCTCTATCTAAACAGTAATTTTAACCGCGATCGGAGATTTCAATTTCACTGTATTCCCCAAGAGACGTCCCTTTCTGTCCGCCTTCGAAATTAGCGCCATCCCATCTTTATGGCCTTTGAGGACAAATCCGATGGCTATCGCACAAAAGAAACTCCAAAGTTGTTCAGGGACACGCGTAATACCGCTAAAGAACAGAAACAGCTTTTGATGACGAAATATACTGTACGTTCAACAGATTGGACTTTGAAGATTGACTTAGAATTAGATATTCCACTGTGGTGGGTTTTTGGATACATAGTCATAAAATTCATGGAATTAATAGACTGAAGCCTTTTCAAGGCCCTATTACTGCAGACAGCATAACTTACTGGGCTGCATGTATCTGTTACACCCTGTACGTATCTGCATTATATAAGGTGCGTTCAAAAAGTAACGAGCCGGAGGCATAATTACATAAACCAGTACCTGTATGTTAGAAGTATTGGCCCTGGTTGTTGAGGCACTTGTCCCACTGTGACACGAGGCGGTGAATGGCTGTCTGATAAAATTCCCTGGGCTGCGATGTGAACCAGTTCCGCACGTACAGCTGGACGTCAGCGTACGAGGTGAATCGTTGGCCCCGAAGAGCCCTTTTCAGGGGACCAAACATGGCGTAATCACAGGGAGAGAGGTCTGGACTGTATGGAAGGTGGCCGAGAAACTCCCATTTGAATTTCTGCGGGAGTGCCGCGACTGTGTTGACCGTATGAGGTCGTGCATTGTCGTGGAGCGACCACGGAGGCTATGGCGTTCACTGTCACTCGGCGGGCCTGGGTAATGAGTGCATCAACCAGCTAGACATTGTCATCGGTAATGCAGGGGGGGGGGGGGGTGCCCCAGACCGGGCATCATCGGCTAACGACACCCGTCCTTCCCTGAAGCGCTTGTGCCACTCCTTGACCCTTGCACGGGACATGCAGTGTTCGCCGTACACTAGTGACATTCGGCGATGAATGTCCATTCCCCCTACTCCTTCCGCTTTCAGAAACCGAACAACACCTCTTTGCTCTTCGGTTGACGCCTCCATGGCACTGTTTGCATTGCGACTGGCAGCGTTGGACGATTGATGCATGCTGCTGCTCGCTTTGCATCGTCACGTGACGTGCACGCGTGCCGTCTAGCGACGGGCTGTGACCGTCCACTCTCTGGTCGGTACCACACCTCGTTACTCACGCCACGATTAGCCGATGTAGTCACCGGTTTGCACATTCCAGCCTCCGGCTCGTTACTTTTTGAACGCATCTTATGCAATACCTGAATGATCACAGTCAATATATATATATATATATATTTAAGTGCACGGTTGCTTTTACATCAGTAATCAACTATGTCAAATTTCATCTCGAAGTGCTATTACTTACAGTTTTATGATTCCCTGCAAGAAAGAAGAATCTTCTTTAAATTCAGTGTACTCCTTCGTTCTCCTTTCTTTCCAGTTCCCTCTCCTCGCATTCTCGGGACAGACAAATTTCATGGTACGTGGTTGCATATCTACTGGAGTAAGAAATGAAAGATACTTAGAAAAAAAAAAGAATGAACAATTCCGTAACTTTTTCCTGTCTTCCTCACTGTTCCTTTAGAAATCACATCGTAGCGTCTCGTGTTGCGATTTATTGCCACGGTTTCAGATGCAATCTTAAAGTGTATGGTATATTAAAGCTGTTAACCTTTCACTCAAATTCACCTTGTGTGTTATTGAATTATAGTCAGGTTATTGCTTACCACAGTTTTTTTTTTTTTTTTTTTTTTTTTTTTTTTAGGAAACTTGTTTATTGTCTTGATATATTTAAGGAACACAGGTGATTGTGAGGTGGTAGATGAATAACAATCGTGGATATTGATGAGTTTATCACAGTTATACTAGTCTACTTAATGTTCAATGGCCGGCCCCGTGGTGTTGGGGTAGCGAGCTTGCCTCTCACCCGGAGGCCCCGGGTTCGATCCCCGGCTCCGTCAGGGATTTTCAAAACTGACGTGAGGGTTGGAACGGGGTGCACTCAGTCTCGTGAGGACAAATGAGTAGCTGTCTGACAGTGAGACAGCGCCCCGATCATGAAAACCAAGATTAACGGCCGAGGGGACCCGACGCGCTGATCACGCGTCACCCCAATATCTGCAGGCCGAATGGCTGGGCAGCTGTCGCTTGGTCGGCCTTAGCCCGTCATGGGCTGGATAGTGCCAGGGGTTGACTTGACTTAATGTTCAATGTTCAAGCACTATCACAAAACACAAAACACTCACATGATGCGGGTGAACTGCTGGGCATAGTCCCCCAGCCGGCGAGTTCTTGTAGTACAGCGAAGGCTCGTGAGGACACACTCACTTACCTCGGACACCATTTCGAGTTCTGTATATGGCCCCGTAATTTTCAGCACACAGTGCACATAGCAACCGAGGAGTAACACTACCGCACTGTTCAGTTGGGGCGGTTGAAGGCTAAATGTTGGGCGGATCACCCATTCAGGAGTGATGTAGGTAGTAGAACAGTTCAAGAAGCTATTCAGGACCCGGGTGAAGCGGTTCCAGGTCGATCGAATCGGATCACACTGCGTAAATCGGTGCAGGATTGTATCCTGATGGGAACATGAAGTGCATAAGGCTGTCTCCAACATGTGAATGCGATGGAGTCTGTTGTTTGTTGGTATAAGGTCATGGATTACTTCATACCAACTTTCCTTCGCTGCGCTGGGAAGAATGCCATTGGAGACATTCCTCCAGACTCGATTCCAGTTGACGATCAATGCGGATTGCAAAATTCTGGGGGCAACATACTGTTGTGCCATGATAGAACGATACAGCTTTTTCGTTGAGATAGACCTGATGACGTCTTGTGGCACGTAGCTTAATTCAACTCTCAGATACCGGACATGAGGTGCATGATGATTGATATCATAATAGGCTGGTGGGTTCGTGCAGTCATGGGGACTACACCATCTCCGTAGGAAGTTATGTGACTCATCGGTCCCGAAGCCTGTAAGCAGTTGAAGGTGTCGTTTGAGGAATAAAGTTCTAGCTTTCTTTTCAACGTCGATGAGTCCCAGACCTCCCTGGGATTTATGCAATGTTAATGTGCTGCGGGAAAGACGTAATAGAGCTCCTTGCCAAATAAACCATCCGACGGCGGAAATAATACTTGTACCCACCATTCTTGGTATAGGAAGAATTTGACTGAGATACCATATTTTACTTAAGCTGAACATATTCACGTACTGTGCCCAACTCTAGGAATGGGTGTTCCAAGATTCAGACACCTAGATATCAAAGGAAAGGCTACAGCCGCTTTTGAAAGTTGAGATATTTGAATATCGCGCTCCATTACTTCCAGAAGGAAATGGAAACTTTATGCAGCCAAGATCATGTCAAGTGACGTAGCGAGTAGTAGCAGAGGTCGAGACTATTTGTTGATTAAATAGTTAGCCATGGAGTAGAGACTTGAGACTTAGATCAGATTACTGGCACGGCCAAATGAAAGAGAATGCACTTAGTATCAAGTAAATCGGACCAGGGATACCAGAGATATGAGGATTTCTAGATTTCAGCGTGATGCAGCGTGGACCTGACCGTTTTGAATAAAAGCCGGCCGGTCCAAGCAACATCAGCTCACTTCGAACCAAGCTCTTGCATGACAAGGTGCTGCTACGTTGAGCCAAGGCACATGGTTGCCGGATCTACGCAGAAGATATCTTTAAATTGTGATAGTCACAAAAGTGCTGCGATACATGTGGAACTTAGTAAGTTTCCGGTAGAGGGAATCATTAAGGTGATTGTTATTTTTCTACGGACACTGGTGAAATATTTTATTTCTATATGGACATATGCTAGACTTTGTCTAGAAAGTACTTTGTCACAGTCCAGTAATAATCATTCAATACTTGGATATTTTAGTCCAATTTAGTCAGTTTCATAATTGTAACTTGATAACCACTCCGATCTTTCAGTATATTGAAGGCCAGTCTATCACGGTGTTGTTCATTAGCCGACAAAGGGAAACTATATGTTACTTCGCGCATGATAGATGGTGATAAGCCATGCCCAGGGAACGATTTTCAGAACAGCCGTTGATTGGTTTAGACTGTCAGTGTTTTCTTGTACTGAAAAGATTACCGTGAGTTATGTTACAACTGACATATTTGAGAATAGATCACTTAGATCTGACCCCATTTAAGCGAAATGCTATGGCTTTAACAGAAGTCAACATTAAAATGGATCAGCAGTTACTTCAAACTTCAAGAAATATTTCCACTATGTCGTGTTAGACAGATTGTGGGTATATAATGGCGGCCGATACAAGGATTAGACGTGCGTGTCCGATAGGGCATGTATCTGGATAAATCTGGTACATACCAGGTTCACTACGCATCAAGACCAACGAGAAATATAAGCCACATTTTGACTTTATATTATGCCTAGCTAATTGGAACAAACTCATTTTTCTGCAGATGACCAACACATTTGTTTTTCTTCGTATTTAAATATTGCAATGATTTACGCAAGACATATTAGAGTTATTCTGAGTATTTTCAGCACTCAGAACAGTTACGGATCGATGACCGAGCAGAACGAGCATTTATTTGAATGTTTCATATTTTTGGATAATCACGGTAATCAGCCGATGTAACTGTAAAAGTTAATAATTTTTTTTGTTGAGAGATGGATATTTTATCCATATTCGAAGAATCGAACATGTGGATTATCACATAATGAAATAATAAATAAATATATTTAAAATAATATAACTAATAATAATAATAATAATAATAATAATAATCCACTAATAATAATAATAATGATTTTCATAACTTTTCTAAATAATTATTGGATCTTATATTTTCTAATAATCACATTTATTGAGAGAGAGCTTATGAAGTAGTTTAATCATTTCTAGTTTCGAACAGGTGATTTTCCGAATGAGAGTGGTTAGCCCAAGCCCGCATTCAACCAACATTACAGTTCTGGTTGAACAGTTAATATTTGCAATGAGCAAAGTATATTTTTCAGATAACACGGAGAGGCATGAAACGGGAAGCAAATGATATTTGTATCAATTAGGATATTTTTGTATTTATATAAAATCATGACGTAAATACACATTCGAAAGTGAAATAAAGATTATCATAAGTGTGGTAACTTCACGGGTTGAACTGAATGTTAAAATAAAATAAACTTGTAAGTTTATTAATCTTCCATTGTTGATAACAAGCAGAGGCTTGATTTATTGTATAAATTTTGGGAAGAAAATTTATATGTGTGGAGTAGTTGAAATGCCATTCCCAGGTGCGCATGTTTAAGTCGCAGGAATGAGGAGGTTTTTATTTGAGCATCAATCAAATAGCAGGTTCGATGGCTCAGTGTTAAAGAAGGAGTATTGGAACTACACATTGCGTCGTATGAATGACCCAAAGGTTATTTCTTAAAAAACCATCAGTTCTTATTTCAACCTTGTTTACGGATTCCATGAAAACTTTGATTTTGCTAGAACCCGGATTTGTCATGATAGTATTTCATTCTTCTTCAGTGGAAGACCTTGGCCGTTGTTGTTGGAATGTTGTGTTCTTACACAAATAATAGAATGGGCCACTGCCAATTAAAAATAATTCTATAACCACTAATAATTTGAAGGATGTTTTCAATCCTAGTGCCATGAACTAAATGAATTTATTATGAAGCTACAATTCTTATTTCCGCATTCTGTCGAAGAATTGCAAGTTGTGAAAGTTACTAAAATGGCCACAAATATAAATATTTTTCTTAATAATGATTCCAAGTGGAGAATCGAATAGTTGAATGGTCCAACAATTTATTGATCAAGTTGATGATTCAGAAATCATATATTTTGTTAGGAACTTGAAGTTTATAATCGAGTCACTTCTCGAAACGTTTAATGTCAGATGAACAATTAATTTTGTTGTGCTTCGCACAATTTCTTCGATGCTATGCTCAATGGTCAAATACTTTTCAGATGTTGTTATTAATATGTGTACATAATTTGTGTTGATTCAGAGATAATAATATTTTTTGACAATATATTTTTGAAACTGGAAAAATAAGTGAAAGTTAAAAATTCTATGAACAATTATTCTACGAGTGTTAATATTATGTAAAAATTCAACCAGTGAACTACGGTATTTCCAGTAGAGACAATTAAATTTGAACTGGATTTAATCATAAATAATGGATATAGTTTTGGAACACAGTCTACAGGACTGATAATCAGACTTGTGTTTCCAAAGATAATTGTCCAATGTGTTGGAAAATTTCTGTACATTGTGTAAATATTAAAGTGGGTCGCCACACGTGAATGATGCTGCTTTGAGCATTTTATTTTTTGCAGTCAATTTTAAATTCAGAATAAAATGAGATAATTTTACATGATGTGTTATGCCCAGTTGAATCTCCTTCTATCCTTATTGTTGCATTGAGCCAAAAATCAGTAAAGCATTTTTTTAATTTGATGTCGTTTTTGCGATTAGCTTTAACCCATCTGGCGCCCCGGGATATTTTGACTCTCGTGCTGACTGATTCTTGGTAAAATGCATATGTGGTCGTGCGGACTCCGGTCTAAACGGGCACATAAAATAAGATAGAGAGAGAAATGGCTTCGAACGTGGGGCTCGAGTTAGACACGGTCAATCGCATGCCGATTTAAATTGTGATAATTTTTATATAGATATTTTGGGAGTTGAGAGATGTCTGGTTTGGATGAATAAATTAGTAGGAAACCCAATTAGTGGGGAAAATTAAAAATTTAACTGGGTTAATAATTAGAATGGGTTTGATTATTTTTGATAATGGCTTAACCATTAGGGCGTCAAGTAAATTCAGTAATGAACGTTCGATGACTGGACATACGCATTATTAGAATCCAGGTGGAGGATATTTGAGAACTTGCATATTTTTCTTGTGATATTGTGGTAAATGTAATTCGTCAAAGTAGAGAATTTTGTTTTTCCATCACGTCGACATTAGGACAAATCTCATTTTATTAGAGTGTTCCAATTAGCTATTCATATTTCTTGTTCTAATTATAAGCTTGTGTCTGCCGACATGTCTACCCCTAAGTTTTGAATAATAATTGAAAATTATGGAAGAGATGATGAGGAGTTTGGAAGAGAGTTCCAAAGAAGCTGGACGGCGTTTAGCAGCCATTATGAAAGAAAATACAGAGGCTTTGGAAAAGAAACTTAAGGAAAATTCTGATTCTTTAGAAAATAAACTTAAAGAAAATTCTGATTCTTTAGAAACTAAACTTAAAGAAAGTTTAAATGAGAAACTTAAAGAAAATTCTGATTCTTTAGAAAATAAACTTAAAGAAAATTCTGATTCTTTAGAAAATAAACTTAAAGAAAGTTTAAATGATAAACTTAAGGAAAATTCTGATTCTTTAGAAAATAAACTTAAAGAAAGTTCTAATTCTTTAAAAGATACCTTGAAAGAAAGTTTAGAGGATAAACTCAAGGAAAATTCTGATTTGTTAGAGAGCAGGTTAAAAGATAACTTGAAAGAAAATTTAAATAGTAAATTTAATTCAATGGAAAATAAATTTAAAGAGAATTCCGAAATTTTGAAAATGTCACTTGAGAGTAAAATGACTAAATTATGCGAAAAAACACATGAGCTCGAAACTTCATTAGCCACTAACGCAAGTTTAATGGACGATAAATTTCGCTATGCCGATCTAAGATCCCAAAGCTTAGCTGATAGGATAGAACATGGTCTTAGGAGAGTTGGTGAAGACATGATCAACCTAGACGTCAGAGTGAAGAAAGAGAGCAATGAGATGGCAATTCTAGTTGTTCAACGTTTGACAGAACAATTCAAAGAACTCGTAATGGGAGAAATAAGAGAAGGTGTGATTAATGAATTACAAACTGAAATTAAAACCACAGTTATCGATGAAATTAAAGACACACTCATGCTGGAGAACCAAGAGGGAGTCAAGGAAATTAGGGAATCTTTGTCATCCCATATTCAAGTAATTTCCAAAGATATCCAAGCAACTCAGAAGGACATAGCAGATGTGACAGGGTCGTCGAAAAGTCACGAGGCTGTTATGAACCAGATATCCACTGATGTCAAGGAGAACTGTAAGGAAACCGAAGCAATTAAAAAAATGGCAGAAGAAAACCATAAGGAAATTGAGGCTATGAAAACCCAAATCAAGGACGAGAAACAGTCTGACCATTTGTTGAAAATGTCAAGTGTAAGGGGAGAAGAACAGATACAGATAAACCTAGGAGCAGCTAGAGAAACTGATAGTCAAAAACAGGATGAGGTCAGGACAGTACTTCAATCCAACCCCATAACTGTATTCAAGAATGTAGAGGATAAGCCTTCTAAATTTTCAGGGCGAGATTCTGTGACACCCGTAGAATTCTTGAGAGAAGCAGGTGATTACCTGAAAGATTCCAAAATCCCTAAAGAAAGACAGATCCGAGTGATAGGGAAATTTTTGGAAGGTCCTGCACTTCTTTGGTTTAGAGCTTTTAGGTCCACTCTCACCAATTTTGAGGAGTTTTCCCGTGGGATATTAAAAAAGTTTTGGTCCCCGGAAACCCAACAGTAAGTCAGAGCAGAATTATATTCAAAGAGATTCTCGAAGTCACAACCTACTCGATACTCTACGTACTTTTCTGGACAGCTTTCTAAACTACAACATTTAGATCCGCCGATGCCAGACAATGAATTAATTACAGCATTAATACGTCAGTTTCCAGCAGACGTCCAAAGAACTTTGATCGCTGCTGACATATATAATATGGAGCAATTTGACGAGGTATTGCAGAAACTTGATCACACAAACGCTCAATTCTTCCATCAGAAGGGAGGAAAGAATAACAACGCTGTGTACGCTGTTATGGCCGACAGTTATTCCCAAACACCTCGAGAGATTCGAGAGGGGCAAGAAGAGAAAACGCCGAGGGAAGAGCCCGATAAAAGATGATGGAATCAGTACAATAACAGATACAGTTACAAGCCTTATGCGAGACCGGATGGTGGATATCGATATAATACTCGATGGAGAAGGCCAAGGGATAATCAAGGAAGGTACCAGGAAAGAAGGTACTTTGGTAGAAACAATAACTACAATAATAGAGGGAATGTGAATACTCGTCAGTCCAATGAAGAGTTCAATAAGGAGACGAGGAAGAACTTGGAAGAAAGACACCAAGAAAACTTGCAGTTCTTGGAACAGAAGCCAAATGAACCAGGTCCATCGGGAACAAAACAATCCCGGGGGAATGGAAAAGAAAAAAAAACTTCGAATTCACAGTAGAAGATAGAATTTTAAACACTTTCACTTCCAGAATTATTAAATGGCAAGCAGAGGATGATGACTTAATTCAACATAATGACGAACGGAAAGAAATGGGTACAAGAATTAAAATGCCAATCATATCATGCGAAGTATTCGGTATGCCTATCGATACTTTAATTGATACTGGGGCTATGCTTTGTCTTGTGAGCGAGAAGCTTTATATTCTGTGGAAGCTCAAAGAGAATTTAGAGGAGATTCCAGTATCAGGAATTAAAATCCAAGGAATAATACCCAACAAAATATCTCTGTGTAAAACACAATTATACTTATGTGTTACTATTGGAGGACGTGATTTCCGACATGTGTTTGTAGTATTGAAGGACATGGCTTTTGACATGATATTGGGAGCGGATTACTTTCAGAAATATCAAGCAGTGATAGACATGAAGACAGAGACGATCAGATTCAAGAACACCGAAGAGATAAACTTCGAGGGAAAAGAGGAGGAAGACATCGAGGGAGATGCTCAATGGTCTCTGATTTTTCATGAAGCTGAAGGAAGAGAAGTCTACACTGAGAAGGAGTCCCCAGAGCTAGGGAAAATTTTGGAAGAGTATCACGATATTTTTGATATTAAACCTGGTGAAATTAAAGATTTTGAATATCGTATTCGTGTAAATGATGATGCACCTTTCCATGCTAAATTGTATCCGGTAGCGGAAAAGCATCGAGAAAGGGTAAAAGTGCTTATCAAAGAGATGGAAAGCAACAATGTGATTGAAAAGTACACTACCTCTTATGTCAATCCATTAGCAGTAGTGTCTAAGCAAGATGGAAGTCTGAGACTATGTTTAGACGCGCGAAATTTGAATTCAAGATTGCTGCCAGAGTATGACAGACCACCAATCATTAGGGAACTGTTAAGGAAATTCCAAGGCAAGGTCTGGTTCTCTAACATTGATCTCACTTCGTCCTACCATCACATTAGGCTTAGTGAAGATTCCAAAAAGTTTACAGGATTTATGTTTGACCAGCAGACATATGTATTCCGCCGTCTACCATTTGGAGTCAAAACATCTGGATCTGTTTTGATCCGAGCACTGGAACAAAACTTGAGTCCTGAAGTAAAAGCGATAGCAATTCGTTACATAGATGATATCCTAATTGCATCTGAGACTAAGGAGGAACATTTATTACATCTTCAGATGTTATTTGCAGATTTGAGAAAAGCGAACTTTAAAGTAAACTTTCGAAAATGTCAGTTCTTTCGGAAGGAAATAAACTTTTTGGGCCACATTTTGGATGGTGAAGGATACCGTCCCAATGAGACAAAGATACAGGTGATTGCAAATTTCCCTAGACCTACTAGAGTGAAGAATGTCCGCAGTTTTCTCGGAACATGCCAATTCTCTGCAGGGCATTGTCCAAGCTTCACCAAGACGGTTGCTCCATTGCAGGAATTATTAAAGAAAGGAAACAAATGGAAATGGAATGAAGATTGTGAATAATCATTTCAAGATGCCAAGAGGTTATTGGTAAACAGCGTGAAATGAGAGAATCCTGACTTTACCAAGAATTTCATCATAGAATCCGATGCATCCACCGTAGGGATCGGAGCTATTCTTCTTCAAGAAGATGAAGATCACAAGAGACGTTATCTGGCGTTCATAAGCAGTAAACTTCGTCCATCAGAAAGGAATTATTACACCACAGAGTTAGAAGCACTAGCTGTAATCTTCGCGTTGGAGTCGTGGAAGAAAATGTTAATTGGACATTCAGTAATTGTGAGGAATGATCGCCATGCATTGGAGTTTATCTTGAGAACAAACTTTGCCAGTGATAGGATAACTAGATGGTCACTTTTTATTCAACAATTCAACCTAGTTATTGAACACACTCCTGGAAAATTGAATGTTGGAGCTGATTTATTGAGTAGAGCAGTGGAGTCTACATCTAAGGTTTTTCAAGTTAACCTGACGCAGGAGGATGAGGATACCTTGAGAAGGATAAGATTGTTGCATTTATCCCAGAGGAGAGACCGACGTTTCAGAAACATTTTTCGTTTTCTACAGGGAGACATGGATCCAAATGATGATGATTTTGTGGAAGTAAACAACAATGGAAGCTATGAGATCGCCAATACACGAACTGGTAACATCGTGGGAACTTATAATGCAGCGAATTTGAAGATTTACTATTCAAGAACCCGATGATTTAATGTATAGATAGGAAAAATAAAAATTTTTCAATTTTTATTTTTTGCTAGGTGTGGGGTGGATGTGCCCAACTCTAGGAATGGGTATTCCAAGATTCAGACACCTAGATATCAAGGGAAAGGCTACAGCCTCTTTTGAAAGTTGAGATATTTGAATATCGCGCTCCATTACTTCCAGAAGGAAATGGAAACTTTATGCAGCCAAGAGCATGTCAAGTGACGTAGCGAGTAGTAGCAGAGGTCGAGACTATTTGTTGATTAAATAGTTAGCCACGGAGTAGAGACTTGAGACTTGGATCAGATTACTGGCACGGCCAAATGAAAGAGAATGCACTTAGTATCAAGTAAATCGGACCAGGGATACCAGAGATATGAGGATTTCTAGATTTCAGCGTGATGCAGCGTGGACCTGACCGTTTTGAATAAAAGCCGGCCGGTCCAAGCAACATCAGCTCACTTCGAACCAAGCTCTTGCATGACAAGGTGCTGCTACGTTGAGCCAAGGCACATGGTTGCCGGATCTACGCAGAAGATATCTTTAAATTGTGATAGTCACAAAAGTGCTGCGATACATGTGGAACTTAGTAAGTTTCCGGCAGAGAGAATCACTAAGGTGATTGTTATTTTTCTACGGACACTGGTGAAATATTTTATTTCTATATGGACATATGCTAGACTTTGTCTAGAAAGTACTTTGTCACAGTCCAGTAATAATCATTCAATACTTGGATATTTTAGTCCAATTTAGTCAGTTTCATAATTGTAACTTGATAACCACTCCGATCTTTCAGTATATTGAAGGCCAGTCTATCACGGTGTTGTTCATTAGCCGACAAAGGGAAACTATATGTTGCTTCGCGCATGATAGATGGTGATAAGCCATGCCCAGGGAACGATCTTCAGAACAGCCGTTGATTGGTTTAGACTGTCAGTGTTTTCTTGTACTGAAAAGATTACCGTGAGTTATGTTACAACTGACATATTTGAGAATAGATCACTTAGATCTGACCCCATTTAAGCGAAATGCTATGGCTTTAACAGAAGTCAACATTAAAATGGATCAGCAGTTACTTCAAACTTCAAGAAATATTTCCACTATGTCGTGTTAGACAGATTGTGGGTATATAATGGCGGCCGATACAAGGATTAGACGTGCGTGTCCGATAGGGCATGTATCTGGATAAATCTGGTACAGACCAGGTTCACTACGCTTCAAGACCAACGAGAAATGTAAGCCACATTTTGACTTTATATTATGCCTAGCTAATTGGAACAAACTCATTTTCCTGCAGATGACCAACACATTTGTTTTTCTTCGTATTTAAATATTGCAATGATTTACGCAAGACATATTAGAGTTATTCTGAGTATTTTCAGCACTCAGAACAGTTTAGGATCGATGACCGAGCAGAACGAGCATTTATATGAATGTTTCATATTTTTTGGATAATCACGGTAATCAGCCGATGTAACTGTAAAAGTTAATAATTATTTTTGTTGAGAGATGGATATTTTATCCATATTCGAAGAATCGAACATGTGGATTCTCACATAATGAAATAATAAATATATTTAAAATAATATAACTAATAATAATAATAATAATAATAATAATAATAATAATCCACTAATAATAATAATAATGATTTTCATAACTTTTCTAAATAATTCTTGGATCTTATATTTTCAAATAATCACATTTATTGAGAGAGAGCTTATGAAGTAGTTTAATCATTTCAGTTTGGAACACAGCTGGCTAAAGCGCAGCGTTAGGTCATGGGACCAAGCTCTCTGCTGACTCGGTAGACGCGTGGGTTCGAGCCCCACCGTCGGCTGTCCTTGAAATGGTTTTCCGTGGTTTCCCATTTTCAACACTAGGCAAATGCTGGGACGGTACCTTCTGATAGGCCACGGCCGATTCCTTCCACATCCTTGCCCAGTTTCATTCATCTTCATCCATTCCATCTCTCATACCGACGCGCAGGTCGCCCACGGGCGTCGAATAGAAAGACCTGCACTCGGCCTCTCATGAGGCCACACGACAAAAAAAAAAAAGTTTGGAACAGGTGATTTTCCGAAGCGAGTGGTTAGCGCAAGCCCGCATTCAACCAACATTACAGTTCTGGTTGAACAGTTAATATTTGCAATGAGCAAAGTATATTTTTCAGATAACACGGAGAGGCATGAAACGGGAAGCAAATGATATTTGTGTCAATTAGGATATTTTTGTATTTATATAAAATCATGACGTAAATACTGTCCTGGCCCCAGCCCTTTAGGAAAGGACTGTGCCTATAAATACATAAAATATAATAAGAGATAACTACGTAAAAGGCGACATGGCAACGCGACTACGGAGTAGACCGTAGGTCATAGACCTAGCTCCAATAGCAAGCACTTGGACAGGACACAGAGGACATTACACTCCCAACATACCGCTGACTGGACTGACATCGCACCTTTTACTTATAAATAGAGGTACGAACACGCGCCGCGGTCTCTAAGCTTTTGACGCTCTAAGCTCTTAGGAACGTGGACTCTTCTGAACTGGGACGGAGTTACAGTCCTACACTCTATAGGAGTTGTGCTACGTCGGACCGATATGGGGGAGGGCCCCATATCGAGTCCCAACGCCACCATCATCATGGAAGACCGGTATTAACGGTGGGGTGAGTGACATCGTGCCTGCTTAATTCCTTTTTCCCCCTAGATTATTATTTCCATCCTCCCCTATTGCAATTGCCACTATTTCTTAATAAACCCCCTTTCTGAACAGTCTATTGACTACCTTTTTATTTCGTTTAGGTTAAGAAGCCCTTCCCTTTAGATTAGTACCTAGTTTTAAGATCTACATTGAACGCTGACATGCAGGAGGCGCTGCACCGCCAGCGTGCGGCCTAGAGGTGAGCTAGGTGAGTATTCATTCCTCCCGCCAATTCCCCTGTATGTAAATTGCTCTCTAAACGTGTCCGCAGTTCTTCCTAAAACAATCCCAACCTCTTACAAATTCGCCAAGCTACAACCCCAATTTAGATTAATTTCATCCCCTAGATTTAGTATTTGTATTGGCATCCCTCTCAGATACAATACAAATGGTGGGAGGCGCGGGTTAGTCAAACCAACAACACCCTTAACATAACAGATACAATACAAAATGGAGGAGGCCCGGGGTATCGTGACGTTGTCGTCAGACAACGCCTACAGGAGTTCAGACAACGAATTTCTACGATACAGGTCCCTAAAAACCCTCTTATGCAGCCAAGCAAAATTTACCCAAAATTAAGGAAAATTTTTTGAAGTACGGGTCAAATATTATTTTTGGTACCCACCCACACCCGCCCCAGTAACTAATACATATTTAAACGCCCCCTATACTCATTACATTAGCCAAGCGAGTGAGACAATTTAAATCCCCCCCCGAACAGATTTTTTTTAGTAGATTAAGTTAGAGAATATTTTTAGTACACAATAATTATAATACCCCCACCCCCACCCTTGTAGATTTCGCGATAAACACCTCTTACGCCAAGCGATTTGAATAGTAACAACCCCTATCTAATAAGTCACTAGGAATATTAACGGAAGCCTAGTAGGAAGACGTAGTGATAACTACCCTACTATATTCAGAGAAAATTGCTCCTTATTTCAGATTAAACCCCCCACAATGAAGCTCTATTAGGAATGAGATTGTGATATCCCATAGGATAAATGGAATGAATAAATAACTTTGTATTTTTTACAGCAGTGCAACTATACATTGTATATGATTGTAGGCTAAAATATTTTCTTCTGAATCCATTTTAGTATAACTTAGCGGAAGGTAGTATTGGCTAGATGCTTACATAGAGTTAGGAGACCTTGCAATCACATTTCTGCAAGGTGCCGCAATAATTAGTTTGTAAACGCATTCAGTCAAGACGTACTACAGTTTCTCTTTTGTTCTGAAAGCCGACCACAGAGGAAATGCTTATTTGTCCATTGTAACACAATCCAATATGCCATATGACTAACACGTGCTCAGCACACCGTCCGCCGCAAGGACATCAAACCTGACACTATCTCGCTAGCTCAGCGTGCAGACGCACTCGAGCGGAAGCCAGACACCTTGAGTTCAATTCCTGGCACTATTCACTCACACGCCAGATAACCTTGCATAAGTTTGCCTGCATTATTTTTGTTTTCAATGCGAAGCGTGCGATAGTAGAAAAGCGCACTAATGATTTTAAAGATGTAAGCGTAAAGTACACTCTTAAGGTAGAATTCTTTTTCCAGCAGTACATTTCAAACAGGACATTCAGTTAGCAAAGAAAACACCGTTCCCTCACGAAGTAACATAGGTGAGAAAGCAATCCAGTAGGAATATATGAAAAACGCCGACAAATGCACGGCGATATCAGTATAGCATAAAAGCGTAAGCACGGACTTGGGCACAGCAGGGCAGCATCGCAACGTACGACAATTGTTATCAAGAGTATCATCGTTAGTATATTGGTAATAAGTATTAAGTAATTTAAGTGAAGTTGAGGTGAAGTTGAAGGAATATTGATATCTTGCAGCAGGTCCAAAGGTGAGCATTGCTTTGAGATAAGGGAAATATTAAGTGAAGTTGATAGATATCTTGAGCTGGCACAATGGTTAGCACAGCCTCAAGAACACGACGTTATTGATATCTTGCAGCAGGTCCATGGGTGCACCTCGCTTTGAGATAAGGGAAGTATTAAGTGAAGTTGAAGAAATATATTATAGATATCTTGAGCTGGCACAATAGTTCGCACAGCCTCAAGAACACGACGTTATTGATATCATGCAGCAGGTCCCAGGGAGGACATCGCTTTGAGATAAGGGTAGTATGGAGGAGATTAAGGAGATATTAACACACCTACGTTGATAACAAATGCCATTAATAAATAAGATTATTGTCTACACCGTGGCCCAGAGTCCACAATTTACGCAAGCCAAATGCTTAAAAGTAGAAACGTCACACCCAGAGGGAATTAATTAGCTACAGGTATATTGGTCAATATAATAATGACAACCGGCGACCGAGGACTATCATTTCAGATTCAGGGACCTAGCCAACCCGCTGAACACGTTAGAAGTAGTCCAGATATTAGAACGCTACTGAACTTTGAAAGGACATAGCCAACCCTTTCGCCTAGATGACGTTCGTTTTAATACTTTCAGGGAATTAAACCCTCCACGTTATACATCTTGTGGCGGTCAATTCAAACTTAATACATAATAAATTTAACGGCCGCTGGGACGCGTTCTGTATCGAAGTACGGACAGCCTGCCAACAGCCGATAACTTTATAGTATTCTGATAAAATATTAGGAAATATGTATATTAAAATAAACTTAATACACAATGAACTTAACGGCCACTGGGATGCGTTCTGTATCGAAGTACGAACAGTCTGCCAACAGCCGATAACTTTATAGTATTCTGGTAAGATGTTAGGAGATATTTATATTAAAATAAACCCAATACAGCATGGATTTAACGTCCGATGGAATGCGTCCTGTATCGAAGTACGGACAGTCTACCAACAGACGATATCTCTTTGGTATTATGTTTAACATGAGAATATAGTGACACGTTTTATGATATTGTAGCATAGTAGGTACTGAAACCTACACCGCTGGACACATCTGCTGATTTTCTATATAAAGAGTAACCAATATTGAAAAGGAGACTACACATACGCTGAAATTAATAAATAAAATTGAATTAATAATTTTTTCTCAATGCACTATGATTATTTGTGATAAATTCATAATCTTTCAATATATTAAGATTACGGAGCAACAAAAAAAAAAGGCAACAGGATATGTAAAAGAAATAAAACTATGCAACTCAGGCATAATATTAGTCATTCCATATAGAGCAACCGCATTATATTCTTACGGAGCAAAGGTAGGCATTTAATTGAAGATACAACCCCCATTAATTTTATTAAAGAGCAAAAGTAGCTATTTCAGTGAAGTTACAGCCCCATTATTTTTCTTACGGAGCAAAGATATGCATTTCAGTGAAGACACAGCCCTATTATTTTATTAAGGAGCAAGGTAGCCACCTCATTGAAGGCACACTTTAGAAAATTTTCATGGCTGCGGATACAATATAGAGAGAGCTTAAATATTTAAGAAATACCTTTAATATATATCGCCCCCCCCCCCCCTTCAAGAGATTTTTTTTCACCCCTGTCCAGGCACGTTAGTCCACCTTACCCCGTGTATATAGCATATTTAGCTAAGAAAAGATAATATTATTAGATTTAGCATTAAGAATTAAGCTAGATAGTAAATCACCTCCCCCCCCCCCTATATAACGTGGCAAGTTTTACAAAAGGGTCTTACATACCATGTCATTAACAGTGTTATTTTTTACAGGCAATTATCACATGTCAGTAATAAATGTCATTTTTTTCAGATAATATATTTTCAGATAGTATTATCTTGTTAATTTATATTTCCTGAAGTTCTATACAGTGCACAGAATTTCCAAGTTAGCCCGGAGAGGCAACAAATAATTTCTAATTTCAATAACTTCCCGACGAAACAGTCGCCATTTTAACAATACTCTATTTAAACTTAACGATCGAGTGTACACGTAGTGCGAGTATCCTTACATAATGTCTGCATATCTATAGGTTAAGAAGCGAATACGTCGCTTAATTCACGCTGAGAAAGTGTAAATATAAAACTTAAGGATTAATTCTCAGCTATAGCAAAGATATACGTCGATATATAAGAAAGTTTTTTACAAATATAAAGGATTCAAGTTCTACGAAATATAAGAGGATATACGCAGCTAAATGCTCAAGGAAGCATGTTGCAGTTTTACAACGACGCATATAAGACGGGGTATAGTGTATGACCACAATAACCAATATGGCAATGGATACATATTGCACGTTAGTTTATAAGGATATTAGTATATTATGTCAAAATGCAGACATTAAGTAACGAGATTACCGCGTACGACGTAACGAACTTCAGTGAAAAAAAATAACGGTACCAGGGTAAACCAATCCCTCTGTACAAAACGTTAAGAGAGATTTCTGATTTCAGACTAATTATACGGTGTACAATCCTGTAATCCCCCAGTAGGACATACATGCAGGATGCCCCCAGGATGAACGTGACGCAAGACCAAAGTTACAACACGCATGGCAGCAACAGCAGTCAAAACCTACAAACCATACTAGAATGTCAGCCGATTTAGGCAGGAGCCTTCAGCTATTTATTAACAATACTTCAATGCTAATTTTTTCTCTTAATAACTTAACTACATGTTTTTTTACGCACTTCTTCAAGTAACTTTGACGGAATTTCACGTTTTCTAGGATATTTTTACAATTTTATTTCATCATCCCCCACGTTGTAAGGAGGTTATTCATAGTAGCGCACCCTCATAGCTACACTTGGCCTAGAGTACAATACACTACATTTTTTCTTTCCCTTTTTTATACACGCTACAAAGGGCGCGTGCTAGTTCATAAGGGATCGCCATTATTTAAGCTCCTTACAGCATCATTTCCCATCGTAGGAAAATTACAGTTATGTATGCATCCTCGAGGCAGGGCTCGACTTGACGGCATCGTACGCAAGTCACGCACTAGTCCGAGTACGGTGCTAATAATGTAAATTTCCTATGCGATTTCATTAAAGATATATCTTTTAGCTTCATTTATTTCAATTTATATTTCCGCTGAAATTCCACTTATTAGTTTTTTCTTCAATTTTAACAAAACAATGTCAACACTTTTATGAAAATTTCAACTCTGCCAAATGGGCAATACAGATTATGTAAAACATACAATATGGGATATAGACAGATACAGAGAACTATCTGCTATGAAATGACTGTAAAACAAACCACCCCAACACTCTTGCCACGCCTTCCAACCCTTGGCACGGTACAATTTCGCTCATCCCCCCACCTACGAAGAAGACCAGAAGCGACGAAGGACGATCCGACGAATCGAAAACAAATTCATATCGACGAAAGGAAAAAAAAGAGGAAGAAGAAAAGAAGAAGAAGAAGAAGAAGAAGAAGAAAGAAGAAAATAAAAGTTTCCGCCCCCACGTCTAGTCCAATAATCGAGGACGATTATTAAAACAGGAAGAAGACTTGTCCTGGCCCCAGCCCTTTAGGAAAGGACTGTGCCTATAAATACATAAAATATAATAAGAGATAACTACGTAAAAGGCGACATGGCAACGCGACTACGGAGTAGACCGTAGGTCATAGACCTAGCTCCAATAGCAAGCACTTGGACAGGACACAGAGGACATTACACTCCCAACATACCGCTGACTGGACTGACATCGCACCTTTTACTTATAAATAGAGGTACGAACACGCGCCGCGGTCTCTAAGCTTTTGACGCTCTAAGCTCTTAGGAACGTGGACTCTTCTGAACTGGGACGGAGTTACAGTCCTACACTCTATAGGAGTTGTGCTACGTCGGACCGATATGGGGGATGGCCCCATATCGAGTCCCAACGCCACCATCATCATGGAAGACCGGTATTAACGGTGGGGTGAGTGACATCGTGCCTGCTTAATTCCTTTTTCCCCCTAGATTATTATTTCCATCCTCCCCTATTGCAATTGCCACTATTTCTTAATAAACCCCCTTTCTGAACAGTCTATTGACTACCTTTTTATTTCGTTTAGGTTAAGAAGCCCTTCCCTTTAGATTAGTACCTAGTTTTAAGATCTACATTGAACGCTGACATGCAGGAGGCGCTGCACCGCCAGCGTGCGGCCTAGAGGTGAGCTAGGTGAGTATTCATTCCTCCCGCCAATTCCCCTGTATGTAAATTGCTCTCTAAACGTGTCCGCAGTTCTTCCTAAAACAATCCCAACCTCTTACAAATTCGCCAAGCTACAACCCCAATTTAGATTAATTTCATCCCCTAGATTTAGTATTTGTATTGGCATCCCTCTCAGATACAATACAAATGGTGGGAGGCGCGGGTTAGTCAAACCAACAACACCCTTAACATAACAGATACAATACAATACACATTCGAAAGTGAAATAAAGATTATCATAAGTGTGGTAACTTCACGGGTTGAACTGAATGGTAAAATAAAATAAACTTGTAAGTTTATTAATCTTCCAGTGTTGATAACAAGCAGAGGCTTGATTTTTTGTATAAATTTTGGGAAGAAAATTTATATGTGTGGAGTAGTTGAAATGCCATTCCCAGGTGCGCATGTTTAAGTCGCAGGAATAAGGAGGTTTTTATTTGAGCATCAATCAAATAGTAGGTTCGATGGCTCAGTGTTAAAGAAGGAGTATTGGAACTACACATTGCGTCGTATGAATGACCCAAAGGTTATTTCTTAAAAAACCATCAGTTCTTATTTCAACCTTGTTTACGGATTCCATTAAAACTTTGATTTTGCTAGAACCCGGATTTGTCATGATAGTATTTTATTCTTCTTCAGAGGAAGACCTTTGCCGTTGTTGTTGGAATGTTGTGTTCTTACACAAATAATAGAATGGGCCACTGCCAATTAAAAATAATTCTATAACCACGAATAATTTGAAGGATGTTTTAAATCCTAGTGCCATGAACTAAATGAATTTATTATGAAGCTACAATTCTTATTTCCGCATTCTGTCGAAGAATTGCAAGTTGTGAAAGTTACTAAAATGGCCACAAATATAAATATTTTTCTTAATAATGATTCCAAGTGGAGAATCGAATAGTTGAATGGTCCAACAATTTATTGATCAAGTTGATGATTCAGAAATCATATATTTTGTTAGGAACTTGAAGTTTATAATCGAGTCACTTCTCGAAACGTTTAATGTCAGATGAACAATTAATTTTATTGTGCTTCGCACAATTTCTTCGATGCTATGCTCAATGGTCAAATACTTTTCAGATGTTGTTATTAATATGTGTAAATAATTTGTGTTGATTCAGAGACAATAATATTTTTTGACAATATATTTTTGAAACTGGAAAAATAAGTGAAAGTTAAAAATTCTATGAACAATTATTCTACGAGTGTTAATATTATGTAAAAATTCAACCAGTGAACTACGGTATTTCCAGTAGAGACAATTAAATTTGAACTGGATTTAATCATAAATAATGGATATAGTTTTGGAACACAGTCTACAGGACTGATAATCAGACTTGTGTTTCCAAAGATAATTGTCCAATGTGTTGGAAAATTTCTGTACATTGTGTAAATATTAAAGTGGGTCGCCACACGTGAATGATGCTGCTTTGAGCATTTTATTTTTTGCAGTCAATTTTAAATTCAGAATAAAATGAGATAATTTTACATGATGTGTTATGCCCAGTTGAATCTCCTTCTATCCTTATTGTTGCATTGAGCCAAAAATCAGTAAAGCATTTTTTAAATTTGACGTCGTTTTTGCGGTTAGCTTTAACCCATCTGGCGCCCCGGGATATTTTGACTCTCGTGCTGACTGATTCTTGGTAAAATGCATATGTGGTCGTGCGGACTCCGGTCTAAACGGGCACAGTACATTGTTCGTTGGTGTAAGAGGAAGGAGCGGTACCGCACTTGTTGCAAGGCACCACGCACAGAATGTAGGGCAACGTCCCAGTTCTTTTTAATCCTTTGGTGTACGCTATTCAAGAAAGATACGCCCAATATTTTGAGTTCTGAGGCGATCGTTACCCACGCCGGGAGAACCCCTTGGACGCGGTCCAATTTCCCTATCCACATCGCCTTTGTTTTTCGTCGGTTCAGCCGCGCACCAGAATATCTCCCGTACTCATCAAGGTCCGTGAACAATTGCAGCATGTCAACAGTTCGATCCACCACAAGAGTGACATCATTCGCATAAGCAAAAATACTGATCTCCGTGCCATTGAAAGATGTATGGAGATTACAAAGAAGGGGTTCCAGGGATAGAACAAAAAGAAGCATGGACATCGGACGACCTTGCCTGACTCCACGATGGATGAGGAGAGGTCGTGTGAAATACCCATTTACATTCACTTTTGTAGATCCACCATGAAGAATTTTGCTCACGAGGGCAATAAACCGCATATCGAAGCCAATAGCTTGAAGGGTCGCAAGGATGTATTTATGGTTTACCCTATCAAAATGCATGGTCAAAATCCAGTGATAATAACAGTTTCTTCTTATTGCCGACCAGCGACTCACTAATGACATCGCGAATAGCACATGTAGTGTTGACAATGCACCTGCCTTGTACCCCACCCGATTGGTGGGGAGATGTGGCTTCCTCCATAAAGGCCTGAAGTCTCGTTTTCATACATTTCGTGAAGATCTTGTAGTCAAAGTTTTAAAGCGTCAGTGGGCGAAAGTCCCTGAGCTGTGTTGGTTGTGTAATTTTTGGGACTAATACCACCAGGCCATCTTTCAGGGTGTCGATATTTCGTCCAGGACGACAAGCATCATTCACTACGGCTGTAAGTTCTTCGCGAATGGTGATCCAAAACGTCATGTAGAAAGCTCTCCCAAGGCCATCAGAACCAGGACTCTTGTTCGGCGCACTGTGGAGTATGGAGGTATATATTTCTTCGGCGGTGATGTCCTGGGTCAAGCACTCTTGTCCTCTGTGCAAAAGTCTTCCTCGTACAGCATCGAAGAACGGATGCTGGCAGTGAAGTGGGACTGGGGCGTCGTCTGAGTACAAGGACTGAAAGAAGTTCTCTACCGTTTCTATGATTTAGGTATGACTAGTCACCATTTGTCCCTCAGGTGTCGCAATGCGGTTGATGTACTTCTAACGGCCTTTGCGGCACGCCCGTATAAAATGATAAACGGAGGGTGCCTCTGATGCCAGATGTTGATGATCTTGGGCTTGAAGTTTGAGTCCTTCCAATGCTTGGCGCTGCAGCGTGAGGAGCTGCGCTCGGATTTTCTTTATTCTGCGATATGTATTAGGGTTGGTAGGGTCTTCATTGTATAACTGTCGTAAACATTTATAGTAGAAATCTGTCGTCTGATGGATGTGGCGTCTTCTCTCGGCACTGTAGGCCTTCAATAACCTAACAGCTCTGGGTTTCGCATACTTCAACCACCACTCAAGAGTATCTTGAAACCGGTGAATGTGGCGTTTCCAGTTATGCCATTCAGTGGCAAAGCTATCTTTCATGCCCAAGTGTGTCAGAATAGAATCATTTAACCTCCATGATCCTCTCCCACGGCGAGGTCCCAATTCTGGTTGGCGAATCTTGCACAGATACGCACAATGGTTTGAAAACTCCACCGGGCATACATCTGTTTCCCTCACGTGTTCTTTCAATTCCCCGCTGACATATATTCTATCCAGTCGAGAAGCACCATTATGGTAGTAGTACGTGTAACCGGCTGACCCCGACGGCTTCAGTTCCCATGTGTCTTTTAAGCGTAACCCTTGTATTAACGCAGATAGCGCAGGGCAGCCCTTAAATTGGCCACTTTGGTCTTTGGGTGATAGCACTGTGTTAAAATCCCCACAGAGGATTATATTGCCGGTATGATTATGGAGAAGTGGGAGAATATCTGTGGTATAAAAGAGCCGGCGTTGTATCCTGGCCTGCGAACCAGAGGGAGCATATACATTGACAATCAAAAGATATCGAATACGGATACTGAGTCCACGTGAGTTGACTAACTGGACTGGATCCGCATATGGTATATGGTCCTTAATGTAGATGGCTGTACCACGTTTGTGCTCATTGACATTAACTATTTTATCGTAGCCAGAGATGGTAAGGAGGTCTTCAGTAGCCACTTCTTGCAACAGAACAATATCCACATCTTGGTCTCGAATAAGGTTGCGTAAGAGCGACTGTTTACTAGCAGTTTGAATGCAATTTACATTGAGTGTCATTAGAGTGTAAGTCAACATCATCGTCAGATAGATAGATAGATAGATATGTTTTTTACCAAAATAAACAAGATGGAGATGGGGTGGTCTTTCACGCTTGTCGCTCGACTTCCCGCCTTGTAGTCGGGGGTCCCTGACACCCGCATAAGGCTTGTGCGTTCCCTCTTTAGCGCCCGGATTGTTTTAGCTTTGGAGGAGGTTTTCAAAGGTGCCTGTTCTTTAGGAGTTAGTTCCTTGTTGTCCATGATCCCATGGTCCCGTGACCCCGTCTCTTCTGTATCCATGTGGCTGGAGGGGTCGTCTTCTATTTCATCCGACCATTTTATACCAGCGGTCGGTGGTTCACAACTAAATAGGGACAGGTTTGAGGCTTCCATACTGGTAACACTTTCTCCTGAGGTCACGCCTTCTGTGACCACTTCAGGGCTGGCAGTGCTAGTGTCAGGTTTCTGGTCAGTTTTAGGAACTAGAGAAGTGGCCGTCCTACCTAGACTGCCATTGGTGTATTGGCTAGTATCAGACGAACCTGGCAACGCTGGCTGCCCGTGGAGTTCCTGTTGTAATGTGGGAGTATGTTGTTGTTTACTAGTGGCGGGCAATAGCCCAGCTGGTTGCAGCGATAAGGCGGTGGAGTGAAGAGTCAACACGTCCATCGTGTCTTGTGCTACAGCTGACGTATCAAGTGGGGCAGGTTGTTCGGGAGAAATACTGACGTTAGATGAACAAGGTGCCGATAAGGCAGGCGAGACAATGTCACTGTCCTTGTTGGCTACAATTTCACTGAGAAGCTTAGGGCCGGTTTTGTTTTCAGTTTCACCGCGCCTCACTGGGCATTCCTGTCTAAAGTGATCAGTGGCAGTACAATAAAAGCATGAGGTTGTCCATCATACACCACCTGTGCTTTGTAGCCATCGATATAAATAATGGGTGGAATTGCAGTTTTTAGTTCAATCCGCATAGCCCGAATACCACTCAAAATATTGAATAGGTAGGTAGCTGACCATCGTTCGTTTCTAATTTCACGAACCTTCCCGTACTTACTAAAGTACGACATTATCCGGTCATTCCGCAGTTCAATGGGAAGGTTCATAATTCGGATTAGTTTGCTGTCAACATCCGCACAAGTTATATTTACCTCAGATATAGAGCCATTAAATTTCCGTACCTGGGATTTTCCGTTGGTACTGTTGAGGACCTTCTCCATCAGTAGTTTGCTGGTGAAATTGATGAAAACAGCAGTTTCCAGATTGTCGAGTTGAATGGCTTCTAATTGGTCCACGTTGAGTTTTAGGGTGTACTGAATCCACTCATGTATTTCTGCAGGGCCTGGTTTATTGGCCTTGTCGGGGAAAGCACATTTTATCGTGTTTTTCCTAATGCTGTTGGTTGTCATTTTTACTGTACTTGAAAAGACTTGAAAGTTAGACACTCGAATACGTCACCCACAACGAAGCAAAGCGCAGCGAACCGGTCGCTGCCACGGTTCAGACCGGACTGGCAGTGGGTGAGTGGTTATCGTGTCGGTCTACAAACCCCAAGCTTGCAGGTTAGGTCCTGGCCATGGTAAGTGATTTTAGAAAAGCAACATACGTTGTTGGCATGTTAAGGAACCCATTTGAATTCAGTAGGCCGTGTTCATAATGGCAAAATTAATCTCGGGATTTTCCGCCAATACAACAGTTCCTCCTGTCTCCACTAGAAAGCGCTATAGTGTCAAGGAGCTTAGATATCTAATCTCCTTGACTTTCATAGCGCTCCAAGGAACAACACAAAAATTCGACATGCAAGCTGCCCTCTGGGCGCAAATAACAATGCTTGCACCTGGCACCCGAAGCCATACGATATTAATATTTAGTCAGGTTATTAACACACGGATGTGTGTAATACTTCCGAATATTTGAGAAAATGTGCCTACAGGTCCTACCGAAACGTAAGGACACCCAATGAAGTGTGAGAAGCATATAACTAGAGACCATACATATTTTCGCAGTCGCGATAAAAAAGATAAATTGTTTATTGAAAAGAACATGCAATTTCTTTGCGAATAGGACGGTAACAGTATCTAAAATTTGAATATTTTTATCGTGAATTTTTGCGATAAATATCTTTAATAGCAAAATAAACTAGTTTGTCGAAAAATAAACGAAGTTTATTGGGATTTTGTATTTATTCGTTTATTTTATATTCCATGCAACTATTAGACTAAACATTTGAACTTGTGAAAATGGCAGTCACGCCTTGTATAAGCCAAAGATGGAATGGGAAAAGCACGCATTCCAAACCGGAATTCGTCCAGTCTTTCCTTTAGTTAAGGGAAGGTACCAAAGTTATCTTTAGATGGTGGCAATACTGTTGCAAAGAGAATCACAGAGGTCTCAACTACAACTAACACCAGACGAGTCAATTTAACAGTAGCTGACCCTTACTTTGAGAGTCCCTGAAGGTTCGGATTCAATTTCCAGCTATGCCAAGAAATTTAATTCTGGTCTGAGTGCTGGAACGAGATACAGTAACCCTCGTGAGAAGAGGTAGGTTGATTCCCATCTCAGACATCCTGGATGTGGTTTTAGGTCGTTTCCCACTTCTACTCCAGGCAAATGCCGAGATGGTTCCTAGATTAAGGCCACGGCCGTCTCCTTCCCAATTCTCGCCTGAATTACAAATACATACACTAATACAGCTATCAGGTTATCAGACGAAATTCCACTCACACCCAAGTACACGCTGCTAATAATAATAATATCGTATGGCCTTGGGTACCGGGTGCAAGCTTTGTAATTTGACACCCAGAGGGTAGCTTGCATGTCGAATTTCGTTGTTCCTTGAATCACTATGAAAGTCAAGGAGGTTAGATATCTAAGTTCCTTGAACACTATAGCGCTTTCTAGTAGAGAAATGAGGAACTTTGTGTTGGCGGAAACTCCCGAGATTAATTTTGCCATTATGAACACGGCCTACTGAATTCAAATGGGTTCTTTGACATGCCAACATCGTATGACATGCGTGTCGTATTTTAACCGCCTTTCAAAAATCACTTATCACGGCCAGGAGCGAACCTGCAATCTTGGGGTTGGTAGACCGACATGCTATCCTCTCACCCAACGTGGCAAGCACACGCTGCTAAATGACCACGATATCCAAGCCCATCGAATGAACCAACAACAAGTAGATATACCGGCCGATAACCAAGATGTTAGCCACCTTAAAACAACAATTATTGTCATCACATTTACAAATAGATATAAAATCCTGAATATTCAGAGTATTTTCACACTGATGAGACTCCAAGAAACCTCATACGTACGTATTGATTGGAATAATAATGGAGAGATGGCGTGATTTCTAGGGGCATGTTCTTTGATACTTTAGGCTTTCTGCGAATTCCAAAGTGAGAAACATTCCTATGAACAAAAGTTGCCTGAAATACTTAAGTTATCGCATTCACGCAAAGTGACGGCGCCTCGGCCACTTCACACTTACGGTAGCAAATATTAGATTACCGATATACTGTACGTGTGTGTTTTTATTTATGTAGAACAGTGGTTCTGAACCCGTAAAAGTCTGCGGACCACTCAGCGTGAAACAGAATCATGTAGGGACCACCCTTCCTCCCCCTCCTCCCCCCCCCCTCCTCCCCCCCCCCCTCCTTCCCCCCTCCTCCTCTCCCCCAAATACACCTTATCAGTTGTAACTCTTCCTCAATAACACTTATTAGATATTTCAATTCAAAACCTGATAGTCATCGCCGCGTATACTTTCCTACGATTCTCGTTCAACGCACATCGTTTTCGAAATCCCCATTTATTGCCACTTTTTTATACGTGCTGGTGGACCCTTTTCTCCCGCGGACCACTGGTTAAGAACCACTGCAAATGTTGTACACTTTAATTTGCTGGATCCAGTCAATCCCAATAAACGTCCTTGCGTGATTAATACTCTTCTCTGGCTGTCTTTTGAAAGTTATAGTTGTTGCTTATTTTAGGATCTGTGATATCGGGGTCAAATAGACCGGTATATTTTGGATGTGTGGAATTTGTGTTATAACCTGTGTTATTATGAAGACTGTACTAGTGTATATGTGAATTGGGGATAGGATTGTGAAGGAGGTGGCCGTGGCCTTATGTTAGGAACCATCCCAACATTTGCCTGAAATAGAAATGGGGGGGGGGGGGAGGGAGAAATCACGGAAAACAACTTCCAGGATGGCTGAGGTGGGAATCGAAGCCTCGTCTTCTCAGTTTTGCCTCACAAGGCTGAGTGTACCCCCCGTCCCAACCCTCACATCAGAATTATAATTTCTTGCCAGAGTCGGGAATCGAACCCGGACCTCTGGAGTGACAGTCAGGAACGCTACACCACGTGGAGGTCAAATTTTGCAATTAAATCATTTCTGCTTACCTTCTACGATTTGTTTATGGCTTCCGTGTTGTTAACTGTATTTCAGTGAGAAGCTGGGTGGTTGTTCCGTACAATCGCGCAAAGTGACGTGAAGTGCCCACGTTTAATCAATGTTTGCTTCGAGAAAGGTGCTCATGCTCGTTAGCCTGGCTTTGGACCGCATGTGGCAAAGAGATCCACATTTGGACTGTCGGATCGTATAGGGGCCGCCGTGGATTGCACCGTGACTGTACCATATGAGCTGAAAGTCTCAAATCGACAACCGTTTTCTGCCAACTGGCCTATATTCCTGGGTGTCATTCTCCAGACTCCCCCTCATACCTCTCATAGTACACCTCGTCTCCAAAGATGTAAAAGAAGCAACTGGTTGCATCCTAAATGACTTTGGCATTGTATAAAAGAAGGCCATAACAAAGCAAATAAATCAAATAGAAAAGATACAAACTTTATAAAGAAAAAATTAAAAGCAAAAGATTAAAGAATAAAAATTGAATATCAAAAGATGAAAGAAATTAAAAAAGAGTAGGTATATATAAAAAATCAAATTCAAAATTCTGAACTGAAAACAAATTCATTAAAATAGAAAATTGAAAAAATACAATTCAAAACTTTAAAATAAAAAATTTGAATTAAAAATAATGAAATTTAAAAATTAAAGCTCGAAGTTAATACAAATTAAAAATTAAAATTCAAAATTATTAAAAATTAAAAATTGAAAAATGAAATAAGAGTATATAATTTCAATAATTGAAAATTGAAAAAAAAACACACACAAATGAGAAAAAGTAGAATAAATAAATAAACAAATGTTGGTTGGTTGCTCAGTTTAGGGGCTGAGACAACGCGGTCATGTAGCTCCGTATACTTTGGGTGTAGAAACTGTCTGATAACCTGTGTTAATTGTGATGGCTGTATTAGTGTGTGTTATCTGTAATTCAGGTAAGGACCGCAGACGATAAATTTTCAAGCAGTTCCTTCTTTTGCTACGAAATGCTACCATCAACGACACTTAGCTGTGAACTTGGTTACTAGATGCCACCGCAACCAGCACCTGGCGACGAACGTTGGAAATAATAGAGCCTTAATCAAAACTAACCCACAAATTTAGCTTCACATAATAAAATTGTAGTTAGTGGAAGGTTCTTTTACATGCCATAAATCTATGACATGATCCCGCCGGCATACAGAGGGATTTATAACGCTCTTAAATAATCCGACGACTTCAGCCGAGTTTGATTCTGCGATTTTGGGCATAGAACCTCAGCATGCTACCGACTACGCCACCTAGGTCGCCAAAATAAATGCATTTTTAACTTTTAAGTAAGAGGTGTCTAGTAATGAGAGCTCCTTGGCGTTAGTGATGACCGTTTTCGGTTCGTCGACTTGGAGAATCACTCCTTGCGAGGAGTATACGGCAGACACACACTAGACCAACACCTGGCACCACGGGGTGACATGTTTTGGTTTAAAATGTGTTCAAATTGGGAATAGCATAGTCATCAACATCGGGTGTATTGCAGACGTCATACAAATCATTCTGTTGCGCTTCTGGGATGTTCTCTTCGAAGAGGAGTATACCCACCTACATACCAGTTGTGTTACCAATGCACACTTGAAGGTGTGTGCCAATTTTCTCGGTGTTCGTGATCCCAGATGTAAATGTCCTTCACTGAACTTGAGTGGAACATGATTGGACGCCGCCTCGACCGGTTCGCACTTGCGGTAGCAAATATTAGATTACTGATATACTGTACGTGTGTGTTTTTCTTTATGTAGAGTACATGTGGTACACTCTTATTGGCTGCATCCAGTCAAGTACAATAAATGTATGTTCCTATACTAGTCTACAGTTTATAATGTTCACTAAGACAACGTAACCGTATGTAAAATCTTCCTTGACGTATTTACGAAGCATACTCAACAGGATGAACCAATATCGAGGGCATCTCGATTTTTCATTCACATGAAGGAATATACAGTACATAAGGGACTCCCGCAGATATTTACCAACGGCGCAAATGTGTGGAATAAGTACCATGGGTCTTCTTTCTCCTGGATGAAGTACAGTATACCTAGGCCTATCTTCTTGTGAAAGTCCAGGCTTCATTGCAGTTGCAACGTGCTTACCTTAGTATGGAGATTTAAGTCCATTGGCGGCCTCGGTGGCGTAGTCGGTAGCATGCTGAGCTTCTATGCCCAAGATCGCGGGTTCAAATCCGGCCGAAGTCGTCGGATTTTTTAAGAGCATTACAAATCCCTCTGTATGCCTTTCTTCGGAGGGGAAGTAAAGCCATCGGTCCCATGTCATAGATTTATGGCATGTTACAGAACCGTCCACTAATTACACCTGTATGAAGCTAAATTGTATAGGTTAAGAATGTAAACAACGCTCTTAGGTTCCTACGTTCTTTGCCAAGAGCCGACTGCGGTAGCGTCTGGTAGCCAAGTTCCGAACTAGTAGTCGTTGACGGTGGCGTTTGGCGGCAAAAGTAGGAACTATTTGAAAAATTCAAAAGTCTGCAGTCGTTACTTGAATTAAAAAACAGATAACACACACTAATACAGTCATCACAATTAACACTGGTTATCAGACAGCTTGTACACACACCCAAAGCACGCTGGGCTACATGACCGCGTTGTCGCAGCCCCTAAACTTAAGAACCAACTAACCAGATTTAAGTCCATGGGGTTTTAATTGTGTACCTATAAAGTGTGAAACCAATGCTTCTGGGAGTTTGTTTTTCATTTAACATGACTATAAATTTTAAGGTTATTTTTATAATGCCTCCTGTGGTCTCGGGGCACGTAATGAAACTCTGGATCCAAGGGATTTCCTGCTCTACCTAGAAATGTAATTCTTGTCTAAGATTTGGAACGGGGTGCACTTAAGCTCATAAGGTAACACTGCGATCTCATTCTCAGCTGTCTCTAAATGGTTTATCGTTCTTTCCCACACCAAGCAAATACCGAGATGGTTCGTAACTCAAGGTCTAGGCCACATCCTTCCAAATGCTGTCCTCAATTACAAATACACACACTACAACAGCTATTACAATAACACAGTTTATCAGATAGATTCCACAAACATACACACAAATATACCGGGCTATATGACATCGATGTTGCACAGCCCAAGGAATTAATCAATTAATTCCACTGCTGACCAAGGAAAGGAGCGGAACCCTTGATAATGCCGGACGCAGTTTCCGGTGAAACGTCGGGAGATATCCTGTCTGGACCACGGCCTACAAGCCCGAAAAACTTGTACTTAATTATGAACGCCGAACGTGAAAGCCTAAGCTGTAATAACAACAATCCATGTTGAATGTATTTCATGACATTCTGATTAGAAGTTTCAGTGTTTCTAAAGCATTATCATGTGAAATATGAAGTTCTTTCTTTGTGGTATTCATTGTGGGGTTCAAAGCCATTTTTCAGTGTTGCCTTAGTAAACAAGAGTTTAGTGCTTTTCAGTCGGTCAACACGAATGTACTCAAAAGAGATGGGTTATGCCCTAATCCTGAAATAAATTACATGAGATTAATAATATCACCAAGTTCACCAAACTTTTGTTGTGGTATTCATTTGTAATACGTCACTGTGTTGTAGATGTACTTCTTTATGATTTGTTGAATAAAACTTATATTTATTTAGGTATTTATTTATTTATATATTTATTTATCTGTTCTTTCTTTTCACCCTCTTTAGGGTACGTTGAATCAATCTGAGTGTTGGTCTTTCCTTAGTGCCCAGTATCTCTTCATTCTTTCGGATATTCTTTTCCTATCTCCTTCCGAGATAATGGGTTTGTATTTTAGTATAGATTTGTCCTGGAAACTACTGTCGACCAAAGTATTATGTGTACTCGAGTTTGAAGGTTGTTTGTTAAATAACCAATAGACGTACATAAAATCCAATACCATCAACATTTCCGTCGTTCTATTTCACGTTAGTTCATGTAGGTTTGGATTTTTAATTTATATTTTAATATTTTTATCGCAGTTGGAACACAAAAGGTGCACGATTTTAAGCGTGTTTCAACCATGCGTCACATTTAAGAATTATTATCTCAAAAACCAGTCATCAGATCGAATCCAAATGTTAATTTAATATACATTGGAATAATGCTTAACTGGTTTATTAATTTCACAATTTTGTGTGTCCAAGAAACAAAGTTGTTATCATTGTTGTAAGGTATCTTTTTCTCGGCTCGGGGTGATTGGAAAATGTAGTTCTTGGTTGCGTTGTAATCGTTATTCATCACAAAGTTATGCTGTATGACTGTGAAATACGTAAATTAATTCACTTATTTTATATCGGTTTGTATTTCTACGAGGAAATAACACACGGTTCACTAGCGAGCCGCTCCTGGGAAAGCTGTACAGCGTTGCCGAAATGGTGCCCACACGTATCATGGCGCGTCTCGCTCGGAAGTGATGGGCTCCATCTCAGCAACGCTGTACAGCTTTCCCAGGAGCGGCTAGCTAGTGAACCGTGTGTTATTTCCTCGTACAAATACAAACCGATATAAAATAAGTGAATTAATTTACGTATTTCACAGTCATACAGCATAACTTTGTGATGTATAACGATTACAACGCAACCAAGAACTATATTTTCCAACCACCCCGAGCCGAGAAAAAGTTACCTTACAAAAATGATGTTGTTGTTTGAGTCTTCAGTCTTTTGACTGGGTTGATGCAGCCCTCCATGCCTCCCTGTCCTGAGCTAATCGTTTCATCTCTACATAGTTACGACACCCTACATCCGAGGCAATCTGTTTAACATATTCTAACCTTGGTCTACCCCTACAGTTCTTAACCTCGACCCTTCCTTCCATAACTAAGCTTGCTATTCCTGGGTGTGGGGCGTGGTGGCTCAGCGGTCTAGCTGTATGCCTCTCACCAAGGCGGTCCGGGTTCGATTCCCGGTCAATGCATGTGAGATTTTCGAAGTGAAATGCCATGTCCTGTGGTTCGGATTCCACGTAAAAAGGAGGTCCCGTGGCTCATGATCGTGAGATTAACGGTCACGTTAAACTACAAGCTTCCTTCCTTCCTTCCTTTATTCCTGGGTGTCTTAGTATGTGTCCTACCAACCTATCTCTTCTCTTCATTAGCAGTCGCCAGAAACATCTCTCCTCTCCCACTCGTCTTAATACCCCTTTGTTTGTAACCCTATCTACCCATCTGATCTTCATCATTCTCCTGTAACACCACATTTCAAATGCTTCAATTCTCCTCTTTTCTGCTGCACCAATAGTCCAAGTTTCACTTCCATAGAGCGCCACGCTCCAGACAAAGGCTTTCAAAAATGCCTTCCTAATACCTAAATCTATATTCGATGTCAGCAGATTCCTTTTTTGTAGAAATGCTTTCTTTGCCTGAGCCAACCTACTTTTTATATCCTCTTTGCTTCGTCCATCACTGGTTATTCTGCTTCCTAAGTAACAGAAGTCTCCTACTTCCTTCAGCTTTTCACCTGTCAATTTGATCTCCATAGAGGTTTCTGATTTATTTCGGCTGCATTCCAGTATTTTTGTTTTACATTTATTAATTTTCATCATGAATTCTTTCCGTAAGACGGAGTCCATACCATTCAAAAACTCATTCAAATCCTCAGGCTTGTCGGCCAAGATGACGATGGCATCAGCAAATCACAGAGTTGAAATTATTTCTCCTTGAATCTTCACTCCCACTTTAAATTTTTCTCTAATTTCCTTCATTGCTTGTTCAATGTAAAGATTGAAAAGTATGGGTGATAAGTTGCAGCCTTGCCTTACACCTTTCTGAATACCAGCTTCTCTCTCATGTCCTTCAACTCGAATGACTGCTGTCTGGTTTCTGTATAGGTTGTATATCACCCTCCTATCCCTGTACTTTATTCCAATCGATTTCAAAATGTCAAAAAATTTAGTCCAATCAATGTTATCAAAAGCCTTTTCTAAGTCTACAAAAGCCATGATCGTTCTCTTATCTTTCCTTATTCTACCTTCCAAAATCAGCCTAAGACTTAGTACAGCTTCCCTTGTTCCTACATTTCTCCTGAAACCAAACTGGTCTTCACCCAACTCCGTTTCTATCTGGCTTTCAATCCTCTTGTAAATTATTCTAGAAAGAATCTTTGAAGCATGTGTAATCAAGCTGATTGTACGGTAATCTTCACATCTGTCAGCTCCCACTTTCTTTGGTATAGGGATGATTACATTCTTCTTGAAATCAGGGGGTACCTCACCTGTCTCATAGATCCTACACACCAAGTGAAATAACCTGATCAGACCTTCATCTCTTATGCAGCGTTGCAACTCAATCAGTATATCATCTATGCCTGGTGCTTTGTTCCTGCTTAAGTCTTCCAAAGCTCTATCAAATTCTGATCTCAATATTAAATCTCCTTTCGCATCCTCATCAATTTCCTCCTCCCTTTCCATTACATGATTCTCAATCTCCTTTCCCTTATACAAACTCTCTATGTAAGCTTTCCATCTCTCAACCTTTTCTTCCCTATCTGTTAGAGGCATTCCATTTGTGTCCTTAATATTGCAGCACTTGGTCTTCTTTTCCCCAAAAGTATTCTTAATCCTTCGATAAGCTGTGTCTACTTTTCCTAATTTCAGACAATTTTCTATACCAGCACATTTCTCTTTCAACCATTCTTCTTTTGCTTCCTTGCACTTCTTGTTAACCTCATTTCTCAGACGTCTGTATTCTGCTTTCCCCTTTTCATCTCTTACATTCTTGAGTTTCCGCCTTTCATCCATCAGTTCTAGTAGCCTATATCCTGAGTGATCCACGGTTTTCTACCTATTCTTTCTTTCCTACCAATGTTTTCTTCTGCGGATTTTGTTATTTCATTCTTCAAAAGTGCCCATTCGTCTGCAATTGAAGTTTGTTTAGGGTTTTTCATTAGTCCTTCCATTATACTCTTCTTGAATCTTTCGTTTACATCCTTCTCTTTCAGTCTGTCTATTGCCCACCTTTTTGGCTTTTGACTTTTCTTCAGTTTCTTCAACTTTAATCTGCATTTCATTACAACCAGATTGTGGTCAGAGTTAATGTCAGCACCAGGATATGTTTTACAATCCAAAATCTGTTTTCGAAACCTCTGCTTGACCATAATGAAGTCGATTTGGTAACGCCCTGTATCTCCTGGTCTCATCCATGTGTATATTCTTCTATTGTGGTTATTGAATAAGGTGTTAGCTATGACCAACTCATGCTCGGTGCAGAATTCTACCAGCCTTCTTCCTCGACCATTCCTTTCACCTAATCCGAAAACTCCTACTAGCTTCCCTTCTCTTCCTTTTCCTACCACAGCATTCCAATCTCCCATTACTATAACATTTTCATCACCCTTGATATACCTCAAAATTTCGTCTATTTCTTCGTAGACCTTTTCAACATCCTCATCATCAGCTTGACTGGTAGGCATATAGACTTGTACCACTGTGGTGCAGGTAGGTTTAGTATTGATTTTTGCTACAATAATCCGTTCGCTATATTGTTCATAATATTCCACCCGCTGTCCAAGTTTCCTACTCAATATGAGGCCAACCCCTGCTTGGCCATTGTTTGATTTAGTGCTAATGACCCTATAGTCTCCTGACCAAAAGTCCTGTTCTTCCTGCCAGCGCATTTCACTAATCCTAACCAAATCCAACCTCAAACTATCCATTTCCCTTTCTAAGTTTTCTAACCTTCCTCTTCCTAGCAGACTTCTAACACGCTCCGATCCATAGAATGTCAGATTTCCTCTTTGTCACTTCTGTGATGTTAACCCCCTCTCGAGTAGTCCCCACCCGGAGATCCGAACTCGGGACTAGTTTACCTCCGGATTGAAATTTTACAAGGGAGGAGGCCATCATCACATGTAATTATGCATAGAGAGGTGCATATCCTCGGAAATAGCATACGGCTAACAACTTTGTTTCTTGGTCACACACAATTTTGAAATTAATAAACCAGTTATACAACATTCCAATGTATATTGTGTTAAAATTTGGATTCGATCTGATGACGGGTTTTTGAGATAATAATTCTTAAATGTTACGCATGGTTGAAACACGCTTAAAAACGTGCACTTTTTGTGTTCCAACTGCGATAAAAATATTAAAATATAAATTAAAAATTCCAAACCTACATGACCTAACGTAAAATAAAACGAAAAAAATGATGATGGTATTGGATTTTATGTAGGTATATTGGTTACTTTACAAACAAACTTCAAACTCGAGTGCACATAATACTTTGGTCGACAGTAATATTTTTGTCTTTAGTAATTCATTTATTTATTTGTTTATTTATTATTTTTTTAACTTCAAAACTTCAAAAATCCAAACTATAACCATGATAGTATTCCATGGCATGAAAACCTTCACCAACGTACCCTTCATATTTTATGTCTTTAAAATATGTATACTATAGCTTGCGTTTACTTTTTGTTTGATCATGGGATTTCACTAAGAGCATAATTGAGTCTTTTCCAACTCAAGGAATATTTCATGACCTTGTTATTGTAGTCATTAATTTCTATCCTTTGTGAGAAATTGTATGCTTATGTTGCATTACCTTGTTTGTGCAGGACGGCAGGGACGCCGGGCGCCAAGTCCCCGGCTGGATCCGGCGCCACAGCGTCGTCCTTGGCAGAGTCCAAGTCACCGCCCACCCTACAGGGCAAGCCCCAAGGCAAAGCCGACCAGCACCCCTCGGTGAGTACACCTTCAAGCCGAGGCGTGGCCACCCCAGGTAACAATAGCTGGTAAGGTGCGTCCCAAGTACATAAGTTGTGGCCCATATCAAACAAGAAATTAGGGTATCCACGTTCCTTCTGCAACAGTAGGTATGATTAGTTTCGAGTTGTTTTGATAGGATCTGAACATATAGCTGTTTCCAAACACTAACTCCCGATGGTGCCGTTATGACCGATATGATCGAAATTCGTCAAAAGAGAAATGTAATTACAGCTACTAAATTTTCACTACTACTACTACTTCTAATAATAATAATAATAATAATAATAATTTTATTTACTTTAAAACATTTATGACGTGAAGTTTATGATGTTAATGCAACCTTGGTTTATTTGTAAGAGAAGACTACAGGAGAAAAAAATCTAAATAAAGCGCCTGGGAACAAACCATATGCAGTAAATACGTAATTAAATAAATAAAAATTATCGGGTTGGAAGCCATTTTTCAGTGTCACCTTAGTAATCTAAATTAATGCTTTTCAGTCGGTCTCAATGTTTGTAACCAATTGTAAAGTATGTTTCCCTAAACCTGAAACAAAATTAACGTGAAATTAATTTATAAATTTATTTATGAATCCCAAGTACATTTTTTCATGTTTAGGGAAACACCTTTTACAATTGGGTACAATCATGTTTACCAACAGAAAGACATTAATTTCGATAAATAAATATATAAATAACTGAAATAATGAGTAAATATAAAAATACTTAGGACTGGCACAAAGTTACAATAAGGCTGATTTCCAGTCAGCTATGCTAGTGATGTGGTTATAATGTTCAATTTAAATCACATTAATACGTTAAATATTACTACATCCCAGTTTTAAATATGAACCTTGTCATTTAAAATTTGTTACGATGTATTATATTAGACTGAACTGAAACCTTAACTGTTTGAAAACAGGAGATATTATTTCCTTACGCGTTCAATTTCGCAATAGATCCTCTTCATTTACCACAAATATGTATCGGTCTCAATGATTTGAAGTACTGAATCAAATCCCATATTCCAGGAGGTGCTGTTAAATAGTCTGATAAGTTTATTGTGGAAAAATTCCCATGAACAAAATGTATCGTTATTTTCGGTGATAGATGAAATTACACACAAAGGTGTGGCGAGAAATCGGCATCAAAAGCAATGGAATCTCTGAAGTAGGAAACTGAAGAGCAAAGTTCAGGAGTAAGTGGTATCCCAGATAACTTTATTGGGAAGAAACTAAGTTTATTGCTTCCGTTCACCAGTAGAGCAGAAAACCAATCAATGACTAGTATTGCTGTCAAAAACTATATAAGTGCGAAATTATTATAATTTGTTTGTTGTTCCTCGTATCCCTTACAAGGGAAGTATTAGGTAAGACAGGTCGAAACCTATCTTGAAACTTTGTGGACCCAATCGTTGTCCTATAAGAGGACAACGTGCGGAAAATCAGCTGCCAGATTGAACTACAAGGCTCCGAAATCTTACCTGACATCCTGGTACGCAGGTATGACGGCTGGAGGAGCTGTACATCCCTGTGTCTTCGGAGTAGTACCGAGTAGTATATGCTGACTGGAGCGTGCGGCTCCTTCCCACCGACCTTGAGTGCTTGGGCGGTCAGGGCTGTCCATTCCAACATGCACGGTACTCGCTACACCCCCCCCCCCCATTGTTGATTAATATGGGAGATTCGCCACATGATTTCGGGGCCTTGGAGTTCAATCTGGCGGCTGATTTTCCGCACATTGTCCTCTTATAGTACAACGATTGCATCCACAAAATGTCAAGATAGGTTTCGACATGTCTTACCTGATACTTCCTGTTAGTTTAATTCGTCTACTTGCAAAGCTCGAAGTCACGGGTTCAAGTACCGCGTGGATTTATTTATCTACCTTTCACCTAAATAGCTTGTACTTTCCGTATTTACACACGACCTAATAGCTTTAAGATTTCATGTCATCAATACGGTCGTGAACAATCCAACTCTAGAATATATTTTGTTTGGTTAGTACGTTTCAATAGGTATACTTCTTATAGGTCACAACTTATGTAATTCTCTATTGTGTAGCCCATTAACTGTGTGTGAATACGGTTCCATTTTAGTAGCCTTTCCTCTATTTTAAAGTACTGGATCCATCAATCAATCCTGTTGGCTTGTTTGACGTTGCCCTTCTTACATGTGAGGAATATGCTTTATGAAAGAAATCAACACCACTGCTTGGCTTTGTTCTTCAAAACGGAGAAAATACTATTGAAAGAAAACCTAATTCACATATGAACTTTGCTGATTGAGCAATTGGGCATTTCAATACTACTAATAATCAAAATGGGATGCAACTTACCTGTCCCCAGAAGTTCAGCGTCAAAGCACGTGTCGGCATCATCCAGTGTTGTAGACAGGTTCTTCAAACTATATGTGTTCGATGTGTTGTTAATTGTCTTATCTTTCATGGTGTAGGAGGCATCGGTACTGTAGTTTCGACAAGACATTCTTAAGCAATCCACTCCACTTACACATCACATGTTACTGGCAAAGAGCTGGGGAAATGAGAGCTGAATTATTAGTAAATTATTTGTGCTAATTTGGTCATGTAGTTTGGGGATGAGGGTTTCTGTTTTAGGAGGTGAAACATGGAAGTACTGATTAATAATTCCCTTAGTGTGAGCTTTCAATAATGTGGCATTACCTTCAATTTCTATTAATATATATCTTGATGGTGGCATCTAGGGAAATAATCTTTTATCAAACAAAATGCTGGAAATTACAGTAATATGCTACATAATTAAGTAATTGAGATAGTCACAGTATATGAAAGCAATAGTAACCTGTATATTTTTGCCTCTGCAAACCCTTACTATACATCTGTCTGGTGTAGGTTGTAGGTTCCCTTGGCTAGTGTAAAGAATTCCAGAACGATTTTTAGCCTACTTTCGATTTTTGCAAAAAATGAAAGTAGACTTATGAGATCACTACAGGGCGAAAAAAAGTGTGTCTGTCTGGTGTGTGTATGTGTGTGTGTGAATCTCTCTGTGTGTGTGTGTGTGTGTGTGTGTATATGTGAGTGTGTGTACTCTGAATGTCTGTCCCCCCCCCCCTATCAATTCGAACACGGTGAGCGCAAATTGAACAAAATTTGGTACAAAGGTAGCACTAGCAAGGGACACCTCAGTGTCATGTCTTATATCGCCGCCATCTTGACGGAAACGTAATGGCGGCCACACAAATGTTCAAAGCTTAAATCAAATTACGACTAACCTAATCATCCGATCTCTACCAAATTTTGCAACAACATACCTTTATGGGGGAAGCATCCTTTGACCAAACTAATAGGTCATCAGCCTAATAGTTTGCGGATGGCGGCCATCTTTGTGTGAAAATGGATTGCCCCTATTAATTCGAACACGGTGAAACCGAATGAAACGAAATTTGGTACAGAGGTAGTACTAGCAAAGGGCACCCCAGTGTCATGTTTTATATCGCCGCCATCTTGACGGAAACGTAATGGCGGCCACACAAATGTTCAAAGCTTAAATCAAATTACGACTAACCTAATCATTCGATCTCTACCAAATTTTGCAACAACATACCTTTATGGAGGAAGCATCCTTTGACAAATCTAATAGGTCATTAGCCTAATAGTTTGCGGATGGCGGCCATCTTTGTGTGAAAATCGATTACCCCTATTAATTCGAACACGGTGAAACCGAGTGGAATGAAATTTGGTACAGAGGTAGCACTAGCAAAGGGCACCTCAGTGTCATGTTTTATATCGGCGCCATCTTGACGGAAACGTAATGGCGGCCACACAAATGTTCAAAGCTTAAATCAAATTACGACTAACCTAATCATCCGATCTCTACCAAATTTTGCAACAACATACCTTTATGGAGGGAGCATCCTTTGACAAATCTAATAGGTCATTAGCCTCATAGTTTGCGGATGGCGGCAATCTTTGTGTCAAAATGGATTACCCCTATTAATTCGAACACGGTGAAACCGAATGGAATGAAATTTGGTACAGAGGTAGCACTAGCAAAGGGAACCCCAGTGTCATGTTTTATATCGGCGCCATCTTGACGGAAACGTCATGGCGGCCACACAAATGTTCAAAGTTTAAATCAATTTACGACTAACCTAATCATCCGATCTCTACCAAATTTTGCATCAACATAACATTATGGAGGGAGCATCCTTTGACCAAACTAATAGGCCATTAGTCTAATATTTTGCGGATGGCGGCCATCTTTGTGCGAAAATCGATTCCCCCTATTAATTCGAACACGGTGAAACCGAATGGAACGAAATTTAGTACAGAGGTAGCACTAGAAAAGGTCACCTCAGTGTCATGTTTCATATCACCGTCATTTTGACGGAAACGTAATCGCGGTCACCCTAATGTTAAAGGCTAAAATGTAATTACGACCAACCTAATAATCTAGTCTCTACCAAATTTTGCAACAACAAATCTTTATGTGGGAAGCATATTCTGACCAAACTGTTAGATCATCAGCCCAATAGTTTGCAGATGGTGGCCAAGTATGTGTGCAAATCGATTCCCCATATCAATTCAAACACGGTGAAACCGAATTAAACGAAATTTGGTACAGAGGTAGCACTAGCAAAAGGCACCTCAGTGTCATGTTTTATATCGCCGCCATTTTGACGGAAACGGAATGACGGCCACCCAAATGTTAAAAGCTTAAATCAAATTTCGGCCATCCTAATAATTTGATCTCTACCGGATTTTGCAACAACATGCCTTTTTGTGGAAAGCATCTTATGACTGACTACAAGGTCGTCAGCCCAATATTTGGAAATAGCGGCCATGTATGTGTGCAAATCCATTCCCCAGATCAATTCAAACACGGTGAAACCGAATTGAATTATTTTTTTACAGAGGTAGCACTAGCAAAGGGCACCTCATATTCATGTTTAATATCCCTATAGCACGTTGTATTTCAACAAGCTACTACAACCAATATTCAATTATACTCCTTGAAAAGGACAAAGAGTTATAACAATACCCATGCATTTAGGAGAAAGTAGGCTATATGTTCTTTACTGAACATCTTGTTTAAAGCATCAGGAAACGTGTTTCTAGCTCTCAAACGTGCATGGGTGGCTGTCACGTGGTATTTTTTGTTATTAATGTTTAAGACCCATCCCACTACAATGTAACGTATACTGGCCTTCGAGAAATTTTGGGCATAATCAAGTCGGGGTTGTAATAAATGGATTATCGTGATTTAGTTTGAATCGCGCATGGTTGATACGAGGAGTTGCCTTATGTACAAATATCCAGTATATTGAAATGTGCATAAGACAAATATAGCTGTCATAACTTTGCAATATTGTTGGACAATGACCCAGGAGAATATAAAGTTCATTGTCACGCTTTCTTCTGTGATTCAAATTTGGGTATAATATTATTTCAGTGTTTAGAAGTAGCCTACAAGCAGTTGTTAAACAATCCACCATTGATCCATCGAACGTTACATTCCATACATTTATCACAATAACTATGCATTTGACCCGACAAACGCAAATAGTATTGGACTTTAGTTTCTGGTGTTCCTTAGAATATCTTGTTGAAGTTATCCTACTGATGCTCCTTACACCTATAGGCTATATGTGTCTGATGTTGTAGAAGCAAATCATTCATGAAACTATTTTATTCCATGAATGATTTTTCTATGTTTTATGTGCATTGATGTTTAAAGTGCTTTCCTTGATGTCATTAATATTGGTGTTATTTTTTCTCTCTATCTAGTTTATACGTAAGATGTGCTCGTTGAGAGTTTACTCAAGCATCAAGTCTCTGTGAAGCTACTGCCACTCTGTCTGTCCCCACACATATACACATCATAACACTTCCACTTTGCATTCTGATGGTTCCCCAGCAATATAGTTTGGTATTTAAGTTATTGCTGAAAATATAAACAAATAGCTTTCCTCATTCAGATAATGGCATGAGGCAAAGCGTACTTAACCAAGGACGTCAATATATACGAAGCGCGTTTTTCAAGTAAGTACCGTTTCCATATACTTCCGGTGCAGCGCATCGGTTGTAGGGGCCGTATTTTTTGGTAACAGCGATACGCGCGAAATTTGTTCATATCTTCTTTCTTGCCTATATATGACCTTGTAGGTACTTATAGTAGCGTATTTTAGCAAAATGAACTCGCGAAATATCACGAAATCTGATTTATTGCGCGAATTGCACAAATAATCACGAAATATACTCCACTTGATACGAAAATGTTAAATATTATCGAAAAAGCTCTCCAATAAACGTTTAAATGGCTCTGAGGAATTGACCTTCTCGTTTGATTGATAGTGTCAACACCAAGTGCTGCATATTCTCTACACAAAAGCCTACAAATCCGGAAGTATGTGTATTCAGTTCCGCGATCTCTAAGGCTATCGATGAAAATCGATATCTGCTATCGATTACATCAAATGGCGTTGTGGTCGTAGATACAGTAGTGCAAGTTCGCGACTGAAAACTATCGGCAAACATCCAGCATTTACGTATAAAAATGCCGAAAATTAAAGTCACAACAGTTTTCTTGAAGACCGACGAATACAACAGTGACCTGAGGGGTTCTATGTATTTGACGCTGCAGGAAAGATTCTAATGTGTAAATACCCCAATGTTTGTATTCAGTGGGAACGTGCGATAAACACTGCAGGGATTCAGCAACGCATTAAAAGAGGAAGAAAGAAGTAAATGCATAATTCTAAGCGGAAAATAACATTCGGCGATACTATACACATCGCAAAGAAGTTGAAAAACCCTCTTATCACATAATTTGTTAGATTTACCCCGTACTATAAGGAAGATTTCAGAAGAAACATCGATCATTATGACAATTTATTTCGCGAAATACCCACCGAAATAGCGTCAGTTTTAACACCGAAATCAACTATCTTTTTTCACCAAAGGCATGCGCAATGGCTTTCTTCATTTGTTGACACGCCACGTGATGCCATGGAGATAATTGCATTGTGAGGAGAGTGTTTAAAATGTTCGAGACAACAGCTTAGTCCGCTATCTATGACTGTGTGATACGGTTCATGGTTGATTTATTGAATGCAAGAAACATTAAGCCAGTTGTCATTCATTGCTAAGTGCGTAAGGTGTAAGATGAAAGTACAATGTTGGATGGTGAGTTCGAATGTTCAATGAAGATTGTCAACATGCGCATGGTGAACCGCGGAATGACAGATAGTTTGTCGTCACGAGTGATTTCCATTTTTTCTTTCATCTGAAGGAGTTCCTTGGTGGCAAGTATTAAATGACGACGATGGTCAATGACGGAAGATGGACATGCCTTTCATCACAGGCAGCGTCGTTCTATGACGAATACTTACAAAACTGATTGTTTTCCTGATACGACAAGTGTCTTAATAAAGGAGGTGACTTTGAGGAGAAGTAAAAGATGTAAAAAAAAAAAAATGTTTGCAAAATAATATTGTCGATATTTTGAAAAAAAATCGGTGCTTACTTTGAAAAAACGCGCCTCGTTCACAATGGTAGAAGAGCGCAGAACTGTTGTGATCTCGGAATGAACATTCATGGTCCTGAAGTTCATAACTGAACTTTGTAGTGCTCTAACAGCGATGTCCTCAATGAAGCTATTACCTATATGAAAGTCCTTGCAGAATTTGGCGAAGAAGTGTGGGATTGTGACCCTTACACAGACCAACAAGCCACTCACCTTAATGTTGTCCATATTGTATTTGGACTTTCAGCATAGGATGGTTAATTCATAAATGGAACATTTCTCAGTGTAGACCCCGGAAGGCTGCTCAACGCATGATTCAATTCCGACGGTAGGATTGAAGATCTTTCCTGTTCTTGACATGGGATGCATGGATATCAAAACGATACGCTTATTACTCTCAGTATCTGCGAATCCATGCACCTCTTCATGAACCACACACCTTTCTATCGAAAAGTGATCTTATTTTATTGTGCCTAGAATGAATGAGAGTATTTCCGTATTGGAACCCAAACCATGAGTAAGCATTAATATGCACACTCACTTGGACATCGCCTAGATTGGATATCGTTTTGGGAACTACACGGTACCGTTCTTAAGGTACTCACGTTGGCCTAACTTCCTCTCCAAACAGCTCGCCAATTTATCGGCTGGGGTACATTTTTGTTGAGGATGACACGTTTACTCTAATGCAGGAGGGAACACTCCTTCTCTCGTAGTTCCATCCGGGCTTTATGAGCAATGATATATTATAGGACCATGTGCTATAAAACGCATGTAATCTTATTACTTCAAAGTAGAGCCCGGCCATGAAGTTGTGACGCATAAATGCACAAGCTTTTAGTTCCCCCATAGGCACACAGTTTTGCTTCCTTTCACGTCGCGTCGGTCCTAAAGTGACGGTGCAATGAGGCGATTTCTCCTCACACATTGGCTCCACTGAAGTTCCAAACTGAGCCTACAGTCAGGAGTGATTACTACGTGTCGAGAATGCATGCTGATGTGGGTTTAATAATAAGAGAGGAAGTTCAGTGTCACCCAAGGAAATGTGTGAAGATTGGCTCTAAAAAAGGAACGAAATTTTCATCCTAATCTACCGTATGAGCTTCACGGACAACTTCAAAAGTTACCTCCACATGAGTTCAGATGAATTCCAAATACCCACCAGGGACTCACATCTAGTGGGACGTGGGTTGGCGACCACGGGGCCCCAGCTGAATCTGGCATTGCTTCCACTTACTTGTGCCGGGCTCCTCTCCGTCTTCTTTCCTGTCGACCTCACTTGGTCAACTCTTGTTCTCTTCCGACCCCGAAGGTATTAGGGTATCCGAGGCCTAGGGAGTCTCTTCCTTTCCCGCCTTAATTGGCCCTTGTCTCATCTTTTCTGATACCCTCCTTCTGCGAGGGGTCAGCCTTCTTTTTCTTTTCATGTTATCTCCTGCCTTCTGCTCAAGGCCCTCGAGGAGGCAGGATGTATGTAGCTTCACCACTTCTGGTGGACCCTAGATATTGCTACACCATCAGGGGCTCACGGCTGGTGAGTTCGGGAGTTGGCGATCACGAGGGATTCCTGAGCTGGGTCCGGTTTTCCCCCTTTTATCAATTACCTCTGGGGCGGACCCTCTCCTCTTTCACTTTCCTATCTGCCTTTCATGGCTCTCCTTCCTTCCAAGTCCCTCAATCCGCATTCTTCGAGGGTTGAGGGCCTTTCTTTTCCTCCTGTCCTTTATTTGCCTTATTCTCCTTTTGTTTTCCATTTCTTCTTCTAGTATATAAGTTAGTAGTTAGTTTTAGTTATAGTTTACATTTCATTATCATCTTCTCGATCACCCAAACCATTAGGCGCCGATAACCTAGATGTTAGGCCCCTTAAAACAACAATTATCATCATCATCGAATTCGTAATACTGCTTGCAATAATAATCCCACCAATAATGGGCACTCGCAGGAGGATGTCAATCTACTAGTAAAATGCTACTGCACAAGAGCCAAACATGTTGTATTTGCGGCAGGTAAGAATCACTTCACAGACAGCCATTTTGCATCGCGTCTAACGCGAGTCTGATGGTCTTTCTGTGTGGCATGAACATCTTCTCCATACGCCTCCAACTGTTAGAAACGTAAGTGCCTTCAATACTCCTGAGTTCTTGTGTAGTGGTCATCATACATAGATTCACAATAATATGGAATCTTATACATTCTGGCACAGTTAAGATTGACCGGATCCTTGACAGATCTGAAATCAGTCTTGACATTTGTCTTGAGTTGTCTGATCTAAACGTCATCTCAATAAACCATTTTACACTATCCAATATCTCTGAAACCTTATAAGGGGCGTTTAAGTACTGTACCTTCCTACAAGTTATATTCAAAAACCTTGCCTGACAAGTCTTCACAACGTCCTATGGTAATTCTCAGATGTGATCACTGAATGATGACAGTGTTATATGGTAGGATCAGCAATGAATTTGCTGTCTTGGGTGTACTAAAAATATTTAAGGGTATTTAGATATCTTATTGTTACACATTGAAAGTGTGATGGTCTACCGCACACCTTGTTCCTAAGCAGGCCCGCGCAGATACTACCCGCATCTCATCGCTGCCTCTGCGAGAAGCAGTTGTACAGTACAGGAAATATTCTACGCCAGGGCCATCCAGTCATTCGCTCGAGGAGCACTGGGCAGTCCGACTAGTGCTCCTTCCCCTACCACCACTGCACTGTGGCAGGGAGGAGACGGACGATGTTCGGACCACGCTGACTAGAAACGTACGTACAGCCGTGCGGCCGACGGCTCTTGTGGGATTGTTGACATCTTATTGATAGGGCTGATTTGCCATAACAAATATACCGCATATATAATTTGAACGGTACTCCGATGTATGAAATGTGCAGGAAACGAACGCAAGTGTTAAGTAAAGAATATTGTGATTTATTCCAAACTGAAATGTGAACATATTAGAGAGGAAAATTCAGCAACAATTTGTGTTCTGTTTAACACATTAAATCTCTGTGGCACACTAAACATTTGGCATGCCCTTTATAAGCTGTACAGGAAAATGAAATTTCCCATTCTGCTTTAAAGGCTGTTGCTTCACCACTCCTTTTCTTTGTACGATGTTCAGTCATGACCACTGCGAAACTGATTTACTTACACGCTGTCAACAAAGAGCATTGGACTACACTAGCGAATGATGGATCGACCGCTCACTTCAGCGCCCCCAGCCAGCCAAACTCCTCCCACCACTTCCGAAACTACCTTCCACCAAAGCGCTCGGAGCACTTGCTTAGAGCGCGGCTGGAGTGCTAGCGCTCGGGGAGCGCTGTCTGGATGGCCCTGTTCTACGCAGTGACTACGGGCTTCTGCCAGAGGTAGCAACAGCAGTTAAGTTGGCAGCACGGTGTCCTTGACAGGGTGAATCCCACACGTGTGGGCTGCAGGCTGTCGAAATCATCAGTGTTTAAAGAACGGACATCACGTCACCTCAGCAGAACCATACGGGGAAATCAAAGGGCTACTGTGAGTCAGATCACAGCCCAGTTGAATGTTGGGAGTCAGGAACCCATTTCTTGTCGAGTCGATGCCTCGCCGTATTGCTGCCGTTGTGAGGGCTCGTGGACGAGCAACTCATTACTAACATCATATTCCGGGCATTTCCATGACTTCTGGCCACTAAGTTTATATGGGACAGTTGTAGAGTAACATGTACGCTGAACGTATGAGACGTATGCTTCTGAGATTAGAGGAAGAAAAAACAGTAAAGAATTTCAATTACAGTTAATGAATAGGCCTACATCTTTCTCATCGCGTACAGCCGAAACATATCCATGATTCGATGTTACTCAGTGTAGCGGCGGATTTTCTTTCTTTGTTACATAGTTTCTACCATTATCGAAGCATTTGCCATAGCGTGACACTGGTTTTTGTATCCCTTCATAGAATGTTCCCGCAAGGGAAGAAAGAATTCCTTCCACGGTGCGGTGGTGTTAGCGAAGGAGCTATTGGTGATGAACGGCCTTCTAGGGAAGGAAGAACTAGTTATGACAGTTGAGTCACAGTGCCATTAGCGTACAAAGGAATGTCCCCGCTTATTTAAGTAATATTCGATGTGAGTGTCAAAAGCGATTTAAGAATGAAATGTTAATGACACTAGAAAACTTCACAAGAAAAAAAAAGAAATGCGAAAAGGTCAATTGTTAGCGCTAACCAATTGCGTGCCCCATTTCCTTTAGCATCTCAATTACACAGGCCTGCGAAATTTAAGTTTTTGAAAAACACAAAAGAAGTTTTCACTAATTTTTATTATCTTATTTGATATGCTTATCTCGAAAATAGCCTTATTTTGTTCCATCACGTCAGGGTTATTTATTTAGCGTATGTCATTGCACATGAAACACAATAATAATAACAATAATAATAAAGTACATACATGCACTGATATCAATCTTATTATAACCTTATGTCCAGTCTATCTATCCAGTCCTGGCTCGATGGTGAAGCACTGATAACGTCGTTAGGGTCACCTAGGTACGCTCTTATTTTGCAATCTTCCACAATGAGCCTGATGGTCTTGTTCGATGTACCAGAATCACAGCAGGGGTATGGCCGATTCCCCCATTTGTGCAGGTTGTATGCACAAACGTCAGTTTTTTTTAAACCGATAGAGATTTTGCTAAAATCGAGGGCAAAAGGAAAATTCCCTTGAGTTGAAAGTTTTTACATCAAATTATGCTGCAGTTTCTAGATGAAACAAATATAAAATAGACGATTGACCAAGAGAAATTGTATGTTTACATAAACGTTCCAAACAAATTTTAAACTGAGCAAAAATCAAAACAAAACTAACAAAGTGTCTATTTATTATTTTATAAAAGAAAGTTTTTCAGTCGGTCAACACAAATTGCGCCCAATTTCATTAGACGGGAAACAAGTATTTACATACCCTACAAACTACCACGCTTTTATGAACAAATAACTACTTAGCAAAGTTTGTATGGTATATCAATAGTTGTTTTCCCGCCTAATGTAATTGGGCGCAATTTGTGTTGACGCACTGAAAGGCATTCTTTAATAGAATTAGCCAACACTGAAAAATGACTTCCTTCACGACAAAGAGTCTATTTAAGTGCGTAGGCTTTTTCCTTTGAAACTTCTTCTTCAAGTTTTTATTAGCCTACTTTTCACATTTTGCAAAAATGAGGAAAAAGAAGACTTATGAGATCGATCCGGGCAAATGTGTGTCTGTCTGTCTGTCTGTCCTTCTGTCTGTCTGGCTGGCTGGTTGGCTGGTTGGCTGTGTGTGTGTCCCCCTGTCAACTCCTAAACGGCTGCAGCAATCGAAAAAAAATTTGGTAGGTGTAAAGATCTATACCTGAATATCTCAATGCCGTATTTGAAAATGATGTCAGTGCTACCAACTGCTGAAAAATCGCTATTGACATTTGAGCTCCATGTTGGATATCTTGGAAGGTATGAATGGGAGCTATTTCAAAATTGACACACGTATAGATAATAATATACTGCTCAAAAAAATTAAAGCACCACTTTTTTCAAAGGCCACCAAATTTTAACATTTAACCGCACAATCTCGAAATCTCAGTATGACGTTTGTCCTGACGCTTAACAAGCATATGCTTCAGCACAACTCCCCAACTTGAGTAGTTTCGGGGTAGCGCCCCGAAAAACAGCCCATTTTCAAAAACCGCAAATTGAAGTTTGCGAAAAACGCTGTAGGACTTGTCGCAGGTTGCCCAAGCAGTCGAAAATGAACGAGTCTTTCTCTTAAGGTTCCACCAACACGCTGAAATCGTTAAATTTGACGTTCGAGTATTTCAACCCCCTTCATCATCCCCTAAACATGGACTACCATTGGGGGCGTCTAAGAAGGTACCGGGTGTGTTTAACCACCTGAAAACCTGCACACCGTCCTCAGTTGCTGATTGCAGTAAGTTGTTAAGGCCTCCGGCAATGTTCATCCCCCCTTACACCCTCAACTTGCATGGGACCAAACCACCCCCTCTCGATTCACCCCTAAGGAAGGTTCTAATCGAGATGTTTATCAGTGCTGTGAATGAGAGGGTCTTCCCCTAACGTTTCAAAAAAGGAACTGTGCCTGTGTCACCACCAGTTCCCCTGCTACCCCCATTTGTATGATTTTTCGAATCAGGCCCTTTTTAAGAGCTGAAACGAGGTCTTAATCGATGAAAGGGCTGTAAAGGTCCTTAGACGTAGTGGTGACACGAAATCAACCCCTTCCGATCGTTGATTGACATTCCATCCCCCAAAATTAAAATTGTTGCACCCTCAACCCTCCCTGTCTGGACGCGTAACGCGTCATGGCAGAGTTTTCAGAGTTGAATGAAAATGAAGCTTATGGCATGCAATCGAGCCCAAAACAGCAGGTTGGATGGGAATTCATCGGCAGGGTGAGAAACGGGTCCAAAATTTTTCAAAAAAGTTAACAGCCTCTAGTAAGTACACTCACGCATAGGCAACCCACATCAGGTAATTTTTCTCCCATTTCCAAACTTCGTAACCTATTGCCGATCAGGGGCAACCCGCAAGCTCGGACGTGATGTGGGTTGCATATGCATGGGCGTACTTACTATAGGTTGTTAACTTTTTTGAAAATTTTTGGACCCGTTTCCCTCCCTACCGATGAATTTCCATCCAACCTGCTGTTTTGGGCTCGATTGCATGCCATAAGCTTCATTTTCATCCAACTCTGAAAACTCTGCCATGACGCGTTACGCGTCCAGACAGGGAGGGTTGAGGGCGCAACAATTTCAATTTTGGGGGATGGAATGTCAATCAACGATCGGAAGGGGTTGATTTCGTGTCACCACTACGTCTAAGGACCTTTACAGCCCTTTCATCGATTAAGACCTCGTTTCAGCTCTTAAAAAGGGCCTGATTCGAAAAATCATACAAATGGGGGTAGCAGGGGAACTGGTGGTGACACAGGCACAGTTCCTTTTTTGAAACGTTAGGGGAAGACCCCCTCATTCACAGCACTGATAAACATCTCGATTAGAACCTTCCTTAGGGGTGAATCGAGAGGGGGTGGTTTGGTCCCATGCCAGTTGAGGGTGTAAGGGGGGATGAACATTGCCGGAGGCCTTAACAACTTACTGCAATCAGCAACTGAGGACGGTGTGCAGGTTTTCAGGTGGTTAAACACACCCGGTACCTTCTTAGACGCCCCCAATGGTAGTCCATGTTTAGGGGATGATGAAGGGGGTTGAAATACTCGAACGTCAAATTTAACGATTTCAACGTGTTGGTGGAACCTTAAGACAAAGACTCGTTCATTTTTGACTGCTTGGGCAACCTGCGACAAGTCCTACAGCGTTTTTCGCAAACTTCAATTTGCGGTTTTCGAAAATGGGCTGTTTTTCGGGGCGCTACCCCGAAACTACTCAAGTTGGGTAGTTGTGCTGAAGCATATGCTTGTTAAGCGTCAGGACAAACGTCATACTGAGATTTCGAGATTGTGCGGTCAAATTTTAAAATTTTGTGGCCTTTGAAAAAAGTGGTGCTTTAATTTTTTTGAGCAGTATATTTCAGTTTAATTTCCAGGAGGCCATACATGGCAGTGTTACCAAAATGATTATATGCCTGCTCATAGGTCCAATTTTTAAATGCATATAACTTCTACACTATTAATTTGGAATTCAACCAAATTTCGTATGTGCTATGTGTAGATTACCAGATATGACTGAGCGTATTTTTAAGAGCCACCAGGGCTGCCAACTGTTAATAAATGCCCTCAATTTATTTTATCCAAATACCAATATATCAGAAAGTACGTAAGCCAACAGCTCTAAACTTTGCACACGTATAGGCCTAGTACCTGGCATTCTAGATTAATATGGAGTAACTAATACACGTCAGGGCTGCCAACTGTAGTGCTCTATTAGGCTGCATTATAAAAAATGTATACAGTATTTCTAACTAATTAGAAATATCGATATTACCAACTTAATTTCGTCATTATTCTAGATAGATCCATATCGATTAATCATTGGCATAAATCTTAAATTTTAAGAAAAGTAGGCTCTTTAGTTCGTCACGGAACTTATTGTTTTTATATTATGTTCAATCTCAGGTAAATTTTCATAAAAATCCAAATACAATTGAATTTTACATGAAATCGTGACGTCATAGATCTTTCTAATTACAGTTTTCGAAATCAGCACCAAAGAATACATAACTTCCCTTGTATTATTTTGATTGCAGGCTTCGGTGGCGTAGTTGGTAGCATGCTTAACTACTGTTCCCAAGATCGCGGGTTCAAACCCGGCCGAAGTCGTCGGATTTAAGAGCGTTAAAATCCTTCAGTATGCCTTCCTTCGGAGGGGAAGTAAAGCTGGCGGTCCCATATAATAGATGTATGGATGTAAAACATCCTTACACTAACTAAACTTGTGTAGAGCTAAATTTCTGGGTTAGATTTCGTTGAAATGCTCTATCAAAATTTCAACGTTCACCACTACTGTCGACCAAAGTATTATGTGTACTCGAGTTTGAAGGTTGTTTGTGACGTAACCAATAGACATACATAAAATCCAATAATATCATCATTTTCGTCGTTCTATTTTACGTGAGTTCATGCAGTTTTGGAATTTTTAGTTTATATTTTAATATTTTTTATCGCAGTTGGAACACAAAAAGTGCCCGTGTTTAAGCGTGTTTCAACCATGTGTCACATTTAAGAATTATTATCTCACAAACCCGTCATCAGATCGAATCCAAATTTTAACACAATATACATTGGAAAGTTGTATAACTGATGAATTAATTTCAAAATTTTGCGTGTCCAAGAAACAATGTTGTTATGATTTGTGTAAGGTAACGTTTTCTCGGCTTGGGGTGGTTGGAATATGTAGTTTTTGGTCGCGTTGTAATCCTTATACATCAAAAAGTTATGCTGTATGACTTTAACATACGTAAATTAATTCACTTATTTTATATCGGTTTATATTTGAACGGGGAAATACGACCTCGCCTCGCTCGGCAGTGATGGGCTCCCTCTCAGCAACGCTGTACAGCTTACCGCCGAGCGGCTGGCTGGTGAATCATGCCTTACTTCCACGAAGAAATACAAACCGATATAAAATAAGTGAATTAATTTACATATTTCACAGTCATACAGCATAACTTCTTGATGTATAAGGATTGCAACGCGACCAATAGCTATATTTTCCAACCACCCCGAGCCGAGAAAAAGTTACCTTACAAAAATGATAACAACTTTGTTTCTTGGACACACAAAATTTTGAAATTAATAAACCAGTTATACAACATTCCAATGTATATTGTGTTAAAATTTTCATTCGATCTGATGACGGGTTTTGAGATAATAATTCTTAAATATGACGCATGGTTGAAAGACGCTTAAAAACGGGCACATTTTGTGTTCCAACTGCGATAAAAAATATTAAAATATAAATTAAAAATTCCAAACCTACATGAACTAACGTAAAATAGAACGACAAAAATGAGGATGTTATTGTATTTTATGTAGGTCTATTGGTTACTTCACAAACAACCTTCAAACTCGAGTGCACATAATACTTTGGTCGACAGTAGGTGTCAGTGATATCTTGTAGCGAAAGTTGGAACTACTTGAAATTGAACGGAACTTTTAGCTCACCCTATGGGTGTCCACTTGAAGCAGCTACAGCCTCTGGCGAGCTGAATATGCCCTCGGACACTCCCGGCAATAAAAGCCATACGCAAAATAAAAATGAAATATATAGTTGCAGGCCTGGGTTAGTATTTTAGATGGGCTGTCGTAAGGATTCGCATTAGGTTTGCTAGACCATACCTTTGCGACACGGGGTCAGGAGACCCGCGGACGCCATTGACCCGCACTTTGTTTTGCCATAGTCGCCTGTTGCTATATCCCTCATTTATAAGCCAAGGTTTACCACTCTTAGATGAAATAAACTCCATAATTAATCGGACTGAACCTAAGTTAGACACAGATAGAATGAAGAGTTTTCAAACTAAATGTGTCCGACCATACTGACTGCATTCTCGAGCAGGTGTTTTTCCCACCATACTGGAAGCTGTCACGGGCGGGCATCAATTCCGCTCGGGAATTCCAGTCAGGTAGCCACGGTTACCTCAATTCCACTCGGTCCTCCAAGGGACCCAAAAATGAGTTCCTCAACTCCGCTCAGGCTTTGGCAAGGGGTCGTCAAAGGGGTTATCCCCAAAGACGTAAACAAATGCCATAACATAACCCTCCTGCTCGCATACCAAGGGCCGGGTCAAACACCTTCTGCAGCACATGAGCGAATTCTTGAATGCAGCTGATTTTTCCGTTCTAGGCTGGAAAACAGTATTTTCAGCACCCGCAGCTGATATTCAAAGTATATTTTAGGTACAAATTATACACCTATTAATATCTAAATTTAATTTTATAATGTCTCACTAGGTTAAGAAACATACAAACATTTAATTATGCACACGTTAAAAACAATGCAAAAAATTAGTAGGAAAAAAATTGACTTCAGAGCTCTTGACCGATGTCGTGGTGGTGATCACAAGACATTGTTGTGCCATTGGTCAACCACTCTGATGTCAAGTCCGCCCATTCGTTAAATCAGGTATAAGGTGTTTGGCACATCATAAGTTATATGACAGAAAATACAAGTGATTTAAATTAATCATAATATTCTTTTGAATAAGTCTGCCAAGTTTTCTATTTTCTCCTACAAATTGTGTGCATTGTTTTTAACATGTGCATAATTAAATGTTTGTATGTTTTTAACCTGCATTCAAGATTCACTCATGCGCTGCAGAAGGTGCATTGTTCTTCGACCGAGTGGAATTGGTGCCCGCCCGAGAATTTATAGATCGTCGCAAATGGGACACTTGATGATCACTTCATGATCCGTCGAAAATGGGGTCACAATTGACGTTCGATGTCTCCCGGTTTCACGTTTTGTGTATTTGAAAACGAATAATTTACGGAACTTCACACTCGGGAGGTCGATTGATTGTCGTGAACATTTCAAACGTTCATAAAACTGCGTGAAATTGACATGACCTGCTCTCACGGTTGTGTCCTGATTGCGGTCATTCCAGATTGCGTTCACCTCATTAGCAGTCCAGATTGCAGTCACTTTCATTTTAGGGAAGAACTATAAACATTCCAGCGTCCAGATTGTGGTCACTTTTCTTGGGAGACCGGTCCTTGGTTCTTGGTTCTTCCCGACTGACTCATACATTCCGTAAGTTTTGTGGATAACAAGGGGCTTCATTCATTCCATTCCTGACCCGGTCGGAGACTGGAAGCAGGCTGTGGATTTTCATTTTTCAAGGGGAAACTGGCCAAAACAAATAATACCGTTCAGTGTTCAGCTGAGCACACCCCATAAAACTTCACTTTAAGAAATCAAGTCCCCTCCCAATCTGATGGCACCTGGTAAAGCAATGATTATAATATTTTCAGTCTCAAGAATAGAAACGTTTCAGGATCGGAATCAACGACCTTCACTTTCAACAAAATTGTTGTAACGGGAAATTTTATACTTACAGGATATAATTTGTAATTTCTGCCCCTCCTCTACCATTTGAGGCGCGAGATATCTATTTTTATAATAGGTACTCTATATCGTGAAAAACATTATTTTCATTAGCTGGAAAAATTCGTCTCGTAAAAGTAATGTAGTGTATCAGGACCAAAGAGAACTGGCACATGGCATGTACCTCAACATTGGAAAGAGGGGTGGAAGTGAAAGGTGAGGAAATCCCCAGGGGATTTACAACCGGAGCGGTCTCCCAAGAAAAGTGATCGTAATCTGTACGCTGGAAAGTTGATAGCTCTTCCCTAAAATGCAAGTGACCGCAATCTGGACTTCTAATGAGGTGAACGCAATCTGGAATGACCGCAATTAGGAAGACACCGCTCTCACGACCGTCCGTGACTCACTTAAGTTGTTATTTGTTGTTGTTGTTGATTCTTTAGTGGATTTGCGACATTGTGACCATGGAGCCCCGTGTGCTTGGGTGTGAGTAGAATTTGTCTGATAGCCTGTGTCACTGTTATGCCTGTACTAGTGTGTGTCTTTGGAATTGAGGTAAGATTTGGGAAGTAAGCGGCCATGGCCTCAACTTAAGTACCATCCCGGCAATCACCTGGAGTAGAAGTGGGAATCCACAGAAAACTACTTCCAGGATGGCTGAGGTAGGAATCGAATCTACCTCTTCTCAGTTTTACCTTATGAGGCTGATTGTACCCCGTTCCAGCCCTCAAATCATAATTCAATTTCTTGGCAGAGCCAGGAATTGAACCCCGGCCTCCACGGTGACAGTCAAGAATGCTAGCCTCTACACAACAAGGCGGACACTCACTAAAGTATGCAGCAGGTCTCCACTGCAATATTACACTGGCAGTGTGTGCAAACGGTGCTTATTTCACGAACATTCCTCGTACATTCAGGTCATCGCCGTGATATGAGCTCATTTACTGCAATGCGAGAAATATATGGTGAAATACAGCGTGATGAAAATTAATGTTTGTACATTTTCAACGCGGCATCGTAAGCTAATAAAATAGGGACAAAGGTCAATGGAACGTGGAGTTACGGTAGGACATTAAAATTTCCCCATCTAACTTATGTTCAGATAAACATTATATTTTGATAACGAGCCATTATTTTCCAATCTTCCCTAACATCACCACTAGATCATAAAAGAAGACATAAAATACTTCACGTTTGTATTCGTCTACCCGTACAAATGTTCTCTACTTTTCTCCCAATACATTTATCATTCGCAGCGATCCATTTATTTACAAACTGATCTGCCCTTCATTCGCCTGGTTAGATCAGTGTTTAGCGCAAGGTCAAAGAGCCAGTCTGCTAGATGGTGGTGGTGGTGGTTATTACTTCCCTAAATGGCCAAATGAGGGATTTGAAGAGTAAAGCTCCATAGTTCTTAATCTCTAGTATGGAACATGAGGGATTGTTTCCAGCACTAAGCCAACAAGAGAAAATTCCACCAACACTTATTCATACATATGGCTAAGTAGTTCAGGAGTCACCTGAATAGTGCTACCGGGAGTTACACCGGGTGTTTCCAGTTGGGAAGCTAAAGCCTTGTAAAGAGCATTTGGAGAGTTTCCGCCATGCTCTTCGGCCCTGAGCCAGCTACGAGGCTTCATGGAGAGAGACTCCCCTCCAGTATCTTCAACGATTCAACCCCTTTGAGATCATTTTCCTTGCACTTTCCCTAGCTTCACCAACTTATCCATGGCTCCAATATGCCTTAAGATGTGGTTGAAGTATTTCAGGAAAGTTTGGTTATTCTTTTCGTCAGCCTATTCTTAACCTTGAGTTCTTCAACAACCAAAGCGCTTTCCTAATGTTCAGTCCACTGACACCGCAATGAAACTTTTTCGAGCGAAAATAATACGAGTTTTCACTTATATAATTGAACTTATATGGGATCAATTAAACGTAACTCTAGTGAAAGTGAAGACCTCCTTCCTCAAGAGAACACTTGGTGTCTCGAAATTCACTCGTTCCAGACTCGTATATGCACTAGTTAAGGAAGGCTATCTGATAGAATAGATCAGAAATAGAATGTTTCTGCCACCAACGACCGCTTTCCAAGGTACTATAAGCAGATATAACTATGTCCAAATATCAGATAGCATTGCCCTATCCAAAAACATAACCCAAACAAACGGAATCCTACAAGGAGATCCAGTCAGCCCAATATTAGTCAACATCATGACAGCAGATATCACAGAAATAATCATAGATACATTAGCATCACTTTTACTTTATGCGGACGACATGGCAATAGGTTCAGAAAAATAGAAGAGCTCCAACAGGTCCTCAACAGGCTCACATCATGGACAGAAAGAAATGGCCTACAAATTAACCACAGCAAAACCAAACAGATGACCTTCAGGAAAGGAGGAAGGCATGCACTTAAAAACACAATGACTCTTCACAAAAAACCACTAGAAGTAGTGCCGAAATTCAAGTACCTCGGAGTCACACTCCAAACTACTCTAACATCCTACAATATCCACGTTAAAGAAAGAGCGGCCGCAGCAATAAAAGCCATCTACCACATCGAACCACCTCAACAAATATCATTGGGTACAGCAATGCTACTGTTCAGAACAGCCATATAACCAATAGCAATCTATGGGATTAGCATTACCTGGGAAAAACTCTCACTCAGCGACCTGATGATAATAGAAAAAGTCAAGGCCCGATATCTTAAGAGGATTTTAGCGATAGGAAAGTCTGTCCCTTCAAGGTTGACATATGTATTAACTAAGGAGGACTACTTCATCGACGACATCAAAATACAGTTTTACCTACCAAACACCAAAGCCTATGAGAATGCACGCCGAACCTTAAATGAGAAATGAAATGCCATTTGGTCCGACATTTACTACACAGATGCCATAATGACGGAAGAGTGGAAACAAGCTAATTACGAACTACGACACGTAATAACACGTTACGCCACCCATGGATTTCACTATAGATTCTGCAAAACCAAGAATTTCCACCAACCGAATGAAGACTGTATATGTGACCTGTGCAACGATCATTGTGAAAGGTACCACGCACAAAACTGCAAAATGAGGACAACCTCAATAATAAGACTGGCATCAGCATAATTGATCATATGTACAAATATGTATTTGCACATTGTGGGCTTTTCTTTTAATAATAATATAAGCAGACGGGAAGCCTCCGTGGCTTAGGTGGCAGCACGCCGGCCTCTCACCGCTGGGTCCGTGGTTCAAATCCCGGTCACTCCATGTGAGATCTGTGCTGGACAAAAACGGAGGCAGACAGGTTTTTCTCCGGGTACTCCGGTTTTCCCTGTCAAAATTTCATTCCAGCAACACTCTCCACTATCATTTCATTTCATCTGTCATTCATTTAATCATTGCCCCAGAGGAGTGCATCAGGCCTCGGCAGCCGGCACAGTCCATATCCTCGCCGCCAGATGGGGCTTCATTCATTCCCTTCCTGATCCGGTCGGAGACTGGAAGCAGGCTGTGGATTTTCATTTTCATAAGCAGACGATAAAAAAGACGAGCAGACATTTGATGGGAATTTCCTATCACTGATGCGAGGACGAATAGGCACTGGACTCAGACTAATAACGACTTGAGACACGTTGTCTCCAGGTTTGCATGTAATGGTTTCCATCACGCAGTACGCACCAATAAGATATTTCATGAACCTTGTGATTCGTGTGTGTGTGATGTTCGATGTGTCAGAAACCACTTGAAATTTTGCAAAATGAGATCACAATCATTGTGTGATTATGCTAAACAAACCTAATGCACATTGTGTGCTATTGTTTTAATAGAATGTTCAGTCCAAGGTATTCACAGAACACGGAGGTACACAAACATTACCAGCGCTTCTCTCTTCTTATTGTGAGCTGTCTTAATATTCCACATTTATAGGGCATACGTGGCGATCGGGAATATCCGTGCATTTACCAGTTTGAGTTCTTTATGTCACGCACGTGTTTTTACATATAGTCCCTGCGTCTGAAAAATGGACTATGCCACATCATCATTACTTCCATTCCATTCCTTGACGTTAATGAATATACAATCTAACCGAAGAATTCACTTCGGGTTATTATTCTCTACACATGAGCATAGGAAAATGAAATTTACGGAATTCTTAAGTGGGCCTTTATACCAACATGTGGCTGAAGGCATTGCCATTTTTAAGATAAATTATAGGAGAGAATGACGTAGCGGATTTTTCAGGCTCAACGATGATATCTTGATTTGCTTGGCGGTCACCGTGACATCTTCTTATCTCATCTGCAGAGCCATCATTGTTCGATATTCTGGCTCATCTCCATTACCACAATGCCACCGAATCTTCTCAGGTACAGCGTGTTACGATTCAACACGGAACTGTAAAATGGGTTCCCTACCCACGCGCAATCGGCTTGAAATCTGCTCGCAGTGCTCTAGAGACGGGGCTGAGTACGATTTCACTGATTGCCGCCTTCTTATGCAGCATTGCAAAGTGTTTTGCTCTTTCAAAATATATTTACACAGGCTTCACAATAAGTTTGAACGATTTCTCTTTCAGGACATGTTATTTTACGCTTCTCTTAATGGCTTTTGCAGAGCATCTCTATGAAATAAAATTTTATTTTACAACATAGCTTATTACAACACGATGTATTTTTTTGTGTTGTATTTTATTTACAACCCAATTTATTGCTTTTTAACCCAATATCATAAAACGAGATACAATTTGGAAATGATTTGTTACAAAAGTGTAATCAGTCTTTGATGCGACTAAAAAAGTTAATTTATCACAAAAGTTACATCTACTGCAAATGGACATTTACATAAGGTGTTCGAAGTGGCGTCCATCATTTTCCAAGCAGAGGGCCACTCGTCGCATGAAGTTCTCTCTTGCGTTCGAAAATATCTGAGGATTAATTTCCGCAAAGGCTTCGGTCATGACGAGCTCCATTTCTTTATGGGTTTGTGATAATCTTAAAAATACTCTCGACCTGGCGTAGCCCCAAATGAAGAAATCCAGGACGGTCATATCGGGTGAATGTGGTCGGAATTCTATAAAGCCGCCAATTTCTATCCACCGACCAGGAAAAAAAACGGTTTAAAACTTCTCTCGCCAGTTTGGAGGAGTGTATCTCGTGTAAATATATTTTGAAAGAGCAAAATACTTTGCAATGCTGCATAAGAAGGCGGCAATCAGTGAAATCGAACTCAGCCCCGTCACTAGCGCGCTGTGAGCAGTTTTCAAGCCGATTGCGGGTGGGTAGGCAACCCATTTTACAGTTCCGTTTTTAATAGGAACACGCTGTACATCCGCCACGTTACGTAGTGGCTAGCCCTCTTGGCTGTCACCCAGGAGATTGGCTGTGTGACGCAGCGGTAACGTTCCCGCCTGCTGTACCCAACGTTGCAGAAACGAATCCTGGCGCAGTCACTTGAAATTTGAGGGTACGCAAATGTGAGAGAGCCGTATCAGTAGATTTACTGACACGTTAAAGATTCCCTTGGGGCAAAATTCCGAAACCGCGGCGTCTCTAAAACCGCAGTACGTAGTCAAAAGGGACGTAAAACCAATAACATTTCCTTTGTCACCAAAGAGGCCCGGGTTTGATTTCTGGCCCTGCCAAGAAATTCAATTAATGGTCTGAGGGTCGTGAGACAAAACTGAGAAGAGGCGGTTTAGCTTCCCACCTCAGTCATTCTGGAAGTGTATTTCCGTGGTTTCCTACTTCCACTCCAGGTGAATGTCAGTATGGTTCCTAAATTAAGGCCATGGCACTCTCCTTCCCAATCTTCATCTGAACTACTACTACACACACTAATACAGCCATGACAGTAAAACAGGTTATCAGACAAATTCCACACACACCAAAGTACACGGGACTTCATGACCATGACGTCGCAAAGGCCCTCAATGAACAACAACAATTTCTCAGGTACGATGGGTTGTTGGTATGTAGACCATGAAAAACCTGAATTCTGTACAAATTCTTAAAACATGATCCTTCTGAATCATTAAACTGACCAAACTAGGCATGGCTTGCGCGAGTACTCCCATGTGGCACGTCAGCCGTGAAAATGCGTACGAGAATGTTTTTATTTTCAATTAAGTCCCAATGTTGTTAAGGATTTTATGTGTCCCCAGAGACAGTAGAGGACTCACTAGGCTTTAAATGGGAAACGGTAGGACTGTATAAACCCCAGTGTAATTCCATTAGCAATGCGTACTCTCAACTGTATATTAACTCCTGCATATAGGCTTCCAGTTCAGCTCATAGCTCAGTTATTTCTCACCTTGTTGCCCATTGTGATTCTCTTAGGGGATTTGCGTCATCTTGACCATGTACCCTCGTGTATTTGTTGAATCCAACAATATGTACCTTATGTCAGTCAACACGAGCGGCTTCGGTGGGGCGTGGTTGGTAGCATGCTGAGCTTCCATGCCCAAGATCGCGGGTGTCAACCAGGCCGAAGTCGCCGGTTTTTAAGAGCGTTAAAAATCCCTCAGTATGCCTTCCTTCGGAGGGGTAGTAAAGCCGGCGGTCCCATGTCATAGATTTATGGCATGTTAAAGAACCTTCCACTAATTACACCTGTTTGAAGCTAAATTATAATATAGGTTAAACATTCGACAAACGCTCTTAGGTTCCGACGTTCGTCGCCAGGAGCCGACTGCGGTGGCATCTGGTAATCAAAGTTCTGAACTAGTAGTCGTTGACGGAGGCGTTTGGCGGCAAAAGTAGGAACTACTTTAAAAAATTATATGTCTCCAGTCCTCACTTGAATTGAAAAAAGATAACACACAAGAATACAGTCATCACAATTAACACCGGTTATCAGACAGATTCTACGCACAACCATAGTACACGGGGCTACATGACCGCGTTGTCGCAGCCCCTAAACTGAGGGGAAGTAAAGCCAGCGGTCCCATGTAATAGATTTATGGCATGTTAAAGAACCTTCCACTAATTACACACGGGTTTGCCGAATTAGATTAGGCGGTGTGTCTATATAAATTAACACGCCTTCCTTTCAGCAGGACCATAGCCGCACCACAGCCGCCTCCCTTTCAAAATGCCTTACCTGAACCGCCCTGAAAATAAAATAAATGGCCATTCGCTGCATTAATAAAAGTATTAATCACACATATACGCACTACTACAGATCCCATAATAACACAGATTATCCGACAAACTCTACACGGGGCTGAGGACCACGATGACAAAGCCTCTAAACGAATCAACAACTTTATTCAAGCAATATTCCTATAGTTGTTTTGGGTATTTACCTTGCGACCGTAAGCCACGGGAGCTCCTTGTGCTACGAACAATATTTGAATCGATGGTTTTTGAAAGGGCATAATGGACATTTTTTGACATTTTCACTTTTTTAGCGTTTTGTTTTCCTTTTGGATAGAGCCATCTGTTTCCTTTGAAAAGACGCTTGTGCAAGCGTTCTTTCCGTATAAAACTCATGTTCAAAAATATTGAGTCTTTTTGAAAGGGCGGACGTGCGTCACACCCAAAGTACACGGGACTACATGAGCGCGTTGTCGCAGCCCCTAAACTAAGGAACCAACCAACACTTTCTTATGTTGTAAGTGTTTCCCTGTGCTTCAGATTTCTTGCAATTTTTGTGTGTAGCAAATCCATTCCATCTGAACACAATGTCTGTGCTTTAGATTTGCGCTAATTTCTTAGTATTGCAAAAAAATCCAATTTAAGTCCCAAACTGATATTTAACAATGCTCCATTATATTTTGTGTCCATTGTGTAAATATCTGTCTCTGGCAAATAGATTGCATTTTCGAACAATTTAATGAACATCTTTGTGTCTAATTAGTCGATTTTGTTTGAAAGGACGTAGTAGCACGATTTCCTTTAGCGCATATCTTCCAGACAAAACATTTAAAATTATTTTAGAGAGTGGAACATGTTCCATAAAAGCATGTGTCACAAAATCCATTAAAATAAAAATTAAATTAAAAATTGAGCCTTTGGGGACGTTTTATTTAGTTTCCCAACCATTTCCTTTCGTTCACCTACGCATTTTTAAAAAACACTGATTCATCTGTCACGTAACTACTTTGGAGGGGTCTTTCAAACCTACCGACTTTTTGTTAAACATGAAACAATCATTTTGTATTCTGAGAACACATTAGTAAAAATATAGCAATTTAAATTGTTTAACATAAAATGACGTTTTGAAAACAACTTAAACAAGTAGTTCCGTGATGAACTGAATAGCCTATTTTCATATATCCTACTGGTCTTACATACGACATGGGAAGTGAAAACGAGATTTAAGAAAATTGCACAGCCACCATTTTTAATAATACTTTTATTTCAGCCAAATGGCCATAAAAATGGAAAATTTAATTACAATGCAAATTATTCAAGTAATCTCAATTTTGCATTCTGGTGCCTTGGTTTGCATATTCTGTAATTGATTGGGTTACTTCATTGAACAATAAAATTATATGTGGTAGCGTCTACATGTTTGTTCGCATAAGTTGCACTCACACGTCTCAGCTGGCTCATGGTATGATGTGTTCACACAGATGAGATGATGAAATCCGTGTACCGCCATTCTGGTAATCACGTGCCTCATCTCAAAGCTGGATGTGGTCCATGTCCGATCCACCATGGCCCCCGTTCCATAAAACTCTGCGGGTATTTCTTCTCTTTTTGCTTTTAATATTGATAAAAGATTTTCCTAGGCTCGAGTGCTGGGAAGAGTCAAAAGTGTCCTTAGGTCCGCGATAAACAATGTTTCTCTTGCGAGGAGGTAGACTCCTAGTGCTCTTTTGAAGTATAATGCTTTTACCCGTTCTAATACAGATAGGTTCTTTTCGGTGAGATGCGACAGCCACCATTTTTAAGTTCTCATAAAATGCTATTAACGAACTTTAATGTTTTTCAGTCGGTCAACACGATTGCACCCAATTGTGACGGGTTATTCCCTAATCCTGATCGACTGAGAAACATCAAACTTCTTTTACCATTTTTGAAAATGGCTTCAAACACCATAAAATTCAATTAAATTTGACGTTAGTATATTAAGGCTTGTATGTGCTAAGTTTCACAGCGCTCGGATGACAAGTCACGAGAAAAATCTATTTAGATATTTAAATTTCACATCACCGCCTTGTTGATTTTGTGCTCACCAGATTATTGAATGATGCATAGGTGATGATGATCGTGTGTCCTCTGGAGAGGCCGAGTGCTGGTAATGAGGAAAAATTGATGATGAAGATTTCAAAAACACCCAGTCCTCGAGCCATGGGGATTAACCCTAGGGGATTAAAATCCATGATGGCTCGGCCGGGAATCGAACCCGGGTAACTTTGGACCAAACCCTAGTGTGCTAACTATTTAGCCACGGAGCCGGGCATTCATAGGTGAACTTACGTCAATTGCCTCTATCAACATACAAAATTTCAGTTTGAATGCTGTAATAGATTCGTAGATATTGAGAGCTGTCCAAATATTTCGGATGGTCACCATGTTGGATTGTTGTATGTGTAGGTCATAAACCGATGTACCATTAGATGAAGTTTATTGCGTAGGTACATTGTTCAAACGTTCACTTCGATCGAATGATTAGGACACAAGAAATAAAAACTTAATTTCAAAATTTCGCACAGCCACCATTTTGAAGATATGTAAACAATTGAACTAAATTAGATATCAGTGCATTACAATATGTATAAACATTTGCTCTACTAAGTTTCACTGCGCTAGCATGGTTAAATCGCGAGAAAAGTATATTTAAACATTTTAACTTTGCTTGGCCAACATGTTTGTTTTGTACTTGACAGGTTTATATAAGTCACACACATAGATGAACTTTTAGTAGTACCCTATATCACCATACAAAATTTCAGGGTGATTCATGTTATTTCTGTGGAGATATAGAATGCCAGTGAAATATTACGCGCGGCTGCCATGTTGGATTGGTTAAACGTATTTGAGTTTAAAAGGCATCAGCGAGGTCAAACAAGCTTCAAACGTTGCAGAGCGGCATTTCACCTAAGTTTATCAAGGTAAAACATGATATTTCTTCACCTGCAGCGAGGAGAATTTTTTACTCTGAACTGAAAGCGCCCTATTACATGAACGAGTCCGTAACTGCCGACGTGAACTAGATATGATGATGCGGGAACTATATGACATATTTAAGCTAATGTCACGAAATGCCCGGCAGTCATTCGCTAAAGGTTAGGAAACGCTCCATAGTACTTCAGTGGAATCCAAAGCACCAAAGTGACATTTCACTTCGAAAATATCACATGTATAAACTTCAAACTCATAAGAAAAACGCAAAATTCACCGATGGAAAAATCTGGACTGTAGAGTAGACAAGTGTTTTTCTACCAAATCCCTAAAGCATCTATCAGGTAGTAGGTTTTTGGGTCTTATCGTGGTTATGAATAATACTGTTCTATAGCATCACAGGGGAGTTTCACTACTTTGGGTCCCAGTATCTGCAAATTATATTCATACCACCAATATATTTGGTGTCGAAATTAATTATTTTCAGTCGGTCAACACGTGTGTACATTAATCTAATGTAATGTTTTTCAGGCTTAGAGAAACACCCATTACAATTGGGTACAATCATGTTCACTATCTGAAAAGCATTAATTTCGATTACTAAGGCAACACTGAAAGATGACTTCCAACACGATCTTTTTTCAGGTGTCCTAAAGAAAAGCATTCGTAGACGGCTTTTCCCAATAGATGCAACTGGGCATGGTTATGATCCCACCAAAAGCTTAAATACTTCTACAAGAAAGGAATTGGCTATTTTGTTTCCTAATGGAATAGATGTATTTTTTAAACATATCTCAACAGCTCATTTTTTTTGGTCTATGAAATGATCCCTGCTCACAATAAAGCCTTCTGATGGGTCAGATAAAATTAAATTAAATGTTTCCTCCAACGAGTTAGTTATGTCAAAATGAGTGCTTATGAGAATGTTTGCATAGCGAGTGCGGGCAGGAGATTAATTTTGTTTTTTAAGTGTGAAGAAATCAGTTTTCTTTGTGAAGTGAGGCTCCAAATGTGGTCATTTGTGAACTTGCAACCTGGAGTAACGGTGTCCCACAAAACATTGTGTAAAATTCGAGGGTTGGGGCAAAAGTCATGGCAACATTTTTTTTTTCTTGAAGATACCATTCCAGTTGGAAAATGTGACATACACAGACGAAAGGACATGGTGTTAACTACATGTGTGGACAATGAATAGCACTGAAATGTCGTAACACACTCATTTATTCCGGTAGTAGGCCAATACAGGGCAATATGGTCTTCACGGTGCAAAAGTATGACAACACAGTACACATACAGTTGACATGACAAACCTGGGCCTAAAGACCCTCAAAGTAGTCCCCTGCTACTGTCACCACACGCTGTCAACGATGTGGGAAGCGCTGAATACCATCTTCCTCAGCATTTGCCGCACCATGTGTGAATCGGGTAACCTGTTGGCGCACAGCATTATCAATGTCCTCTCGTGTTGCAAACCGCCTACCACCCAGTGGTTCCTTAATCTTCCGAATGAGATGAAAGTCACAGGGCGAAATGTCCGGAGAGTACGGTGGGTACTCCAATTCTTCCTATCCCCAACATCGTAGTAGCTGCCCTACACACTCTGCTTTATGTGGTTGTGCATTGTCGTGCAGGATTATTGCGCTGTCCACATGATCCGGACGTTTCTCCCGAACGCCACGTCGTACCTGTCGCACCAGGAAGTCCCTGTAGTACTCTGCGGCCACTGTTCTGCCATGTGGAACAAAGTGGCAAACAATTACACCCCTGACGATCGCCATTAATTTGACTGGGGAAGGATTCTGACAGAACTTCTGCCTCATTGGTGATCCAGCATGTCGCCACTCCGCGGGCTGACGTTTCAGTTCTGGTTCGTATGCCCTGGCCCAAAATTCATTGATGGCGATTATTCGTGACAAGAATTGATCGCCGTCCTGTTGCCAGCGTGCAAGGTAGTCTGAGCATATTGCATAGCGCACCCACCTTTGAACTTCCGTCAGTGCATGCGGTACCCACCGCGATGCGATTTTGCGCAGTTGCAGCTCATAACGCAATATCCTGTGGACGGTGCGTTTCTCGATGCCACTTGCCATCTTTAACTCCAGTATCGTCCATCGTCTGTCTTCATCCTGAAGCTGCTCGATGACGGTACGTGCCACGTCGGTCCGCACACTGGTAGGTCGTCCCAAACGTTGCTCATCACTGGTTGACACACGTCCTTGCTGAAACTTTCCTACCCACCCTGCTACTGTACGGTATGGTAGGGCATTATTCCCAAGGGCTTCCACTAATTCACTGTGACATTCTATCGCATTTCTCCCTCGGAGAACGGCTATTTTGATGTAAGCGCGCTGCTCAACACGGGTTACTGCCATCTCGCACGACACTCACCAACTCAAGGATCATATAAGTATAAGAGATTCGTCACTTTTGGTTATAGAATTTCCGAGAGAGAACACCGCCTGAGGCTATGGATTGTACTGGCAAGTCTGGCAACATAAAAAGTCATATGAATGTAGCCTTGATTACACGTAAATGAACAGTATGTTCTGCGATGAGTTATTGATTATTGATGAAAATAACACAAACATAACTGCGCCTTTCGCTAGGCGCTGAAATATACGTCCAGATAGGAAAATAATACATTTTGATATATATCAATGATGGCAATAGTTTTGCCACGAAGGACACAGTTATGCCGTTCTAGAGCTTAATTCACCTCTAGGCTAATTAAAAATCCTCTCATACTCTACAGAATTGTTGGGATATTCGATGAATATAAACAAAACTGTCCAAATGCACACTATATTGCCATAACCTCACTTTTTGCCTAGCATGCCCGCTGCCACCCACCCCTCCCCGTAGCCCTAAACCACAAATTTTATTGCAATACAAAGGAGAATGGGTAAGAAAACAAACAAGAGATGAAATGCACACATTTATTCTCTATATATTTTTATTCGAGAGTAGTCCATATTGCCCACTAGTTTTACACATGGTCAACATCCCGGTGCTTGGCAATTTTTCCTCCCTTGCAGTGGCATGATTGACTCTCAATTCAATTCAAATAAACACTCAAAATACTGAACAAATCAAAACAACCAACAACACCACGAGGAAAATCAATCAAAACAGACTATTCCCGCTTTCGCCAGTCGGTTTGATGTGAACGTTCATGAGTGCCAACTACGGAACCTTAGTGCTAAAATTAATTCTTCATTGGTTGGCAGAACATCCAGTACAGGGCCTTACTCCGACCCACGCGCTCCCTATTAACTGTCATCCCCCTGCACCAACTGACTGATTTCATAGCCCTCGCTGCGCTACTACCACCTATCACAGAGCCATCTGTTGTTGTTCATACACACTATGCCTGCAGACCTTCCACACGACACATGTATGTTTGTGATCCGTTCACATATCTACAAGAAAAAAAATAGTTGCGTGCCATTTCACTGTATAGCAATCACATCTAACAACAACTAGGACTTAAGAATTCTTAATGCAATGGTCTGTTGTGCTTTGAAAACGGGTTTTGGTTTTCGTTTGAGAGTCCAGCCAGCACCCAACCCTTGTAGTTTCTCTCCCCACGATTTCAATGCGTGCACTAGTAAGCACAGAAAGTATCTATTGTCATATGATTTGTCAAAAGCAAAACCTCGCATGGTCAGGATGACGTGTCACCAAAAGCGTGTCTTTCTTGACTGGAGTCACGGCTTCTAAAAATACACTAAATTTCAATTGTCCTCTCGAAAGTGATTACACCCCGTTCTAGGCCTCACGTCAAATCTAAAATCCCTGACGTAGCAAGGAATCAATCCCCCTCTTTTCTGATACCCTCCATCTGCGAAGGGTGAGCCTTCTTTTTCTTTTCGTGTTATCTCCTGCGTTCTGCTCAAGGCCCTCAAGGAGGCAGGGTGTATGTAGCCCCACCACGTCTGGTGCACCTTGGATATTGCTACACCCTCAGGGGCTCATGGCTGGTGAGTTTGGGAGTTGGCGACCCCGAGGGATTCCTGAGCTGGGTCTGGTTTCCCCCCTTTTATCCATTACCTTTGGGGCGGACCTCTCCTCTTTCACTTTCCTATCTGCCTTTCATGGCTCTCCTTCCTTCCAAGTCCCTCAATCCGCATTCTTCGAGGGTTGAGGGCTTTTCTTTTCCTCCTGTCCTTTATTTGCCTTCTTCTCCTTTTGTTTTCCATTTCTTCTAGTATATAAGTTAGTAGCTAGTTTTAGTTATAGTTAACATTTCATTTTCATCTTCACGATCACCCAAACCATTAGAGGCCGATAACCTAGATGTTAGGCCCCTTAAAACAACAATTATCATCATCATCGAGTCAATGCCCGAGCTTCCTAGGTAAGAGGCTAGCGCAATACTCTTACACGCAGCGGTCAATAAACATTATGCAGGCCTGAATTAAAAGAACATGGCCATGGTTATCATTAAAGTCTAGAGTCAAATTGCGTGCCACAGAATTATGGGTAAAACGTTTGACATAATAAAGGTTAATGACATATATACCCCTTAAACCTTTAACAGCACTGACGCCCCTCTTAGTGCAGGCCTGCAACTATTCGTTTGGTCCTCACAAATTTGGTTGGTTGGTTCCTTAGTTAAGGGGCTGCGATAACGTGGTCATGTAGCCCCGTGTACTTTGGGTGTGTGTAGAATCTGTCTGATAACCGGTGTTAATTGTGATGACTGTATTAGTGTGTGTATCTGTTTTAATTCAAGTAATAATAATAATAATAATAATAATAATAATATCGTATGGCCTCGGGTGACGAGTGCAAGCTTTGATATTTGACACCCAGAGGGTAGCTTGCATGTCGAATTTGTTGTTCCTTGACTATGAAAGTCAAGGAGGTTAGATGTTAGATATCTAAGCTCCTTGAACACTATAGCGCTTTCTAGTAGAGAAATGAGGAACTTTGTGTTGGTGGAAACTCCTGAGTTTAATTTTGCCATTATGAACTCGGCCTACTGAATTCAAATGGGTTCTTTGACCTGCCAACATCGTATGACATGCGAATCGTATTTTTGCCGCCTTTCAAAAATCACTTACCACGGCCAGGAGCGAACCTGCATTCTTGGGGTTGGTAGACCGACACGATATCCACTCACCCACCGTGGCAAGCCTTAATTCAAGTAAGGACTGCAGACATTCAATTTTTCCAAGTACAGTAGTTACTACTTTTGTTGCCGAACGCCACCGTCAACGAACAACTAATTCAGAACTTAGTTACCAGATGCCACCGCAGTCGGCTCTTGACAACGAACGTAGGAACCTAAGAACGTTAATCAAATGTTTAATCTATATATAATTTAGCTTCACACAGGTGTAATTAGTGGAAGGTTCTTTAACATGCAATAAATCCATGACATGGGACCGCCGGCTTTACTTCCCCTCTGAAGGAAGGCATACTGAGGGATTTTTAACGTTCTTAAAAATCCAACGGCTGTGGCCGTGTTTGAACCCGCGATCTTGTGCATAGAAGCCGAGCATGCTACCAACTGCGCCACCGAAGCCACTCCTCATACGTTTACGACCACTGTGCGTCATGCCTCCCCACCCTCTACCCTGTACAGCTGCATCGGTTATTACCAGGGATAGACATGTATCCATCGACATATGGATATTAGGTTAGTTATTCAGAGAGTAAATGTGACGTCACGGGCTCCACAAAGCAAACTGAATCATTGCTTGCACTGTTCTGCAGTTAGAATTACAGGACCAACTTCCCTTTATGTAAAGTTTTGAAGTCATTATTTTAGTGTTGCATACACAACACTAACTCTTCAGTCGGTGAACACGAACTTGCCCAATGACTGGGAAGAGTACAATGTATAGGCTATATTATGAGTCGTCCAGTTGCAAAACTCGTTTAATCCACTTGTGAAAAAGGATCATGTCGTAAAATTATGAATTTAATTATTTTATTTTATTTTACTTTATTTTATTTTAATTTGTTTTTCTTTGTTTAATTTTATTTTATTTTGGTTTTATTTTGATTTTGTTTTGTTCATTTTATTTTGTTTTATTTTGATTTTCCAGGAAAAAACAAAAAAACACGAAACAAAAAGCAAAATCAAAAACAAGAGCAAAAGCAGAAAACAAAAAATAAGGAACACAAAGCAAAAAGCAAAATTCAAAAAATCAAAAGCAGAAAACAAAGACAAAACCGAAACCAAGAAAGAAAAGCAAAAAGTAAAATTCAAAAGCAAAAGCACAAAGCAAAAAGTAGAAAACAACAAACACAAAAGATACGTGAGGCAAAGTCCAGAGAAATGTTTCTCATGAAAATGATTCTTATTCACAAGTGGATTAAACAAGTTTTGCATCTCGACGACTCATATGTAAATAACGTTCTTAAAAAAATTACATTCATTGGTTTATGATGACCGTTGTCCCATTATAATAGTGATCATAAACCAAACCCAGTGGCATTACGGCCCATGAAGGGCCTAGGCCTACCAAGCGACCGCTGCCCATCCATTTGGCCTGCAGATATTAGGGTGACGCATGGTCAACCCATCGGGGCCCCTCGGCCGTTAATCTTGATTTTCGTAATCGGGGCGCTGCCTCACTGACAGACAGCTACTCAATTGTCCTCTCGAGGCTGAGTACACGTCAGTTTCTAAAATCCCTGACGAAGCCTCTGAGTGAGAACAGACGCACTACCCCAACACCACGGGGCCGACACGCAAACATTGCACAGGCCTAAATTAAATGAGCATAGCCATGGTTTCATTAATGTCTAGAATCAAAGTGCTTCTCACAGAAATTGATCCCTTAGCAACCTCTAGCCGTAGCGTATGGGAACAGGCAAACCAGTCGATGGAAATTTATAGAAGTTATGTCACTTAGTTTGCTATTTGCATCCTCTACGAGCATAGTCCGCCTCGTTGCGTAGTGGCTATTATTCTCGGCTGTCACCGTGGAGACGCGGTCTCTATTCTCAGCTCTGCCAAGAAATTTAATTGTGGTCTGAGAGCTGAAACAGGATACACTCAGCTTTGTGAGGCAAAAATTAGAATAGATGGGTTAAATTCCTACAGCAGCCATCCTGGAAGTGGTTTCCCGTGGTTTCCCCTCTTGTGCTCCAGGCAAATGCTGGGATGGTACCTAACTTAAGGCCAAAGCCGTCTACTATCCAAATCATATCTCAACTTCAAAAACACATACTAGTATCACAGTGACACAGGTTATCAGACAAATTCTACTCACAACCAAGTACACGGGACTGCATGACCACGATGTCGCAAAGCCGCTAAAACAATCAACAATATCTATGAACATAGCTCATCCCTAGAAGTAATTCACCTCATAGTGTACTGTAAATGGCCAGTATGCTTGGCATTCATCATGGAGATCTAAATTCGATTCCTAGCCCTACCAAGAAACGTAACTCTGATCTGAGGGCTGGAATAGGGTTCACTCAGCCTGAATAAGGCAAAAATAATTATAGATGAGTTTTCCAGGCGAATACCGGGATAGGTAAGGCCACGGTCACCTCCTTCCACAATCCTTCAAATCCCAGACCCAATTAAAATACATACACTAGTACAGATATCATAATAGCACAGATTCTCACACACCCAAATACACTGAGTTACATTGACCGCGATATTGCAGAACGCCCCAAAATGAATCAACAACAACTCACTAGAATTTACATTATTGCCGTAAGGTGGGTTCAATTCCCACCTCAACTATACTAGAAGTCGTTTTCTTTGGTTTACCACTTCTACTCCAGGCAAATGCCAGGATGGTAACTAAATTAAGACCCCGTCCATATTTACCCAATTCTAGCCCTTGGTACAAATGCACTCACTACTACCGGCCATCACCATAATATAGGTTAACAAAAAAATGTCATACACACCTAAGTGCATGGGGATACATACTCACAAAGTTCCTTAATGAATCAACAACAACTCACTGGAGGTTACGTGTTTTACCGTGAGATATATATTTCTACAATCTCGAGGCATGTTGGAGCTGAGGATGTCACATGCCTTTGAGAGCAAACATTGATACGTCTGGTCAATATACACACATCAAAAAAAGTTTTGCATCACCTCGGTTCCCAGATCTCCGGCATATAGACGTTGACTGTGTATATTGTATCCAAGATACAGTCCCTTTGACTGTTCATAGATGTCACTAAAACTGCTCAAAGATGTAAACAACCATGCATGAGCAGGGCCTATTAGACGGAGGGGGTACGACAGCCGATCAGTTCCAGTCATTCCACCAGGACGAAGGTACGCTGCTCATGTTGTCTGTAGTTCTACCATGCCTAGAAGGTCAATACCGCAGTTCGATCGCGTCCGCATTGTTACTTTGTGTCAAGAAGGGCTCTCAACAAGGGAAGTTTCCAGGCGTCTCAGAGTGAACCAAAGCGATGTTGTTCGGACATGGAGGAGGTACAGAGATACAGGAACTGTCGATGACAGGCCTCGCTCAGGCCGCCCAAGGGCTACTACTGTAGTGGATGACCGCTACTTACGGATTGCCGCTCGGAGGAACCCTGACAGCAATGCCACCATGTTGAATAATGCGTTTCGTTCAGCCACAGGACGTCGTGTTTCAACTCAAACTGTGCGCAATAGGCTGCATGATGCGCAACTTCACTCCCGACGTCCATGGCGAGGTCCAGCTTTGCAACCCCGACACCATGCAGCGCGGTACAGATGGGCCCAACAACATGCTGAATGGACCCCACGGAATTGGCATCACGTTCTCTTCACCGATGAGTGTCGCATATGCCTTCAACCAGACAATCGTCGGAGACGTGTTTGGAGGCACCCTGGTCAGGCTGAACGTCTTAGACACACTGTCCAGCGAGTGCAGCAAGGTGGTGAGTAGTGGAGTAAGGCGGTTTCCAACGCACTCCAGAACCCTCCTTGCCCCACTACTAAGCCTAAGCCATGTTAAATATCTCTCGAACGCGTGGTCCGATTTTGACAAATGAGGTGTCGTTGGACTCGGGCTGACGTCCTCTTTGCTATGGACCACTCATTATATTTTTCAAAAAAATTTTGAAAATTTTTGTTTTCGAAAGTAGGTGATAGTTTGAAAACTAAACATGATAGAACGTTGTGCCATGGCTCAAACGAATGGTCTTTATGACCTTTATTTTCTATATTGAAAATTTTTTACTTTTATGTTTTTTTTGAAAACACTCGAATTTTGAAAATCCTATATTTTGGAAACTAGGAAGTTTACAAAAAAGTTTGTTTCATGTAAATCAGTGATCCCCACCCCCTCTACCCCCAAATAAATGTCAAGTCTCTAGGATGAAAACCTGTAGTAGTGTGGTAAGGAGAGAGCTGCACCACTTCTTATTTAGCCACCCTCGTATTTGCCCCCGAAGCTGATATCTCGCTAACCAATCATGGGATTTGAACATACAGGGTGTCCTAGCACTCGTAGTGATGCCTCCTACTTTCCTATAGGCTCTTTATTTAATTAAAAGACCAAAACTAAAAGGTCATTCGCTTTTAATATCTCGCGAACCAATCATGCTAGAGGCATGTTCGACAGGTCCAAGGACTTGGGGTGACCTCTTTTTTGCTATGGACCACTCGTTATAATTTTTAAAAATTTGGGAAACGCGATTTTGGGGTAAACACGTGTTTTTGTGATTTTGCCGATATCTCACGAAGCAATAACGCTAGAGACATGTACGATGGGTCCAAGGATTCGGGCAGACGTCCTCTTTGCTATAGACCACTCGTTGTAATTTTTTAAAATTTTGGAAACGCGATTTTGGGGTAAACACGTGTTTTTTATGATTTTTGCCGATAATTCACGAACCAATAACGCTAGAGACGTGTACGAGGTGTCCTAGGACTCGGGCTAACGCCCCCCCCCCCTTTCAAATGTGGTAGATATTTTTTTTTTCCAAAAAATAATTCGCAAAGGGCCTAACGCCGTACATGTTGAAAAAACGTTTTCTTTTTCTTTACTTGTTTATAATGTTTATAAAGCGTGGTGGTTGAGAGAGACGATACGGCTGAGTGTGTGTGTTTGACCAAACCTGTCGCTTAACACAAGGACCATGCTTAATAGAACAATCGCTATTTCGGCGGGTCGGTGTATGACAGAGCGAGCGTGCGTTTTCCTGATATTTTACATTTGACGTGTAAACGGTAATGAGAACTTGGTTCTATGTTGGTCAAAGCGAGTACAGAAAACAAACTTACAGGAGGTGAAGGTCATTTGAGCTTATTGGAAGGCGTTGATCTGACTTGACAACAGGTGACGCTTGAAGGTGAAATAATCTGACCATCGTGGTGGCAGGGGAGTGTGAAAGGCATGCACACACATGTGTGAAACCACAGGCACGCTAAACCAGTGACATCCTGTTTTGCTTCGTACGTGACAAAATGCAAGTTCATGTGAAATTTGATCTTCCACAGGTGTTCGCTTGGGTGTTAGCTGTCCACGTGCGCGATAACTGTTAACAAGTTACAGCCTGTCTTGCTTCGTACGTGACAAAATGCAAGTTGACGTGAAATTTGATCTGCCACAGGTGTTCACCTTGGACGTTAGCTGTCCACGTGCATGGTAACTGTTAACAAGTCACATCCTGTTTTTCTTCGTACGTGACAAAATGCAAGTTCATGTGAAATTTGATCCGGCACAGGTGTTCGCCTGGGACGTTAGCTGTCCACGTGCACGATAAGAGAATGTTCAAAGCGTGGGAATCGCTGAATCAGTAAAAAGTATGATGCAACTTGTGGGAATGATGTCACAACCAATAGAGAGGCAAGAGCTGCAAACAGCAGTGGTGGGAGGTGAAGGGAGGGAGAGGGGAGGGGGTGATGTATGAGAGAACACAGGAGGAAAGGGAAAGACAAACATGTATGAACATGCATGAAGCGCGGAGCGCTGTATACATAGAGCTATAGGTGGTGTACAACATGTGTGAATAAATAAAAAGTACACAGGTTCACACAACATGTAATTTATTGATCCAAGAATTAAACGTAGAGTTAAACCCTAACCATTTGACGTAGAGTTTATTTCCTTTTTGTTTCAACACTTTTTCCACAAGATAATGCTGAGGAAATGCTGTTTTCTGAAGTTCATGGAGATAAAATCTACCTTTTATGGGTTGATGGTTGAGGTCCTCGAGTAAATAGGTGACTGGACTGTCCAAGTAGACTCGACGAATTCGAAATAGTTCAGTCCCCCACAGAGGCGTGTAGCCCTTATTGAAGGCAGACTTAAATTTGCTCACACGAATAAAATCCCCAATGTTCAGTCGGTGACGTTTAGGATCGGCTGTTTTTATGGGGTTAAACAGTTTATCCAATCGCTGAATATTTTTAGTTACGAGACGTGGCTTGGTCCCAATCGTTCTATGTTTGGTGTCATTGTAACGTGATACTAGCTCAGGTAACATGTCCAACCAGCGATAACTGCCCTGAGCTGTAAACGCTTTCCACATATGGGTTTTCAATGTTCGGTTGAACCGTTCGACCACACTGGCTTTGAGATTGCTGTACGTGGTGTACTGGTGAATATCCTTAGATTTGAGAAAACTGGAGAAGTCCTTGTTGAAAAATTCTTTCCCCTGGTCGGTTTGTAGCAGCTGAGGTTGACGTTTGGAGTGTTGAATAATATGTTGAAAGGCCTTGGTAACTAGTGGACCAGACTTGCGACGCACAGGTTCAACAAAGGCCATTTTGGAATAGACATCAATGACGGTCAACATATAGCGTACACCGTCGTTAACGCCAGCATAGGGTATCATTTCAACCAAGTCAGCCTGCCAAAGTTCATCCACACCTCGTGAAATCACCTTGAGTCGTGGATAGTGACGCCTAGCTGGGCGATGCAACTCGTGAGCAATACCCATTTTAATGGGTGAGGGCTTAAACAATAATTTTGGCATCTCGAAGTTCTTGTTCAATTTCTTGAATTTCCCAATCGTGACCGGTGTGGCCAGCTTGACGTGAGGCATGCAATAACTGTAGCCGCTGGACGAGCTTATTGGGATTGTGCCAGTAGGTAACATCCACAAGGGGTTTTAATGGTTTAAATGTCACTCCTGAAGCGGACACTTTACGACGAGTACTTTGACTAGTGGGAAACATTTTTGCAATGATGGTTTTATATTTTTGAGATATATTGGCATTCACTTGTTGCGTGGGATCATACTGTCTTTTGTGAGCATGGGTATCCAATAAAATGGATTTATATTTGTCAAGGTCCTCTGACGTATAATCATGGGAAGAGGGGGTCCGAGAAAAGAGCAGCTTTAACAGTCCTGGCGTTAATTTATAGTTGATGTTTTTAATGACAGCTTTAGTACGAGCAAATTTAATGGATGAATCGCCAATTTTAAAACTATCATCCTCATAGCGAACACCATACGTGGTATCTGTGTTTCCAATAAATAGATCGGTGAAATAGGGTTCCAATGTTGATCCATAATATTTTATTAAAATGGTTTTCAGTTGAGCTTTATGTTGAGGGGTGGCCAAGAGTTGTGAAAACGGTGACGCTCTGGAAGGGCAAGGTGTTTCGACCATGGCCAAGGATTTCTTTTTTCTCAAAAACTCTGCAAGGGGTGCGGCCTTTTTTTGAGGCGTAAACACTTGTTCCTCCTCATCCTCAACTTCACTAACACTAGTCAAATCTTCCTCTTCCTCTTCCTCAGGGTCCTCGTGCAGCGTCTGCGTGGCTTGTGAAACGGTGGGTAGCGTTTCAGATGGCTTGAAAGAGGGTTTCAACATGGCTTTTAGCGGAGGTGCTAAATGTTGTTGAATAAACAAAGCATGATTGGCACGTGATTGTTTCAATTGACGAAACTTTTGGCGAATAGTATTTTTTGCTCTAATAATATGCTTTTTTAATTGACTCTCTGCTAACGCCATGGTGTCTTGGCAAATGACTTGCCGGGGAACGAGACAAGGCCTTAAATAGCAATAAAATGATCAAACCCTAAGCGATACCGTCCTTGGTTGAGTTCACTTTGTTTGTCAATCACTAAACAGGCATGACGTTGAGTGTTCCAGCACTTGGCACACAATTCTGTAAACATTTGAAAGGTCATATCCGGATTCACATGTTCATTATAAATGTGACGACTGTTCCTCTCGTCCTGACGAAATAAAACAATGACATTGGCATTGTCACGAATCAACTGTTTGGACATTTTTGAATACGTTTGTCCAAGATAGAAGCAATCGATATATTTGTGACGACCCATGCTGAAATAGCTTTGAATGATGCCTTGACGTTCAGTGGATACATCATCGAAAATCATGAGTGAATCAGGCTTTACCTCATCCGGTGAAATCACATTTTCTTGCATGGAAAATGTAAAATAACCCATATTCTCTTTTTGTAATCCAGACATGACTTGATCCAGAAAGACGTAGAGGGGTTGGTAGAGAGATTTTGCAAAAATATAAATATTTTGAAAACGCAGACCATTGGGCGCTGTGATGAGCGTTAGCAAAGGATTTGTCTTTCCACAGCCGGAAGGCCCCACAATGATGCAGCGAATGGAAGATGGAAACAGTGAACCATGGCGTTGTTCACGTGATGTGGGACAGAGATGGGAAACCATGTCCCCCACGGGGAATGACTCTTGCTGCTTAATAATCTTCATGTCAACTAAGGCTCAGACAGGCTAGCTGGCTGTCTATATACAGGACACCGAGCCTTGTCATAGAAACAGTAGACTGGTACTACAGGTTGACGATGGATGTCTTTGGACGTGCGTTGATGGCCAAAGCTAGGCCTGTCCCCATACATGATCCTAAACAGGAAACAGATCCTGCTAATAAACACTATGTGGATAGGTCAGTAGTGCCACGCACAAAACAGGGAGATTATGACTTTAAGGGAAAGCGGTTAACCCATGCAAAACATCCTCAAGTGTCTACAGACGTTACTACGAAAAAGTATGTGGATAACAAAGTGTATGAGTTTTATGACAAAGTGCCCCAGCTTACGGTGAATGGCTATAGCGCTAATCACCATCGGATTATTCACGTGGAAGACCCACTAGACGAAGACGATGTCTCTACCAAGCGTTACGTGACCTATGAAATGAAAAGGCTTTATAAAAATATCCCATCTGTATTTTTAGTGTATCTGACAAATGAAAAACCTGTGAATGACAGAAATCATTTACCGCTAGCTCATGATCAGCACTTGACCTATGTGCTTGCTTCGGGTTTAAGCCACTATCGATTACACTATGATGGAACCATTCACATCAAATATGCCATACCTGATGAGAACCATTTACAAATAAAGATAAATGGTCATAGGATGTTGATCCATAACCATGAAATGGTCAATGCAGGTGACTAATTATCCTTTCATCTCATGTTGACATGGAATGAAAAGCAAGCGGGAAAGACCATAAACGATTTCCCACTTTATGTGGAATTGGAATATACAGCCATGAAATAACCATCTGACGTTAGTTGTGATTTACACTTTCTTGTGAAAGGTTGTTGGTCATTATCATCATGGTGAAACAAAGGTATGTAGTGAGAAAGACTAAAAAAAGGACTTTGTCCTTGGCAAAGCCTGGGCTTAAGACATTCGTGGACAAGCCCTTGCGAAAGAAAAAAAGAAAAAATAATGTATTGACCATAAGGAAAGCCTTTCGAACAGCACAGAGACATGTTATTCCAAAACGTCGGCGACAGAGTTCAAACCAAGGGCGAGTGATTCCCGTCCCCAAACGAGCGGGATTTTTACCTGCTTTATTTGCCGGTTTGGCTGCTCTGGGCTCACTTTTGGGCGGTGCCAGTGCAGTGGCGAAAACCATTAAAGCCGCGCAGCAGGGCAAGCAACAACTCAAAGAAAGTCAGCGACACAATGAAACGATGGAAGCGATTGCCATGGGGGCTAGAAATGCCAATTTAAAGCCAGCCTTTTATCAACAAGGATTTGGGATTTCACCATTTCGAAATATTAAAAAAAAAAAAAAAATAACCTCAGCCATAGCAAGACATGCCCTGACGCATCAACAAGTGGAAAGCTATGCTAAACAACTAAAGCTTTCTCATTTTCGAGGTGTGTTTATGCGAAACCAATTACCCCCACGACCCTGGAAACAGGAATGTGCTGTTGTCAATTTGGATGATCACCGAGGACCAGGGACGCATTATGTAGCTTATGTCAAAGAGGGATCCACGGTATGGTACTTTGACAGTTTTGGGAATTTGCCTCCGCCCATGGAACTAGTGACCTATTTTGGAAACAGGATCAAGATATATTATAATGTGAAACGTGAGCAAACGTTTAACAGCCAACAGTGTGGACGTTTGTGTTTAAGTTTTTTATATAAGACGCAGCATAAGCTAAAACGCCACCAGTATGTCGGCAGAAAGTAAAACGTTTACACTGCATGGACGTGGACCTGAAGTCAGCCTAGACTTTTACCCGCCTATCGAATTGAGTGAAAAACCCTATGGTTTAGGACTTGTTTCTCTTGAAACGTACAATCGAATATACAACATACGTGAAAATGTGAACAACAAGTTTTACTATGATGATTCCGTGCTCACCCTGAACTCTGGTGGATACACGATCGATGACATTTATGAACACATTTATGTGGTGTTGATCAATCAGTATGGTTTAAAGTCATTTCTCGATGGAACGCACAAGTTTGAACTTGTAGGCAATACCAACACTCATCGCTGCAGTATTTTCTCTACCTTCAACATTGACTTTAAAACACACCCCGATTCCATTGGCCCATTACTAGGATTTAAACCACGTGTGTTGGAGCCCAACAAAAAACATGAATCAGACCATGAAGTGAAATTCATTGAGGACCATCATGTGTCGGTGACGTGTAATATTATTAGTCAAGTGTACACCAATCAAGAACCATCGCATTCACTTTATGACTTTATTGTAACATCGCCCAATGGGTATATTATTCGTGAAAACCCTCCAGTGGTGCTTTTTCATTCTGTGGCTGTCGATAGTATTAGTAATATAACATTAAGACTGATCAATAGAGATCAACAACTCATTGATCTAGATTCTACCACACCGGTGACTTACAAGTTGGTGCTAAAGCCACTATGAAGTTTGTGTATAAAGCAACAACACCGTCTAGGAATGGTGTTAGTTGTTTGCCACGTGAATACACGTTAACATCTCAAGGCAAGCAGATTTTACAGCATTTGGGTTACCACGTCAACCCTCATAATGAATTCTATCCTAGAGATAGCGAACCACATCGAGGAGCAACCAGGAGTGGTAAGAATTGATCTCCATTCCTATCAAGCTCAAACACCTGGACTCAATAACAATGATGAAATTCAATTTGTTATCAACAACCAAGATATTTACACCCTACCGCATGAAAGTGTCATTCAGATTGAAGGTCGGCTCACCAAAGCCGATGGCTCTACGCCCACCACATCCAAGTTGGCCAACCATGGTTTGGCCTTTCTGTTTTCTGAAGTGCGGTATGTCATTAACGATATCGTGGTGGATAGCACTCGAAATGTGGGCATTTCCAGTGTCATGAAACTATACCCCTCTTATAGTGAGGAAGAAGGTAAAACACTTTGCATGGCAGGTTGGTGTCCTGACTCGACCAATGACTGGATGGTACACACCGATGGGACCTTTACTGGATATTTACCTCTTAAACTGATTTTAGGCTTTGCCGAAGATCACCAACGCATTGTGGTCAACGCAAGGCAAGTGCTTTATCTGGTGAGAGACAGGAGTGATAATAATGCACTCAAGGGAGCCGACAATGCCCCCATTGATTCAAAAATTCAACTACAACGCTTGCTATGGAAAGTTCCCCATGTGACCCTTGAAGATAGCAAAAAACTGGACATACTCAAAATGGTAAAGAGAGATATGCCTCTACCCATGGAATTTAGAAGCTGGGCACTCCATGAGTATCCGCTATTGCCCACCACCAACACACACAGTTGGTCTGTAAAAACAGCTCGCTATACAGAGAGACCTCTCTACCTGATCGTGGGTTTTCAAACGAATCGCAAGTATCAACAAACCAAAGATGCCACGCAATTTGATCATCTGCAATTGAGAAATGCACGTCTTTTCCTCAACGGAGCTGTGTTTCCCTATGAAGGACTGGATTTGGATTTTTCAAAAAATAAGTTTGGCCCCCTGTACGACTTGTTTTTTAAATTTCGATGGTCGTATTATCAAAAAGAGAACGGCCCCATGCTCCTACCCCAAGCGTTTAAGGCAAGAGCGCCACTGATTGTCTTTGACTGTTCTTACCTGGAAGAGTCTGTCAAACCATCCAATATCGACATTCGACTAGATTTTGAAACGCATGACAATGTACCAGCCAATACCACGGCCTACTGTTTGATTATTCATCACAAACAAGTCAACTATTATCCACTATCCAACCAAGTGACGAGTGTATAAATAACAGGTCATCCCACGTCAAGCCGCTCAGTCATGTCTTGCTTTAAAGCCTCAAGAGACGTCACATCCATGAATTTAAACTCTGAGGAACAACGTTTCAAGACTTTTGCCACATGGCCAGTGCCTTTCATAAACCCTCAAGCCTTGGCGGCCGCTGGATTCTACTATTTAAAAACAAGAGATGAAGTGAAATGTGCCTTTTGTCCCATCATCATAGACCAATGGCAGGAGGGCGATGAACCCATGCAGGAACATCAGCGCTGGTCACCCACCTGCCCCTACCTATGCAGAATGAAAGTGGGAAATATACCCTGTCATTCAAGCTATCCATCACTTGTGTCTCTGGGTGATGAAAAAAAAACAAGTTACGATACATGTGGGCCGTATGGTATCCATGGTGCTTCGGTGAGCAGCTCACCATCAAAAACGCCTAGTTTAGAGACATTGGGACATCATCGGTGTTATGGACGTTACAAACACAAGAGACTATATTGTTGTATCAGTTGCTATCGTCCTTATCCTAAAATGAGAAAATCCTGTAAGACGTGTTATGATAATAAAATGATGTAATTCTTAAATTCTTGTTTTCGCATGCCCCCCCCCCCCCCTGTCCTACCCTAACCTCAATTTTGAAACTAGCATGGCAGGTAAGTCTATGTCATGATCACACCTGATCGTCAGTCAGTCGTCAGTTGAACTTGGTCCAGGCAAGCGTCAACATGTTGCGCACACTCATTGTGGATTGCCAAGGGTTTAAAATTGGTGACAACAAATTTATATTTAAACAAGTGGCCATGATCGATTGTACCACGTTTTGGATATCACAAGCTACGCATTTGCTATTTAAACCACCCCATGCTTTTGATTTGTTGTGTGAAAAAGACCGTAAACAAACCCAGTGGATTGAAAATCATAGGCAACTAGACTGGAATCAGGGAACCATTTCCTATAAATATTTGGACGTGGTCATGAAAGCACACTTGTCCTCGGCCAATGTGGTATTTGTGAAAGGTAGTGAAAAACGTCAATGGTTGCAACCATTTTTGGCGTCTTACTGCCAATGTATCGACCTCATGGAGTTGGGCTGCCCCTCCCTGCAAACGCTCATGGATACTTGTTCCTGTGGCAACATTACCCATACAGCCCTATCGCATGCGTGGCATCTCTTTCATTGGTTAACCACCCATGCCTGCTGGGAGTTGTTGAACAAAATTATAACTCAAGATTTACCTGTGAATGACGTCAGTGAGATTTCTACAAGCGACGTGTAAACATCTACTGCACGTGATACCATGGAGAAAGGCAATGCTACGGACAAAGCCATCGGCAAGTTCTTTGTGTGCAAAAAGAAACTAGACAGTTTTACCAAAGAGGAACTCTTGGCGCTGCCCAAGTCGTTCATTTATTATGTGGCCGCCAACGCAGTGAAAGAAATCTGGCAACATGTACCAAAATCATGGACTCAAGACCCTGTGCTGAGTGAATTGCAACCCTGTACGGATTACGATCACCATAAGCAAGTGGCCATGGCAAAAATACCGTCTATGCGTCAGTGTGCGACTTGCCAGCTAGTGAAACTGTATCACGGTCATAAAATTCCGTGTAAAGACTTTGTTGAATCATTCCACGAGTGTCATGGCGAGAAAAAGCAACAACAACAACAACAAACACAAACATCGTCCACAGAGGAGGAGGAAGACCAAACCTTTCTACCATCAATGGAAAAGGATATGCCAGACCTGTACTGGCAATGGCGTCATTGACAAAGTGATTCAATACCTACCTTTCGAAATCCATCTTCCAGGTTATCGTTTTTGTGGCCCTGGAACTCGTCTCGAAAAACGTTTACAACGTGGTGTTGTACCCATTAATCTTTTGGATCAAGCATGCAAGGAACATGACCTTTCTTATCGCCATAGTCATCCTGGTTTAAGACATGTGGCAGATAAATTGTTATTGAAGAAAGCTAAACAACGTTTCACATCCAGTGATGCCTCAGTAGGTGAAAGGATGGCAGCCCTAATTGTCATGAGTGCTATGAAAGGAAAGTTGATGATGCATGGACATAAACATTGAGGAGTGAGGAATTGGGATGTGTTTGTATTCTATATTTCTTTTGTCAATTCACTATGACTATGAAATAAAAACAAAGGTTTACCAGAGCACAATGATTTGTTATTTTTAATTTTAAGAAATCGTGATGTTGATGGCTGATTTTTTTCATTTTACACATTTCACACATTGCCATTTGTCATTTTGCAATTTACAGATGTGAAAAATGTTCGTTTCAAGTTTTATGATTTTGATGAAATGGATTTTTCCAGTTTGTTGATGACACTTTTTAAACAATGTCTGTTTGAAGTTTTTAAATTTTCAAATTTCACACATGGCCATTTCCAGTTTTTAAAAATGTCCGTTTTAAGTTTTGCGTTTTTGGTGATATGGAAACATGGATTTTCCATTTTGCTGTTTTCACATTTTCCATTTGGTGTATGTCGAAAGTTGAGATTTGACAATGATGTTGATGCGAGTGCTTGACCTTGATAATACTGCAATGTGCTGATGCGTGTTTGGAGAAACGTCGAGGTCTACGACTACTGCAGGTAAGACTGTTTTTGCAAAAATAATGTCTATTGTCTGCCACATTTCAATGAAAAACGAAACTATTTAAAACAAAATGAGTATATAAGTGACCATTTACCCCCTCCCCACCCACCCACCCTACCTCATCGTGTTTGCTCTGGTCAATCATACACACCAGTTTTCTCTCTCCATTCATACATTCACACCTGTCTTTGGGAACAAACACAACCACTTTATTTATTCCCAAAAGCACATTCTCGACATGCTCACTCATCCCAAAAGAACGTTTTAGTTTATCATTTACATTACGAAAAATAATTAAATACTAGTTATTAAAGTTACTAAAAATCTTACTTATTTCATATTTACAAAAAAAACTCAACTTTGTACAGCGTTAAAATAATCACACTATTAACCAATCAAAAAAAAAATTTAAAAATAAGGTTGCATAGAACTTTTTAAAGAGCAAAAGGTCCAAGTGGGTTGTCACTATTTACAAAATCTACTATTTACAATGACAGAAACCAATATTTACAAAATACTAAATCTACAAGTTACATAAAGCTATGTCCCATAAACGATTATACAGTGAAATCACACCTCCTCCTCCTTGCGATCATAACCCCAGGGCAGGCTGGTGAGCAGGTCATCAGCCCACACACGCTTGTTATCCATGGAGGCGAGGGTGCGTTTTCTCTGTTCCACAAGATACAAATGATGGTTGCTGGATTGTATCCTGCACTGTGTATGAGACATAGCTTTGCCCGTGCGTAAAACCGCTAGATAGTCATCAACACGTAGCGATTTTACCACTGCCCTACCTACACCTTTTGCTCTTTTGGCTTCCTTACAGTCGAGTGTGCGATAAGCATACATTTTTGAAGCCAAACCTACGAATTCAGTCATAATGGAATCACCGCATTCATCTTTTAAAACGCCCATTTCCTTTTTGTTCTTTATGGGCAGCTGAAACACGTTGTCAGCGCTATAGCAAGAGGTGTCGAACCAGTCACTATGTTGCCTCATAACGTCATAGGGGTTGCAGTGGTGAATGTGGTAAATGAATGAGTCCGTATCCATATACAAAAGAGAGACGTCCTCAAAATGGCGTTTGGCAAACTCATAGTGGAATCGATACATGACCGATTTAGAAAAGTCTAAAATGACTTGACCCAAGTAAATGGGCTTATCCATGGTCACGCTGGTCTTACTCATTTCAATAGTAGCCAAATCCTCATCGATAATTTTGATCGATTTGAAATTTGGCTTGGCAATGTACCGCCGGGCACCCCACCGCCCCTCCCAGACATTCACTAATTTAATGTCACGGTATTTGCGGACATTCTCCATAGACTTGCCATAGATGCAGTTGTTCATTAATTTAAAAAAGTTAATTTCAAACTGCTGTGTTGCCATTTGTCGGTGCTCTGTGTTGAGTCGCATGTATGGCTCAAGCCATGCTTTTTGAGCAAAAGAAATACCCCTGTGGATTTTCTTCAACACCAAGCTTGGGCGAGGCATTGCACCAACATTTGGATATGTAGCACATACCGATTTTTGTTGTAAAGTGTGCCCATGAGTTTTTCAATTTTCACATTACTGTCAGGGGGAACCATTTGCTCAAGGCAGAATGGGAAATCGGCATGTTCATCATACAAGGATGAGGGATATTCAATATCCACTTCTACCACATATCCACGGCCTGTTTCTTGGCTAGCCATGTTCACATCAAATTCTGACACTTGTTTGTCTGTCAGCCAAGCAAACTTCCCATAGGGCAAAGGCTGACTCATGGCGTAACCGTACAAATTATTCACGTCATAGTACATTAAGTACGATTCTTGTTTTTCCGGTGAATAATCAGGCATGTAGACATTGTTCGCTTCGGCATGGCGCTGGTTAAGTGACACAAAGCCGCCACGAATGCCCTTTTCAAAAAATAGAACCATGTATACGTCAGTGAGTAAATCCAATTCCACTTGAGTGTATTTTAAAAGCGGCATCAAACGAGAGCCCAGGACTCGTATAATAGTGAGCCGGGTCAAGACCGTAAATGTGTTGACACAAGTTACGGAATTTTTCAAACACATCAGTGAGCAGCAATACATCCAGTTTTAGGTAATGCAAAGCATATTCACTTAGCGTCTTAATGCCAAACACTCGCCAAACTTGACATGCATGTGCATAGTCTTCATCGGAAACGGTACTGCGTGTTAGTTTCGAGTAAAATTTCTCTTGTGGTGGGAGTTTTCTTTGCTTTAACACGTCCCAGCTGTTGCAAAAATCATACGGGAATATACCTTTCCGAATGCACAACTGAAATTGCTCAGGATCATTAAAATGCATTCTAGTATTTTTTAATTCCTCCTCATTCAAGCCATTCACAAGGCTGTCTAGCGAGGATGCCATAAACTTAAAGGAATCCAAAAATCGAATGCTAAAGTCGCCCAACCACCATGTCAGGGCCGTAAAACGCTCATGGTTTTGGGGAATAATGGTAAACGAGCCCTTGTTGACATGGCCCAATTCACGAATCAAAAACTGAATGTCATAATTCGCCAGATTGTGGAAAAAGACAGAGATGAAACGAGGAGCTGGAAAGTTTAAGTTGCATTTACTATGCGCAGCTCCACGAAACTCCCCTGTAAAGTGCGAGTGGTCTCTGACTTTTTCCTCTCTTCTTAAAATAGGCTTTTCGCAAATATGGCATGTCGTGGCATGCTCATACTGCTGCTGTTGTTCTGGAGATAGGCTCATGGGTACTGGGTGGTCCAGTAATTCCTGTACATGGTCGGCCAACTTGACAAGTTCATCCAAGAACCATTTGGCACAATCTGGCCCCTCGCGGTATTTGTAAACGGATTGTGTGGGGTCATGGGCACACACCACATTAAATCCTATGGCAAAGGGTTCATGTTTTTGAATGGGTGTGGTTGAGCTAATGGTGGGATCTGGTTCACATCCCGCCGTGGGTGTAGTGAGAGCTTCGAAATCTGCATACACCACATAGGGGACAGTGTCACATTTGTGAATGTCTTTAAACTTTAACACAGCCTTGTCCCCTTGTGGCAATATCAATCTCACCGCTTCCTGAGTAACACAATCTACCCTATGACGTTCCAAAAGCGTAGGGGTTTTAAAATATTGCAAGCAACGGTCACAAATATGTTTTGGACGCTTGTCCTTTGACATTTGACTGCTTAGCAATCTACTCAGGCTTTTAATCAGGCAATAGTGATTCACCTCCCCTACAGATAAATATAAAAGATGAATGTGGTGTCGTTTCGGTTCTTTTGTGGCATAAAGAGGACCCACAATCACATTACCATCAAGGCCATACACCATGAACGAAAAGTCCTGGTTATCTTGTTCAAACCTATGGATCTCGGTTAAGTCCATAGGGAACGATACTCGAGTTAGATTTAAAGTTTGTTTTAATTCAACAAACTTGGCCTTGTACATTCCTGGTCGACAACTGTCACGTTGTGCTGGTTGCAAAAACGCAGCCACAGACCACAGAAAGCAATCATTGTCACGATTCTTTATATTGACCACAGCATTTTTCGAAGCTATTGCTGGTGGTGTTTTAATATAGCTAGACCCAGCATTCAACGGGTTGAATTGACAAATGTTGATTTGCAAATGATGAATTTTGTCTAAGGCTAGACCACTCGGTCCTTGTTGCAGTTTATCAAATTTTGATAGCAAGGCATTCACCACGTGGGTTTCATACCACTGTTCCAAATTATGGGCTATGAATAGCTCTTGCATTTTACTACAAATATAAAATGTGTCTTTATGCTCTACATCCTTCTTTTTATATACGAAATCGCACACCAGTTCTGTATTCACCTTTAAAGCCGTATGCAACCTTTGCGCTGTGCAAATTTCAATTTTAAAAATTTCAAAACAAGATTGTAAAAATTCTTTGGGAATCAAACTTTTTCTAACATTGACCACACGACCAGAGCACACGCGCGATTTGAAACAAGACTCAAGGGGCTCCCAAGTTAACGTATCCGCAGCAGTAAAAGACATTATTTTGAAAGAACACTCTCACCTGAGTTTTCAGCTGTAGACTGCTTGACAATGCTCCCAAACACACACGTTCCCGATTATTAACAGAGGTCAAGCGTTTTCCAACACTCTAAAAAGAAATAAAATAAACCACCATAAGTATATCCATTCCATAATTTATGCCTTTCATAAACAAAACAAAATCAAACAGGTTATATATAAACAAATCTCACCTTGACGTATAATGCTTTGCTATATTCCCGTCTCACGGACTAGTGTGGAAATGGTTTCCTTTCTAGTTGTCCGTTTTTCTCTCTTTCTTTAATATCGTTCACACACACACACACACGACAAGTAGGCTATACCGGTTATCTGCAAACAAATAAATAAATAAAATCATCAATTACCTAATCAATAAATAATTGCATGTATTTATATATAAATCAATAAATGTATAAATGAATAAATATATACCTACCTCACAACAAGAATAAGTATTTTCCACCAACACCAAAACTGTTAAACAAGGCCAAGTGTTTCACACAACGCTGTAGCGTGTTCAAAAGTAGTCACATAAGTGCGAGTGGAAATGTTAGCGACGTGTCTTTATATATCACATTGCATGTATAATCTTTTTTTTCCCACGCTTTGAACATTCTGTTATCAGGCACGTGGACAGCTAACGTCCCAGGTGAACACCTGTGCCGGATCAAATTTCACGTCAACTTGCATTTTGTCACGTACGAAGCGAAACAGGATGTGACTTGTTAACAGTTATCATGCACGTGGACAGATAACGTCCAAGGTGAACACCTGCGGTAGATCAAATTTCACATGAACTTGCATTTTGTCACGTACGAAGCAAGACAGGATGTCACTGGTTTAGCGTGCCTGTGGTTTCACACATGTGTGTGCATGCATTTCACACTCCCCTGCCACCACGATGGTCAGATTATTTCACCTTCAAGCGTCACCTGTTGTCAAGTCAGATCAACGCCTTTCAATAAGCTCAAATGACATTCACCTCCTGCTCGTCGGCAAGTTGGTTTTCTCTACTCGCTTCGACCAACATAGAACCAAGTTCTCATCACCGTTTACACGTTAAAGGTAAAATATCAGAAAACGAACCCTCGCTCTGGCATACACCGACCCGCCGAAATAGCGATTGTTCTATTAAGCATGGTCCTTGTGGTCAGCGACAGGTTCGTTGAAACACACACACTCAGCCGTATCGTCTCTCTCAACCACCACGCTTCATAAACATTATAAGCAGGTAACGGTAAAGATTTTTTTTCAACATGTATGGCGTTAGGCCCTTTGTGAATTATTTTTTGGAAAAAATATCTACCACATATGAAAGGGGGCGTTAGCCCGAGTCCTAGGACACCTCGTACACGTCTCTAGCGTTATTGGTTCGTAATATATCGGCAAAAATCACAAAAAACACGTGTTTACCCCAAAATCGCGTTTCCCAAATTTTTTAAATTACAACGAGTGGTCCATAGCAAAGAGGACGTCTTCCCGAATCCTTGGACCCATCGTACATGCCTCTAACATTATTGGTTCGTGAGATATCGGCGAAATCACAAAAACACGTGTTTACCCCAAAATCGCGTTTCCCAATTTTTTTAAAATTATAACGAGTGGTCCATAGCAAAAAAGAGGTCACTCGAAGTCCTTGGACCTGTCGAACATGCCTCTAGCATGATTGGTTCGCGAGATATTAAAAGCGAATGACCTTTTAGTTTTGGTCTTTTAATTAAATAAAGAGCCTATAGGAAAGTAGGAGGCATCACTACGAGTGCTAGGACACCCTGTATGTTCAAATCCCATGATTGGTTAGCGAGATATCAGCTTCGGGGCAAATACGAGGGTGGCTCAATAAGAAGTGGTGCAGCCCTCTCCTTACCACACTACTACAGGTTTTCATCCTAGAGACTTGACATTTCTTTGGGGGGTAGAGGGGGTGGGGATCACTGATTTACATGAAACAAACTTTTTTGTAAACTTCCTAGTTTCCAAAATATAGGATTTTCAAAATTCGAGTGTTTTCAAAAAAAACATAAAAGTAAAAAATTTTCATTATAGAAAATAAAGGTCATAAAGACCATTCGTTTGAGCCATGGCACAACGTTCTATCATGTTTAGTTTTCAAACTATCACCTACTTTCGAAAACAAAAATTTTCAAAAAATTTTTGAAAAATATAATGAGTGGTCCATAGCAAAGAGGACGTCAGCCCGAGTCCAACGACACCTCATTTGTCAAAATCGGACCACGCGTTCGAGAGATATTTAACATGGCTTAGGCTTAGTAGTGGGGCAAGGAGGGTTCTGGAGTGCGTTGGAAACCGCCTTACTCCACTACTGTGGTGGTTCCCTGATGTTTTGGGGTGGCATTATGTGGGGCCGACGTACGCCACTGGTGGTCATGGAAGGCTCCGAAACGGCTTTACGATACCTGAATGACATCCTCCGACCCATAGTGCAACCATATCGGCAGAATATTGGAGAGGCATTTGTCTTCATGGACGACAATTCTCGACCTCATCGTGCACATCTTGTGAATGCGTTCCTGCAAGATAACGACATCGCTCGACTACAGTGGCCAGCATGTTCGCCAGACATGAACCCTATCGAACATGCCTGGGATATGTTGAAAAGGGCTGTTTATGGACGTCTTGACCCACCAACCACTCTGAGAGATTTACGCCGAATTGTCGTTGAGGAGTGGGACAATTTGGACCAACAGTGTCTTGATGAACTTGTGGATAGTATGCCACGGCGAATACAGGCATGCATCAATGCAAGAGGACGTGCTACTGGGTATTAGAGGTAGTGGTGTGTACTGCAATCTGGACCACAAATGCTGAAAGTCTAGCTGTATGATGGTACAACATGCAATGTGTGGGTCTCATGAGCAATAAAACGAGCTGAAATGTTGTTTGTGTTGATCTCTATTCCCTTTGTATTTAACGGTTCCGGAACTCTTGGAACCGAGGTGATGCAAAACTTTTTTTGATGTGTGTAGATACTGTACGCAAATCCAGTACACACCTAAGACTTGAATATGTGACTCGGGCTTATCGCAACCTGTTCTACAGAGTCGTGATAGTTTCATTCCGCAGCTTACCTGACTTGTGTATGCAGCGGGTTGCGGCCAACCAGGCGGTACAACCTGGACTGAACTATTGACTGAGAAGTTGTTGGAGAGTGGCTCGCGGTGGTAACTTATAACGAGCTTATCGCTACCCGCTACACAGCGCCGTGATTGTTATATTCCACAGCCTACTTGCCTTAACTATGCAACGGGTTGCGGCCATCCAGGCGGGACGACCTGGACTAAACTTACATTGTGACTCTGTTTGACAGTGACTCGCAGTGGTTTAACGAGCTTATCGCAGCCTGCTATACAGCGCCGTGATTGTTATATTCCGCAGCCCACTTGCCTTTACTATGCAACGGGTTGCGGCCATCCAGGCGGGACGACCTGGACTGAACTTACATTGTGACTCTGTTTGACAGTGACTCGCAGTGGTTTAACGAGCTTATCGCAGCCTGCTATACAGCGCCGTGATTGTTATATTCCGCAGCCCACTTGCCTTTACTATGCAACGGGTTGCGGCCATCCAGGCGGGACGACCTGGACTGAACTTATAATATGACTCTGTCGGAGAGTTGCTCGCGATGATATAAAGAGCTTATCGCCGCCCGCTAGACAGCGCCGTGATTGCTGTATTCCGCAGTCTACTTGCCTTTACAATGCAACGGGCTGCGCCATCCAGGTGGGACCACCTGGACTGAACTTATATTGTGACTCACTGTCAGTTGGAGAGTGACTCGCAGTTGTTTAACTAGCTTATCGCAGCTCGCTATACAGCGCCGTGATTGTTATATTCCGCAGCCTACTTGCCTTCACTATACTGCGGGCTGCGGCCAACCAGGCGGGACGATCGGAAGTGAACTTATAGGGGGACTACCAGCTTAGGGAGATAAAACAATAACAATTTAAATATTATGACTGTGCCTATTATAAGTCTTGCACAACCATTATACACATTTCCAAGGCACAGTCATAATATTAAAATAATTGTTATTGTTCTGGCTCCTTAAGCTGTTTGTTCCTTCTTAACATGCAACCTAAAATTTTCATAAACATTTGGAACGTTGTGGCCACGAGCACCATGTGTGAATTTTAATGTTTGTTATGCCCGGCCGTTAGTATTTTTAATTAATTGAGAATAAAATTTGGTAAAAAGTGGCTATGACCATTAAGAAAGACTCTATCCCAGCCGGTGTTAAATTGAATGAGAAGCCAACAAATACACAGCCCAGCAACTCAATGTAGTAAACACCCATTTTGTCATAGGATAGACCTTCTATGAACACTATTCCTCTAAGGGATTTTCACCGGAAACTCAAACATATCTGGTCGATGAGATTAGCAGTTTGCCTTTTCTACCACTATGAGCGCTAGTGTGAGTCCATACATAGTTTCACTTAAACCATTATAATTATTTCCGGAGTGAAGATTTTTCAAACAATCAAAATATCGCGTGAGAGTATTGAACCTAGTCAAAAGTCAACCCCTGGCACTATACAGCCAATGAAGGGCTTAGGCCGACCAAGCGAGCGCTGCCCAGCCATTTGGCCTGCAGCGTGATCAGCGCATCGGGTCCCCTCGGCCGTTAATCTTGGTTTTCGTGATCGGGGCGCTGTCTCACTGTCAGACGGCTATTCAATTGTCCTCACGAGGCTGAGTGCACCAAACCTCACGTCAGTTTTAAAATCCTTGACGGAGCCGGGAATCGAACCCCAACACCAAGGAACACAATAAAGAAAGAATTATGTGAAAATCCACAGCCTGCTTCCAGTCTCCGACCGGGTCAGGAATGGAATCAATGAAGCCCCCATCTAGCGGCGAGGATATGAACTGTGCCGGCTGCCGAGGCCTGACGCACTCCTCTGGGGCAATGATTAAATGAATGACAGATGAAATGAAATGATAGTGGAGAGTGTTGCTGGAATGAAATTTTGACAGGGAAAACCGGAGTACCCGGAGAAAAACCTGTCTGCCTCCGTTTTGTCCAGCACAAATCTCCCAAAGAAAGAATTATGTTAATAAGTTAATTTGACTAGGATTCTAATCAAAATGAAAACGAGTAAAGAATCAAGCGATTGTAGGTAGTTTTTCCGGAACTGCATTTAAGCCGGAAATTATTTTCAAAATGTGTATTTTTAGTTTGATAGAGCTCTCCAAGACTCACAATTTGAAACCTTTCTGGGGTTTGTATATCTTCAACGTTTGGCACAATTGAGGAAATTGATTAATTTTACGTCTTAGGTAGATTTCATTAGAAAGCTAACTATTGCAATGGTTACCAATGTTTCGACTTCCGGAAAATTTCGACATATCTTCGCGTTTTACATCCCCCAGACCCCAAAACCACCGTCAGTTCAAAAGTTTATATATAATTTATGTATATATATACAGGATGTATCGTAATTATACCGACAAAAAAATCAGGGACGCTCTGCGTGTTATGTAAAAGACGATGCCGCAATCGGATTGTCGGAGAAAATTTTTCCCTCCGAGAAAATGAGGTTACTTTGTTACTTCCGGGCGCGCGATACAAATCTACGAACTCGCCGTATTTGCTGAGCTAGAGAGCAAGCCGCTGGCCACTGCTGTGCTTCAGGAAAGGGAAGGGAGTGTGATAGAAGGAGACAGAGATGTGCTGGTGGGCATGCGGCAAGCCGAGGCGATCGAGGAAACTTGCGCATGCCCGCCAGCATATCTCTGTCACCTTCTATCACACGCCCTTCCCTTGCTTGAAGCACAGCGGTGGCCAGCGGCTTGCTCTCTAGCTCAGCAAATACAGCGAGTTCGTAGATTTGAATCGCGCGCCCGGAAGTAACAAAGTAACCTCATTTTCTCGGAGGGAAAAATGTTCTCCACCAATCCGATTGCGGCATCGTCTTTTACATAACACGCAGAGCGTCCCTGATTTCTTTGTCGGTATAATTAAGATACACTCTGTATGTATGCATATACTGTATATACAAATATCACTTTCATGTGGACACGATAACTACCGCAATTTTGCACCAATCACTTTGATTTTTTTACATAATATGTATCCCTATAAAATCTCAGTCGAGTACATTAATGGGCTTAATCGGTCTAAGAGGGTGAAAATGGCGGGCTTTTTTTTTCGAAAAAGTGAAATATCACTATAACTCTCTTAATATGTGAAATATCAAATCCATTCAAAGTTCATACTGTGTGTCGGATGAGCCCAAAAATGTTTGTTTGAAAAGTTTTTGGATAGCACCAACCATTCACCAAAGGGGTGGGAAAAAGTGGTTTTTTCTTAATAGGCACAATATCAAACCCTTACAAAAGGGACAATATTCCTCTAATAATAACCTAAAACTTTTGTCTGAAAGAATTTTTGATATGACCCACCATTACGCCAAGGGATTAGCAAAATGATTTCGGAATTATAAGAAAATGCCAAGAGCTATCAGAGGTTGCCATGACAACACTACTAAATTGATGAGGGATGAGCCATTAGACGTTGCCATGACAACGCCATTTCACGAGATTACATTCATTTTTAAGTTAAATGGAGGAGAGCTGTCAGAAACATCGACCCCACATAGGAGTGGGAATGATGTAAAGTGAAAGAAGAAGAAGGCATTCTGTTTTCCATCTGGCTCTGCGGGAAATGTGTAAGAGCAATCAATGAGCGCTCGTGCTGGCGGAGATTGGTACCGCGATGTACTGTCGTCAATGTGGCTCTATGGAATATATATCGCATAGGGTTTACTTCAAGGTTTGGAGGTCCCATTAAAGATATTACTACACTAAATCCTCTTCAAGTTGTCATTCTTTGGTGTGAAAATATTCATTATATCATTATTCGTGAAAACAATTATGACTTATTAAATCTTCATACTTTTGCTGTATTCTTATTTAATGTACCGGTAAGCATTCGAGGTACTGTCGACCAACATACAGCCCTATGTGGAATGTATGTCACATATGGTTTACTTCAAGGTTTGGAGGCCCCATTAAAGATATTCCTACAATAAATCATCTTCAAGTTGTCGTTCTTTGGTGTGAAAATATTCATTATATCATATTTGTGAAATCAATTATGATCTATTAAATCCTCATACTTTTGGTGTGGAATGTATATCACATACGGTTTACTTCAAGCTTCGGAGGCCCCATTAAATATATTCCTACAATAAATCATTGGTACCACGACGTACCTCGCGCATGCGCACCGGTCAGGATTTGGCACTGGAGTTTTACAAGTAGTTATTTCAATGCTCAACAGAGTTCACTGTTAACAAGGGATTAGTGCTCTCGGCAGACACATAGTAGGATAACATATCAGATGTTACACATCATATGCGACTACTGTAAGGCTCGTCATTTTTTTTCTAAGATGGGAACCCCTGCTTTGTTTGCTAAAAATGTATTTCTTCAGCATTGAAACCTATTTAAAGGCTGTAATTTGAGCCACCATTGCCTCTCGAGTCCATAGCTAGCGCCCTGTTTAGTGAGAGCCTTAAGGTCTACCCACAATGCGCTGACGGCAGACGGCAGTCGGTAGTCGGCAGATGAAGTCAGTTGTCGGTAGTTCACAACATAGCCACCCACAATGCGCAGTCGTTAAAATGCCAGGAGTAAATAATAACTTGACTTTCATTTATTCCTTGAGAAGGTTGTCAATTGTCGACAACCTAACCCAAAATTTGCAAGGATGGATGACTTGGAGCGGTTCGGTTTATTTTTATTGCTGCTAACTGGTACAGCATTGTTAAAATTAAGGAAAAATACTCTTACATCCAGTATCCCCTCTTGTAAATAATTAATAACAAATCCAACTCTGAATTAGGACTACTGTTTTTTGAACATAATTGTTTTTGTGTAGCTGGTCATTTTTGATTGAACGCCCGAGGGCTCCCAACACGTTCAATCTATTACTACTTCATTTCCTAACTTATTTTTCGTCATTAGAAAATGTATTTTGGCTAATTTCAGTACCGGTAGACCCTACTTTAGAAAATGTTTTCGTACGATGAGCTCTCATTCAGCGTTACCTTCGGCTGCATTATATTTACTACAAAGGAAAACATTATAATCAATGAACAGTTTCCTTTTAAATAGTTGGACTCACTCATGTCATACATCCAACAACGTTACCTCACAAGATCAATGCATATATCTTCTATCCCAAGGTTAGTACTTTCAGTCATCATCTTTTTTTATACTGTAATTATGCGAAGAATATACCGCGAATACAACTAGTCAACTACACAGCTGATGACGACAAAGTGACGCCATCTTGTGATCTTTTCTGATTGGCTCTTAAATATGCAGTTGGCTGTCAAAGATAAAATTGGCGACAGCCGACTACACGCTGCCGATTGTCAAGTATCTACTACCGACATGCAACTTCGCATTGTGAATGACGCCATAAGAGAGCACGGGTCAGTCTTCAACTACAGTCTGCCGTCTGCCCACTACCGTCTGCCGACAGCGCATTGTGGGTAGAGCTTTAACGCACAGAGCTACCCTCACCATTTTGATAACTGGTATAAACAGAAGGGATTTAAATATAACATCCAATGATCAGCACCAAAACCGCCTCAGTGAAAAGGACATGCTTATAAAGCTTGTGTTACTCATATGCAAATGCTATTTGTGTCGATATTAAACTTGTAGCTAATCGTGTATTTCCAACAACACAGTTTGTGTTTACACTTTCATTTGATTACTAAAATACAATAAAAAAGCTTTTATATTTTGTATTGTTTTATTAAAACAAGGACAAACATTTCATCAATATTTAATTAACAGAAGTATCATCCAAAGAGAAGGAATATATAGATGGGCCAAACTAGGATCCTCGGCTCTCCATCCATCGACTGTTCATCTCTGCCTTGAATGACTTACGTTGCTTATTAATTACACAGTAGGCTAGGCTACTTCCAAATTAAATACCGAGCCCCATATGCCAGCCAATATTCCTACCTAGGTCTTCCACATTTTACTCTAGCCTGTGCCAATAGGCGAATGCAAATAGTGGCTTCGGTGTCGTAGTTGGTTGCATGATGAGCTTCTATGCCTAAGGTCGCGGGTTCAAACACGGCCGTAGTCGTTGGATATTTTAAGAGCGTTAAAAATCCCTCAGTTTGCCTGCCTTCGGAGGGGAAGTAAAGCCGGCGGTCTCATGTCATAGATTTATGGCATATATAAGAACCTTCCACTAATTACACTTGTGTGAAGCTAAATTATAGCTAATATTTGACTAACGCTCTTAGGTTCCAAGGTTCGTCACCAGAAACCGACTGCGGTGGCAGCTAGTAACCAAGTTCAAAACTAGTTGTCGTTGGCGGTGGCGTTTGGTAGCAAAAGTAGGAACTACTTGAAAATTGAATGTCTGCAGTCCTTACTTAAATTAAAAACAGATAACGCACAATTAACACCGGTTATCAGACAGATTCGACATACACCCAAAGTACACGGGGCTACATGACCGCGTTGTCGCAGCCCCTAAACTGAGGAACCAACCAACCAAATACAAATGTATTGCATTCATCAAGAGTGGTAAACAATAATAATATTGATTTTGATAGTGTTCATAGATACCATCAATAAATCTCACGGATTAGCATTCTAGACATTTTTACGTTTAAAAAATCCCCTGTGCTAAGGTAGTTCCACGTAAGAACAAAGAAGTCTTACCAAAATTTCGACGTCCGTTCATGTTAGATATTAGTATTCATTTGATATTCGAATCTTGTGTAGCCCTAGAAGCACATGTAAAACAAATGCCCCTGGTGTCTCGAGGTTGTAGTTATTGATGAAGTCATATGCTGTAGCAGTATTTAATATGGGGAAATGTCTCTGATAGACAGAATTCGACCCTTCACCAGTGCATTTCGAGATCAAGTATAGGAAGGCGCATGTAAAATTTGTGCTTGACAAGGTGAAGAAGCAGATTTTCTCCGGAAAATGTTGTTACTAGTTGATAATAATTTTGGGTTAAGGTTAATACTCTGTGGCCTACTAAAGTCAGGTGGCTAAACGTTAGCCTTTCAACGCTTTATTCCGGGTTGAAATTCTCTTTCGTAAAATTTATTGTTGTTTGTTGTCACTTCATTTACAAGATTGGGGCATCTTGTTCATCAATCCGCTGCACTTGCCCTGTTCTGAACTTGACCGATAGCTGACGTTTTTATGGTGCTAGCTAGTAGTATTGGGGTTAAGGATAGGTGCGGGTGTAATATACCATTGGCCTTGAAGAAGTGTTAAGAAAGGGGAAATCCAAATTCAGGATAACCGCTAAACGTTGAAGGATTCTAACCTCATATCGCCGGATTTCCAGCACTCAATAAGAGTCGTGTAGCATGACTTGACACTTTCGGCTACACTGCTAGGTATGCAGTTTGTGCTGGATGTAGCAAGCACAAGACATAATTTTCAGCATATTTTTCAAACTTGATGTACTTTTGCCCCATTGTAGTGTGCGGGAGTAAGACAGTATTCCGGTGTTGTGCATCCTACAAAACTGGGTCATGTCATGGAAGTTCATATCATCTCTGACCAGGCAGTGCGCTGCAAACAGGACCAGGGTTTATTTATAAATGGGCACGCTCAATACTTCACAGTGAATTGCGCTACGCAAATTGCTTTGTAGTGAGCTGAGAGATGATACCAAAATATATTTAATAAAAATAACATTTCCACGAATTAAATACTATTTCATTCAAAATGAATCGTAATCAATTCCATAGCAGCCTGCGTTATGCTTCACTCCACACTGAAGACTAGCTAGCTACATGCTTGAAGATCCTAGGATCTAGTCCCAGCACTAACCCTGGCCCTCCTGAGGGACTTTGACAAACCAAAATTACACGCAAATGTACTTGTATGCACCTTTACAGTGCAATACTATCCAAGGAAGCATAGTTCACTCTGCATAAAGTAGTAAAAGCAAATGAAAGTAGGTTGAATGAAATAGTACATTGCGAAGACATACCGTTTTTCTTTCATGTGAAGAGCTCCTGGCCGACTAATGATCTGCTTTTCGGGTATATGAAATGTAGGCAATAAAGTGGAATATCTCTTAATTTTAAAAATATATTTAACTAGGGTGATAGGCTCGCCCATAGCTAGCTGGTAAACTGTCGCCTCAGTAATTGAATGGAGATTGTCGGAAGAAATGAAAATGTACGATGTATTGAAGATAGAGATATGCTCTCGCGGACTTTTTTGTAGAACTTTTCCTGCAGAACAATTCTTCTACTCATAGTAGCCTATATAGACCTTTTAACTGTTTACCCAGCGTAAGCTTAAAAAGCGCACGAACGCCAGTTTTTTCGACATTTCACTGAAATCGTTACTGCTTAACTGCCTTTGACCATAAATGCATTATTTTCTACAGAGACCTTCAGCGAGATATCCTTTACAGAATGGTGAAAACCGCATCAAATTCCATCCAGTGGTTCTCGAGATTACCCGTGACTTTGTTTTATACTAAGTAGAGATACGCAGGGTTTCCTAACTTTGAGAAGGTAGGGCGAAAGGAAGTTATGAAGGAAAACGGAAATAAAGATGAAAGGAAATAAGGAAACAGGGAAGGAAGGAAAGATGGAAGGGGGAAATATGGAAAGATTGAATGAAAAAGAGGAAGGCAGAGGGAAGGAAGAAAGGAAAGAGGGAAAGAAGACAGAAGAAAGGAAGACGGGAGGAGGGAAGAAAGACAGATGGGCGGAAGGAAGGCAAGAAGAAAATATTCATTTTGATTGATTGATTGATTGATTGATTTTATTGATTGATTGATTGATTGATTTTATTTTCACGGCTACACTTATTCATTTACAGTAGCGCCCTACATAAAATAAGATTAGGGCTTACAAAAATAAAACTTTTCACTTGCATTCAAAATATAAATAATGATAGTCTAAAATTATAGTAACAAAAAGACAGTAATAATACAATAATTATAATAATAATACTAATGATAGTAGAAAAATTATTTACAAAAGAGTTCATACAGACTATCAGCCCGAATAACAAATACCACATATAAGAAAAGCTATTAAAGTAGGCAGGTTGTCAGCTATTGTCCTGTTGTTAAAATTGAACTAAAGAAAAAGTATTTTAACATAATGCAGTAATCAGATGTGAAAGGCAGTGGCGGCTGGTGGAGAATATCATTTGTGTGCTGTAACCCATCCCCCCTCCAAAGAATAAAAATATGTAGACACATAATGTATAAAAACACTTACTTAGTAACACGCAAGAGGCTCTCCACTGAGTTTCCCATGCTTTACAAACTATAGTTCATCGATTTATAAAATGTGGCTATAGGATAGGTAAGTTGGGAGTATTAAAAGACCTTCTGGCGGGAACAGCTGATGGCTTCCTTTACTTTTCCCACCGTTTGCTTTGAACAATTCCCTCTAAAATGCGACCTCGGAGTCTAGAAGGAGCCGCCTACTACGTTCTCATTTCATGTGACCAGTGCTGCCGCTGTGTGATTGAACGAAGTATTTCTGTAATGTCTTGGCTGTTGTCCCAACAGCACAACGGAAAAGGTGGGCACGCATGCGCAAAAGGCAGAGTTCATGTTGGCTGGCAATAAACGTAGAAATTCTCGCTGAGCTGCGATCTACACAGTCCGTGCCGGACGGGGAATGGAGCGCATGACTCGATACCTCGTTGTTAGGGGAGTTGATATATTTCCAATTCTTTTACTGATATATTTTTAATGCGCTGTATTTGAGGTAGATAATATTATTATTAAAGTAATTAATTTTCAAATAAGACAATGTGCTGCAGCACTTCAGCACATAAGGTGGAGCCGCCCCTGGTGAAAGGTATACTGCTCCAAGAAGTAGGATGAAAGACGTCTATTGAGAGCTGCAGTGCTTGGAGCAAGGAAAGGAAGTAAGATGTAAATAAGACAGATGGAAGTTAGGAACGAAGTAAAGAGGGAAGGAAGGAAGGAAGGAAAGAAATAAGGAGGGAAGGAAATGGGTAAGATATATGGAAGGAATGTTGGCTGAGACGGGAGTCAAACCCATCTATTCAGTTTTACCGCTTGAGGCTAAGTGCACTCCATTCCAGCCCTGAGACCAGAATTAAATTTCTTGGCAGAACCGGGAATCAAACTTAGTCCTCCGTGGGTAACAGCCAAGTATGCTAGTCACTACACCACCAGGTGGTCTAATGAATATTAAATGTCAGACATGGATCTAATGACTGAATTAGATTTGCAGTTGCATTTCTTTTCTCGAGAATAAAGTGTGATGCCCAGGGACAAAGAAGTTGAAATGAGAAGATACTCTACTAAATGAATGAATTCAGTTAAATAGAGAGAATAGTTTCTAACGAAGACACCAGAGTTTTCAATATACATCAGTGCTTGTTCCATTACAATAACGAGTTTGAAATGGTAAAGCTTTAGGTTGCATTAACACACACATTTCTAAAACATATATAACTAGCAGTAGTGCCCGGCTTCGCCCGGTGTTTTTTTTTTTTTTTGGATGATAATGAATACTACTACATAACTGGAGCGCTCAAGAATAAGGATCGGAAAGCACCAACGCTTATTCAAGCTGATAACCTCAGTATACTGAACCAACACCATCGCCCTTATACACAGGAATACCATTGTCCTGATGATAACTGCTTTAAGGGGCCTAAGCAATCTTTTTGAACTAATTACTCCCCGTGACTGCAATTTTAAGCAGCTCGCAATTCTGCACCAGAACACTGGTAGGGGCAACGTGATGCTGCCCGAATTTCCAGGCAACAATAGACTTACAGTAGGTATTATTGAAGCTGTTCGGGAGCGCTTGTTCTTCCGACTTACTGAACAAAAATCAATCTTTAAGGTTACCTGAGAGGTGTAGCCCAATGCTACATAGCTTAAACTCTTCCTCTTGAATCAGGCTATCATATACATAAAGAATTTTTCGAATCCGACTGGTTGTTCCAGAGATTAGCGCGTTTAAACACACAAACTATCAAAAAACTGTTCAGCTTTATTATATTAGTATAGATAAAGGTTATATCATTCCCACCCATGAAGGTATGCGGGCCCCTATAGATGGCCACGCCATATCTTGGGCCAGAGGAAGGGAGGCTTATCGAAATGAAAACACACTTCCATGTAATACTGAACGGTGAAGTGTCTCAGGTTTGTTGTGAGAGAGCCAGGTAAATCTCAGATGAAACATTAGAACAGGTCCATCTAATTCCTCCTCACCAACCTTCAATGTCAGTGCTGGTGAAGAATGTTTAAAGAGCCGGTTATATATTCACCAGTTTCCAATATCCCGACCTCGATTCTCCACTGTCCTCTGTCGATAAATGGCCAACTACGACGGGCTGGGTATAAATTCCCCGATTACATGCTTAAAGTGTCACCCTGCAGGCGGTCAGTTAAGAGAGGAAATTCATTACCCAGTCGCACTTTAGAGAATAGAATGCACTCCGAATTAAACCATTCTCTTGCATGTTAATTCATCTGTCAGCCTCATGTGTTCCCAAGGAGAACGATAAATATGTCATTGATCAGTTGTATATATCTTTGAATGTACTGCGTATGTATTTATAATGCTATTATAATACAGGATTATGAATTAAAAGTATCAAATATCAGGCTTGAAAACTAGACTGGACGCTGAAAGTCAAAACAATCTCAAATGAAAGTGTATGTTTATATGTATGTATGTATGTAAGTATTGTGCCCTTTTATTAAGAAATATGCAAATCACAGTATGCCAGCAATGCTCAAATCGGGATTTTCGGGGTTTTGGTACGTTCTCCCACTCTGTGACTTACACATTTTGGATTAAATAGAGGATACACTTCCAAAAATAAAAAAGATCAACTCCTATTTTAAAACCTTTAATTAACCAAAATTATGGCGCTACAAACAAATTAAACAAATCAACTGCTGACCAATCCTTCTAAACTTGCTCAAAGTGAACAAGGAACTCATAAAATCAAACACATATTATATTAAAACACATGATTTCCTTCAAACCAGCAAACTCATAATTCCTTTCACTTCCATAAAGTATCCCTTTTAAAAATTCAACATAATCACGAGCTCCAGTGGCTCGATACATTCCAATAAGAACGGTGTCATTCTTTTACACACCTCAATATTTATTTTATGAGTTTCTTATAATAAAAACAATATATAATCGTATTTACAGTACATATTATTCCTTCACTTAAATTTTTGGGCATTCCACAATGTTCTCAACGTTACCATCTCTCTCAAGATAACAAATTCACTACAGTGATCGGGAAAATACTTGTGTACTCCAGAGTTACCGAAGACTACTTGAACAAAGTCAAAAATTATGATTACTCCCGGAATCTAATTGTCCTCAGTGAACTCGTGAAATCCTACATCAATACAACATTACATTAGGGATTTCTATTTATTTGTCTTAAAAGCCATTATCACATAAGAAAGCTACGATCTGAACGGGCAAGTGGTACTTTCAACTATAAGAACCTCGGTTCAAATCCCGGGTCATTAACAAATTCTAAACACTCACGGTGTATCATTACTTCCAGCAGACGGTCTACTCCGACCCTACCACAACAAGGGGTCTGACCGTCACTTGACGTGATTTATGGCCAGGGAGGGGAGGCTCTATGTCTCGTCTCGAGACAGCTACATTCATGCTTTTAAAACAGCTATTTCCTTTCCACAGTACTTTGAATAGACCTGGCGTTTCTTTCATTCATTTTTAACAACATTTTATAGGTTCATAGACCACTTTCGTAACCTTGGCATTTATTAATTATGAAGTGTCATCATTGATAATTCAATACAACGACGATATTTAGGGGCTTCCACAACTATACGAGTCTAGGTTCGACTCTCTCAACTGCCTCGGGAACCAATCCCATACTGGAGGACTTACAACAATTCAGCGTTTAAGGCGACCTCGGTCTAACCTGCGCTCATCAATACAATAAATACGCTCCCTATTATTTAATACAATTTAACACACATGGCCTCGGGAACCAATCCCATACTGGAGGACTTATTATAGCTCAATTACCGCAATCAACTGTCCCTCACAATTAATTTACCAAGTATATTTAGATTCAACGCCTTCCTAGCGTGATAATTTACTTTAATGCGCGACAATGCGCTATACATTACTTTAAGCCTAGCGTCTTCCAAAGAACTGATAAATTCAAAATCAACATTTGATCTACATCTCAATTTTTTTATATTAATCCTCTCCCGTGACGATAATCACTATACTTTAAGAACATGTATTCATACCATGTCTCTATTCCTTTACATAAGCTCAAAAGCTATTACTTTCATATAATTCAAATTAATCTTCATTTATATACTTTCCATTATTATTATTATTATTACGCTTGCTTTTATAACGTTTATCAAATACACTGATATTTTATTTCATGCTTTTCCTCTAAAGGATTTATTCATTTCACACAATTATTTTATAGTTTCTCAAGTTTTATTTGTTCAGACCGCGCTCTTATTCTGTTATTCGTTATTCAAAAACATCCCTATTTCTCAAACTAAGGTGGATTGTACACAAGCAAATTCCCAACACATAACATAATGAAAATAGCTACTTACATGTTCAAATCGGTCCACGACCGTACTTTCCAACGATGTTTCATCTCGCCCACAATGTGTAATTAATTCATATTGCACAAATTCATTTCGTACACTGACATATCTTGACACACATATAACTCTTATACATTAAACACTGATAACATTTTAAATTACACTGGTGTATTCTTCTATAATACACACTAAAATCACTGAAAATATTACTCTTTAACACAAATTTTATATATTTACACTTCACAGATTCTAATCACTAAGGCTTTATTAAACCTTCCACGCGTGATTTCTTTACTTCCCGTCTCCAAGGGTGAAACTCGTAAATGTCGGCTTCCTCTCTAACCAATATGAAAGTCTAGAACCATCTACCCCCTCCTGGACTGGTACTTCTTCGAATCCGGTTTCCTGACGATCGGCTATTACTTTTAGCTCGAACTGCTTCTTTCTAGACCCTATTATTTGTCTAGTGAAAGTCTGTCTTATTCACGGTCTCCCAGATAATCTATCGGTGACCTATTATTTTCTCGCATCTAGTACTCCTCGTAACTTAGTGCTTTTTATAGTTCGTTTGTTTCCTGGAAACAATGTCTAAAATTTACTTCTCTTTTCTGCTTATTCTGTCCTCGAATTCCTATTTTTTTAGAACCCTATGCGAACCTTATTTGTCCGACCCTGATCGGGTTCTTATACGTTGATAGAATGTTTATCTCGCTGTTATGGTACTTCAAAACGTTACGATATTTTCGGTCGTTTAATTGGACTGTATTTTTGAAGACCTATCGCCTGTTCTCTAAGTTCGCAGCCTACTCTGACTGTAATTGCTTAACTTTTCACTGTAAAATTTATACTAGCGGAACTAGATCCTGTATTTAGGATTTTCCTAATTCTCCACACGGCGATACTATAATAATACTTATCGGCCACTCCTTGCGGGTGCACGTTGGTTGTCTATACAGCGACGCCCTCGGGCTGACGGATACTGGCTATACGATGTGATACAGCGTTTCCCCTCAAGGGATGCTCGTAGACTGCATGATTGGTCTGGCTCTGCCTGGATTTTTAGACTCTTTAGCTAAAAAAAGATAAAATCCTAGTCCTTTTCGTGACCAACTTTTGAAATAATTGTCGCAAACTTATAAAAATTATATCTCTAGAATGCTCGTTTTCTAAACGTAAAATGACCTCACTGCACATGAAAATCGATCGTGCATTTCTGAGATATTAATTAATCCTTAGTCTTCAGCTGTGTGGGTGTTACAGTTGATTTTTAATTCCCCACTCCTCTGGTCTCGGGGAACTTTTAATTACGTCATGCTGCATTTGCACTTCTTTTCTAAGCAATTATTAAATGCTTTTTCTCCACACAAAAATCTCTATTCCGAAATGATTCACAATGCTATATTTATTTAATTACTTTTATTCTTGCAAATGGGTTAAATTTAATTATTCTTCTTCTGGCACAGCTGCGCTGTTGCCGATTTACTGCAAGGTAAGGGCGATTTCCGAAACGTGCTCTCTGTCACACGCCTGGAAATTTCCACTCCTTCTATTTATATTCGTGACTGGCTCCTTATCAATGAGTCAGGCATGATCTCATTTCCTGGCCACCTGGGTCCAGCTTCTTACACAACGTTATGCTAGCTTTCACGTATAAAACTTTCTATGTTCCTCGGAAGACTGTATATTTCCTTAATTCTTTTTTTTTACAAAATTACATGGATTCGACACCTTTTAGCCAATGGTACATGGGTTCAGTATGTATGTATGTATCAAATATCTTAGGAGGTTATCGTGTTGGAAGCCATTTTTCAGTGTTGCCTTAGTGATGAAATGTAATTATTTTTCAGTCGATCAACTCAATTGTACACAAATTGTAATGAGTGTTATTTCATACACCTAACAAAAATTACTGGGTTTAATCTTAATAAATGTGTTACTTCCTACTCCTTAATAATAAATACATGATATTAATTAATATTGTGTACTTTCTCAGGTTAATGAATATTAATTAACATCATGTAAGAATTCAGGTTCATTAATATTAATTAATCTTATGTAACTTTCAGGTTCATTAATATCAATTAATATCATATAACTTTTCAGGTTCATTAATATTAATTAATCTCATGTAACTTGTCAGGTTCATTAATATCAATTAATATCATGTAACTTTTCAGGTTCATTAATATTATTTAATCTCATGTAAATTTTCAGGTTAATTAATGTTAAATTATCTCATATTAAGAAGCCTCCGTGGCTTAGGCGGCAGCACGCCTCTCACCGCTGGATCCGTGGTTCAAATCCCGATCACTCCATGTGAGATTTGTGCAGGACAAAGCGGAGGCAGACAGGTTTTTCTCCGGGTACTCCGGTTTTCCCTGTCACAATTTCATTCCAGCAACACTCTCCCGTATCATTTCATTTCATTTGTCATTCATTTAATCATTGCCCCAGAGGAGTGTGACAGGCTTCGGCAGCCAGCACAGTTCATATCCTCGCCGCTAGATGGGGGCTTCATTCATTCCATTCCCTGACCCGGTCGGTCGACTGGAAGCAGGCTGTGGATTTTCATTTTCTATCTCATATTACTTTTAAGGTTAATTAAAATTAATTAATATCATATATTTTTAGGTTAATTAATATTAATTAATCTCATGTAACTTTTCATGCTAATTAATATTAATTAATCTCATGTAATTTTGTTCAGGTGTAGATAATAACACCCGTTACAATTTGAGTACAACCGAGTTGACCGACTGATAAAGAATTTCTATTTCATCATAAAAGGTGATAATTTGCATCACATGATACGAATGACCAATAAACATGGGTCGTACAGCGCTTACTTTTTGAGATCTGAACACTTGTTTATACTGCTGAAGGCGCAGACCATCATAGTTGGTATGGCATACTAGTACTCCACAAGGAATAATGCAAACACAAGTGTGGTTGTGAATCTGAACAGAATCGTTGCATTAGCGCTCCATGGTTGGTTGGTTGGTTGGTTGGTTCCTCAGTTTAGGGGCTGTGACAACGCCGTCATATAGCCCCGTGTGCTTTGGGTGTGTGTGTGTGTGTAGAATCTGTCTGATAACCGGTGTTAATTGTGATGGCTGTATTAGTGTGTGTATCTGTTTTAATTCAAGTAAGGACTGCAGATATTGAATTTTTCAAGTAGTTCCTACTTTCGACGCCAAACGCCACCGTCAACGTCCAACCAGATCAGAACGTAGTTACCAGATGCCCCCGCAGTCAGCTCTTGACGACGAACATAGGAACCTAAGAACATTAGTCAAATGTTTAATCTATATATAATTTAGCTTCACACAGGTGTAATTAGTGGAATGTTCTTTAACATGCTATAAATCTATGACATGGGACAGCCGACTTTACTTCCCCTCCGAAGGAAGGCATACTGAGGGATTTTTAACGTTCTTAAAAAATCCGACGACTTCGACCGGGTTTGAACCCGTGATCTTGGGCATAGAAGCTCAGCATGCTACCGACTACGCCACCGAAGCCGCTCAACAGCGCTCCATCAAGCAGGGTTAGTTGAGTGGTTCCAGACTTAAACAACAGTTATGGTTATTCTTAACTCAAGGTACGTACCGTGGTGTCATATTTACTATGAAGGGCAGAGGGATGCATTGCAATGAATGGAGATCACTATGAAAAAGTGTTCAGATCTCAGAAATAATGCGCTGCTGGACCCATGTTTATAGGAATTATGTTCATGTTTGTTGCATACTATCACCTTCTAAAATTGTGTCTACTTTTATTGTAGAACCGTGTATACATCATTTATATGCTTACGTCGAAGCACGGATTTGTGAGGAAACGTGCTTGGACTTGGAAAAATATCTCCCCCTCCCCCAACTTCCCTCACACCTCGCACAGCCAGTGGATCCTTCCATATCCCACTACCTTCACTCTAGAGCACGATTTCACAGAATCTGCAAAATTCTAAATATATACTACCCTGAAAACATTTCTCCGTGAAGTGTGTGCCCTTTTTATTTACGTTAGTCTCATAATATCGACTATATTTCTTCAACAAGATACAAGACAAATACTGTAATGTCCCACAACACAAATTATACTAACATCATTAGCCATTAACCGACAACAATGTCTACTAGTGAAACATTATAAAATGTCAGGACCAAAGCATTTCTCGTAAACAACGTTAGAGACCCCACTTCAAGTAACAAGTCCCTATTTTTCCCTAGATTTAGGCCGTTTGGACGAAACATCGAATTTGTCATAGAAGGACCAATCTCCGTAACTCAAAGCTGGAAAGAAAGATCAAATAAAGACATTCACTTACTAGCACAGCAAGCACCAATACCTTACCGTACCCATTGGCACTACGGCCCTTGTCGAGCCTTGGCCGCCTCAACGATCCTCTTCCACTCGTTCCGGTTCCGGGCACGACGGCACCAGCCTCTCACACCCATCTGCCGGAGATCTTCCTCCACGTCGTCAAGCCATCTTTTCCTTGGACATCCAGGCAGGCGACGTCCCTCTGGTTTCTGGCAATATACCTTCTTTACAGTTCTTTCAGCTTGCATACGTTCGATGTGTCCCAGCCATCTGAGTCTTGCTCTCTTGATCTCCGTCACAACACTAGGCTCTTCATACATCTTGTATATCTCGGTATTCGTCCTAATACGCCATCAATTTTCTTCCTGCACAAGACCATATACACGACGTAATATTTTCCTCTCCCAGGTGTCTAGAAGGATCTCATCACGTCTTGTAATTGCCCATGTCTCAGATGCGTACATTACAATGGGTCGTAACACCGTCCTATATATGCGTTTCTTGCTCCTTCTACAGCAAGCACCAATACTCAACATACTGTAATTAACTCCAGAAGACTTCAAAGGGCTTGTTATTTACTAAGGATGTGAGGTGTAGGATGGTCTTACAAATCTTTAAAGATGACCAAGAGGAGAAAGGCATTTAGGACGACCACGAAGTTCCTGGAAAAATGAAATCTTCAAACTTTGTAGACATCTGAATGAGGACAACTGGCAGGAACTTGCCCGAAATAGAGTTCATTGGAGGCATTTAGTGAGATCGGTACGGGATCTTCGTGTCCTATAGAAGCCTTCTGGGTGAGTGAGGACCAATCTAGGCTCATTTAAACCTCGCAATGCATGAAACAAAACTCGCGACTCAAAATTAGGCTTAGTTCGGTGAAATGGTATAGCTTCGTATAAATAGGCCTAAAGCTCAAATTAAGCCTCACAACGAAAGAAACAAAATTCGGGATGTAAAATTTGTCCAGTTCGCTAAATCGGAGTAGATTTGTATAAATAACAGACAGACAAATGGGTCCAAAAACCACGTTCTATCACCCTAGATCCAACCGTGTCGGAAGTATTTCGGTGTTGTAGTAGGGGTCCTGAAATGCTGGGAAATTGACTTCGGTGGCGTAGTTGGTAGCATGGTGAATATTTAAATGATTCTATTGTTGGCTGGCAATGCGGGCTGAATCATTCCGCCCCTACTCGTGTTCTGGTGCAGAATTGCAAAAATAGTTACAGGGCTGTCCAAATGAGCGTCAGAAGTCAGAAAGTGAGCCCGCTATTCCTAAGTCGCCGAAGTAATTTTGTGTAAAATAGCAAAATACCGTCCGGAAGCTTGAATTCACGAACACTTGTGGCCCATCCTATGTAAACCATTAACTTTCTGCAACATTCAGGATTAATATCTTGTGTGTGTGAATGGGCGGAAATGAAAATGCATGGTAGTTCTGAGAGGTTTGCAATCAGGGATATCTGACATGACACGCTATCTCCATTACAACAGCAGATGGCCTGGGGAATTAGTTTGTTTTGTTTTCTCATACGCTCGTCGCCTCATTACTCCGCGACGTAAAAGCTGCAAGTCACTAACAAATAGCCCAGCGCACGACGCACTGCACCGTTGTCACAGCGAGGATCTGAGATCTGCCTACGTAGTCACTCCTGACTCGGTAACTGCAGCAGAGAAATGAGATGATCCAGGAATACTAGCAAACGACCATTAGAGCAGTCAGTCTCACAGCCGTCTGAAACCGCTCAGTAACAAGCGTGCTCCCGCTTTGATGCCTCAGCAAGCTTTGGCCTGGAAGAAATGAACGCACAATTAGGTCAGCACACACAGCGTCTCCACAGTTTGTTAAATTCTCGTCTGGATCCGCAGAAAGTATAAGGTATAATAAAAACGTGTGTAATGAAAAAATGGTTCATAACGAAAAGTTATTTTCTCTCGTAACTTTTAGTCTTGGATTTTTAGCAACCATATTTTATTGTAATATCTTATTTTCTCTTCTCTTCTCTCCTCTCCTCTTTTACATTTAGGCCTACTTTTACTTTTACACTTACTTTTATCTTTTATCTCTTATCTCTTATCTCTTATATTTTATCTTTTTATCTTTTTTATCTTTTTTCTTTTTTTATCTTTTTTATCTTTTTATCTTTATCTTTTTATCTTTTTATCTTTTTATCTTTTTATCTTTTTATCTTTTTATCTTTTTATCTTTTTATCTTTTTATATTTTTATCTTTTAACCCTTTACCTTTTTATCTTTTTATCTTTTTTATCTTTTTATCTTTTTGGCTTTTTGTCTTTTTTATCTTTTTTATCCTTTTGTATCTTTTATATCTTTTTTATCTTTTTATCTTTTTGCCTTTTTTATCTTTTTTATCCTTTTGTATCTTTTACATCTTTTTTATCTTTTTTATCTTTTTATCTTTTTATCTTTTTATCTTCTTTATCTTTTATATCTTTTATATATTTTATATCTTTTTATCTTTTTATCTTTTTATCTTTTTGTCTTTTTATCTTTTTTATCTTTTATATCTTTTTTATCCTTTTGTATCTTTTACATCTTTTTTATCTTTTTATCCTTTTTATCTTTTTATCTTCTTTATCTTTTATATCTTTTATATATTTTATATCTTTTTATCTTTTTATCTTTTTTATCTTTTTGTCTTTTTATCTTTTTTATCTTTTATATCTTTTTTATCTTTTTTATCTTTTTATCTTTTTATCTTCTTTATCTTCTTTATCTTCTTTAGCTTTTGTATCTTATATATCTTGTATATCTTTTATATCTTTTTTATCTTTTATATCTTTTGTATCTTTTTTATCTTTTATATCTTTTTATCTTTTTATCTTCTTTGTCTTCTTTATCTTTTATATCTTTTTTATCTTTTTATCTTTTTATCTTTTTTGTCTTTTTATCTTTTTTAGCTTTTTATCTTTTTATCATTTTTATCTTTTTATCTTCTTTATCTTCTGTATCTTTTGTATCTTTTATATCTTTTATATCTTTTATATCTTTTTTATCTTTCTTATCTTTTATATCTTTTTATCTTTTTATCTTTTTATCTTTTTATCTTTTTAATCTCTTTAGTCTTTTTAGTCTTTTTAGTCCTTTTAGTCCTTTTAGTCTTTTTATCTTTTTATCTTGTATATGTTTTATATATTGTATGTCGTTTATCTTTTATCGTTTATCGTTTATATCTTATCTCTTATCTCTTATTTTTTATTCTCTTTCTGTTTCTGTTTCACTTGGCTACACCTGAGCCGATGCTCTTTATAGTGCAATACATATTAGTAAATTAGTGACATTGACGACAAATCGATAACACTATAAAATGCATAGCACCAGGGGGCCTACAGTACATTAATTAAATTCTAGGCCCGTATAACCTACAAATATGAGATAAAATACAGAGCTCCGTCGATTTCAAAAAAACACAATGGAAAATGAAAGAAATAAAATATATTGGAATTTAATTTGATTTGAAATGAACTGAATTGAATTGAAATAAATAAAATAAATCTACTGAAATACAAACACAAGCCAAACTAACTAAATTGTAGACTAACATTTAATAAAGCCAGAAGACGGGTGTGCAGCTCCAAACCTAGATACTATTTATTATTTATAAAAATCAAAAATCAATTCAATCATTCCCCATATCATTTAATAACCCAGGCAAAGGAGCGCATCGTCGCACCGCGTACCTGGTAACCCAGCGCCGAGGAACTGCTCGCTTCGCTCGCAGTCAACGGCTTCATTCAGAGATTAGGATGAATCGGTCCTGAGCCGGAGTTCACTTCCTTTCCTTTCCCCGCCAACAGCAAGTGGCCCCCCAGAAACGGTTCTGATAACATTCAATGTTGATTAACTGTGGAGATCTCATGGGATCCAGTGTTTTAACATGGTCAAACCCTTAGCGTCTCATTTATTAATCTTAATACCTATAAGGAACACGTCACAACGTAACACGGCACGAGAAAAAGCTAGTGTTTACTTAACTCCGTAACACAACGCTGTTGTGTTAGTGTGGAGTACGAATATATAGAATCTTTAGAAATTCCGGATACAAACTTCCAGGACTTGTAGAATGGAGTAAGTACATAATATTTTGAGCAGAAACCCATGTCCGGATCCATGATGCCATGGACAACACTAAAAGTTTAAACAATCTATAAATGTTAAATTCTGTGTGTTAATAATAATAATATCGTATGGCCTCGGGTGCCTGGTGCAAGCTTTGTTAATTGACACCCAGAGGGTAGCTTGCATGTCGAATTTCGTCGTTCCTTTGAACGCTATGAAAGTCAAGCAGGTTAGATATCTAAACTCCTTGACACTACAGCGCTTTCAAGTAGAGAATGGAGGAACTTTGTGTTGGCGGAAAATCCCGAGATTAATTTTGCCATTGAACACGGCCTACTGAATTCAAATGGGTTCTTTAACATGCCAACAACGTATGACATGAGTATCGTGATTTTTGTCGCCTTCAAAAATCACTTACCATGGCCAGGGGCGAACCTGCAATCTTGGGGTTGGTAGTCCGACACTATAACCACTCACCCACCGTGGCAAGCTTCTGTGTATTAAAAAGGCTTTACAAACACAAACACAGACCCTCTTGCTTGTAGTGCAAGCAATAATAGCCGTCTAACCCAGTAGTGACCAATGGTTTCGTCCAAACAGTCGTCTAACCAAGTAGCGACCAATGGTTTCGTCCAAACAGTCGTCTAACCAAGTAGCGACCAATGGTTTCGTCCAAACAGTCGTCTAACCAAGTAGTGACCAATGGTTTCGTCCAAACAGTCGTCTAACCAAGTAGCGACCAATGGTTTCGTCCAAACAGTCGTCTAACCAAGTAGCGACCAATGGTTTCGTCCAAACAGTCGTCTAACCAGGTAGCGACCAATGGTTTCGTCCAAATAGTCGTCGAACCAAGTAGCGACGAATTGCTTTGCCTTATGACTAGAAGAGTACAGTGCAACTTTTCAAAAATTTGAAGGATGAAAGCTTGTTGTTTTACGTGACCGTTATTCGTGCGATCATGAGCCATGAGACCTGATATTTACGTGGAATCCGAACCACAGGACATGGCATTTCACTTCGAAAATCTCACATGCATTGACCGGGAATCGAACACGGTTCACCTTGGTGAGAGCATGACCGTCCTCCCAATTAAATTGAACAACTAAAAGTGATTTATGAAAATTCGTAACTCGCCACCACACCTCGCACTTTAACACATGCCACTACATCGGCATGCAACGACGCACTATTTGAAACCTCATCCAGCAGACAAAATGGCTGCAATTCAAGCCAAAACAAGAAAAAAACGAACATCAACGTCCGAACGTCATCGACTACACTAAAAATTACCCCTCGATTCGTAAATATCGTGGTCCTATACTTGAATCTAAATACCAGTCAGTTTGTTAATTTTCGTATCTACAGTAGACTTCCCATGTCACAATAGGCTACCACTTCATTCTGAATGGGTGCGAGTTTATCCTCCAATGCTTGCCACGGTGGGTGAGTGTTGATCGTGTCGAACCACCAACCCCAAGTTTGCAGGTTCGCTCCTGGCCATGACATGTGATTTTTGAATTTGACAAAAATCACGGCATATATGTTATACGTAGTTGGCATGTTAAAAAAAAAACATTTTAATTCAGTAGTCCGTGTTCATAACGGCAAAATTAATCTCGGGATTTTCCGCCAACACAAAAGTTCCTCCTTTCTCTACTAGAAAGCACTATAGTGTCAAAGAGCATAGATATCTAACCTCCTTGACTTTCATAGCGTTCCAAGGAACAACAAAATTCGACATGCAAGCTACCCTTTGGGCGTCAAATAACAAAGCTTGCACCCGGCATCCGAGGCCACACGATATTATTATTATTATTATTATTATTATTATTATTATTATTATTATAATTATTATTATTATTATCCTATAAAAGTTGGAAAGTTAGTACGAAATGCCCGACACTGCTAGATGTTGCATTCGTTCGTACAAATCAGTCTCCTTGGCTATGATTGTAGATACAAACACAATCGAGATTCTAATGTTCTGACCCATTTGCCAAGGAGAGTAGACCCCTCTTAGTGCCAAGCCATTTCCTGTAATACTTGCCTAGAATGCCAAGCCATTTTCAATGGTCAAGCAGACTATTCGAAAAAAAAAATCTTTAATACCACATTTCCAACGATAGAATCATTATTTTTGCTTTGCATTATAACCAATACCTCATTCTTTCATACATTATGTTCATAAAAGTAAATACGGCATCTAAACCTTTTTAATTGAGGTTATTCTGATAATTGTTCAATTTCTCAAGTTTGTTTGTGTAAAAAATCAGTTCTGAGCCTAAATTAAGGGCACCTAAGAGTCATATTCGAAGAAACACTACGTTTACAGCTGTAGAAAGTTCTTAGATACATCTGTAGGCCATAATCTTCAACAAGAAGAAAACAACTGCACCGCAATTTTGGCGGGAACGCACGTGATTGGGGGAGCGCAAAGGGAGGGCGTGAATACAAACTCAAACCTATCGCGTAACGGACTTCGAAAGGAAAAAGTAAACACCGCACAGGCAAGCTTGAAACCTCACCTTTCCAACAGTAGGAAATAATCACGGACATATGCCTACAGAAATCTACAAATATAAGATAAACAGCGCGCCGATTGAATCGGCTTTGTCACTTTTGGCGCGAGCAGAGGGAGCCGATCTGATCGGCGCGTGGCACTGAGAGGTTTATGCAGAAGTGGATGAGGTGAACACCTCTATTGAATTGGTTGTAGAAAGGAAACAGTACGATTACGAATATAGGTTCCTATTCAAAATATTCTGTACTCACGCCCCTCTACAAGTCCTAGAAGTTTGTAACTTGAATTTCCAATCTCCATGTATGTCTGTTGTATATTTTGGATGAGTGTGTAGTCCGCTGATTGTTGTTGTGAAATGGTTAATGTGATAACACATGATTTGGCTAAATAAGACCTTAGCGGCCATAAGAGTCATGTTCGCACTGAATTCTTGCTCCAGACATGAATGGATACAACAGGAATTAAACCCTGACCATAGCGTTTAGAAGAGAAAGTGTGCCGACTCCCGAGTTTGCCGTATCTTTAGTATGGGTAGTTGCTGCGCCCGCCAGTAGACTGCGCAGCGGTTGGTTGTGGCTGGCTGGAGACACTTTCTAAGCGCTCGCGAGTTTGAAAACATGGAAATGCTGCCGTGTTTAGTCCTTATTTCTTGGTGTTGAAAAGTGTATGCGATCAAGAAGCGATAGTGAAATAATACATACGTTATGACACTGGTGTGTTTAGTATTTGTAAGCCTTTACACTTATTTCTTTACGTTTGTGCTGTCGAGTGAATTATAACCTGGTAAGATTCGTCAAACAAAACTGTGTAAGTGAATATGCCGTGTTGTTTTGTTCCCGGGTGCCGATCTGGATACGACAAGTCATCTGCAACAGGTAGGCACTTTTTTAGACCTCCAAAAGCCGAAGATGATTTATTTAAATGGGCTGAGGCCATTCCGAGGAAAGACATTAAATTGTCTAGTAAGCCATATGCAGGCTATGTGACAAACATTGCTCCGATAATTTCCTTATAAAAACGGACACTTTCATTATAGAAGGAAAGACAGTCGAAATGGCGAGAATGAGATGGAGTTTGAAGCCTGGTGCAGTCCCACACTATCTAGCCGGGTATATTGTCAAGCAACTAAGGAAAGGGATCAGCTGTGTGAAGTGTGCAACAACCCTTCAAAGTGAAAAGGCCGTCGGACACAACAGCTGCAACTTTCACTAATATAAAGGACTTTGGCACAATAAATGCCCTTAGTTACCTAACTCAACCGTCTGACAGTGTCTTCAACATTCTTTTACAGGTCGAAGTAGTCATTGAAATGGAATTATCTTCCCTTTCAAATTTGTGGGTTGATATATTTTATGAGTGTTAGGACAGCATTGATGAGATTGTTTTAGGGCCGTGATTTTTTGATGGTGTATGGAACATAAACTGGACCTTATTGGAAAACTCGTTTTTCATTTCATGAAGTGCGCTTTTTCTTTCGTACGAAAGAAATTAGGAAAGAGCAGTCAACTTCTAAGTCTGGAAAATCATCGCGTAAGCTGTCCAAAGCTTCGGACAACTGAGAACTATAAGTTATATGGGTGAGTTTGTCATTATACTGTATTATATTATATTTACTTTATTTGTGCAGTAGTGAATGGTCTGTAGCTTTACGATTTGCACACATTCAGTTACATTTTGACCCCCGTCAGAATGTTTTATTTCCTTATTATATGAACCTATGACGCAATCTGTTGTTTCATAATTAACACAACGGACGTTAGCGTTGTATATACTCAGTGCGGAGAATTTTATATTTGGATCATCTTGTCTAATACAACGTAGTGTAAGCTGATAACATTCAGTTACTGAAAAGTAACATTCAACTGCTTGTATTGATACCGTCCTCACTCAGCGCTAGCCGACGCTAGAGACACCTAGCGGCTGGACCATACAAACTCCACAAGTCGCGTCACTTTCTCTTCTATACGCTATGCCCTGACTAGAGCACGCGCACACTGGGGACATTTTGTCGCGGGACAGTTTTGTCGCTGTCTACCGCTGTGTGCGGCAGCTCAGGGACAACACTGTTTTGTCGCAGAACCTGCGCACACTGGGGACATTTTGTCGCGGGACAGTTTTGTCCCTGCCTACCGCTGCCTGCGTGCGACAGCTCAGGGACAAGACTGTTTTATCGTAGTACCTGCGCACACCGTAAACAAGTACAGTGCTTGTTTGGATTATCTTGTGTAGCACTCTCACTTCACACGTTTTATTTGAGAAGATGGATTTAGTGGAAACTGCTGTTGTTTGTGCGCTTATTATTCGGTCACGAAGGAAGAAGGAAATAAGGAGACAGTACTGGGTCCATCCAATTTACAGTTCAAGATTACTAAAAGGAACGTTTTATATTTTATACAAAGACCTTCGTGAGCACCCATCAAAATTTTGGTCATACTTTCGTATGAGTGTGCAAACCTTTGATGAGTTGTTAACAACAGTTGGACCACAAGTATGTTATCAAAACACAAACCTTCGCTTATCCATACCTCCAGAAGAGAGAATAGCAGTAACCATTAGGTAAGTATAAACTAAAGACTATTGTTTGATTTAAGATTATATTACCATTACAGGTACAAATTACAAACAATACAATTACGTCAAGACAAAAAAATAATTGTCTTGAAAATGACCCCTATTGACAAGTTTGAGATACCGTAATAAAATACCATAAGTCAGTAAATATTGTTATTATTCTAAAGAACTGATTTCGGTCACATTATGTATGACCTTCATCAGCAATGTATAATGAGTATTTTACAAAAGGAAACAAGTATAAAGTTTCAAGTCGAAGAAATTACCAAGTATGAAGTATGAATTACACATTACAAGGACAGTAATTCGGGTTCAGTATCACCAATGAAAGTGTTTATGTACGATTCGATTGTTTCATCACTTTCATAAGTCAGTTCGGAACCAGGTCGTTTCGTAAGCGATTGTCTGTGGATTTCAGTCCGCGTAAAATCTTCCTTGGATGTGGATCCCGCCAAACATTGAGCTCTAGCTTCAGATGGTCCCGCGTGATTCCGAGACGTAGATGGCCCCTCTAAATATGGAGCCACTGACGATGGTCTAGGTAGGTATTGTATATTGTTTCTTTCAGACCTGTTGGATGTGAAAGCAGGGGACTGATGGACGTCTGGCTATTTCAACGATTTAAGGACGTTCATTATCTGAATTTTCGCTTCCATCTTCTGAAAATCTGGTAGTGATTTTAAAGTAGGAACTAGATATAATGCAAAATTGACATCCTCGTCCATATGGTCATTTCTTTTGTTTTCTAATACCTCCAAGAGGGATTGTTCAAAGCCTTTTTTTTCGGGAAGCGTTGGTTCGCCTGGGAGGTCTTGCAGGTCTATGAGATTCGTTGCGTTCCTCTTCTTCCAAGCCTGTTGTTCCCTGGTCATCCAGATTGCTACTTGTGTCCCTGTTCTCCATAGAAGGAAGGAGGAACAGCAACTTATGGAAGTATATGTAGTTTCTTCGCTTTTTGGCTCCATCTCCCGACTTTCCTTGCTTTTGCAACCTCAGCTCCCTTGCAAAGCAGCTTCTGAGACTATGCCATTTCTTTTGGACTTCCATACCTGAAACAGAAAACAAAACTCCAAATAATTGTCATGACATCATTAACAATGCAGATTATTACACTAAGTCTATTCCATCAGGGAGAAAACCACCACTCTTTCGTTAGTTTGTGTATGCTTGGGTTTATTGTTGCACATTGTAGACTATTACTTGCACTGTACTGTACTTATCATGAAAGATATAAAAAAGGTTTCAATTTCTTTACAGGTATTTATCTACAGGAATAAGCTTCAATGCTTTGTCATTGGAGTACTTGATTGCTCCGTCCACCCTTCGAAAGATTGTGAAAAATTGCTGTTCAAAAATTTGGGAAGGACTGCAGCCAATCTTCATGCCACCAAAACTGGAAGAAGATTGGATCAAAATCGCAGATAAATTCTTTGAGCATACTAACTTTCCAAACGTCATTGGGACCATCGATGGTAAACATGTCAGGGTAGTTAAACCGGACAATTCCGGTTCAAGATACTGGAATTACAAGAAATATTTCTCTGTAGTGCTAATGGTGTGGGTGGATGCGGAATACAATTTTGTGTTCATAGATGTCGGGTCACTAGGGGCTATGAATGACTCTGTTATTTTCAAAGAGTCCAAAATGGGATAAATGTTGGAAAACAACACATTGAACATTCCGGAAGGAAGGCGTCTACCAGGTGATGAAAATGGTAGAGAAATGCCGTTTTTCGTGGTGGCTGACGAAGCTTTTGGTTTATCAAAGAGTATATTACGCCCGTATGCAAACAAGAATTTGTCAGTTTCTAAAAGAATATTCAACTACAGACACACACGAGCACGCAGAGTGGTGGAATGCACGTTCGGCATACTGGCCAATAAGTGGCGAATACTTCACAGGCCTATTGATGTCAATGAATTCTTTTGTGATAAGATATTGAAATGCTGCTGTATTTTACACAATTTCATACGCGCAAAAGATGGCATACGCTTTGATGACACTGTTTATGCTTCTCCGCTGGACGATGTTTCCTTTGACCCATCTCAAAACAGAGGCACTGACGTGCGGCAGTATCTATCTAGTTATTTTACTAGCCCAGAAGGATCTCTACCATGGCAGTACAATAAAATGTACAAGTGATCTTCGTGCATCAATACACCAAAATAAATGGAAAACGTATAAACTCCCGATGAACGTGTCTATTTTAAAAGCCGTGGAGCACAATAAAATTGATGAAATTAACTTACCTGCTTTGGTTTTAAGGTTCCCTTCCAAGTCCTTCCAGTTGGAGACAACTGCTGAACACACTTCCTCCCAGAGTTGTTGTTTAATATTTGTGTTAGCGTATTCTGTCAGGGTCTTATCATAGATTGCAGGCCGCTTCTCCACCTCTTCTATTAATGTTTCCACATTTTCATCCATTATGGCGAGGGAAATTGAAAATGAAAAGTGCACGAGAACAGCTGTTTTTCTGGAGTCACTATGGTATCTACTGTGCACCGTATGCATAGAAAGGGCATATGGACCCTGATCATGGCCTTCTTAATAGATCTACCCTACCTGAAATACATATTGCACATTCAGATCTGTAGTTTAGAAAGCCGTGCACGAAAACTAACAAAAATCTAAACGAAATAGTACCTTTATTTTGATTGGCAAGATCTAGCATTCAGTTGGTTAAAGCAAGGGTGAATCTATTAAGGAGGCCATGGATTGGGTCCAGGTTCGTCCATGTCCTGACTTTGCATTTTAGTCCAGTAGCTTTGGCGTTGTCAACTTAAACAATTAATAGGATCGTGTAACTACTTCAAAACGTTAGTATAATTCACAGTGGGATCATACATATATTCATAAATTATGCCTATTTTGGACATCTGCTATTTTAGTTGACTGGGATTTCTACGTAGTCCTTTATTTAGACCAGATAGTTTTGTTACAAGCCACCACACCAATCAAAATAAAGAAATACGAGGTATTGTCTGTACATTTAAAAGTGGAAGTCGTTGTCATGGTCGTCTTAACCAGAGGGAGTTTATGTTTAAGGCCGCCAGTAGACCTACGTCTGAGTTGGGGTGAAATGTTTGCACGAATCTCTGCTGCTCTCGCTTTGTATAGTATGCAAACATCCATTCACTGTTGAAGTCACAAGCCTATCCCCATATTTAAATTCGACAAGAATCGTCTTATTGCATACCCTCTCGCAGTCGGCATCAAAATGTGCCAATGTCAATACTCAGAGAGTGAATTCTGGTAATGCTGACAATTCCCCGTCATCAAGCCTAACTACCGTACGCAATGTTCCCCAAACCTCGGATATCGAGTTCCAAAACGGTTAGAATTAAAATATGGTACGAAGTGACGAGGATCGTACAATGTGCGTACGATCTTACTGATAGATTGTACATCGTACTAAGAACGAAATTATCCTGCTTGTACGATCGAGTAGCTTATAATGATAATACTGGAAACTCAGTCGTGAAAGAATGCGCTTGCCGGAGGGCAGCGATTACCGTGCCATCTCTTGGTACAAGTTGCAAACTACCCTCCCCTCGTAATTCGCACACGCACACACCAACCAATCAAAATTGCATTGTACGTGGTGAGGGGTGCTCAACTTAATTCTCAGAATAGAATAGAAACAATGACGGCAAGAAGTTATGCTTCTTTGCATAGTGGGTACAGTTGGGAATAATGAATGTGGGCGGTAGCATATAAAGAAAATGCCATTTGTATTTTTCGCAGAGTACCGTACATATCCTGGTTATTGACACTGGTTTTTGGATTATTTCGCATAACAGGACTGTATTATAGGCATGGATTTGTTTCTTGGGTGAAGGGCAGATGACCTCGCTATTCTGCCCCTTAAATCAATTCAAAATTGAACTTCTTTCTTTGAACTCTAATATCTTTTATTATTATACTTGCTATAACATAGGTGATTCTTATATATTTCCTTTCATTTACACTATTGTTTGAATTTAACCATGGATACAGTATTTCATTGTCACATACGGTAATCTGAAAACCTCTCAAGAAATAACTGCTTTTATAAAAGCTACTCAAATCTAAAGCATTCAGAGTAATAGTGCATTACATAGTAACAGTTTTTTACATCAAAAAGGGATTTGCTGAGCAGTTTGTAGACATTCCACAATTTTAGATCTTTCAACTAATTAATAGTCTAGTAGACAAACATTGTTTCGTATGCTGTAGTCACAGTATAGGCTAACTTTTTACCACCATCACTACAGAGTACTCGTAGTTCATTTCCTCATATTAGTCTACAATTCTACTGTAGTTTAGGGCTTATATTGATTAAGTGTATCACAGCAACAGTAGCTAACCTTCAAAGATTTGGTTCGGGAAGGAGGGGGGGGGGGGGACTGGTTTGTTGATAGGATAGTCATTTCTAAGTTTTACAACATTAAAATAAATAGTTATTTTTTATCTGACAGTTATTTGGGAGGACAGTGATTGTCTGTGGGTGTCACTGTAGTTAGTTAAAAGTGTCCTCCATCGTCGTGCTCATGTTCGTTTTGTTTTATTTATAATTTGAAATTCTATACCGTAGTTTTATTTATTTATTGTCACGTGTGTATGTTTATGTCTGACAAAGAATACATATATAGCCTGCATGTCTCACTCTGTTGAGTAGAGACTCCATGGATAACGAGTGGTATGCGACACTTTTGTCCCCAGTGTGCGCACTTGAATGCTATAACACAGGAGACCGACAGTCCCTCAACAAATATGGCGCCAGCTGTTGCGACAGCCCGGATATATTTTTGTCTCGTCCGTGTTGTGTCCCCAGTGTGCGCATCCCAATACAGTGTAATAGCCCTTCACCTTGCGACAAAACAGTCCCGCGACAAAGTGTCCCCAGTGTGCGCGTGCTTAACGGGGCGACAGCCATCAATGCCAGCCGCTACACCAGGAGGTAGACTATTTATGTCTGTGATCGCTTCGTTGCTTGTGCGAGGCTCCTAGAGGAAGGAAATGAAGCTTTTAGTTTTACGTGACCGTTAATCATTCGATCATGAGCCACGGGAACTTCTTTTTAAGTTGAATCCGAACCACAGGACATGGCATTTCACATGGCTAATTGGTAGCTTGCTAGGCTGTGGCCCAAAGATCCTCGGGTTCGATTCCCAGCCGGGCCATTAGGGATTTAATCTCCTGGGGTTAATTTCCGTGGCCCTGGGACTGGGTGTATGTGACGTCTTCATCATCATTTTATCCTCATTACGACGCGCTGGTTTCCCACGGGCGTCAACTAGAAAGACCTGCACTTGGCCTCTCAGGAAGCCACACGAAATAAAAAACCTTCAAAAATCTCACATGGCTCCTAGAGGGTAGTCAGTCATTTGCAATAAATAGGGTATAGTGTACTAATTAATATATCACTGCGTGCCATGGGATTAAAATATATCTGTAAACATCATCATCTGCTCTAGACAATAATGTCAACAAAAGTAGTTGGAAGTTTTGCCATTTTGTTTTATACTGCAGCACATCTTATGTTAATATTTCAATATTCGCAAACATTCTGTACGGTAATGGAACTAAACTGATCCGTATGCGGTAAGTTGTTCGGGTCACTGGATCTCAATGCCGACCCAGTGGTTAGCCACTACTGCTGGCCAGAACTGCCTTGAGGCGCATCGCCACGCCCGAGCACTTGTGTGGTGACATAATTTGTGATGTGGTGTGCTGCCCTGTAGAATGAAACAAATGGTTTTGCTTGAGCACTCGGCGCGGGTGCAACATCTGGCAGCGACCACGAAAACTGGTGTAAGTTATATTTCTTATTATCACGGCCTAAAGATATGGGGTCCTATTAAATGTAAGGGCCTAGTTAATGATAGTCGTGAAATGAAATCGTCCCATTATTCTGAGATGAATTTTCAGAACTCAGCAGTAAACAGAAGCGATGGCCGAGATAATTCCAAGCAACGTTTCAACGACTTCAACACAACATAGTCCTTCTGTAAACCATGTATCTTATAAATCAGCAATTCTTCTAGGTTTGTGCCGTGTCTTGTGTGGGGTTTCGCCTAGGACACCAAGCTGGCTCATCGGCGGGCTCTTTGTGTCGCCATCCAGTCCCCCCACAGGAGTAACGAACTGCGCGCTACCTCCTTTTATATAGAGTGCAACTGCACTACTTGACTGCGAGAACTAAAATCTAAGTCACCGGCCGTGAAAGCCAATATACCGTCTTTTTGGAGGCCTTCATAGGAAGGTTAAGGCTGCTTGAGCTTTTAGGTCTCGCAGTCAAGTAGTGCAGTTGCACTCTATATAAAGGGAGGTAGCGCGCAGTTCGTTACTCCTGTGGGGGGTCCGGGCGGGGACACAAAGAGCCCGCCGATGAGCCAGCTTGGTGTCCTAGGCGAAACCCCACACAAGACACGGCACAAACCTAGAAGAATTGCTGAGTTTTAATTCACCGGTCGTGAAAGCCAATATACCATGTATCATATGTTTTTCTTAAATCACTCATACTCTCAGCTCGGCTTCACCCACGCACTCTGTGAGGGATCATTCCTCTACCGTCGAAAGGACGGTGTCTGGGAGCTGGACACACTGTGTTAGTAGATACAACTGGGGATGGTGACAGGCCGATCGCCCAGGTGACCGCTAACTTGGGTCTAATTAAAAGGAAGGGTCAGGAAAGGTATTTAGGAAGGACGTTGAAGTTAGTTATTGTGGTTTTAAGGAGCGGAACTACCAGGTCATCTGCCCCTCTTAACACAGATCAAGGTATACAAATTTAGAATGGAATTAGGAATTTACAGGTGGACACCTAAATATATTTATTGATCACAGCCAATGGCCATACAAGAAAAGAATGTCTTAAAAATGAAAAGCTTCTTTTAGGTTACATAGTTGTCATTCTTTTTGCACACAATATGCATTATTGTCTAGCGTAATCACACAATGATTATGATCTATTTTTGCAGAATTGCAAGTGTTATCTACCACACCAAACATCACACAGTTTACACACACACAAATCACACCTTTATAAAAAGACCGAAAATTAATAAAACAAAAAAAAACACTGATAGTCAGTCTGAAAGACTAGACTTTATATCATTTTGAATGCTAAAAATGCTGCGTGAACTCAAAGTCCCTTAGGAAAAAAAAAGGAATTAAAAAGAAAGAAGTGCAAACCAATGCCTGGATGACGTCACGCTCACCGGAGCGCGCGGGGAAAGGAGGAAACTCAAGCAGTACTATGACGTCACACACCTCAGTGCATTCTCGGTACATTTCGTCCCGTCACCGTAACGTAGCACCAGACCCCCTGCGAAGACGACATAATCATTTAAAATGATAAAATTAAATAAAACTAATATTTATAACAATAAACAAAATTACGGAAAAACAAAAATTAGAATTTCCAAAAAGATCAAATCTTTGAGTCAATGATCACTTGTAAATTTAGATTGCTTGCCTCAAACCACTCTCACTTATAAAGAGGATGACGGGAAGTACGTTGAAGTGAACCGTCTAGGCATATGCCTGGTGGTGAAAATGGGTAACCACGAAAACTATTTTCATGACGGCCAAGGTAGGATTCAAACCCACGCTCTTCCGATGCCAGTGAGATAGCACTCTCGGCCACCATGACCGGTATTATTATTATTATTATTGTTGTTGATGACGATGCTTACTCCTTTCCTGTACCTTTTCTTGTGATTGGGCAATGTGTAGTAGCCTTGTCTCCAGCGCTCCTTCCTTCACTACGGTATTTGAGAACATTACTTGAACTCTAGACAGAAACATCGTTGTTGTTGATTCATTTCGGGTCTTTGTGACATCGTGGTCATATAGCCCTGTGTACTTTGGGTCTGTCTGATAACCCGTGTTAATTGTGATGACTGTATTAGTGTGTGTTATCTGCTTTTGTAATTCAAGTAAGGACTGCAGACAATAATTTCAAGTAGTTCCTACCCTTGGTACCAAATGCTACCGTCCACGACACCTAGCTTGCGGACTTGCCTACCAGATGGAATCGCAGTCAGCACTTGGCGGCGAACGTTGGAACTAACAGAGCGTTTTCAATTCTAACCGAAAAATTTTGGCTTCACACAAGTGAAGTTAGCGGAAAGTTCTTTTTCATGCCATAAATCTATGAAATGGGACCGCCGGCTCTACTTACCCTCCGAAGCAAAGCATACTGAGGGATTTTAACGCTCTTAAATAATCCGACGACTTCGGCTGGATTTGAACCCGCGACCTTGGGCATAGAAGCTCATCATGCTACCAACTACGACACCGAAGCCACCCCTGATAACCTGTATTACTATATTTTTGTGGCTGTATTAGTAATTAATGCTAGTATTTGGAGGGACGCGATCGTGGCCTTACGTTAAGAACTACGCCGATACTTACCAGAAGACGAAGTGGGAAACCACGAAAAACTGCCTCTCAGTTGGGTGAGGTGGGAATTGTACCTATCTCTTCCCAGTTTTTCCTCACGAGGCTGAGTATACCCAGTTCCAATACTCAGACCAGCATTGAATTCCTTGACAGAGGGCGGAATCTGGAGGCAGATAGACAATGGATATCGATCACTTGTAACAGAGGATCACCAGGGATTATTATTCTTGAGGACTGCACAATTCAATTGGCGTTCGAGAGTCGCGGGTTCACGACCCGTCACCGAGACAGTAAGCCCCTTAAGCTCTGCCATCAATCGACAATCAATACATGAGGCTTAAGGTCCTACTAGTTGAAACCAGTCAAAACATGACGGTCAATAGAAAAAAATTTACTGAAGAATTTTCTTATATAGGCCTACTGTACATTCTTTGTACGATTATTTTTTGACTCTATTGAAACTATGAGGGCGTCAAAAGATTGCACTCTCAACATTGCAAAATACTGCTGGCCATGACTGAAAAATTGTTGGGGCAAATTGAGGCCTATACGTTCCAGAGTTTCCCCTTGAGCTTTATTGATTGTGATAAAGTATGCCAAATGAATTGGAAAATATTGCCTCTTAAAAGAAAATGATAGTGTTTTATCGGATGGTGTTAAATCAAGTCGAAGGATTAGACATCTCTGCCTAATTTTAACTGCACCTATTATTTCCAAATCCAAGCAATATGGTTGCATTTAGGAGTCCTTGGGAACCGTTCAGATTTCTAAGCAGCATAACGGGCCAAGCGTTTGGAGTATGTGGCGGCCAGTCGTTTAGTTCCAAGGGATTCAAGAACTCTGATGAGTCTAATACAACTGGCCGCAAACCATCGCTTATATTTTTGGAATATAACGATGAAATGCGATGATGTGCAATTCCATACATTTTAAAACAATGTGGACCGTGTGCGTGTGGCACAGTAACATTGGCACCAAATGAAACGCAGGAAGGAAGGAAGCTTGCAGTTTAACGTGACCGTTAATCTCGCGATCATAAGCCACGGGACCTCCGTTTAACGTGGAATCCGAACCACAGGACATGGCCTTTCACATCAAAAATCGCACATGCATTGACCGGGAATCGAACCCGATCCGCCTTGGTGAGAGGCATACAGCTTGACCGCTGCGCCATGAAACGAAGGACATAGCATTGTACTGCCGATTAGTCCCTCTGGAATTCCTTGAGATATCATCTCCAGTGAAAAATAATTGTTAAAGCCTGTCAAATATTTTATATTTATTCAGATTAATTTTACCATTACAACAGCAAAGGTCAAAGTAACCAAGTGTAGATTTCTCGCAAGAGAAATACAGTGCAGAACAATGTTTACATTTGTTCGTCAAAGACCCTAAACTGTAACGGCATAGTATCTGGAATTGTTTCTGAAATGCCATATTTATATTGGATTTTAAAAGTGTCTTCGTATTTTTCTCCGATTTCCCACTTTTTTGCGGCTAATGTTCTATTTCGTCAAATGGGTTTATTTATAGCAGCATTTCTGCCCAAATTAACGTCATTTTATATAAAACTATAGTGGCCTGCATCAACGTAGCCGCCAAATATTAAATGGCAAATAATAACTTACTTCCATTGCCAAAATCAACTGCGTGGTTAGACCCATTGTTATGCACTCTAAACAAATAATCAATAAACAATAATATTCACATTTACAATGAATACTTCCATTCTCAAGTTGGTTGCTGATGATAATGCGATGAGATTGATCGCCAATAATAAAATCCTTGCAATTTTTGCAATTTGCTTGCAAACGCAACTCAGGATGACGATCTTCATTTTGAAATAAACAGAATGAAATTGCTGTAAATAATGAATTTCCATCACCTGTTGAAGGTACAATACTTTGTATTTCCATGACAGTAAATTATGCAAGGGAGCATAGAATCACTTCGCCACTACTGGAATGAGCATAGACTCACTTCGCCAGCCACAGTAATGGAGGGAGTTTTAGAATTATATGTTCAGTGCTTGTCAAAGATCGTATTAACACAGGGAAGCCCATTCTTAAGGCTACATTCTGAGCTATTGCCCCGGATTCCAGGTTCGATCCCCGCTCTGCCAAGAAATTTAATTCTGGTCTGAGGACTGGAACGGGGCGCACTCGTGAGGCAAAACTAAGAAGAGCAAAGTTTGATTCCCATCTCAACAATCTTGGATTTGGTTTTCCGTGGTTTCCCACTTCCACTCCAGGCAAATACCGGGATAGTTCCTAACTTAAAGTCTCGGTCGTTAACTCCCCATTCCCCACATTAATTACAAATGCACACATCAACACAGCCATCACATTAACACAGGTTATCAGAGAAAAGTTTACACTCGCACACCTGTTCGCCAATATGTTAACGCTGATGTATGTGTTTGAACTACTGGATATAAGTTCAATGTTCCCCATCTCTTGATGAATACAGTACTTTTGCATTTGTCAGTTGGCACAGGCTAGAGTAAAAGGTGGCTTTTCACCGATGTCTCAGTCTCACTCATGGCTGTGATTATATGGAAGCTACTGAGGTATGGGTGGTGCTTAGTAATGGCATTCGGGGCACAGTCAGTGCCTGTGAATGCTGTGAAAGGTTCAACTCATAGGGTTAGGACTACTGTTCTGACTCAGTGAGGAAAGCAATGGCAAACTACCTCACTCCTCTTCTTGCCTAGAACGCCTCAAAATAGCGCTGCCTTGGGTTTTTGTGGGTATCTACTCACATAACGTAACGGCGGTACTTTTTGAGGATCCAACCAGCCTTCGGGCTGACTACCTAACAGACAGACAGACAGACTTTAAAATTAATATCATTGCATTGTTGCAGCTTGGCAAATATTTTATATTTCAGCAGATCAATTTTACCATCACAACAGTAAAGGCGAAAGTAACCGCGCGTAGATTTTACGCAAGAGAAATACAATGTAGAACAATGTTTACATTTGATCGTCAAAGACCTTTCACTGTACTGCATAACATCTGGAATTGTTTCTGAAATGGCCTATTTATATTGGATTTTAAATGTGGCTTCGTATTATTCGATAACACTATAGTGACCTGCAATATCGGAGCCGCTAAATATTAAATGGCAAAAAATACTTCCATTGCCGAAATCAACTGCGTAGTTAGATTCAGTACTCTAAACAAATAATCATTAAACAACTGTCTTATACAATGAAGTTCAACATGACCGTCCAGAGACTCTCATACTCAAGTTGGTTGGTGAGGAGAATGCGATGAGACTGATCGCTTACAATAAATGCCTTATAATTGTTCCTGCCAGCGAAATGTTTGGCAATAGCTTGAAAACGCAGCGCAGAATGACGTTCTTCATTTTGATATAAACAGTACAAAACTGCTCTAAATAAGCTATTTCCATCACCTGTTATAGTTTATGGCAGTACATTTTGCAGGGGAACATAGAATAACTTCGCCAACTACTGGAATGAGCTTAGGCATATACTCAATACTCACTTCGGCAGTCACCCTAATGGAGGCTGTTTTAGAATTCTATGTCCCGTGCATGTCAAAAATCGTATTAACACATGGAAGCCCACCCATTCTTGGCTATCGCCTCGGAGACCCGGGTTACATTTCCTGCTCTGCCAAGAAATTTAATTCTGGTCTGAGGGCAAAAACGGGGCACATTCAGTCTCTAGAGGTATAACTAAGAAGAGGAGGTTTGATTCCCACCTCGACAATCTTAGATGTGGTTTTCCGTGGTTTCCCACTTCCACTCAAGGCAAATACCGGGATGGTTCCTAACTTAAGGCCTCGGCCGTCACCTTGCCATTTCCCACCTTAATTACAAATACACAAAGTAATGCAGCTATCACAATAATACGGGTTATCAGAGAAAATTTTACACTTACACACCAAAGTACGTGGGGCTGAGTGACAACGATGTCGGAGCCCTACAAACGAATTATGTTTGCCAAGTGTCTCTCATGGCGAAAGCAATTGTGGACACGCGCCAGGGCCTGGAAAACTACCTTTTCACTAATAATTTAAGAGTATATCGACGATGCATAATTTATAACTTTTAGTCTAGGATGCTACCAACTTGACCACCGAAGCATTGGGAAGAAATTGCAATATTAAAGTACATAAACAACATAGCCTACACACTCAACTGTCAGTTAATGTTCTTCAACGTTTCCCTTCTTAAAAATTCCCCTCTATAACTCTCCATCACTTGAAAACGCACCATGTTTTGTGTTTTAAATATATCGATGCAATGGTGCTGCCATCTGTTGTTAGTTACTGAAACTATATGGGCGAGGTACTGCCATCTTTTGTCAGTTACTGCAATTGATGGCAGATATTAGCTCTTTTGACCACATGCTGTAATGCAATGGTAAAACGGAAATAAAACTTATTGAGAGGGAATGTAGGAATCTTTAACTGACATAAAACGTTACTAATAATCCTTGATAAAACAATATTTAACTATCACGCGAAAACTCGCCATCAAGGCCATGCCTTGTGTTTTAAATATATCGACGCAATCTGCTCTCAGTTACTGGAACTATATTGGCGAGGTTCTGCCATCTGTTGTCAGTTACTGGAACTGATTGCAGATATTCAAACGACGTATTGAGGACATGCTGTAATGCAATGGTAAAACGGAAATAAAACGTGTTGAGAAAATGTGTAGAAATATGTATCTTTAACTGACATAAAACCTTACTAATACTCCTTGATAAAACAATATTTCAGTGGCAAAAAAAAAAAAAATATATTGGCGAGAGTTGGGATCGAACCTGCGATCCTTGGATCCACAGTCAATCGCCTTAACCAAATAGCTACTCGCGCACTCACATTTAGATGCAGACGCAACGATTGACTATTTTCAAAAGCCGCTATCTGAAGGAAATAATCCAATTCATTATCAATAAAATCAATATACATTCGTATATGTTCATACTGTTATTATATTGTATTGTCAGAACTTGGTTAATGTATGTTTTCAATTACATGGAAGCTTATTAAATAACTTACATTTTAATGGACTTCTCACCGCCATTTTGTCATGAGCCCAGGCGGATTGTGCGCATGCGCGACGGGAAAGAATTCTGCTATTTTCTATATTTATTTAAAAATATACCGTATTATATTTCTTTATTTTAGAGACACTCTGCAAATCTACAGGCCAAGAGCTTTCGTTAGAGTGCTCTACGAAGTAAATTGGTTCTGTCGTTCTCTCTATCTCGTGATAACAAAAATCACCTTACTGTTTTAAATATATAGACTAGTTGAAACCCGTCAAAACATGACGGTCAATAGAAAAATATTTACTGAAGAATTTTCTTATATAGGCCTACTGTACATTTTTTGTACGATTATTTTTTGACTCTATTGAAACTATAAGGGCGTCAAATGATTGCACTCTCAACACTGCAAAATACTGCTGGCCATGACTGAAAAATTGTTGGGGCAAATTGAGGCCTATACGTTCGAGGGTTTCCCCTTGAGCTTTATTGATAGTGATAAAGTATGCATAATGAATTGGAAAATATTGCCTCTTAAAAGAAAATGATAGTGTTTTATCGGACGGTGTTAAATCAAGTCGAAGGATTAGACCTCTCTGCCTAATTTTAACTGCACCTATTATTTCCATATCCAAGCAATATGGTTGCATTTAGGAGTCCTTGGGAAACGTTCAGATTTCTAAGCAGAATAACGGGTCAAGCGTTTGGAGTATGTGGCGGCCAGTCATTTAGTTCCAAGAAATTCAAGAACTCTGAGGAGTCTAATACAACTGGCCGCAAACCGTCGCTTTTAATTTTGGAATATAACGAAGAAATGCGATGATGTGCAATTCCATACATTTTAAAACAATGTGGACCGTGTGCGTGTGGCACAGTAACATTGGCACCAAATGAAACGAAGGACATAGCATTGTACTGCCGATTAGTCTCTCTGAAATTCCTTGAGATATCATCTCCAGTGAAAAATAATTGTTGCAGCCTGTCAAATATTTTATATTTATTCAGATTAATTTTACCATTACAGCAGCAAAGGTCAAAGTAACCAAGTGTAGATTTCTCGCAAGAGATATACAGTGCAGAACAATGTTTACATTTGTTCGTCAAGGACCCTAAACTGTAACGGCATAGTATCTGGAATTGTTTCTGAAATGCCATATTTATGTTAGATTTTAAAAGTGGCTTCGTATTTTTCTCCGATTTCCCACTTTTTTTTGCGGCTAGTGTTCCATTTCGTCAAATGGGTTTATTTATAGCAGCATTTCTCCCCAAATTAACGTCATTTTAAATAACACTATAGTGGCCTGCATCAACGCAGCCGCCAAATATTAAATGGCAAATAATAACTTACTTCCATTACCAAAATCAACTGCGTGGTTAGACCCATTGTTATGTACTCTAAACAAATAATCAATAAACAATAATATTCACATATACAATGAAGTTCAGAGACTTCCATTCTCAAGTTGGTTGCTGATGAGAATGCGATGAGACTGATCGCCAATAATACAATCCTTGCAATTTTTGCAATTTGCTTGCAAACGCCACTCAGGATGACGATCTTCATTTTGAAATAAACAGAATGAAATTGCTGTAAATAATCAATTTCCATCACCTGTTGAAAGTACAATACTTTGCATTCCCATGACAGTAAATTATGCAAGGGAGCATAGAATCACTTCGCTACTATTGGAATGAGCATAGACTCACTTCGCCAGCCACCGTAATGGAGGGAGTTTTAGAATTATATGTTCAGTGCTTGTCAAAGATCGTATTAACACAGGGAAGCCCACTCTTAAGACTACATTCTGAGCTATTGCCCCGGATTCCAGGTTCGATCCCCGCTCTGCACGAAATTTTATTCTGGTCTGAGGACTGGAACGGGGCGCACTCGTGAGGCAAAACTAAGAAGAGCAAAGTTTGATTCCCATCTCAACAACCTTGGATTTGGTTTCCGTGGTTTCCCACTTCCACTCCAGGCAAATACCTAACTTAAAGCCTCGGTCGTTAACTCCCCATTCCCCACATTAATTACAAATGCACACATCAACACAGCCATCACATTAACACAGGTTATCAGAGAAAAGTTTACACTCGCACACCAAAATAGACGGGGCTGAGTGACCACGATGTCTGAGTCCATCAAATGAATTATGTTCGCCAATTTGTTAACGCTGATGTATGTTTTTGAACTACTGGATATAAGTTCAATGACTTTTAAATTAATATCATTACATTTTTGCAGCTTGGCAAATATTTTATATTCCAGTAGATCAATTTTACAATCACAACAGTAAAGGCCGAAGTAACCGCGCGTAGATTTTACGCAAGAGAAATACAATGTAGAACGACGTTTACATTTGATCGTCAAAGACCTTACACTGTACTGCATAACATCTGGAATTGTTTCTGAAATGGCCTAATTATATTGGATTTTAAATGTGGCTTCGTATTATTCGATAACACTATAGTGTCTTGCAATATCGGAGGCGCTAAATATTAAATGGCAAAAAATACTTCCATTGCCGAAATCAACTGCGTAGTTAGATTCAGTACTCTAAACAAATAATCATTAAACAATTGCCTTATACAATGAAGTTCAACATGACCGTCCAGAGACTTTCATACTCAAGTTGGTTGGTGAGGAGAATGCGATGAGACTGAACGCTTAAAATAAATTCCTTATAATTGTTCCTGCCAGCGAAATTTTTTGCAATAGCTTGAAAACGCAGCTCAGAATCACGTTCTTTATTTTGATATAAACAGTACAAAACTGTTCTAAATAAGCTATTTCCATCACCTGTTATAGTTTATGGCAGTACATTTTGCAGGGGAACATAGAATCACTTCGCCAACTACTGGAATGAGCATAGGTCTAAACTCAATACTCACTTCGGCAGTCACCCTAATGGAGGCAGTTTTAGAATTCTATGTCCCGTGCATGTCAAAAATCGTATTAACACATGGAAGCCCACCCATTCTTGGCTATCGCCTCGGAGACCCGTGTTACATTTCCTGCTCTGCCAAGAAATTTAATTCTGGTCTGAGGGCAAAAACGGGGCACATTCAGTCTCTTGAGGTTTAACTAAGAAGAGGAAGGTTTGATTCCCACCTCGACAATCTTGGATGTGGTTTTCTGTGGTTTCCCACTTCCACTCAAGACAAATACCGGGATGGTTCCAAACTTAAGGCCTCGGCCGTCACCTTGCCATTTCCCACCTTAATTACAAATACACACAGTAATGAAGCCATCACAATAACACGGGTTATCAGAGGAAATTTTACACGTACACACCAAAGTACACGGGGCTAAGTGACCACGATGTCGGAGCCCTTCAAACGAATTATGTTTGCCAAGTGTCTCTCGTGGCGAAAGCAATTGTGGACACGCGCCAGGGCCTGGAAAACTACCTTTTCTCTAATAATTTAAGAGTATATCGACGATGCATAATTATAACTTTTAGTCTAGGATGCTACCAACTTGACCACCGAAGCATTGGGAAGAAATTGCAATATTAAGGTACATAAACAACATAGCCTGCACACTCAACTGTCAGTAAATGTTCTTCAACGTTTCCCTTCTTAAAAATTCCCCTCCTTTATAATTCTCCCTCACGTGAAAACGCGCGATGTCTTGTGTTTTAAATATATCGATGCAATGGTGCTGCCATCTGTTAGTTACTGGAACTATATGGGCGAGGCACTGCCATCTGTTGTCAGTTACTGGAACTGATGGCAGATATTAGCTCTTTTGACCACATGCTGTAATGCAAAGGCAAAACGGAAATAAAACGTATTGAGAGGGAATGTAGAAATATGTATCTTTAACTGACATAAAACCTTACTAATACTCCTTGATAAAACAATATTTCAGTAGTAAAAAAATAAAAACTGGCGGGAGCCGGGATCGAACCAGTGATTCTTGGATCCACAGTCAATCGCCTTAACCAAATAGCTACACACGCACTCTCGTCCAGTCGCAGACGCAACCATTTAGTATCTTCAAAAGCCGGTATCTGAAGAAAATAATCCAATTCATTATCAATAAAATCAATATTGCAAATTCGTATATGTTCATACTGTTATTATATTTTATTGTCAGAACTTGGTTAATGTATGTTTTCAATTACATGGAAGCTTATTAAATAACTTACATTTAAATGGACTTCTCACCGCCATTTTGTCATGAGCCCAGGCAGATTGTGCGCATGCGTGAGGGGAAAGAATTCTGCTATTTTCTATATTTATTTAAAAATATACCGTAATATATTAGTTTATTTTATAGACACTCTGCAAATCTACAGGCCAAGAGCTTACGTTAGAGTGCTCTACGAAGTAAATCGGTTCTGTCGTTCTCTCAATCTCGTGGTAACAAAAATCGCCTTAGTGTTTTAAATATATAGATAGCTTAGGAGCGCCGGTATTTCATCACAACTAGGTCAACCGGCAATCCCCATCCGAGCTAATGATTGCCCCCACGAAAACTGATATTTTATTTCGTAATGGGAAGTTAGAGAATTAGCATACATTAAATGGATTATTTTCTTCCTCTTCTTCTTCTCCTTCTTCTTCTTCTTATTTTCTTCTGATGCTATTACGGCGTCATTGGACCACTTCAGTCAATCATTTCTTGGTCCTCTTTTTCAGTAAGTTTTCTTTCCGAGTTCATTCGATCTGATCCTGACAGGCGTTCCTCATTTGTAAATATCCTTTTTAGCCTACTTTTCACATTTTGCAAAAATGAGGAAAAAGTAGACTTATGAGATCGATCCGGGAAAATGTGTGTCAGTCTGTCTGTCTGGCTGGCTGTGTGTGTGCCCCCCCCTATCAACTCCTAAACGGCTGCAGCAATCAAAACCAAATTTAGTATGAGTAAAGATGTGCACCGGAATAGCTCACGTCCATATTTGAAAATGATGTCAGTGATACCAACTGCTGAAAAAACGCACTAGAAAATGGAGGTCCATGTTGGATATCTTGCAAGGTATGCATGGGAGCTATTCCAAAATTGGCACACATGTAGATAATACTATTTCAGTTTAATTTCCAGGAGGCCAACCATGACAGTGTTGCTAAAATAATGTTAAGCCTTCTGATATGTCCAATGTTTAAATGCATATAACTTCTACACTATCAATTGGATTTCAACCAAATTTTGTATGTAATATCTGTACGTAAACAGATATGACTGAGCGTATTCTTAAGAGCCACCAGGGCTGCCAACTGTTAATAATTGATCTCTATATTTTTGTATCCAAATACCAATATATCAGAAAGTATGCAAGCCAACAGCTTTAAACTATGCACACGTTTATTCTGACATTTTAGATTAATTTGGAGTAACTTATATAGGTCAGTTCTACCAACATGATTATAAGCCTGCTGATAATACCAATTTTTAAATACATCTAACTTCTATACTATCAGTTGGATTTCAACCAAATTTCGTATGTGCTACGTGTACCATAACAGATTTGACTATAAGTATTGTTAAGAGCAATCAGGGATGCCAATTGTTAATAAATGCTGTCTATATTTTTTACCCTAATATCAATATATCAGAAAGTATGCAAGCCAACAGCTCTATACTTTGCACACGTATAGCACCTGACATTCTAGATTAATTTGGAGTAGATAATATAAGGCAGTGCTGCCAACATGATTCTATGCCTGCTGATATGTCCAATTTTAAAATACTCGTAACTTCTATACTAACAAATGGATTTCATCCAAAATTGTCAAAACAAGATATCATAATAATTCAGATTATTTCTGACCAGCACACGTATGGTATTGTTGGCAACATGCTTTTACGCGTGCTGATAGATCCAATGTCTAACTGCATGTAACGTCCATTGGACTTCAACCAAATTTTGTATTCTGTACCTTAAGAGATGGAACTAAGAATATATTCAGTCACCAGCGCTGCCAACTGTAGTGCTCTATTAGGCTACATTATACCAGGTATATTTTGAACTAATTAGATATTTCGATATTAGCAACTTAATTTCGTCATTATTCTTGATAGGTTCATAAAGTGTAGAATAATCATTGGCATGAAAAGTAGGCTGTATAGTTCTTCACGGAACTTCTTGTTACTTTATGACGTTTGTCTTCTTTTGGTTGGAATCTTATTTTTATGTCTTTCAGTTTTTTTTCTTGTTTTGTTTTGCAAGTCACCCAACGTTATTTCTAATTCTTTCATGTCTTCTCTAATTTCCTTAATCCATCCTACTTGTTGTTTCATATTCCAAAGTTTCTCAACAATTTTTTAGGTAATCTTTTAAACATAAAAACCATTTGTTTCATAGACAGACAGAACAAATCATACGGTTATGATAAAGGCAGCCAGTGTTTTATTGCAGATTTTCTTGATACGGAAATAAATTTTACGTGAAGGAATAGGATCAACATTGAAGCAATTTTCATACCGACAAAAATAACTACGCTTGCTAAGGCGTTGGTCTAGGCCATGGGATCAAGCTACCTCTGTACTCTCCAGACGTGGGTTCTAACTTTCGCATGTATTAAACCATCCGCCCAGCTTTATTGTTATGCAGGCTCGACGCGACACAGTACTCGCTGGGGCTATAGTCTTGATTATGTGTTTAATCTCACATAAAACACATTGTTGATATTTATGATATCATAGTGCAATTCGTCACTGCTGCTGGTAATTCTCTTTCTTTTGAATGTAAATTTGTTACGATCGGTTACTTGTGGAACTGACTGAGTGGTGTAGCGGTAACATTTTCACCTGCTGTGACCAAGATTGCAGGATACAATACTGGTGGAGTCAGTTGGCATTTAAGGGTGTGCAAATGGAAGGGAACCATGTCAGTAGATTTATTCCACTATTGGCCATCCTGTGGTTTCCAATTTTTAACACTAGGTAAATGCTGATACGGTACCTTCTAATAGGCCATTGTACATTGTACTGCGCACAGTCAAAGGGCAAATTTGTGTTGACCGACTGAAGAGTTACCACTGACATATTAGCCTATTTCTCACTGAAGAAATTAATGACGAACAAGGCATTGAAGATTCTAAAGTAGATTTAAATAAATTGGGTGAAAAGGTGTGAGCAATTATATTTTGGTACAGGAGAATAAGTTATCGTAATTGCATGTGCAACAAAGCTGCGATGAACGGTTTATTTACTTATTTAGCGTGTGGCTTTTAGTGCCGGGAGTGTCCGAGGACATGTTCGGCTCGCCAGAGTCTGTAGCTGCTTCCAACCGACACCCTTAGGGTGAGCTACACGTTCCGTTCAATTTCAAGTAGGCTTGCTCCAACTTACGCTACTAGATGTCACTGACACCTAGTGGCGAACTTTGGAACTTTGATAGAGCGTTCCAACGAAATCTAACCTAGAAATTTAGCTCCACACAAGTTTAGTCAGTTGAAGGATCGTTTGCATGCCATAAATCTATGACATAGGACCGGCACCGGCTTTACTTCCCCTCCGAAGGAAGGCATACTGAAGGATTTTTAACGCTCTTAAAAAATCCGACGACTTCGGCCGGGTTTGAACCCGCTATCTTGGGCACAGTAGTTCAGCATGCAACCGACTACGCCACCGAAGCCGCTTTCGATGAACGGTGATCGTACATTTTACTTCTTTACCTCCCATCTAAAAGACTTGTACTATTTGTACAACGCATGACTTAACAGTCGAAAGTTTCCTTCTGCAACCAATAAGGTCTTCAAAATCCATAGCTTGCTATTTATCCCATAACCTGGCACACTTGTAAAATAAAGTGCCACGCTATTAACTCATTGGTAGAGCAACAGCGACCAAAGCCGAACCCCGCATGGATCCTCACTTCCACCTGAATGCCTTCTAAATGTGTGATATAAACCACTAAATATATGGAAGTAACTAGTTATTTTCAATATTTTTTGGAACACCCTGGTTGGTGGGTTGGTTGGTTGGTTGATTCCTTAATTTAGGGGCTGCGACAACGCGGTCATTAGCCCCATGAACTTTAGGTGTGTGTAGAATCTGTCTGATAACCGGTGTTAATTGTGATGACTGTATTAGTGTGTTATCTGTTTTTAATTCAAGTAAGGACTGCAGACGATAATTTCAAGTAGTTCTTATTTTCGCTATCAAATGCTACCGTCCACGACACCCAGATGTGAACTTGGCTACTACTAGATGCCATCGCGAACAGCGCCTGGTGACGAACGTTGGAACTTATACATTACTTTACATCCTCTTCATAGATTAGGCTGTTAGCCTGTTCCGACCTCAATCTTCATGCCATCCCTTTCTAGGACGACCAACATCTCATCTTCCATAGCATTAATCAAACCTAACCTACAAAATTTGCTTCACGTAAGTTTAGTTAGTGGAAGGTTCTTTTACATGCCATAAATCTATTACATGGGCCCGCCGGCTTTACTTCCCCTCCGAAGGAAGGCATACTGAGGGATTTATAACGCTCTTGTGACTTCAGGTAAGAGAACCCATCTCTTCCCTGTTTTTCCTCATAAGGCTGAATATGCCTGGTTCCAATCTTCAGACCAGAATTTAATGCCATGACAGAGCCTAAGAGGTTACGAAATTGAATGCTTTCCAGTCGGTGAACATGATTGCACCCAATTGTAATGGGTGTTTCCCTAATCCAGAAATAGAAATTACATGAGATTAATAAATTTCCTTGGCTATTAATCTCATGTACGAGTATTTTTAGCCTATTTTGTCCGTGTGTGTGTGTGTTTGTGTGTGTGTGAGTGTGTATGTGTGTGAACGTGTGTGTGTCCTCACATAATCTAATCTAAATGGCTGGAGCGATTTCTTAGAAACTCGGTAAGGACATAGCACTATAATGTCCGATCCCGACCGTGCCCTTCAAATTTTTATACGTCTAAACAATCCAACATGGCGGCTGTGCAAAATATTTCACCGGCATTCGATATCTCTGCCACTACTACTTACATCACCCTGACATTTTTAGCCTACTTTTCACATTTTGCAAAAATGAGGAAAAAGTAGACTTATGAGATCGGGCAAATGTGTGTGTGTCTGTCTGTCTGTCTGTCCGTCTGTCTGTCTGTCTGTCTGTCTGTCCTTCTGTCTGTCTGTCTGGCTGTGTGTGTGTCCCCCCCCTATCAACTCCTAAACGGCTGCAGCAATCGAAACAAAATTTGGCAGGAGTAAAGATCCATACCTGAATATCTCACGGTCATATTTGAAAATGATGTCAGTGCTACCAACTGCTAAAAAATCGCAATTGAAATTTGAGCTCCATGTTGGATATCTTGGAAAGTATGAATGGGAGCTATTTCAAAATTGGCACGCGTACAGATCATAATATTTCAGTTTAATTTCCAGGAGGCCAAACATGGCAGTGTTGCCAAAATGATTATAAGCCTCCTGATAGGTCCAATTTTTAAATGCATATAACTTCTACACTATCAAGCGGAACTCAACCAAATTTCGTATGTTGTATGTGTACATAACCAGATATGACTGAGCGTATTCTTAAGACCTACCAGGGCTGCCAACTGTTAATAAATGCTCCTAATTTATTTTATCCAAATACCAATATATCAGAAAGTATGGAAGCCGACAGCTTTAAACTATGCACACGTATAGTCCCTGACATTCTATATTAATTTGGAGTAACTTATATACGTCAGTGCTACCAACATGATTCTAAGCCTGCTGACAGGTCCAACTTTAAATACATGTAACTTCCATACTATCATTTGGATTTCAACCAAAATTCGTATGTGCTATGTGTACCATAACAGATATGACTATGCGTATTCTAAGGAGCAACCAGGGCTGCCAACTGTTAATATGTGCTGTCCCTATTTTTGTTACCCTAATATCAATATATCAGAAAGTATGCAAGCCAATAGCTCTAAACTTTGCACACGTATAGTACCTGGCATTCTAGACGAATTTGGAGTAATTAATATACGTCAGTGCTGCCAACATGATTCTAAGCCTGCTGATAGGTCCAATTTTAAAATGCATGTAACTTCTATACTAACTAATGGATTTCATTCAAAATTGGCACAACAATAGATAATATTATTTCAGATTATTTCTGACCAATACATGCATGACATTGTTGCCAACATGATTTTACGCGCGCTGTTAAATCCAATGTTTAACTGCATGTAACGTCCATGCTATCCAGTGGACTTCAACCAAATTTCGTATTTAGTACCGTAAGAGACGGAACTAAGAATATATTCAGTCATCAGGGCTGCCAACCGTAGTGCTCTATTAGGATACATTATGCCAGGTATACAGTATTTCGAACTAATTGGAAATTTCGATATTAGCAACTTAATTTCGTCATTATTCTAGATAGGTTCATATTCTGTAGAATAATCATTGGCATGAAAAGTAGGCTGTATAGTTCTTCACGGAACTTCTTGTTTATGGTGATAAAGGCCACCACTAGAAGTTCGTCTGTGTGACTTACAGAAATCTGTTAAGTACGAAACGAACATGGCGGCCAAGCGAATTTGAAACATATAAATAGAAGTTTCTTGCGATTTAACGATCCGAGCGCAGTTAACTTTGGTAAAACAAATGTTTATACAAATTTCAATGCACTGAAATTTAATTTAGTTCAATTGTTTACATAACCTCAAAATGGCGTCTGTGCGAAATTTTAAAATTAAGTTTTTATTTTTGAGTCCAAATCATGCGATCGAAGTCAACGTGCGAATAATGAACATACTCAATAATCGTCGTCTAATAGCATATAACTCTATGGCCTACATATATAAAAATCCAACATGGCGAACATCTCAAATATTTAGATGGTTCTCAATAAAGGGACTTTTAGTCCTAATTGTAATTAACGTAAAATAAATAAAATTCAATTTCAATATCTTCTTATCTATTACAGCAATCAAACTGAAATTTTGTACTGTACGTTGATAAATTATATTAACGCAAGTTCACCTATGGAAATTTCAATAATCTGGTGAACACAAATACAACATGGTGGCGACGCGAAATTCAAATATTTAAATGGACGTTTCTCGCGATTTAACCAACTGAGCTCAGTGAAATTTGGTACGGTAAATGTGTATACAAATTTTAATCCACTGACATTTAATTTATTTCAATTGTTTTCATAACCTCAAGATGGAGGCTGTGCGAAATTTTAAAATCTTTTTTTAATAATTTCTTGTGTTCTAATCATGCGATTGATGTTCGAATAATACACCTACGCAACAATAGTCATGTTATAGTAAACCTCTATGGCCTACATATATAAAAATCTAACATGGCGACCATCCGAAATATCTACGAATCTATTACAGCAATCAAACTGAAATTTTGTATGTTGATAGAGGCAATTAATATAAGTAGGATATATGAAAATAAGCTACTTAGTTCTTCACGGAACTACTTGGTTTTCTTTTCATCGTTAAGAAAACATCCATTAAAATTTGGTACAATCGTGTTGACGGACTGAAAAGCATTACATTTTCATTACTAAGGTAACACGAAAAAAAAATGGCTTCCCACACGATAATAAGAGTTACGCATTCGTATTATATTCCTCTATATATAAATGGTAATGGGGTTGAAATGCGATGTGAATGTGATGGAATATAAATATACATATGACAGCAGAAGAGGAGTGGATAGGCTAATGAGAGAAGTTCGTTTATTTAATATTCCGGTGATGAAGTAGACATTACACATTTGGGGTCATTTAAATTAACTACATCAACATTAATAATAACATTACAGTGTCAATGAAATAAAATAATAAGTTATTTATATTCCATGTTGTAATCATGATGCAAATAAAATAATTAATAGGTGTAGGGGAACCCGCGTGAAACCTTCAATTCTATTAAACAAGCCTTCAAATATAATGAAAGAATCAATCTTTGTCTACCCCATATTCATCCCGTTTTCAACGAGGTAGGGGGTGAAATGCGATAAAATTCCACGTGGCTGATGGTTTCTACGGCCGGATGCCCTTTCTGAAGCCAAACTCAAGAGAGGAGTTAATGAGAGATGAAATGAATGAAGATGAATGAAATTTCGATTTCAAGAAGCTCCAAATTTGGCTTCCAGACGCCACTGTTACCCAGCGGCGAACGTTGGAACTTGATAGAGCGTTTCTAAACAAAATAACCTACAAATATAGCTACACACTACCAATTGTAGTGGTATGTTTTCTTCATGCCATAAATCTATGACTTCCCCTCCAAAGGAAGGCATACTGAAGGATTTTAACGCTCTTAAAAATCCGACGACTTAGGCCGGGTTTAAACCCGCGATCTTGGGTATAGCAGCTCAGCATGCTACCGACTACGCCAATCAAGCCGAAATAAAAATGATAATACTGCCAATATACTGTATTTCCAAATATATTACCGGTATATGTGTGACACAGATACCTTGAACGTTCACAGTAATTGTTTTCCTGAATTTTACATAAGTTTTATTTTATGTTCGACCCTGACTATTATATGTCTGAAAACTGTATCATAATGATGGTCATTATAACACTATTTTTCATTATAAAACAGTTTCTCCCACCAATCACAGCTCAAGAAACAGTTGTCTGACCAAGAAGATAAGGACACCTTCGCGCATGCGCTCAAAGTCCAACATGTCTATATAAATTACCGCAAGTGCACCGTCCATATTTTCGCGTAAATAAACTGGTGAATATGAGACAAGAAATAGCACTGTACCTCAATATCCCCAATTCCAATTTCTACACAGCGCGTTGATTTCAAACGACTTCGATGACAGTTTTACTGAATACTGGTGCACAATCTGCACATATGTCATTGAAGCACATAGAGCGCATGCGTCGGTCGGCCAGAGAGCTTGGAGAACAGAGATATCCTACCCAGCGCAGCACCCAATCACAAAATTCCAGTGACTGAACAGATATTTATGAATATTTGTGTTAAAACATATGATAAAGTTATAATTATCGTCGAACATAAACAGTCGTATGCAACTCGCTTACGCTCGTTTTATAAAAAATACTCGTGTCTTAATTATAGCCATTAGAAGCTCGTTGCATAATGTACTATTATGAAATTGTAGAAATGGATTCGCCCACAGCCGGTTTAGAGGTTCTTAGATTCTTCAAAGTGTATCAAATCTGCTTTTTAATCACTTATCCTCCCAGTTCGGCTTCACCCACGGACTCTCTGAGGGTTCATTCCTCTACCGTCGCAAAGACGGAGTCTGGGAGCTGAACACACATTGCAAGCAGATACAACTGGGGATGGTGACTGGCCGATCACCCAGGTGACCACTAACTTGGATCGAATTAAGGAAGGGTCTGGGAAGGGATTTTGGATGGAAGTCGGCCGTGGACTTTTGGAAGGAACCGTCCCAGCATTTGCCTGGTGGTGGAAATGGGAAACCATGGAATCCCATTTCAGGACTCCCGAGGTGGGATTCCAATCCACACTCTCGCGATTCCGTCAAGGCACGAAGTAACGCGTTAGTGCTCTCGGTCACCGTGGCCGTTTATAGTACATTATGCAACGAGCCTATAATGGCAATAATTAAGACACGAGTATGTTTATAAAACGAGCGTATGCGAGTTTTATAATTTCCATACGAGTGTCTTAATTACCATTATAGGCGAGTTGCATACAACTGTTTATGTTCGACGATAATTATAACTACATGAGTTGGTTTTCTAGTTTTGGCACCTTAGTTATAAACTGACTAATAACTCACTTAGATGGTTCCAAGTTTAACAGGCCCTCGATGTAGTCCCCACCGTTTCGTACAACGTGTTCCCAGCGATGCGGAAGTCGTTGGATACCGTTGGCACTGCCCAATCTATTGAATGTAAGAAGAGAGCGCTCGGCAGCCTGCTTAACGTCTTCAATGGTACGGAAGCGCTCCCCGCGCATTGTCATCTTCATCTTCGGGATGAGATCATAGTCGCAGGGACTGATGTCGGGAGAATATGGGGAATGATAGAGGACCTCCCAGCCCCAGCGATCCAACAATGCCGACACAATGCCTGCTGTGTGTGCCCTAGCAATGTCATGCAGAACGATGGGCGGTGTAACCATGTGGTGGCGCGGTTTCCTTCTCAGAGCTCCTCGGAGATGGTCTTGGAGAAACGAACAATAGTACGCCGCATTAACGGTTTGCCCTCGGGGAACAGTATGGTGAATGATCACACCATCCCAATCATAGGCAAGAATCAACATTACCTTCACATTGGTGGGGGTTGGTCGAACTGTTTGTTTCCGTGGTGATCCGTGGTGCCGCCACTCGTTCAATTGGCGTTTTAACTGTGGCTCATAAGATCTGGCCCACGTCTCGTCAATGGTTATGATACGCCGTAAGAAGGCCTCTCCTTCGCGCTCATAACGCTGGAAGTGCATACGACAAAAAGTCATATCGCAGCCATTTGTGCATGTCGGTTAAGTCATGCGGAACCCATTTGGACGCAATCTTCCTCATTTTCAGTAAGTCCTTCAGGATGTGGAGGACAGTTGAATGCGCCACTCCGGTATGTTGCTCTAATTGACGAATCGTTACGTTCCGATCGACCTCTACTAACGCGGACACCATCTGTACATTGTCATCACTTACTGGCGGGTGACCAGATCGAGGCATGTGCTCCACACGTTCCCGCCCATCTCAAAAGGCTGCAATCCATCTTGCTACCGTTCTGAAGAGTAACGCAGCTGCACAGCACGCTTCCTGCAATACTCGGTGACACTGTTTAGCACTGCGACCCCTAGCACACTGAATTTTTATCCACGTTCTCTGCTCCTGCTTGGAAAACATTGCGACTGTCTTTCGCGAGCGCTGGTCTCACACTACTCATCTAACAGGCGCGACTGCGCACGAACGGTAGTGAGGACGGGCGAGGTCATGTGCTCTGAGGGAGGGGATGCAGGGCAGCAACCGTCGGTAAAAGTGGCAGTGCCCAACATTGTTGCAACTTGGCACTGAAGCATTGGTGCCAAAACTAAAAAACCAACCCATGCATTTTATGTTCGAACATAAATATTCATAAATATCTGTCGAGATTTCACCAGTTTTATGTACTGAACAGAGTGCATGGGACGCAGAGAATGCCTTGTATTTGACCATGGCCTCCTGGAATACCTCAATATGACACTCGCCACGCAGTGAAATTTATAATAGGGGGCCATGGAAGTGAGCGCAGGTGCGATGCTATCCTCACCTAATTGGTTACACAACTGTTTCTTGAGCTCTCATTGGTGGGAGAAACTGTATCATAATGAAAACTTGTACTATAATGAGTCTCATTATAGTACAGTTTTCTGACATATAATATTTATATTTCGCCAGGGTCGAACATAAAATCTGTTATATAGTTTGATAAAATTATATGATCAGAATGCCCGAGACCGTCACTCATTAGCCACCAGAATGTGTAAGGTCTGTTTCATTCATACTTTGTTTAAATTTACAAAATGCCCCCGGCGTATGAAGGTGCATAACTTTATAATAGTCTTAGATTATTCAAAATATATAAAATGTACGTTAAATCATAATTAGGTTCTTGTAATTCTCAGAACGTTTATAATACCCCAGGCCTAAGAGAAGACATAAACTTTCTTCCCGGAAATTAAATAATGGCTCCGTGTGGGGATGAGGGAGTATTTCTATAAAGCCACCTGTGTTGAACATGGAAATAAATACCGAATACAAACAAAAAGAGGGCACGCTTACATAAATCGCTCCATGGATCCCAACCATCCTTGCTACCTACAACGTACTCATATTCAGATTTATTTGATTATTCATTTATTTATTTCATTATTTATTGATTGAATTAATTAATTAAATTATTTATTTATTTATCTATTTATCTATTTATTTATTTTTTACTTGTTTATTTATTTACGGTATTTATTTATATACGGTTTTATTTATTCATTTATCTATTTTATTATTTATTTATTTAATTTATTTATTTACGGTATTTATTTATTTATTTATCTATTTATTTATTTGTTTACTTGTTTATTTAATTATTTACGGTATTTATTTATTTATTTATTTATTTATTTATTTTAATAAACAAAACCAGATAAAAATATACCCGAATGAATTCTTATAAATATTATATTCTAACCGTATATGTCTTGGAGACGGATCCATGTAAATCCTATTCATCTATGTTAAGCCTACATTATAAATTTTGTTATAGAAAGCTTTGCAGTCGGCCAACACAAATTTTGCCTAATTACATTAGGTGGGAAAATATTAATTTCAACGCCCTTACCTGAAATAAATATTACATGAAATATTTATGACAAAATAACACGCTATTATGAACTAAAATTACTTCGGCACCTCGGTACATATCATCATCATCTTCATCATCATCATCATGTTTTTCAGTCAAGCGACTGGTCTGCCCCTACAATGAGTCTTTTCCACGTTGTTCGGTCTTGTGCTGTCCTTTTGACCATTTCATAACTTCGTAGGCTAGAGCTATCTAGGAAAGATCTCATGAAAGTGTCCCGAGGCCTCCCGCGAGGGCGTTTTCCAGGTATTTTGCCTTCTAGTATGTCGATCATGAGGCCACCCTGTCGTAACCTGTGGCCAAGCCAGGTGGATCTCCTTCTATTGATCTGGCGGATCATTTGCCGTTTTTCCTTCATTCGATCCAGCACCATTGTGTTGGTCATTCTCTCTACCCAGCTGATATTTTCCATTCGGCGCCAACACAACATCTCAAACGCTTCTAGTCGTTTAATGTCACCTCTATTAATTGACCAGGTCTCACTGCAGTACATTGCAACTGGCCATATGTAGGTCTTAACCAGTTGTTTTCTAAGGCTGAGGGACATCGAGCGTTGACAAATTAGAGAATGCTTTTCACGGAATGCCTGCTTAGCCATGGCTATATGGCTCCTGATTTCAACTTCACATCGTAGGTCTTCTGTGAAGATCTGACCAAGGCATTTAAATCGACTGACCTGTTGTAGGCTACTGGTTCTTTATTTATGGTTATATTTAGTTGGTGTTGATGCTTACTTATCACCAGAATCTTGGTCTTCTTAAAATTAATTTTCATTCCGTATTCTAAGCGTGTTATTTTGTGATAAATATTTCATTTTATTAGAGAATGTTTTTCAGTCGGTCAACGCGAATTGTGCCAATTACATTAGGTAGGAAGCAAGTATTTACAAACTAACACGTTTTTATGTGCAAATACCTACTTAATTGGATGACATGTTTCGAACGTCACGCGTTCATCTTCAGGTCCTGTTCACTTAGGCTTCATTAGTGTACGATGTTCATGAATTACACTTAAACACAAATAAATGTATAGCCTACTGTATATTTACAGGGTGAGTCACCTAAAACTTACACCGCAAATATTTCAAAAATAGGAAGAGCTATTGATGTGCGGTTTTCACAGACCGGCTTGGTAGTCGGGGGCTTGTATTTTTGACCTATACATATATTTGAATAATACTTAGAACGTGTATTGTTTGAGCAAACATACAGTTTTTTTTAATGGAACCATGCCTATTGACATTAACTAAATGAAAGTAAGGTAAATTGGAATGTCAATGGAGTTTGCTGCAGGATTCTAGTGCAAGTTTTTTGCGAGAATTCGTATGTTGATACGTTTCCACACCGACACTAGAAATATATCGTGTGGTGAATACACAAATGATGCAATGCACTGAATGTAATAAAGCCATGTCAACTTATCTGGTTTTAGAAACTGATCCTTGTGGCGTCCGGTCTCAATGCCCTCCCTCGCCGGACTGGAAAGCTTTCTATATTATAAATAGGCATTACCGAAAAATCTGCTTCAAATATTTCAATTATATATTTACACCCATGACTTATTTGGCAATTATTTTCGACAACATATTTAGTAACTCGGCAATTTTTCTAGGTCTGTGCCGTGTCTTGTGTGGTGTTTCGCCTAGCACACCAAGCTGGCTCATCAGCGGGCTCTTGGTGTCCCCGCCCGGATCCCAACAGGAGTAGCGAACTATGCGCAACCTCTCTTTTCATGAAGCGCACCTGCGCCTCTTTACTGTGAGAACCAAAAGCTCAAGCAGCCATAACCTCCCTATGAAGGCTTCCAAGAAGATGGTATATTGGCTTTCATGACCAGTGAATTAAAACTCGGCAATTTTTCTAGGTTTGTGCCGTGTTTTTTGTGGGGTTTCGCCTAGGACACCAAGCTGGCTCATCGGCGGGCTCTTGGTGTCCTCGCCCGGACCTCCACAGGAGTAGTGAACTGCGCATTACCTCCCTCTTTATGAAGACAAAAGACACGACACAAACCTAAAAAAAAAGTGTTAATTTTTAATTCACTGGCCGTGGAAGTCAATATACCAAAATATTTCGTGTTTGGGCGATTTAACAAATCTACTCCCTTGCCCTTATAACATATGTCTAATGTCTGGGGCAGTTCACCTCGCTGTTCAGCCACTTTACTAACTATTCCTATTGCCGGGGTGCAAGTTTTCTCTTTGATGGATCGTCCAAACAAACAATGTTCGCTCGGTTTAATAAATATCGTATTCAGAATTTATTTTCTGCGTCTTTTCAATTTCAAACCTGTTAATATTTAACAATTAATAAAATGGAATTAAAATGTGCAAATAATTCATTGCAAAACCAACTAAGTTCCGTGAATTACATAAAATAAATAATTCCCGCTTGCTATATAGACTTATCGTATTGATTCTGGAACTGACGTTAAACAAGCTGTCTGATAATAATTCTTTCGAAGCCTTAAAATAAATTCCTATAAATCTTGCTTAAGCGGCATAGTTATTCATTTAAAATATTCTCGAATTTCCAACAACTTTATTCTATGTCGTTAACAAACGTCAATTGCATTTGCACAAATCAAGTGTTCAATCGTTCAATGTGTATGTCTGTCTGTCCCTCCGTCTACCTATCTATTGACCATGCATCTGTATATGTACGTATGTATGCGTAGCTTTGAAGCCTTTTTCAGTGTTGCCAACAATTACTATTGTAGCTTTCAGTCGGGCAAATGTTGAAGGAAAATAAGAAGAAAACTAAGGGATGATATGTTTCACTCGTCAAGTGAGCGTCATCAGATCCAAATATGCAAGATAAATTTATCTACACTACCAAACCTTCAGTGACACCCACAGACAGCTCTGCCCTCCATAAACAAAATATAAATATAAATAATTCATGTTTTTTGGGGCTAATGCCGTGTGTATTTAGATTAGAACCATATGTTTCGGAGAAACCTTGCCTCCTTTTTCAATGGAATCAAACAATGTGGCCAAAGAAAGTATATCAATGAGATTACAAAAATTACAAAAAATATAGACAAATTCCTCGGTTCGTCACCAGAGAGCAGCTGCCAGAAATTACTGTATGGACCATGGTAGAACGGCGGACAGAGTAGTAAGTAAGGAGAAGGTAAATGGGGCGGAGTGAAAATATAGAGACTCCTCGAAGAATGAGGATGTCCAAAAGAAAAAGGGGGGGGAGGTGGGAGGGTTAGAAGGACATCCTCATCCTTCGAGTAGTCCCTATATTTTCACCCCGCCCCCTTTACCTTCTCCTTACTTACTACTCTGTCCGCCGTTCTACCATGGTCCATACAGTAATTTCTGGTAGCTGCTCTCAGGTGACGAACCGAGGAATTTATCTATGTTTTTTGTAATTTTTGTAATCTCATTGATATACTTTCTTTGGCCACATTGTTTGATTCCATTGAAAAAGGAGGCAAGGTTTCTCCGAAACGTATGGTTCTAATCTAAATAAACACGCCATTAGTCCAAAAAACATGAATTATTTATATAATCCGGGCCGTGAAAGCCTTAATATACACAAAATATAAATAACCTGTCAGAAAACTTAGTGAAAATGAAAATCCACAGCCTGCTTCCAGTCGACCGACCGGATCAGGGATGGAATGAATGTAGCCCCCATCTAGCGGTGAGAATATGGACTGTGCCGGCTGCCGAAGCCTGTCGCACTCCCCTGGGGCAATGATTAAATGAATGACAGATGAAATGAAATGATAGTGGAGAGTGTTGCTGGAATGAAATTGCGACAGGGGAAACCGGAGTACCCGGAGAAAACCCTGTCTGGCCCCACTTTGTCCAGCACAAATCTCAAATGAAGTGACCAGGATTTGAACCACGGACCCAGCGGTGAGAGGCCGGCGTGCTGCCGCCTATGCCACGGAGGCTTGTCAGAAAACGTATTCAGTGTTGTAATTATCACTGATAAATAATAAGGCATTAAACACCGAAAAAAGGAACTATTTAATGTTTCAAAACTAGAAATGAGTATCCCATCGTCAAAATTAGTTTTACCCACAAAACTAATCTATGAAGGTGTAGCTACGATTGCTGTGATAGTACTTAAACAGTAAGCCCTCAAACTACAGTAGAATTGTAAACTACAGTGTCCGGCAGCATAACTTCCTTTTTTAAAAACGTAATAGAACCCATTGTATGAATCAGAAAACTATTATATTTTTTTATAATGTAGGCGCATACATAAAGTTTTGTTTAACTTAGTTTTGAAGATAGGATCAGGTAGGTGACGTCCCCCATTCTCCATACACTGAGTAAACCGCTTTCTGGCGTTTGTCATGACTCTTGCCAGCATATCAGGCGTTGTGTTGGCAATTTCTTCCTGGATGTCGGTCTTCAAATCTTGTCGGGTCCTTGGGCGCTTCACATAAACACGGGATTTCAAAAATAAAACATAGAAAAGAAAATCACGAGGGGAAAAATTGGGAGAGCGGGGCCGGCCACTCCAAATCGCCTCTAAGTGAGATGAGGTGCTCCGGGAAGTGTTCCCTCAATATAGCCATCGTTGCTCTTGAAGTGTGTGCCGTTGCACCGTCTTGTTGGAACCAAATGTCCCCTAAGTCCAACTCATCCAGCCGTGGGAAACAATATACTGTAACATGCTTACATACCGAATTCACTGTAACTGTGACTGCATTTTCCTCAAAGAGTTAGGGACCAATAATTCCAGATGACGACAGTGCACACCACACTGTGACTTTAGGTGAATGCAGAGGCATTTGGTGCAGTTCTTGAGGATTGGTGGCAGCCCAGTAGCGCATGTTTTGTTTGTTAACGGATGCACACAAATGAATATGGGCTTCATCACTAAATAAAAGTAGCGTCCTCAGGGGCGACTTCGAGAAGAACCTCGCACGCGTTCCACTGACAATTGAAGTCATATTCAGAAAGTTCCTGCGCACTCGCCATCTTGTACGGATGGAAATGAAGATCAGCACAAAGATTCCTTCTCATAGACCGATCGGAAAGTCCAAGGGCAGACGCATGTGTACGTACAGAACGCCGTAGTGATCGCAACACTGAAGCTCTCACTGCCTCAATGTACTCAGGTGATCGAATAGGCCGAGGGACTCCAGTTCTTCGTCCTGTCACACCTCCAGTTCGTCTGAACGTAGTGACCCACGTAACAATTGATTTCCGGTCCGGGACAGGGGCCATTGAGGCTAAATTAAAGCGCATCGGAAAGGCGCGCTGGGTTGCGATCACAGAACATCCGCTCGAAAAGTAGGCATCATCGGCAAAAGCACACTCCTCCCTGTTCCAACGCATGATGGCGATTGAACTGTGTCGGGACAAAACTTTATAGTTTCACCTCACGAACGAGATCACTAGCGCTCGGCTACGTCATCAACCAACTGAATGGCGTCCATTTTAAAAAAGGAAGTCATGCTGCCGGACCCTGTAATATGCGGAAATGAACTAGAAATACTCATTTTGTTTTGACCGACTGGAAGCTACAACAGTAATTAGTCGAATTATACAAATGCGACTTCTTCAGACTACTGTCGACCAAAATATTATGTGCACTCGAGTTTGAAGGTTGTTTGTGAAGTAACCAATCAACGTACATAAAATACAATAACATCATCATTTTCGTCGTTCTATTCTACGTTAGTTCATGTGGGTTTAGAATTTTTAATTTATATTTTAATTTTTTTTATCGTATTTGGAACACAAAAAGTGCCCATTTTTAAGCGTGTTTCAACCATGCGTCTCATTTAAGAATTATTATCTCAAAAACTCGTCCATCAGATCGAATCCAAATGTTAACACCATATGCATTGGCATGTTACATAATTGGTTTATTAATTTAAAAATCTTGTGTGTCCATGGGACAAAGTTGTTATCATTTTTGTAAGGTAACTTTTTCTCGACTCGGGGTGGTTGGAAAATGTAGTTCTTTGTCGAGTTGTAATCCTTATACAACAAAAGGTTATGCTGTATGACTTTGAAATACGTAAATTAATTCGCTTATTTAATATATGTTTGTATTTGTACGGGAAAATAAGCCATGGTTCAGCAGGTAGACGATACGGAGAAAGCTGTACAGCGTTGCAAGGATGGAGCCCATCAAGCGTCATGGTGCGCCTCACTCGGAAGTGATGGGCTGTATCACTATGTGGGAAGAAAAAGATTGGTCAAAGCTACTTAGAACACTGGCTGTGTTTTGATTTCCCTGTATGATTAACATTGTTATTGAAAACGAATGGGGCAGAGACTTTTCGATTTGCGTTCGTATGTTACATGTATGCACAAGATATGGCGCAAGTACATCCATGCATGATACCCTCTGATAGCCTCCCTCCAGGTCACCAAGAAAGTTGGCCGACATGGAAGACACTGAACAGGTTGCGCTCAGGAGTCGGACGAACAAAGAGCAACATGCAAAAGTGGGGATTTGCCTGTGACTCCACACTCTGCAATTGCGGTGAAGAACAGACAATGAGCCATCTTCTTGTCTGCAGGTTGTGTCCAACTACTTGCTCTCCCCAGAATATAATTGATGCTACCACAGAAGCATGTGAACTTGCCGCATACGGGTCAGGCCAAATCTAATTTAATTAAATTGATGTTTGTGTGTGGCACAACTTAATGTTTATCCGAAATGGCAATGTTCATAGTACCAGTTCTTGATTTTATCCTTTTTTTTGTTATTTTATTTGTCTTATTTCTCCTTTTTCTGTCATCTTTTGTTTTTTGTAATATATGTTTCTGACACGATTAAATAAATAAATAAATAAATCCATCAATTACGGTCACGTTTTAGGTGTCATATTGTGTGACTAGGACTGTACGGGGCATTTTAAAGTTAAAATAAATCAACTCCGGCTCAGACTCCACTAGCTCCTTTGTCCTTTCTTCTTTCAGTGGACCACAAGCGTGACTGGGGTTTCTTACCCGTTCAACAAGGTTTGACCCACAAACCAGACGTAGCTTTCAATGGACTAAGCTGCATGCCAAAAATGTTTTAAACATTCAACAGGCGACCACAAATAAGATCCAGGACACAAGTGCCCACTCTGTAAGAGAGGTTTCAAACTGAAACCCGCACTCTGAAGTTTACAGTAGTGTTGACGGGCTGCGTGGCTCAGCGGTAATGTTCTCGCGTGCTGGTCCCAAGGTTGCAGGTTCGTATCCCGGTGCAGTCAGCTGGCTTGAGGTTGCGCAAATGCGAGGGAGCCGTTTCAATAGATTGGTTGGTTGGTTGGTTGGTTCTTAAGTTTAGGGGCTGCGACAACGCGGTCATGTAGCCCCGTGTACTTTGGGTGTGTGTAGAATCTGTCTGATAACCGGTGTTAATTGTGATGACTGTATTAGTGTGTGTTACCTGTTTTTTTAATTTAAGTACTGAAACTTAGAATTCTTCAAACAGTTCCTACTTTTGCCGCCAAGCGCCACCGTCAACGACTACTAGGCCAAGTTCAGAACATAGCTACTAGACGCCACCGCAGTCGGCTCTTGGCAACGAACGTAGAAACCTAAGAGCTGTCAATAGATTTACCGGCACGTTAAAGATCCCTTTCGGGGCATCATTCCGGCACCCCGGCATCTCTAAAAGCCAGAGTAGTAAAACCAATGCCATTATTATTATTATCATCATTATTATTCTAGACTTATACCTACTTAGTATAAAACAAATTCCGCGATTCTTGGATGTTCCGGGTAATCTTGAGAACCACCGGATGGATTTTGATGCGGTTTTCACCATTCTGTGATGGATTTCTCGAGGAAGGGTTATGTAGAAAATTATTTATTTATGACCAAAGGATGCCGAGCAGTAACGAATTCACTGAATCAAGTCGAAAAATAACCAACCGTCCGTGCGCCTTTTAAGCTTTCGCTGGGTAAGGCGTTATACTGTGAGTGTAAGAATTGTTCAGCATGAAAAGTTCTACATAAAGGTCCGCGACAGCAAATCTCTATCTTCAATACAATCGCCAGCTATACAGTAAGTGTTTCTATGGACGGAAGTGGGATTTGTGTTTCATGTACCTCGCCATTCTTAAATTACGTCTGACAAGAATTCGTTGCATATGCTATCTCCATGATAATATAATTATGGCTCGTATGCAGTATATTAAAGCAGACATAAAACATTATCTGACTAGTTAACGCTATTGCTTCGAATCTGGAAAAAAATAAAAATTGGAAGTCACTATTGACCCATCTCGGAATCTAGTGTTTTAATTTATTTCATTTCCACACAAATTTTCATACACAGAAGTATAAATATGTGATTTTCTTTAATTAACTTGTACCATAAATTATAGTTTAATTTATACTCGCACATTGTGTTCCTAATGTATAGTTTCATTTCATTTCCTTTCAAAGTTTATAATACAACAGAAATCCACTTGCTTTATGATCGACTTGCGCATTTTGCGTAGGTGACCTCTACCACCTCGTGGTGTAGTGGCTAGCGTTCTCGGCTGTCACCCCGGGGATTCGGGTTCGAATCCCAGCTCTGCTGTGCGGGCTGGAACGGGGTTCACTCAGCCTCGTAAGGCAAAACTGAGAAGAGGAGGGCTTCATTCCCACCTCAGCCATCCTAGAAGTGATTTTCCGTGGTATGATTCCTACTTAAGGTCACGGGCGCCTCTTGCCCTATCCTATCCTAATTTACAAATACACACACTAGTACAGCTAACACAATAACACAGGTTTCACACAAATTATATACACACACACACACGCAACTATACGGGGCTATATGACCACGATGTCGCAGCCCCTAAAATAAGTAACAATAACAAAACGAATCATCTTCATCTTCATGATCATCAATTTAAGAATTGCCAGCACTTTATTGACTCTACATTTGAAACTGATATTTGGAAACCATAGTCTATTTGTCAGTGAACTGATTCACCGTTTAGTTTTCTTCTGTTTACCCACTTACTACAAAATTTGTGTTATTTACAGTGTGTTTATTTTGATACGTACATCTCATCTAAAGTAACTTGAGTATAGCGCACCCTTGCCTTAAAATAAACCGGCAGCACCTGCTACATCGTCGCACCGCAGGCTGGTCTCAACTTAAAATTACGGCTCTAGGGACGCACGCACGGACGCAGATGGAGAGGATCATAAAAGTCATAAATGCCCATCCCCACCGAAAACTTATTTCAAGATAAATAAGTATTGGTTTTACTTGTTGGAGCCCAACTATATGTATATAGGTGAATTAGAATGACTTAATTACACTCGTAGAATTTGCCGTGTGCTTTTAAGACTTGGCAACAACGGCCTTTGCTTTCGTGTTCGTTTCCCAGTCATCAAGAAAATAAGCTCCACATTTATTTTAAGATGTAGGCCTACTAACTAGATTATTTGAAGGAAACAATTATTCATGACTAAATATTAGTTTATTTATTTATTTATTTATTTATTTATTTATTTATTTATTTATTTATTTATTTATTTATTTATTTATTTATAAGCGTACATCTATCGTTGGCAGGCTCAAAATGTTTTTAGCTCTGACTCTACATATATTTTTCAAGACATTGTTGGATTTAACGATTTTGAATTTGCAATAAAATGCGAAATTGTATAAAGTTGGTAATATGTTCGTATATTAAAAATATTTAGACTATTTATCGGCATAGATCGTTCACTTTTGGTTGATTGTGAATTTCTCCACATTATAGGTCTCTCTCCCGTCTTAAGAACATAACAACGCTAGTCATAAAACTGAATAAACAGCAGCAATTTACGATTTGTTTTAGCAGTATTGCCTAATTTTACGGTAGCTCTTCTTTTCAATGTTTACAACTTCTGCCTTCCAACGAAGGCCGATAAATGGTTCAGTATAGACTCATAAGAAATTCTAAAATAAATTGAACGATACAAAACAATAAAACACACGCAAATTAGTCGTAATTTGATTTAAGCTTTGAACATTTGGGTGGCCGCCATTACCATTCGGTCAAGATGGTGGCGATATAAAACATGACACTGTGGTGTCTTTTGCTAGTGCTACCTCTAAATTTCGTTCAATTTGGTTTCGTCATGTTTGAATTGATAGGGGGGGGGGGCAAAAATACGCTCTCACACACGCGATTTGTGCACATACACGGCTGTCATCTTCAAACTATTTGTCTGATGACCTTGTAATTATGTCAAAGGACGCTGCCTATATGAGGGTATGATATTGCAAAATTTGGTAGTGAACAGATGATTAGGTTAGTGGTAATTTGATGAATGCTATGGACATTTGGGTGGCCGCCATTACGTTTCCGTCAAGATGGCGGCCATATAAAACATGAAAATGAGGGTTCCTTTCCTACTGCTATCTCTGTACCAAATTTCATTCAATTCGGGTTCGTCGTGTTTGAATTGATAGGAGGGGGGGGGGGGGGACGACAGATATACACACACTGACAGACAGACAACTTTTGACCCGTGTAGATCTTCTAGGTCTAGTTTCATTTTTTTGCAAAAATCGAAAGTAGGCTAAAACATATATTTAAATTACACACCAGCCAATCACTGGCATAAGAATTATAACATTGTATGGTCTGTGAAAACCATATGCTGCTAAGTGTTACAGCAAATGTTTATTAGCTAGCGGCTAGCATTCTTGGCTGTCGCCAAAGGTCCGGGTTTGACTCCAGTCTCTGCCAAGGGAAGTCTGAGAAGAGGGGGTTGCCATCCTGGAAATGGTTTTCCATGGTTTACCAGTTTGTTTCTTAACGTAAGTTCACGTTCGTTTCCTTCCCAATCGTATTCCCAATTTACAAATACACACATTAGCACAGTTATGACACATTCCACACACTCCCAAGTACACGAGGCTACATGACCACGATGTCGCAAACCCCTGAATTAAGCAACAACAGATGTTTATCAACCTTCCGGTGTGGATAGTAAAACGAATAACGTTTTAATCCCCAACAATCTAAATTTCAAACAGACGTACAATCTGGAGAAATGGAAGTGTTCTTTGAGAGTTTTAGGAAGCGTTTCGGCTTATATAGGGTGTATCCGTGATGATGTTATAAACTTTAAGGGATGATGAATCCATTTGAGTTCAGGCCCATCGTCCGGAAACGATCGAGTCAACAGTTAATAATAATCGCAGTTGTTTAACGTCCATCCTCAATTCTAGTTCTTAAAACACGCCGGAGTGGCGGAATTTCGTCCCGCAGGCGTTCTTTAACGTGCTGGAAGCCAACGACATGGGGTTGGCACGTGTAAACACCCGTAAATGCCTCCGATGTGTGCAGGTAGTCGGTATTAAGTGAGTAGCATTTTGCTTATAAATTGTGACTCGATCGTTTCCATACTATGGTTCCGTATCTCACATTCATCCATTTCCATTCCTCCATCATCGCTGAAAGTTGGTAACATCATCGCGGATACACCCTGTATACCGCTATTATTCATTTTAATTTATTTATTAATAGGTACTGTTACAGTTAGGCAAAGCCTGGTGGTAACAAGATATTTACATGTTGCTTGTAACTCAATTTCTCTCCATAATGTCTCTGGGTTCCCTGAATGCAACATTTAATTTCTTCTTGAAAGCTTTTAAACTGTTAGGAAAAGGTTCTAAGACTTCTTCAGGTAACTCATTCCTTGTTTGAATACCCCTGTTTATAAAAGAATACTTAGCTAAGTTTGTTTTTTGAATGATGGGCCTAATTTTGTATTCGTGATCTCTCCTACCCATATAATCTGGATCATGCATTCTGTTTCGCAACTCATTCCAGGCCGGCTCCCCTGTGTATGCTTTGTACATCTCCTGGAGTCTTCTTTTATGTCTTCTGCTATGTAGGGATTCCCAACCCAATGACTTTAACATGTTAGAGACACTATCAGTTTGGGAGAATTTGCCAAGTACGAATCTTGCCGCTTTCCTTTGCACCATTTCCAATTTGTTCGTTAGTGTTGATTGGTAGGACTCCCACACACTCGTGGCGTATTCCAAAATTGGTCTCACTAGACATTTGTAAGCCAATTCTTTGGCCTGAATACTGCTACCCTTCATGTTTCTCATAACAAAGTATAATGACTTTTGTGCCTTATTAGCAACGCTCTCAACGTGCTGACCCCAGTGTAACCTTTTATTTATGGCAATCCCGAGATAGCTGCATGACTCCACTCGAGGAATAATTTTGTTTCCTAATTTATAATCAGCTATTGTCCCTTTTCTGCTGTTAGTAAAAGACAGGCATTTACTTTTTTCTGCACTTATCCTCATGTTGTTTCGGATAACCCAGCATTCTATACGTTCCAAGTCTTGTTGGAGGAGCGCAGTGTCAACTTGATTTTCGATTTTTCTATATATTACACAGTCGTCAGCAAATAGTCTGACGTCCGATTTAACATATTCTGCCAGGTCGTTTATATATAGAAGAAACAACAATGGCCCAACTACACTTCCTTGTGGAATTCCAGAGGTGACTTTTGTCTCTTTCGAAAATACTCCCCCAACTTTGACTGTTTGGGTTCTGTTTTGGAGAAAGTCCCGGATCCAGAATAGCACTCTTTCATCAAGATCCAAATTTACAAGCTTATGTAACAGGAGGTCATGTGGAACCATGTCAAAAGCCTTAGCTAAGTCAATGATTACACTGTCCACCTGGCCTCCTGTGTCCATGACTTCTGCTATATCTTGACAAAAATCCACCACCTGTGATTCACATGAATATCCTTTCCTGAATCCGTGTTGTCTATCATACAACCAGTTATTTTTCTCCCAAAATTCCCTTATATAATCTGCAAATATTTGTTCCATTTGTTTACAAACTACTGCTGTCAGACTCACTGGTCTATAGTTACCCGGCATGGTTCTGTCCCCTCCTTTATAAATTGGAACTACAATAGCTTTCTTCCAGTCGGACGGGACAGACCTATTGTTTAGAGAGACTGTGAACAATACCCTAAGGAAGGGAATTATTTGTTCTCCGCCTATCTTGAGAATGTCGCCAGACACCTCATCGAGTCCTACTGACTTGAATTTTTTGATTTTCTTCAGGTTTTTTCTAACCTCCCTGTTATGAATAATGAATGGTTTAAATGTATTTTCCTCTTGTCAAATTATGACTAAATGGGCAAGATACAGATTTCCGCAAAACGTTTCAGTCCTCTTTACACAAAATGGTAAGTTTCACACCTCTGACCACATAGTTCATACACACAATCTTCATTGGGGTGATGTCATCTTTACTCTGTGCATAGCTTACCATGGAAACCGTGGACAGACAGCCGTGTTACTGCACGGCGTAGATCACAGTGTGTCTTTGTTCAGCTTATATCTGTCATTGCAACAATGCCATAAATATCTGAATCTATCTTCATTTTTGTCCTAACCCTATCCTCCAATACTGTTTTACACTTTAATTCCATCTTAAGTCTTCAATGAAAAATGTCTTCCTAGATAGCTCATATACCAGTCTATTGAGCGTGTATTTTGAAACTGAGAGAACGTTCTTTATGAGAGGTAATATTGTGGCTTTGTACTGAAGAAGTCTTATCAAATGTTATACACTAGTTGAAGTTTTATTTAACATCGAAGCAGTCAGTAGGGCAAATTATGTGTGTGTATTTTATTATTTTGTATTGCTCAACTTATTTTAGAATTTCTTATGAGTCTACACTGAGCCATTCTTCCGCCTTCTTTGGAAGGCAGAAGGTGTAAAATTGAAAAGAAGAACCACCGTAAAATAGTTGAATAAAACGAAATAGTAAACGGTAATTCACTAAAAGTTAATTAATTCTTTGTTTATCTCATGAAAACAAATATCCATTACAAACAAGTGATGTGTTGCCAATTACACGAAATACTGTTTGCAATTCGTTGATATTGCATAGCATTAACGCACGGCACACAATTCATAGAATGTTTGCTGTTCTCGGTGCATTTTGCTGCATATATGCGATTTCTATTGTAATTAAGTATACAAATACATTGACGCTTTTAACTACTTTTTTAAGTACTTTAAAAGCTGATAAACATTTGCTGTAACCCTTAGCTGCATATGGATTTCACAGAATGTGCAATGTTATCATTATCATGACAGTGACCGGTTAGTGTGTTATTTAAATATGCTGTGTTTTAAATGCTTGCTCTGTTGTCGTGGATAGTGTATCTCTAGGTAAAGATTCTTGTGAGAAACACATATGTTTAGCCTACTTTTCACTTTTTGCAAAAATGAGGAAAAAGTAGACTTATGAGATCGATCCGGGAAAATGGTGTGTCTGTCTGTCCTTCTGTCTGTCTGGCTGTGTGTGTGTCTCCCCCTATCAACTCCTAAACGGCTGCAGCAATCGAAACCAAATTTAGTATGAGTAAAGATGTATACTGAAATATCTCAAGCCCATATTTGAAAATAATGTCAGTGCTACCAACTGCTGAAAAAAACGCACTAGAAATTTGAGCTCCATGTTGGTTATCTTGGAAGGTATGCATGGGTGCTATTCCAAAATTGACAGACATGTAGATAATACTATTTCAGTTTAATTTCCAGGAGGCCATACATGACAGTGTTGCAAAAATAATTTTAAGCTTTCTGATAGGTTCAATATTTAAATGCATATAACTTCTGCACTATCAATTGGATTTCAACCAAATTTTGTATGTAATATGTGGACATAAACAGATATGACAGCGTATTATTAAGAGCCAGCAGGGCTGCCAACTGTTAATAATTGCTCTCTCTATTTTTTATCCAAATACCAATATATCAGAAAGCATTCAAGCCGACAGCTTTAAACTATGCACACGTATAGTACCTGACATTTTAGATTAATTTGGAGTAACGTATATACTTCAGTTCTACCAACATGATTCTAAGCCTGCTGATAGGACCAATTTTTAAATACATGTAACTTCTATACTAACAAATGGATTTCATCCAAAATTGGCACAATAAGATATCATAATATTTCAGATAATTTCTGACCAGCACAAGCATGACATTGGTGCCAAACATGCTTTTACGCGTGCTGATAGATCCAATGTCTAACTGCATGTAACGTCCATTGGACTTCAACCAAATTTGGTATTCTGTACCTTAAGAGATGGAACTAAGTATATATTCAGTCGCCAGGGCTGCCAACTGTAGTGCTCTATTAGGCTTCATTATGCCAGGTATATTTCGAACTAATTAGACATTTCGATATTACCAACTTAATTTCGTCATTATTCTAGATAGGTTCATATACTGTAGATTAATCATTGGTATGAATCTTAATTTTAAGAAAAGTAGGCTCTTTAGTTCGTCACGGAACTTCTTGTTGTTCAATTTGAGATATAAATTATTTCCTAACATTTTTTATTTAGTGTGAGACATTAATAGCCCAGGAATTTTAGTCTAAAAACGATCAAAACCTTCAATTTTTTTAGTAAAGCTGAAAATTGGTACAGTTGTCCTACTTGATGTTCTTAACAACATATTAAAAGTCCCTGGTCTTCCCGTGTCGGCTTCCTGGATTTCCAGCCGTTTGAACTCCTGGAATGCTGGAGAAGTAGGTGGTGTCGCTGGAATGCGCATTGTAAGCGAGCGATTTGGCTTACAGTGCTCTAACATGGCTTAAATTAAAGGGAAAAAATACGCGATAAGTTAATTCATGGGTTGGCATGTTAGCGATACTTCCGGTCTAACAGGAAACGAAGAAATGCCGCGAAATTTAAAAAAAAAAGTGCCACGATTTCCTTTTTTGACGTTTGTTGGCAAACTATCACGAACATCGCAGACAAGTCTTCTATAAAAGTTGTTGGCGACAGAATAATCTTTCATTTGATGTATTCATAATTGATATGCAAGTAATAGTTCCCGAGCTACAGACATTTAAACAATGGTGCGCGACCTGAATCAACCCGTGTTAGCGTTGTTTCTCAGCGGCCAACTGACGCGTTCGCCCGCAGCATTGATGCGTCGAATTGGCGGAGCTTCTTGTTTTCTTTTGTTTCTAAATTTTTAACAGTTGGTCATTGGCCGATGTGTTTTATGCCGTATAAGTGTTATTTATTCTGTTGTTGTCATAAAAATGGGTTTTGAAGCCTGTATTTTGTGTAAGAAGCCACTCGACGATACGATGGGCGTTGTTTGTGTTTTAAAAGGTTTTAGAAGGAAAACTATCACCAAAAAAAGTATGCGAAGATCAAGTTGTAACTCGGGTCATGGAGTACATGGAAGACAAGATGAAGACTCTGTCAGAAGCTAACCGGACAGCGAAGCTGCAGGCGGAGTACTAGAGGCAAGTGGAAATCGTTCGGCTGTTTATTCGGGCAGAAAGAACATCAAATTGGAACTTCCATTTGTACTGCGTATCGAAGATGTTGCCATACCTACACGCTGCAGGGCATATTCACTACGCTAAGTCAGCCTACTTGTACCTGCATCGAATGCTTAAGTTAGATCAGAAGAAGCCCATGGACGAGTACATCAACTTCACGAAGAACGGGTACTTTTCCATCCGACGCTCGCATGATTTTGGGCTGGAATATGATCAGATATGGCCATAGAACAGGATCTTATGCGGCCTATGAAATCACGAGGAGGTTTAACAAGCGGACGAGGAGTGGACGATAGCGCGCTGGCTCACTTTGTCTCGGCGTTTCCACTGTGCATCCCGATATGTGAAGCTGTAGAAATTGTGTCTGGTATGAAGACAAAATCCTCGGAACAGCAGGTTCAGTTGAGAGACTCGCGGCGGAAGCTGGAGAACCGCTACGCAGAAGTGTTTCGCTCGTGGGTAGAAGATCGCTCTCCGTGGGATTTAAATTTAAAAAATCTTCAATCGCTTTCCACAGGCGTAGTTGCAGACAACAGCGTGAACTTCGACAAGGCTCGAGAAGTTGGTGAAGAAGCAATACAACAAATGGTGGGGAAACGTTTTGAGGGTCTCAAGCTCGCAAGAAAAAGCTGCGTAGTCCCTTTGTCAGTTGTTGGGTGCCAACTAAAAATTCGTGATGACATCGTCCCGGTCAAACCGCACTAACTTTTCTTTCGAATCATATGTGTGATGAAATCGGAAGCGGATATCGTGGAGTTCTTGAAGTACGAGCTTGCACCGACGCCTCCAGCTCTCTTCGATTCATCCTTATTGAGAAAAACAGCCAAGTCAGCACTTCAACACTTTTTCAATTCTTCAGAAGCCCCCAAAGATTTTGATGAACAACGCAAAGTAGTCGTTGATGGAGGTCTGCTTTTGCATACCGTTGTATGGCAAAGACCTGCAACTTTTGGTGACATAATCCAGTCCTACAAGCTGTACATAAGCAAGCACTATCCTTCAAACGTTACCATTGTGTTTGGCAACTACGATCAGACTCCAAGCACGAAGAACCAGGAGCAGGCACGCCGTGCGGGGAAGCGGACGTCCATAGACATTGTCTTCGATTCCAACACAATGGTTTCCACTTCTCATGCAGACTTTCTAAGTAACACCAAAAACAAGGGACGGTTCATCTCTACGTTGACAAAGGAGCTTAGAAATGCTGGAGTTGCTGTTCGTCAGGCGACAGGGGACGCAGATACACTAATTGTCGACGTAGCGTTGTCTCTAGAGGCCGAAGATCATGCTGTTACTGTTATAGCGTCAGGCATTGATGTCCTATGCATGTTATTGGCAAAAGCAAGAGAGAACAACAACATCCATTTCTACAGTCCTGGAAACTCTAAATCTCTTGGAAAGATTTTCCCTATCACAAACATTCAAGAAGATATCGGCGAGATGAAAAGTTGTGTGCTATTTGCACATGCCGTGAGCGGATGTGACACAACTTCGGCTATTTCTAGCAAAGGGAAGAAGCGTCCATGGGCATTCTCAAAAACAACGAAGATCTTCGGAAAACTGTCGAAGTTTTCATTCAGCCTGGCACATCCAAGGAAGATATCAAGATAGCTGGAAAAAATTTGTTCTGGAGTTGTTCAACGGAAAGGGCTTCAATTCTGTAAACGAGCTTCATGTGCATCTGTATGGAAGGACTATCGCAAGACAGACAGTTACTGCTTCGTTCGATTAGGCCACTTTGCCGCCAACGTCCGACGCATTCACTACGTACATATTTGCAGGTATATATTATTTTCAGTATGGTGTTACACCATTTTGTACTTTGCTGTGATAAAATTAACATTCTCTTTTGTTTACAAATTGGTTTCTAACAGTAATTATTTGAATTATTTGATAAATAATACATTCTTCTTCTTCTTCTTCATCATCTTTTCCCGCTCATGCGGGGTCGACGTTTTTGGCAAGTCTTTTCCATTTCCCTCGGTCCCAAATGGTGTTTTCGGTTAACTGCTTTTCTGCGAAGTCTTCCCGCACGCAGTCCATCCATCTTCTTCTAGGTCTGCCTCTCTCCCTCCTGCCCTCCAGCTCAAGATCCAGCACTCTTCTTCCCACATAGGTCTCATCCCTGCGCTTAATGTGACCATACCAGAGCAACCGCCTTTCTTGAACTTTCCTTGATGCTTGGGTTACCTTGACACTTCCTCGTATGAAGCTGTTCTTGATGTGGTCTTTCCTAGTAACACCACACATCCATCTCAGCATTTTCATTTCGGCTACATCCAGCCGTTTATTTTGCGACTGTACTATTGGCCAAGTTTCTGCTCCATATAGCATGGCAGGTCTCACCACACTTTTATAGGCTCTCCCCTTTACTTGGACATTTAGTCTCCTGTCACAGAGGACACCAGACAACCTTTTCCAGTTTAACCAGGCAGCCTGAATTCGGTGGGTAATTTCCAGGTCTAGATTGCCATCGTCAGATACCGTTGATCCAATGTACTTGAAACTATTACTTGCTTGGAGCTGATTTCCGTCCATCTTCACACTGTCATTTCCCTTTCCACCGAGGCACATGTATTCAGTCTTATTCCGGCTGATTTTAAGACCCCTGTCCTCTAATGCTTTTCTCCAGTGTTCTAGTTTAAGTTCGAGTTGTTCTTGATTAGTGCTACATAGTACAATGTCATCTGCAAATAGCATGCACCAAGGAGCAGGTTCTCTAAGGCTTTCAGAGATAACATCCATTATCATATCAAAGATATAGGGACTCAGTGCAGATCCTTGATGGAGACCAACTTCAACTGGTATGGTTCCCGTTAGCCCTACACTGCTTCTAACTTGCGTCTTTGCCCCATGGTACATGTCCTGGATAATGCGCACATACTTCTCTGGTACTCCCTTGAATCTCATGCATCTCCATACTTCTTGACGGGGGACACGATCATAAGTCTTCTCTAGATCTATGAACACCATATGCAATTCTTTCTTCTTTTCCCTGTGTTTTTCCATGAGCTGTCTCAGAGAAAAAATGGCATCTGTGGTTCCTTTCCCTGGCATAAATCCAAACTGTTCTTCTGCTATTGTTGTATCTTGCCTAAGCCTACCTTCAATGACTTTTTCCCAGATCTTCATAGTGTGCGACATGAGTTTTATTCCTCTGTAATTTGCACAATCCTGAATGTCCCCCTTTTCTTTATAGATGGGAATTATGGTACTCTTCCGCCATTCGTTGGGCATTATTTCCTCTTGAAATATTTGTTGGAATAGGCTCAGCAACATATCTATTCCCTCTTCTCCCAGGCATTTCCAGGCCTCTACGGGGATTTCATCGGGGCCCGTTGCTTTTCCACTTTTCATTTTCTTCATAGCAGTTACAATCTCTACCCTGCAAATGTTAGTTGTTAAATTATAATTTTGAATACCATCTTCAAACACAAGCCTTTTATTCTCCTCATTAAGCAGCTTTTCAAAGTACTCCTCCCATCTCTTCTTAATTTGGTTCTCATCTCGAATTACCATTCCTTGTTCATTCTTTATTTGCTTGATGTGGGTAAGATCTTTTGATGCTCTGTCCCGTGCCTTATCAATTCTGAAGAGCTTTGCCTCGCCTTCTTTGGTCTCTAGATTTTCGTAGACTTCATTCCATGCCATTGCCTTTGCTCTTCCAACTGCTCTTTTCGCAGCTTTGTTTGCTTGTCTGTAGTGTTCTCTGTCTTTGGTCATTCCAGATTCTTCCCAGGCCTTCTTGGCTTGTTTTTTCGCCTTGATCGTATCCTGGACCTCATCATTCCACCACCATGTTTCTTTATCAAGTGGAGCGCCTTTCCCAGACGTCTTACCCAGAACTTCCACACCAACTTTCCTGATAGCCTCAGCATTTACTGTCCACCATTTCTGAACTCCCTCCACTAAATGTGTTTCTTGGAGCACCTTGTCCTTGAATTCACTTCCCAAAATTGGATCTTTTAATCTCCACCATTTGATTCTTGGAGTCATTTTCCGTACTGCTCTTTTCTTCATGCCTGTGCATTCATAGTCCAGCACCAGCCCTCTGTGCTGTGGAGTCACGTCTTCCCCTAGTATGACTTTGCAGTTCTTTACCTCTTTCAGATGTATTCTTCTGCACAAGAGGAAATCTATTCGGCTTTCCCGTCCTCCACTTTTGTATGTCAATAGATGCCTCTCGCTTTTCTGGAAGAAGGTGTTACAAATTGCCAGATCTGAAGCCAAGGCAAAATTTATCACTCTCTCGCCTTCTTCATTTCTCGCATCAAATCCCCAACCTCCATGTACTCTTCTCATTCCTTCTTCTTCGATACTGGTTCCAACGTGTCCATTCAGATCTCCACCCAAAAATACTTTTTCATTTGCTGGTATGCTGGAAAGTTCTTCTTCCAGGTCTCTCCAGAAGTCATCCTTTTCTTGCTCTTCACAACCAACTTGTGGAGCATAAGCAGCTACAATTGTGAACTCCTCCCCAAGGCACAGCTTCACACTCATTATTCTGTCATTTCTTCTGTTTACACTGACCAGGCAGGTGGCAAAGTCATTTGAAAGGATAATTCCAACACCATTTCTACCTGCACTGTTTGCTCCATTGTATAGCAACTTAAAGCCACAGCCAAGCTCTCTTGCTTTATTACCCTTCCACCTAGTTTCTTGAACACACAGGATTCCAATCCTTCTCCTTATCATTAGGTCCACAACCTCTCTACCTTTACCAGTCATAGATCCAACATTCAGGGTACCAATTCTCATTTGGACTTGCTTCTTTAGCCAGGCCCGCCCATGGCCCGGTAGCCTTCGCTCATTTCTCACAAGGGACAGGCGGAATCCTTGCGCGTCGCTTCCGGGGAACGCCCTAGCAGTTTCCGAGGCTAAGCTTGTAGAACTTGTCATATTTGTACGGTTTTGGCTATTTAGTTTTATGGCCGGATGCCCTTCCTGACGCCAACCCGTTTCCAACTTTTCGGGCTTACTATTCAGCTGAGAAATAAAATTATAAACTGTATTAGTTTTAAGCAAAAATATCTACTCCGATATTCGCACTACTTTTTACTTAAGATATTTGATCTCCTAAAAATGGCATTAAAATAATAATTTATGTTCGCCAAGTCACAAATGGTTACATATGTTACATATTAAAACATTAATTTTGTTTACCTAGCTCATTAAAGCACGTAAAAACCGCACCGTGAACACCTTATAGAATGAAGAGATGTCGATTTTCACTATTAGGAGCTGATGTACAAAAAGGGAGATTTTCATTAAAACACTCAAAAATTTGAAAATATTTCATTTTTTTTAGGGGGGGGGGGGTTGAGAGGGGTGGGTTTAAGCGTGAAATATTTTGAAAAGAGGGGAAGCACTTCATTTATCATAGAGAAAGGAGGCTCCTGTCGGATGTAACAATTCAAAATCAGAGCGCGTCCAGGTCGCAGTGTGAGTGTAGCGCAGACGGAGAAGAGAATGACGTAACAATCTTTTGTTTACACCGCTATAGCTCGGCAACTATTATTCGGACATCGATTATAAATACATCAAATGAAAGCTTATTTTGTAGCCAACAACTTTTATACAACACCTGTCTGCGATATTCGTGATAGTTTGCCAACAACCGTCAAAAGAAAAAAGAAAAACGTGGCACTTTTTTTTTTAATTTCGCGGCATTTTTTCGTTTCCTGTTAGACCAGAAGTATCGCTAACATGCCAACCCATGAATTAACTTATAGCTTATTTTTTCACCTTTAATTTAAGCCATGTTAGAGCACTGTAAGCCAAATCGCTCGCTTACAATGCGCATTCCAGCGACACCACATACTTCTCCAGCATTCCAGGAGTTCAAACGGCTGGAAATCCAGGAAGCCGACACGGGTAGACCGGGGACTTTTAATATGTTGTTAAGAACATCAAATAGGACAACTATACCAATTTTCAGCTTTACTAAAAATTTTGCAAGGCTAAAACCTAAAATTCCTGGGCTATAATTGCTTTGCTATGTTGCATATGGTTAACGGTTTGATACCGATTTGTGTTCAGAAAATTTAAAGTTCGCCTGCTACACTGAGAAACATCGAATCAAGGATATGTCATAATTATTCATCTTCCAATGCAAATATGTTATCAATGCTACGGTCAGGAATGACAACATTTGTAATGCTAATATAGAAAGTAGCATATTTGATGTTTGGTCAACAATGTTCGTATTTTCCTACATATCTCTTCCATATCAGTAGGGCAACATTTAATTATTCCAAATAAATACGAGTATGTTATTATTATTATTATTATTATTATTATTATTATTATTAGGAGTTGTATAATGAGATAATAGCCATTTTTAAAGCCTTCTTACTTTGGTCTAGATATAGGTCTAGATCATTCGCTTATACAGGTTGTCTATAAAAGAACTCCGGCGTTTTGAGGCAAAATATTGTAATGAAGTAAAAAAGTTATATTAATGTTTAATACATGATTGGAAAGGTTGCATTTTCAAGGTTTTTAACAATTTAATAAATTTCAATATAAGCCCCGTTAGTGGCACGGCACACATCGTAACAGTATTCCACCTCATCCCGTGTCCTGGCCAGCATGTCTGAGGAGACGGTTGCCACAAAATTGATTATTCGTTCCCTGAGATGGCCAAAATCATGAATTTTCTCCGCATACACAAGATTCTTGATATGCCCCCAGAAGAAAAAGTCCAACGGAGTCATATCAGGGCTCCTTGGAGGCCATGGAATGGGTCCTTCCTTTCCAATCCATCTGTTGCCGAGTCGAGCGTCAAGTGCTTCACGCACACGCAAACTGAAGTGTGGCGGTGCCCCATCTTGTTGGAAGTGGACTAAACCCTTCTCCGCCTCAATGCCATCTAACTGAGGAAAAACATATTCCTCTAACATGTCATAATAGACATCACCATTGATATTTTTTCCAACAAAAATGAAGGGATCATGCATAAGACCGCACCAAACATTCACTTTTGGCGTGTCACGTTCATACTCGATGAACTCATGGGGCGGCTCTGATCCCCAAATTCTGCAATTATGTCTATTTACAGACCCGTTCACATGAAAAGTCGCTTCATCACTAAAAATATCATTTTTTATCGTTATTTTCATCGATTTCGTTTAGCATAGAAACAGAAAAGTCTAATCTGTTAATCTTGTCTGCCGGTTTAATGTGGTGTAACAGTTGAATTTTGTGAGCAGTTAAACGAAGTCTCTTATGAACTACCTTCTGAACTGTTGATCTTGGTAACCCCAACTCCAGACTGCGTCTTGTCAGTGATTTCTTAGGGCTTCGAAGGCATGAAGCTCGGATTCTGTCCACATTCTCTTGTGACACACGCGGCCTACCCGGCGACTTTTGTTTTAAAACCCTTCCTGTTTGTTTGAAAGCAATTAACCATTGGCGAATGGTTTTATCCGTAGGCGGGTCAACACAATAATTACGTCGAAAGTTTCTTTGTACCGTAACAACAGAATTAGTTTCTATTAGCCAATAACGCATTGAGCCTTTGTTGCGGCGTCGCCATAGCGCGGCAATCCTAACAGCACTGACTGCCGCTACGTTGTTTCAAGGACAACACTCCACAGCGCTGCCAACTGTTGATGAAAACATTCCCAATTGGTATGAGTAAAACTTGATGAGCTACTCGTTTCAGAGAAATTAACTACATTTTGCTATCTTCTACAGTTATTAAGATATGAATTTTTTAAACCCCGGAGTTCTTTTAGAGAAACCCTGTGTAACACTTATGAAGAAATTTGATTCAAATATATTTTAGGATTTTATTGTTGACACTAAAATTTAATGTTGGTAGCAGTGATTTTAAATTTAAAAGGATAAAAGGAATGTGGAAAATGAAGGGGGAAATTATATCCATTATGGCTGGTGAGCCACCGTCAAATCTCTTTGCTTTGACTTAAGAGTCTTCTCATGGATCATCACGTGGCACATATGGCTGAGGAGGTCCATAGTCCATTGTCTAATAAGGCTGAAGGCTTTTCTCAGGTTCATACAACTGAACTCTATACCTGCAGGCCTTGATCAAAGCTATAACATGAGACTGTACAACTGAAGATCAAAACTGAAGGTATTGATAAGACCATGTGAGAGAGTGTACAGCTGAGCATCAAGCCTGCAAGATTAGGAAATAATGTGAAGCTGTGCAACTGAAAATTAGCCTGCAAGTCTTGATCAATAATATGAGGTACATTTGAACCTTATGCTTGAAGTCTTTGATCATGGCATAATGTGAAGCTGCATAGCCGAGGAGCTTTAAACGTGTAGGTTATGATCAGGAATATAATAAGAGGTTGTACCACTGAATTCCATGATTGAAAACTTTGACAAAGGTCTTATTATGAGACTGTACAAGGCTTCGATTATGCCGCAATGTGGGACTGTACAGCTGAACTTGAAGCCTGCAGGCTTTGATCAGGAATACAATACGAAACTGTGCAACTAAACGTCATGCTTGAAGACTTGAATTATGACCTTGATAGGAGGTTGTTGAGGTTATGATAAGGGCTATAATGAGAGGCGGTATTACTGAACTTGAAGCCTGCATGCTTTGATTAGAACCATAACGTGAGGTTTCACTACTGAATTGCATGCCTGAAGACTTTCCTCAGTGCACAATAATAAGGGGATGTACATTTGAACACCAAGCTTCCAGGCGCTACTTGGGGCTATAGTGTGAGATTGTTTAACGTAACTCATGCCTGATGCTTCGGGCTCGCTGATGGGAGTTTGTATTGTCGTCAATATGAGGTTATTTAATCCTGAACCTTAATAATGACGTGTTGTATGTAGCATGAATAATAACTGAAAACTCTAAGTGTTTCCATAAAAGTTGATCCAAACTAGAAGTGGATAAACGGTCCTTTGGGCCACTACCCAAACAAACTGTTGACATACGATTTTAATGTAATGTTACCTGCAAGTGGTATCAGCACAATCTTTCGTCACGCAGACAAGAAAAGGACAAGATCAATCCAAACAACAGATTACAAACACACACTTGACACGCTGAAAGAAGAGCATACCACAATCCTTTCCGATTTTACTGTGACCGTCCTAAAGTGTCTGAACAAATCTGATATCCATTGCCTTCTCAAGTCTGAAAGTGTCTTTTTTGACGCATAGCTATGGAAGTCAAGATTAGTAAAATCCCAGAGGATCGGAAAAAGAGGTTTATAATTTGATGTCTGTGCTTTCTTTCTCTTTCTCTATCTGTCTCTCTGTCTGTCTGTCTTCAAGGTGGCCAGGGGAGGGCGAGCCGGTGCTTCCCTTCAGCCAGGCGAGCAGAAGTTAGATACGGAGGTAATCTCCTGGCCTGTTTAGTTTCTCTATCGTCTGTGTGCTCATGACGACTATACGATCATTTCTAACTTTACGAACTTTCTTGATTACTATAGCACTTGTCGTTGCTAGTGTTAGCAAAACAAGCAACGTACAAGGAAGTGGCTGTGGTCGTCATGCGCTGCGCAGATCGAACGAGAAAGTAATTTGGTCCCTCGGGCAAACACCGTAGTGGCACACGGGCCTTGGTCCGGCTGGCTGGCCTCACTGAAACTAGAATGGCTCATTATTCGATAATGGCGAACTTTCCCAATACATACTCAGCAGATGACTTGCTTCCATTTCTGTAATGTTGTAAGAGTGTTAGGATGTTAAGGAAACCGGGAGGTATGAAGTGACAGAAAAGTGCAGCTTCCTATATTTGATAGTATGTATCACAAAGTATTTCAGATATTTCCTTAAAACATTCCTGAATTGCAACCGAAACTTCACCAATATATTTAGAGTTTTCTGTAGCTTGTGGTTGTTGAAAACACAGTAGAAATTTCATAGAAAGGCTTAAATATTTTTAAAATAATTGTTATTTACAGGTACCACTTTCTCAGAAACTACTAAACTATCATTCAAGAGATTGTACACATACATCTTTGTAACAGATTTAAATACTCTGAAGTAAAATAGTTGCCATGGCATATATATAACGGAAGGAAACAATTTTTTTTGTGAATCCTTACATTTTCAGTAAAAATATTAGTATTTGCACTCTGGTATTCAACAACCAATAAATATATCTGAATAGGTTTACTACCATACATAGAAAACCTTTGTTTAAAGCATCATATCATGTTTCATCTAGATTTATCCAATAGGTTTTGGGAAAATGTCACCTGAATATAACGATTATTTCAAATGAATATTTAAGTCTTTCTATTAACAATGCTACTGTTTAGTTAACAAACATATGCCACACTATCTATATATAATGTCGTAAGTGTTATTTACATTTCAGGAAAGTTTTAAGGAAATATCTGAAATACTTTTTGATATACACTGTCAAATATAAGAAGCTGCACTTTTCTCTCGCTTCTCGCTTCCCGATTCCCTTAAAGAGTTCAATATTATTTAATACAAATATTGAACATGAATGCATCGAGATAAATTCTGTTGATTATTATTATATAACTTAGAATACCTGTCTATGTTAACATAAATATGCAAATTACTCATATTAAGTAAAGATTTGTTTTTACTAAACCATTTAATTCCAACTACGTATCACTAGAAGTAGTCACACAATAATATCTGCTGGAACATTATGACGAACTTTGTAACTTGTCAATCCAATTTTATTATAATCCTGAATCAAATAAAGTAGAATTTTAGTCGCTTACCTGATTAAATGGCAATAAAATTCGGATATCCAATTGAAGTAGCGATTAAATTTGTATAATTTAGTTATTTCTCTTTTAACTTTAGTTTCCATTACTATGAAGAAAAATGTCATTTTAAATACTGTATACTGTTCGAAAGCACTCTCTTTGATTGCATTGCAAAATGTTGTTTGAAGATTTTTGTTTCTTTGCTTACCTTCCTAAACAAAATCTTATGCTGTTTTACAAAATGTAATCCTTTTACTTTGCCATGTCTTAGAACAGATGGATAAAGGATATGCAGTACGTGAGATCTTTTAAATTCATAGAATAGCATCTACAGAAAGTATGTGTTCATTCGCGCAAGAAAAATGTTATCAAATTAAGTCAAAATGCGAGATTATTTCATATACAGAGTCCAGTATCTAATCACGGTAAGCCTTTGTAGTTCATTCTCTTAGGTATTGTTTTAAGAATAGTTTAAGTACTTCATTAAATATTCCGATTTTCTACTTACTTCTTTAGTGCCTTTTCCAGCAATACAGGAAATATATGATTTTTGTAAACATCTGCAAAGTAAATTGAGCTGTAATAATGATTTGATTCGATGACATTTAAGTCATTGAAGGATAATGTTTTGGAACAGCACGGGCTAATTCATTCATTCTCATTGCTTCAGTGACTTCCATAATGAAATATAGTTCTTTAGCTGGAAGTCTTCAGGGCATATTTTAATGAAAAATGCACAGTAAAGATCTGTGCCATAATATAACGGATAATACAAAATTAAATAATAAATGGAAATATTTTGATCAATTTTACTTCGTATATTAATTATAAATAAAATGTTGTTCCATCTACTTAGATCTTTTGTGATTCAAGTGTCTCTCGTGAATTAATGAATACCCGATATTTGAAAGAATATGATAATGATATTTTATTTATGATATGTATTTTAACTAACAAGGTTTATTAGACTAATCAAAAATATTAATATTCATAAAAAATTTACTACTGTGTTGGACTAGGAAGCTAATGGGAAGTTCCAGTTTCAGTGTGCCTATAAGCCAACAAATATGAGGCCATATGGACGTGTACAAATGTTGCACGTAGTTTTAAATTTCAAGTGAAACAAAAATGATGTTTTACATTGGGATTCCTTCCTCTCACGTACAGTTGTCCCTTAGTTATCCCCAGTTTAACTTCAAAGCTCTATTCCGGAATGTTCTCAAGTGATGTTATATTGAAGATTCATTCCATATAGATAAATTCTAAATGAAGACATCTTCTTCTAACATAAATATATTTTCTCTCATTTCAAAATATATAATTTTCATCCACTGGTCCTCTCTTAATACTCTTGTCTGTGTCAATGTTCTCTCTTTCTTTCCACCGCTACCTTGATCGTCTGGGTATGTTCACTTATACATGAAACACAATCTTACCCGAAGCTTGCAGATGGCTGAACGGTAGACTAGAGCCGTAGAGCTTGTATATCACAGCCCTCTGTGAATAAAATGAATGACATTCTGTAGATTAAGTGTAGTGGTGCCAGCTTGCAATGAATACACCAGTGGGACATGACGTATGCTATGCAATATTTCTGCGCACACTCACAGTAAGACAAACAAACGTACAATGAGATGTTGACCTATTCACAAGGAGTAAGATGGTAAGTTATAACTTGACTGAGCACCGCACGATATTACGTAAGTCATAAGTAAACTTCTACTATTATTATTTACGTATTTATTTATGAGGGCTTTGCTTGCCGCATTTCACTTGTAGCATAATGATTAACCTCTCCCAAGATGGCGGCATTAGTTTTACTTGCACCATGTTTAAGCAACAATTAGTAGAATGAAATGACCACTGTCCGCCATATTGGGATGTTAGATGTAAGCACTTTATTAAGTATATATTCTGCGTCTATTTAAATAGAGTACAGTAATTGAAAACCATTGATCAGTCACATTTTAACAAAATATTCTTGGCTGGAATTTACAATTCATAAATTTTCTGCCTTTATACAGTATATTCAATGCTTTATCAAATTTTATAGCTCATTTCTAGAGTAAAATATGAACAATTAGCATGCATAGGAGCATAGAGAAATAGCTTCAATGCTCGCTTCACAGTTTGCATGTATCATGCCTGGCACAATATGCATTCTCAAAAACGCGACATATACGTCGTGTTTTATAGTCAGAAGCTATATCATTTCTGATATACGTATTGTACAGCAGCTGTATTTGCTAAGACATGTAAATTAACAAACCCAGTCATAGTCTGCACTAAATTACGTTGAAACTTCCTATACCTTGTACATAATGTATAAAAAGCACATATATCATCAATTTAGTGAAAGATGCACTATTGGAGAAAGATTACGGCTGGGTTTTCTCCACTTGTTAATGAGATACGTCTCGTCACCGCTCTCTTTTGCTTTCAGATGGCGTTCCTGCAGAATCGCTCCATCTCCTTGGTGGATATGTACATTGATAATTCGGAGCCGTCGGAAAACGTGGGGCAGATCCACTTCAGCCTAGAGTACGACTTCCAGAACACGACTCTCATCTTAAGGATACTGACGGTAAGTTTCAGTTACCAATCTTCATCGCCTAGAGCAGGGATTTTTAAACATTTTAAAAATTGTACCCTAAGTCATAACTAGTTTTCTATTGTGTTCCCGCTGTATGTTTCTTCAAAATTAAGGTTGAAAGTTACCGACATAACAAATAATAGAAGTATTTACAAGTAGTTCCGTGAAGAACTAAATAGCATATTTTCATATATCCTGCTGCTCTTACTTAAGACACGAGAAATGAAAACGAGATTTTAAAATATTGCACAGCCGTTATTTTTAAGTTCTCATAAAATTCCAATAAATTAGACGTCAGTATATTAAAGCTTGTATGAAGATATACATTGCCAAGTTTATCACAGCGCTCGGATTAATAGTCGCAAGAAAAATCCATTTAAATATTTATATTTCGTGTCACCGCCATGTTGGTTTTGTGCTCATCAGGTTATTGAGTGATTCACAGGTGAACTTATGTTAATAGCCTCTATCAACATACAAAATTTCTGTTTTATTTCTGTAATACTGTAGATTCGTAGATATTGAGAGCCGTCTAAATATTTCGGATGGTCGCCATGTTGGATTATTATATGTGTTGACCGACTGAAAATCCTAAATTTAGTGTAATTTTTATGGTCGGAGACAGGGATAGGTGTCCTGGAGCTTGAAATAATGAACCACCCTGGAATTTGACCAGAAGGAGTATGGAAACAACACATTCAAGATAACAGCTGCCATCGCCGCGATTTTAATCCCAATCTCTGTGCTTGCTGCAGAGTCCCATCGCTTTACTGGAGCGAGGTTGTGGAAAGAGGGCACTATACAGACATGAAATACTCCAGTAACCAACTACTGAAATTTACTTTCATATTTAATAAATCATGCATGCATTAAAATATGATGGTGGACGCTATCGTGGTAGTTCTCTCCATATGAAGTGGACAAAACTAAATTTATAATGACAGATACTGCATTGTTGAAAATGATGTGACCAATTTCACCTGCTTCCTATTTTTGAGCGTACAAACATACAGTTGTGAAATGGAGATGGAAGTTTGCCGCTATAGCGTCAGATAGCAGCTCATGCGTTGCCATTAGTTCATCAGCGCATGTGAAATGTCGATGTTTAGAGGCGTCGCTGCCTGTTCTGTCGAGAAATCATTATGTCTGATGAAATAGTCGCCCATTAATGCCTTTTCTAATTCCTATAATTGATTTTCTGTGAATGCATGTGGTTTATTTTTGCCAATATCCTCGACCTTGGGTAATTTAAGATAATGCATATGACTAAATCAGTCTTGGATTTGTACGTAAGGAACAGTGTAGTCTTTCTGTTGAAAAATTTCTGTGTTCGATTCTTGGAGGGCCCATCGGAGATTTAAATCTCTTGGAGTTAATGTCCTTGTCTCATGCTCATTAGTTCGTTATTGAAGTTTTAAGGGGTAGAACAGCGAGGTCATCTGCCCCTAATCCTCATTACGACGCACTGGTTGCCCACGGGTATGAACTAGAAAGACCTACACTCTTCTTTCCAAGATGCCACACGACATTATTATAGCCCTATTATTAGTAGTAGTAGTAGTGTTTTTAGCCTACTTTTCACATTTTGCAAAAATTAGGAAAAAGTAGACTTATGAGATCGATCCGGGCAAATGTGTGTCTGTCCTTCTGGCTGTGTGTGTCCCCCCCCCCCCCCCCCATCAACTCCTCAACGGCTGCAGCAATCGAAACAAACGTTGGTAGGAGTAAAGTTCTATACCTGAATATCTCAATGCCGTGTTTGAAAATGATGTCAGTGCTACCAACTGCTGAAAAATCGCAATTGAAATTTGAGCTCCATGTTGGATATCATGGAAGGTATGAATGGGAGCTATTTCAAAATTGGCACACGTATAGATAATAATATTTCACTTTAATTTCCAGGAGGCCATATATGGCAGTATTGCCAAAATGATTATAAGCCTGCTGATAGGTCCAATTTTTAAATGCATATAAGTTCTACACTGTCAATTGGAATTCAACCAAATTTCGTATGTGCCATGTGTACATACACAGATATAACTGAGCGTATTCTTAAGAGCCACCAGGGCTGCAAAATGTTAATAAATGCTCTCAATGTATTTTATCCAAATACCAATATATCAGAAAGTATGCAAGCAGACAGCTTTAAACTATGCACACTTATAGTACCTGACATTCTATATTAATTTGGAGTAACTTATATACGTCAGTGCTAGAGCTCAGCAACTCGAACTGAAACCCCGGAAAAAATGTGAACTAAAAGTACTTCCCCCCTGCCCGCTCTGACCAACTCAAGCAAGACCAATATCTGTACAGAGGGGTGTAGTCCATCGCTGGCCGGGAGCCAATAGATGTGTTGACAAGCGATGACAGTCCACTCTCTCGCTCAAGCTTGCCCTCCTCTCTGTCACACTGGCTGACAGAGCTAGCGCCGTCGCCAGGGTTTCACTTCAAGTTGCTGAGCTCTACCAACATGATTCTAAGCCTGCTGAGATGGCCAACTTTAAATACATGTAACTTCTATACTATCATTTGGATTTCAACCAAATTTCGAATGTGCTATGTGTACCATAACGGATATGACTATGGGTATTCTTAAGAGCAACCAGGGCTGCCAACTGTTAATAAATCCTGTGTCTATTTTTGTTACCCTAATATCAATATATCAGAAATTATACAAGCCAATAGCACTAAACTTTGAACACGTATAGTACCTGGCATTCTAGATTAATTTGGAGTAACTAATATAGACCTACGCTAGTGCTGCCAACATGATTCTAAGCCTGCTTATAGGTCCAATTTTAAAATGCATGTAACGTCTATAGTAACTAATGGATTTTATTCAAAATTGGCACAACAATAGATCATATTGTTTCAGATTATTTCTGTCCAATACATGCATGACAATGTTGCCAACATGAGTTTACGTGCGCTGTTAGATCCTGGCTATATTATGCCAGGTATACAGTATTTCGAAGTAATTAGAAATTTCGATATTACCAACCTAATTTCGTCATTATTCAAGATATATCCATATAGATTAATCATTGACATGAATCTTCAATTTTAAGAAAAGTAGGCTCTTTAGTTCGTCACGGAACTTCTTGTTAACATTTGAATTGAGTCTCTATAAACTGCATGTTATCAATCAATTTCATTTGTGTCTAAATCCTGTTTTTCTACCGGCCTTGATATCCTCCCTGTATGTCTTGAGTCCATTGATCAGTGCCTTCTTTCGTTCATCCGGTGGACGCCCTCTCCGTCTTCTGAGTTCAGATTCTACTTTATAATCCAGAGAGTTTTTAACCATTTGTCGACATTCAAATCTGTCATGGACTTTTAGCCTACTTTTCACATTTTGCAAAAATGAGGAAAAAGTAGACTTATGAGATCGGGCAAATGTGTGTCTGTCTGTCTGGCTGGCTGGCTGTGTGTGTGTTCCCCCCTATCAACTCCTAAACGGCTGCAGCAATCAAAACAAAATTTGGTGGGAATAAAGATCTATACCTGAATATCTCACGGCCATATTTGAAAATGATGTCAGTGCTACCAACTGCTGAAAAATCGCAATTGAAATTTGAGCTCCATGTTTCTATATCTTGGAAGGTATACATGGGAGCTATTTCAAACTTAGCACTCTTATAGATAATAATATTGCAGTTTAATTTCCAGGAGACCATACATGGCAGTGTTGCCAAAATGATTATAAGCCTGCTGATAGGTCCAAATTTTAAATGCATATAACTTCTACACAATCAATTGGATTTCAACCAAATTTCGTATGTGGTATGTGTACATAAACAGATATGACTGAGCGTATTCTTAAGAGCCACCAGGGCTACCAACTGTTAATAAATGCTCTCAATTTATTTTATCCAAATACCATTATATCAGAAAGTATGCAAGCCGACAGCTTTAAACTATGCACACGTACAGTACCAGGCATTCTAGATTAATTTGGAGTATCTTATATACGTCAGTGCCACCAACATGATTCTAAGCCTGCTGAGAGGTCCAACTTTAAATATATGTAACTCCTATACTATCATTTGGATTTCAACCAAATTTCGTGTGTGATATGTGTACCATAACATATATGACTATGCCGATTCTTAAGACTAACCAGGGCTGCCAACTGTTAATAAATACTGTCTCTAATTTTGTTACCCTAATTTCAATATATCAGAAAGTATGCAAGCCAATAGCTCTAAACTCTGCACACGTATAGTACCTGGCATTCTAGATTAATTTGGAGTAACTAATATAGGCCTACGCCAGTGCTGCCAACATGATTCTTAGCCTGCTGATAGGTCCAATTTTAAAATACATGTTACTTCTATACTAACAAATGGATTTCATCCAAAATTGGTACAACACGAGATCATAATATTTCAGATTATTTCTGACCAACACATGCATGACATTGTTGCCAACATAATTTTACGCGCGCTGATAAATCCAAGGTCTAATTGCATGTAACGTGCATGCTATCCATTGGACTTCAACCAAATTTTGTATTCTGTACCTTAAGAGATGCAACTAACAATAGCCTATATTCAGTCACCAGGGCTGCCAACTGTACTGCTCTATTAGGCTACATTATATAAGGTATATTTCGAACTAATTAGGAATTTCGATATTACCAACTTAATTTCGTCATTATTCTAGATAGGTCTATATAGATTGGCAAGAATCTTAAATTTCAAGAAAAGTAGGCTCTTTAGTTCGTCACGAAACTTCTTGTTAACATTTGAATTGAGTCTCTATAAACTGCATGTTATCAATCAATTTCATTTGTGTCTAAATCCTGTTTTTCTACCGGCCTTGATATCCTCCCAGTATGTCTTGAGTCCATTGATCAGTGCCTTCTTTCGTTCATCCGGTGGACGCCCTCTCCGTCTTCTGGGTTCAGATTCTACTTTATAATTCAGAGAGTTTTTAACCATTTGTCGACATTCAAATCTGTCATGGATTTTTGTTTCTGGAATACCAATTTCCATGAGGCCTTTCTCACATTCTTGGAACCATCTCCCTTTGGTTTACTTTGGCTTCGTAACATTCAAGATTTTCGTAGGCCGTCGGTCATATGGAAGATGTGCCCGTAGAACAGCAATATTTTATTTTTGGTGGATGACATTATTGGTTCCATCTTAGTGTATAGTCCTTCATTGAATCTCAATCGTACCGCCCCATCAAAACCCTGTTGCCTAAAATCTTCCGCAATTTTCGTCGTTTTCGTTTTAATAACTTATCGACTTGTCGGTTACGTCTCAAAACTCACGAGTCTCAAAACTCACGAGCTATAAATAGGAACAAATAGTATCAAAACTCACGACAAAAACTAGTAGCTGAATGAACATGATAATAATAGTCTCAAAACTCACGACTCCGGAGAGCACACTGCCCTTCAACCCATGTTTGTCTACCCATTTTTAGAATGGGATTTCGTTTTTATTGTACAGACGTCATAGTAACGCAGGTTATCAGACAAATTCTATGTTCACCCAAGTATACGACCACGATGTCGCAAAGTCCCTAAAAGAATCAACAACATCTTGATGAGAGAGGTGCCAATTACAAGATGGTAAGCAGTTCTGGCTGGCTCTAACAATGGACCTTTTCCCAATGAACTGGCTTGGCCATGACTACTTAGGTGGCTATGGCTTGGTTCGTGAGTTTGGAGACTGGCCCATGTATAGAAACCGGTTAGAACCTACTTTTACTAACCCCAATCTTGAAATTCGTGAATTTTGAGACTCGTGAGTTTTAAGACTCGTGAGTTTTGAAACGGCACGGACTTGTCCTTGTCTACACAAAGTCAGAGTCTCCGGATAATAACGCCCTTCTGGTTTAACAACCGTGCTATACGTGAAATAGCTCTATACCACCTAAGTTAATACCATATTGAAACTGAATAACATCAACAGTCGTTTCGGTTAACTTATAACCAACCTAGTTTAATGGTTTAATGGTAACAAGTTAACCGAAACTATAAGGCATCCAACGTTTAGAATGAAGCATTAGTCCTATGGCGCGTTACGACAGGATTGCCACTCCATGAGAGGAGGCAGTACAAAGCGCTTCGCGTACACTTTCCGCACATTCAGCGATTGTGCAGTGACGAAGACTTGAATTACGTACTGTATAATAATACTAATAGTAGGATAACATAACACATACAACGAAATTAAATTAAATTAACTATAACGTATGCTGAATGTAACATAAAGAAAGCAATCAAAATAAGTAAAGTACAAGCACAAGGAAATGAGTGAAGTTTCGACTGCAGTTAAAGTTGAAGTACGTTATTAAAGAAAATACTCCTCATTGGCTTACCTTTCAGGATTGAATATAAAGTTGGTGGTTGGTTTCGAAAGTAAAATTTGTGGATTTTGCGACGGATGCTGCTCCTCACAAAGTCATTATATTTAACATTCCTGCTATTTTTGCAAAGTGTATTACTTAGCTTCTTTTTGCGTGGCGACAGTACTGGACCCTGTCCACTCTCACTACGTATTTTAAAAACGGTAGTCTTTGATATTCCTGTGGTCAGAGCAGTTTCATTGACTAAATTATTTATACTTTCGTTAGGTTTAAGATTCTTAAAATAACTGAACACATTAATTACGACCTGTTTTTCCCTCCTTCTGAGCACTTGACCACGCTTTCTTTTCACAAAACTATCCATTGTTGTACGTGAAATACGTAAAATACAACACGTTAAATCTAACAGAACTGCTGCACACATAATCAAGATAGAGACTGCTGAACACCTGAAATACAAGCTCGAAAGGCACAGTAATAAAGCTGTGATTAGCAAGCTGCACCCCGCTGTCCTTCGAAACTTCATTCATATAATCCGCGGTCAATGAACAGCCCGGCCTGTGTAAACAATTAAACCTACACTCTGGGTACGCAGGTAGAAAACTTCTTCCAACATTCCTCTACAACTCTCAAACTGACATGACATGGTTATCTTTAAAAATAGAAAAGTTGGCAGCATACGAACTTTTTCAATGCTGCTATGCGGTTATGAGAGAATATTCAGAAGTTTTACCTACATGAAAATTGTAATATTGCCAGTATAAAATATTTCAATAATCCATCATCAAGACGGCATATTTAGCTACACGTGTGTGAAAAATAGGCATCACAAAGTCAATGCAACATGATAAAAGATCGATTTTACTAAAAAGGGGACACATGTTTATCGTTTTTTTTTTATGGATATCTAATTTTTCTAGCATTTCTATCAAGTTTACGTAGTTCTAATATAGGCCAAAAAAGATCGGCAAAACATAGTTCTACCTGAATATGCTCTTTTTTCGACAAAGAAAAATTTTCGACTGATATGGCAACAGTGGATTGCTAGAAAATGACAGCGTCATACATGTCTCAAGTGCAACAGAAAGAGATAAGAATATCCCTATCTAACCAATGCTTCATTCTAAACGTTGGATGCCTTATCTTCTAGTCTTCTATCTTCTATCTATATATATAAAAATCAAGTAACGTGATAGTTTGTCTGTGGGTGTGTGTGTATGTCTCCTATGCGTTCATATACCATTCGTCCGATTGCGATGAAACTTGGGTGAGATGTTGAGTACACTCCAAGGAAGGTTTCTGACTTAGTAAATCAATTTTACAGTAGGTAGCGCACGCGTAGATTCAACAAATGAGCGACGATGCGCGAAGCATTTCAACAAAGTCCCGTATGTGCTCATATACCATTCGTCCGATTGCGATGAAACTTGGGTGAGATGTTGAGTACACTCCAAGGAAGGTTTCTGACTTAGTAAATCCATTTTACAATAGGTAGCGCACGCGTAGATTCAACAAATGAGCGACGATGCGCGAAGCATTTCAACAAAGTCCCGTATGTGTTCATATACCATTCGTCCGATAGCGATGAAACTTGGGTGAGATGTTGAGTACACTCCAAGGAAGGTTTCTGACTTAGTAAATCCATTTTACAATAGGTAGCGCACGCGTAGATTCAACAAATGAGCGACGATGCGCGAAGCATTTCAACAAAGTCCCGTATGTGTTCATATACCATTCGTCCGATTGCGATGAAACTTGGGTGAGATGTTGAGTACACTCCAAGGATGGTTTCTGACTTAGTAAATCCATTTTACAGTAGGTAGCGCACGCGTAGATTCAACAAATGAGCGACGATGCGCGAAGCATTTCAACAAAGTCCCGTATGTGTTCATATACCATTCGTCCGATAGCGATGAAACTTGGGTGAGATGTTGAGTACACTCCAAGGAAGGTTTCTGACTTAGTAAATCCATTTTACAATAGGTAGCGCACGCGTAGATTCAACAAATGAGCGACGATGCGCGAAGCATTTCAACAAAGTCCCGTATGTGTTCATATACCATTCGTCCGATTGCGATGAAACTTGCATGAGATGTTGAGTACACTCCAAGGAAGGTTTCTGACTTAGTAAATCCATTTTACAATAGGTAGCGCACGCGTAGATTCAACAAATGAGCGACGATGCGCGAAGCATTTCAACAAAGTCCCGTATGCATTCATATACCATTCGTCCGATAGCGATGAAACTTGGGTGAGATGTTGAGTACACTCCAAGGAAGGTTTCTGACTTAGTAAATCAATTTTACAGTAGGTAGCGCACGCGTAGATTCAACAAATGAGCGACGATGCGCGAAGCATTTCAACAAAGTCCCGTATGTGCTCATATACCATTCGTCCGATTGCGATGAAACTTGGGTGAGATGTTGAGTACACTCCAAGGAAGGTTTCTGACTTAGTAAATCCATTTTACAATAGGTAGCGCACGCGTAGATTCAACAAATGAGCGACGATGCGCGAAGCATTTCAACAAAGTCCCGTATGTGTTCATATACCATTCGTCCGATAGCGATGAAACTTGGGTGAGATGTTGAGTACACTCCAAGGAAGGTTTCTGACTTAGTAAATCCATTTTACAATAGGTAGCGCACGCGTAGATTCAACAAATGAGCGACGATGCGCGAAGCATTTCAACAAAGTCCCGTATGTGTTCATATACCATTCGTCCGATTGCGATGAAACTTGGGTGAGATGTTGAGTACACTCCAAGGATGGTTTCTGACTTAGTAAATCCATTTTACAGTAGGTAGCGCACGCGTAGATTCAACAAATGAGCGACGATGCGCGAAGCATTTCAACAAAGTCCCGTATGTGTTCATATACCATTCGTCCGATAGCGATGAAACTTGGGTGAGATGTTGAGTACACTCCAAGGAAGGTTTCTGACTTAGTAAATCCATTTTACAATAGGTAGCGCACGCGTAGATTCAACAAATGAGCGACGATGCGCGAAGCATTTCAACAAAGTCCCGTATGTGTTCATATACCATTCGTCCGATTGCGATGAAACTTGCATGAGATGTTGAGTACACTCCAAGGAAGGTTTCTGACTTAGTAAATCCATTTTACAATAGGTAGCGCACGCGTAGATTCAACAAATGAGCGACGATGCGCGAAGCATTTCAACAAAGTCCCGTATGCATTCATATACCATTCGTCCGATAGCGATGAAACTTGGGTGAGATGTTGAATACACTCCAAGGAAGGTTTCTGACTTAAAAAATCCATTTTACAATAGGTAGCGCACGCGTAGATTCAACAAATGAGCGACGATGCGCGAAGCATTTCAACAAAGTCCCGAATGCATTCATATACCATTCGTCCGATAGCTATGAAACTTGCGTAAAATGTTGTGTACACTGCAGGGAAATTTTCTGGCTTAGTACATCCACTTTACAATAGGCAGCGCACGATTAGATTCAACAAATGAGCTACGACGCGCGAAGCATTTCAACAAAGTCACGTTTGCGTTCATATACCATTCGTCCGATAGCGATGAAACTAGGCTGAGATTTTGTGTGCACTCCAGGGAAGGTTTCTAGCTTAGTAAATCCTTTTAAAAATAGGTAGAGCACGAGTAGAATCAACAAATGAGCAACGGCGCGCGAAGCGTTTCAACAAAGTCCCATTTAATTTCATATACCATTCATCCGATAGCGATGAAACTTGGGTGAGATGCTGTGTACACTCCAGGGAAGGTTTCTGGCTTAGTACATACATTTTACAATAGGTAGCGCACCAGTAGATTCAACAAATGAGCGATGACACGCGAAGCGTTTCAACAAAGTCCCGTATAAAGTCATATACCATTCGTCTGATAGTGATAAATGTTTGGTGAATTGTTGTGTACACTCCAGGAAAGGTTTCTGGCTAAGTAAATCCATTTTACAATACGAAGCGCACGTTTATGTTCAACAAATGAGTGACTACGCGCGAAGCGTTTCGACAACGTCTCGTATACGTTCACATACCATTCATCCGATTGCGATGAAACTTGGGTGAGATGTTGTGTACACTCCAGGGAAGGTTTCTGGCTGAGTACATCCATATTACAATATGTAGCGCAAGAGTAGAATCAACAAATGAGCGACGACACGCGAAGCGTTTCAACCAAGTCCCGTATGCATACATGTACCATTCGTCCGTACCTATGAAACTTGGGTGAGATGTTGTGTACACGTCATGGAAAATTTCTGGCTTAGTAAATCCCCTATACAATATGCAGCGCACAAGTTGATTCAACAAATGAAGGACGACGCGCGAAGCGTTTCAACAAAGTCCCGTATAAGGTCATATACCATTCTGCCGTTAGCGGTGAAACTTGGGTGAAATATGGTTGACACTCCAAGGAAGGTTTCTGGCTTAGTAAATACATTTCACAGTAGGTAGCACACGAGTAGATTCGACAAATGAACGACGATAGCGATGAAACTTGGGTGAGATGTTGTGGACACTTACGTGACGGTTTCTAGCTTAGTAAATACATTTTACAGTAGGTAGCGCACGAGTAGATTCAACAAATGAGTGACGGAGTGCGAATCGTTTAAACAAAATCAGGTATGCGTTCATATACTATTCATCCGATTGCGATGAAACATTGATCAGTTATTTTGTACCCGCCAGGGAAGGGGACTTAGTAAATCCATTTCACAATAAGTAGCGCAAGAGTAGATGCAACAAATGGGTGACGACGCGCGAAGCGTTTCAACAAAATTCCCTATTGCGTTCATATAACATTCTTCGATTGCGATGAAACCTTGATGAGTTATTGTGTACACGCCAGGGAAGGGCTTCGACTTAGTAATACATTTCTCAATAGGTAGCGCACGAGTAGATTCAACAAATGAGTGACAGCGCACGAATCGTTTAAACAAAAACCCCTATACGTGCATGTACCATTCATCCGATTGCGATGAATCATTGATGAGTCATTGTGTACACGCCAGGGAAGGGTTTCGACTTAGTAAATACATTTCACAATAGGTAGCGTACGATTAGATTCAACAAATGAGTGACAGCGATGAAACTTTTTGAAAGTTGTTGTGCACGCTCCCTCGAATGGTTCTAAATTAGAAAATCCATTTTATGATAGCTTAGAGGCAGTTAACATGTTGTGTATCCAAAAGCACTTCAAGAAACAGAATTTCAACGCCAACACTTTCTTTGATTGGCATTGCAACGCATGCCGGGTACAGCTTGTATATATATAAATCAATGTTACGTGACAGTTTGTCTGTCTGTGGGTGTGTATGTCTCCTATGCGTTCATATACCATTCATCCGATTACGACGAAACTTGGGTGAAATGTTGAGTACAGTCCAAGGAAGGTTTCTGGTTTAGTAAATCCATTTTACAATAGGTAGCGCATGACTGATTCAACAAATGAGCGACGGCGCGCGAAGCGTTTCAACCAAGTCCCGTACGCGTTCATATACCATTCGTCCGATAGCGATGAAACTTGGGTGAGATATTGAGTACACTCCAAGGAAGGATTCTGGATTAGTAATTCCACGATACAATAGGTAGCGCACGAGTAAATTGAACAAATGAGCGATGACGCGCGAAGCGTTTCAACAAAGACCCGTATGCGTTCATATACCATCCGTCAGATAGCGATGAAAACTGGGGGAGATGTTGAGTACACTCCAAGGGAGGCTTCTAGCTTAGTGAATCCATTTTACAATAGGCAGCGCACGAGTAGATTCAACAAATGAATGACGGCACGCGAATCGTATAAATAAAATCCCGTATGCGTTCATATACCACTCATCCGATTGCAATGCAACTTGGGTGAGTTTTTGTGCACACTGCAGGGAAAGTTTCTGACTTAGTAAATCCATTGTTCAATAGCGCACGGGTAGATTCAATAAATGAGTGTCGGCGTGCGAATCGTATAAATAAAATCCCGTAAGCGTCCATATACCATTCATCCGATTGCGATGAAACTTGAGCGAGTTATTGTGTACACTGCAGGGAACGTTTATGATTTTGTAAGTCCATTGTATAATAGGTAGATAGGTCACGAGTAGTTTCAACAAATGAGTGACGGCGCGCGAATAGTTTCAACAAAGTTCCATCTGCGTTCATATAGGCCTATCATTCATCCGATTGCGATAACACTTGAGTGAGTTACTGTGTAGACTGCAGGGAACGTTTATGATTTAGTAAATCAATTGTACAATAGGTAGCGCACGAGTTGATTCAACAAATGAGTGACGGCGCGCGAGTCGTTTAAACAAAATCCCGTATGCGTCCATATGCCATTCATCCGATTGCGTTGAAACTTTGATGCTTTGTTGTGTACACACCACGGAAGGTTTTCGACTTAGTAAATCCATTTTACATTAGGTAGCACACGAGTAGATGCAACAAATGTGTGACGACGCGCGAAGGGTTTCAACAAAGTTCCATCTTGGTTCATATACCATTCATCCGATTGCGATGAAGCTTTGCTGAGTTGTTGTGGGCGCTCCCACGAATGTTTCTAAATTAGTAAATCCATTTTACGATAGCTTGGAGGCAGTTAACGGAAATCGAATAAAATATTGTGTAACCAAAAGCTTTTCAAGAAACAAAATTACAACGCCAACACTTTCTTTGGTTGGCATTGCAAGGCATGCCGGGTACAGCTTGTAGTACTATAAATGTTATTCAGTTTCAATATAGTATTGACTTACACGGAATAGAACTATTTTACCAAATCATAGGTATTTGAATTGATATGTCAATACGGATAACTTCTTTGAGGTATGGTGTACTGCTCGAGTCTAAGCTGCGTGAACCTGAGAGGAATGTGCATCGCGGACTATGAGTAGTGGTGTTGACGAGTGATGAGGTTTCTCGGTCCGTGCATAGTACAGAACCAAATACATTGGTCGGTGACTCACTCAGTCATTCATTACACCACAGTGGTTTGAACAACGGCCGAATGTTAGCAGTATTGGAATAGAAAGGAATAACATATATCACGGTGGGCTGTTGACAGATACTTCTCTTCACGCCCGACCCTTCCCTGCTCTTTCTCCTCACCCCGCAAGTTCATAGAGCTTGGACACGAGCAGTACTTCATATCAATGCGCAACCGTTCTATAGTGCATGAGCTTGGCATCTATACTCAGCACCATATTATTATAGATGTCTCGCGCCAGATGGAACGCCCGGTCTATTTTCTAGATCCTGTCATTGATGGCTTCTTCTTCCAGTGCAATATTTTGGATTATTATTATTATTATTATTCTTTAATCGTATCGGCCAACTAAGGACCACGTTATTTCAACTGGCTTCTCTGGGCTTTGATCTTTGCCCAGTGTTCCTTCATACGTTGCCGGTGTTGCTCTTTTCTTTCTTCCGTCCACATCTTTCCCGTCTTCAACTTCGGTTTTTCTTGAAAACCCTGGTGGTCGTGTAGTTTCTTCTTGAGAGGATTGCGTTCTTGAATATCCCCACAGGTAATTTCCATCTCTTGCAGGTCACTTTCCACCTCTTCGAACCAGGCTGGCCTGGTCTTCTTATTTTTAAAATAGTTAAAGATCCGGTTCGTCAATCGGGTGGGTTTCATTCTAAGCAAGTGGCCATAAAATGCAATCCTCCTTTTCCTCATTACATCAGAGATCGTCTGGACATGAATATACAGCTCATAGTTATGCCGTCGTCTATATTCACCGATGTCTTTAATCGGGCCAAGAATTTTCCTCAAGATCTTTCTTTCCTTGATCTCTAATTTTCTACCAGGCCTTTCTTGTTCATGGTGAGGCATTCCGCTGCGTACAGAGCCTCTGGTCGTATGACAGTGCAATAATGCCTATGTTTAGCGTTCAGGGATATTGACTTTTTGTTGTAAACGTCCTTGGTGAGTTGGTACGCCATTTCCATTTTGTTCATGCGCGAAGTGAAGGTTTCTTTCTCACATACGTTGGGTTCTACCCACTCGCCAAGATATTTAAACTTCTTATTATTATCATAATTCATACGTTCATCATGTCATTGGGTACAATTCACCATCATATCGGCATTTGATTCAAGATGGAGTAGAGTTATCTACCTATATATCGGTAGGTTGAGGAACGAACGAACTATGGAACAGGTCTCCAAAACTTACTACTTTCTGCATTCTGGTATGCAGATTATGGGGAGCCCCAGTTTATAGATGTTGGCCTTCAGCGACTTCGGTATGATCCATGTGGAAGAGATTCTGATAAGCAATACAGTGACAAATTACTGTTGTCACATCTGTCGGATCTCTTCAGCCAGAAGCATGTATTTCGTCACTTCCTCAGCATAACTGAGTTGGATATTATGTGAGTTAGGGACTGCGATGTCTCTTAGAAGAATTTTCTTCTGCACTTTAACAATAAGAATAATGTCCGGCCTGTTTGCTGATATAGGTCTATCTGTGATCACTGACCTGTCCCAGAGTAGAGTGTGTGTATCGTTCTCCAGAGCAACTTCAGCAATATATTGATATTAAGGCAAAACATTATTACTTAAGGAGTGCTACCTTGCCAGGTTCAGGAGGATTATCTTGGTTACTTGTTCATGCCTCTTCAAGTATTATTATTATTATTACCATTATTATTATTATTATTTTCGGTTTATACAGTACATTAAAACACATTTCTGGTATATTACAACGTAACTATACGGGCTTCAGTGAACCAAAGTATAGTTACGGAAACAGCAACTTCTAAGCTGGAATTTCACTACCCATGAACTTCCGAACGATTCTGGTTGTTGATAGAACTACTGAATTCTGCATTAGTTTGTACAGCCGAGTATCCAGATCCAGTTCTTTAAGGCCTTGGAGCAAGGTACTTGGGATCACGCCCGTACTCGAGACAATGATAGGTATGGTCTTCACTCGCTCTACATGGCATTGTCTTTTGATAGGGTCGACCAACTCGCTGTATTTGCTGATCTTTTCAATGTGTTTGTTGTTAGAAATCGCAACATCAATCAATGTAGTTTGCTTGGTTTTCTTGTTTACAACCACCAGATCCGGCCTGTTGTGTGATACCGATTGATCAGTCAAAATAGTTCGGTCCCAATACAGTTCGTATTCATTGTTTTCAAGAACACACTCTGGCTGTTACTGGTGGTACGGAACTTTCTTTCCTTTCAGAAGCTGAAACTTATCAGCCAACTCCTGATGCAAGATTTTAGCAACTGCATCATGCCTTTGTTTGTGCTCCGTTGCCAGGAAATATCTACATGCAGATGTAATATGCTGTATTGTTTGACTGTTGACATCCGTAGCGGCACTTATCATCTGGTACAGCGGGATCTTTTACAATGAACTTGCGGTAGTTCCTTGTAGGGATGACTTGGTCTTGAATTGCTAGCATAAAACCTTCAGTTTCTGGAAAGATCTGCCCTGAAGTGAGCCAGTAGTTTGACGCAATTATATCAACATTTGCTTGACTCACCTCATTTGGATGTCTTCCGTGCAAAGGTTTTGCTTTCCATGCTTCCATCTTCTGAAGGTCAGTATGTAGGAGGTGTTGAATCTCTTGCTGACACAAGACCAGTGGCGTTGATCTGTCTGCCTCACTGATGGCTCTGTGAAGTACAGATGACCTCGCTTCTGCGTAGAAGTACTCCCTAAGGCTGACTATCTGGCGTTTTATCTGATTATCAATGTCAACGAACCCACGTCCACCTAGGCTTCTGGGTAGAGTCAATCGCTCTATTGAAGATCATGGGTGGTGTTTCCTTCCTTTTGTGAGCATCGTTCTCATTTTTCGCTCAAGTCCTTCGATGTCCGTTTTACACCATTTGATTATGCCAAAGGAGTAGCTCAGCACAGGTACAGCATACGTGTTAACAGCTTTCACTAGGTTTTTGCTGTACAAGTGCGATTTTATGATTTATTTTAATCTTTTGACAAATTCACAGGACAGATCTTTCTTTATTGACACATAGTCCATATGCTTAGCTTGTTTTACTCCTAAGTATTTGTAGGTGTCTTCTGCCAACATAACCTTAATATGCTGTCCATCTTCTAGCTCATACCCGGACTTCTGTACTTTTCCTCTCACCACCTTTAGTGTCCGACACTTGTCCAAACCAAATCCCATTTGTATGTCTCGTGAGAATGCTTCAACTATTCTCAAAAAGTTTTCCAGATGCGACTCTGTTTCGGCATAGAGTTTAAGGTCGTCCATGTATAGCAGATGATTTATCCGAGTACCAACTATCTTTCCAATCTTGATAGAAAAGCCGTAGTGAGTAGAGTTAAGCTGGGTAGATGAAGGATTCATTGCCAGGACAAACCATAAGGGGCTAAGGGAGTCTCCTTGAAAGATGCCTCTCCGAATCGATATCTCATCTGTTCGTGTATCTCCGCGTGGCGTACTGAGACACAGTCTAGTTTGCCATGCTGACATAACCTTTTCCAAGAAACTGACAAATACCTCATTAATCCTATACAATCGCAGCACTGCTACTAGCCAGTCATGGGGCACAGAACCAAAGGCCTTCTTATAATCGATGTACGCCATATGAAGGTTTCGGTGATTTAAGTGTGCCTGGCCACACACAACTGAGTCAATTATTAGTTGTTCTTTGCACCCTTTTGAACCCTTTTTACAACCTTTCTGTTGCACGGCAATTATATTGTTTCTTTCACAGTGTGCATATATCCTGTTAGCCAAGCATGATGTAATGATCTTATACAACGTGGGCAGACATGTGATGGGACGATATTTTGTAGGATCCCATGTATTCTGAAGATCTTTTGGAAGCAAATATGTGATGCCACGTGTGATGAATTCGGGCAAGCTATCAGGATGAAGGATGGCATCATTAATGAACTCACCTAGTCGATTGTGGATGCTCCAGATCTTCTTATACCAAAAATTCTGAATCTGGTCAGGGCCAGGGGCTTTCCAATTCGCTAAGTTGTTGATAACTTCCTTAATATCATTTGTGGTGAATTTCTCGTGCTGCATTTGCTCAAATCTTCGGGAAGCTTGCTGTTCTTCTCTTACCCAACTTGATTGAGTGCCATGATGAGATTGTGTAGACAGTTGTTTGCCACAAAATTCTTGAACTTCTTCTTTAGACGGATAGTTTTTGTCCGCATAAACCTTTATCTTACCCAGAGTCTGATAGAATCTTCTCTCTGAGTTGGCGAAAAGGAAGTTATCTTTCTTCCTCTTCATTATTATTATTATTATTATTATTATTATTATTATTATTATTTATTTATTTTGCGCATGCGCTTACACATTCTCAGCACTTGCAGGAAAGAAAACATTTACAATCCCAGATACCGTACATATCACAAGGAGCAAATTCTCGGTGACTGCATTGAGTAGTAGCTTCATATTTCCCTCACTGCTTCAGGCCTGATAGCCCAAGAACAGCCTTATTACGCGACACGTAGAAAGTATGACTGTTTTCTGCATCAGTTTGAAAAGGCCTGGGTCTAATTTCATCGCCGTGAGCGATTCCTTTAAGTTGTTGGGAATCACTCCAGTGCTGGAGATATTATTATTATTATTATTATTATTATTATTATTATTATTATTATTATTATTATTATTATTATTATTTAGGGATGTTCAAATGAAATCTGTTCGAGATTCCCAGGCACCGGAATAGGTAGATAGGAAAGTTGACAGGTAAGCCATTATGAAACATTATTGTTTACTTTACACAGTACTTCTTACATGTGTTCAAAGGAAGTCACTCATTAGGTGCAGATAACCTTACTGTTCTCCCAATAAAACATCAATCATCATACGCTACCCACGGCATTGAGGTAGGCATCCCATTGTTTGCCGTCCGCGAAGAATGATCTTGGATCAACTAACTACAACCATTACCTCCTGTAACCGAGAGAAATCTTTGGCCCATTAGATGTTTCTTCAGCGACCCCAACAGATAAAAGCCTCAGAACATTCCATCTTTACTTACTGCCATTATGGAACATTCACGACCATTCCGAGACAGTTGTCTTCGACAACCACTTTTCACAGTATGCAGCAACCATTCTCCAATGAATCTACAGACCACCTTGCGGTGTATCGGCTAGCATTCTTGGCTGTCCGGGCTCGAATCCCGACTCTGCCAAGAAATGTAATTCTGGTCTTAGGGCTGGAACGGGGTATACTCAGTGTCGTGAGACAAAACTGAGGAGATGTGGGCTCGATTCCTACTTCAGTGAATCTGGAAGTGATTTACCGCGGTTTTCCCACTTCTGCTCCAGGCAAATGTCGGGATGGTTACTAACATAAGGCCACGGCTCGTTACTTCCCAATATTCCCCTGGATTACAAATGCACACACTGTGAAGACACACCACAATTACACAGAATTATCTGACAAATTATATATACAAACCCCCCAAGAACAAGGGGCTAATTGTTTACGATGTCCAAGCCCCTCAAACATGAATCTCCACTGGGTTGCAACCCTCTGTCGTTAAAACTGAATTACGGCTTGTTAGTCTTGCTTGGACGGTTTCTGAATCATACCAGTCATCTTGGAGTAATGCCTCTTCAATGTAAAGTTTTGAAGCCATTCCTTCAGTGTTTCATGTTCAAACTGTACCTTCGCCCAGTCATTGGGAAAATTCGTGTTAACCAACTGAAGAGTTACAACTGACAGTAATGCCACGTGACTATAAACAAAGCAAAGTGCAAGTACCGGCCTACCCAGCTTGATCCATACATTCAACTCCATTTGCACCTGCGTAAGCGGCTTCGGTGGCGTAGTTGGTAGCATGCTGATCTGTTGTGCCCAAGATAGCGGGTTCAAACCCAGCCGAAGTCGTCAGATTTTTTAAGAGCGTTAAAAAATCCTTCAGGATGCCTTTCTTCGGAGGGGAAGTAAAGCCGGCGGTCGCATGTCATAGATTTATGGCATGTAAAAGATCCTTCCACAGACTAAACTTGTGTGAAGCTAAATTGTTAGGTTAGATTTCGTCGGGACGCTCTATCAAAGTTACAATGTTCACCACTAGGTATCATTGATATCTGGTAGCGAAAGTTGGAACTACTTGAAATTGAATGGAACTTGTAGCTCACCCTAAGGGTGTCCGCTGGAAGCAGCTACAGACTCAGGCGAGCCGAACATGCCTGTCGGATACCCCCGGCACTAAAAGCCATACGATAAATAGATAAAGATAAATAATGCGCCTGCGTATTTCCAGCATCAACACACCACTTAGCATGTAACGACTGGGTCACAATCAAACTCACCTCATACCGTATATGAATATTGTTCAGGCCCTTAACGGGCGTTGGCGGAACTGGGGCGGATGAGGGTGTGTGTAGAGGGTGGTGTTTAATTAGGGGAAGTTTTAACGGACGTGTGAGAACTCCGAATGAGTGTTGGAGAGTGTGTTGGCGGTTCGGGTGGAGCTCTATGCGCCGAGGGTTGCAAATCAAAGGGGTGCACTTTTAGGGCGGAAGCTATCAGACTGCAGAGAAAGTACTGCGATGAGTATCCCAAGTATCTGATGACCGTGCAACGTTACGCTCTGCGGGCGCGCGACCAAGAAGTCAAGGCTACTGGCAATGAAAATGTTTCTAGTGCTGGCACAGCTGTATTGGAAACAATGCACTGGCAGGTCAAGGTGTAAGGTAGGGTAATAATAATAATAATAATCAAAGATTACAAATGATCTGTAATAATGGTGGTCATTTATTGGACCCAAAGTGTACTGAAGGTCTCCCTGTATTCAGGGATAATATGACAATGTGTAAATGGTACAATCAATCAGGGGTGGCGAAAGGAAGGATGTATAACTTGTGAGTGTGTGGAATCTGAGAATCACACTTACAGGAAGTATGCTGTCGGCAGGCAGTCGGACAGAGTCTTCGACGTCAACGGATCCCCTCCCTCAGAATGGTGGTCCTTATAAGTGTTTCTGAAGTGCCGACTCTGCAGTGTTGCTGAATAGCTGTTTTTGTAGCAGCCTCTGTGTACATGTGGATGTGTGTCAAGCTTGGGCAAGAGCCATTACATAACTCTGCCGGCTTCGTGTAATTATAAATGTGTTGTATTTGCTGTTGATTCCTGCCTTGCGGCTTAAGGGGTGAAATCTGTGTAGGATGTTGGGCAGATGTTTAAATAAATAATTAAATGTATGTGTCGATAGAGTAGTTAGTTGTAGATGTTTGTGGATTGTAGCTTTTGACCGTAGATTAGTTGTATGCCAATATGTCCCTTAAGGGCGCTAAGACCTTAGGGCCCTTAACACTATTAGTGACTAGCATAGTCCAGCTAGAGCATTTCTTTTTGAACTTTCATGATTTGGCTAATTGTGTTTCCACCACTTAGTAGTTTATACCTACACCAAACAAGTGTTATTCTGAACTATTATAATCTCTATGTCCATAACCTAAATGTGACGTCCTACAGGAAATTTACAGAAATTGTAACCAGTATTGATCCAAAATATCTGGAAAGCAATATGTTGGGGAACTATGGCAGTTCTGAATATGTGCGCTCAGGTATTAACTTTTCTCTACATCGAATATAGATATGCCAAGCATTACACACAATAGAACAGGCTGACTCGAAAATAGATACTTAATCACAATTTTCTTACATAGCCAATCTTCCAGACAAAATATTAGCGCCTTTGTGCATATCTTTAAGAGTTTAAACAAAATATTAAAAGTGTTAAAGAACATGTATTTCTTTGACATAGGCTAAGTCTTAATTTGTCCGTATTGAAATGTTGATTATATTAAAGCTTTCTTTTTCCACTTTCCAGTACAATAATTCTTTTCTTACACGATTTCTTTCATTGTTAAAAATCAAAAATTTAAAAAAAGGTTAAATAGGCTTACTTAAAGGACCCTCAAAATATATTTTGGAATGTTATTCCATGTATAGAAGCAAGTGCCATTGGATTAAGTTCTAAATGTTAAGCAAATAAAATTGTTGGTAAAGACTCAAATCGAGGTTTAGTCCGTGTGATAAAATACTGTATTGCAATTAAGGTAGCTATGTTTGCAGTATAGGTTAATTTTTTAATTTATTTTATTTTTATTTTATTTTATAATCATTGTAAATCAAATAACAGTCTTTTCTTTACTTCCAATTATCTATAACGGATTTTTTCTCCCATCAAGGAATATATTTTAAAATACCTTTTTGCACATACTCTTTCAGTCAGCAATATTGTATTTTTTCTGACATTATTATCATATTGGTTGGCCTCTGAAATCACCTAACATCAATCACTCGGAGCATATTGAAGCTCGTTGTGTTGTGGCCGCCACCGCGGAGGCCCATGTTCGATTCTCGGCTCAGCCAAGATATTTTAATTCTGGTCTCAGTTCTGGAATAGGATACACTCAACCTTGTGAGGCAAAACTGAGAAGAGATGGGATAGATTCCTACCTCAGCCATCTTGGAAGTGGTTTCCCGTGGTGTCGCACTTCTGCTCCAGACAAATGCCGGGATGTTACTTAACATAAGGCCACGGCTGCTTCCTACGCAAATCCTACCACAGTTACAAACACACACCAGTACAAACGCCACAGTGGCACAGGTTATCAGACGAATTCTACACACACGTAAGTACACGGGGCTACATGAACACGATATCGCAAATTCTCTACAGAATCATCAACAATTGAATGGTGAGCACATAATTTCCATTGGAGACAACAATTACCCCAATAACTCAAATGAGTTGTTGTTGATTTTTAGGGGCTTTGCCTAATTGTGGTCATGTAGCCCCAAGTACTTGGTTGTGTGTCGAATTTTGTCTGATAACCTGTGTAACTGTGATGTCTGTACTAGTATGTGTATTTGTAATTGAAGTAGAATTTGGGTAGAAAGCGGCCATGGCATTAAGTTGGAGTAGAACTGGGAAACCACGGAAAACCACTTCCAGGATGACTGAGGTAGGAATTTTGTCAATTTTGCCTCGCGAGGCTGTGAGTACCCCAGTCTAGCCCTCAGACCAGAATTAAATTTCTTGTCAGAACCGAGAAAATCGAAACCGGGATTCCATGGTATGATTATTTATTTAGCATATGGCTTTTAGTGCCGGGAGTGTCCAAGGACATGTTTGGCTCGCCAGAGGCTATGCCTGCTTTAAACGGACACCCATGGGGTGAGCTACAAGTTCCGTTCAATTTCAAGTAGGCTAGTTCCAACTTACGCTACTAGATGTCACTGACACCTAGTGGTGAAATTTGGAACTTGGATAGAGCGTTTCAACGAAAACTAACCTAGAAATTTAGCTTCACACTAGTTTAGTTAGTGGAAGGATCTTTTACATGTCATAGTTCTATGACATGGGACCGCTGGCTTTACTTTCCTTCCGAAGAAAGGCATACTGAAGGATTTTAACGCTCTTAAGAAATCCGACGACTTCATCCGGATTTGAACCCGCGATCTTGGGCACAGCAGTTCTGCATGCTACCAACTACGCCTCCACGCACAGCCAAGAATGCAAAGAGGCGGACAAAAAATCAACTGAAGATCATATTACATAGAGCCTAGTAGGCTGTTTTAAGTTTAAATGGTCTTGTGAGATCATAATTACAAGTTCTTAATTTGGTTTTCTCCTAACGTATGCCTGTATTACGGCTGTGAATTATTGTGCGGACTCAGCATCAGTCTTGGGAAAGTTAGGTGTCCAAACCGCAGTTCAATAATGGGGATCACGCTTATCGTGTTTACACAAGTGTTCGTTATATCAAGGAGGAGAGGCTATGACTCTCTTGAAGTAGCCAAGTGCTGCATCATCTAATTAGTGATCCTCCGGAGTGGATTAACGAGATTCCCACTGCCCTCGCCCGAGAGCCTGTCTCACCAACGCTAGAGTGATGTCCAGTCGTGTTCCTTACACCAGAAAACACTTCATGTGTGGATAATTACTCCTTAACTCTGATAAAAATAAATAGATCTCTCATAAAATGTGCATGTCAAGAACGAGAGTTGTGAATGAGGTTACTTTCGGGATTCGAACCCAAATCTTAGCTGGTGCGCTCTCTTTTTGCATCACATTGGTCTACGCATGTGGATGACGTAATGTGGAACGCTATTAGGGGATGTGACGTGTCACATCTGAAATAGCCTGACTGCGAGGCTCAGCGGTAACATTCTAACTAGCTGGGCCAGTGGCGTGTGGTGGAATTTTACTTAGGGTACGCAATGGTTTTCTTCGCAAAATCATTGAAGACCCAGTTGTAGAAGTTTGGGTTGTTTTGAACTTCGAAAGTAAATCTATCTCAACTGAAATCAATGATAAATGTTATACCTTTAGTTAAAATACCGAATATAAGCTTTCACTTTCGTGTTAATAGGCCTACTCAATTGAGGAGTTAGACGACTTCCTAATAAAATTCATATTTTATTCTTAAATTCAACGCACATCACACGCTGCCATCTCTAGACCCAAGTCCCGGTGCCATATATTTACAGATTTCTCACGCCTACTAGTGTAAACAAAAACGTCTACTGCATACCCTACTCCCTTATATTGCATTAGACAACATTATATCGCTTAACTATAAAAACGACGGCCTACCACTGTAAAACAATCACACGTTTTAACACAGCATATAAAAAGCTGTTTTACACAAACACTGACAGGCGTTTTTAAACTATCTTTGAAAACTGACCGCTCCTTGTTTTCGGCCTAAGGTATGTAACTTAAGGAATTGCTTCTTAGCCTTCGCTTTCACTCACCCTGCAGTACCAAGAAATACCAAAAGAGGGCATGTCACGCTATTGTGCTGCTGCAAGCGACTCCGCAAGGAACTCGCAGTAGGCATCAAAGAACAACGAAGTGTGAATGGGTTCATTAAAACAATACAGGACCCAGAGACTGGAATATCACTATAACCAAAGTAAATAATTATTGTACTCGTCATTATTTTACTTGGGTAAGCAATGCTTACCTTACATCCATGGAATACACGCGCCTGACTGGGCCCAAGGTTGCAGGATAGAATCCTGGCGCAGTCATCGTGCATTTGAGGGTGCGCTAATGCGAGGGAGCCGTGTCACTATATTTACTGGCACGTAAAAAAAATCCCCTTCAGGGCAAAATTTCAGCACCCCGGCGTCTCTAAAAGCCACAGTAGTTGAAAGGGACGTAAAGCCATTATCATTACATCTGAAATACTGTACATAGAGGAGAAATTGAGGGAAACTACTTAGACAAAACAGTGCTAGTAGGGGACTGATACACACCCTAAAAGCAATACTCGGGGGGTAATGATTGGTTTGGCAATCAGTGTCCAAGAGGACTGTCAAGTCTGTCGTTGTTGATTGATTGATTGATTTATTTATTTATTCATTCATTCATTGATTTAGGGACTTTGTTACATCGTTATCCTGTAGCCTCGTGTAATTGAGTGTGTGTTGAATATGTCTGATAACCTGTGTCATTGCGATGACTGTACAATTTTGTAATTAAGATTAGGATTTGGGTATGAGGCGGCCGTGACATTAATTTAGAAACCATCCCAGAATGTGCCTGGAGTAGAAATGGAGAAGAAACGAAACACCACTTCTAAGATGGCCAAAGTTTCATTCGAACTTGGCCTTCTCAGATTTGCCTCACAAGGCTGAGAGTACCCCGCTCCAGCCCTGAAACCGGGATTCAAACCCGGACCTTCGGAGTGACGGCCAACAATGCTATCCGCTTCTCCACGAGGACTATCAAGTCATGGGCGATGTCAGTTGACGTCCTGTAGATCTCTGTCTGCTTCGATAGGCAACCAGGTTTGCCCCTCATGCGTCTAACTAGGACATAAACTACTGTTGACGTCTACCTGTCCATTCTGACTTGAGTGGTTTCTTGAACGTTAGGATGAAAATAAAGTGCATCTACTCTCCTTTTTACTTGCCCCTGTCAGGTTGCTGACGTGACTAATTCACAAATCATTGTTTTCTGACAAAAAGTCTACGCCTTAGGAAAGCTTACTTCCAACTCTTTAGGAGAATACCATTGCAGAACGATCTGCTGATCAAGGGCAACTATACTGCACTGTTATAGCAAGCGACATCACGGATATATCATTTGATGTCCATTAGATCAGTGTTTATCAGCCATTATTATACTGCGTCCTAATAATTGGATTTTGAAAGACTCTGAAACATCGTCCTAAGTCTGTACTGTCTTTAATATGTAGCCTACCGTAGCTTTAAACCAAACGTTACCCGTTCGGAAATGATGTGCTCATTATTCAATTGTTGTTGATTCTGTTGAGATTTTGTAATATGATCTTCATCTGATTCTTCGTCCGCTCGTTGAATTCTTGACTGTCACCGTGGAGGCCCGGGTTCAATTTTCCCGGCTTTGCCAAGAAATTTAATTATGACCTGAGGACTAGACCGTGGTACTCTCAGCCTCATGAGGCAAAACTGAGAAAGGCAGGTTCAATTCCTGCCTCAGTCATCCTGGAAGTGGTTTTCCGTGGTTTCCCAGTTCTACTCCAACTTAATGCCATGGCCGCTTCCTACCAAAATCCTACTTCAATTACGCATATTAGTACAGACATCACAGTTACACAGGTTACCAGACAAAATTCGACACACACCAAAGTACTTGGGGCTACATGATACTCGAGCAAAGTCTCTACTGAATCAATAACAATTGAATAATGAGCACATCATTTCCACTGGAGACATCAATTACCCCAATAACTCAAATGAGTTGTTGTTGATTCTTTTAGGGGCTTTGCCTCATCGTGGTCATGTCTATGAAATGAAGTATTTTCCAAGTTATTACAAGAACGTTAACAGTAATAATAAATATTTCTAGCAGACCCAAGCGAGAACTCTTGCATGTGTATGCGGGCTCGACGCGACACTGTTCTGGCAGATGCTATCGCCTTTTTTATTTGTTTAAACCCATTTTTATCATTTTAAATGATCTTGTCGACTTCGTCGTTACGCTGGGGTCTGGCGTTACGTTACGGTGACGGGACGAAATGTACCCAGATGCACTGAGGTGTGTGACGTCATAGTACCGCTTGGTGCATGTGTTTCCCGACAATCTCTACTTCGTTAGTATAAGGCAAAAATCCCCGATTCTTGGATGTCACGGGTAATATCGAGAACCACTGGATGGATTTTGATGCGGTTTTCACCATTCTGTAAAGGTTATCTCGAGGAAAGATTCTGTGTATGTCTACCCCTTATTATTCCCGTTTTCCAACGGGGTCGGGGATGAGATGCGATGGAAGTCTTTGTGGCGGATGATTTTTACGGCCGGATGCCCTTCCTGCCGCCAACTGCGTGAGAGGAGTTAATGAGAGATGAAATGAATGATGGTGAATGAAACTGGGCTAGGATGTGGAAGGAAGCGGCCGTGGCCTGTCAGAAGGTACCGTCCCAGCATTTGCCTGGAGTTGAAAATGGGAAACCACGGAAAACCATTTCAAGGACAGCCGACGGTGGGGCTCGAACCCACGCGTCTACCGAGTCAGCAGAGAGCTTGGCCCCATGGCCTAACGCAGCGCTTTAGCGAGCGCAACCACTACTGTCGGCTCGAGGAAAGATTCTGTAGAAAATAATTTATGTATGATCAAAGGGAGCCAAGCAGTAACGATTTCAGTGAAAAAGTCGAAAACAAACTTGGCGTCCATGCGCTTCTTAAGCTTACGCTGGGCAAACCGTTAAAAATATCAGTATACTATGAGCGTAAGAATTGTTCAGCATAAAAAGTTCTACAAAAAAGTCCGTGAGAGCATATCTCTATCTTCAATACATCGCCCACTATAAGTGTTTTTAGACTGGATGGAAGGGGCACATCCCCGCGCGCTCTGGTGAGCGTGCGGCATCCCGCGCGCTTGACCTTGCTTTGCCCTTGGTTTGCACTTGCCGTTCGCGAGTAATTTGAAACAAGATAAGCAAGATAAGTATTATGCAGATAATTTTCTAACATGTCAAAATTCTTTGAGTAGTCTCCAGCCTTTCTAGCATTTTTCAGCATTTGTAGCAATTAAAATGATAAAAAAAAACTAGTCTTTCAGTCTGACTGTCACTTTTTTATACAAATTGTCGATATTTATGAAATCAGACAGCAATTGAGTCGTCCAGTTGCAAAACTCGTTTAATTCACTTGTGAATAAGAATCATTTTCATTAGACACGTTTCTCTGGACTTTGCCTCACGTGTCTTTTGTGTTTGTTGTTTTCTAATTTTTTCTTTTTGCTTTGTGTTTTTGGTTTTGTGTTTGCTTTGTGCTTTTGCTTTTTTGAATTTTGCTTTTTGCTTTGTGTTTCTTCTTTTGCTTTTGTTTTTGAATTTTGTTTTTTGCTTCGTGTTTTTTGGTTTTGGTTTTGTGTTTGTTTTCTGAAAAAACAAAATTAAAATAATAAAACAAAATAAACATAACAAAATCGAAATAAAACAAAATAAACAAAACAAAATAAAAACAAATACAAAATAAAATAAAACAAAACGAAAAATAAAACAAAACACTTTAAAACAAAATAAAACGAAATAAAATAAAACAAAATAAACAAAACAAAATAAAACAAAATAAAGTAAAACGAAATAAACAAAATCAAAAGAAAACAAAACAAAATTAAATTAAATTAAACAAAACAAAATAAAACAATATAAAATAAAACTAAATGAACAAAAGAAAATCAAGATAAAAGAAAACAAAATAAAAAATAAACAATACAAAACAAAACAAAATAAAACAAAATAAAGTAAAATGAAATAAACAAAATCAAAATAAAACAAAATTAAATTAAACAAAACAAAAAAAATAAAAAAATAAAATAAAAATAAAAAAATGAGCAAAACAAAATAAAATAAAGTAAATTAAAATAATTAATAAAATGTACGACATGATTCTTATTCACAAGTGGATTAAACGAGTTTTGCAACTGGACGACTCAATTCGTCACTGCTGCGAGTAATTCTCTAACTGTTGAATGCGCATTTGTTACGATTGGTTACTTGTGGGCGCCCCATGTGTATACAGGGTGAGTCATCTAAACTTGCACTGCAAATATTTCGGTCATTTTGAACACAACCTGTGAAGGTCAGTGTGCTCTTCACTTGTCAGAGCCCACATAAGGAGTGTATTCACGTTTGTTTTTCGTTAGTTTATGCTACCACAGGTATGTACAAGTGTCGGTGTGAAAAATTTTCAACATACGACCTCTCACAAACCACTTGCACTTGCACTGGAATCCTGCAGCAAACACATTGACATTCTAATTTACCCTACCTTTATTTTGTTAATGTCAATAGGCATTGTTCCATTGAAAAAAATTACAGTCAGTCTGAAAGACTAGACTTTATATCATTTCAAATGACGCATGCTACAAATGCTACACATGTTAGAAAGGCTCAGGAGGGCTTCTCGCTTCACTCGAAGCCCCAGGACTCTTTCTACAGACTCCATTACGCATTAACTTAGGCTTCCCGCGCGGGCACCTCGTTAAGTGTCACCCTGTAATTTGCTCTGACATCCTGCACACCTTTTTAGGAGGCACCCTGTATTCTTATCTGGCATCTTGTATATCTCTTTAGAAGTCACCCTGTATTCTTGTGTGACATCTTGTATAATCTTTAGAAGTCACCCAGTACTCTTGTCTGACATCTTGTGGCTTTAGGAGTCACCCTGTATTCTTCTCTGCCATCTTGTACACCTCTTTAAGAGTCACCTTGTATTCTTATCTGGCATCTTGTATATCTCTTTATGAGTCACCTTGTATTCTTATCTGGCATCTTGTACTGTATTTTGCTCTGACATCCTGCACACCTCTTTAGGAGGCACCCTGTATTCTTGTCTGACATCTTGTGCACCTCTTTAGGAGTCACCCTGTATTCTTCTCTGCCATTTTGTGCACCTCTTTAAGAGTCACCTTGTATGCTTATCTGGCATCTTGTATATCTCTTTAGGAGTCGCCCTGTATTCTTGTGTGACATCTTGTATAATCTTTAGAAGTCACCCAGTACTCTTGTCTGACATCTTGTGGCTTTAGGAGTCACCCTGTATTCTTCTCTGCCATCTTGTACACCTCTTTAAGAGTCACCTTGTATTCTTATCTGGCATCTTGTATATCTCTTTATGAGTCACCTTGTATTCTTATCTGGCATCTTGTACTGTATTTTGCTCTGACATCCTGCACACCTCTTTAGGAGGCACCCTGTATTCTTGTCTGACATCTTTTGCACCTCTTTAGGAGTCACCCTGTATTCTTCTCTGCCATTTTGTGCACCTCTTTAAGAGTCACCTTGTATGCTTATCTGGCATTTTGTATATCTCTTTAGGAGTCGCCCTGTATTCTTGTGTGACATCTTGTACACCTCTTTAGGAGTCACCCTGTAATCTTGTCTGTCATCTTGTACACCTCTTTAGGAGTCACCCTGTATTCTTGTCTGACATCTTGTGCACCTCTTTATGCGTCACCCTGTATTCTTCTCTGCCATCTTGTACACCTCTTTAAGAGTCACCTTGTATTCTTTACTGGCATCTTGTATATCTCTTTAGGAGTCACCCTGTATTGTTATCTGGCATCTTGTACTGTATTTTGCTCTGACATCCTGCACACCTCTTTAGGAGGCAGCCTGTATTCTTATATGGCATCTTGTATATCTCTTTAGAAGTCACCCTGTATTCTTGTGTTCGCTTCGCTCAAAGCCCCAGGTCGCTCGACGCCGCAGGACTCTTTCAACAGACTCCAATAACCATTAGCTTCTGCTTCCCGCGTGGCTGCATGACGTCACGCACTCAGTTCTCGCGCGGCTGCATGACGTCACTTCCGTCTCCGTCTCCGTAACGCATAACGTTGAACCCAAGCATAACGACGAAGTCGACAAGATCACTTGAAATGATAAAACCGGTATGTTTGCTCAAACAATACACGTTCTAAGTTATTGAAATATGTTTATAGACCGAGAATACGAGCCCCCGACGACCAAGCCAGTCTGTGAAAACCGCACATCAATAGCACTTCTCATTTCCGAAATATTTGCGGTGCAAGTTTAGGTGACTCGCCCTGTACACTACCCACCCGGCTTAACTGTTATGTGAGCTCGACACGACACGGTTCTAGTTTTGTATTTGTTTAAATGCACTTAATAAATAAATATCTATCCATTGATTTGTACTTAACTATTGAGTCGATTTGGAAGATAATGGTACAAACCGCACCTTCTAACTCCCTCTGGTTTAAGAGCTTGTGATTTGTGAAACATACACCTTAGCGAAAAGATAGCATCTTTTTGGAAGCTTTATAGGGAGGTTATGGCTGTTTGAGCTTTTAGTTCTCGCAGTCAAGTGGTGCAGTTGCACCTAATATAAAGGGAGGTAGCGCGCAGTTTGTTACTCCTGTGGGGGTCCGGGCGGGGACACCAAGAGCCCGCCGATGAGCCAGCTTGGTGTCCTAGGCGAAACCCCACACAAGACACGGCACAAACCTAGAAGAATTGTTGAGTTTTAATACACCTTAGCGTTTTATCAACATGATTACTTTGCATTTTAAAATTCCGAACAGTCTCATTGTTCAATAATGATTAACAACTAGTTTTGCTCACCAGTCATTGATGGGTTCATGGGCTATACTGTTAGTTAGTTAGTTATTGTTGTTTCAAGGGGCGGAACTACGAGGTCATCTGCCCCGGGCTATACTGTAATAAGGACTCATTCAGTAACTGTTGAGCCATGTATTCTGTGATTCCGTTCACCCTTCAAACCCCGCTTGCTGGAGTATGCGCAGTGTGATGAGCAGTACGGTGTGTGCAACAGAATACTGCCAGTCAAAAGTGAGCGCTGTCCTGGGTGGAAATAAAACGAATACGAATTAATACGAGTTAACCTACACTTTACAGTACAAGTCCCCAAGCCTGAAGGCATTACACTGATGAAAGACAAAGTCTACCTAACATACCTTTCAACAACACTCACACGGTAGCCAAACTACTTAGAAAACGGATACATTATATTCATAGTGCTGGACCAAAAGTAAGAGACCTCCTCTGGCCTATGAAAGACAGTCCTCAGTTTCGCAGAGAAATGATTTCTTTGGCTTTAGAGTTAAACTCTAATTCTTTATTCTGTAGTAGAATTGGCTGCTAGTACAGTAGGCCTAATTGCATTTCATCCAAGAACATGCAGTGTACAGCTTACTGCTATTACTGATTAAGAAGACTGGTTAAGAAGTAAACTCGACTAATTTCGCAGTAAATTTGTTTCGACAAACAAAGACAAAGGTTCTTGGTTCTGAAATGTCTCGTTAGATAGCATCATCAAACAGCGACGTTATAATACCAGAGATGCAACCATAGCGCATAGAAGAGAAAGTGTGATGACTCCCGGATTTGCCACATCTTTAGTCACGGCCGACTGAATGCGAGCTGCGCGCGCAGCTCGCATTCAGTCGGCCGTGCTTTGTTTGTCGAAACAAATTTACTGCGAAATTAGTCGAGTTTACTTCTTAACCAGTCTTCTTAATCAGTAATAGCAGTAAGCTGTACACTGCATGTTCTGGGATGAAATGCAATTAGGCCTACTGTACTAGCAGCCAATTCTACTACAGAATAAAGAATTAGAGTTTAGCTCTAAAGCCAAAGAAATCATTTCGGAAATCATTGAATTGAAGACCCCTGGTCTATAATTACAATTCACGTAGCATCCAAGCCCGAGACTCGTGTTTTACCAAATCCCTATGTAATGTCTACAACGATACAAACGACAGCAATACCAGTGAAATGTAAATTCCTGGCCGGACAGGGACGTAATATGTGACTGGGTCATCATTCATTCGATTGACCACTTCCACCTGTCAAAACTGTCTGTGATGAATGGTACAGGTGGAGTCCAATACCGGTCAAGTTATACACTTCCGCAATATGTTGTGATAGTTACCTAAAGAACTACGTCGTTTGCCTCCGCAAAGCAGTTATTTTAACAGGAACGGTTACTAAATCACAGCACAGCCACTCGTACGATATTTCCCTTCGTGGATCTATAATAGAATCTATATATTAAATCAAAAGCTATTTCCGACTGTCAAATTCCTGTTACTGTCCTCAGGTTCCTATAAATGGGGTAGTATTTTAACAGCTCTTGACCCGTACATCTTTCTAAACTTAAATTATATTGGAAACGTTGTCGTATTATTCAAAATATATATTTATTGAAGATTGTTACCAGGTATTCAGCGTGTTTATATTTGAAAGAGATGAATGAGTTTCTGTATGTTGGTGGCTAACCAGTTGATGGATTCTGCAGTGTGTCTTACAAGGGAACCTGACGAACGTGAACTCTCCAACCTTATTGGAGGTCACCATTCATGTTAATAGGACACGATCGAATCATCTGTGGCAGTATTTTGACCCAAAATTTACCAACGCAATTTTAAGAGAGAGAAAAATATTTAAGGTTGAAATACGTGCGTCAGCTAGTGTCCAGTAGGATGTAGCCTACGTGCTGAGATGCCTCTAGTTCAGCTCCTTCACCATCAGCCTTAATTTCAAAAATATCCCGCAGAGCATCTTGGGTCCATCTTTAAATATAATGTTCCCTGCCTAGAGAATATAGCTGTGCTATTACAATATCCACAGCATCACAACGGATGGACTATGATTCCATACTATTTGTTTGTTTGTTTGTTTATTTATTTGTTTACATTTGAAATGATCCTCCATGGACTGCATGTTAACAATCAATTTAATTTGTGACTAGACCTTGTTCTTTTATTAAGCAGGGCTGTTATTAATGTGGATTTATTTATTTACTCGCAGAGGTGCGTTGAAACGCTGGTCAAGGCGTGCCACTAATAAATTACAATGGTAAAATTTAAAAAAATACATTCAGAAATATGTATTTTTCTGGCTGTAGCTAACTGTAATTTCAATCACGTCAAGGCTCTTTCATCACCATATTTAATGTCAGTAGCTTTTCCTCACGATGGTATAAGATAAAATAACCCCTGCCACTATAGCCCATGAAGGGCCTAGGTCTACCAAGCGATCGCAGCCCAGCCATTTGGCCTGCAGATATTGGGGTGAGCGCGTGGTCAGCGCATCGGGTCCCCTCGGCCGTTAATCTAGGTTTTCATGACCGGGGCACTGCCTCACTGTCAGACGGCTACTCAATAATTGTCCTCACGAGGCTGAGTACACCCCGTTCCAGCCCTTGCGTCAGTTTCTAAAATCCCTGACGGTGCCGGGAATCGAACCCGGTGCCTCCGAGTGATAGGCAGACGCGCTACCCCAACACCACTGGGCCGGCTCGATGATATACGAGTTTTAGAAAATAATTAGTGTTAACTGAAGGCCAACAACTGTGGCTACGTTCGCCAAGGAGCAGTTCTAAATCAGTGGTAGGAGCTATTTGCGGACTCATAGGTTCGAGTCCCACTGCCGGTCGTCCTTGAAATGGTTCTCGTTTCAACTCCGGGTAAAGTAAGGTAATTTGGTGATAATTTTACATTATAGCAATATTAAGTATAAATATACATAATTTATTTACTTTAAATTCAATATATCATATAGAACAGACCGTTAGCTACAGGTTTTGATCATCAATGTCTTCTTGTAATTATTTTTTATTGAAATCTATGTCATTTTGTACTACTCACTTGAGTAAGGTTATATGGTGACACATATATGTAATTTGGTGACAGTAGGAAGGTAATTTGGTGATAGTTGTCTAAACATGATTTTACTTTTTAGAGTTGTATAACTACATTCCACATGAGTTTTTGTCTTATGATGAGTTTTCACAACACACGTCACACATGTACACGATTACATCGTCATCAATATCAGGCTTTCGTTTCATGTTGTCTTTTTTCCGGCATTTTACCGTAAGGTAATTTGGTGATAGTCTATTTTCTGAAAATAATTATGAAATTTGTTAATTTACACTACCTACAACTCTAATATCTATTAAATTCTCTTTCCTTTAAACGTTTGAAGAAATCAGACTCGAAATCTGATATAAAAATATAAAATAACAATATTGTGGCTTACCATCAACTGAGTAGAAAATGCTTAAATATTTCGGTATTATCTTAAGGTTTGTGCCGAAAATGTCTGTGGTATCCAACTTTTCTCTCACTGTTAAAAATAACTCACTTTCTTAGGAACAGATTGACACAAAGACTAACTAAAATAAACGATATATTGACACACTAAATTTCACTTGTAGAGCACACTGCATTTAAGACGTCAGCACTTGTCAATTCACTGCCACTAAGTGTTACAAAATCGCAACCTCAGTAAGAGGAAGGGTCTAAGGATTATACGTGAGCTCAGAGCAAAGGAAAAACCCAAGACTCCCTTCAGACAACAGGAGAGCTCAAGAATAGAATAGGTTTTGTGGTGGCATTCCTTTAAAAGTTTATCACCAAATTACCTGTCTCGCCAAATAACCTTACTTCACCCTATATGCTGGGACGTTACATCTTAATAGCCCAGGACATTTTCCTTCGAACTTCTTGCCCAGTTTGATTCATTTGTCATTTCCTCCTCCCATGCGGTTACCGTCAGGAAGGTCATCCAGCAGTAAAAATCGCCCATCATATAGGAACTCATGGCATTTCATCCCCAACCTCATTAAACCGAAAGCATTTCTGGCAAAGGAAAGCGGAACAATATCGAATCCGTCATGAAATGAGACCCAATCAAGAACGTATTAGGCGCACTGTCAAGACTTGCAATATTCCACATGAAACTCTCTCATATCAGTAGTAGCTTAGTATTTCTCTTCAAATCTCCTTACTAGTAAATTACTTCTTCGTAAATAAGCAGCAAATATCTGTATTTCTAACAGAGACCAAGTTAAAATTAGTTATAACATGTCATATATTTCAGTCTACAAGTCTGCGAACTCACTTGACGCTTCTACGATCTCCTATGTGCATCCAGTATTGAACAATCTTTGGTTGGTTGGTTGGTTGGTTGGTTGGTTCTTAAGTTTAGGGGCTGCGACAACGCGGTCCTGTAGCCCCGTGTACTTTGGGTGTGTGAAGAATCCGTCTGATAGCCGGTGTTAATTGTGATGACTGTATTAGTGTGTGTTAGGCTATCTGTTTTAGGTAGATTTCATTAGAAAGCTAACTATTGCAATGGGTACCATGTTTCGACTTCCGGAAAATTTCGACATATCTTCGCGTTTCACATCCCCCAGACCCCAAAACCACCGTCAGTTCAAAAGTTTATATATAATTTATGTATATATGTATATATATATATATATATATATATCTAATATATAAAAGTGAAAGTCTGTATGTATGTATGTATGTATGTATGTATGTATATATGTTGGTTCCGTATACAAATCTACACCGTTCCACCAATCTCAACCATATTTTGCATACACATAGTTTAGGACCCAGAAGGAACCGCTGGCTACATGTATTTTCGATAGTCTTTCTCATTCTTCTGATTTTGGTCCTTTTTCACTCAAAAACAGGCTAATCAAATCATAAAATATACTCATGAAGGAATGGCAAGGCAGATAGTTTCCATGGCAACATAGCTCAAGTCGAGACACGGCCGACTTGATGCCAATTGCGCTCAGCACTACCGGTATAGAAAATGAGGAACTTTACTTGAAATCCCGTTAGTTACTCAGCTGCTCACACAGCACTGTCAACCGAGTTTAGCACAACAAAGACTTGACACTATCTTCTTTCTACTATATATTTTTCAAATACCACTCACTCACTCACTCACTCATTCATTTATTCATCACGAAATCTCAGAAACCACTGAACGGATTGGAATGAAATCTGGTATGCAGCTTCCTCAAGGGCCGCAAATGCCCACTAAGAGAGAAATTTTGGCTATTCTGGTTCTAAAGGGGTGTTAAGGGGGTAGACCTGCATTTAATTGAATAGCAATATCTCCCGATTGGTTTCATGGGGGGATGTGATACTCGGCATATAAACTCATCATTAAAAATAAGAAGACATGTGTCTGAGGGTTTTTCGATGTGGTGTATATTATGAGGTGAAAGGGGTGAAAAGTGGGGATTAAAAGATTCTTAACGGAGCGTGTGTCTCTTAAACGACATAGGCGAGGAGTTTGAAACACAGCGAAAAAAAAATCAACATAAAAAAGAAGTAAATATGTGTTTGACAGTTTTTTCATAAATCCAATTTAAGGGGCCCATGGGGAGAGATGAAATTCTGGGGGGGGGGGGAACAGGAAAGAAAGTGTCCTAACTGATTGACTGACTGGCTCACTCATCAAACTCAGGGGGGAAAAACTGCTTTAAAGTAAGTAAATAGCTGTTCGACAGTTTTTTTTCATAAATCAAATTTAAGGGGTTCATGGGGAGGGGTGAAATTCTGAAAAAAAGAAAATTGAAAGAAAATGTCCAGACTCACTCACGTACTCACTCACTCATCATCGCCTAGCCAAAATTATTGAAGTTAGAAACATGACAGTTTGGGGATATGTTCATTGTATGTCAAAACCGTCTACTAAGGGAGGATTTTCGGATATTCAGGTTCTAAAGGGGTCTTAAGGGGGTTAAACCTGCATTTTATTGAATAACTATATCTCCCGATTGGATTCATTGGGGGATGTGATACACGGCATATAAACTTAACATTAAAAAGTAACAAGACACGTGTCTGAGGGTTTTTCGATGTGTTTATGAGGTTAAAGGGGTGAAAAGTGGGGATTGAAAGATTCCTAACGGAGTGTGTATCTCTTAAACGACATAGGCGAGGAGTTTGAAACTCAGCGAAAAAAAAATCTGCATAAAAATAAGTAAATATGTGTTTGAACGCTTTTCCATAAATCCAATTTAAGGGGCCCATGGGGAGGGGTGAAATTCGGGGGGAGGGACAGGAAAGAAAGTGTCCTAACTGATTGACTGACTGACTCACTCATCAAACTCACAGGAAAAAACTGCTTTAAAGTAAGTAAATAGCTTTACGACAGTTTGTTTTTCAATCAAATTGAAGGGGTTCATCGGGAGGGGTGAAATTCTGAAGAAAAACAAGTAGTTCCGTGAAGAACTATACAGCCTATTTTCATATATCCTACTTATGTTAATTGCCACTATCAACATACACAATTTCTGTTTGATTGCTGTAATAGATTCGTAGATATTAAGAACCGACTAAATATTTCGGATGGTCGCCATGTTGGATTTTATATAAGTAGGTCCTAGAGTTATGTACTGTTACATGCAGATTATTGTGAACGTGTAGTATTCAAATTTCAATCGCATAATTAGGACACAAGAAAAAACAAGGAGATTTTAAAATTTTTCACAGCTGCCATCTTGAGGTTATGGAAACAATTGAAATAAATTAGATGCCAGTGGATTAACATTCGTATAAGGATTTACTGTACCAAGTTTCACTGCACTCGGATGGTTAAATTGCGAGAAACGTCCATGTGAATATTTTTAATTCGCGTCACCGCCATTGTGGATTTGTGATCACCAGTTTATTTAAAGTCCTATAGGTGAACTTAACTTCATAGCCCCTATGAACATTAAAAAATGCAGTTTGATTGCTAAAATAGATTCGTAGATATTCAGTATCGTCTAAATATTTCGGATGGTCGCCATGTTGGATTGTTTAATGTATAGGCCATAGAGTCATGTACCATTAAAGGAAAATTATTGCGTAGGTTCATTATTCAAACTTTCACTTCGATCGCATGACTACATCACAAGAAATAAAAACTTAATTTTAAAATTCGCACTGCCGCCATCTTGAGGTTATGTAAACAATAGAACTAAATTAGATACCAGAGGATTACAATGTGTATAAATATTTCCTGTACCTGGTTTCAGTGCGCTTGGAACATTAAATCGCGAGAAAGGTCTATTTAAAATTTTCAAATTCGCTTGGCCGCCATGTTCGTTTTGTAGTTAAGCCGTTTTTGAAAGTATTATAGATGGACTTCCAGTAGTGCCCTTTATCTCCGTACAAAATTTTAGGGAGATACAGCTAATAGTTTCAGAGATATAGAATGCCGGTGAAATATTTCGCACATCCGCCATCTTGTGATTTTGTAAACAATTGAACGAAGTTAGATGTTGGTGCATTACAATGTATATAAACATATACTGTACCAAGTTTCATTGTGTTTGGTTGGTCAAATCACGAGAAACGTCTATTTAAAAGTCGCAATTTCGCTTGGCCTCCATGTTGGTTTTGTAGTTACCAGGTTTTCAAAGGTCACATAAGTGAACTTATAGTAGTTCCCTCTATCACCATAGAAAATGTCAGGGTAATATCGGTAATAGTTTCGGAGATATTGAATGCTGGTGAAATATTTCGCACAGCCGCCATGTTTGATTGGTGAGTCGTAACAAAATTTGAAGGGCACGGTCGAGGTCGCCGGGAATAGTGCTATGAACTTTCCGAGTTTTATTGAAATCGCTCCTGCCGTTTAGATTTTATTAGGGGGGGACACACACACGAATCACACACACACACACACACACACACACACGCGCGCACACACACACGGACAAAAGGTGATCTCATAAGCCTATTTTTTCAAAATTGAAAATAGGCTAAAAAGGAAATGTCCTGACTCATTCACTCACTCATCATCGCCCAGCCAAAAATATTGAAGTTGGAAACATGACATTTCGGGGATATGTTCGTTGTATGTCAAAACCGTACACTAAGGGAGGTTTTTCGGATATTCGGGTTCTAAAGGGGTCTTAAGGGGGTTAAACCTGCATTTCATTGAATATCAATATCTCACGAGTGGTTTCATTTGTGGATGTGATACTCGGCATATAAACTAATCATTAAAAATACGCAGACATGTGTTTAAGCGTTTTTCGATGTAGTGTATTATTATGAGGTGAAAGGGCTGAAAAGTGGGGGTTGAAGGATTCCTAATGGAGCGTGTAGGCCTATCTCTTAAACGACATAGGCGAGAAATTTGAAACTCAGCGAAAAAAAATCAGCTTAAAAAGTAAGTAAATCGGTTTTCGACTGTTTTTTCATAAATTAATTTAAGGGGCCAATGGGGTGGGGTGAAATTCTGGGGGAAAAAAGGAGAGAAAGTGTCCTAACCGACTGACTCAGGGTAAAAAGACAGCTTAAGAAATAAGTTAATAGGTGTTCAAGCGTTTTTTAATCAATCCAATTTAATGGGCCCATGGGGAGGGGTGAAATTCTGGTAAAATAAATGAAAGAAAATGTCCTGTCTGACTCACTCACTCATCACGCCCAGCGAAAACTATTAAAGTTGGAAACATGAAATTTTGGGAAGATATTCGCTGTATGTCGAAAACGTTAACTAAGGAATGATTTTTGTTTATTCGGGTTTTAGAGACGTGTCAAGGGGGTAAACGTGCATTTCATTGAATAACGATATCTCATGAGTTGTTTGTTTGGGGATGTGATATTCGGTATATAAACTAATAATTAAAAATAATCAGACATATGTCTAAGGGTTTATCGATGTGGTGTATATTATGAGGTGAATGGGGTGAAAATTGGGGGTTGAGGGATTCTTGACGGAGCGTGTATCTCTGAAACGACATAGGCGTGAAGTTTGAAATTCGGTGGGAAAAAACAGCTTAAAATACAGGTAAATAGGTGTTCGAACGTTTTTTCATGAATCCAATTTAAGGGGCCCTTGGAGAGGGGTGAAATTCTGGGGGGAAAAACAGGAAAGAAAGTGTCCTAAATGATTGACTCACTTACTCACTCATCAAACTCAGGGGGAAAACAGCTTTAAATAAGTAAATAGGTGTTTGACCGTTTGTTTCATAAATCCATTTTAAGGGGTTCATAGGGAGGGGTGAAATTATTAAAAATAAATGAAAGAAAATGTCCTGACCGACTCACTCGCTCTTCATCGCCGAGACAAAATTATTGAAGTTAGAAACATGAAATGTTGGGGATATGTTCGTTGTATGTCGAAAACGTCCACTAAGGAAAGAGTTTTGGATATTCAGGTTCTAAAGAGGTGTTAAGGGGGTAAACGTGCTTTCCATTGAATAACAATATCTCACGAGTGGTTTCATTTGGGGATGTGATACTTGGCACATATACTAATCATTAAAAATAAGCTGACACATGTCTAATGGTTTTTCGATGTAGTGTATATTATGAGGTGAAAGGGATGAAAAGAGGGGGTTGAAAGATTCCTAACTGAGCGTGTATCTCTTAAACGACATAGGGAGGAGTCTGAAACTCGGAGGAAATCTATCAGCTTAAAAATAAATAAACAAATGAATAAATAAATAAAATAAATAGGTGTTCGACCGTGTTTTCATAAATGCAATTTAAGGGGCATATGGGGAGGGGTGATTTTCTGGAAGAAAAACGTCCACTAAGGAAGGATTTTTGGATGTTTGCTCTCATCGACCAACCAAAACTATTAAAGTTAGAAGAATGATATTTTGGGGATATGTTTGTTTGTTGTGTGTCGAAAACGTCTACTACGGAGGGATTTTTGGGTATTCAGGTTCTAAAGTGGTGTTAACGGGGTTAAACCTGCATTTCATTGAAAAACCATATGATACGACTATGACGCGAGCGATGCGAGGCTAAAATTGAGATGGTGTGTGTCTGTGTATTACTCAATCTCGCAAGTACCACTGGTCCGATTTACGTGAATTTTACATGGAAGTAGCTGATTTACCTGGTTAACATATAGGTTACTTTTGATTTCAATCCTTTGCACTATTTAAAATTGCGACCATTTTAGTGACGTCACTACACCCTTTGGTTTCAAACTTTCATATTTCCATTTCAAATAAAAAGAGAACGCTAAGAAATAGCAAACTTTTGATGGCATATGCGAGGTTTAAAATTACATTTTCTATCCGAAAGGTATCTGCAACTGTTAGCGAGTAAAACCTAAATTTGTGCTATAAAACACGGTCAACGCCGAGCGGTGTAGTTGGACAAAATGTTCCATCCTTAATCTCCCTCTGCGCAGCACCTCGCCTATCCCCTGTTTTAACTGTCACCTTCACATTTTAATTTATTTATGACGCGTAGCGAAGCACGGGTACTTCAGCTAGTATCTAATATATAAAAGTGAAAGTCTGTATGTATGTATGTATGTATGTATGTATATATGTTGGTTCCGTATACAAATCTACACCGTTCCACCAATCTCAACCATATTTTGCATACACATAGTTTAGGACCCAGAAGGAACCGCTGGCTACATGAATTTTCGATAGTATTTTTCATTCTTCTGATTTCGGCCCTTTTTCACTCAAAAACAGGCTAATCAAATCATAAAATATACTCATGAAGGAATGGCAAGGCAGATAGTTTCCATGGCAACATAGCTCAAGTCCAGACACGGCCGACTTGATGCCAATTGCGCTCTGCACTACCGGTATAGAAAATGAGGATCTTTACTTGAAATCCCGTTAGTTACTCAACTGCTCACACAGCACTGTCAACCGAGTATAGCATAACAAAGACTTGACACTATCTACTAGATATTTGTCAAATACCACTCACTCACTCACTCACTCACTCACTCACACATTCATCACGAAATCTCAGAACCCACCCAACGGATTGGAATGAAATTTGGTATGCAGCTTACTCAAGGGCCTCAAACGCCCACTAAGAAAGGATTTTTGGATATTCAGGTTCTAAAGGGGTGTTAAGGGGGTAGACCTGCATTTCATCGAATAGCAATATCTCCCGATTGGTTTCACTGGGGGATGAGATACTCGGCATATAAACTCATCATTAAAAATAAGAAGACATGTGTCTGAGGGTTTTTCGATGTGGTGTATATTATGAGGTGAAAGGGGTGAAAAGTTGGGGTTGAAAGATTCCTAACGGAGCCTGCATCTCATAAACGACATAGACGAGGAGTTTGAAACTCAGCGGGAAAAAATCAGCATAAAAAATAAGTAAATAGGTGTTTGACCGTTTTTTTTTTCATAAATCCAATTTAAGGGGCCTATGGCGAGGGGTGAAATTCTGTGTAAAAAAAAAACAGGAAAGAAAGTGTCCTAACCGATTGACTCACTCGCTCTTCAAACTCAGGGGGAAAAACTGCTTAAAAATAAGTATAACTTATATGAGTTCGACAGTTTTTTTGATAAACCAAATGAAGGGGTTCATCGGGAGGGGTGAAATTCTGAAGAAAAAAATTGAAAGAAAATGTCCTGACTCACTCACCCACTCATCATCGCCCAGCCAAAAATATTGAAGTTGGAAACATGTCATTTTCGGGATATGTTCGTTGTATGTCAAAACCATACACTAAGGGAGGATTTTTGAATATTCAGGTTCTAAAGGGGTCTTAAGGGGGTTAAACCTGCATTTTATTGAATAACAATATCTCACGAGTGGTTTCATTTGTGGATGTGATACTCGGCATATAAACTAATCATTAAAAATAAGCAGACATGTGTCTAAGGGTTTTTCGATGTGGTGTATTATTATGAGGTGAAAGGGGTGAAAATTGGGGGTTGAAGGATTCCTAACGAAGCGTGTAGGCCTATCTCCTAAACGACATAGGCGAGAAATTTGAAACTCGGCGAAAAGAAATCAGCTTAAAAAATAAGTAAGTCGGTGTTCCACCGTTTTTTCATAAATTAATTTAAGGGGCCATTGGGGTGGGGTGAAATTCTGGGGGGAAAAAGGAGAGAAAGTGTCCTAACTGACTGACTAACTCACTCAATCATCAAACTCAGGGGAAAAAGACAGCTTAAAAAATAAGTTAATAGGTGTTCAAGCGTTTTTTCATCAATCCAATTTAAGGGGCCCATGGGGAGGGGTGATATTCTGGTAAAAATAATTGAAAGAAAATGTCCTGTCTGACTCACTCACATGTCACGCCCAGCCAAAACTATTAAAGTTAGAAACATGAAATTTTGCGAATATGTTCGCTGTATATCGAAAACGTCAACTAATGAATGATTTTTGTTATTCGGGTTTTAAAGAGGTGTAAAGGGGGTAAACGTGCATTTCATTGAATAACGATATCTCATGAGTTGTTTCTTTGGGGATGTGATATTCGGTATATAAGCTAATCATTAAAAGAATCAGACATATGTCTAAGGGTTTATCGATGAGGTGTATATTACGAGGTGAAAGGGGTGAAAATTGGGGGTTGAGGGATTCTTAACGGAGCGTGTATCTCTTAAACGACATAGGCGAGAAGTTTGAAATTCGGCGGGAAAAAAAGCTTAAACTATAAGTAAATAGGTGTTCGACCGTTTTTTCATAAATCCAATTTAAGGGGCCCTTGGAGAGAGGTGAAATTCTGGGGGGGAAACAGGAAAGAAAGTGTCCTAACTCACTCACTCATCAAACTCAGGGGGGAAGAACAGCTCAAAAATAAGTAAATAGGTGTTCGACCGTTTTTTTTTTTCATAAATCCAATTTAAGGGGTTCATGAGAGGGGTGAAATTCTGAAAAATAATTGAAAGAAAATGTCCTGACTTACTCACTCATCATCCCCCAGCCAAAATTATTGAAGTTAGAAACATGACATTAAGGGGCTATGTTCGTTGTATGTTGAAAACGTCCACTAAGGAAGGAATTTTGGATATTCAGGTTCTAAAGGGGTGTTAAGGGGGTAGACTTGCATTTAATTGAATAACAATATCTCCCGAATGATTTCCTTTGGGATGGGATACTAGGCATATAAACTCATCATTAAGAATAAGAAGACACATGTCTGAGGGTTTTTCGATGTGGTGTATATTATGAGGTGTATGTGTGAAAAGTGAGTGTTGAAGGATTCTTAACGGAGCAAGTATCTCTTAAAAGACAGAGGCAAAAAGTAAGAATCTCAGGGAGAACAAGTAGTTCCGTGAAGAACTATACAGCCTATTTTCATATATCCTACTTATGTTAATTGCCACTATCAACATACACAATTTCAGTTTGATTGCTATAAAAGATTCGTAGATATTGAGAACCGACTAACTATTTCGGATGGTCGCCATGTTGGATTTTATATATGTAGGTCCTAGAGTTATGTACTGTTACATGCAAATTATTGTGTACGTGTACCATTCAGACTTCAATCGCATAATTAAGACACAAGAAAAAACAAGGAGATTTAAAAATTTTCACAGCTGCCATCTTGAGGTTATGGAAACAATTGAAATAAATTAGATGCCAGTGGATTAACATTCGGATAAAGATTTACAGTACCAAGTTTCACTGCACGCGGATGGTTAAATTGCGAGAAACGTCCATGTGAATATTTATAATTCGCGTCACCGCCATGTTGGATTTGTGATCACCAGGTTATTTAAAGTCCTATAGGTGAACTTAAGTTCATAGCCCCTATGAACATTAAAAAATGCAGTTTGATTGTTAAATAGATTCGTAGATATTCAGTATCGTCTAAATATTTCGGATGGTCGCCATGTTGGATTGTTAAATGTATAGGCCATAGAGTCATGTACCATTAAAGGAAAATTATTGCGTAGGTTCATTATTCAAACTTTCACTTCGATCGCATGACTACATCACAAGAAATAAAAACTTAATTTTAAAATTCGCACTGCCGCCATCTTGAGGATATGTAAACAATTGAACTAAATTAGATACCAGTGGATTACAACGCGTATAAATATTTCCTGTACCAGGTTTCAGTGCGCTTGGAACATTAAATCGCGAGAAAGGTCTATTTAAAATTTTCAAATTCGCTTGGCCGCCATGTTCGTTTTGTAGTTAACCGGTTTTTGAAAGTCTTATAGATGGACTTCCAGTAGTGCCCTTTATCTCCGTACAAAATTTTAGGGAGATACCGCTAATAGTTTCGGAGATATAGAATGCCGGTGAAATATTTCGCACATCCACCATCTTGTGATTATGTAAACAATTGAACGAAGTTAGATGTCGGTGCATTACAATGTATATAAACATATACTGTACCAAGTTTCATTGCGTTTGGTTGGTCAAATCGCGAGAAACGTCTATTTAAAAGTCGCAAATTCGCTTGGCCGCCATGTTGGTTTTGTTGTTACCAGGTTTTCAAAAGTCACATAAGTGAACTTATAGTAGTCCCCTCTATCACCATAGAAAATGTCAGGGTAATATCGGTAATAGTTTCGGAGATATTGAATGCTGGTGAAATATTTCGCACAGCCGCCATGTTGGATTGGTGAGTCGTAACACAATTTGAAGGGCACGGTCGAGGTCGCCGGGAATAGTGCTATGAACTTTCCGAGTTTCATTGAAATCGCTCCTGCCGTTTAGATTTTATTAGGGGGGGACACACACACGAATCACACACACACACACACACGCGCACTCACACACGGACAAAAGGTGATCTCATAAGCCTATTTTTTCAAAATTGAAAATAGGCTAAAAATCAGATTGAAAAAGTAGTAGATAGGTGTTCGATCGTTTTTTAGCCTATTTTCAATTTTGAAAAAATAGGCTTATGAGATCACCTTTTGTCCGTGTGTGTGTGCGTGCGTGTGTGTGTGTGTGTGTGTGTGTGTGTGTGTGTGTGTGTGTGTGATTCGTGTGTGTGTCCCCCCCTAATAAAATCTAAACGGCTGGAGCGATTTCAATGAAACTCGGTATGTTCATAGCACTATTCCCGGCGACCTCGACCGTGCCCTTCAAATTATGTTACGTCTCACCAATGCAAAATGGCGGATGTGCGAAATATTTCACTAGCATTCAATATCTCCGAAACTATTACCGATATCGCCCTGAAATTGTGTACGGTGATAAAGGGTACTACTAGAAGTTCACCTATGAGACTTTCAAAAACCTGGTGACTACAAAACCAACATGGCGGTCAGGCGAAGTTGAGACTTTTAAATAGACTTTTCTCGCGATTTAACTATCCACACGTAATGAAACTTGGTACAGCAAATGTTTATACACATTGTAATGCACTGGAGTCTAATTTAGTTCAATTGTTTACATAACTTCAAAATGGCGGCTGTGCGAATTATTTCACCGACATTCTTTATCTCCGAAACTATTACAGATATCACCCTGCAATTTAGTACGGTGATAAAGAGTACTGATACAAGTTTACCTATGTATATTTCATAAACCTGTAAAGTAGAAAACGAACATGGCGACCAAGCGAAGTTGAGACTTTTAAATAGACTTTTCTCACGATTTAACCATCCAAACGTAATGAAACTAGGTACAGAAAGTGTTTATACACATAGTAATGCACTGGAGTCTAATTTAGTTCAATTGTTTACATAACCTCAAAATGGCGGCTGTGCGAAATATTTCACTGACATTCTATATCTCCGAAACTATTACAGATATTACCCTGCAATTTTAAACGGTGATAAAGGGTACTGGTACAAGTTTATCTATGTATACTTCATAAACTTGTAAAGTAAAAAACGAACATGGCGACCAAGCGAATTTGAAATATTTTAATAGACTTTTCTCGTGATTTAACTCTCTGAGCGCAGTGAAATGTGGTACAGTAAATGATTTTGCAGATTGTAATGCACTGCCATCTAATTTAAATCAATTGTTTACATAACCTCAATATGGCGGCTGTGCGAAATTTTTAAATTAAGTTTTTATTTCTTGTGTCGTAATCATGCGATCGAAGTGAAAGTTTCAATAATGAACCTAGGCAATAATTGCCCTTGAATGGTACATAATTCTATGGCCTATACATATAACAATCCTAAATGGCGAGCTACCGAAATATTTAGACGGTTCTCAATATCTATGAATCTTTTACAGCAACCAAACTGATTTTTTTTATGTTCATAGAGACTATGAACATATGTTCACCTATAGGACTTTCATTAACCTGGTGAGCACAAATCCAACATGGCGGCGACGCGAAGTATAAGTATTTAAATGGACGATTCTCGCGAATTAACTATCCGAGTGCTGTGAAACGTTGCACGTTAAATGCTTATACAAATGTTGATCCACTGGCATCTAATTTATTTCAATTGTTTGCATAATCACAAGATGGCTGCTGTGCGTAATTTTAAAATCTCGTTTTTACTTCTTGTGTTCTAATCATGCGATTGAAGTTTGAATACCACACGTACACAATAATCTTAATGTAATAGTACAAAAATAAAAATCCAACCTGGCGACAATTTGAAATATTTAGACGGTTCTCAATATCTACGAATCTGTTACAGCAATTAAACTGAAATTTTGTATGTTGTTAGAAGAAATTAACATGAGCAGGATATATGAAAATAGGCTGTATAGTTCTTTACGGAACTACTTGTTCATAATCCAATTTAAGGGGCTCATGGAGAGGGATGAAATTCTGGGGAAAGAAGTCCACAAAGGAAGGATTTTTAGCCTATTTTCAATTTTGAAAAAATAGGCTTATGAGATCACCTTTTGTCCGTGTGTGTGTGCGTGTGTGTGTGTGTGTGTGTGTGATTCGTGTGTGTGTCCCCCCCTAATAAAATCTAAACGGCTGAAGCGATTTCAATGAAACTCGGTATGTTCATAGCACTATTCCCGGCGACCTCGACCGTGCCCTTCAAATTTTGATACGTCTCACCAATGCAAAATGGCGGCTGTGCGAAATATTTCACTAGCATTCAATATCTCCGAAACTATTACCGATATCGCCCTGAAATTGTGTACGGTGATAAAGGGTACTACTAGAAGTTCACCTATGAGACTTTCAAAAACCTGGTGACTACAAAACCAACATGGCGGTCAAGCGAAGTTGAGACTTTTAAATAGACTTTTCTCGTGATTTAACTATCCACACGTAATGAAACTTGGTACAGGAAATGTTTATACACATTGTAATGCACTAGAGTAGAATTTAGATCAATTGTTTACATAACTTCAAAATGGCGGCTGTGCGAAATATTTCACTGACATTCTATATCTCCGAAACTATTACAGATATCACCCTGCAATTTAGTACGGTGATAAAGGGTACTGATACAAGTTTACCTATGTATATTTCATAAACTTGTAAAGTAGAAAACGAACATGGCGACCAAGCGAAGTTGAGACTTTTCAATAGACTTTTCTCACGATTTAACCATCCAAACGTAATGAAACTAGGTACAGCAAGTGTTTATACACATAGTAATGCACTGGAGTCTAATTTAGTTCAATTGTTTACATAACCTCAAAATGGCGGCTGTGCGAAATATTTCACTGACATTCTATATCTCCGAAACTATTACAGATATTACCCTGCAATTTTGTACGGTGATAAAGGGTACTGGTACAAGTTTATCTATGTATACTTCATAAACTTGTAAAGTAAAAAGCGAACATGGCGACCAAGCGAATTTGAAATATTTTAATAGACTTTTCTCGTGATTTAACTCTCTGAGCGCAGTGAAATGTGGTAGAGTAAATGATTTTGCAGATTGTAATGCACTGCCATCTAATTTAAATCAATTGTTTACATAACCTCAATATGGCGGCTGTGCGAAATTTTTAAATTAAGTTTTTATTTCTTGTGTCGTAATCATGCGATCGAAGTGAAAGTTTGAATAATGAACCAAGGCAATAATTGTCCTTGAATGGTACATAATTCTATGGCCTATACATATAACAATCCTAAATGGCGAGCTTCCGAAATATTTAGATGGTTCTCAATATCTATGATTCTTTTACAGCAACCAAACTGAATTTGTTTTATGTTCATAGAGACTATGAACATATGTTCACCTATAGGACTTTCATTAACCTGGTGAGCACAAATCCAACATGGCGGCGACGCGAAGTATACATATTTAAATGGACGATTCTCGCGAATTAACTATCCGAGTGCTGTGAAACGTTGCACGTTTAATGCTTATACAAATGTTGATCCACTGGCATCTAATTTATTTCAATTGTTTGCATAATCACAAGATGGCTGCTGTGCGTAGTTTTAAAATCTCGTTTTTACTTCTTGTGTTCTAATCATGCGATTGAAGTTTGAATACCACACGTACACAATAATCTTAATGTAATAGTACAAAAATAAAAATCCAACCTGGCGACAATCTGAAATATTTAGACGGTTCTCAATATCTACGAATCTGTTACAGCAATTAAACTGAAATTTTGTATGTTGTCAGAAGAAATTAACATGAGCAGGATATATGAAAATAGGCTGTAAAGTTCTTTACGGAACTACTTGTTGGATATTCACTCATCATCCCCCTGCAAACGTATTGCAGTTAGAAACTTGAAATTTTGGGGATATGTTCGTTGTTTGTCGAAAAAGTCCACTAAGGATTGATTTTTGGATATTCATGTTCTGAAGGGGTGTTAAGGGGGTTAAACTTGCATTTCATTGAATAACAATATCTCACGAGTTGTTTCATTTGGGGATGTGATATTCGGCATACAAACTAATCATTTAAAATAAGCAGACATATGTCTAAGGGTTTATCGATATGGTGTATATTATGAGGTGAAAGGGGAGAAAATTGGGGGTTGAAGGATTCTTAACGGAGCGTGTACTGTATCTCTTATTCAACATAGGCGATAAGTTTGAAATTCAGCGGAAAAAGCAGCTTAAAAATAAGTAAATAGGTGTTCGACCATTTCTTCATAAATCCAATTTAAGGGGCCCATGGGGAGGAGTGAAATTCGGGGGGGGGGGGGGAAACAGGAAAGAAGGTGTCCTAACTGATTGACTTACTTACTCACTTATCAAACTCAGGGGGAAAACAGCTTTAAATAAGTAAATAGGTGTTCGACCGTTTTTTTTTTCATAAATCCAATTTAAGGGGTTCTTGGGGAGGGGTGAAATTCTCAAATATTAATGAAAGAAAATGTCCTGACTGACTCACTCACTCATCATCGCCCAGAAAAAATTATTGAAGTTAGAAACATGAAATTTTGGGGATAAGTTCGTGGTATGTCGAAAACGTCCACTAAGGAAAGAGTTTTGGATATTCAGGTTCTAATGAGGTGTTAAGGGGGTAAACGTGCATTTCATTGAATAACAATATCTCATGAGTGGTTTCATTTGGGGATGTGATACTTGGCATATATACTAATCATTTAAAATAAGCTGACACATGTCTAATGGTTTTTCGATGTGGTGTATATTATGAGGTGAAAGGCATGAAAAGTGGGGGTTGAAAGATTCCGAACGGAGCGTGTATCTCTTAAACGACATAGACGAGGAGTTTGATTTTCTCCGAGTTCCAATCACCTTAAAAATTAATAAATGAATAAATAATTAAAATAAGTAGATGTTCGACCGGTATTTTTTTTTTCATAAATCCAATTTAAGGGGCATATGGGGAGGGGTGAAATTCTGGAATAAAAAAGTCCACTAAGGAAGGATTTTTGGATGTTCACTCTCATCGACCAATCAAAACTATTGAAGTTAGAAGAAGGGGATATGTTTGTTGTGTGTCGAAAATGTCTACTAAGGAGGGATTTTTGGATATTCAGGTTCTAAAGGGGTGTTAACGGAGTTAAACCTGCATGTCATTGAATAACAATATGACACGACTATGACGCGAGCGAAGCGAGGCTAAAAATGAGATGGTGTGTGTCTGTGTATTACTCAATCACGCAAGAACCACTGGTCCGACTTACGTGAATTTTATATGAAAGTAGCTGATTTAACTGGTTAACATATAGGCTACTTTTGATTTCAATACTTTGCACTATGGCGACCATTTTAGTGACGTCACTACACCCTTTGGTTTCAAACTTTCATATTTCCATTACAAATAAAAAGTGAACGCTAAGAAATAGCAAACTTTTGATGGCATATACGAGGTTTAAAATTACATTTTCTATCCGAAAGGTATCTCCAACGATTAGCGAGTAAAACCTAAATTTGTGCTATAAAACACGGTCAACGCCGAACGGTGTAGTTGGACAAAATGTTCCATCCTTAATCTCCCTCTGCGCAGCACCTCGCCTATCCCCTGTTTTAACTGACACTTTCACATTTTAATTTATTTATGACGCGTAGCGAAGCACGGGTACTTCAGCTAGTATATATATATATATATATATATATATATATATATCAGTTTCTTGTGGACACGATAACTGCCGTAATTTTGCACCAATCACTTTGATTTTTTTACATAATATGTATCCCTATAAAATCTCGGTCGAGTTCGTTAATGGGCAAAATCGGTCAAAGGGGGTGAAAATGGGGGGCTTTTTTTCGAAAAGATGAAATTTCGGTATAACTCTCTTAATACGTGAAATATCGAATCCATTCAAAGTTCATAATATGTGTCGGATAAGTGCCAAAAATGTATGTAAAATAAGTTTTTTAATAGCACCAACCATTGACCAAAGGGGTGGAAAAACGTGGGTTTTTCGGGAAACATTAATCATATCTCTCTTAATAGGCACAATATCAAAACCGTACAAAATGGAAAATATTCCCCTAATAATTACCTAAAGCTTTTGTCTGAAAGAATTTTTGATATGACCCACCATTACGCCAAGGGATGAGAAAAATAATTTCGGAATTTTAAAAAATGCCAAGTGCCATCAGAGGTTTCCATAACAACGCTTTTAAATTGATAAGGGATGATCTATCAGAGGTTGCCAAGACAACGCCATTGACGAGATCACATTCATTTTTAGCCTACTTTTCACACTTTTCAAAAATGAGGAAAAAGTAGACTTATAAGATATATCCGGGAAAATGTGTCTCTCCTTCTGTCTGTCTGTCTGTCTGTCTGTCTGTCTGTCCTTCTATCGGGCTGTGTGTGTGTGTGTGTCCCCCCTATCAACTCCTAAACGGCTGCAGCAATTGAAACCAAATTTAGTATGAGTAAAGATGTATACCGGAATATCTCAGGCCCATATTTGAGAAAGATGTCAGTGCTACCAACTGCTAAAAAAACGCACTAGAAATTTGAGCTCCATGTTGGATATCTTAGAAGATATACATGGGAGCTATTCTAAAATTGGCACACATGTAGATAATACTATTTCAGTTTAATTTCCAGGTGGCCATACATGACAGCCTTGCCAACATAATTTTAAGCCTTCTGATAAGTCCAATTTGTAAATACATATAACTTCTACACTATCAATTGGATTTCAACCAAATTTTGTATGTAATATGTGTACATAAACATATATGACTGAGTGTATTCTTAGAGCCACCAGGGCTGCCAACTGTTAATAATTGCTCTCTATTTTGTATCCAAATATATCAGAAAGTATGCAAGCCGACAGCTTTAAACTATGCACACGTAAATTACCCGACATTTTACATTAATTTGGAGTAACTTATATACGTCAGTTCTACCAACATGATTCTAAGCCTGCTGATAGGACCAATTTTTAAATACATGTAACTTCTATACCAACAAATGGATTTCATCCAAAATTGGCACAAAAATATATAATATTTCTGATTATTTCTGACCAGCACTCGCATGACATTGTTGCCAACATGCTTTTACGTGTACTAATAGATCCAATGTCTAAATCCAAGTAACGTCCTTTGGACTTCAACCACATTTTGTATTCTGTACCTTAGGAGATGGAAGTAAGAATATATTCAGTCACCAGAGCTGCCAACTGTATTGCTCTATTAGGCTACATTATGCCTAGTATACCTTATTTCGAACTAATTAAAACATTTCGATATTACCCACTTAATTTCGTCATTATTCTAGATAGGTTCATATACTGTAGATTAATCTATGGCATGAATCTTAATTTTAAGAAAAAGTAGGCTCTTTAGTTCGTCACGGAACTTCTTGTTCCATCTGACTATGAGGGAAGCGGCTAACTGGTAGCATGCTGAACTTCTATGCCCAAGGTGCTGGTTCAAAGCCGGACAAAGTCGCCGGATTTTCTAAGAGCGCTAAAAATCCGTCAGCATGCTTTCCTTCGGAGGGGAAGTTACAACGTTCGTTGCAAATTGTTGGTTGCGGTGGCATCTAGCAGCCAAGTTCACAGCTAGGTGTCGTTGACGTTAGTATTTGGTACAAAATTAGGTACTACTACCTAAAATTGACCGTCTGCAGACCTTACCTGAATTACAGACTAATACAGTCATCACAAATAACACCGTTTATCAGACAGATTCTACACACACCCAATGTACACGGGGTTACATGACCACCTTGTCGCAGCCCCTTAACTGAGGAACCAACCAACATCTCTTTGCGTGAAGAAGTAACAGACTGTTAGATAGTTACACATTAGTTCCAAACCTTGCATAAGGACAGTGTGATCACAAGTATAAAAATTAACCCCAAATGACAGGAAGGTTACCATCCCCATAAGACAGTAAAATGTTAAAAGTATGCATAGAAAGACGAAAAAATGTTAACTAACCTTCAATTGTAAAATACTTTCTCGCAATAAATGAGGTCTGATCCTCCTACGAAAACCTGCATATTTTTTTGCCTATTATAGCCTATCCCCTAGTTTGCCCGGTGAAATCTACCTCCGCCTTCCGGCGTGCCGAGAGGATTTTTTTTAATTTTAGTACTGCAGCTTAGAATTTTTCAAATAGTTCCTACTTTTGCCGCCAAGCGCCACCGTCAACGACTACTAGGCCAAATTCAGAACTTAGCTACTAGACGCCACCGCAGTCGGCTCTTGGCAACGAACGTAGAAACGTAAGAGCGTTGTTTACATTAACCTATCCAATTTAGCTTCACACAGGTGCAATTAGTGGAAGGTTCTTTAACATGCCATATATCTATGACATGGGATCGCCGGCTTTACTTCCCCTCCGAAGGAAGGCATACTGAGGGATTTTAACGCTCTTAAAAAATCCGACGGCTTCGGTCGGGTTTGAACCCGCTATCTTGGGCATAGAAGCTCAGCATGCTACCGACTACGCCACCGAAGCCGCGCTGAACAATCTTTATATCGCATCTTTCGTCCTGAATTCATTAATTACCTCAGTGTAAGTGTAAGTAAATCCACATCACCCATTCACACAATAGGTTCTAAAATTGTTCAATGTCAAGATGTCGCCTGTCATCACTAACGGAATAGAAAACACCTGGCCATACCTAACACCCCCCAGGGGCTCATATCTAGTGGAACGTGGGTTTGCGTCCACGGGGCCCCGGCTGAGTCCGGCATTGCTTCCGCTTACTTGTGTCGGGCTACTCTCCGTCTTCTTTCCTGTCGACCTCACTTGGTCAACTCTTGTTCTCTTCCGACCCCGACGGTATTAGGGTATCCGAGGCCTAGGGAGTCTCTTCCTTTCCCGCCTTAATTGGCCCTTGTCTCATCTTTTCTGATTCCCTCCTTCTGCGAGGGGTCAGCCTTCTTTTTCTTTTCCTGTTATCTCCTGCCTTCTGCTTAAGGCCCTCAAGGAGGCAGGGTGTATGTAGCCCCACCACTTCTGGTGCACCCTAGATAATGCTACACCCTCAGGGGCTCACGGCTGGTGAGTTCGGGAGTTGGCGACCCTAAGGGATTCCTGAGCTGGGATCGTTTTTCCCCTTTTGTCCCCTACCTTTAGGGCGGACCCTCTCCTCTTTCACTTTCCTATCTGCCGTTCATGGCTCTCCTTCCTTCAAAGTCCCTCAATCCGCATTCATCGAGGGTTGAGAGCATTTCTTTTCCTCCTGTCCTTTATTTGCCTTATTCTCCTTTAGTTTTCCATTTCTTCTTCTAGTATGTTCAATCTCCGTTGCATTTTGTGAGTCTTTTCGATCTGCGTTGCATTTTGTAGGTGTTTTTTCAACCTCGATTGCATTTTGTAAGGATTGACAATCTAAATTGCAAGTCTTTCAATATCGGAGGGGGTATAATGCTACACCCTCAGGGGCTCACGGCTGGTGAGCGACAACCTGCGACAACGCGGTAATTTAGCCCCGTGTACTTTGGATGTGTGTAGAATCTAAATTACATTTTGTGCGTATTTTTCTATCTATTCCTTTTGTGAGTATTTTCGTTCTAAATTCCCTTTTGTAAGTATTACTGCTCTCCATTTTGTGAGTAGTTTCAATCTGAGTTCCTTTGTGTACGTATTTTCCTTCTCTCTTAATTTTCATTCTGGTTTCCACTTCATTGACATTTTCGCTATCACCCAGACCATTAGGGGCCGATAGCCTCGATGTTAGGCCCCTTAAAACAACAATTATCATCATCATCATCATCATCATACCTAACAGAAGATCAATTGTCAAATCTCGAAAAAGTCAAAGCGTCCTTTCTAAAGAAAGCTTTATGTCTCTCCAAGTATTCTCCCTCACTCTTGGTGTACATATTGGCAAGATAACCATTCTGGTTGGTTGGTTCTTTAGTTTAGGGGCTGCGACAACGTGGTAATTTAGCCCCGTATAGTGTGTGTAGAATTTGTTTGATAACCGGTATTAATTGTGGTGGCTGTATTTGTGTGTGTTATCTGTGATTCAGGTAGAAGGACTGGCTGGCTGCGTGGCTCAGCGGTAACGTTCTCGCTTGCTAAGCCCAAGGTTGCAGGTTCGTATCCTGGCGTAGTCAGCTGGCATTTGAGGGTGCACAAATGTGAGGGAGCCGTGTCAGTAGATTTACTGGCACGTTTAAGATCCCCTTCGGGGCAAAATTCCGGCACCCCGACGTCTCTAAAAGCCAGAGTAGTTAAAGGGGACGTAAAACCAATAACATTATTATAATTATTATTATTATTATTATCAGGTAGAAGGACTGCAGACGATTAATTTTTTCAAGTAGTTCCTACTTTTGCTACCAAATGCTATCATCCACGACACCTAGCTGTGGACGTGGCTACTAAATGCCATCACAGTCAGCTCCTGGCGTGGAGAGTTGGAACTAATATAGCGTTATCAAACTAACCTACAAATTTTAGCTTCCAAAAGTTTAGTTAGTGGAAGGTTCTTTTTCATGCCATAAATCTATGACATGGGACCACCGGCTTTACTTCCCCTCCGAAGGAAGGCAAACTGAAGGATTTTTAACGCTCTTAAAAAATCCGACGACTTCAGCCAGGTTTGAACCCGCGAACTTGGACACAGCAGTTCAGCATGCTACCAACTACGCCACCGAAGCCGCCGAGAACCATTCTATCTATAAGAAATAAAAGCGGCTTCGGTGGCGTAGTCGGTAGCATGCTGAACTGCTGTGCCCAAGATCGCGGGTTCAAACCTGGCTGAAGTCATCGGATTTTTAAAAGCGTTAAAAATCCTTCAGTATGCCTTCCTTCGGAGGGGAAGTAAGCCGGCGGTCCCATGTCATAGATTTATGGCATGTAAAAGATCCTTTCACAGACTAAACTTGTGTAAAGCAAAATTTGTTAGGTTAGATTTCGTCAGAACGCTCTATCAAAGTTCCAACGTTCACCACTAGGTATCATTGATATCTGGTGGCGAAAGTTTGAACTACTTGAAATTGAACGGAACTTGTAGCTCACCCTTTAGGGTGTCCGCTGGAAGCAGCTACAGCCTCAGGCGTGCCGAACATGTCCTCGGACACTCCCGGCACTAAAAGCCATACGATAAATTAATAAAATAAATAAATAAATAAATAAATAAATATAAGAAATAAGACTACGGAGTGATCATGAAGGAACTCGCATTAAAGAGAGAGGAAATTTGGGAAGAGTTCTATGCTACCGATGCTATGATCGTACAGGATTGCAAAAACTTAAACTGCGACCTCAAACATGTAGTGACTAGGCTTGCGGTACATAGTTTTCATCACCTGATATGTCAGAGAGAAAAATTCCACTCGCCGGGACTGGAATGTGTGTGCAAGCGTTGTGGTGGGCCATGTGGCAGATACCATGCAATGTTTTGCAAAAATAGGGCCGAAACACTGTCAATGTTCTGCGCCAACTAAATCATGCAATTATTCATATAATACGCACATTGTGCGAGTACCTGTATTTTTTATTTGTTTACCCGCGAATGGACCACTTAGGATCACGCTACAACTTCATTTACTTTTCTTGGTGCGAAGTTTTCTCTGCACCCAATACTCCTTCATGCGTTCGCTGGCCTGTTTACGCTCTTCGTCCGTCCAGGCTCTTCCGGTCTTCTTAGGTCTTCTTACGGCTTGAATCCCTTCCAAATTACTCAGTATGTACCTAAATCTATTTCTGTCTAACAGTTGGTCTTCAGAGAAGTTCAATCTTTCCATATCCGCCTTTGTTTCCTTAATCCATGCTGTTGTGGTCTTCTTTCTCCAGAAGTAATCAAATATCCGTTTGGTGAGTCTATTTTGGTCCATTCTGTATAGATGTCCGAGAAACTTTAACCTCTTCTTCTTCATAGTCTCAGAGATTATTTCTACTTTCTGATAAACTTCTTCATTACTTCGAAGTTTCCATCCATTTTCGGTTTGAACAGCACCCTTATTTTTTGCAAGACCTCTAATTTATCCACCTTGTAGTTCATAGACATTCACTGGCATAGAGAAATTCTGTTTTCACCTGTATTTATTTATTAATAAATGCAGTTTTTTCATAATAGGTTCTATCAATGGATTTGACCCGTCTACTAGCTTCAATTATCTTTTAATTTCGGAACAAAATTCATCGTCAAGACCTCCTTTACATTTGTATACTAAATATCATTAAAATGCCCGCAGTTGTACTTGCGTCATGTTAGAGCACATAGACATGAAAACATGTTGTTCTGATCGTTCGTCTTCAATAGATATTAAGAAATAAAACCGAAACTAGAATTTCCGAAAAATATCTACAGTACTGTTAGACTCCATTCTCAAAATCTGTAATCGTAACCTTTGCAGCCTATTTGTTACGGAGTTACAAAGCTTCAAACATTATTTCAGTTCGAACGCAACACAAATAGCTCTTTCAAACAAGTACGTTTTTCATTCAATCGAAAGCTATGGCTTGAGAAGCGATACTATAATTGCCTGCGTGCAGGAAGCTAGTTTACCGCCTTTGACAAGGGGAAGTCATACCTCTGTAAGAAAGACAATAACAACAAACATAGACAAGAGTTTAGTGCTTTTCAGTCGGTCAACTCGAATGTACCCAAAAGAGATGGGTTATTCCCTAATCCTGAAATAAATTACATGAGATTAATAAAACATTAATCTCATGTAATTTATTTCAGGATTAGGGCATAACCCATCTCTTTTGGGTACATTCGTGTTGACTGACTAAAAAGCACCAAACTCTTGTTTACTAAGGCAACACTGAAAATATGGCTTCAAACACCACAACAAACATAGATTTACACATATAAGATCTTGACTCTTAAGTGAGTCATCATAGTTTCCTGGTTAACAGCCTTTTCCGTTATTGATGCAAATTTGAATGCTTACAAATGTATTAGGCTTGTAGCAAAAACAATTCTCGAGATCAGCGACGGAAGACGTCAAAGTTTGTAAGGCAATCTTTCTTGAATATAGAGGAAATTTTCAGAACTGAAATAGATGATAGTTAGCATCGCTACAAGAGTCCAGAATGTTATTATTAAACGCTTTTCTTGTTATTGGTGGTAATCTTTGATGTAAAGGGACAGCGGGAAATTGAGTTCACTTGTCCCATCCATACCAGCAACATTTCTTAATTAACCAAATAGAAATCTAGACATCTAGACTTCACTTTATGCTTCCTCATAGTGTGTTGAAATTCGTATTTCAAACTAAATATACCTTCACTACGAAATATACTAAAGAAGAGAAGGAAGAATGGTTTAAAGAAACGATTTACAAAGAGTAAAGACTTTATGAAGATAGAAGAAGTGGATGCTGTTGTTTGTTGTTTGAGTCTTCAGTCTTTTGACTGGTTTGATGCAGCCCTCCATGCCTCCCTGTCCTGAGCTAATCGTTTCATCTCTACATAGCTACCACACCCTACATCCGAGGCAATCGGTTTAACATATTCTAACCTTGGTCTACCCCTACAGTTCTTGTCCTCGACCCTTCCTTCCATAACTAAGCTTGCTATACCTGGGTGTCTTAGTATATGTCCTACTAACCTATCTCTTCTCTTCATTAGCAGTCGCCAGAAACATCTCTCCTCTCCCACTCGTCTTAATACCTCTTCGTTTGTAACCCTATCTACCCATCGGATCTTCATCATTCTCCTGTAACACCACATTTTAAAAGCTTCAATTCTCCTCTTTTCTGCCGCACCAACAGTAAAAGTTTCACTTCCATAGAGCGCCACGCTCCAGACAAAGGCTTTCAGAAATGACTTCCTAATACCTAAATCTATATTCGATGTCAACAGATTCATTTTTTGTAGGAATGCTTTCTTTGCCTGAGCCAACCTACTTTTAATATCCTCTTTGCTTCGTCCATCACTGGTTAATCTGCTTCCTAAGTAACAGAAGTCTCCTACTTCCTTCAGCTTTTCACCTGCCAATTTGATCTCCATAGAGGTTTCTGATTTATTTCGGCTGCATTCCAGTATTTTTGTTTTACATTTATTAATTTTCATCATGAATTCTTTCCGTAAGACGGAGTCCATACCATTCAAAAACTCATTCAAATCCTCAGGCTTGTCGGCCAAGATGACGATGTCATCAGCAAATCTCAGAGTTGAAATTATTTCTCCTTGAATCTTCACTCCCACTTTATATTTTTCTCTGATTTTCTTCATTGCTTGTTCAAAGTAAAGATTGAAAAGTATGGGTGATAAGTTGCAGCCTTGCCTAACACCTTTCTGAATACCAGCTTCTCTCTCATGTCCTTCACCTCGAATGACTGCTGTCTGGTTTCTGTATAGATTGTAGATTACCCTCCTATCCCTGTACTTTATTCCAATAGATTTCAAAATGTCAAAGAATTGGATGCAGCTAATAGAATAATAGTTCTACTCTCTCTGGAAATAAAGACTAAATACGAGTAAGTACGTATTGTAATAAACTCGAATACACAGTAGTATTTCAATAAATATACCGCTGAAATGCATCCATTTTTATCCAGTGGGCTTTTGTGGCCTGTTAATGAGAATACATTATAGCTTAATGTATGCCATTTTTTGCTGGTATGTAATGCGTCAGATGCCTATTATCACTGGTAAATCATTGTTGCTGTACATGTATGAACTTTGAAATGATACAACCTGATGAGAGTTTGTAAACATATTAATCTGAATGTAAAATACAGCTGACAATGAGGATTATTAGAATCGCAATCAATCAATGATTATCCAAATTTATTGCATTGAAAATGCGAGACTCTCTCCGGCATCTCCCTATTTCTACATAATGTTATTAATGCAGCCAATAGCCCTTTATTTTATTTTCAGAACGGGTCAGGGATGGGATTTTGGAAGGAAATTGACCTTCGACCTATTGAAAGGAACCATCCGGGCATTTGTCTGGTGGTGAAAATTAGAAACCACGAAAATCATTTTAAGGACGGCCGAGGTGAGATTCGAACCCACTCTCTCCTGATGCCAGCGAGTCACGTGGTAGCGCGTTAGCACTCTCGGCCACCGTGGCCAGTTCCCTATTCCTGTATGAATCCACGTTCCGCTCGCGGCAGTGAAGCTAGCCGCGGACCCAACCTACAAAAATATAGCCAGTTAGCTAATGAAATGCAATATTGACTAGCTGTAATCCATCAAAACGCATGCCACGTTTTAATTTCAAACAATAACGTGGAAAATAGGACCGCAGCCTGTTTTGATTACACATTTCCTGCTTTCCGGGCAGGTACATTAGCCAGCTACACCACCGCTGCCCGCAACGACCAGGACTCATTTGTTATTTCATTTGGGGGCTTGGAGACCAAAATCATTACGGACAGCCCTGTCTGCTCGACGTGAGTGCGTAGAATTTGTCTGATAACCAGTGTTACTATGGCCTATGTACAGGGTCATCGAAATATAATGCCTAGATTTTAAATAATTGCTGTAAAGAAATATTAGAGGTCATGTAATGATTTTAGCCTTAAAATGAGTGGAATTGATATTTTTATTTCATAACTTAGTAAGTTGTCGTCTCCGTAGCGTAACGGTCAGCGTGGTTAGCTGCCGCCCTGGAGGTCCTGGGTTCGATTCCCGGCTCTGCCACGAAATTTTAAAAGTGTTATAAGGACTGGAACGGGGTCTACTCAGCCTCGGGTGGCCCAAATGAGTAGAGGGGGTTCGATTCCCACCTCAGCCATCCTTGAAGTGGTTTTCCGTGGTTTTCCCTGGTTTCTCACTTCGTCTACTGTAAGGCCACGGCCGCTTCCTTGCCTATCAATCACAATCTCTCCCCCCCCCCCCCTTCCCGTCCCTCATAAGGCCCCTCTTCGCTTTGCAGGTGAGGCCGCCTGGGCTAGCTGCTGATCGCACCTCCTCAGTTGTATCCAATCCGACCAAATATTCCCAGCTCTAGAACACTGCCCGTAGAGGCGGTAGTGGCGAGTTCCCTCGCTGAGACAGTGGGTTCCACCAACCTGGAGTGTAAACTCAATTATAACAAGTAGTTCCGTGAAGAACTATACAGCCTATTTTCATATTTCCTACTTATGCTAATTGCCTCTACCTACATACAAAATTTCAGTTTGATTGCTGTAATAGATTCGTAGATATTGAGAACCGACTAAATATTTCGGATAGTCGCCATGTTGGGTTTTATATAATTATGTAGGTCCTAGAGTTATGTACGGTTACATGAAGATTATTGTGTTCGTGTAGTATTCAAACTTCAATCGCATGATTAGGACACGAGAAGTAACAAGGAGATTTTAAAAGTTCGCACAGCTGCCATCTTGTGGTTATGGAAACAATTGAAATAAATTAGATGCCAGTGGATTAACATTCGTATAAAGATTTACTGTACCAAGTTTCACTGCACTCGGATGGTTAAATTGCGAGAAATATCCATGTGAATATTTATACTTCGCGTCACCGCCATGTTGGATTTGTGGTCACCAGGTTATTTAAAGTCCTATAGGTGAACTTAAGGTCGTAGCCCCTATGAACATAAAGAAATTCAGTTTGATTGATGTAATAGATTTGTAGATATTCAGAGCCGTCTAAATATTTCGGAAGGTCGCCATGTTGGAGTGTTAAAAATATAGGCCATAGAGTCATGTACCATTAAAGGAAAATTATTGCGTAGGTTCATTATTCAAACTTTCACATCGATCGCATGATTGCGACACAGGAAATAAAAACTTAATTTTAAAATTCGCAAAGCCGCCATCTTAAGGTTATGTAAACAATTGAACTAAATTAGATACCAATGTATTACAATGTGTATAAACATTTTTTGTACCGGATTTCATTGCGGTTAGAACATTAAATCGCGAGAAAAGTCTATTTAAAATTTTCAAATTCGCTTGGCCGCCATGTTCATTTTGTAGATAACCGGTTTTTGAAAGTTTTATAGATGAACTGCCAATAGTGCCCTTTATCCCCGTACAAAATTTCAGGGTAATACCGCTACTAGTTTCTGAGATATAGAATGCTGGTGAAATATTTCGCACATCCGCCATCTTGTGGTTATGTAAACAATTGAACCAAGTTAGAATTCGGTGCATTACAATGTGTATAAACATACTGTACCAAGTTTTATTGCGTTTGGTTGGTTAAATCGCGAGAAACGTCTAATTAAAAATCGCAAATTCGCGTGGCCGCCATGTTGGTTTTGTAGTTATCAGTTTTTCAAAAGTCACATAGGTGAACTTCTAGTAGTTTCCTTTATCACCAATAAAAACTCCATGGTGATATCGGGAATAGTTTCGGAGATATTGAATGCTGGTGAAATATTTCGCACAGCCGCCATGTTGGATTGGTGAGACGTAACAAAATTTGAAGGGCACGGTCGGGGTCGTCCGGAATAGTGCTATGAACTTACCAAGTTTCATTGAAATCGCTCCAGCCGTTTAGAAGTTATAAGGGGGAGACACCCACACTCCTCACACACACACGGACAAAAGGTGATCTCATAAGCCTTTTTTTTTTTTTTCAAAATTGAAAATATGCTAAAAACCTTAGTAAGTTTCAATGTGAGCTCCGTTTGTTGCTATGCAGACGTGCGTCGAGCGTATTCGGTACCGCGTCAAGGTAGTGAGGCGGAGCCCCACCTTGCATTAAATGATACGCTGTCCAGTCTGTTGTCCGATATCTTCTATTTGAGCGAACACAAACTGTTCAAGCATGTCGAGGTAAATTAGGCTTGTAATTGTTTTTTCAGCGAAAACCAAAGGTCATGAAGTAACCCGCACCACACATTGACACACATTAGACGTCTGCAGAGCAACAAACTGAACTCACATTGAAACTTACTAAGGTACAAAATAAAATGTTATATTTTCCACGCATTTTAAGACTAAAACCATTACTTTACCTGCAATAACTTTTTAGAGCAATTATTTAAAATCTATGGCCTGTTTGTCATCTCTTGATGAATGCAGTACATTTGCATTTGTCTGTTGGCACAGGCTAGAGTAAAATGTGGCTTTTCACCTCTGTCTCTGTCTTACTCATGGCTGTGATTATATGGAAGCTACTGAGGTATGGGTGGTGCCTAGTAATGACATTCAGGGCACAGTCAGTGCCTGTGAAGGCTGTGAAGGGTTCTACTCATAGGGTTAGTACTGCTGTTCTGGCTCAGTGAGGAAAGCAATGGCCTCAATATAAAGCGCTACCTAGGGTTTTGTGGCTATCTACCCACATAACCTAACGGCGGTACTTTTTGAGGATCCAACCAGCCTTCGGGCTGACTACCTAACAGACAGATTTAAAATCTGGGCATTATTTTTCGATGAACCTGTATTTTTAACTGAATCGAGGATTGGGAAGGAGGCGGCTGTTGCCTTTCGTTAGGAACCATCCCAGCAGTTTCCTGGAGCATACGAGAAGAACCAAGGAAACCAAATTCTAGTATAACTGAGGTGAGAATTGAGCGCACCTCCTTTTAGTTTAGCCCCACGAGGGTTCACTCAGATCAGATTAAATTTATTGCCAGAGCTGGGTATTGGACCCGGACTTCCGAGGTGACTGTTAATAATGCTAGTCACAGACCCACAAGTCGGTAGCATGCTGAGCTTCTATGCCCAAGATAGCGGGTTCAAAAACGGCCGAAGCCGTCGGATTTTTTTAAGAGCGTTCAAAATCCCTCAATATGCCTTCCTTCGGATGGGAAGTAAAGCCGGCGGTCCCATGCCATATATTTATGGCATGTTAAAGAACCTTCCACCAATTGCACCTGTGTGAAGCTAAATTGGATAGGTTAAGAATGTAAACAACGCTCTTAGGTTTCTACGTCCGTTGCTAAGAGCCGACTGCGGTGGCGTCTAGTAGCTAAGTTCTGAACTTGGCTTACTAGTCGTTGACGGTGGCGCTTGGCGGCAAAAGTAGGAACTATTCTAAGTTGCAGTACTTAAATTAAAAAACAGATAACACACCTAATACAGTCATCACAATTAACACCGGTTATCAGACAGATTTTACACACACCCAAAGTACACGGGGCTACATGACCGCGTTGTCGCGGCCCCTAAACATAAGAACCAACCAACCAACCAGCCCCACAAAAAGGACTAGCCGAGTTTATATTGGAAACAGGCGAATCTTTAAATCTACGAGAGCGGAATTTCTTTCAGCCTTCAGCCAGTCGAGTGGTAGGAGATGGGTATGTTCAGAAAGTGACTACAACCCTCCCCCACTGTAACCACTGTCACAACGGCATCACGCCTTTTTTGGCTGAGTTACAGGCACGGTAACATGGCAGCTACGATTGATTCTCCTACCAACTAGAGGTGTGTGGTGTAATTCAGTTTCTTCAAGTGAAGGGAATAGTACAACGGGCGTTCATCAATAATGAGCTCTTCTGTTTCATGAAAACGCCCGTCCTCTCAATGCTGGTTAGTCCACTTTCTGGTGTAGCGGATAGCATTGTTGGCTGTCAACCCGGAGTTCCAGGTTCGAATCCTGGCTCTGCCAAGAAGTTTAATTCTTGTTTGGAGGCTGGAACTGGGTACACTCAGCTTCGTGAGGTGAAACTGAAAACGGGTGGGTTCGAATCACAACCCAGCCATTTGGAAGCTGTTTTTCGTGCCTGGAGTAGAAGTGGTAAACCACGAAAAGAAATACTAAATTTACGTTTGAACATAAATGATAAATGCTCGCAGTTTTGTTTTATTTTATTATCACCCTAGAAGTGGCATTCCGTTGTTTCCCCGTTTCACTCCAGCCAAATGCTGGGATGGTTCAAACTGAAGGCCACTGCCACTTCCTTCCCAATCCTTGCCTGAATTACAAATACTCACACTACTACAGCCATCACAATGACACAGGTTATCACACGAGCATCTTTAATCTAATTAACATTAGCCTATCCTTAAAAAATCCAAGTTAAAGAAGAACAATTATTTTAAAATGTGTTCGTTCTTTGCATAAAAAACTATCCTACATATTAGAAAGGAAAATATGAAGAAAACAAGTAGTTCCGTGACGAACTATACAGCCTACTTTTCATGCCAATGATTATTCTACAGTATATGAACCTATCTAAAATAATGACGAAATTAAGTTGGTAATATCGAAATATCTAATTAGTTCAAAATATACCTCGTATAATGTAGCCTAATAGAGCACTACAGTTGGCAGCCCTGGTTACTGAATATATTCTTAGTTCCATCTCTTAAGGTACAGAATACAAAATTTGGTTGAAGTCCAATGAATAGCATGGACGTTACATGCAGTTAAACATTGGATCTAACAGCGCGCGTAAAATCATGTTGGCAACAGTGTCATGCATGTATTGGTCAGAAATAATCTGAAATAATATGATCTATTGTTGTGCCAATTTTGAATGAAATCCATTAGTTAGTATAGAAGTTACATGCATTTTAAAATTGGACCTATTAGCAGGCTTAGAATCATGTTGGCATCACTGACGTATATTAGTTACTCCAAAGTAATCTAGAATGCCAGGTACTATACGTGTGCAAAGTTTAGAACTATTGGCTTGCATTCTTTCTGATATATTGATATTAGGGTAACAAAAATAGAGACAGCATTTATTAACAGTTGGCAGCCCTGGTTGCTCTTAAGAATACGCACAGTCATGGCTGTTATGGTACACATAGCACATACGAAATTTGGTTGAAATCCAAATGATAGTATGGAAGTTACATGTATTTAAAGTTGGACCTCTCAGCAGGCTTAGAATCATGTTGGTGGCACTGACGTATATAAGTTACTCCAAATTAATATAGAATGTCATGTACTATACGTGTGCATAGTTTAAAGCTGTCGGCTTGCATACTTTCTCATATATATTGGTATTTGGATAATAGAAATTAAGAGCATTTTTAACAGTTGGCAGCACTGGTGGTTCATAAGAATACGTTCAGTCATATCTGGTTATGTACACATACAACATACGAAATTTGGTTGAATTCCAATTGATAGTGTAGAAGTTATATGCATTTAAATATTGGACCTATCAGTAGGCTTATAATCATTTTGGCAACACTGCCATGTATGGCCTTCTGGAAATTAAACTGCAATATTATTATCTATATGTGTGCCGATTTTGAAATAGCTCCCATTCATACCTTCCAAGATATCCAACATGGAGCTCAAATTTCAATTGCGATTTTTCAGCAGTTGGTAGCACTGACATAATTTTCAAATATGGCCGTGAGATATTCAGGTATAGATCTTTACTCCTACCAAATTTTATTTCGATTGCTCCAGTCGTTTAGGACTTGATAAGGGGGGACACACACACAGCCAGACAGACAGACAGACAGACACACATTTTCCCGGATCGATCTCATAAGACTACTTTTTCCTCATTTTTGCAAAATGTGAAAAGTAGGCTAAAAATTATAGATGCTCGCAAGATATAGGGATCTTCAACTGGTCGTGCTCCAATTAATGCTAATAGAATAACAATAGTTGTTATAGATCAAAATAAATTTGATTTATAAGATAAAATTGAGTCGTTCGGAATCTTGATTTTATTGTTATGTCATTTTACAATAGCGTCATCAATAACAACACGAACATCTAATTAACATTATTCTAATTTTAAAGGCACACGCACCTGCGCACAATCGCTTTCGCCATGAGAGCGAACATAATTCATTGGAGGGGCTTTGACATCGTGGTCACTCAGCCCCGTGTACTTTGGTTTGCGTGTAATGTATGTATGTATGTATGTATGTATGTATGTCTACCCCTTATTATTCCCGTTTTCCAACGGGGTCGGGGATGAGATGCGATGAAAGGCTTTGTGGCGATGGTTTTTACGGCCGGATGCCCTTCCTGATGCCAACCTCATGATAGGAGTTATTGAGATATGAATGAAGGTGAATGAAACTGGGCAAGGACGTGGAAGGAAGCGGCCGCGGCCTGTCAGAAGGTACCGTCCCAGCATTTGCCTGGAGTTGAAAATGGGGAAACCACGGAAAACCATTTCCAGGACGGCCGACGGTGGGGATCGAACCCACGCGTCTACCGAGTCAGCAGAGAGATTGGCCCCATGACCCAACGCTGCACTTTAGCGAGTATAGCCACCACTGTCGATTACTATGGTTTGCGTGTAGTATTCTCTCTTATAGCCTGTGTTATTGTGATGGCTGTATTAATGTGTGTATCTGTAACTAAGGTGGGTATTGGGAAGGAGGATGAAGAAACAATCCCAGTATTTGCCTGGAGAGGAAGTGAGAAACCACAAGAAACACATCCAAGATGGTTGAGGTTGGAATCGATCCCACCTCCCCTCAGTTTTACCTCTCTAGGATGAGTGCGCGCCGTTTCAGCCCTATGGCCAGGTTAATTTTCTTGGCAAAGCAGGGAATCGAACCTGGATCTCCGGGGCGATAGCCAAGAATGTAGCCTAAAGAGTGGGATTCTCTGTTCTAATACGATGTTTGTTATGTATGGGATATAGCATTCTAAAACTGCCTCTATTAAGTTGGCTGGTGAAGTGAGCCTATGCTCATTCCAGTAGTTGGCGAAATGATTCTATGCTCCCCTGCATAATTTACTGTCATGGAAACCCAAAGGATTGCACTTATAACAGGTGATGGGAATTGCTTATTTAGAGCAGTTCCGTGCTGTATATATCAAAATGAGGAACGTCTTCGTGAGCAAAAATTGTTGCCGGCACGGATAATTATAAGGATTTTATTATTGGCGATCAGATTCATCGCATGCTCCTCAGCTACAAACTTGAGTATGAATGTCTCTGGACGGTGAATACAATGGTCATGTTGAACTTCATTGTACAGTATAAGCCAATTGTTTATTGATTATAGAGTACATTCTAACCACGCTATTGATTTTGGCAATGGAAGTATTATTTGCCATTTAATACTTAGCGGCTCCGTTGATGCAGGACACTATAGTGCTATCGAATACGACGTTAATTTAGGGAGAGATGCTACTATAAAAAAAGTTGGATGAAAAAGAGCATTGGCAGGTAAACTACAAATAGACGCAAAAAAGTGAGAAATCAGAGAACACTCGAAAACACTTTTAAAATCCAATGTAACTATGCCATTTCAGAAACAATTCCAGATATTATGCCGTACAGTGTAGGGTCCTTGACGAAACATTGTTCTGAATTGTATTTTTCTTGCGAGAAGTCAACGCTAGGTTTCTTTGACCTTTGCTGTTGTAATGGTAAAATTGATAAAATACCTGACAGGCTGAAACAATTTTTCACTGGAGATGACATCTCAAGGAATTTCAGAGATAATATTCAGCAGTATAACAATGCTATGTCCTTTGTTTCCTTTGGTGCCAATGTTACCGTGCCACATGAATACGGTCCATATTGTTTTAACATTTCTGGAATATCACATCATTGCGTTTCTTCCTTCGTCATCATGTTTTTCAGTCAAGCGACTGGTCTGCCCCTACAATGAGTCTTCTCCACGTTGTTCGGTCTTGTGCTGTCCTTTTGACCATTTCATAATTTCTTCCTTATATTCCAAAAATTTGAGCGACGGTTCTAAGCACACTTCACACTTTAGACAATAGTTTGCAAGAGCATAAGCCCTAAATTCAGTATTCAAAATACCTCTCAACTTAAATGAGAGTTCAGTGTCTAGATAAAATTAAATTGCAATCCAGCTGACGATATTCGATCATCATGACTCTTAATATTGGATGAAGCCACAATGAAAAATATACATCAATAATGTGTGTGAATCGACTTCTAAAAGATATTATACGTAACGACATTATTCTTTTTTTGTGTGGGAGACTTCAGGTAGGTTTTGTCTGCTGTTCCTTCTCGCCAAACAGTTATTCACAATGTAGTAAATACTCTTCTCTATGGCCACCGCTTACATAAAACCACGCGATCGAAATCAGATGAAATGGAATTTTCTGATTTTTTTTCGTACAAGTTAACGACGACTACCGCTCTGTGGATGATGAGGAATTAAATGTTATTGAATTACCAGGTGGACTTCCAAGTCATGGATGATATCGTGACTGAGATTTACGGGGAAATATTCACTTCTGCGAATGTTATATTACATTTATCGAAAGTTTGCATTCTTACACAAAAAAATTGAACACTGTAATGAAATTAATTTTAAAGTAATTGAACTGATATCCAGTAGTTCCAAAATATAAATCAGCCATAACAGATTAAATACTGAAGATGATATCAACTAATTCAGTTTCCTACGGAATTCTTGAATTCCTTGGAATTACCGGAAGTGATTTTTCGCCACATAGGCTATTCTTACTCTAAACGTTTGAGCCACAGTTATGCTCCTTAGAAATTTGAACGTTTCTCAAGGGCTCTTAAATGGAATCAAATTAATTGTAAGAAATATGTATGGAAATTGCTTGGATTTGGAAGTAAGAAGTGCAGATAATATTGGGCAGAGAGCTATAAACCATCGAATTGATTTAACATCATCCAATAAAACACTTCCATTTTGCAATTTCCAATTCACTTGGCGTACGATCAATAACGCTCAAGAGGAAACTCTGGAACGTGATTTGCTTCATCACGTTCTTAGTAATGGCCAGTTACATGTTGCGAAGTCGATCTTTCGACGCCCTCTAAGTTGCAACAGTGTCAAAAAGTAATCGTACAAAAACATATAAGAAATTCCTTCAGTAAATATTTCCCAAAGACCGTCATGTTTTGAAGGGTTTCAACTACAGTAGTTCCGAATAGAAACTGTTGACAGTGTAGATACAGATGTATACAGCCCAGAAATGCTACCAAATCAATACCTGAAATCTAGGCCCTTTACACCTACATGCGCACAAATTGGAGTAGCATATAAGGAACATTTTATGAACCATGAAATGGAGGGAAATTGAATATTTCGTCACCCGGCCACAAACCGTCTCATTATAAGAAGCAGTGTCTCAATCGATGAGTACCGCTCCGCAGATCAGCGGGAATGGACTCTTCCAGGCAGGCCCCGCCTGCAGGCAACGTGAGTGGGAAACCGCTAGCAGGGCTAATCATTGCATGTTCCCATGCCACATACATGATTCCAGAGCTCTCGAGGTTACCGAAGAGTGAAATCTAAAATTCAAAAACAAGAGTACCTGGCATTTTGAATTTATATTGCATATTAATGGCGATATAAGTAGACTGTATACAAAATTTCACTATTGTTGCTTTGATTGATTGAATGTTACAGCTAAAAGAATACCTTTGTTTTTACCACATAAAGGAAGTTTTTTAATTTAATTTGATTTAATTAATTGAATTTTTTGGATCTAAAAATATATCCTCAGCATATTCTTCACATCAATAATTTATGAAATTCTCCTGAGCTTTAATGTTACCCTTGTTTCATTTGAGGAGCTTGGATATCATCTCAAGCGTACTTGGATGTGTATAGAATTTGTATGATAATCTGTGTCATTGTGGTGTCTGTAGTAGTAAGTGCATTTGTAATGCAAATGAGGATTGCGAAGGAGGCGACTGAGGCCTCAAGTTAGGAACCATCCCGGCATTTGCCTGGAGTAGAAGTAGGAACCCACGGAAAACTACTTCCAGGATGGCTGAGGTAGGAATCGAACCCGCCTCTTCTCAGTTTTGAATCACATGGATGAGTGTACCCCATTCCAGCCCTTAGACCAGAACTAAATTTCTTGGCAGAGCCGCGAATCGAACCTGGACCTCCATGGTGACAACCAAGAAACGCAAGTTTCAAGATGTGTGTGATATTTAAGCACGCCGTAGAACTTAAGAAATAATTGTGCCAGGTAGCAGAGGATGGACTATTTAACCCTACGTCAGTCACAATAGATGAAGTTACACAAGGGATCCCAATCTGCCTGATAGGACTGGCTGCGTGGCTCAGCACTAACGTTCTTGCCTGCTGTCCCAAAGGTTGCAGGATCGAATCCTGGCGCAATCACCTGGCATTTTAGGGTGCGCAAATGCGAGGGAGCCGAGTCTGTAGATTTACTGGCACGATAAGGATCCCCTTCGGGACAAAAATCTGACACCCCGGCGTCTTTAAAAGCCTCAGTAGTTAAAAGGGACGTAAAACCAATAACATTATTATCTGCCTGATAGATCCCATGTGCCTATACCTATACTTATTTTGAAGTATTTTTATACAACTGTAATGCATTAATTATATAATCTAGACGTATATGAATCCAATCTGGAGGCCCCGGGTTCGATCCCCGGCTCCGTCAGGGATTTTAAAACTGACGTGAGGGTTGGAACGGGGTGCACTCAGCCTCGTGAGGACAACTGAGTAGCTGTCTGACAGTGAGACAGCGCCCCGATCACGAATACCAATATTAACGGCCGAGGGGGCCCAACGCGCTGATCACGTGTCACCCCAATATCTGCAGGCCAAATGGCTGGGCAGCGGTCGCTTGGTCGGCCTTAGCCCGTCATGGGCTGGATAGTGCCAGGGGTTGACTTTTGATATGAATCCAATTAATATGATACTAGTATTACCCGTCGCAGCTTCGCCCGCGAATATTCTAGTTGTAAAGAGTACACTTAGCAAAAGCTCAATCATGAATGCTATGACTGATTTATCCTTGGTATGAATAATCATACTTTATCAATTCAGCTACTGGTGCAGTGGTTAGGGATTGTTGTCATTCCTTCATAAGTATATCAGAGCGAAGTTAGTTTTCTGGGAATATCACAGACACTGTTATGGGCCTTCAAATGTAGTTTTCGGAGACCCTTTATAGTCGGGTGAAAAAGACCTTTCGTACCACACTCACACGTGAAAATTGCGTGAAAAAATTCTAGAGTGCCCCTTGACCCCCTTAAGCACATTATACTGAATATATTGATGAATTTTACAGCTTAATTTGCTTCCGTGATAACCTTACAACCGTCTGGAAACTTTCACAGTAATGTAATAATTGGAATTGCATTGCGTCTTACAGAAATAGATTGGCGGCTTCGGTGGCGTAGTCGGTAGCATGCTGAGCTTCTATGCCCAAGATCGCGGGTTCAAATCCAGCCCAAGTCATCGGATTTTTTAAGAGCGTTAAAAATTCCTGAGTATGCCTTCCTTCGGAGGGGGAGTAAAGCCGGCGGTCCCATGTCATAGATTTATGGCATGTTAAAGAACCTTCCACTAATTACACCTGTGTGAAGCTAAATTGTATAGGTTAAGAATATAAACAACGCTCTTAGGTTCCTACATTCGTTGCCAAGAGCCGACTGTGGTGGCGTCTTGTAGCTAAGTTCTGAACTAGTAGTCGTTGACGGTGGCGTTTTGATAATTCATAACCTATTCATCCTCCTAACAAACTAACCATTAAGGCTAAAGTCTTTAATCAAAATGGTAAACAAATTATAGAAGGAGAAGGAAGAATCACTCATCTCAATATACAACCCCCTACAACTGCTATAATTATTAAAGTTAATATACCTTTTAATATAACCCATTTTTCGTCACTTAATGAATGATATGATGAAGAATTAAAATCTCCTCTTTGGCAGCAAAAGTAGGAACTATTTGAAAAATTCAAAAGTCTGCAGCCCTTACTTGAATTAAAAAACAGATAGCACACACTGATACAGTCATCAACACCGGTTATCAGACAGATTCTACACACACCCAAAGTACACGGGACTACATGACCACGTTGCCGCAGCCCCTAAACTTAAGAACCAACCAACCAACAGAAATAGATGGACCTGTGAGATTCTGTTACCATGGTTACCGTTTTGCATTCCTTCATTATTTCATTGTAAATATACATGTTTTAAGGTAGTCTATTTATTTAATTGTGAGGCATTTAAAGAGTAAGTGAGTGCGTTTCTGTTACGCATTGGGTTATGCTGAACCTGTAGGTACCCCATATGTGTAGGTTGGTGTTAATGGGACCTTATTTTCGGTAAAAAAAAACTGGAATGGGACCTTATCAGAATAATATAGGGAGGGAGATAAAAATATTTTGATCTCAATCCTAATTGAATGGATTAAATTGTTTTAAACAGTGTGCGCTATTCTTCTTCAGGCATGTGCAAGAATAATTTAGGCCACACGAAACGTTGGATAACGCTAAATATAATAGGTATAGAGCCGGTGTCTTCATGGACAAAACTGGGTATGTCTTTTGGTGTCTAGCAAGATATAGCCTACAATTGCTTCTTTATAAGATTCACTTCGACTTCCCAAGTTGCCAGTGTTTTGTCCCGTGGTGCGATTGGGCTTAATACGCTGATTCGGTTTATAGAAATTCTTGTTTCCCCTTGATGCATGTAGTTTTCAAATTTGCTACTTATCTGTGTTACATTTATCTCGCCGTATCTTCCGTGCTAGCGAAGTTAAAATAACCAACAAAGGGTGATCTGGCTTTCAGTGAACAAATTATAGATGCCTTTTCAACTTAACGTGTATTCTTTTGATGTCTAGTATTTTGTAAAACTTAGAATGTGCTTATTCAGTTGGCAAATTTGAGTCACAAACGTCTTGCATACTTATATCGATTCTGTCCACAAAGGAACCGCTCACACGAGAGACTGATCGCTCTGTTTGATTCTGATCTCGGAGGCATTCAGTGAGAGGGAGAGAAAGGCTGCAATCAGTTTATTTGTATAAATTATCCTGCCTCGAGGTGTGTACACAACACTATATTTTACGAGGAAATAAAAAAAAAGATAATTTTCTAAGATCAGATAAATACATTGTTCTTTTAAGGGGCCTGACATATAGGTTGTCCGTCCCCACCACCCATTGTTGAAATTTATCACTGTGCGCCGATGGGTTTCGAACCAGGTCATCTCCTAAACCCAGAGATAGTATGGCTTTGGGCCTTGACGTGGGAAGCTACCCCGGTAGGTATAACAGTAATCATTCTCTTGAATATACTAGATTTATTTGAATAGTTTGTCGAAGTTTGAGAAACATGTTTCGAACGCATAAATGAAAAGAAAACAACGAGTTCCGTGGCGAATTAAACAGCCTACTATTTTTTAGCCTATTTTCAATTTTGCAAAAATGAGGAAAAAGTAGTCTTATGAGATCGATCCGGGAAAATGTCTGTCTGTCTGTCTGTCTGGCTGTCCTTCTGTCTGGCTGGCTGTGTGTGTTTCCCCCCCCCCCCCCCTAATCATCCCCTAAACGGCTGCAGCAATCAAAACCAAATTTAGTATGAGTAAAGATGTGCACCGGAATAGCTCACGTCAATGTTTAAAAATTATATCAGTGCTACCAACTGCTGAAAAAACGCACTAGAAATTTCAGCTCCATGTTGGATATCTTGCAAGGTATGCATGGGAGCTATTCCAAAATTGGCACACATGTAGATAATACTATTTCAGTTTAATTTCCGGGAGGCCAACCATGACAGTGTGGCCAAAATAATGTTAAGCCTTCTGATAGGTCCAATGCTTAAATGCATATAACTTCTACACTATCAACTGGATTTCAACCACATTTTGTATGTAATATCTGTACATAAACAGATATGACTGAGCGTATTCTTAAGAGCCACCAGGGCTGCCAACTGTTAATAATTGCTCTCTATATTTTTTTAATCCAAATACCAATATATCAGAAAGTATGCAAGCCAACAGCTTTAAACTATGTACACGTATATTCTGACATTTTAGATTAATTTCGAGTAACTTATATACGTCAGTTCTACCAACATGATTATAAGCCTGCTGATAGTACCAATTTTTAAATACATGTAACTTCTATACTATCAGTTGGATTTCAACCAAATTTCGTATGTGCAATGTGTACCATAACAGATATGACTATAAGTATTGTTAAGAGCAATCAGGGCTGCCAACTGTTAATAAATGTTGTATATATTCTTTTTACCCTAATATCAATATATCAGAAAGTATGTAAGCCAACAGCTCTATACTTTGCACACGTATAGCACCTGACATTCTACATTAATTTGGAGTAATTAATACAAGGCGGTGCTGCCAACATGATTCTATGCCTGCTGATATGTCCAATTTTAAAATACATGTAACTTCTATACTAACAAATGGATTTCATCCAAAATTGGCACAACAAGATATCATAATAATTCAGATTATTTCTGACCAGCACACGCATGGTGTTGTTGGCAACATGCTTTTACGCGTGCTGATAGATCCAGTGTCTAACTGCATGTAACGTCCATTGGACTTCAACCAAATTTTGTATTCTGTACCTTAAGAAGTGGAACTAAGAATACAGTCAGTCACCAGGTCTGCCAACTGTAGTGCTCTATTAGACTACATTATACCAGGTATATTTTGAACTAATTAGATATCTCGATATGACCAACTTAATTTCGTCATTATTCTAGATAGGTTCATATACTGTAGAATAATCATTGGCTTGAAAAGTAGGCTGTATAGTTCTTCACGGAACTTCTTGTTTTAATTTAAGATTCATACTAATGATTATTTTACAATCTAGATTAATGGAGAAATTAAGTTAATAATACTGGCATTTATAATTTGTTTGGAATATACCTGAAATAATGTAGCCTAATAGATCACTACCGTTTGTTTGAAATAGATTCCTTCCATGGATTATGAGATACTGAGAGTCTACGGCTCAAATGTCAAGTCAAGTTCTTGAGCAGTAACGTCCCCTAGCACGCGAAGCGCGAACAATTGCCCATTGGACGGTGGTAGGCACTGGTGCTCCTTAATGATGCTCCTTTTAGCCTTTTGTAGTATTTTTAATAAAGTTAAATACATTTTATCTTTTCGTCAGCTATGAGGGGAGAAAATTTTTATTTTCAAGTAATTGTTGATTTTTGGCAGTGGTTTAATAGTTACTTTTGAATGTTTTAAGTATTTTAAAAACTTGAGGTGACTTTTGCAGTTTATGACGTTAAGCATTTGGCTCGCCATGGTTAGGCCTGCAGCAACTGGGCATGTGAGTCGCTAGGACCGTCTAGTGACCGCAGGCCCAGGTGTTAGGTTCGTTTTCGTAGTAGCAGCAGCTTCAGAATTTAACAAGTATATTGATATCAATATGGGAAATATTTTTAGCCTATTTTCAATTTTGAAAAAATAGGCTTATGAGATCACCTTTTGTCCGTGTGTGTGCGTGTGTGTGTGTGTGTGTGTGTGTGTGTGTGTGTGTGTGATTCGTGTGTGTGTCCCCCCCTAATAAAATCTAAACGGCTGGAGCGATTTCAATGAAACTCGGTATGTTCATAGCACTATTCCCGGCGACCTCGACCGTGCTCTTCAAATTTTGTTACGTCTCACCAATGCAAAATGGCGGATGTGCGAAATATTTCACTAGCATTCAATATCTCCGAAACTATTACCGATATCGCCCTGAAATTGTGTACGGTGATAAAGGGTACTACTAGAAGTTCACCTATGAGACTTTCAAAAACCTGGTGACTACAAAACCAACATGGCGGTCAAGCGAAGTTGAGACTTTTAAATAGACTTTTCTCGCGATTTAACTAACCACACGTAATGAAACTTGGTACAGCAAATGTTTATACACATTGTAATGCACTGGAGTCTAATTTAGTTCAATTGTTTACATAACTTCAAAATGGCGGCTGTGCGAATTATTTCACCGACATTCTTTATCTCCGAAACTATTACAGATATCACCCTGCAATTTAGTACGGTGATAAAGAGTACTGATACAAGTTTACCTATGTATATTTCATAAACCTGTAAAGTAGAAAACGAACATGGCGACCAAGCGAAGTTGAGACTTTTAAATAGACTTTTCTCACGATTTAACCATCCAAACGTAATGAAACTAGGTACAGAAAGTGTTTATACACATAGTAATGCACTGGAGTCTAATTTAGTTCAATTGTTTACATAACCTCAAAATGGCGGCTGTGCGAAATATTTCACTGACATTCTATATCTCCGAAACTATTACAGATATTACCCTGCAATTTTAAACGGTGATAAAGGGTACTGGTACAAGTTTATCTATGTATACTTCATAAACTTGTAAAGTAAAAAACGAACATGGCGACCAAGCGAATTTGAAATATTTTAATAGACTTTTCTCGTGATTTAACTCTCTGAGCGCAGTGAAATGTGATACAGTAAATGATTTTGCAGATTGTAATGCACTGCCATCTAATTTAAATCAATTGTTTACATAACCTCAATATGGCGGCTGTGCGAAATTTTTAAATTAAGTTTTTATTTCTTGTGTCGTAATCATGCGATCGAAGTGAAAGTTTCAATAATGAACCTAGGCAATAATTGCCCTTGAATGGTACATAATTCTATGGCCTATACATATAACAATCCTAAATGGCGAGCTACCGAAATATTTAGACGGTTCTCAATATCTATGAATCTTTTACAGCAACCAAACTGATTTTTTTTATGTTCATAGAGACTATGAACATATGTTCACCTATAGGACTTTCATTAACCTGGTGAGCACAAATCCAACATGGCGGCGACGCGAAGTATAAATATTTAAATGGACGATTCTCGCGAATTAACTATCCGAGTGCTGTGAAACGTTGCACGTTAAATGCTTATACAAATGTTGATCCACTGGCATCTAATTTATTTCAATTGTTTGCATAATCACAAGATGGCTGCTGTGCGTAATTTTAAAATCTCGTTTTTACTTCTTGTGTTCTAATCATGCGATTGAAGTTTGAATACCACACGTACACAATAATCTTAATGTAATAGTAAAAAATTAAAAATCCAACCTGGCGACAATTTGAAATATTTAGACGGTTCTCAATATCTACGAATCTGTTACAGCAATTAAACTGAAATTTTGTATGTTGTTAGAAGAAATTAACATGAGCAGGATATATGAAAATAGGCTGTATAGTTCTTTACAGAACTACTTGTTAAAGTTGTTATATAGCATTGAAAGGAAGGTGAAGATAGAATGACCACTAGTGGGTTGGTTTTGGTAGTTTGAAGTAATTTATAGACCTGTAGTAGGTAGTGGTTGATAAGTAATAACTTACATTGGAATAGTGAAAATAAGCCTCGTATGCTCCAGGGGGGGGGGGGGAATGAAATTCTGCCGCCTCTGAAAATGCGTACTATGTTATCCCTAACTGCATTCACACAATATATAAAATTTGTTAGTTATCCATTAATTTTTATAGAAGTTAGATTACGTTAAACATTGAACCTATCAGCACGCGTAGACTTGCGTTGGCATCACTGTCACGTATGGGTTTTCTAAATGAATCTGCAATGGACAGACAGAAGGACAGACAGACACGCACATATATGCCCGGGTGATCTCAAAAGATTACTTTATCATCATTTTTGCAAAATGTGAAAAGTAGGCAAACAAAATCAAAGATAGAAAAGTGTTTAAAACAACAAATCACTTTGTTGCAAATGGCTACTGCTTGTGTATGCCCTTGGTGTTAAAATTGTCTTATCTTATCCACTCAGCTAAAATACGCACCTTATGCTCCATCTAGACCACAGAGTTGTTAGCCTCCGCTCACTGAGTAAGATCCATTAGCTCTCATTAAACATGGACGAGGATAAATTATTACCAGAAAGTTTTTAACCTGTACTTAACCAATTAGAGCAGATCTTTGATAAAATCCTATAACACGTTAAATAACCCATTAAGAGGTGTATGCTGCAAACGGGAATAACGCGCAGACACGCATTGCATAATGAGAGGTGGATGATGGCGTCAAACTACTTCCACATATAGATAATGAGAAATAATAATTTTCTAGGATGTACAGAGCCAATAATACATTTGCCGTGCTTATCAGCAATTACGTTAAACGGTAAAGTCACGTGACTGAAGCAATAATACAATAACGGATACGCTATTCTAGTCCATGTTAACCCATTGAGTGCTTCGCCCGTCTATAAACGGTGCACAAGAACTTTTATTTCGCTTTTGAGTGCCGAGTCTGCCATCTGTTGTACATTATGTGGTACTGTTTGAGCGTGGATTTTTTCTTCTGGAAGTACCTAACAGTGCATTTTGCTGACTTTTGTCCTCTACAGCTGTAGTTCGTCTATGATGTAAACAAGCATGGCGGAATAACAAGTTAAGCCTTCACGCCACATTGTGGTTTTGGACCAAAGAATATCAATTTTTGTACCAGTAAGGAGCAACAAGCATTAGTTTGCCTACCGATTTTAGGAAATAATACTATTTTGGGCCATTTATCTGGTATGGAGATGAATCAAGCGTGGGCACAAAAAATTAATTTCGATTTGTCTCAAAATGAAAATTAATGTAAATGTAGAATTTTGAATTTACATTTAGAATAATAAAGGCCCAAAACCTATAGGCATATTAAGCCCCTCTGATATGTTAAAAATTAAAAAATTTACAATTATTTTAAATGCAAATTAAAAGACTCTGCACCCAGGTAGCAAATAGTTAACTAAGTAACTCAGCACTTCAAATGTTAAATGTACTGTACGGTAAATGTCAGAGGCGTAAGTGGTACAAGAGAGACTGCGTTTGAACATAAATTACTGGAAAACTTCTCTTTCTTGTCCTAAAGGATGATGCAGGTCATTTTCTGAAACTTTGGCATAAACCTGACTCCCTGATGAATAGGCTCGTGTGTAGCAAAGGAAGGAGGCTTTTAGTTTTACGTGACCGTTGATCATGCGATCATGAATCATGGGACCCCCTTTTAACGTGGTATCCGAACCATAGGACATGGCATTTCACTTTGAAAATCTCACCAGCATTGGCCGGGAATCGAACCAGGTGAGAGGCCAACAGCTTGACCGCTGCGCCACCACGCCCCCAGGCTTGTGTGAGTGTTTCATGATACCTATACATGGACATATTTGTAATTCGATACAATGGGTGGATAACGAATTAAAAAAATTCTATTCTCATCTCATTTAAAGATAATTTCTACAATATTGTACTAGTCAGTGTGTTTATTCAGCCTTCCTTGGAAGTATTGAGGTGACTGATATATCTAGACATCAGATCCACCTTTGAACACATTTCCACACATTCTATGTGATATTAATATTAGCTGAGTTTGAAGGCCAGTTAGTAAAACGGAAATAACAAGTAGTTCCATAACGAACTAAAGAGCCTAAGTACTTTTCTAAATATTCAAGATTCATGCCAATGATTTCGTCTAGAATAATGACGAAATTAAGTTGGTAATACTGTCATTTATAATCAGTTCGAAGTATAGCCTACCTGAAATAGTGTAGCCTAATAGAGCACTACAGTTGGCAGCCCTTGTGACTCTGAATATAGTCTTAGATCCATCTCTTACGGTACAGAATGCACAACCAAATTTGGTTGAAGTCCAATGGATAATATGGACGTTACATGCAGTTACACATTTGATCTATCAGCGCGCGTAAAATCACGTTGGCAACAATGTCATGTAGGTCTACGTTTTGCTTAGAATCATTCTGAAATATTATGATCTATTATTGTGCCAATTTTGGATGAAATTCATTCATTAGTAGCCTATATAAGTCACATCCATGTAAAAATTGGACCTATCAGCAGGCTCAAATCATGTTGGCAGCACTGACGTGTATAAGTTACTCCAAATTAATTTAGAATGTTAGATACTATACGTATGCAAAGTTTAGAGCTGTTGGCTTGGTTTATAGATATTAGGGTAAAAAGATAGAGAGAGCATTTATTTACAGTTGGCAGTCTTGCTCGCTCTTAAGAATACGCAGTTATATCAGTTATGGTACACAAAGCACATACGAAATTAGGATGAAATCGATTTGATAGTATAGAAGTTACATGCAATTAAAAACCGGACCTATCAGCGGGCTTAGAATCATGTTGGCAGCACTGGCGTATATATTAGTTACTCCAACATAATGTAGAATAGTGTAGCCTAATGGAGCACTACAGTTGGCAGCCCTTGTGACTCGGAATATATTCTTAGATCCATCTCCTAAGGCAGTCTACAGAATGCAAAACCAAATTTAGCTTAAGTCCAATGGATAATATGGACGTTACATGCAGTTAGACATTGGATCTATCAGCGCGCCTAAAATCATGTTGGCATCAATGTCATGTATGTGTTCCTTAGAACCATTCTGAAATGTTATGATCTATCCTTGTGCCAATTTTGATGAAATCCATTTGTTAGTATAGAAGTTATAATCATGCATTTAAAATTGAACCTATCAGCAGGATTTAATCATGTTGGCAGCACTGACGTATATTAGTTACTCAAAATTAATTTAGAATGTTAGATACTATAAGTAAGCAAAGTTTAGAGCTGATGGGTTGCATATTTCTGATTTATAGATATCAGGGGAAAAATAATAGAGAGAGCATTTATTTCCAGTTGGCAGTCCTGTTCGCTCTTAAGAATACGCATAGTCATATTAGTTATGGTACACAAAGCACATACGAAATAAGGTTGAACTCGATTCGTTAGTATAAAAGTTACGAGCATTTAAAAATCGAACCTATCAGCAGGCTTAGAATAATGTTGGCAGCACTGACGTATATTAATTACTCCAAAATAATGTAGAAGGTCCTGTACTATAGCCTACGTGCGCAAAGTTTCGAGCTGTTGCCTTGCATACTTCCTGATATTTTGGTATCAGGATAAAAACATACGAGAACATCTATTAACAGTTGGCAGCCCTGGTTGCTCTTATGAACACGCATAGTCATATCTGTTATGGTACACATAGTGCATACGAAATTTGGTTGAAATCGAATTGAGAGTATGGAAGTTACATGCATATAATGGCATGATCCTTAGAGCCGTAGAATCATGTTGGCAAAATTGGCATGAATGTCCTCCTAAAAATTAAACTGAAATATTATTATCTATATGTGTGCTAATTTTGGAATAGCTCGCATGCATACCTTCAGAGATATCCAACTTGGAGCTCAAATTTCAATTGCAATTTTTCAAGCGTTGGTAGCATTGACGTCATTTTCAAATACGGCCGTGAGATATTCAGGTATAGATCTTTATTCATACCAAATTTGGTTTTGATTTCTGCAGCCGTTTAAAAGTTGATAGGGGGGACACACAGACAGATAGAAGGACAGACACACATTTTCCCGGATCGATCTCATGTCTACTTTTGCCTCATTTCTGCCAAATGATAAAAGTAGGCTAAAAGCTATTGCACTAATATTTACCTACTAAAAGATATTCTACGTCAAATAAGTTCGAAAACACGCCAGAATATACGCTGTATTTTGATAGGCGGTGGAAAGAAAATAATAATTTCATGTGATGCAGAAATAAAAGTACAGGATTTTAATCATCTAAATTTGGTAAAATCATACGAAAATATTTAAAACAAATTGAAATAAAATCATAAGATACCAGATTATTTTTGAAATGCCAATTTTGTTGTCTGGTTAGGTTCGTTGGTTCCTTAGTTTAGGGGCTGCGACAACGCGGTCATGTAGCCCCGTGTACTTTGGTTGTGTGTAGAATCTGTCTGATAACCGGTGTTAATTGTGATGGCTGCATTAGTGTGTGTTATCTGTTTTTAGCCTACTTTTTGAGGAAAAAGTAGACTTATGAGATCGATCCGGGCAAATGTGTGTCTGTCTGTCTGGCTGTGTGTGTGTGTGTGTGTGTGTGTGTGTGTGTGTGTGTGTGTGTCCCCTATCAACTCCTAAACGGCTGCAGCAATCAAAACAAACTTTGGTAGGAGTAAAGATCTATACCTGAATATCTCAATGCCGTGTTTGAAAATGATGTCAGTGCTACCAACTGCTGAAAAATCGCAATTGAAATTTGAGCTCCATGTTGGATATCTTGGAAGGTATGAATGAAAGCTATTACAAAATTGGCACACGTATAGATAATAATATTGCAGTTTAATTTCCAGGAGGCCATACATGGCAGTGTTGCCAAAATGATTATAAGCCTGCTGATAGGTCCAAATTTTAAATGCATATAACATCTACAGTATCAATTGGATTTCAACCACATTTCGTATGTACTATGTGTACATAAACAGATATGACTGAGAGTATTCGTAAGAGCCACCAGGGTTGCCAACTGTTAATAAATGCTCTCAATTTTTTATCCAAATACCCATATGTCAGAAAGTATGAAAGCCGACAGCATTAAACTATGCACACGTATAGTACCTGACATTCTATATTAATGTGGGGTAACTTATATACGTCAGTGCTACCAACATGATTCTAGGCCTGCTGAGAGGTCCAACTTTAAATACATGTATCCTCTATACTATCATTTGGATTTCAACCAAATTTCGTGTGTGCTATGAGTACCATAGCAGATATGACTATGCCGATTCTTATGAGTAACCGGGGTTGCCAACTGTTAATAAATAATGTCTCTATTTTTGTTGCCCTAATATCAATATATCAGGAAGTATGCAAGCCAATAGCTCTAAACTTTGCACACGTATAGTACCTGGCATTCTAGATTAATTTGGAGTAACTAATATAGGCCTATGCCAGTGAAGCCAACATGATTCTAAGCCCGCTGATAGGTCCAATTTTAAAATGCATGTAACTTCTATACTAACTAATGGATTTTATTCAAAATTGACACAACAATAGATCATATCATTTTAGATTATTTCTGACCAATACATGCATGTTATTGTTGCCAACATGATTTTACGTGCGTTGTTAGATCCAATGTTTAACAGCATGTAACGTCCATGCTATACATTGGACTTAAACCAAATTTTGTATTCTGTACCTTAAGGGATGGAACTAGGAATATATTCAGTCACCAGGGCTGCCAACTGTCATTCCTTATTAGGCTAAATTATATCAGGTATACAGTATTTCGAACTAATTAGATATTTCTGTATTACCAACTCAATTTCGTCATTATTCTAGATAGATCCATATAGATTAATCATTGGCATGAATCTTAAATTTTAAGAAAAGTAGGCTCTTTAGTTCGTCACGGAACTTCTTGTTTTTATTATTAACGTGATGACTGCAGGCGATAATTTCAAGTAGTTCCTACTTTTGTTACTAAAATCTACCGTCCACGACTCCCAGCTGCAAACTTGTACTAGATACCATCACAATCTGCACCTGGCGACGAACGTTGGTTCTTAAGAGCATTAATCAAATCTAACCTACAAATTTTGCTTCACAGAATTAAAGTTAGTGGAAATTTCTTTTACATGCCATAAATCTAGGCCTATGACATGGGCCCGCCGGGTTTACTTCCCCTCCAAAGAAATGCATACCTGTATGGCGCAGAGGTTATGTTATCGCCTATCAGACTAAGGTTGCGGGATCCAATCCTGGTGCAGTCAATGAGCATTTGAGGTTGCTTAAAGCAAGAGACCCACCTTTGAATATTTACTGACACGTTAATGATCTCTTTCGGAGAAATCTTCCGACACTTTGAGGTCTCTAAAAACGCAGTAGTTTAAAGGGGACTAAAATCCCCATAACTTTATCACGTTTATTGTTAATCTGGAATATTAAAGACACCAGCGGAAAAAATATTCAACTGTATTGTTGTGTGGTGGTCTTCTGACAAACTTGGAGAGCAGGCGTTCCCAACATGGTGCTCGCGAGCACCACGGTGCTCTTAAAATGAAATGTGGTGCTCTCATCATACGAGCGAGCTCAAGGTCCCCCGAGATACATTCTTCAATTGAAATTTTGCTCACGAACCAGAATAATACTGTTTTCATTACGAATATTGACATTCAAAAATTATATAATTTTGTGAAATATTTTTTTATAATCTAGAGTAAAATAATTGGACATCCTTGTTTATTGAGTTACACGAAAAATACTGATTCGACTCGACTGTACACACGTAAATGTATCTTTCTGCTTGGACATGCAAGCTGTTGCAGCATGCCTGGTGGGCTGTTAATCCCTATGTATTTCAGCACTTTAGAGAAAGCGAGAGATAGTAATAGAAAGAAAGGGGTAAGCTTGTTGCACTATTATTATTATTATTATTATTATTAATATTAGCTTGCCGCGGTGGGTGCGTGGTTATCGTGTCAGCTTGCAGGTTCACTCGTGGCCGTGGTAAGTGAATTTTGAAAGGCGGCAAAAATCACGACATGCATGTCATACGTTGTTGGCATGATAAAGAACCTATTTAAATTCAGTAGGCCGTGTTCATAATGGCAAAATTAATCTCAGGATTTTCCGCCAACATAAAGTTCCTCCATTCCCTACTAGAAAGCGCTATAGTGTCAATGAGCTTAGATATCTAACCTCCTTGACTTTCATAGCGTTCCAAGGAACGACGGAATTCGACATGCAAGTTTCCCTCTGGGCGTCAAATAACAAAGCTTGCACCCGGCATCCGAGGCCATACGATATTATTATTATGTATTATTTATTATTTTATATACATATTTTACGCCCACATTGGAGCACTTAAATCAATAAATTTGAGTAAATTTCTTCTTTTTCTCCTCCCAGAACTTCCTCATCCTCTCCGACGTGGAAGCCCTTTGTGTGTCCGATATAGTATATTGTTTCCGTTCAACTGTTGTTAGTTTGAGACTTATGCTTTTGTTCTTTTGATTTAATGGTGCTCGGGTACTTGGTATGACATGAGAGTGATACTCACCGTCTCAGAAATGTTGAGAACGCCTGGTCCACAGGAACATAAATATTTCCTGTGGGGAATCTGTGGAGAACAGTTCATACTGTACCTAGCAACAGACGCTACACAGCGGTATATCTTGATATCGTATCTCGCGTGGTGCACACACGTTCTTGTTTACCTAGCGCTGTTATTCGTAGTTAACTCACAAGTAAAATCCCACCGAAACGAAAAACTGATGTCTGCCTTGTGGCGTAGTGACCAGCATTTTTGGCTATCCCCGCATAGGCCCGGGTTCGATCTCCACCTAAGCTATCCTAGAAGTGGTTTCCCACTTCTACTCTAGGCAAAACGACGAGATGATTCCTAACGTAATGCCACAGCTGTCTTCTTCCCAATCCTACCCTCGATTACAAATACATACGCTGCACAGGTTATTATACAAATTCTACATACATCCAAGAACACGGGGCTAAATGACCACGATATCCAAAATCATAAATGATACAACAAGAACAAATCTGTGACACCTCTCTAAAGATTCTCGTGTAAACCCACTGTTGACAATGGGCCTCAACAGTTATCAAGAATGTTGTTAGGTTCACTTCTCAATAAATCACATAGACTCCTCTAGAAGGCATATTTTATTATTTGTTGTGGAAAGGTTCACAATTCACACGATACACACCATATTGATTTGACACTGAACTTCAAAGACTATGTCAAAGATACTGCACTACACTCTTGTGCTTACTGCCAACACAACATTCTCCCACCTTGAGTTGTGGAAACAACTCAACAAAACAATAAAATAACATAACACACATATTTTCACAAAATAAATGAACACAGAAATAAATAAGTCACTCAAAATATCTCTTTGGTTTAACCACCACTCTCCCACTACTGGTTTTGATGAGATCAGAAGTATTAGTAGATGGTTTAACAGTCTTTGGATTTTTCTCCTTCTTCTCATTTTCATTCCACTCAACTTGCAGTCTTAAAGCATGATCTTCTCCAGATGTCACTTCAAGTGGATACACCCTCTGTACTGGCCTCAGTAGCTCTCCTTTTGTAGTCGCCAAACGAACAACTCTCACGACACCACCTTTGCCAGGGATGACCTCCGTCACTCTTGCCAGCGGCCAGTCTAGTCTCTTCGTGTTGTCACTGGCTACCAGTACTACTTCACCTACGCAGGGTTTGTGATGACTTTTCCTAATGTGGTTCTTCTGTATTAGCTGTCCAAGATATTCATTCCTGAATCTTACCCTTAATGTTTCCTTTACTTTCTGTCTGTACCTGAATCTTCTGTCAAGTTTTATGTCCTCTATCATGTCGATATCGGGCATTCCAATCTCCTTGACTTCCTGTAGGAACATTGCAGGGGTGATAGCCATCAAGTCTTCTCCATCATTGGACAGGTAAGTAAGTGGTCGTGAATTCATGACAGCTTCAATGTCACACAGAACAGTCATCATTTCTTGGTACGACAGACATGACTTTCCCAGAACTTTCCTGAGCATGTGTTTGAGGACACCAATCAGCCTCTCCCACCATCCTCCCCACCATGCTGCAGTGGGAGGATTGAATTTCCATTTTATTTGGTGTACAGAACTATATTCAGCAATTTTATCCCACTGAATTGTCTCCAACATATTGCAGGTGCCTTGAAAGTTTGTCCCTTTGTCACTATAGACAACCATTGGCCTTCCACGTCTGGACACGAAGCGCCGAAAAGCTTCGAGGAATGTTGCAGTAGCCAAGGATGTTACTAGCTCCAGGTGTACTGCACGAAAAACTGCACACGTGAACAGACAGACCCAGGCTTTCTCTCCACCTTTCAAAATCAGAGACCCGGCAAAGTCGACCCCTGTTATTTCAAAAATTGAGGCTTCTCTTACTCTGTCTATGGGGAGATGAGTTTGTTCTGCTTCAAGATGTTTTCCATGGTACCTCCTGCAGACAACACACGTCTTAATTGCACCCTTCACCGTTCTCCTTCCTCCAAGGATCCAATATTTCTGTCTGAGCCCGCTGAGCAGAATCTGGGTTCCAGCATGACATAAGTCTTTGTGCTTCTCCCTAATGAGAGCGTGAACTGCTGTATGCTTCGCAGGAAGGATAGCAGGACAACGGAAAGCATAATCATCTTTGCGCGATATAATTGTTGTTTTCAGTCTCATCACTCCCTCATCATCCATGAAAACACATAGTGAGTTGAATCTTTCATCCTTTTCACCAACAAAACACTCCTTTTGTATGAACTTCATCACACCTTTTTCTGCTTCTGTGGTTTCTTCAATGGATAGTTCGGTAGTTCTTCTATTATTTTTCTGTCGACAATTATACAGAAACCTCAAGATCCATCCTATCATACGAACTGTTCTACGGAAACTTGAGAAATAGTCAAGGTGCCATTCTTGGGTATTGGACTTGTCTTCTAACACCGTCATAGTGTTGACTTTCTTTTTTCTTTCTTGGAAGACTTCATCATCGTTTGTTGAAATTTCGGGGCTAGGCCATTGTGTAGTGGATTGTTTTAGCCATTTTGGCCCTTCCCACCATCTCTGTTGAAGTAACTGTATTGTGCTACATCCCCTTGATGCCAGGTCAGCCGGATTCATGGTTCCTGGAACATGACGCCACTGTTCTATTCTGGACAGTCTTCGAATTTCTTGCACTCTGTTCCAAACGAAGGTCCCCCAAGGTTCGTCTAACTTGATCCAGGACAACACAGTCGATGAGTCACTCCAATAATAAGTAATGATTTCTTTTGCAGTTAATGTTGGCAGTACTGACGTCACTAGTCGAACCCCTATTGTAGCTGCTAATAATTCCAGGCGTGGTATGGTGATACTCTTCTTGGGTGCCACTCTTGTCTTGGCTTGTACAACTCGTAGCTCTATATTGTCAACCCTTTGTATTCGCAAGAATATAACTGCAGCATACGCAGTTTGACTGGCGTCGCAGAACACGTGAAGAGATATATCTTCAACCGACTGGACACTACCGATCAAACATCTAGGAATCTTAATCTCAGACAGCTGAGGTAGTTCTGCCAACCACTTCATGAATCTTCTCTTTGTTGTTTCGTCTACTCTGGTGTCCCAACCCAAGTCAGTGGCCCATAGTTCTTGCAAGATTAATTTTGGACAGAGAAATACCGGACATGAGAAGCCAATAGGGTCAAACACCTTATGTGCAGCACCTAGTATAGCTCTTTTAGTGATTACATCATATTTGAAATCGTTAACATGAGTTAGATTCAGTTCAATGGTATCTTCTCCTTTATTCCAAATGAGCCCTAGCACATGAGTAAGATTTTCAGCTGTACCATCCTGAGAATACTCCCACCCTCGGAGATTGAAAGATGCCTTATCCATTATTATGCTTGCCTCTCGCATGAATGAATGAAGGTCATTTCTGTTGTTAACACTAATAGCACAGTTATCCACATAAAAACATTCTTCCAATCTTTCTATTGTTGAAGTTGAGTAGGAACTATTATCGACTGTTTGTCTCTTCAACTCGTTCAAGTGGAGTTTGATGGTTGCCGACAATAGGAACGGAGAACATGCAAGTCCAAAGACAACTCTATTGTGACGGAACACTTCTACCTTCCCTGTACTTTCCTCCTCCCACCAAAGGAATCTCAGAAAATCACTGTCTCTAGGATTGACACTTATTTGAAGAAATGCTTTTTCTACATCAGCCGTCACACCGATCTCATTTTCTCTGAACTTCAGTAGCGAACTAGGGATCAACTCTATGAAGTTAGGCCCTTTTTCAATACATTCGTTCAGAGATGGAGCGTTTCTCTGCTTCGCCGAGGCATCAAAAACAGGCCTGATCTTGGTGGTGCTGTTTTCTTTGAAGACAGGTCGGTGAGGTAGATAGTGTCCACTATTCTTCAGTTCTTCTTTAGGTACCCTCTCGATGATTCCTTGCTCCAACCAACTTCGTAAGACATTATCATACTCCTGATAATGTTGTTCAGCTTGTAGTTTCTTTGTAGTGATTTCTAATCTGTGCTGAGCAATTTCTCTGTTGTCAGGGAGAGGTGGATGTTGTTCACTCCAAGGCAGACACACTTCATATCTGTTATCTTCATTCAGTCGTGCAGTCTCAAGGAAGTTATTTCTAACACGCTCATTCCTCTCGACGATAGATTCTTTCACAACAGGGTCAGTAATTCCAAGAATTTCTAAGTCCCAGAGATCAGAAATTCTTGTATGTTGGGAAAACAATGATGACACTAATAATGATGCCGAATCCCTTTGGGCCTTGTTACCTATGACTTTTCCCATTAGTGTCCACCCTAGGGAAGTCTCCACCAAAACTAGGCCACATTTTAGTTGATGTTTCCTCCCAGTGAGCAGTTCACCCGCCTTATCGGCCCCAATCAGAATCTGCACAGGCCCTCTCTCTCGTACATCAGTTAAACATATTTTCAGATCCCTTATCTCCTCACTCCAAGAACCATTCTTAATATATGGGACATCTTCACAAATTATCTCTTGGCTTAAAACTTCCAGCTCCTTGGAATAGTTTCCCTCCAATCGCTTTAAACTTATTCTGTAACAGTCGTGTTTTGCTTCTCGAGAACGTACTCCACCAAACAAGGAATGTATTAACGTTTCCTTCCTGATTGACTGATACCCCATTTCTTCGGCTAGGTCACGTGCAATGTAGGATTTAGTAGACCCAGTATCAATGACAGCTCGTACAGTTTTTTGTTTACCCTTTCCTTTAACGACAACTGCCAGGGGTAAGTACACCTCAGGAGAACAAGACACATTAGCTAAAGCCTTATCCACATTATTGCCATCCTGGTGAACCAAATTCCTGTCTTCCTCGTAATTCTGTTTGGACACACTTTCATTTTCTTTGTCACGGAGCTTATAACACATTAATACCACATGTTTACCACCACAAACAATGCACCTGACAATCGATTTACAAGCTGTACTTGCATGGCCTTTCTTTAAACAATTGAAGCAACAGTGTTTATCAGTTAAGATTTTCCTTTTCTCCCCTACAGTCATTTTTTGAGCTTTAATGCACTCTGGGCTCGAATGAGGTTTAAGACAAAAAAGACACTCCTGTCTCTTAGAAACATCAGCAAACAAAGCAGAAGCAGTAGGTATATTTGGTTCAATGACATCCCTTGGTTTCTTGTCTCCCTTAATCTTAGATCCTTGGGATGTGCTAATACTAAACCCTTTCATAGCCAATGAAATTCTTTCTTCACTTACTACTTCATTTTGAAGAAAAGCCATGAGCTGCTGCAAACGATCTTTGGATACGGAATCACACCTGAAGGAAGTATTCCTCTGCCATGCTCTTAATAGGTCTTCTGGCAAAGATGATTCAATTAGGGGATACAGCATTGCAGTACATTTTTCTGTAGTAACGCCTAAACTTTCCAGCGATCTGAGATGTGACTCTAATTTATCATACAAGCTACTCAGTGTTGGCCTTTCTTTGGAATTGACTGCATTCGTCAATACTAGTTTGAGCAATTCACGAACATAAACTTCCACCTGCAAGTCCTCTCTACCAAATCGAGCTTGAAGACTCTCTATAGCTTTGTCATAATTCTTGGCAGTGGGTGGAAAACTAGTAACTAATTCATATGCTCTGGAACCTTCTGTCATAGCCTGAATTAAATATTGGAATTTATCTTCCTTCCCAATGTCCTCATCCTCGTGAATTTTACGGAACTGGCTCCAAAAATATAACCAATCAATTATTTCACCAGAAAATTTCTTAAATTCTATTCTTGGAAGTCTATATTTCTTTTTATCACAAACATTGTCATTCACTACACTTTGTGGAGGGGTAATGGAAACAACGGGATTCATAAAACGTGTTGCTTTTGTTCTACAGCTAAGGAATTTGTGTTTGTAATCATCAGCTGATTCACATTCCGTTTCTATTTCGTCATCCTCACACTCGTCGTCTATCATCTGTTGAAATATTAATCCATCTAAATTAGAGATATCATCATACTTTTCTTGAAGGATTTCAAGTTGCACTTGCACTTTTTCCGTTTCAGTTTGATCATCTTCTAACAACGCCATTAGTTGATTGTGTGAGCGCGTAAATAACCGCCGCTTTACGGTTCTTTCTTTAGAGAGTCTTTCCATCTTCTTTATTCACGGGAGCCTTTTACTATGAATGAATCGTGTCACTGGTCGCCATAAAATGTTAGGTTCACTTCTCAATAAATCACATAGACTCCTCTAGAAGGCATATTTTATTATTTGTTGTGGAAAGGTTCACAATTCACACGATACACACCATATTGATTTGACACTGAACTTCAAAGACTATGTCAAAGATACTGCACTACACTCTTGTGCTTACTGCCAACACAACAAATGTGCTCGTCCTTTGTTTGAGTGACCAAACATGTAGCTACACCAAATATGTCACTAATTGGTACAACAACAACAACAACAACAATACCAATTACAGAGTCTGTTTTTTTACTAACTAACAGAAAGGATGAAATGTGGTATTATAAATTATAACGAACTGTTTCGACTCTCTATTGTTGTAGCTACTAGTTTTGATTTGATTTCATGTTCTGTATAATGCAACCACACTGTGATTCGCAGAGAACGCTACACAAATTAGCTTTGTGCTTTTGACATAATGATGTTTCACTATGTACAGTATCTATTAAAAATTCTCGGAGATTTCCAAGCATAAACCCAGTTCCACACAAAAAGGTACATATACATGCTATGAATCATCTGTAATTTATTATTGAGTAAAACATTCAGCACAATTATATTTTCATATGGCGACGCTGTAATGGGTTCGAAAACGTACTAATAATTAGTCAATGCTTTGATAATTTCAGCGAATGCCGGATTAAAAACCTTCTCCTTGTTCTTAACAAGATAATATTTGGTTATTTCCAAATTGATGTATTAAAGGCCCACCCAAGTATCACCGGCCTTAACAGCAAGTTTCAAATCGAAATAAAGTTTTTACACTCACGAAGAAAATTATAAATAACAAGCTGTACCCGGCATGCGTTGCAATGCCAATCAAAGAAAGTGTTGGCATTGAAATTCTGTTTCTTGAAGTGCTTTTGGATACACAACATGTTTTTCAATTTCCGTTAACTGCCTCTAAGCTATCGTAAAATGGATTTTCTAATTTAGAACCATTCGTGGGAGCGTGCACAACAACTTTCAAAAGTTTCATCGCAATCGCATGAATGGCATATGAACGTATACGGGATTTCGTTTGAACGATTCGTGCGCTGTCACTCATTTGTTGATTCTACTTGTACGCTACCTATTGAGGAATGGATTTACTAAGTCGAAACCCTTCCCTGGCGTGTACACAATAACTCTTCAATGTTCCATCGCAATCGGATGAATGGTATATGCACGTATACGTTTTTTTAAACGATTGGTGCGCTGTCACTCATTTGTTGAATCTACTCGTGCGCTACCTATTGAGAAATGTATTACTAAGTCGAAGCCCTTCCCTGGCGTGTACACAATAACTCATCAAGGTTTCATCGCAATCGAAGAAGGTTATATGAACGCAATAGGGGATTTTGTTGAAAGGCTTCGCGCGTCGTCACCCATTTGTTGCATCTACTCTTGCGCTAGTTATTGTGAAATGGATTTACTAAGTCGAAACCGTTCCCTGGCGTATACACAATAACTGTTCAATGTTTCATCGCAATCGGATGAATAGTATATGAACGCATACCGGATTTTGTTTAAACGATTCGCGTCCCGTCACTCATTTGTTGAATCTACTCGTGCGCTACCTATTGTAAAATGGATTTACTAAGTTAGAAACCGTCACGGAAGTGTCCAAAACATCTCACCCAAGTTTCATCGCTATCGGACTAATGGGATATGAAGACATAGGGGACTGTATTGAAATGCTCCGCGTGTCGTCGTTCATTTGTTGAATCTACTCGTGTGCTACCTACTGTGAAATGTATTTACTAAGCCAAAACCCTTCCTTGGAGTGTCCACCATATTTCTCCCAAGTTTCACCGCTAACGGCAGAATGGTATATGACCTTATACGGGACTTTGTTGAAACGCTTCGCGCGGCGTCCCTCATTTGTTGAATCTACTTGTGTGCTGCATAATGCATAGTGGATTTACTAAGCCAGAAACCTTCCATGACGTGTACACAACATCTCACCCAAGTTTCATAGCTATCGGACGAATGGTATATGAATGCATACGGGTTTTTGTTGAAACGCTTTGCGTGTCGTCGCTCATTTGTTGAATCTACTCGTGCGCTATCTACTGTGAAATGTATTCACTAATTTTGAAACCTTCACGTAAGTGTACACAACATCTCACCCAAGTTTCATCGCTATCGGACGAATGGTATATGAACACATACGGGACTTTGTTGAAACGCTTAGCGCATCGTCGCTCATTTGTTGAATCTACGCGTGCGCTACCTATTGTAAAATGGATTTACTAAGTCAGAAACCTTCCTTGGAGTGTACTCAACATCTCACCCAAGTTTCATCGCAATCGTATGAATGGTATATGATCGCATAGGAGACATACCCACAGACAGACAAACTATCACGTAACATTGATTTTTATATATATAGATAGATATTCAGAATAACAAGAATATAGATGAATTGATAAAATAGTGTCCACCTCGTGACGCAGTGACTAGCATTCTTGGCTCTTATCCTTAGATCCGCGATCGTTTCCCGACACTGGCAAGAAATTCAATTCTGGTCTGAGGGCTGGAACGGGGTACACTCAGCCTCTTGAGGCAAAACTGTGAAGAGGTAGCTTTGATTCCCACCTCAACCAACCTGCAAACGGTTTCTCGTGATTTCCCACTTCTACCCCAGGCTAATCCCGGGATGATTCCAAACATAAAGTCACAGCCGTCTCCTTCCTAATGATCACCTGAATTACAAATACAAATTACAAACACCACAATAACACAGTTTTTTATTTATTTATACACGCCAAAGTACACGGAGCTAAATGATCACGATGCCCATGCCCCTCAAATTGAACACCGACGATAAGGTAGTGGAGTAAATGTTCTGTACAGTCATATTTCTAGTACCTGTGTGTGCCGAAATTGAAATCGCTGCTGAACAAGTCACCTAGTGGCTTTGGTGGCTTCTATGCTTCTATGCCCAAGATAGCGGGTTCAAACGCAACCGAAGTCATTGGATTTTTTAAGAGTGTTAAGAGTCCGTCAGTATATTTTCCTTCGGAGGGGAAGAAAACCCAGAGGGTCCATGTCAGATTTATGGCATGTAAAAGAACCTTCCACTAACTACAATTGTGTGAATCTAAATTTGTGCCAGTTGCGGTGGCATCTAGTAGCCATGTTCGGGGCTAGGTTTCGTTGACGTTTGCATTTGGTAGCAAACGTAGGAACTACTTGAAATTGATCGTCTGCAATCCTTACCTGAATTACAGATAACACACGCAAATACAGCCATCACAATTAACACCAGTTATCAGACAGATTCTATACACACCCAAAATACACGGGGCTACATGACCGCGTTGTCGCAGCCCTTAACTGAGGAACCAACAAGTCACCGTTTTGATGGCAAGCTGCCTCAAACATTTAGCAGGTTTGGTCTCTCTCTCGACGTGTGCCCCGTCGCATTCTGTATTGATTAGTGAGTTATTGTTGTTTTAAGGGGTGGACCTTGGAGTTCCGCCCCTTAAAACCTCAATAACTAACTAATTACTTCCCCTGCCCGACGTATTCTGACGAATTTCTAAATTGATACACCTCACATTATCAGAAGATTATTTCTGATTATGATTCTTCTTGGTTTATGGATCGTAGTAGCTCAGTGTGTTAACGTTCAGGTCACGGGGCCATGCGAGGCCTCTCAGTAACTCATTTGATGATATTTGCATCAGAAAGGGCACCCGGTCGTAAAAACCATCCGCCATATTGCAACTCATCGCATCTAATCCAAGACCCTTAGAAATGGGTATACTAAGTGGTTGATACACAGTTGTGTTTTTTACCATCCTAAAGAGCCTTTACCAGCTTTACTGTTCTTGTTAATTCGTTTTAGGCGTTTGGAACTTCTTGGAAATCAGCCCTATAGGGTTGGGTATGTTTTCAATTTGTCTAATAACCTGTGTTTCTGTGGTGATAGTAGAAGTGTGTTTAACTGCAGTTATTCGGTCAGAAATGGGGTAGCATATTCAGAAACCCTTCCCGAGTTGAACCCGCTGGCTCGATCAGCTGGCTCGATCAGTCCGCCTAAATCTCCTCTTTCTTTTTGTATTTACTCTAATTGGTTCGTGCTTAGTGGATGCACTAGCACGGTGCTAACAGGACATTGCTGCTGAGATAATTGAATAAACAGCATGGGGTGACGAATTGAGGAGTACATCCAAGGTCGATCTACGTGCATAGGCCTAGAGCAGAGTGACTTCTATTATTCCTCTGATACTTTCTTATTAAAATACTCACATCCACTCAAGCGCCACCATCAAACTCTGCATGAATTTAAAAAAAGTTTACTTGATATTTGTGTGATATTATATTTTCAAGACACAAACAAGAAAAAAAGCATAGGATGCAAATATCATGCTTTTAAATTTAGTTGCATTTCCATTTCTAATCAACGAGGAGGAATCCTCTTCCCTGCCAATACTCCATATCGAGCAACTTTCCCTACATGAATATACAGTACTAAGTAATTACGTAATAGGCCTAAATCGATTAATAGTGAATAAAATATATTAATTACGGTACTGTTAAATTTGGACAAAGACATTTTCACTAGAGCAACCTGTGCGGCGAGAACCAATCAACGTCGCTGTCGCACACCAAAGCTGGACCAATCAAAATGGCCAGGTAGGCTGTCAGGGGAAATGGACTGGCTCTCTGAGACATACTGCTGGGTAGAAATGAGGAAGGTTTTCGAAATATGCGACCCAGGACTTGAAATAAGGTACTAACTCCGCATTTTTCTGGTGAGAGAGTGGTAAAATTCCGGGGGAAAATCACACTCAAGATAACCCCTATCGGTGCCGGGATTTGATCCTCCGATCTCCGGGCTTGCTGCAGCTCCCCTTCGTGGTCATTGTAAGTGATTTTACTGCCATGCCGCGGTGCTTTACCGGGTTTAAATCACGCGTTAGTTATCCCAACGTATCCTGACTAATTCGTTAAATAATAATGCCAACATCATCAAAGGCTTTGTAAACTAGCTCAGTGCGTTAAAACGTGAGGTCATGGAGCCAGGCTATCTCCGTACTTGGGAGAAGAGTCGGTTTGAAACCCACTGTGTGCCGTCGGAAAAGGTGGCCTTAATTTTGATTTGTAATAGCTCAGGTTATTGAGTTGGTTCAAAACATAGGTACTTAAGAAATTCTACCTCTGAAAACAGACTCAACGGTCTAGTATTGTCATCTATTCACAGAGTTGGTTCAATACATAGGTACTTAAGAAATTCTACCTCTGAATACAGACTCAACGGTCTAGTATTGTCATCTATTCACAGAGACATTGTTAATAGTTTTGTTTACCTATTTAGTAGGGTTTGATGTGAGCTCTGCCTGTGGCACGAATCACCAACTGTGACTCCTGACATGAATGGGCGGACCTGGACTATCGCTTGGATGTGTGTTGTGCCACGGGCAGAGATAATCAAGCTGGAAGGCATGAGTGTATTGTCTTAGAAATGCGGGAACCTGGTGCTCTCAGTGAGCTCCTTAAGCCCCTTTATTTAGTGAGATTGTTGTTTGTAGTAAGATTTTTTAGGTACTTTTGTTTTTTAATTTAGTATGTTGCACCTTGCTGATACAGGTAGGTCAGTAGTGGAAGCAACGCTTGTTTGAGTTAATTTTGTGTTTTAATCTCTACTAATATAATAAAGCTGAAGAGTTTGTGTGTTTGTTTATGTGTTTAAACGCGCTAATCTCTGGAACTACCAGTCGGATTCGAAAAATTCGTTTTGTATATGATAGCCTGATTCAAGAGGAATAGTTTAGGCTATGTAGCATTAGGCTACACCTCTCAGGTAACCTTAAAGATTGATTTTTGTTCAGTAAGTCGGAAGAACAAGCGCTCCAGAACGGCTTCAATAACACCGAAGTACATTGTTGCCATGTAACGCGGGCCGCCAGTCGCCCGTACCAATGTTGTGGTGCAGAATTGCGAGCTGCTTATAAATTGCAGTCACGGGGAGTAATTAGTGCAAAAAGATTTCTTAGGCCCCTTAAAACAGTTATCATCATGACAATAGTATGCCTCTGTATAAGGGCGATGGTATTGGTGCAGTATACTGAGGTTATCAGCTGCAATAAGCGTTGGTGCTTTCAAATTTACTTTCATTTATTCCGATCCTTATCTTTGAGCGCTCCAGTTCTGTAAAACAAATGAATCCACCGGGCGAAGCCGGACACTACTGCTAGTTTATAATAAAATGAATTTAGATTATCTCTCAGCGCGTCGTCGCCATGGCTTGCCCTCAGTTCCTGGACATATGAGTCATTAGGCCGTCTATTCACTGAGGGACATGGTGTTTAATTAATAGATATGTTAGCCGGCAGCAGCTTTAGGTGTTTACGAAGTGAAGGCATTTTCAAATGTTAAAAAATGGTTACTTACATGTTTTAGTAAGTGAAAAAATAGTTCTCCCATGGTATATCAGTTAGTTCGTGTTGATATTTTGTTCCTTGGGGTCCTTATCAGGGCTTGTAGTGCAGTGGCTACGATGGCTAAAGCGCAGTGTTAGGTCACGGTGCCAAGCTCTCTGCTGACTCGGTAGACGCGTGGGTTCGAGCCCCACCGTCGGCCGTCCTTGAAATGGTTTTCGGTGGTTTACCATTTTCAACACCAGGCAAATGCTGGGACGGTACCTTCTGACAGGCCACGGCCGTTTCCTTCCACATCCTTGCCCAGTTTCATTCACCTTCACCCATTCCATCTTTCCTCCCGACGCGCAGGTCGCCCTGCACTCGGCCTCTCAAGAGGTCACACGAAAAAAGGGCTTGTAGTGTAGTGTGATGTTTGTTAGATGTGTGTTTGAACTTAGTTGTTATTGCAAGCTTTTAATTGGTTTCACCAAACCCACGACCCACGGGGCAGCATCCCGAGTGAGCCGGCCGTGGCCAACCCTACGAGCAGACACCCCTCGCAGGAGGGAAAAAACAATTTACAATGAATGGTTTATCGAAACCTACTAAATAGGTAAACAAAACGTTATGATTTTCTCTATCTTTTGGTGCAAAAATAATTAAATTATCTTTATTACAGCCGGAGCTATTTCAAATCAAAATTAAGGCCATCTTTTTCGATGAACCTGTACTCTAGGCCTACGTGTAGTTTTCCATTCGCCAAGTTTCAACTCCAAGCAAATTCTGGGACGATACCTTCCTATAGACCACGGCTGCTTTCGCCCAACTACTTTCCCAGATTCAGTAATCAGCATTAATTATATATTGTTCAGTAGGATGCAATATCTCATGATAATGGCGTTAGGAAGGGAATCTGGCAGCAAAAACTATCCTCCACATGTAAACGTATCTTGCCTTGTCACCAACCCCGTAGCTTGCCACGGTGGATGAGAAGATTGCAGGTTCGCCCCTGGCCGTGGTAAGTGATTTTTGAAAGGCGGCAAAAATACGATACGCATGTCATACGATGTTGGCATGTCAAAGGACCCATTTGAATTCAGTAGGCCGAGTTCATAATGGCAAAATCAATCTCGGGAGTTTCCGCCAACACAAAGTTCCTCATTTCTCTACTAGAAAGCGCTATAATGTTCAAGGAGCTTAGATATCTATTATGTAACCTTCTTGACTTTCATAGTGATTCAAGGAACAACGAAATTCGACATGCAAGCTACCCTCTGGGTGTCAAATTACAAACCTTGCACCAGGCACCCGAGGCCATACGATATTATTATTATTACCAACCCCGTCAGTGGCGTATATGCATTAAAACATTAATAACCAATATAATCATGTACTATTGTTACTAAGTGACGTATGGCAACGTTGCAAAGCAAGGTGAAGGTAGAGCGATGTAAACAGTGTGACAATCAGGTTGCTCCGATCTTATGTGTAATAACAACATAACCTCTTATTACTTTCCAGTGCCTTCGCTCTTATAAACGATCAAAGAACAACAACAAGTGCCCTTGAAGCGTGTGACAAAAGGTTTTTCCCTAACTTTTATACCCTCATCAAACTTTTGGCAAATTTGCCTCTCTCAGTAGCTATACTGGTACTGCCGAACGGAGTTTGAGTTGGTTCAAAACATAGGTACTTAAGAAATTCTACCTCTGAAAACAGACTCAACGCTGTAATATTGTCATCTATTCACAGACACTACATCTCACTGACGATGAAGTTATGAACCAATCTTGTAATGCTTCAAGAAACCTTGACTTTATATTATAGTGTGAGTTGTAAATCAAAACAGTCTTATTAATTATTTCCATGTAAACACTCTCAAGTGACCAAGATGATTGTATTAATAAAAGGTATCATATAATGGTCTTAGTTGTGTTTGACATTAACCAAACATAAAACATCACAACAAATTGGTTGAAAAAGTGTTGCCAGATAGCCTTAAAACTCATCATTTTGCACCAAATTATACAAAAGTTTCCCGGGGAGAACCCCGGACCCCCTATTCTTTGGGCCTATACCATGCCCCCTAACCCCCGGTTGGGCACCCCCCCCCCCCCCGAAGTAAAAATCTATATACGGCCCTGAACCCCGTAGAAATGGAAATAATACGGGGTATTTTCTTCCCACATTTAAAGATCAGCGCCGGGTGCAGGGATGAAATCTCTCTTGATTTTGATGAATTATTTCATAGCTCAAGTTGTTTATCAAGAGCCATCTCAATAAATAACGCGTGGAATAACTGAGCAGATATTAATGGGACGCCAGTTACTAAGATCATTAACACCCCCACCTTTATGAATGAGGCTGGTGTAAGCTCTCCTAAAGATTGATGGAATTACTCCAGATGTTAACATAAGCGATGTTTGCGATTATCTCGGACACTATATCATCCTTAATAGCTTGAACGATTACGTGATTTAGGCCACATGCTGTTTCCATAGAGATCTGTTTTGTTGCGGGAATAATTTACTATTTGGAGACAGTCACGCTAGAAAGGTCATACAACGTAATCGTATGCTATATTATCAATAATACTTTAAAATGTGACCACAGGTGAAATTCGAAACCAAATCTCTGCTGTCCGGACAACTGCGTTTAGCCATGTACACCAATGCAGCCACGCTACGACCGCGCTAAGTTTCAAGTCTTATTAGCCTTTCAAGATACGAGTGCTGGTGGCTGAGGTGGAAACTGTTTTTTGTTTTCTTGTATCATGCTGCCAGCTTGCTTAGTTGGTAGGTACAGTCGCACCGGTAGGTCATGACTCAGCCCCAGTTGCCTGCCATCGTTTTACTCTCCTTGGTGACATTAGTGCCGGGAGTGCCCGAGGCTATGTTCGGCTCACCAGAGGTTGTAGCTGCTTCAATGCGGACACCCATGGGGTAAGCTACAAGCTCCGTTCAATTTCAAGTAGTTCCAACTTTCACCACCAGATGTCACTGACACCTAGTGGTGAACGTTGGAACTTTGTTAGAGCTTTTCAACGAAATCTAATATACAAATTTACCTTCACACCAGTTTAATTAGTTGAAGGTTCTTTTACATGCCATAAATCTATGACATGGTAATGCCCTGCGCGGATGCGGATATCCGCGGATAAACCCGAGGATATCCGCATATATTTTCGCCACGCGGATATAGTTTGCATGGCTGTGCGGATAGCGGATACGCTGCGGATAATGTTTCGAGTAAATTTGCGGATAGTTTTTAGAATACAAACTTACGATAATATTACATATTTGATATGCCAATCTACTGATTCATGCTTAAAAGAGGAATACTCCTATAGCCTATTGCGTACGAAATATTCAGGCACGTATTACACTTATACACGAGAAGATTATTTTACTCATTATGCTTTCAACTACATTTTATTAAGTACCGTATGTTTGTAGGAGATATCTCATCATCATCATCAATTCTCACTGCCATTATTACTATACGTACGAGATATAATGCTGTCAATAAGCTTGTTAGTTCATCGTGGTGACATCATTAACATTCCTCAAGTCAGCTACTTCGCCGTCTAATCAATCCTGGAAGATTTGGTTCCAGGTTTATTTGTAGATTTATTTCCAAATTGGCACTGGAGCAGGAGTTATGACATCAACTATGCGAACATGGATGGGTCAAGAAGCAGAAGGATGATGACTGACTTGGAATTTCCGGCCAAATGTCAATCCCTTTCTCCTAGCGCAAAGAGAAGTTCACTTAGTGTATGTTACCGCGACCGTGAGTATGAACATCATTTCACCAACATGGATAAACTATCTATTAAAATAAAACAAGGTGAATATTCAATAGCGCGTGAAACAAAGCTCAAGTCAACGATAAGGCAGACATTTGGTTACGTTTTCAATGGAAACGAAAAGGTGAACGATATAGTAGGATGTTTTACCGGTAAAAAGTGTATTCATACCCAGGACACAAATCAGGCACATCAAACTTACTGAGGCACAAGTGCGAAAGTAGCCATTAAAGTATAGCCAGTTTTTTTTTTTTTTGGGTCTAAAGCGGAGGTCAAGGAACCAGAAGTGTCATCCTACTTGAAGTCCCTTGCAATGAAGCACATTGCCAGGAACGACTTTCTCCTCAAATGTCTAAATGTGTTGGTTTAACACTTTATGCTTTATCTAATAATTTAAACATAATAAACATAATAATAATAAACATAATACACATAATGTTGAAAATATCAGCGGATTTGGATAAAAGTCACGCGGATGCGGGGCGGATAACAGTCGTGCGGATGCGGGGCGGATGCGGATAACAGTCGTGCGGATGCGGGGCGGATGCGGATAACAGTCATGCAGATGCGGGGCGGATGCGGATAACAGTCATGCAGATGCGGGGCGGATGCGGATAACAGTCGTGCGGATGCGGGGCGGATGCGGATAACAGTCATGCAGATGCGGGGTGGATGCGGATAACAGTCATGCAGATGCGGGGCGGATGCGGATAACAGTCATGCAGATGCGGGGTGGATGCGGATAACAGTCATGCAGATGCGGGGCGGATGCGGATAACAGTCATGCAGATGCGGGGCGGATGCGGATAACAGTCGTGCGGATGCGGGGCGGATGCGGATAACAGTCATGCAGATGCGGGGCGGATGCGGATAACAGTCATGCAGATGCGGGGTGGATGCGGATAACAGTCATGCAGATGCGGCACGAATGCGGATAACAGTCATGCGGATGCGGGGCGGATGCGGATAACAGTCATGCAGATGCGGGGTGGATGCGGATAACAGTCATGCAGATGCGGCACGAATGCGGATAACAGTCATGCAGATGCGGGGCGGATGCGGATAACAGTCATGCAGATGCGGGGTGGATGCGGATAACAGTCATGCGGATGCGTGGCGGATGCGGATAACAGTCATGCAGATGCGTGGCGGATGAGGATAACAGTCATGCAGATGCGGGGCGGATGCGGATAACAGTCATGCAGATGCGGGGCGGATGCGGATAACAGTCATGCAGATGCGGGGCGGATGCGGATAACAGTCATGCAGATGCGGGGCGGATGCTGATAACGTTTTGTTTATCCGCGCAGGGCTCTAGACATGGGACCACCGGCTTTACTTCCCCTCCGAAGGAATGCATACTGATGGATTTAACGGTGTTAAAAAATCCTACGACTTCGGCCGGGTTCGAACCCGTGATCTTGGGCATAAAAGCTCAGCATGCTACTGACTACGCCACCGAAGCTCCTGTTACGCTTAGCTGTACGGTTGCGAAACAATTAGAAACGCTCCATTCCTAAGTCGCGCATTATTATTAAATTTTTCGTTTACAATTCACAATATAACTTCTGTTATAGGACAAGCAGCGCGTGCAGTGCTACTTGACTTATGCCCAAACCACTACTATTATGAACAAACGCTGGAGCAGCGAAGTTCAGCGGCACTCGTTTCTTGAAAGGTTAATAGATGGAGGGGCGGTGTTCATACCTTCAGTTTTCTTTCCCCTAGCCCGGTCACGCTATACAGGGCGATTCAGAAATACTTTTACAAACTTTGGGGATTGGTTCCTTACACCAAAACAAGAAAAAAAGTTCATATACACATGTCCCAAATCCTTCGTTTTCGATTTATTAATGACAGAACATTGTACAGGGACACATTAATTGACAGCCTGTTTGGAAGTGTTCAACACATGAACTCACATCAAAAAAAGGTTCCTGACACCGACAGATGGAAAAACTGTCGCACAGGTGTTCCAGACAGGCTCGCCATCAGCACCAGTTTAGGATTAATGTGTGGGCTGGCATTGTAGGTCCATACGTTCTACCAGCACGTCTTACAGGTGCTGTCTCCGGTGACTTTATCCAGAACACCCTTTCAGACTCACTGCATGACAATGTGCCCCTGCAAATACGACAACGTAGGTGGTGTATGCATGATGGTGCTCCAGCACACTTTAGTCACCTTGTTCGCACTGCACTGACAGAGATCTTCCAGGACAGGATGGTTGGGCAGAGGAGGACCCGTTCCATGGCTTGCACGGTGCGTTAGACTTTTTCTGTGGTGTCAGGAACCTTTTTTGGTATGAGTCCATGTGTTAAACACTTCCAAACAGGCTGTCAATTAATGTATCACTGTACAATGTTCTTTCATTAATAAAGCGAAAACGAATGATTTTGGGACATACACTCACCGGCAAAGAAAGCGAAACACTACGAATTTCAAACTAAACTCAATGATGGACTGTTCAAAACCTTGTATTAATCAAATACTTTGGCATTACAACATAATGGCAATGTATCATAAGTTATTTACCCTAATTAGCACAATAATTCATAAACATGACAATCGCAACGGTGCACAAGCACGAATTTGGAAATGTCGAAACCTGAAATTTAGCGTACTGGCTCCGACCTGTTGCACTGTATGATTACGAATGTAGACAAACCGTAATATTCACAAAAATACGGGAAACGAGAATTCACAGCAATAAACCTTAAGACAGCCGTTTGTGGTTATTGTTGTCCGAAGGCGGGAAACGGTAACATTGGTGTTGTGATTGTCACGATCAACAATGTTTATCAATAATTATTGTTGTGCTGAAACTTCGAAAAAGAGCTAACTAAATCACGGCACATTTCCATATCGCTGCAAAGTCACAGCATTCAATTTATACCAGGTTTGAAACGGTCAAATGTTGAGTTTTGTCTAATATTCGTTGTGTTTCGCTTTTTATGCCGGTGAGTGTATGTGTATATGAACTTTTTTTCTTGTTTTGGTGTAAGGAACCAATCCCCAGAATTTGTAAAAGTATTTATGAAATACCCTGTATTGGTAAGGAGTCATAAAGAACAATACTACTCCTCAATTTGGTAAAATTAATAACAACTTACTGTTATATTGGACCACCCACGCTAACTACGCGCGCTAAGGCCAGGGCTGGATTTACCAATAGGCCCCATAGTCCCCGGCCTAGGGGCGTACCATGCTGAGGGGTGCAAAATTAATCCACAATTTATTTATTTTCAGAAAATTTCCATAAAATGTTGTATACTACAATACACGTCTACGTCCAACAAATGTTTTGCATCAGCAGATTTTTCGACTTCAGATTTTGATTAGGAATGATTTATGATTTATTAGGAGAAAATTTAAGTCTTGAATATTAATATCAGTTTAATTTGAATATTCATAATGCATAGTTGTATGTTGTATGATGTAGTGTGTATGTATATCTGAATATCTGTAAGTGTATAATGTGTCTTAAATGATTTAAACTTATTTTAATATCTCGTAGACCAATTTATTTATAGTTTATAATTAATTTAGAAACAGTTGATTCTCTCATTACTTTAATGCATTTAATTGATTTTACTTCCCGATACATTAGAATAAAATACAAATTACTTTCACAAATATTTTTCTGAGGTCTAGGAGCGCATAAACTCTAAATCAAGTCCTGGCTAAGGCACAAGTGCATGGGATCAGGCTATCCCCGTACTTGAAGACGACTGGGTTCAAACAATCTCCCACTGTCCCATTGACCGTTCTTGAAACAGTTATGATATTGCAGAAAACAGGATAATAATAACCTGACAAAAATTGCATGTCATTAATATACAGGGTGTATCCGTGATGATGTTACAAACTTTCATGGATGATGGAGGAATGCAAATGATTCAATGTGAGATAAGGAACCATTGTTTGACATTTTGAAATCGATTGGAATAAAGTACAGGGATAGGAGGGTGATCTACAATCTATACAGAAACCAGACAGCAGTCATTCGAGCTGAAGGTCATGAGAGAGAAGCTGGTATTCAGAAAGGTGTAAGGTAAGGCTGCAACTTATCACCCATACTTTTCAATCTTTACATTGAACAAGCAATGAAGGAAATTGGAGAAAATTTTAAAGTGGGAGTGATGATTCTAGGTGAAATAATTTCAACTCTTGAGATTTGCCGATAACATAGTCATCTTGGTCGACACGCCTGAGGATTTGAATGAGTTGTTGAATGGTATGGACTCCGTCTTGAGGAGAGAATTCATGATGAAAACTAATAAATGTAAAACAAAAATATTGGAATGCAGCCGAAATAAATCAGAAAACTCTACGGACATCAAATTGGCAGGTGCAAAACTAAAGGAAGTAGGAGACTTCTGTTACTTAGGAAGCAAAATAACCAGTGATGGACGAAGCAAAGAGGATATAAAAAATTCCTCTCGGCACGCCGGAAGGCGGAGGTAGATTTCACCGGACAAACTTGGAGATAGGCGAAAATATGCAGAATATGCAGGTTTTCGTAGAAGGATCAGACCTCATTTATCGCGTGAAAGTATTTTATAATTGGAGATTAATTAACTTTGTTTTTCTTCATTTTAAACATATTTTAAACATTTTATTGTCTTATGGGGACGGTAACCTTCTTGTCATTTGGAGTCCATTTTTAGCCTATTTTCAATTTTGAAAAAATAGGCTTATGAGATCACCTTTTGTTCGTGTGTGTGTGTGTGTGCGTGTGTGTGTGTGTGTGTGTGTGAGGTGTGTGTGTGTGTCCCCCTAATAAAATCTAAACGGCTAGAGCGATTTCAGTGAAACTCGGTAAGTTCATAGCACTATTCCCGGCGACCTCGACCGTGCCCATCGAATTTTGTTACGTCTCACCAATCCAACATGGCGGCTGTGCGAAATATTTCACTAGCATTCAGTATCTCCGAAACTATAACGGATATCGCCCTGAAATTGTGTACGGTGATAAAGGGTACTACTAGAAGTTCACCTATGAGACTTTCAAAAACCTGGTTACTATATAACCAACATGGCGGCCAAGCGAAGTGGAGACTTTTAAATAGACTTTTCTCGCGATTTAACTATCCAAACGTAATAAAACTTGGTACAGCAAATATTTATACACATTGCAATGCACTGGAGTCTAATTTACTTCAATTGTTTACAAAACCTCAAAATGGCGGCTGTGCGAAATATTTCACTGACATTCTATATCCCCGAAACCATTACAGATATCACCCTGCAATTTTGTACGGTGATAAAGGGTACTGATACAAGTTTACCTATGTATAATTCATAAACCTGTTAAGTACAAAACGAACATGGCGACCAAGCGAATTTGAAATATTTTAATAGACTTTTCTCGTGAGTTAACTCTCTGAGCGCAGTGAAATGTGGTACAGTAAATGATTTTGCAGATTGTAATGTACTGCCATCTAATTTAATTCAATTGTTTACATAACCTCTTGATGGCGGCTGTGCGAAATTTTAAAATTAAGTTTTTATTTCTTGTGTCGTAATCATGCGATCGAAGTGAAAGTTTGAATAATGAACCTAGGCAATAAGTGTCCTCGAATGGTACATAACTCTATGGCCTATACATATAACAATCCTAAATGGCAAGCTTCCGTAATATTTAGACGGTTCTCAATATCTATGAATCTTTTACATCAACCAAACTGAAATTTTTATGTTCATAGAGACTATGAACATATGTTCACCTATAGGACTTTCAGTAACCTGGTGAGCACGAATCCAACATGGCGGCGACGCGAAGTATAAATATTTAAATGGACGTTTCTCGCGAATTAACTATCCGAGTGCCGTGAAACGTTGCACGTTAAATGCTTACACAAATGTTGATCCACTGGCATCTAATTTATTTCAATTGTTTGCATAATCACAAGATGGCTGCTGTGCGTAATTTTAAAATCTCGTTTTTACTTCTTGTGTTCTAATCATGCGATTGAAGTTTGAATACCACACGTACACAATAATCTTAATATAATAGTACAGAAATAAAAATCCAACCTGGCGACCATCTGAAATATTTAGACGGTTCTCAATATCTACGAATCTGTTAGGACTGCAATTAAACTGAAATTTTGTATGTTGATAGAGGCAATTAACATGAGCAGGATATATGAAAATATGCTGTACAGTTCTTCACGGAACTACTTGTTATACTTGTGGTCACACTGTCCTTATGCAAGGTTTCGACACTGATGTGTAACTATGTAACGGTCTGTTACTTCTTCACGCAAAATTATATCTCCCGCAGAGATGTTGGTTGGTTCCTCAGTTTAGGGGCTGCGACAACGCAGTCATGTAACCCCGTGTACTTTGGGTGAGTGTAGAATCTGTCTGATAAACGGTGTGAATTGTGATGGCTATATTAGTCTGTAATTCTGATAAGGAATGCAGACGTTAAATTTCAAGCAGTAGTTCCTAATTTTGCTACCAGATTCTAACGTCAACGCCACCTAGCTGTGAACTTGGCTACTAGATGCCACCTCAATCAGCAACTCGCAACGAACGTTGGAACTTCCCCTCCAAAGGAAAGCTTACTGAGGGATTTTTAGCGCTCTTAGAAAATCCGACGACTTTGGCCGGCTTTGAACCCGCGACCTTGGGCATAGAAGTTCAGCATGCTACCAGTTACGTCACCGAAGCCGCTTCACACTTAGTCAGATGGAAATCTGAATCTGATCTCGCGCAAGTGCGTTGTCATGGCAACGTCTGATGGCTCATCCCTCATCAATTTAGTAGTGTTGCCATGTCAACCACTGATAGCTCTTGGCATTTTCTTATAATTCCGAAATCATTTTTCTCATCCCTTGGCGCAATGGTGGCTCATATCAAAAATTCTTTCAGACAAACGTTTTAACTAATTAATAGGGGAATATTGTCCATTTTGTACGATTTTGAATTGTGCCTATTAACAGAGATATGATTAATGTTTCCCGAAAAAAACACTTTTTCCGACCCCTTTGGTCAATGGTTGGTGCTATCAAAAAACGTTTCAAACATAAATTTCTGAGCTTTATCCGACACATAGTATGAACTTTGAACGGATTCGATATTTCACATATTAAGAGAGTTATAGCAATATTTCATTTTTTCGAAAAAAAAAGTCCCCCATTTTCATCCCCTTCGACCGATTTAGCCCAGTAACGAACTCGTCCGAGATTTTATGGGTATACATATTCGGTAAAAAATTCAAAGTGATTGGTGCAAAATTACGGCAGTTATCGTGTCCACAAGAAACTGATATACATATATACATATATTACATAAATTATATATAAACTTTTGAACTGACGGTGGTTTTGGGGTCTGGGGGATGTGACACGCGAAGATATGTCGAAATTTTCCGGAAATCGAAACATGGCACCCATTGCAATAGTTAGCTTTCTAATGAAATCTACCTAAAATACTACCGTCAACGACACCTAGCTGTGAACTTGGCTACTAGATGCCACCTCAATCAGCAACTCGCAACGAACGTTGGAACTTCCCCTCCGAAGGAAAGCAAACTCAGGTTTTTTAGCGCTCTTAGTAAATCCGACGACTTCAGCCGGGTTTGAACCCGCGACCTTGGGCCTAGAAGTTCAGCATGCTACCAGTTCCATTACCGAAGTCGCTTCCCACAGACATATGAAAACTGAATGTGATCTCGTGCAGTGGCGTTGTCATAGCAACTGCTGATGGCTCATCCCTTATCAATTAAAAGTAAAGTTGTCATGGCAACCTCTCTTGGCACTTGGCATTTTCTTATAATTTAAATCATTTTGTTCACCCCGTGGCGTAATGGTGGGTCATATCAAAAATTCTTTCAGACAAAAGTTTTAGGTAATTATTGGAGGAATATTGTCCATTTTGTGCGGTTTTGATATTGTGCCTATTAACAGAGATATGATTAATGTTTCCCGAAAAAACCACTTTTTCCCACCCCTTTGGTCAATGGTTGGTGCTATCAAAAAAATTATTTGACATAAATTTTTGGCACTTATCCGACACATATTATGAACTTTGAAGGGATTCGATATTTCATGTATTAAGAGAGTTATAGCGATATTTCACTTTTTCGAAAAAAAAAAGCCCCCCATTTTCACCCCCTTTGACCGATTTTGCCCATTAACGAACTCGACCGAGATTTTATAGGGATACATATTATGTAAAAAATTCAAAGTGATTGGTGCAAAATTACGGCAGTTATCGTGTCCACAAGAAACTGATATATATATATATACACATACATAAATTATATATAAACTTTTGAACTGACGGTGGTTTTGGGATCTGGGGGATGTGAAACGCGAAGATATGTCGAAATTTTCCGGAAGTCGAAACATGGGACCCATTGCAATAGTTAGCTTTCTAATGAAATCTACCTAAAAGTAGGTTAGCTCAGGCAAGGAAAGCATTTCTACAGAAAAGGAATCTGTTGACATCGAATATAGATTTAGGTATTTGGAAGTCATTTTTGAAGGTCTTTGTCTGGAGCGTGGCGCTCTATGGAAGTGAAACTTGGACTATTGGTGCAGCAGAAAAGAGGAGAATTGAAGCGTTTGAAATGTGGTGTTACAGGAGAATGAAAGGAAGGAAGATTGTAGTTTTAACGTGACCGTTAAGCTCGAGATCATGAGCCACGGGACCTCCTTTTTACGTGGAATCCGAACCACAGGACATGGCATTTCACTTCGAAAATCTCACATGCATTGACCGGGAATCGAACCCGGACCGCCTTGGTGAGAGGCATACAGCTAGACCGCTGAGCCACCACGCCCCTCAACAGGAGAATGATGAAGATCAGATGGGTAGATAGGGTTACAAACGAAGAGGTATTAAGACTAGTGGGACAAGAGAGATGTTTCTGGCGACTGCTAATGAAGAGAAGAGATAGGTTGGTAGGACACATACTAATAATAATAATAATGTTATTGGTTTTACGTCCCTTTTAACTACACTGGCTTTTAGAGACGCCGGGGTGCCGGAATTTTGCCCCGAAGGGGATCTTTAACGTGCCAGTAAATCTACTGACACGGCTCCCTCGCATTTGCGCACCCTCAAATGCCAGCTGACTGCGCCAGGTTTCGAACCTGCAACCTTGGACTCAGCAAGCGAGAACGTTACCCCTGAGCCACGCAGCCAGACAAACACACATACTAAGGCACCCAGGAATAGCAAGCTTAGTTATGGAAGGAAGGGTCGAGGATAAGAACTGTAGGGGTAGACCAAGGTTAGAATATGTTAAACAGATTGCCTCGGATGTAGGGTGTGGTAGCTATGTAGAGATGAAACAATTAGCTCAGGACAGGGAGGCATGGAGTGCTGCATCAAACCAGTCAAAAGACTGAAGACTCAAACAACATCAGTACGGAAACGATCGAGTCACAAGTTTTAAGCAAAATAAGTTGCTACTAATTTATTACCGTTTATCAGCACACGTTTCACAAGTTGCTACACTTACAACTGTTCACAATGGCGTCCCCCTGCGTCAATGTAGGCATAGCATCGTCGCACAAAGTCTGGTACCCGTCCGAATATCCCCGATGTCGATCGAACAGCGTCGCAGGCAACGAGAATTCTTGCCAGGAGATTCTCTTCCGTCTCGACAGGTGTCTCGTACAGAAGACTTTTCAATGGCCCTAGAAGAAGATATCCAGTGGAGTTATTCAGGTGAACGAGCTGGCCACGAAGTGGATACGGCATTGGTCTACTAACCCCAAGTTAGCGGGGTCAAACCCGGCTGCGTCTGTGCCGTTTACGGGTGTTTACACGTGCCAACCCCATGTCGCTGGTTTCCGGCACGTTAAAGAACACCTGCGGGACGAAATTCTGCTACCCCAGCGTCTGTTATGAACTAGAATTGAGGATGGACGTTAAACAACTGCGATTATTAATAACTGTTGACTCGATCGTTTCCGGACGATGGGTCCTGAACTCAAATGGGTCCATTTGAATTCCTCCATCATCCCTGAAAGTTTTTAACATCATCACGGATAAACAGTATACAGTCTATATCCTTGTTATGGACTACAGAAAAGAGAAAAAACTATGGGATGACATGTTTCGTTCGTGAAACGAGCATCATCAGATCCAAATGTACGAGACAAAATAGCTCTACGAAACACTACCAAACCCACAATGAAATACTCTTTCATTAATTCCCATTTTGAACTCCGCGCGAATGCGGAACGGTACCTTCTAATAGGCCCCGGGCACTTCCCACCAAATCCTTCACCAGTTTAATTATTTATCTTGATCCATTTCATCTCTAACTCCTCTCTTGAAGTCAGATCTAGGATGACAGTAGAGAAAGTGAGTCAAAATCACAACATTTCAGTAAAAACAAACAAGTGTTCGTTTTGTATACTTTTTTATTTTACAACATAACCGATTTTCAATTTTCAGCACATACAATTCATGTGTAATGTAGTGTTAAGAAACGTCTATAGTCTGAAGTCTTTAATGTAACATTCTTAAGGAAGCAAAGATAAAACTCAACTCACCTCTTTTCCGATATCGAAAGGGGCGAAATGTGAGGCAGAAATAGGTCTACTCACATATAACTAGCAACTCTGTCGGTTTTACGTCCCATATAAAAGTATTTCGGGTTTTAAAGACACCGAGGTACAGGAATTTAACGTAACAGTAAATCTACTGACATTGCTCCCTCGCATTTAAGCATCCTCAAATTCCAAATGGCTACACCGGGATTCGATCCCAAAACAGCAGGCGAAAACGTTATCGGAACGCCACATGGAAGGGAACAAAGTTTTCAAATAGTGGGTTTTGTAGATGCAGTAATGATTGCTTTTCCTTTTCTCTCTGTCTCCTTTTGTTGACATTTCTGAGTTCGAAAGTATCTTATAAGAGCGCCGTGTTCTTACTGCTCGGTTCTCTCTCAACTCTCTCGCTTGTTTTTCTTTCCCCCTTTTCATAATATTCCGAGGCGGAATGTTTTCGTCGAGAAGATTGTGAGCTGCTGAGGGCTTGAAATGGACGACGTTTTTGACAGTGTTTGTAAATTTTGCGACAATGAAGTTCTTGGAGAATCTAATCTTCCATTTAGTCAGTTCTCTACTCAACATGTCGGTCTTACAGGCTATTGTGTCAGAGGTGACGACAGTGATTTAATTACTGTCTTCCAAGCGGTTCCGAGCTCTGTTAAATTGAATTGCTTTCCTTAATCCTAATATTTTATCAACTTAGCTAGAGTAATTATAAAATGGAGTTTCTTTTATCACTTGGTTGGTTGATTACTCAGTTGAGGAGCTGCGACAACGCGGTCACTTAGCCCCGTGTACTTTGGGTGTGAGTAGAATCTGCCTGATAACCGGTGTTAATTGTGATGACTGCATTAGTGTGTGTTATCTGTAATTCAGGTAAGGACTGCAGATGATCGATTTCAAGTAGTTCCTACTTTTGCTACCAAATGCTACCGTCAAAGACACATAGCCGTGAACTTGGCCACTAAATGACATCGCGACCGGCACCTGGTGGTGAACGTTGGAACTAATAGAGCGTTAATTAAATCTTACCTTCAAATTTGGCTTCACACAAGTAGATACAGTGGAACGTGGCTAATTCGAACTTCTATAATTCGAAATCTTCCTTAATTCGATTTTTCTTTTGGTCCCTAGCATTTTATATACAATCAGTGCTAAAAATCGTGGTTAATTCGAATTTTTTTGGATAATTCGAAGTTTTTACGTGTAAAAAGCCGATCGGAAGCCAAACAGTTGGGTCAGGAATTCCTGAAAAACGACGTATCATGGCATGCAGCCCCTACTCGATGGTTTTGCCTACATGACTAACAACACGCCTGCGACGCTCCTTCCAAGGTCAATGCTCAACCCATCCCCCTCCCATTGTTTTGCAACGCTCCACATCTCATAACTCATAACAGTGTCATCCCTTACACCTGTCTGGTAGTGCGTGCTGAGTGGTCTGATTAGATTTGTGGCTGTTGTTTAGAAGTTTGGTTTTGCCTGTGTTTTAAAGTGTGTGTACAGAACAAAGACGTCGTCATCAAAGCCTCGGGTTTCATACAAAACTTTGACTTTGGCGGAGAAAATAGCGGTGATTAAAGAAGTGGAAAAGGAAATGAAGGAAAAAATCTGAAATTGCAAAGGCATTCGGGATTCTTCCAAACACGTTGTCAACATACCTAAAAAATAAAGACAAAATTCTCGGTTATGAAAATGAGAGTGGCGAAGGCCGAAAGAGGTTGAGGGAACCAAAAAATTTGAATTTGAATATTTTACTATACCCTTTTCACAGAACTTTCATAATTCGAATTTTTGGATAATTCGAATTTTTTACTGGTCCCTTGAGGTTCGAATTATCCAAGTTCCACTGTAGTGGAAGATTCTTTTATATGCCATAAATTTATGACATGCGCCCGGCGGCTTTACTTCCCCTCCAAAGGAAGGCATACTGTGGGGATTTTAACGCTCTTAAAAAGCCCAACGACTTCGTCCGGGTTTGAACCCGCGATCTTGGGCATAGAAGCTCAGTATGCTACCAACTACGCCACCATAGCCGCTTGTCATCCAAGGATGCTTGAACTCCGTGAGGGATTATTTATCACACTTAGGCTACTAACCTGCGAAAAGCATCATAGAATAATTTTACACGCGTCGATAGTTTTATACCTGACCACCTCGTAGTGTAGCGGGTACCAATCTTTGGCTGTCACCCCGGAGGTCCACGTTCGATTCCCATCTCTGTCCAGGATTTAAATTCTGGTCTGAGGATTGGAACGGGGTATACTCAGCCTCGTGAGGCAAAATTGAGAAGAGGAGGGTTTGATTCCCACCTCAGCCATCCTAGAAGTGGTTTTACGTTCTTTTTTACTTCTACTCCTTTCAAATTCCGGGATGGTTCCTAACTTAAGGCCACGACCGCCTCCGTCCTATTGCTCCTCAGAATTACTAATATGCACACTAAAACAGTCATCACAATAACACAGGTTATTATAAAAATACATACACAACCAAGCACACGGGGATGTACGACCACGATGACGCAATGACCTTTAATCAATCAACAACAAATACATTTTATTCCATAAATGTAATCGAAAAATAAACTGTCCATTCAGCTGCAGTCTGTAATTAGGACGAAGGTTGGTTTTATGTTGCAAATTATAAAAAATTACGAGGCTTTAAGTAGTCGCATATGATGTGTAACCTCTGACATAGAAGAAACCTCACGTGAAATTGTTGATACACCGGTATTTTATACTATTATTGGCACAAACATTAATTTATTGTGAAAGGGAGTGTTTTACAGATATTGTAGTTTATAATACGGAACACATTTTATTAGTTGATTTGTAGCTTCCACCAGCACTAGCCTAAATAAAGAATACGATATGGATCAACTAGATTAATAGACGCGACACAGCTCATAAACTGAAATTCCTTATAAATAGGCCAACTTGCGAGTAAATGCAATGTGCACAGCAGTAGATCATGAAAGGCTTGCCCAGTTCCCGGACCTCTTGATTTACAGACCAACACGTAATTTCATATGCATTATGTTAAAATGAGTCATATTCATATGATAAATATCGTTTAAAATGATAATCTGGTAGCAAAAGTATCTATCCCTTCCGAGATTCGAAACCGAGATCTCTAGATTCACAGTCAGGGTCGCTAACACCACGGCTATTTCGAGCACGCAAATATTATGCACAAAATGGTGACTTATTTTCACGTTCCAATAATACTGCATTACGGAATTAAGTTTCATTTATATTTTGCATGTTTCGATAATGTTCCTGCGTGAAATTGAGATTAAAATGCCTTATGAATAGATCCTCTTGTGAGTAAAGAGACTGTATTCAGCAATAGTTCATGAAGGCTTGCGTAGTTCCCGTATAACATGTGCTTCAATCAGTTGACACCAGAGTTCGCATGAGCGTTTACCGTCAGAAATGGTATCAATTTCCGACACCACGCGTTCATTGTTTCCTGGATCTTACCACTGCGTGTTACATACTTCCGTTCGATCCACCACTGCCAGCTGGATCGTTCCTATACACTTCCGTCCCATTTTTCAAAATCACTCCCACAAAAATATCCAGCAACTGAGTGGAAAGATGTTACACATCAATAAATTGTAGATTTCAATGCTGAAAAATCATATTTTACTCCACGAGTCCATTAGCATTCTCAGGGGCCGATAGCCTAGATGTTAGGCCCCTTAAAACAACAATTATCATCATCATCATCATTAGCATACAGGTAGCTGTGGTGTGTGTCGGAAAGGTAACAACAAAGAATCCAAAAAAACTCTAAAAGGTATCACATCTCAAATTCAAACGGATTAGATTCAGTGATTGATCCAAAGTGAGAAGCTGGACATATGTGCTTCATTTCGGAGAGTTATTGAGGGACTCACAAAAATGTACACACACTACTACAGTCATCACATAAACACAGGTCATCAGAAAATTTCACATACTCAACTACACGGGGATGATTACCAAGATGTCCCAGGCCCCTTAAATGAATAAACAACAGCTCTAAAATTCAATTACGTCAATATGGCGTGAAATCTCCGAGATAACCTGGCGCAGGTCTTTGGTGCTAAAGTCCTGAGTGTTGTGATAAGGAGAAAATGAAGATGATGATGATGAATTCATCACAAGAACATTGTCCCCGAAGCAAGGAAGTTTTAAATTCCCCAAGGCCCAGACGTGTATCAAAACAGGGATCCTTCGGGCAAAGCCTATAGGTCGAATATTTAAGAGGATAATCTGAGTGATTTCTAAGATTGAGGGGTGTGACAGAGAGACAATCACTAATCAAAATCTTTTGGTGACTAGTCTTTCTCCTAAGCGTATTCTTTCCGCCTTATTCGGGGCACTAGATTGCCTTATATAAAATTCCTACTGAGAAATGAGTCCGAACTAGCATTTTCTAGCAGTATAATAAAAGTCTTCCTGGAACTGTCCATAGGATGCTAGTAGTAACTGAATTATTTGCGGTAGAGCGAACAGCAAAGCCAAAAGCAGGATTCTTCCCCTCCCAGTTTTATTTTAGAATACGTACTCTCTTGCCTCTCTCAGCCAGCAAATGAGATCACGAATATCCAAGGAACTATTGAATTAAGACTAGCCTATCGGAGGGCTGATCGATCAATAGCTCTTTCTACGTCATCTGCTCATCTCATGTCTCTTTGTTCCCATACCTCCGCCATTCTTGGCCCTTTCTTTTCCCAGAGCACTTTCTTTCTTGGAAGCTATGAGTTTTTATACCTTGTATATCCGAGGAAATTGCCGCCAGTGGCCTCTCTATATTCAGTTATTGTTGCAATTAAGCAACTGGCCCGGTCAATGAGCGGCTTATCTGTACTTTCCTTCAATGTTAGACGTATAGCTGTAGTCACTTAGGAAGAGTTGTGGCCACGCGTTCTTACAAATCGATGTGACTTACTCCCCTCCACACCAACACAAAAGTTTCCATAGTGGTGTAGCGGATAGAGTTCTTAGCTGCTCCGGAGGTCCGTGTACGATTCCTGGCTCTGCCAATAAATGTAATTCTGGTTTGAGGGCTGGAACGGGGTACATTCAGCCTAGTAAGGCAAAACTTAAAAGAAGTTGGTTCGATTGACACCTCAGCCATCCTGGAAGTGGTTTCCCGTGGTTCCCCATTTCTACTCCAGGCAAATGACGGGATGGTTCCTAACTTAAGGCCACAGCCGCTTCCTTCCCAATCCTCACTGAATTACAAATACACAAACGTCTAAAAACACCACAATAACACAGGTCACCAGACCTATTCTATATGTACTCGCAAACCTAAGCACACGGGGATAAATGACTATGATGCTTAAGCTCCTCAAATAAAACAACAACAGAAGTTACCATACGCCTGCATTTAGATATAATTGTTGTTCCATTTAAGGGCTTGCGATATCGTAATCATAATATTCGTGTACTTGGAAATATATGACAACTACAACAGCGAATATGAAACACCTACAAGTAAACTTGGCAACACGGTAGGACACTGGCGGGGTATGTAAACGTAACTAGCTGAGGTGTATGAGTACGGGCTGCACATAGTAAATAACGTACTGCTAATAATTAGGCTTAGTTTCTCAGAACCGACGCATGCGAGTTGCGAGTTGCGAGGTGCGAGGCCGACGTTGCGTACTTTTGTCACAATGACGCTGCGAGGCAGATCACAGTTGCCGAGCACATGGCTTGTCCAATGGATCTCGCAGCCTGTGTGCTAGTCTTGGAAGAGGAAGCGGATGATGAAGAGGAAATTACCCTGCGTTGTTTTGGCGGAGAAGGCAGCGATGTCTTTAAACTTCCAACTTCAGTGCGATCATTTTTCCATACGGTGTCTTTCGTAACGTTGTTTTTGTAGATCTTGTGTTGCAAATTATACAACACTGGGTGGATTCGCACTTCTTCAATCAGTTTCTCACCCATTTCGTTCGTAAAGTTCAGCGTGTTGCATATGAGAGTGGAAATATAAGAAGTGAAACAATGTCGCCTACGCCTCGCACTGCTGTCGCCTCGCACAAATCTGGCGGGACGAATCAGTGCGGGGTGACGCTGCGAGGTCTCATTACGAAGTTGCGCAGACTGCGCACCGCGCACCGCTGTAGTCACTTAGGAAGAGTTGTGGCCACGCGTTCTTACAAATCGATGTGACTTACTCCCCTCCACACCAACACAAAAGTTTCCATAGTGGTGTAGCGGATAGAGTTCTTAGCTGCTCCGGAGGTCCGTGTACGATTCCTGGCTCTGCCAATAAATGTAATTCTGGTTTGAGGGCTGGAACGGGGTACATTCAGCCTAGTAAGGCAAAACTTAAAAGAAGTTGGTTCGATTGACACCTCAGCCATCCTGGAAGTGGTTTCCCGTGGTTCCCCATTTCTACTCCAGGCAAATGACGGGATGGTTCCTAACTTAAGGCCACAGCCGCTTCCTTCCCAATCCTCACTGAATTACAAATACACAAACGTCTAAAAACACCACAATAACACAGGTCACCAGACCTATTCTATATGTACTCGCAAACCTAAGCACACGGGGATAAATGACTATGATGCTTAAGCTCCTCAAATAAAACAACAACAGAAGTTACCATACGCCTGCATTTAGATATAATTGTTGTTCCATTTAAGGGCTTGCGATATCGTAATCATAATATTCGTGTACTTGGAAATATATGACAACTACAACAGCGAATATGAAACACCTACAAGTAAACTTGGCAACACGGTAGGACACTGGCGGGGTATGTAAACGTAACTAGCTGAGGTGTATGAGTACGGGCTGCACATAGTAAATAACGTACTGCTAATAATTAGGCTTAGTTTCTCAGAACCGACGCATGCGAGTTGCGAGGTGCGAGGCCGACGTTGCGTACTTTTGTCACAATGACGCAGCGAGGCAGATCACAGTTGCCGAGCACATGGCTTGTCCAATGGATCTCGCAGCCTGCGTGCTAGTCTTGGAAGAGGAAGCGGATGATGAAGAGGAAATTACCCTGCGTTGTTTTGGCGGAGAAGGCAGCGATGTCTTTAAACTTCCAACTTCAGTGCGATCATTTTTCCATACGGTGTCTTTCGTAACGTTGTTTTTGTAGATCTTGTGTTGCAAATTATACAACACTGGGTGGATTCGCACTTCTTCAATCAGTTTCTCACCCATTTCGTTCGTAAAGTTCAGCGTGTTGCATATGAGAGTGGAAATATAAGAAGTGAAACAATGTCGCCTACGCCTCGCACTGCTGTCGCCTCGCACAAATCTGGCGGGACGAATCAGTGCGGGGTGACGCTGCGAGGTCTCATTACGAAGTTGCGCAGACTGCGCGCCGCGCAGCGTGAGAAACCACTGCCATAAGCTCGTGTAGTCTGGATATGTGCGAGGCCTCCCACCTCGCATGCGTCGGATCTGAGAAACCAAGTCTTTCACGTATCAGGAATAGATTCAGAGTAAATTTTAAGTTTTGCTATTTATTGTTACCAATACACTTTTCTCTTCTCTTACCATATTTTGAAAATACACTCCCTCGTACTGTCTGAGTTGCAGTTTGCCCTTACTGTGCTTTACTGGTCACAGCGTAGCGCCCTCAGTGTGTATACCAGGGACAAGTGGCGTGACGTAGGCCTTTGCCCTGTTGCACTTTTCACTCTGCAGTGCCTCACGTTCACTCCCCTTACTGAAAAAAAGAAAATCCACAGCCTGCTTCCGGTCTCCGATCGGGTCAGGAATGGAATGAATGAATGAAGCCCCCATCTAGCGGCGAGGATATGAACTGTGCCGGCTGCCGAGGCCTGACGCACTTCTCTGGGGCAATGATTAAATGAATGACAGATGAAATGAAATGATAGTGGAGAGTGTTGCTGGAATGAAATTATTGACAGGGAAAACACGAGTACCCGGAGAAAAACCTGTCTGCCTCCGTTTTGTCCAGCACAGATGTCACATGGAGTGACCGGGATTTGAACCACGACTCAGCGGAGAGAGGCCGGCGTGCTGCCGCCTAAGCTACGGAGGCTTCCCACTCCCCCTACTGATAACTAAGGTTAGGATGTTAAGGAAAAGTCATATTTTTTCCTGAGCTCATTTTACCCGAAATCTGAAAAATGAGTTTGAATGACGGGTCCCTGACCACATTTAAAGCAATTTGATGTTTCCTATAAATGCATATTTCGGCCATTTTTAATGTTTTGGTCATATTTGGTCATATTTTAGTGATATAAGGTCATATTTGGTTATAATTTCAGCATTTTTGTTTAAATTGAGGAGTCGTCAACAAGGTACGTGTTATCTGAGTCGAGTTTCAAACACAGGATTTCCGAATAGTGTAGTAGATATATTTTTCTTTTTCCGGAACAGGCAGATAGCAAGTTTAGAAGATCTGATTCCAAGAAGGCGCACCTCTACGGACGTCTTTTAGCACATCTTTCTGGACAAGTTGGATTGCGTCACTGTACGCATGAGGTCACGGAACATGACGATAGTGTGCTTCCGTCTTTCAACAGGATGTCACTCCAGTAGATATATTTAGCTCAGAAGCAATTAGCAAACAAGGAAATTGTTCTTATACATAATGGTCCGTATTGAATTTTAATTCCACTAAATAACTTACTTTTATTTACGTATTTTCAATACTTGTAATATTATTAGCACTGTTTAGTACTGGTACATGTTTCGAACAATAATGCTGTTCTTCATCAGCCAGATATACACATTGTAAACACTTATGGGCATAAAATACATTGCAAATACACATAGTGCATTAAAAAAGTCAAAATATCTCATGTCCAATACACTGTAAAATTCTTTCGGCTCTTAAGACTGTATGTTAGTGATACTCTACCTATCCCAAAAATTCATGTCATATTTCATAGTATTTTAGGTCATATTTTATAGTTTTTAGGTCATATTTAGCTAGATTTTAGGGCATATTTGCTTGCATATTTTTTACTTCTTAAGGTCTTAAACTTCCGAACCCTACTGATAACCTATATTATTTTGGTTTCTACCCTAGTTTGTGTAAGTTGGGCGACTATTGAGAAGGACACAGCTGTACTGTAGTTTGACGTTAGATATTATGCCGGTCAGAGAAGACCGTATCTCGTTGTGGCGGGAAAACTTTGTTTTGATTTTGCGTGAATTTGGCTTGTTCTTAATATATAATTATTTCCCTCTATATAAGGATCTTCCCCAGCATTTACCTGTAGGGAGTGTGTAAAATCCTTGGGCGGAAGGAAAACCCACACTCAGGATCTCCGCTGTCAATGCTGGGATTCGATGGTCGTATATCCGAGCCTGTAGTTCCCCAGTGCACTGCAGTAATGGAGCGTGACGTGTCACATTAGGCTACACTATTAGGTATGTATAATATGATCATTTTAAATGATCTTGTCGACTTCGTCGTTACGCTGGGGTTTGGCGTTACGTTACGGTGACGGGACGAAATGTACCCAGATGCACTGAGGTATTTGACGTTATAGTACTGCTTGGTGCATGTGTTCCCCGACAATCTCTACTTCGTTAGTATAAGACAAAAATCCCCGATTCTGGGATGTCACGGGTAATCTCGAGAACCACTGGATGGATTTTGATGCAGTTTTCACCATTCTGTAAAGGATATCTCGAGGAAAGATTCTGTAGAAAATAATTTATGTATGATGAAAGGAAGCCAAGCAGTAACGATTTCAGGGAAAAAGTCGAAAACAAACTTGGCGTCCGTGCGCTTCTTAAGCTTAAGCTGGGCAAACCGTTAAAAATATCAATATACTATGAGCGTAAGAATTGGTCAGCATGGAAGGTTTTACAAAAAAGTCAGCAAGAGCATATCTCTATCTTCAATACATCGCCCACTATAAGTGTTTTTAGCCTGGATGGAATCGCCTCCAGTCTTTCTAGCATTTTTCAGCATTTGTAGCATTTAAAATGATACAAAGTCTAGTCTTTCAGACTGACTGTCACTTTTTTTTTTAATATACTGGATGTTCCCTGCCAATAATGCAATGCAATAGTGGTCGGGGTTGTTATGCGCGCCAAAGTGCAAGTTAGTTAGTTATTGTTGTTTTAAGGGGCGGAACTACGAGGTCAAGGCCATGGAACAAATTAAGGTAAAGGTGGTGAGTTACGAATGCTCATATATTACTTTTAGTTGTTCAATTAAATTGAAAAGTTGCACTGTACTCTTCTAAAGCCATGGCGAAGAAAGCCATTGGTCGTTACTTGGTTAGATGATGGTCTGGGCGGCAGAACCATTGTCGATTCTAGGTTAGGCGACTGGCTGTGCGAAACCATTGACCACTACTAGGTTAGATAACTATCGTTGTTGTTGTTGTTGTTGTTGTTTGAGTCCTCAGTCTTTTGACTGGTTTGATACAGCTCTCCATGCCACCCTGTCCTGAGCTAATCGTTTCATCTCTACATAGTTACCACACCATACATCCGAGGCAATCTGTTTAACATATTCTAACCTTGGTCTACCCCTACAGTTCTTGTCCTCAACCCTTCCTTCCATAACTAAGCTTGCTATTCCTGGGTGTCTTAGTATGTGTCCTACCAACCTATCTCTTCTCTTCATTAGCAGTCGCCAGAAACATCTCTCCTCTCCCACTAGTCTCAATACCTCTTCGTTTGTAACCCTATCTACCCATCTGATCTTCATCATTCTCCTGTAACACCACATTTCAAACGCTTCAATTCTCCTCTTTTCTGCTGCACCAATAGTCCAAGTTTCACTTCCATAGAGCGCCACGCTCCAGACAAAGGCCTTCAAAAATGACTTCCTAATACCTAAATCTATATTCGATGTCAACAGATTCCTTTTCTGTAGAAATGCTTTCCTTGCCTGAGCTAACCTACTTTTTATATCCTCTTTGCTTCATCCATCACTGGTTGACTATCTGGACGAAAATTACTGCTCGTACTACAAACGAGGGGGTCTGCTGCGTAGGCCCCGGGTAGGTTCGTGTATGTATACAGGGTGTATCTTAATTATACCGACAAAAAAATCAGGGACGCTCTGCGTGTTATGTAAAAGACGATGCGACAATCGGATTGGCGGATAAATTTTTTTCCTCCGAGAAAATTAGGTTACTTTGCTACTTCCGGGCGCGCGATTCAAATCTACGAACTCGCCGTATTTGCTGAGCCAGGCAGCAAGCCGCTGGCCGCTGCTGTGCTTCAGGCAAGGGAAGGGAGTGTGATAGAAGGAGACAGAGATATGCTGGCGGGCATGCGGCCAGCCGAAGCGATCGAGGAAACTTGCGCATGCCCGCCAGCATATCTCTGTCACCTTCTATCACACTCCCTTCCCTTGCTTGAAGCACAGCGGTGGCCAGCGGCTTGCTCTCAAGCTCAGCAAATACGGCGAGTTCATAGATTTGAATCGCGCGCCCGGAAGTAACAAAGTAACTTCATTTTCTTGGAGGGAAACATTTTCTCCGCCAATCCGATTGCGGCATCGTCTGTTACATAACACGCAGAGCGCCCCTGATTTTTTTGTCGGCATAATTAAGATACACCCTGTATAAAGCCTTATTATCACATAGAATTTAACAAGAATGCATCTTTTAAACCTTTAGTGTATTCGATAACGTCATGGATGCCACCATTTTAAGTCTAGGGGAATTTCGTAGTGAACTGTATAGCTTTCTATATCTACAGACTCGGAAGACGAATAGGTTCGAACCTCCCCATCCTCCATTATTGGAGTACTTTTCCATGTCTTACCATTTTCAACTCCAGAAAAGTACTGTGAAATGGTGGTTGTCAGTTTAATGGCAGTACTGGGGAGGGAATGCAAAAACTACACTGGAAAAGAGACAGTTTTTTTTAATTCACTCACTTGCTTCTAGAAAATATAGGGGTACATTAGGGAGGAACTGGGGTGTTTAAAGATAGCCAGAAGCCTAATATAAAAGTCAGTGCAATAACGACTGGGGAAACTCTACCCATATAGGGAGGGGTTAAAAAGATTGGAACATTTAACCAGAAAATATTATTGGTTCTCTACTAGATGAAGTACGAGACTTTTGCTACTAAGAAAGCAAAACAACTGATCGACGAAGCAAATAAGCAGATGACCTCGTAGCCAACCCCTTAAAACAATAATAACTAACACTAAGGTTGGCTCAGGTAATGAAAGCATTTCTACAGAAAAGAAATCTGTTGACAACAAATATAGATTTAGGTATTAAGAAAGTTATTTTTGAAAGCCTTTGTCTGGAGCGTGGCGCTCTATGGAAGTGAAACTTGGACTGTTGGTGCAGCAGAAAAGAGGAGAAAAGAAGCATTTTGAAACGTGGTGGTACAGGAATATGATGAAAATCAGATGGGTAGATAAAGTATAGGAAGGAAGCTTGTAGTTTTACTTGACCGTTAATCTAACGATCATGAGCCATGGGACCTCCTTTTTACGTGGAATCCGAACCACAGGGCATGGCATTTCACTTCGAAAATCTCACATGTATTGACTGGGAATCGAAAAATGAAGAAGTATTGAGACTAGTGGGAGAGGGGAGATGTTTCTGACGACTACAAATGAAAAGAAGAGATAGTTTTGGTAGGACATATACTAAGACACCCAGGAATAGCAAGCTTAGTTATGGAAGGAAGGGTCGTGGATAATAACTGTTGGGGTAGACCAATGTTGGAATTGTTAAACAGATTGCCTCAGATGTAAGGAGTGGTAGCCATGGAGATATGATAGCTCGGGGGCTGCGTGGCGCAGTCGGTAGAGGCGCTGAGCTTGTAACTCAAAGGGAGTGGGTTCGATCCCCACCCAGGTAGTGGATTTTAGAAACAAAACTACCACTTTCGGAAACGAAAATGGCCCTGGGGTTCACTCAGCCTACACCAGAAATGAGTACCAGGCAGGGCCGTGCAATGGGCAAGGTGAAGCAGTGCTAGTGAGAAATTTACTCGTGCTGGCGGAGCGCAGCCCTACTCTGTCCATTTCTGAGTAGTGCAGCACGACAGCACACTAGCACTGCAGCGCTTAGTCGCACAAGCACTGTCCATTTGACCGGGTACTGCAGTACGTCCAGAACTGAGCGCAGAGCCGGGACACTAGGCGCACTAGAGCCAACATTTTGTCATATGCGTGTGGTCTGCCGTGCTCTGAGTAGTGCAGCACGACAGCACACTAGCACTGCAGCGCTTAGTCGCACAAGCACTGTCCATTTGACCGGGTACTGCAGTACGTCCAGAACTGAGCGCAGAGCCGGGACACTAGGCGCACTAGAGCCAACATTTTGTCATATGCGTGTGGTCTGCCGTGCTCATAGCGTCTTTTGTGCAGGGGCAGGATGAAATTAGCATAGTGGGAGAGTCACACATTAGTGAAACAAACCGAAGACGCATAAAACATGATATTTGGACGCACATGAACCAGTTCTGCAGCAAGGATACAGGAATTTGCACACTTTTTGGGTGATGTAGCAGGTGCAGCGAGATATAATAGTCCGAAAATAGAATCAAGCATATTGGTAATCATGCATGTGACAGTAAAGGGCCGGTATGGAATCAGGAGAGTTAAAATACATTTTTTTAATTTGTTGACTTTTTTTTTATTTGTTAACATTGAGCCTCCGTGGCCTAGGCGGCAGCACGCCGGCCTCTCACCGCTGGGTCCGTGGTTCAAATCCCGGTCACTCCTTGTGAGATCTGTTCTCGACAAAACGGAGGCAGACAGGTTATTCTCCGGGTACTCCGGTTTTCCCTGTCACAATTTCATTCCAGCAACACTCTCCAGTATCATTTCATTGCATCTGAAATTCATTTAATCATTGTCCCAGGAGAGTGCGACAGGCTTTGGCAGCCGGCACAGTTCATATCCTCGTCGCTAGACGGGGGCTTCATTCATTCCATTCCTGACCCGGTCGGTTGACTGGAAGCAGGCTGTGGATTTTCATTTTCAATTTTTTGATATAATGTCACAAACCAACCGAGGTAGCTAAACACGTTAACATGCATGGTCAGACTACACCAAACTCGAAAGACTACACTCAGCCACTCCATACATTACCTCATTAATTTCATTCGTCATTAACTCCTCTCATGAGATTGGCGTCATGAAGGCATCTATCCGTATTTCATTCCCACAAGGAAACTGTCTCACCACATCCCCTACCTCATAAAAACCGGAATAATTATGGGTAGAACCAAAAAATCTACATTAGGACTATAAACATGTATTTCAATAACAAGATTCTGAATTCGCCAAATGACTAGATTGATGCTCTTCAGGGATATGTGAGTTCGAGAAACATGCGTTAGTAAATTCATCAGGATTTTAAAATGAAAGATATTCCGTCGCAATCTAAGGTCATCCGTGGTGCAGTGGTCAGCATGATTAGCTGCCGCCCAGGAGGTCCGCGGTTCTGCCACGAAATTTGAAAAGTGGTATGAGGACTGGATTGGGGTCTACTCAGCCTCGGGTGGTCCAAATGAGTAGAGGGGGTTCGACTCCCACCTCAACCATCCTCGAAGTGGTTTTCCGTGGTTTACCACTTCGTCTTCGGGCAATTGCCGGGGTGGTACCTTCCGTAAGGCCACGGCCGCATCCTTCCCTCTTCCTTGCCTAACCCTCCCACTTTTCCCATCTCTTCATCAGGCCCCTGTTCGCTTTGCAGGTGAGGCCACCTGGGTGACGTGCTAGTCACACTCCCCAGTTGTATCCCTGACTCAGAGTCTCAAACTCCAGGACACTACCAGTGGCGGTAAAGGTGGGATCCCTCGCTTAGTCCGTGGGGAAAGCCAACCCTGGAGGGTAAACGATAAAAAAGAAAGACTTCTTATATTCAACATGGCCTGAAACAATGCCTCGTGGAATTTACCTACACATAAGATATACGGCAAAATAAGTAAGAAGACACGAAATCGTTCAAACCTTTGAAGTTTTAGGACGATATTCATTATTTCTACGCTATCGAGACCAGGAGTGCTATTCATTATAAAACAATTATTTCGCTCTGAAAATTACAAAATATGTTGTCTGTCTCTCTACCAGCTTGTCTGTATTTCTTTCGGTGGAGTGCCTAAAACTGTTTTGTTTGTTAGTTCTTGGAACTATTCGACTTTAGGGTTAAGGTACGCGGACCGTCTTCCTAACTTACCAGGGCCTATGTAATGCCAAAAATAAGAAGAAATGTGTACTATTATAGTTCGCCCAGTGTAGAAATTACATGGTATCGTGCAATTGATTGCGCTGACAATGAAAGAGACCACCTTGTGGTGTAGCGGCTCACATTCTTGGCTGTCGCCCCGGTGGTCCGGGTTTGATTCCCTGCCCTGCCACGAAATTAAATTTCGGTTTGGGGTACTGAAATTGTATCGATGATACTTAAGTCATCCAAGCGGTGCTCATTTCGAGGACTTGCGCCAGGCCAGTGGGCACGAGTTCCCTTTTTTCTACATTTTACTCTGCAATTCGAATTGAGAGCACATCACTCCGTAGAGTTGTTAGAATAGCTTCCGTACAATATTCTCAAATGCCTATGCTACAAGTAGCCCTCATGAGTTAATCCAATTGCATATGTATATGAAGGCTAATCCAGATATGGTATTTAAGACTTTTGATTTTCATTGCATTGTAAGTTCTGGGCATAGGAAAACCTCGAAGCTAATTTTACAATTTTCAGTGAATGAACATCCAAAGTATAGTAAGCATCATGTAGGGAGACTGTACCAGAGATAACAAGAATTGCTTGAAGGCATGGCGTCATAGTGCGTAATTTGTGCTCGTACAACGAATGAGGTTGTCAGGACGGTGATGATGATGATGATGATGAAGATGGTGATAACAATGAAGACGGTGATTTACTAGTTAGGAACCAAGGGAATATAAATAGCTGATACTTAAGTCTGAAGCGGATCTATGGTAAACACAAAATGAACTTGCAAGTTGATTGAGAAAATGCAGAAACTACCCAATCACCATATTTTATGGAGATTGACTAATCCAGAAGTCGACATGAAATGGAGTAGCCTAGTACAAATAGGTGGAAGCAAAGGTTGCTCTTGTGTGAGACCTCCATGGGCGTAGCCAGGACAGTATGCTGCAAACACTGTGGAGTGCCTGATACCCTAGCTCACGTTCAAAAAACATAATTAAGAAGGGGATTTACTACAAACTTTGGGAATCACCGAAGTAGATCTAAGATGCAGCTGTAACATTTCAGAAATGTTCCGCGATCCATGTTTTCGTGTCTTTCTCGTGTTAGAAGCAAATATACAATGGGCATAATAATTGTTATTGGCCATAAGAAGGATGCAAGATTTATGCTGGACCCCACCATCAGTTGTGAATTAACCTTCGGCATAACAAATCAGGTCGTTTAGAGAAAACGATAGGCTTCAAAAAGAAGTGAAAGCTTGTGGTACGTTTCGAATAAGCGAGAGGAACAACATCAACATTTTTAAATCACTCATCAAGTTTGGGTACCGTATGCCTAAGTATAAGGAAGAAGGAAGATTGTAGTTTTAAGTGACTGTTAATCGCGAGATCATAAGCCACGGGACCTCCTTTTTACGTGGAATCCGAACCACAGGACATGGCATTTCACTTTGAAAATCTCACATGCATTGACCGGGAATCGAACCAGGTCTGCTGTGGTGAGAGGCCAACAGCTTGACCGCTGCGCCACCACGCCCCCTATATGCCTAAGTATAAATGACCAAATTTTGCTATCAATGAATCCATTCAATAATAGAGAATTCATCTTCAATGTACTTAGGAACAGTATGAGACGTAGTCTATTGGTACCCAATAACATTTCATTGCTAATATTAATAGTGTTATAATAATAATAATAATAATAATAATAATAATAATAATAATAATAATAATAATAATAATAATAATAATAATAATATGAAGAGAAGAGAGGAACGGCTTTACGAAACCCTGTCGGGACGGGCTGGCCGTGCGCGCCTGAACTGACGAGTTCCAGCGTAGACAGTGCTGACAGTGTGAGGCTAGGTAATACAGCCCTAAAAGCACTTGCCAGGCTTGCAAGGCACTACGCCATACTACACACAGCTCGCTCGCACATGTAGCGAGCGGCAGGTGGGGAGAGGCAAGGACATGACGTCGCGCGCTTGTGGCTTACTTCTTAGACTGCCCGTAAGGGTGCAGCAGGATAGAACATACTACAGGCACTAGCTATGCAGGGCCCTGGTACCAGGGTAATCCCTGGGAGCAAAGGCGGCCGGGCGTGGAGCTGACAACTCCAGCTCATCTAGTGCCGATGTCACAAAAAGTGGAAGCCTCTACCTTCCACTACTCCCAGGGCCTCCATGGCCTGTACGGAGTTGGCTTTTTTTTTTAGGACAGAGAGGGATGGTTCAAACTGGTTGTGTCCTGATTGCGACCATTCCAAATTGCGTTCACTTCATTAGCAGTCCAGATTGCGGTCACTTTCATTTTGGGGAAGAGCTATCAACTTTCCAGCGTACAGATTACGGTCACTTTTCTTGGGAGACCGGTCCTTGGTTCTTGATTCTTCCCAACTGACTCATACCTTCCGTAAGTTTTGTGGATGACAAGGGAAAACTGATATTTCACTACCTAACCAAAGAATACAGTTCGGTGTTCAGCTGAGCACACCCCATAAAACTTCGCTTAAAAAATCAAGTCCCCTCCCAATCTGACAGCACCTCGTGAAGAACCTCAGTCTTAAGAATATAAACGTTTCAGGATCGGAATCAACGACCTTCACTTTAAACAAAATTGTTTTAACGGGAAATTTTATACTTACAAGGATAATTTTAAATTTCTGCCCCTCGCTTCACATTTGAGACGCGAGATATTTATTTTTATAATAGGTAGCCTACTGTATATAGTGAAAAACTTTCTTTTTATTACCTCGAAATATTCGTCTTGTTAAAGTAATTTGTTCTGCGTTTGATTCTATATCCCAAAGAGAACTGACATAATTATGACATGCACCTCAACATAGGCAAGAGAGGTGGAAGTGAAAGATGAGGAAATCCCCAGGGGAGTTACAACCAGACCGGTCTCCCAAGAAAAGTGACCGCAATCTGGACGCTGGAATGTTTGTAGCTCTTTCCTAAAATGAAAGTGACCGCAATCTGGATTGCTAATGAGATGAACGCAATCCGGAATGGTCGCAATCAGGAAGACACCTTCAAACTAGTCAAAAGTTGAAGACTCGAAAAACAACCACAACAACAAAAGGTCGTGGCAATAACAAAAAAGATAATGGTAATAAAATGTTTACTGGGCATTATATGTATATGTGTGTGGCCTCCAATAGGCCTTTCCTTCGAATTCCTTGCCAAGCTTTACTCATTTTGAATCATTTTATCTCGCCTTAAATCTCTGAAGAGGTTGATGCAAGCAAAGGTATCCGGTCGTAAAATTCCGTCGTCCTTACAGAAATCTCATCACACCCCATCCCGAGCCCCTCAGAAACGGAGATAATAACGGGTAGAATTATACCTTTGTAGAGGGAAGGTTGGCTAATTACTCTTTTATTGGTTTTTAAACCACACCACACGTCAATCATGCTCTATTAAAAATAACGAAATTGAAAAGGTTATTATTGGGCTGCGATACATTGCTGGAATGTTTAATTTACATCCAAAAATAGAAAGTTGAGATTTGTTCTGTAGTTACAGGGTGAAAGTGAAGATTCATCTCGCAGTATTTCCAGACCGAGAGAGGCCATACATGCAACTCCCATAGCCTACAGACAGTCGACGGTCACCTGGGGGTTAGTGACTAGCATTGTTGGCCGTCATTCCTATTGTCCGGATTCGATTCCAGGCTTTGCCAAGAAATTTAATTATAGTCTGAGGATTGGAATGTGGCACACACAGTGTCGAAATGAAAAATGAAAGAAAGCTTGTAGTTTTACGTGACCGTTTATCTCGCGATCATGATCCACGGTACCTTCATTATTACGTGGAATACAAACCACACTTCCAAAATCTCACAGGTATTGACCGGGAATCGAACCCAGTCTACCTTCGTGAGAGGCAAACAGTTTCGCAAAATCTAGGTGGATTTTATTCTCAACTAAGCTGTCCTATAAGTGGTGTTCCATGGTTTCTCACTTCTGCTGCGGGCAAATGCCACCGTGGGTAAGTGGTCAACGTGTCGGTCTACTAACCCCAAAGTTGCAGGTTCGCTCCTGGCCATGGTAAGTGATTTTTGAAAGGCGGAAAAAATTACGACACCATGTCATACGATGTTGGCATGTCAACGAACCCATTTGAATTCAGTAGGCCGTGTTCATAATGGCAAAATTAATCTCGGGAGTTTCCGCCAACACAAAGTTCCTCATTTCTCAACTAGAAAGCGCTCTAGTGTTCAAGGAGCTTAGATATCTAACCTCCTTGACTTTCATAGTACTTCAAGGAACAACGAAATTCGACATGCAGGTTACCCTTTGGGTGTCAAATTACGAAGCTTGCACCCGGCACCCGAGGCCATACGATATTATTATTATTATTATTATTATTATTATTATTATTATTATTATTATTATTATCTGAGATGGTTTCTAATTAAAGGCCCAATCACACCTTTTTCAATCCTCACCTCAGTTACAAATACGCACACTACTGCAGATACCACAATAACAGAGGTATCCGGCAAATTCCACACACAGCCAAGTATACAGGGTGATGTGCACGATGCCCAGGCTCCTAAATTAAACAACAAAACAGGATGGTAAAATATCCTCAGTGAAACCTCGTAGTTCACCTCCTGGGTTAGCGGTTAGAATTCCTGTCTGTCGCCCCGGAGAGGTCGGTTTTATTCACTGCTCTGTCAAAAAAATTAATTCTGATCTGCAGGCTGGAACGGCTTCAGCCTTGTGATGCTAAAACTGAGAAAAGGTGGGTTCGATTTCCACCTGAGCCATCCTGGAAGTGTTTATTTTAATTTCCCCCACTTCTACTCCAAGCAAATGCTGGGATGGTTCCTAACTTAAAGCCATAGCCACCTCCTTCCCAATCTTCGTCTGAATACTCACAGCACTACTGACACCACAATAACACAGGTTATCAGTCTTTTCTATCTATCTATCTATCTATCTATATATATATCAATCTATCTATCTGTCTGTCTATCTGTCTGTCTGTCTGTATGTATGTCTGTCTGTCTGTCTATCTGTCTGTCTGTCTATCTATCTGTCTGTCTGTATGTCTGTATGTATGTATGTATGTCTGTATGTCTGTCTGTCTATCTATCTATATATCTGTCAATCTATCTATCTGTCTATCTATCTATCTATCTATCTATATGTCTATCTATCTATCTAGCTAGCTAGCTGTCTATCTGTCTGTCAATCTATCTATCTATCTGTCTATCTGTCTGTATGTATGTCTGTATGTCTGTATGTCTGTCTGTATGTATGTATGTCTGTCTGTCTATCTGTCTGTCTGTCTGTCTGTCTATCTATCTGTCTGTCTGTATGTCTGTCTGTATGTATGTCTGTCTGTCTGTCTGTCTGTCTGTCTGTCTATCTATCTATCTATATATCTGTCAATCTATCTATCTGTCTATCTATCTATCTATCTATCTATATGTCTATCTATCTATCTATCTATCTGTCTGTCAATCTATCTGTCTATCTATCTATCTATCTGTCTATCTGTCTGTATGTCTGTCTGTCTGTATGTATGTCTCTAAGTCTGTCTGTCTGTCTATCTATCTATCTATAAATCTGTTAATCTATCTATATGTATATCTATCTATCTATCTATCTATATGTCTATCTATCTATCTGTCTGTCTGTCTATCTAACATATATATTTACCCATGTACAAGAGGCTAAATGGCCACGATGTCCAAGCCCACAAATGAAATAGTGTAACATCAAACAAAAACACTGTACCGTGACTCAAGAAATATTGTACGCACCAAAATTCTGAAGCAACAAAGACGATCCTGAAGTTGTTATTCTAATTTGTACCTTTCACGCCGCTCAACAAATATTTTTGGAAATGTTCCTTTTGCACCTCGGAAGAGTCCCCTTCACGGTGATATCTCTCAAGCTATACTCCTTTTGAAAGGAAGGATTTGTCGGCTTGTAACCTTCAATTTATCTTTGACGCAAAACGAGTCTTCAAAACGTATAGTAGGATCTATTATTTCGTCTTCGGTGGCGTAGTCGGTAGCATGCTGCACTGCTATACCCAAGATCGCGGGTTCAAACTCGGCCAAAGTCGTCGGATATAAGAGCATTAAAATCCTTCAGTATGCCTTCCTTCGGAGGGGAAGTTAAGCCAGCAGGCCCATGTCATAGATTTATGGCATGTAAAAGAACCTACCACCACAATCAGTAGTGTGTAGCCAAATGTGTAGATTATTTGGTTAGAAACGCTCTATCAAGTTCCAACTCTCACCAGTAGGTGGCATCTCGTAGTCAAAGTTGGAACTACTTGAAATTTAAACTTGCTGGGAGCCTATTGGCGTTCAATTAAACACACTGCTATGGCCATTGGCTGCAATTCATAATATTATTTCGGTTTCGCTTTTCCTACAGTTTATAGCAATTATGTTAACTCGATGAGACCTTTGGCTATCGAAGCTCCGTCACTACTGTGCTGTGGCGTTTAACTTGGAGCAATTCCCCTCGAAGTCATTTCCCGAAAGCGCGTGGAAGAGTTTCATACTCTCCTCCGTGTGAGAATACTGGATTTGGTAGGTAAATGCCTTCTGTATCTAGAGTTTGACCATGAAACGGGAAAGAAGAAGCAACGAACCATGGAAACGGGAATTCTAAATCAACAGCAATGGAAAAGAAAATTAAAACAACAACAAATTGTAGCTTGTAAAGCCGTATTTAGGCAGGTTAACCGAAAGCTGTTTTCTCTTAAAAATCTAAAATCAATTTTCTAATAACGAGGCGCAGAAGCTATCTCTGCTAGAGTGGCCTGTACTCATGAATCTGCCAGGAAGAGTACGCAATAGTGCAGTCACTTGCATTATGACCCGCCATTCGGAGCTAGAAGGACCATTACGGTCTATAACCCAAGAGCTAGTGAATGGGGCCAACGCCCAAGGAGACTCCTGTTCCATTAAGAGGAAGTTTCTTCGGGAAAACTAACCGACGGGCATGAGATCCCAACCCGCGTGAAGGGCGCGTTGGATTAGCAGTCCAATCGTCAGTTCTTAATTTTAAATATTATTTATTATAATTTTCACCATCAGGCAAATGCCGGGATGGTTGCTTCCAACAGGTCCACGGTCGACTTCCTCCCAAAATCCCTTTCCTGAACCTACCTTAACCCGTTGAGTGCTTCGTCCGTCTATAAATGTGGCACAAGAACATTTTGATGTGTAACATCTTTCCACTCGGTATCTGTATATTTTTGGTGGGGGTGATTTTGAAAAATGAAACGGAAATGGATGGGACGGAAACAATGAAACGGAAATGGATGGGACGGAAACAATGAGCGCACGCGGTGACGGAGATTGATACCACGAATACTGTTGGTCATGTGGCTATGTGGAATGTATATCGCATAAGGTTTACTTCAAGGTTTGGAGGCCCCATTAAAGATATTCCTACAATAAAACATCTTCAAATTCTCGTTCTTTGGTGAGAAGATATTCATTATACATATTTGCTGAAAACCGGTCAAGATTTGGCACTGCAGTTTTACAAGTAGTTATTCCAATGACCAACAGAGATCACTGTTCACCCGGCAGACACATAGTCGGCCATGTGGCTATGTTGAATGTACATCGCATACGGTTTAGTTCAAGGTTTGGAGGCCCCATTAAAAATATTCATACAATAAATCATCTTCAAGTTGTCGTTGTTTGGTGGGAAAATATTCATTATATCATATTGAACCCTTCAGAATAGCAGTGTTTTATGCAAGAATCTTAGATCAAGGGGTCGCGTTCAGTTCATAGTGTGGTGTTTACGTCCGCCAAACTACGTGCTTTTCTGAGGCAAGGGTTATAGGATGAAAACTATAACTAAGAAAGAAAGGAGACAAAACGTAAGATAATAACTAGATTTAATAACTAATTTGTGCATAAAAGAATAAAACAAACAATAATAAACAAAATCCTCCCTGAATTTTCCCCTGACATGAATATTTATCACTTTGAGGAGTCAGATGGATCTCCCCTTTTCTAATAAAATGTGGATCCAAGTTCCACTATCTTGCATATGAATTTATGTTCGCGTGGTGACTATCTACGGGAAATGAGTACTTGGATGATCATTCGTTCACAACGGGTTAACAGCCACAGTGCTCACGAACAATCATCTCGTAAAATCAACTTTTATGGCTATGGGCATAACATTAATAAAAAATCCTTAAATCTAACTCTGACACACATATTACAACTCTACTATTTACAGGCATCTCTCTGAGACCCTTATTAGTGTGGTGACACACTTAACAAATGAGCTGCCACAATGGCCAGATACTCAACAACAAGGAAACACAGCGCCGCACGTGACTCACGAGTCACTGACATATACAAATAAACATAGAATGAACCAACAACAACAAACAACCTGAGTGGTTAAGATTACTTTATATTAACAAAACTGCATGTTAAGGAAACGCTTCGAAGGTAATCGTGTTTCGTAGGCAACTCCCATTTATTTAAACAATTTTACCATTGATCAGTTTCTCACATTTATATTTATTTTCAAGTAATTGGGAGCCAGACTTGCACTCCACTTTAATGAGCTCTGCTTGCGAAACTCAGTCAGCCCTTGTGACAACAACTCACCCCTTTCCACAATACCAGTCATGTCCCCCATCCAGTGTATATAAATAGCCGACCGGCTGAACTGTTATCTCAAGGAATCAACTGCCGCTAACATCTCCTCCCACTCAACATATGGTCAGACAATAATCACATATCCATAATTGTCCTCGCAAGGATGCAATATGAATCTGGTACCAAGCTGACAGAAATCAGTCTCTGCTGAAGTTCCCGCTTGTAATACCACAACAATATACTCACAGTACACACATCTGGGACTGACATAACACCTTTCACATGGGTCTGCTGAATTAGAGCTCGCAAACATTTAACACAATATTTAAAACCTACGATAGAGCTGAGTACTCTTCGTCACAAATTACATTGCTCCAAAGGCAATAATCACACTGAATCTGATCAATAATAATTTTCAATAATATTTAATTACCCTCCAATCTACTATATAATTATATTAATTCAGTCCTACTTCTGAAACACGACATATCACCGAGAGACGTTTTTAACCGCACTTCGTAACCTAGGCGAACACGGCCGTTCACATAGATACGTTAGTTAACACAACACAAAGAAAAGAACCTTCCATTAACTACCATTGTGCGAGCTGCTTCCAAACAAAAGTGTGTCAGATCAAAACAAAATATACTACATTAAATCATACAAGCAAAGTATTTACAAAAAATATGTCCCATAAACCATACGTTAATTTAATAAATAATAAAATATTATTTGTACTCATCTCGTGTTGTAGTCACCCGTCAAAGAACATCAGACGCCATTCCCCAACTGGATGCTTCTCTATCTCATAGCAGCCATCTGGACGGACTGTTGAGACTTCCACACTTCTTCTGCATTCATCGATGTCATCCTTGCGCTGATACAAAAATTAGGTTATTATACACTTTATGCCTGACTACTAAATTCGCTTGTTCAGGTACTAAATTCCCTGTCACTGTTCGTTGGCGAATTATCGACGCTACTGTCCCTATAACTATAGTACTATGACTATCTATCACTGAATTTAACACTTTTCAATGAATCTCTTGTGTCCTTGTGACACGGAAATAAAAGTCTATCTCTTCAGACGAACAGAATCAAAGTCCTGTGTTCTCGACACACGGAATAAAAGTCAATGTCTTTAGACGCACAGAATAATAATAGTGTGTCCTCAACACACGGAATGAAAGTCAATGTCTTGGCTCTTCGACACACTTATAAATGAACTGGCCCTTGGGTCTAGATGGAGGGGGATTTTATGTAAAAATTTCTCGAAATAATTGTGATACAGGAATGAAATAGATATCACTGAACTCGTAATATTGCACAGGTCAAGAATATGCCCATTAATCCTAGAATCGATCGTAGAGATTTTGTCTAGGCGATTTCCCGCGTGAATGCTAGCCGCCGCGTACCCCAGCCGGAGTTGGCGCGCAAGTAGGCATTCTCTTCTCATTGGTTCTCCATTTTCTGTAATTTGGCGGTTTCTAGTAGATCTTGGCGTCTTGGGAGTGTCTATTTTCTTCATCAGCCATTCACGTTACTGCATCATATTTCTTCTAGGCGCGAATATCACAATGAACATACCAGAACCATGTCTCACCGCGCGTCGCTTCTAAAATTGAGGTAGCCACACCTGTCCCTGTGATACATAGCTCTGCTATTTCTTTTCATAGCTCAAGTACTTAGCCTTTTGTTAAACTGATGCAGGTATGTCCCTACTGTCTCCAACAAATGCTTGAGATTTCCTCATCACTGTCTGGCTACTTTCATGATGCTGGTTGAAATATTTATTAATTGAAGAAATAAAAAGTAGAATCATTTAACCATCATAGGGTAAAGGGTTCAATATGTGCTGATAACCGGTCAGGATTTGGCACTGCAGTTTTACAAGTAGTTATTTCAATGACCAACAGAGTTCACTGTTAACAAGGGATAATATGCCACATGTTACAAATCATATGCGACTACTGTAAGGCTCGTAATTTTATTTTTAGCCTACTTTCCATGTGTGTGTATGTGTGTGTGTGTGTGTGTGTGTGTGTGCGTGCGTGTGTGTGTGTGTGTGTGGGTGTGGGTGTGGGTGTGGGTGTGGGTGTGGGTGTGTGGGTGTGTGTGTGTGCTCTAAAGGTCTGTCCCCCCCCCCCTATCAATTCGAAAACGGTGAATCCGAATTGTACGAAATTTGGTACAGAGGTAGCACTAGCAAAGGGCACCTGAGTCATGTTTTATATCGACGCCATCTTGACGGAAACGTAATGGCGGCCACCCAAATGTTGAAAGCTTAAATCAAATTACGACCAAATGAATCATCTGATCTCTACCAATTTTTGCAACATTATACCTTTGCATATGAAGATTCTTCCGACCAAACTACAAGGTCATCAGCCCAATAATTTGCGGATGGCGGCCATGTGTGTGTGCAAATCGATTCCCCCTATCTATTCAAACACGGTAAAACCAAATTGAACGAAATTTGGTACAGAGATAACTCTAGCAAAGGCCACCTCAGTTTCATGTCTTATATCGCCGCCATCTTGACGAAAACGTAATAGCGAACACCCAAATGTTGAAGGCCTAAATCAAATTACGACCAAACGAATCATTTGATCTCTACCAATTTTTGCAACGTTATACCTTCGATATGAAGAATCTTTTGACTAAACTACAAGGTCATCAGCCCAATAATTTGCGGATGGTGGCCATGTTTGTGTGCAAATCGCTTCCCCCTATCTATTCAAACACGATGAAACCGAATTGAACGAAATTTGGTACAGAGGTAGCAAATGCAAAGGGCACCTCGTTGTCATGTTTTATATTGCCGCCATCTTGACGGAAACGTAATGGCGGCCACTGAAATGTTAAAAGCTTAAATCAAATTACGACCACCCTAATCATCTGATCTCTACTAAATCTTGCAACAGTCTACCTTTATGTGCTAAGCATCTATTGACGATACGACGAGGTCATCCGCCCAATAATTTACAGATAGCGGCCATGTATGTGTGCAAATCGATTCCCCCTATCAATTCAGACATGGTGAAACCGAATTGAACGAAATTTGGTACAGAGGTAGCACTTGCAAAATGCAACTCAGTGTCATGTTTTATATCGTCGCCATCTTGACGGAAACGTAATGGCGGCCACCCAAATGTTAAAAGATTAAATCAAATTACGACCAACCTAATAATCGGATCTCTACCAAATTTTGCAACAACATACCTTTTTGTGGGAAGCATCTTTTGACTGAACTACAAGGTCATCAGCCAATAGTTTGCAGATAGCGGCCATGTATGTGTGCAAATCGATTAACCGTATCAATTCAAACACGGTGAAACCGAATTGAATGAAATTTTGTACAGAGGTAGCACTAGCAAAGGGCACCTCATGTCCATGTTTAATATCCGTATAACCCGTTGTATTTCAACAAGCTACTACATCCAACATTCAATTAAACTCCTTGAAAAGGAAAAAGAGTTATAACAATATCCGTGCATTTAGGAGAAAGTAGGCTATATGTTCTTTACTGAACATCTTGTTTATTTTTCTTATTTCCCATGCACTCTCGAGTTCCAAGTCGATCTCTGGCATGTTCTGGGATCTGTTGGGCGTTATGTAGTACTATCTGAGTTTGGATGTTTTGCTGCCGGAAGTAACTAACAGAGCATTTTCTGTCCTCTACAACTGGAGTTCATCTGTGATGTAAACAAATATGGCGGAATAACAAGCAAATCCTTGACGTCACGGTGTGATTTTGGATCAAAGAATACCAATTATTGTACTAGCAACAAGTATTAGCCTAGTTACCTACTGATTTTAGGAAATAATATTATTTTGGGCCCTTTACTTGGTATGCATTCCCTGGTATGCAGAAGCCTTCGTGGCTTAGGCGGCAGCAAGCCGGCCTCTCACCACTGGGTCCGTGGTTCAAATCCCGGTCACTTCATGTGAGATCTGTGAATGACAAAACGGAGGCAGACAGGATTTTCTCCGGGTACTCCAGTTTTCCCGGTCACAATTTATTTCCAGCAACACTCTCCGCTATCATTTCACTTCATCTGTCATTCATTTAATCATTGCCTCGGAGGAGTGCGTAAAGCTTCGGCAGCCGGCACAGTTCAATTCCTCGCCGCTAGATGGGGGCTTCATTCATTCCTTTCCTGACATAAACGTACCATTTTTAGCCTATTTTCAATTTTGAAAAAATAGGCTTATGAGATCACCTTTTGTACGTGTGTGTGTGTGTGTGTGTGATTCGTGTGTGTGTGCCCCCCTCCACCCCCTAATAGAATCTAAACGGCTGGAGAGATTTCAATGAAACTCGGTAAGTTCATAGCTCTATTCCGATCGACCCCGACCGTGCACTTCAAATTTTGTTACGTCTGACCAATCCAACATGGCGGCTGTGCGAATTTTTTCACCAGCATTCAATATCTCCGAAACTATTACCGATATCACCCTGGAATTTTGTATGGTGATAAAAGAAACTACTAGAAATTCACTTATGTGACCTTTGAAAACCTGGTATCTACAAAACCAACATGGCGGCCAAGCAAAGTTGCGACTTTTAAATGGACGTTTCTCGCGATTTAACCAACCAAAGCAATGAAACTTGGCACAGTATATGTTTATATACATTGTAATGCACCGACATCTAACTTCGTTCAATTGTTTACATAACCTCAAAATGGCGGCTGAGCGAAATATTTCACAGGCATTCAATATCTCCGCAACTATTTATGATATCAACCTGAAATTTTGTACGCTGGTAAAGAGCACTGCTACAAGTTTATCTATGTAACTTTCAAAAACCTGTAAACTACGAAACGAACATGGCGGCCAAGCGAAGTTGACACATTCTAATACATTTTTCTCGTGATTTAAACATATGAGCGCATTGAAATGTGGTACAGTAAATGATTATACATATTTCCATACACTGGCATCTAATTTAGTTCAATTGTTTACATAAACTAAAAATGGCGGCTGTGCGAAATTTTAAAATTAATTTTTATTCTTTTGTCGTAATCATGCAATCGAAGTGAAAGTTTGAATAATGAAGCTACGCAATAATTTTCCATTAATGGTACATAACTCTATGGCCTATACATATAACAGTCCAAAATGGCGAGCATCCGAAATATTTTGACGGTTATCAATATCTAAGAATCTTTTCCAGCAATCAAACTGATTTTTTTATGTTCATAGAGACTATGAACATAAGTTTACCTATATGACTTTCAGTAACCTGGTGAGCACAAATCCAACATGGCGGCGACGCGAAGTATAAATATTTAAATGGACGATTCTCGCGATTTAACCATCTGAGTGCAGTGAAACTTTGCACGTTAATGCTTATACAAATGTTAATCCACTGGTATCTAATTTATTTCAATTGTTTTCATAACCACAAGATGGCAGCTGTGCGAAATTTTAAAATCTCTCTTTTACTTCTTGTGTCCTAATCATGCGATTGACGTCTGAAAACCACACGTACACAATAATCTTCATGGAATAGTACATAAATAAAAATCCAACCTGGCTACCATCTGCAATATTTAGTTGGTTCTCAGTATCTATGAATCTAACCTAGCAATCAAACTGAAATTTTGTATATTGGTAGAGGCAATTAATATGAGTAGGATATATGAAAATAGGCTGTATAATTCTTCACGGAACTACTTGTTTATTTATGTTTCGATTAATAAAGACGCAGAACCAATAAACATTTAAGCTTATCACACCCCACCCCTGATAAGTTAAAATGTTTTCAAAATGTGAATGAAAAAACTCAGCACTTAAAAGGCTAATTAGACCAAGTTAGTGGTCGCCTGGGTGATCGGCCTGTCATCATCAACAGTTGTATCTGGTAACAAACTGTGTTCAGCTACCTGACGCCATCCTGGCGACGGTAGAGGAATGATTCCTCGCAAAGTCCGTGGGTGAAGCCGAGCTGGGAAGATAAGCGATTTAAAAATAATAGCCTACTTAAACAAGAGATGCGAGGATAATTTATCAGAAAAAAGAGAAAATGAATACAAAACCAGATGAATGGCTGAAAGGAAAATCTAAAGAACCAACAATTGCTCTAATGTTGTTCACGTACCGTGTTGTAATATAATCGATTATTTTTAACTCACTCTAAAACAGTCATTGAGTTTCTGAATTTAACTAGTCATTCACATTTGCTAGGCTTACCTGGCCAACAACGTAAAAGCCTTGAAGCAGTCAGCTCAAGTGACATTCGCCGGTAATAAATGCAGTTGCCCAACAAAAGACACTATAAAGGATTTGAATAAAGTGATCTGATGTATTCTGGGATAGGAGATAATAATATCTCTTCATGCTCATGCACCGCCGTCATGAGAGGATAAACGCCACATGCGTTCAGAAAGACAAGATCTCGATTTGCTTGAGAGGATTCAGTAATGTAGGCAGAAGGAGTCTGCGTCACCATTCTGAACGAAGCCATAAAAGTCGTAATAAAGATAGGAGTACATGATTGAATAACCGTGAATTGTAGATATGCTCTTTTAGGGCTTTATAATACTGTCGATATCTCGAAGTGCTATCGGAAATAAAAACTACTTCGAGCTATCGAAAATTCGAGATATGGTAGAAATACATGAAAAAGTGTGGTTCTATTGTGATAAACTAGGCGACCTGTGAGAGAAATCTCGCATGTTCCGTAACCACCCGCCCGGTTTTACTGTTATGCGGGCTTCTATAAATATGTTTATTTGTTTAAATGCACCTGTTAAACAAATTATTGATATTTATGAAATCAGAGTGCAATTCGTCACTGTGTTGAATATTGAATATTCTTTTCAATGCACAATGGGTTATGTGTGCTCCATGTGTACATACTACCCGCCCAGCACTAGTGTAATGCGGTTTGGACGCGACACAGTTCTGCCGGGGCTATCGTCTTTTTTATTTGTTTAAACACTCTTTTTAAACAAATAAATATATTTCCGACGACTTTTCAAGAAATGTAGGATATTTCCTGTACAATTGAGACGGTTTGGAAGATTTTGGCACAAAACGCACCTTCTAACTCCCTCTGGTTCAGGAGCTTGATTCTTTTGTCAGATGAACTTAGCGTATTATACAGGGTGTAACAAGAAGGTACGGCACAAAACGCAGGACACATTCCTCACACGTAGACGAAGTATATAAACATGGGTCTGGAAACGCTTTGTTTCCATATTACGACTCATTTTCTCCAACTCATTAATCATGGAAAATACACAAGAACAAAACATTAGAATCATGGGGAACATGCACTTTTGGTTACGCCTAGTTACGTTGTCATTATCGAAGGTGCACCGCCACTGTTTAGTTTTACATTGCCCTGTTCGCATGCGACTTATGGTACTGTATTGCTTGTTTATAGCTGTAGGACAAAACATGTACTAATGCACGATGGCACACCTCCTCATTTTAGTGTTAATGTCCAACGGCTTCTAAATAGCAGATTCGGTGACAGATGGATAGGCAGAGGTGGACCAATTGCCTGGCCTCCACGCTCTCCGGACCTAAACCCACTGGACTTTTATTTGTAGGGCATTTGAAAGCTCTTGTGTATCGAACCTCAGTACAAGATGTTCAGAGTCTCCGCGCCCGTATGCACAATATTCCAGGGATGCATCAACGCATCCGAGATTCACTACGACGGCGGGTTGATGCTTGTATCAATGCGCACGGAGGGCATATTGAACACCTCCTGTGAGAAAGAGTTGCATGTGGCCTGGTGCGTTCTGTTCTTGTGTGTTTCCCATGATTAATGAGTTGGAGAAAATGAGTTGTAATCTGGAAACAAAGCGTTTCCAGACCCATGTTCATAAAACATAATTTCTTCGTCTACGTGTGAGGAATGCGTCCTGCATTTTGTGCAGTACATTTTTGTTACACCCTGTTTAACAGATACATAAATAGTCAAATGTTGCCACGACATGCTGTTATTGTCACTTGGTCTACTAATGAAGGTATACTAACTAGGGTATCAAGCATCAGTAGAAGCAGTTGAATGGTTCAGAGATCTTGACCTAGAACTATGAGATTTTATGAACTTGTGTGTGCACATCTTTTCTTTTTGTATATATTGTACATATATTCATCATACGATAAATAAATAACTAACTAGGGTTAAATTTTGATGTGCATATATTACAGATGAATTGCGTTTAATTTTACTGTACGTATTTTCTGTTCCTTTCATAAACGTGACTCCTGCATAGTGCTATAAATCTTGTGGTTACTTTTCATAATGGTTGTTGTTGTTGTTGTTGTTGTTGTTGTTGTTGTTGTTGTTGTTGTTGTTGTTGTTGTTTGAGTCTTCAGTCTTTTGACTGGTTTGATGCAGCACTCCATGCCTCACTGTCCTGAGTTAATCGTTTCATCTCTACATTGCTATCACACTCTGAGGCAATCTGTTTAACATATTCTAACCTTGGTCTACCCCTACAGTTCTTGTCCTCGACCCATCCTTCTATAACTAAGCTTTCTATTCCTGGGTGTCTAAGTATGTATCCTACCAACCGATGTCTTCTCTTCATTATCAGACGCCAGAAACATCTTTCCTCTCCCACTCATCTTAATACCTCTTCATTTGTAACCCTATCTACCCATTTGATCTTCATCTTTCTCCTGTAACCCCACATTTCAAACACCTCAATTCTCCTCTTTTCTGCTGCACCAACAGGTCAAGTTTCAATTCCATAGAGCGCCACGCTCCAGACAAAGGCTTTCAAAAATGACTGCGTAGTACCTAAATCTATATTCGATGTCAACAGATTCCTTATATGTAGAAATACCTTCTTTGCCTTAGCCAATCTACTTTCTACATCCTCTTTGCTTCGTCCATCACAGGTTATTTTGCTTCCTAAGTAACACAAGTCTCCTCCTTCCTTTAGCTTTTACCCTGCCAGTTTGATGTCCATAGAGATTTCTGATTTATTTCGGCTGCATTCCAATATTTTTGTTTTACATTTATTAATTTTCATCATGAATTCTTTCCTCAAGACGGAGTCCATATCATTCAAAAACTCATTCAAATCCTCAGGGGTGTCGGCCAAGATGACGATGACATCAGCAAATCTCAGAGTTGAAATTATTTCTCCTTGAATCTTCACTCCCACTTCAAATTTTTCTCTAAGCTGCTGACAAAAATTGACAGAAATACGCAGTCCAGGTACCTTACCCAACTGTACCGATATTTTAATTCCCATGACGCACCTAAAGAACGTAATTCACCCTAACTTCGAGTTAAAGGTACATATTTTATGTCTGGGAAACAAAATAGCATTCGAGTTATCAAAATATTCGGTTAATAGAATATCGAATAATTATAGAAAAAAAGAATACATATAAATGGTGTACAACTTCTCCGGGAAATTAAAATTACTTCGAAATAGCGAAATATTGAGATAGAGAAGTTCGACTATTATAAGTTCGACTGTATTTCCGCTGAAAATGCCATATGCTATACAAAGGCAATCAATGTTAGGAAAAATTAGAAACGGTAGTTTCAGTGGCGTAAATTACAGACCCACAAGTGCTGCATTGTCAATCAATCAATCAATATTTATTGTCATTTAACAACTTATCGTTGTATTAGACTACGTCACATTGTTAAAAATACATTTTCAATTTACAATAAAATCACAAAGTTATGTATAATATATTACAAGTATTATTACCAGCTTAATGAATTCTATAAAATAAAATAAGAATAAAATAACACGAATACAGTAAGAAGTTCATCTTCTATAGTCCACCTGGGTAGAGTGTAATTTTCTCTTCAAATTCGACCAAAGTGTAAATACTGCTGTTAATGAGCCATCGCTTATTGGAAGCTTTGAAAATGTTTATAGACTCCTGCTGTAGTTGTGTTGGTAGTTTGTTGAAGATTTTAATTCCATTAGTATTTGTAGTGGTCTTGTGTTTTCTTTAACCTGACATGAGGTGGACCCACGTCACTGGGAGGCCTGTTAAGATGTTAGTAAAGGGAATTGGCGTTATGTCGTATAGACTGTTTTCAAAACAAAGAAATGTCTTGTTATTGTTGCTTATTTTAGGGGCTGCGAATCGTGGTCATATAGCCCCGTGTAGTTGGGTGTGTGTGGAAGTTGTGTGATAGCCTATATTATTGTGATGGCTGTACTAATGTGCGTATTTGTAAATTGGGGGTAGGTTTGGGTAGGAATGGGAAGGAGGCAGCCATGGCCTTAAGTTAGGAACCATCGCAGCATTTGCCTGGAGTAGAAGAGCGGAGAGGTGGGGGGACACGGACAAAGCAAACACTTCTCTTCTCAGTGTACCCCGTTCCAGCCCTCAGACCAGAATTAAAATGTCTTGGCAGACCCGGGAATCAAACCCAAAACTTCTGGGCGACATTCAAGAACGCAAGCCGTAACACCTAGATGTGGTTGAAAAGAAATGTCTCAATATTAGTGTATTTAACCCATGGACGGGTGAAAGGCAAAGTGGCACAAGTCATTTTTTGTCAGAATTGTCATAAATCAATATATGGATTCTACTTGGGCAGAGGACCTCGCTGTTCTGCCCCTTAAAGCAACCTTAACTAACTGTTGTTGTTGTTGTTGTTTGAGTCTTCAGTCGTTTGACTGGTTTGATTCAGCTCGCCATGCCTCCCTGTCCTGAGCTAATCGTTTCATCTCTACATAGCTACCACGCCCTACATCCCAGGCAATCTGTTTAACATATTCTAACCTAGGTCTACCCCTACAGTTCTTGTCCTCAACCCTTCCTTCCATAACTGGGTGTCTTAGTATGTGTCCTACTAACCTATCTCTTCTCCTCATTAGCAGTTGCCAGAAACATCTCTCCTCTCCCACTTGTCTTAATACCTCTTCGTTTGTAACCCTATCCACCCATCTGATCTTCATCATTCTCCTGTAACACCACATTTCAAATGCTTCAAATCTCCTCTTTTCTGCTGTACCAATAGTCATAGTTTCTCTTCCATAGAGCGCCACGCTCCAGACAAAGGCTTTCAAAAATGCCTTCCTAATACCTAAATCTATATTCGATATCAACAGATTCCTTTTTTTGTAGAAATGCTTTCCTTGCCTGAGCCAATCTACTTTTTATATCCTTTTGCTTCGTGCATCACTGGTTATTCTGCTTCCTAAGTAACAGGAGTCTCCTACTTCCTTCAGCTCTTCACCTGCCAATTTGATGTCCATAGAGGTTTCTGATTTATTTCGGCTGCATTCCTGTATTTTTGTTTTACATTTATTAATTTTCATCATGAATTCTTTCCTCAAGACGGAGTCCATACCATTCAAACACTCATTCAAATCCTCAGGCGTGTCAGCTAACTAACTAACTAACTAACTAACTATATTGGCAGATGCACTTTCTAGCAAAATCGACCAACTCGTAGTTCAACCCGACCGCCGATAGTTAGCGGCAGTTCACGGTTCTTGATTGCTATCAGCTGTTTATTCAGAAGGCACACTGGTCTAAGTCAAACTTAGACTAGTTTGCCTGGATCTATGTTGTTCATTAGCGTGGCTTGTCTGTTGACACAAGTAGCTGTTAATGTTCTTGGCTCTGTAATTGTTTTCTTGAAATGAAAAGTTTCAGTAATGATTCCACTATTAGCGAGTCGAGCATGCCGGCATATTCAAGGACAGATATATATGCAGTCGTTTCATTCCGCCGCATGGCGATTGCCCCTGCGGCGGCGGGCCCCCTCAGACGGTTTCCCCGTCTCTTCGGGCCAACGGGTTAGGGTGTTTAGGAGAGGTGGAAATTTTGGTGATGGGGGGGTTTGGTTTTAGGATTTGGAAGAAAGTGTGTGAGAATTTTGGTTGGGGCATTGCTGGGGAAATTTGGAGAAGGGTGCGGGGGGCGAAGTTTTGTTTTGAGAAGGGAGAGTTAGATGCAGGAAGGGGGATGTGGAGGAGAAGGGTGACTGCTTCATTGTGCGTATGTATAATTTTAAATGTCGGAAATTTTGATGAAACAAAGAAAACGCGGAAATCACGGAAACAACTGCTGCAAGTGCCAAAGTAGACGAAGGAACTTCTATTGCTCGCTCTGAGATTAATATGAATTTTAAAGTTTATTGGGGAAAAAGAAAAGGGGGGCTGTGTTTAAGTCCAGATCATAAGGTGATGGTTTTTTTATTATTATTATTATTATTATTTTTTCAAGTTTTTTTTATTTTTATGAATGATGGTGATGAGAAGGGTGTATTGAAAGATGTGCGGTGAGATGAGAAGGGGAGTGTTATGGTAGTAAAGAGACTGGAAGAAAGAATTATATAGCTGGTAGTTTGAGGAAATCAAATGATGTCGATGAGAAGGGAGTAATGAATGTTGTTTGTTGAGATGCGAGAGTGGTATTGGTGGAGAGAGAGAGAAAGAAGAAAGAAAGCAGAAAGAAAGAAAGAAAGAAAGAAAGAAGAAGAAACGCATAGCTGGTGATGTGAGGATGGTGGCGATTTAACAAGTTGAGATGGGGGAGGGGGGTTGAAAACGGATGAATTGAATGAGATTGCATGTCTACCCCTTATAATTCCTGTTTTCCAACAGGGTCGGGGATGAGATGCGATGAAATTAATTGTGGTGGATGGTTTTTACATCCGGATGCCCTTCCTGACGCCAAACTCATGAGAGGAGTTAACGATTGATGGAATGAATGTTGATGATGATGATGATGATGATAATTGTTGTTTTAAGGTGCCTAACATCTAGGTTATCGACCCCTAAAAATAACTATAGTTTACACACTAAAACAAGAAAAGAAAAAGGAAAACAAAAGAAGAGTAAGAGAAATAAAAGAAAGGGTGAAAGAAATGCCCTCAACCCTCAAAGAATGAGGATTGAGGTACTTAGAAAGAAGGAGAGCAATGAAAGGCTGAAAGGGAATGGAAGGAGGAGAGGGCCAGCCCCAAAGGCAATGGAAAACAGGGGAAAACCAGACCTAGCTCAGGAATTCCTCGGGGTTGCCAAATCCTGAACTCACCAGCCGTGAGCCCTTGAGTGTGTAGCACTATCGAGAGTGCACTAGAAATGGTGGGGCTACACACACCCTGCCTCCTTGGGGGCCTTGAGCAGGAAAATGAATGAAACTGGACAAGGATGTGGAAGGAAGCGGCCGTGGCCTGTCAGAAAGTACCGTCCTGGCATTTGCCTGGAGTTGAAAATGGGAAACCACGGAAAACCATTTCAAGGACGGCCGATAGTGGGGCTCGAACCCACGTCTACCGTCTACCGAGTCCGCTTGGCCTCGTGGCCTAGCGCAGCACGTTAGCGAGCGTAGCTACCGCTGTCGGTTTCAGGGATAAATTATGAACCGGTTATAGAACGCACTACGTCCAGTTACAAGAGAGAAAACAGAGGGGAACCAGCTAGAAATCATATATATTATTCCAGTAGTATGGATCCCTTCTGCGGCGATCTCAAGCGACCGATCGTAACAAATGAGCATTGAAATGAAAGAGAATAGACATTAGCAGTGACTTATTGCACTATAATTTCATAAATATCTATAATTTCTTTAAAAAAAATACTTCAAAAAATTGCATGAAGTGGGCGATTTGCAAACACCGTTGATGTAGGAAAATACGCTCCATAATTGCTGCCCTCGGGCCGCTGTGACGCCTGTTTCATTTCATATTAACATTCTGAGGTCTTTCCTTTATCCTGAAATGTAAATAGTGTTCTATAGTCATTTAGTTGAAATAAAAACATAACTTTTCTCCTTAAGTGTCTCATTATAAACCTATTGGGGAAAGTGTGTTTTATGAACATGCGAGATTTCTCGCTCGGGTCCGCTAGTCATACTATTAATTCACCCCAACTTTTTTATCGTGACCTAATATTACTTGTGATCCCATTGATAACATACTGTAAATTAGCCCTTTGGAAGATATAGGCCTACTGATGCCTGGAAAAAATAGGCCTAGTGAAGCTACGTATGAAAGTGCAAGTTGTACGTCATTTGTGAAACTATCATTAGTATGATATTTGTAGCGAATGCGTCATTTCACATTATATTTTTAGGTGAATAAATGTATTGCTTGCAAAACAATGCATTGTTTATACCCGTTTACCCGACAGGATAGAACAACAATAGTTAAAGCCGAAGTGACCCAAGCCACTGTTTTAGACCCCCCAGTGGTGTCACGGCTAGCATTCTTGGATATCACCCCCGGAGGTCCGGTTTCTATTCCCAGAATTTAATTCTGGTCTAAAGGCTGGAACTGGGTACATTCAGCCTCGAGAGGCAATACTTAGACGAGGTGGGTTCGATTCCCATCTCAGCCACCTTGGAAGTTGTTTTCCGTCTACTCCAGGCAAATGCCAGGATGGTTCCAAACTTAAGGGTACGGCCGCCTTCTTCCCAATCCTCATCAGAATTACAAATACACACACTAGTGCAGCCATCACAATTACACAGGTAATCAGACAAATTTCACACACACCCAACTACACGGGGTTGTAAGACTACAATGTCGCAAAACCCCTGAATAAACAACAACAACAGCCATTGTTTAAGGCAGGGTGGTGTAAGTCATACTTAGGCTTTTTATTTATTTATTTATTTATTTATTTATTTATTTATTTATTTATTTATTTTAGCGTATGGCTTTTAGTGCCGGGAGTGTCCGAGGACATGTTCGGCTCGCCTTAATTCTCCGCAATTGATTTCAATAGGTCAGGTTTTGGACAACAAGATATAGCCTACTTGTAAAGCAAGTTGTCTGTTTTTCTTTTTTGTACCAGAATTGAGTGTAATAATGTTAAAACTCAACTGAGATATCACAAAATTAGGGAAAATGTTAGTAAAACATACAAAATAATAACAAATCACTTACCAATAGAAAAACATTTTTATTGCAAATTTCAAATAACATTATTTATCTCAAATGTAATGTTCAGACGATTTTCAGCACTGCCAACAGTGCACTCTGTTAACGATGCTTTGCCCCCTTCAAATTGTCGGTCTGTGCGGCAGTGTTTAGCAAATTAAGGCATAATAAGAGCCCTCCGGACTTGCTAGATGACGCTGACGTAGCAAATGCCGGGATGGTTCCTAACTTAATGCCATGGCCACCTCCTTCCCATTCATAACTATTACTAATATACACACTACTACAGACAACGCAATAACACAATATATAACAAGATGTTCAGTAAAGAACATATAGCCTACTTTCTCCTAAATGCATGGGTATTGTTATAACTCTTTGTCCTTTTCAAGGAGTATGATTGAATGTTGGTTGTAGTAGCTTGTTGAAATACAACGTGCTATAGGGATATAAAACATGACACTGAGGTGCCCTTTGCTAGTGCTACCTCTGTACCAAATTTCGTTCCATTCGGTTTCACCGTGTTCGAATTGATAAGGGGAATCGATTTTCACACAAAGATGGCCGCCATCCGCAAAATATTAGGCTGATGACCTATTAGTTTGGTCAAAGGATGCTCCCTCCATAAAGGTATGTAGTTGCAAAATTTGGTAGAGATCGGATGATTAGGTTAATCGTAATTTGATTTAAGCTTTGAACATTCGTGTGGCCGCCATTACGTTTCAGTCAAGATGGTGGCGATATAAAACATGACACTGAGGTGCCCTTTGCTAGTGCTACCTCTGTACCAAATTTCGTTCCATTCGGTTCCACAGTGTTCGAATTAATAGGGGGAATCAATTTTGACATAAAGATGGCCGCCACCCGCAAACTATTAGGCTAATATCCTATTAGATTGGTCAAAGGATGCTCCCTCCATAAAGGTATGTAGTTGCAAAATTTGGTAGAGATCGGATGATTAGGTTAATCGTAATTTGATTTAAGCTTTGAACATTCGTGTGGCCGCCATTACGTTTCTGTCAAGATGGCGGCGATATAAAACATGACACTGAGGTGCCCTTTGCTAGTGCTACCTCTGTACCAAATTTCGTTCCATTTGGTTTCACCGTGTTTGAATTAATAGGGGGAATTGATTTTCACACAAAGATGGCCGCCATCCGCAAACTATTAGGCTAATGACCTAGTTATTTGGTCAAAGGATGTTTCCTCTATAAAGGTATGTTATTGCAAAATTTGGTAGAGATCGGATGATTAGGTTAATCGTAATTTGATTTAAGCTTTGAACATTTGTGTGGCCCCCATTACGTTTCCGTCAAGATGGCGGCGATATAAAACATGACACTGAGGTGTCCTTTGCTAGTGCTACCTTTGTACCAAATTTCGTTCAATTCGCATTCACCGTGTTCGAATTGATAGGGGGGGGGGACAGATATTCAGAGTACACACACTCACACACACACAGACACACAGACACACACACACACAGACTCACACACACACATACACACACACAGACAGACACACTTTTTTCGCCCTGTGTTGATCTCATAAGTCTACTTTCATTTTTTGCAAAAATCGAAAGTAGGCTAAAAACGGGATCGAACCCCGGCGTAGTTAGTCGGCATTTGAGGGTACGCAAATGCCAGGGAGCCGTGTCACCAGATTTACTGGCTCGTTAAAGATCCCCTTAGGGGCAAAATTTCGGCACCCCGACGTCTCTAAAAGCCTCTGTAGTAAACAGGGACTTAAAAGCAAAAACATTATGATTAAAATATATAAAAATCCTACACTCACAAAATCACACACAGAGAAGTAATTGGCGCTGATGGCCACTACGTCCAAGCCTCCACATGAAGAAACATCATCAACAACAAACGTGATTTAACGTTCTCGGCTACTCTGCAGTGTTCTGGATTGCCCGAGTAAGGAGCACACTCAGGATAGCCATCTCGAACCTCGGTCCTTCCGGCGGTGCAGATGTCCAATTCCCTGATGGTGCTTGTCTGTGGAGGTGTGTGTAAGACTACGAGCGTGGGCGTACTCCCACAACGTAACCTCCATTACTATACTATACCTCAGTACTGTAACATTATGTATTTTGTCCTACGTGTCAGCTTGAGGGCGGGTAACGAAAGGTCACTGCACGCAACTGTGGATAATAATCGCATCACAACGGTGGAGTGGTTTGACATTTATACAGCACGCTCCCGTAGCGAGAAAAAAATAATATTATACTCTCCATTAATATTTTACAGTGCTTAAATAAGCCCTTTGATACACTTAATCACAGATGGTAACTATAGGACTGCAAGGAGCCTCGTACCTTACATGAATTAAATCATTTCTGTGGAAATACTCCATACGAAATATATCAATATATATGTCGTAGTCAGATAGTGAAATCCGTCATTTCATGAAAATCCTAGGCACTTCATGAAGAGCCGGCATATGATGTAAAAAGGTACAGTTGCACTATCTGACGCGTGGTTTCATGAAATGACTAAATATCGCCGTCACATAGTGTAATTCATTTTGTACATCATCTGACGGGAAATCCAGCCCGTCACTTCATGAAGTACCGTAGCGGCAGCGGTGATCACGTGTGAGGGAAGTGAGACTTCCAAGAATAAATCAGATAAAAATGCGGACACTAAAGGGCTCTTATCTCCTCAGAAAGTGAACACTGTGACATATGGTACAAATGTCTAATGGTCTGGGACTTCATTTATCCCCTAATTCCCTCCCCAGCATCTTGCTTGGCCTTGCGCCTAGAAGGAATATTATGCTGCCGTACTGTGAACGGAAGAAGAACGTCGTTCAGATCCATTTTGTTTTTAAAACATGAGAGATAGATAACCGATAGTATAATATGACTTTATTTCGCTGTTCCACCCTTTAAAACAACAAGAACAAACTCAGTTACGGGCGCGTAATACACAGGTCTTGTACAGCTCTTAGCAGCCAACATTATTAGTGAACTTGTGATCTCGGGGTATGGTGTTGGCTTCCGGATCACTACGTGGTGAGTTCAAACCCCACTGAAGGATATTATTTTGCCAACTAACATTTTAATCTAGTTCAGTTGTTGCCTTGTTTTATAGTTGTTTTCTTGTATATTTTTTTTAAGGGCTAGGGACATCTTGATCATCAGCCCAGTGTATTTGGGTGGTTGTTTTCTGATAACCTGTGTTTGCGTGATAGAAGTAGTGTGTGGGTAAAGAATTTGGGAAGGTGTCTCGAGACTTGAAATGAAGTACCATCCCGGCATTTGCTGAGAGGGTGTGTGAAAAGACCTGGGGGAAAACGCCACAGTCAGCGACGGGATTCGAACCAGCATATTGGCCTACTCGTTAAGTAGACTTATGAAATCAACTATGGTTACCACGGATAGGAACATAATTATGGTCGACCTCGGGAGGAAAAACTGAGAAGAGTTCCATTCCTACCTTAGCCATCCTGGAATTGGTTTCCCTTGGTTTCCCCCTTCTCCTCTAGGCAAATGCCGGGTTGGTTCCTAACTTAACCACGGCCGCCTCCTTCTCAATCTTAACCTGAACTACAAATACACACAATTCTACAAATACCATTATAATACTGATTATCAGACAGATTCTACACACTCCCAAGTACACAGGGCTGAATACACAAAAGCTTTACATTTGGTTGATTTAGTGGAGGGTTCACCTTCGAGAAAATCTCGAATTTCAGCCTATTTATTATAGACAGAAATATTTGAAAGAATGATTCTGCATTTTTCTTCATTGTGTGTATCTTACCTGTAAGTTATCGTCCCAGTTTTGTTGTTAATTCATTTGGAGGTCTTGGGTCACCTCAATCATCAGTCCCGTGTGATTGGGTGTGAATTGAAATTATATTTATATGATGACTGTAGGGGTGGGCGGACAATTGAACGAAGTTAGATGTCTGTGCAATACAATGTGTATAAACATATACTGTACCAAGTTTCATTGCGTTTGGTTGGTTAAATCGCGAGAAACGTCTATTTAAACGTCACAATTTCGCTTGGGCGCCATGTTGGTTTTTTAGTTACCAGGTTTTCAAAAACGTTACATCGGTAAACTTCTAGTAGTTCCCATTATCACCGTACAAAATTCCAAGGTGATATCGGTAGTAGTTTCGGAGATATTGAATGCTGGTGAAATATTTCGCACAGCCGCCATGTTGGATTGGTGAGACGTAACAAAATTTGAAGGGCACGGTCGGGGTCGCCCGAAATAGTGCTATGAACTTACCGAGTTTCATTGAAATCGCTCCAGCCGTTTAGAAGTTATTAGGTGACACACACACACACACAAATGCTCACACACACGCACACGCACACACAGACAGACACACGGACAAAAGGTGACCTCATAAGCCTATTTTTTTTTTCATAAATGAAAATAGGCTAAAATACAAATTGCATAAGTGAAGGAAAGAGAGAAAAAAGATACACAAATGAAGAACAAAAAGAAAAACTACGAATGAAATTATGAAAGTAAGCATTGCAGATTAGAAAAAAAATCTGTACAAATAAAATATATAAAAATAAAAATACAAACTTCAAGAAAAAAAAAGAGATAGAGAGTAAAGAGTATCCGGTATTTCACGATTAGATTTAGGTTTTTATGTGAAAATTAATTTCGAAAACCATAATAAACAAGCATTAATTTATATCTTGGAATAGAACAATTAAATGAATTAATGTACGGCTTCATTGTGTCAGTCATTTCATGAAGTGCCGAATCAACAAACACCGGATCTTCATGAAGTGCCTCGGCTGATAATGTAAAATCATTTCTTACACCATCTGCCTAAATCGGTCCGTCACTTCATGAAGAAACGCGTCAGATGGTGTAACTATCTCTTTTTACATCATATGCCGGCTTTTCATGAAGTGCCTAGGATCTTCATGAAATGACGGATTTCACTATCTGACTACGACATATACATACATACAGCGGCTACAGTGGCGTAGCTGGTAGCATGCTGAACCTCTATGCCGAAGATCGTGGGTTCAAACACGGCCGAAGTCGTTGGATTTTTTTAAGAGCGCTAAAAATCCCTCAGTATGCGTTCCTTCGGAGGGGAAGTAAAGCCGGCGGTCCCATGTCATACATTTATGGCATGTTAAAGAACCTTCCACTAATTACACCTGTGTGAAGCTTGCCACGGTGGGTGAGTGGATAGCGTGTCGGTCTACTAATCCCAAGATTGCAGGGTCGCCCCTGACCGTGGTAAGTGATTTTTGAAAGGCGGCAAAAATACGATACGCATGTCATGCGATGTTGGCATGTCAAAGAACCCATTTGAATTCAGTAGGCCAAGTTCATAATGGCAAAATTAATCTCGGGAGTTTCCGCCAACACAAAGTTCTTCATTTCTCTACTAGAAAGCGCTATAGTGTTCAAGGAGGTTAGATATCTAACATTTAACCTCCTTGACTTTCATAGTCAAGGAACAACGAAATTCGACACGCAAACTACCCTCTGAGTGTCAAATAACAAAGCTTGCACCCGGCATCCGAGGCCATATGATATTATTATTATTATTATTACCTGTGTGAAGCTAAATTATAGGTTAAATTTGAATAACGCTCTTAGGTTCCAACTTTCGTCGCCAGGAGCCGACTGTGGTGGCGTCTAGTAACCAAGTTTTGAACTGGTAGTCGTTGACGGTGGCGTTTGGTGGCAAAAGTAGGAAATACTTGAAAATTCAATGTCTCCGGTCCTTACTTGAATTAAAAACAGATAACACACACTAATACAGCCATCACAATTAACACCGGTTATTAGACAGATTCTACACACAGCCAAAGTATACGGGGCTACATGACCGCGTTGTCGCAGCCCCTAAACTGAGGGACCAACTGACCATATACATACATACATTTTCATTTGAGACTGTTTTGCCTTTCAGCGTCCAGTCTAGTCTGCAAGCCTCTGTTTGAGAACAAGTCGCCTCCTCTCTTTGAAACTGTTCAACACTGACTCTAACCATCGCCTCCTGTCTACCTCTGCTTCTCTTACCCTCTACAACCGAACTCATTATCCTCTTAGGTAGTATCTCCTCACCCATTCTCTTTACATTTCCCCACCATCACAGTCGGCTCATACGAACAGCTTGATCTAGCGTGTTCATTTCTAACCTACTTGTTAGCCTTTATCTCTTCATCACGAGCACCTTCCTGACATTGCCCTTATCTATTTGTCCCAGCAATGATTTGTGCTACCCTCATACCAGTTACATCGAGCTATGTATCAGATATTGTGAATCTACCCTGCTCTCACTTCCATATAGCAACGTCGGTTTAAATTCTAAGCGATGTAGGGAGAGTTCCGTCACTACACTAACTTCTTTCTTGTAGAATAATGCAGATCGTAACTGAGAACTCACTGCATTGGCTTTTCTACACCTCGATGCTATTTTCTTCCCCATACTACCATCCAGGGAGATTGATTATTATTGTTATTATTATTATTAATAATAATAATATTATTTTTATTATTATCATCATGGTATTTCATCCGTTTTCATCTCCTCACTAGCTATGTCAGGTTTTTAAAGCCTTTAAAGCGCAGCTGTAATAATACAGAATTTCTGCGTCTGATTAGCTCATGGTGTGGATATTGCCCATCACGGCCAAGTAAACAAACTAAAGCGGCTTCGGTGGCGTAGTTGGTAGCATGCTGAGCTTCTATGCCCAAAATCGCGGGTTCCAACCCGGCCGAAGTCGTCGGATTTTTAAGAGCGTTAAAAATCCCTCAGTATGCCTTCCTTCGGAGGGGAAGTAAAGCCGGCGGTCCCATGTCATAGATTTATGGCATGTTAAAGAACCTTCCACTAATTACACCTGTGTGAAGCTAAATTATAGGCTAAACATTTGATTAACGCCCTTAGGTTCCAATGTTCGTCGCCAGGAGCCAATTGCGGTGGCATCTGGTAACCTAGTTCAGAACTAGTGTGCGTTTGGCGGAAAAAGTAGGACTACTTGAAAAAATCCAATGGCTGCAGCCCTTACTTGAATTGAAAACAGATAGCACACACTAATACAGCCATCACAATTAACACCGGTCATCAGACAGATTTTACACACACCCAAAGTACACGGGGCTACATGACCGCGTTGTCGCAGCCCCTAAACTGAGGAACCAACCAAACAAACTAATGTATGGCTTTTATTAGTGCCGGGAGTGTCCGAGGACATGTTCGGCTCACCAGAGGCTGTAGCTGCTTCAATGCAGACACCCATGGGGTGAGCTACTAATTCCGTTCCACTTTCAACTTTCGCTACGATATGTCACTGACACCTAGTGGTGAACATTGGAACTTTGATAGAGCGTTTCAACGAAATCTAACCTGGAAATTTAGCTTCACAGAAGTTAAATTAGTGAAAGGTTCTTTTTCATACCATAAATCTATGACATAGGACCACCGGCTTTACTTCCCCTCCGAAGGAAGGCATACTGAAGGATTTTAACGCTCTTAAAAAATCCAACGACTTCGGCCGGGTTTGAACCCATGATCTTGGGCATAGAAGCTCAGCATGCTACTAACTACGTCACCGAAGCCGCTAGATTTCGTCTAGGTGTATCCAGTTAGACTGCTTTTGGTACCCCTGTATGAACCACGCTACGATTCAAAGGTGGTCAAATTATTGTGGCGAATGGAGAATTTCATTTCATGCCGAGTATCCGTTGCAGGACCTTTTTTTGTTGTAGCACATTTCGTGAATATAATGACAAAATACAAGAGATCCTTCACGAACCAACATCGTATCCCGTTACGCATTAAATAAAAAACGCACTGAGATCTAATCCACGTTTATCTTATTTTTTATTAGACAATAGACATTAAAAGACCAATCTTTAAGAAAGAACAAGAAGTTCCGTGACGAACTAAAGAGCCTACTTTTCTTAAAATTTAAGATTCATGCCAATGATTAATCTATATGGATCTATCTAGAATAATGAATAAATTAAGTTGGCAATATCGAAATTTCTAATTAGTTCGAAATACTGTATACCTGGCATAATGTAGCCTAATAGAGAACTACAGTTGGCAGCCCTGGTGAGTGAATATATTCTTAGTTCCATCTCTTAAGGTACAGAATACAAAATTTGTTTGAAGTCCAATGGATAGCATGGACGTTACATGCAGTTAAACTTTAGATCTAACAGCGCGCGTAAAATCATGTTGGCAACAATGGCATACACATGTATTGGTCAGAAATAATCTGAAATAATATGATCTATTGTTTTGTCAATTTTGAATGAAATCCATTAGTTAGTATAGAAGTTACATGCATTTTAAAATTGGACCTATCAGCAGGCTTAGAATCATGTTGGCAGCACTGGCGTAGGCCTATATTAGTTACTCCAAATTAATCTAGAATGCCAGGTACTATACGTGTGCAAAGTTTAGATCTATTGGCTTGCATACTTTCTGATATTATTGATATTAGAGTTCCAAAAATAGAGACAGCATTTATTAACAGTTGGCAGCCCTGGTTACTCTTAAGAATCGGCATAGTCATATATGTTATGTTACACATAGCACGCACGAAATGTGGTTGAAATCCAAATGATAGTATAGAAGTTACATATATTTAAATTTGGAACTCTCAGCAGGCTTAGAATCATGTTGGTAGCACTGACGTATATAAGTTACTTCAAATTAATATAGAATGTCAGGTACTATACGTGTGCATAATTTAAAGCAGTCGGCTCGCATACTTTCTGATATATGGGTATTTGAATAAAAAATGAGAGCATTTATTAACAGTTGGCAGCCCTGGTGGCTCTTAAGAATACGCTCAGTCATATCTGTTTATGTACACATAGCACATACGAAATTTGGTTGAATTTCAATTTATAGTGCAGAAGTTATATGCATTTAAAAATTGGACCTATCAGCAGGCTTATAATCATTTTGGCAACACTGCCATGTTTGGCCTCCTGGAAATTAAATTGCAATATAATTATCTATACGTGTGCCAATTTTTAAATAGCTCCCATTCATACCTTCCAAGATATCTAACATGGAGCTCAAATTTCAATTGCGATTTTTCAGCAGTTGGTAGCACTGACATTATTTTCAAATATGGCCGTGAGATATTCAGGTATAGATCTTTACTCCTACAAAATTTTGTTTCGATTGCTGCAGCCGTTTAGGAGTTGTTAGGGGGGGGGGGGAAACACACAGCCAGACAGACAGACAGACAGACAGACACACATTTGCCCGATCTCATAAGTCTACTTTTTCCTCATTTTTGCAAAATGTGAAAAGTAGGCTAAAAAACGCATTGAGATCTAATCCGCGTTTATCTTATTTTTTATTAGACAATAGACATTAAAAGACCAATCTTTAAGAAAGAAAAATGGTATTGAGTCGGAAGTTACTCTGTCCTAAAACCAAAACTGTCGTCTTTTCTTCTTTTGTTACGAGTAGTGAATGGCATACGAATACCTTAAATAGAAGGAATTATTGCAAAGCAAATCAAGTGGATATCATTAATTTAATTAATTTCCAGCCGCGTTAGCTCAAAGGTGGCCAAGACTGAGCTGGTAGGGATGACACAAAAGAACAATCTCTTCAAAAGGGTAGAGGATATGACACATTGTTGAATATTCTATGAACCGAGTAAAAATTAAGAATTTGGATTTATTCAGCTTTACCATAATAGGTTGGTTCCTTAGTTTAGGGTCTGCGACAACGCGGTCATGTAGCCCCGTGTACTTTGGGTGTGTGTAGAATTTGTCTGATAACTGGTGTTAATTGTGATGGCTATATTAGTGTGTGCTATCTGTGATTCAGTTGTCTGTGATTCAGGTAAGGACTGCAGACGGTCAATTTTCAAGTAGTTCCTACTTTTGCTACCATATGCTACCGCCCACGGCACCTAGCTGCGGACATAGCTACCAGATGCCATCGCAGACAGCACCTGGTGGCGAACGTTGGAACTAATTGGCCTATAGCGTTATCAATCTAACTTACAAATTTTCACTCCACACAAGTGTAGTTAGTGGAAGGTTCTTTTTCATGCCATAAATCTATGACGTGGGACCACCGGCTTTAATTCCCCTCCAAAAGAAAGCATACTTAGGAATTTTTAACGCTCTTAAAAATCCGACGATTTCAACCAGGTTTAAACCCGCGACCTTGGGCATAGAAACTCAGCATGATACAAAGTACGCCAGCGAAGCCGCCTTTTACCATAATAGTTTGGCCACCTGTGAAGTGAAACTTGCTCTACATCCCCTGTATGAAGCATATCGTACTTCTTTGCTGAGGGAACTATGAGCTATATTAAGAACAAAGTTCCAAATGGTTCCGCCTCGTCAATACTGTTTATTAAAATGTTGTGATACAATCACCTGTCTTTTAACACATGGTACATGTTTCGACGTCAGACACTTATTGACGTCTTCATCAGCCTAAATATTTGGGCAGCACTTAAAACATTCCCTTTATATACTGGGTGTAGTTAAAATTGTACATAAAAACACACATAGATCACTGTAACACATTAAAAAGTTGTTAAAACATTTTCTTATGTTAAAAGCTCAATAAAATCCTCAGCCGGGCTTGTCAGTCTTTCTTGGTTTATTTCTAATGTTAGCTTCAAAAGCCCAAGCAAGGGGTGACCATTCCCAAGATGTAATGCGGCAATGAGCTAACAGAGCCGTGCTGAGTCGGACGGAGACTGTGCTGTACTATGAGCTCCCACAACATTACATCCTCCCTACAGAGTCACCAAAAGGTCGAATGTGTACTGATATCGCGCCAGGAGATGGCAGTCGGGTTTGAACTGCAGTTGCCTTCCCACTGACTGCGTATCGTGCACTCCAGAAACATTAAGTTGGTCACTGTTTCCATTACTGCCACACTGTTAAAAGTAAACACAAAGGCGTGTAAGAATATCAACAGTAGGAAGGAAGGTAACAATACACACATACGTGAAGCCCGATAACAAATTATCATGCAGGAAGTAGCAGTAACTGACTGCCAGCCGATATATTTAGGTTTGGAATAGTCGGGCCGCGCATGCGTACTGCAAGACCCCCTTACCCCGTCACAGCGTGTTGAACTGCCATCTCCTGGCGTGATGACATTATATTGGAATATAAACTCCAACAAACCTTCTAAGGTTTTGCCTTGTCAGTTGCGATATTTGGGTCATCGAGGTCATAAGGTATCAGGAAATCTTGGTATTTTCTGGACATAAGTTCAAAAATTAATTTCGCACGTTTCCAAAATAATATCCTATACTATCGTATAAAACTAGCGGACTCTCGCATAATGGGTTGTGTGCGCCCCCATGTCTACAGACTACCCGCATGGCTCTAGTGTTATGCGGGCTATACGCGATACAGCTCTCGCAGGGGCTATCGTCTTGTTTATTTGTAAACAAATACATAAATTTCCTTTGACTTTTCAAGAAATGCAAGATTTTTCCTGTAGGCTACTATTGAGACGATTTAGAAGATTTTGGTTCAAACCACACCTTCTAACTCCCTCTGGTATAGGAGCTTGAGTTTTGTGAAACATACACCTTAGCGTATTATATACAGTAATAAGATTAATCAGGAAATTATGCTCTATTTGTATGCTACCGACAGTAGTGGCTAAGCTGGCTAAAGCGCAGCATTAGATCATGGGGCCAAACTCTCTGCTGACTCGGTAGACGCGTGGGTTCGAGCCCCACCGTCGGCCGTCCTCGAAATGGTTTTCCGTGGTTTCCCATTTTCAACACCAGGCAAATGCTGGGACGGTACCTTCTGACAGGCCACGGCCACTTCCTTCCACATCCTTTCCCAGTTTCATTCACCATCATTCATTTCATCTCTCATTAACTCCTCTCATGAGGTTGGCATCAGGAAGGGCATCCGGCCGTAAAAACCATCGCCACAACGACTTCCATCGCATCTCATCCCCGACCCCGTTGGAAAACGGGAATAATAAGGGGTAGACATACACATGCTCTATTTGTATGCTAAAATCAGAAGTTGCCAATTTTCTTTTTGTATTTTCTGGGGGCCGGCTCCCCATTCTCTTTTCGAAAATCTCTCAATGTGGGCACTGTTTGTTGCATGCTTTTTTTATTTCATTTCCTATTTTTACCCCGCGGCGTAGCCGTGCTCGTTAAATCGTACACCACGGCCGCCTGGGCAGCTGCAGTATGTCCGGAGATTGCAGATTCATATCCCGGCACTGACAGCGGCTATCCTGAGTGTGGTATTTCCCGGGATTATCTCACATTCCCTCCAGGCAAAAGCCGGGATAGTAGCCTACCGTACTTCAAGTCCCATGGCACCTATCCTATCCCTATACCTAATGTACATTTACGCACACTAATAAAGTCATCCCAGGAATACAGATTATCAGAAAAAATTCAATACACACACCCAACTACATGGGGCCGATGACCAATATGCATCAAGCCCCCAAATGAATTAATAATAATATTTATTCCTTAAACTTTCTTCAATAGGCCTAGTTCGAGCATTCAATCATGCCATAAGAACAGGAATGACATTCGAGAAAGACCCTCGTGAACCATCTTTTTAACATAGAAGTCTAGATGGTTACCATCAGAATTCTAACCCAAAATCCCCAGTTTCCTCACTCCAGGTGTGTTAACTGCTTTCGATAAATCCATCCTGATCTGGAGACACAATATTTATAGATTATTGTTGTTCTATTTGAGGGACTTGGACATCGTGGGCATTTAGCCCCATTACTTTTGTATGTGTGTGTGTCTCTCTCTCATTTCTGATAACTTATGTTTTTGTGATGACTGTAGCAGTGTGAGTAAATGGTAGTTATTATGGTTCGGGATTGACAAAGGCACTTCGGGTCTTGAAATAAGGCTCCATCCCGGCATTTACCTCATTTGAGGATGAAGGGGGGAGGGGGGGGAGAAATATTCGGAATGGTCATTACCGTCACAACTCGGTCGGACTTCCAAACACCAGCTAGCGTGAAGCGTGTCTTTTAGTCCGCTCAGATACGTTTGGTGGATCGAGCTGGTGCATTCGGCGGCCTGTTATAATATCCAATCCAATCGTCCGCAAGGAGCGGGTAAGCCCCAGTGAGCCAGAAACCCTGATACATACAGTAGTTGGTATATTAATTTATCATGTCGCAACTCTTTCTGCAAACACGCAGCTATTTGATTGGATCGGATCGAATGCTTCGCCTGGTTTTAATTACCCTCTCATCCACATGACGAGAGGTGTAATGGAGCATGCAATATCATCAGCCATAAGCCTACCATGACGTCATGACTGACTGAGTGGGCAGAGATTACAAGATTGTGGAGGTGATGAGCGTTGCTCCCTTAGTGCTGTTATTATTTTTTTTATTTTTTTTACACGTTACAGGCCTATTAGACCACGCGAAGCAATCATGACTTTTTGTTCTTCCTGTCTTTCCAGTACTCTTTCATTCGTGGACTAAAGGCCCTCTTCCTTTCTTCGGTCCACTTTGGTCTTTGGGCTGTAGGTGCAGCTCTCTCTGACAACACTTCCCACTTGTATACTTTGTGTCTAAATACGCTTTTGTCTATGACGTCTTCTGGGTCGACCTGTGCTTTTACTAGATCAATTTTGACTTGCATCATCCAGGGTGTAGTAATCTTGAGCCGCTGTATGTATCTAAGAATTTTGTTGGTGAGACTGGTTTGTGGGAGTCTGCTGATGTGGCCGTAAAATTTTAGTCGCCTCTTTCTGATGTCTGCTGCGTGGTTGGACAATTTATCTGTGGTGTCTCTGGAGTGAAGCCTGTATCCTTCATCTGTGTGCTTTGGTCCAATTATTTTCCTTATTATTTTTCTTTCCTCTGTGAGGATTTTTTCCAAGTCGCCCTTAGTGTGTAACGTCAACGTCTCACTAGCATAAAGCACCTCAGGTTTAATAACCGTGTTGTAATGACGAAGTTTAGTGAATGTGGACAGACATTTTTTGTTGTAGACACTCTGTGTCTTGTATAAGGCTCTCTTCATTTTCATTAACCTAGTGTTCTGCGCGTTTTTCTCTTTTCCCGTCGGTTCAAGCACTTCACCTAGGTATTTAAAGTGGGCGACTCTATTGATCTTGCCATATTTCGTGTTTAAATTCTGTATGTCGAATTTCGTACAGAAAAATTCTGTCTTTTGGAACGAGATCTGTAGTCCTACTTTTTCGGCGCACTCTTGGAGTACTTCTATCTGTCTGATTGATGTGGTTTCGTTATCTGAGAGTAGAGCCAGATCATCCGCGAAGGCTAAACATCCAACCTCCAGTTCGTCCTTTGGTCGTCCTAGTCGCACTGGCCTCCAGTAACCTTGAAGTCTCAGCTCTTTCTCTGTTATTATTATTATTATTATTATTATTATTATTATTATTATTATTATTATTATTATTATTATTATTATTATTATTCGTTCTTAAATTTTCGCCCACTGTGGACCACGGGAAACAATTGGTTTACAGGTTGGTTCATCTTTCTCGTCCCAGAACGTCTACATTATGTCATGGTAGTTCCTTCTCCTTTTGCTTTGACCAGGTGGTCTTGCCTTTCTACTTTGTTTTTCATGGAACTCTTTATAACAATAATAATAATAATTATTATTATTATTATTATTATTATTATGACACATTCATTTCACCACATCAGTGGATACAAATCAACATATCGTTGACTTATTTACAAGACGGTGTGACAACTTCTCTTAGGGTGGACCATTAAGAAACGAGCGAACTATGGAACAGGTCTCCTTTTGCATGATCATAATTGTGTAGACCAATGTATTCATGATTTTTCTACGAGCCAATGATTTATGGAAGATGCCGGTAGAAGAGATGACTATAGGTAGCTCCACTACACTTTCCTGTCTCCATATTTGCCGTATTTTCTCTGCCAAGGCCAGATACTTGGTGATTTTCTCACAGCTGGTTTGTTGCAGATTATGGTTCTAATTGGGCATGCGATATTAATGAGGAACGTTCACTTCCGCACTTTGTCTACAAGAACGATATCTAGCCGGTTCGCTGGTATGGTTTTATCAGTAATAACTGATCTGTCCCATAACAACTTGTGAGTAGGATTTTTCAAAACGGCCTTAAAATCATACTGATAGTAAGGCAAAGTATTTTTCGATAATAAGTTCTTTTGATAAAGGTGTAGGTGCACCATTTTGGCTACTTGGTTGTGCCTTTTCATGTAATCAGTACAGGAGGAGATTGCTTGGCAACACAGAGCACCAAAGAAGACATATTATTCGCACTGATTCTAGATGTCTCTTCCAACCATCACACTCTCTCTCGCCAAGAACAATGTGGGCTTGCAATGGTCCCACAACATGAGTAAACTCTGCTGTTTCTGTAATGCGAACTGTTGAGAATTCTGCTTCAAATTAAAGAAACCATGCCTTTATATTCTTTCGCCAAATGGGCGTAATCTTCACCGAAATACGTACAAGTTCTGCTTCGTTTGTGGTTGATTTAGGTGGGCTGCCTTTTCCATCCATATTTGAAACTGCTATTAGGCTATTTCACACAAGGTTAGACTGATACACAATCACGTCGGAATCGCCATGTGGGCTTGGAATGGTAATTAACTATTAATATTACAAATCTTGCTACTAACAAGCCTTTGTTGTATTTTTGACCGAATAGAAAAGGATATTAAAATACACGTCTTCGACAAAGAACAAAGAAAACCAAAGAATACATATTATTCGTGCTGATTATAGATTTCTCTTCCAACTGCCACACTCGTATGTTACGCTCATAATTTGCTGTAAAATTTGGCAGCGAATGTGTAGGCTCCAAACAAAATAATCTAATTGACATTCAATGAATAATAATAATAATAATAATAATAATGGATTTACGTCCCTTTTAACTACTGCGGCTTTTTAGAGACGCCGGGATGCCGGAAGTTTGCCCCGAAGGGGATCTTTATTGTGCCAGCAAATCTACTGACATGGCTCCCTCGCATTTACGCAGCTGACTGCGCCAGGATTCGATCCTGCAATCTTGGGAACAGCAGGCTACAACGTTACCGTTGAACCACGCAGCCAGCCCAAATTGACACTCAAGAGTGTATCTAACAAGTAAGAGTTGGAAATGAGACCACACTCGGGAATCGAGCCGAGGTCTCCAGAATTCTAGGTACATTAATTAATGAATGAATTAATTAGCATTAGATCTAACATTAATTAAACAAATTTTGTGCAATACAGCCTAAGTGTCCTGGGTGGGCGGGGCCCTTTCGGCTCTTAATGACGCTTCACCTCTGGTTACTGGATTTATTTAAGCAGCTATATAATTTCCTTTCTCTCAACTTCAAAATGATTCCGAAATCCCTTGGATATAAGTGGTGGTCGTGGTTCTGGTGATTATTGTTTTTAGAGGAGAAACATTGAGGTAATCTGCCACTAATAATATGGATGATTCCACCCTTAGATATACCCCCACCTCATCCCTATAGCTGCGCTTGCTTCTTCCCCACGGCCCACACTTCCCCTCCCCTTACAGTTTCAAAATAGTACATTATGCAACGAGCCTATAATGGCTATAATTAAGACACGTTCGAGTATGTTTATAAAACTAGCGTAAGCGAGTTTTATTATTTCCATACGAGTGTCTTAATTACCATTATAGGCGAGTTGCATACGACTGTTTATGTTCGACGATAATTATAACTTTATTATATATTTTAACATAAATATTCATAAATATCTGCTGAGATTGTCACTAGAATTTTGTGATCGGGTGCTGCGCTGGGTAGGATATATCTGATTTCCAAGCTCTCTGACCGACCGACGCATGCGCTCTGTGTGCTTCAATGCCATATGTGCAGATTGAGCACCAGTATTCAGTAAAAATGTCACCGAAGTCGTTTGAAAACAACGCGCTGTGTAGAAATTGGACTTGTTGATATTAAGGTACACTGTCTCATATTCACCAGTTTATTTACGCGAACATATGGACGGTGCACTTTCGGTAATTTATATAGACATGTTGGATTTTGAGCGCATGCGCGAAGGTATCCTTATCTAATTGGTCCAACAACTGTTCCTTGAGCTGTGATTGGTGGGAGAAACTGTTTCATAATGAAAAATAGTGTTATAATGACCTTCATTATGATACAATTTTCAGACATAATAATCAGGGTCGAACATAAACGCTATTGTAAGACTTGCGCATTTGTTTTGTTTTTCTTTTTTCTTATTAAGTTAAATCTAGTAGATTCGCTTGTTTCCCAAAATTCCCAGGATTTGTATGTGTCTTTATTCTGCTGAATCCCTCTTTTCTGATATTACTTTTTTTTTTAAAGAGATATAAGAACAGGCTGCCCCAACTTATCCAACCCCCGACCTCTTGTACAAACTTCTCAGCCTATCTTCTTTGACCTTAACTTTTGTTCTCTTAAGTACTTCTCCTTTTTGCGGTTGTTCTTGTACTCTCCAGCGCTGTACTTAAACATTAATCTTCACGATACGTGTGGACTAGTTTTTATCTGATCTCTCAGGCACGTTCTTTCCTCCCCAGCAGGTTTAATCTTCGCTCCGTACCTCGCTATTCATTCTCATCCCAAAGGAAATGTGCTCCTTTAAAACAATTTATCATCCATCAGCGAACGTTCACTTATTTCAATATTACTTTGCATAATATTAAAATGAATACAAGATGAGTAGATAAGCTGCGCAGCATATTGCCAGCTACGAGCTTCAGATCTTTCGACATCCTACGAACAATCATTCATCTTAAGGCTACTTTATCACTTTGAATACATTAATTGGAAAGTAGGCATGCCAGCCTCTTGTATTTATGTTTATTAAATGATAAACATTGTGAATAGGATGATTGAATACTGGATGTTTGGCAAATAACTATACTTAGCATCTTTAAAAGTAAGTATTAACAACGCCAAACAATTCCAAGCCGCGTATCTCAAATAATTTAGGATAAATGTCTGCGCACTTTATTGCTTCAGGTAGGTGAAAGTAATTTTAAAAGTTAATGATTCTCGGACAAAGTGGAAAACACGATGATGATGGAGAGAATGCAAAAGACAATTGATGTTCTCGTCGCGACAAGAGCTCGTAAACTGGTCTACCTTAGCCATATTATGAGTGGAGAAAAGTACTGGCTACTGCAAGTAGTTGTTCAAAGAAAACTAGCAGGAAAACGTAGCCTTGGTGGGCGGAAGACACCAAGGCTGAGCAATCTCCGACTGTAGTGCGGCAAAAACATAGGCTGTTTATTCCCAGATGCAATTCATAAGCATCAATATGCCAATATGATCGTCAACCTTCGTATTGAGTCGGGAGAAGAAGTTTCCAATTTCAGTTTCATCCATCTATAATGTCAGAGCTCTGTGTAATTTACTTCTTTTTAACATGCTTCCTAGGTTCTCTGTAATAACCGTATGCCTTCAACTTCATTTAGAGTTGGAGCTATTGAGGCGATCTACTCTTCCTGTTCGACATTCTGTTTAATATTGTCATCTGGAAGTGAAAAGACCTGTGGTAGAGATTTAATTAATTTTATCCTGTAAACACCATATGTGATACGAGAGATCTTTTACTAGCCGACATCGTACGGTACACGCAGGGGAAGTGCTTCCAGCAGTGTGGTTGGTAGGGGAGGATATGAGAACTCGGAGCGCCCATACACCTAGGCTATATTCATTTAATTTCACAGAATTTCACCCCCAGTAGGGGTCATGGGGGGAAAATACCAACACACGTGTTTTCCTTGCGATCCGACCTGCATTTGGCTAAGCTTCAGTAAGA